>JAQFVV010012504.1:0-1407059 GCA_028023455.1 Epiperipatus broadwayi | reverse complement strand
TCCCAACAATTTATTGCAATTCTTTTGCTAAGAGATAGATTATAAATTTATTAATTATAAATTAATATAAAACATACTCTTGAGACAAATTAATAGCAATAATAATTAAACTAATTCTACTGTAATTGTTTTGTTTTTTTATTCTTTTATTAAAGTAAAAAAAAAAACCTCAACAAAATGTATATGTAATTAAAATTTATTAATAACCAGTGAAGCAAACAAAGTTAATAATTGCTTCAGCTTGCAAATATTCTTGCTTTATTTATCCATCATCCAAGGGAAAAAACAAAAATCTAATTGAAATAAAAATTAATTATTATACAAATATCATTTTTCTAATGAAAACTATAAACATATATATTATTAAAAAGACATTTACTAAGATAATTTTTTGAACTTAAATTAAGAGGCTTTTGTAACATGTGATGTATTTCTCAATTTGATACAGAAGAATAAACTATCAACAACGAGCAAATATCACTTGATCATAATATCCTATTGCCTAGTTACTCCAATTTACGATGAAGTTTTAAAACATTTCATTAATGTTTATGATGTAGCAAAAATTTGCCTTAAAAGAATAGCAAGTAAAGGAAATTATTATGGATGATAAACAATTATATAACTAATTTGGTCATAGTACTTGATTACTGTATTTTGATTTCTGAACTTTCAACTATAAAGCTTAATACATGCATTCACCTTACACATTAATGTTAAATTTGTACTGCCTACATACATTAACTGTGAAAGTTACAACAAATGGAACAAAAGATATAAAAAGATAACTAAAAATGATTTAGAGGCATATGACAGGCTTAGTATCATTGTTAAAGATACTATGTTTGGGAAATATTTTTTTTTTAATAAATGTGACTTATCTATGCATTGAGTTTAGATTCAAAAGTAAAGCAAAGATTGTGACATAAAAAGAAGACTGGATCTAAATCTGAATGGTATTGTTTGAATTATTGCAAAAGTTAAAAAGTAAATAAAAGTGAGTGAAAGGATGGCACAAAAAAAAGAATTTAGAAAAAAAATTAATATGAGCTGAAATGATTGGGAGATGAAGACTATCTATCTATTTATCATAACATGATAATAGTTGCAGCTAGCAGACATGAACTTAGGAGAATATTACGTGGAATTGATAGAATATAGAAATTTTTTTACAATAAATACAAATTTAATGAAAATAGATAGAAAGAATAAAAGGTTATTAATATTGGTAGTTGGGAAGATGATCACTCTACTTAGTGATTTCATATACTAATGGAGCAAGTTAAGTAATGATGTAAGAACTGATAAAATAATTAGAAAGAGAATTGCAATGTCTAAACAAGCCTTCAATAAATAAGTTAAGGGTTGTTGATCAACAAAGTTAGACTGAAAAAAGCATATCAATGTGTTATTTGAATGCAATTCCGTTGACCAAAATAATTTTTAAAAAAAAGAGGTGAAAAAAAAAAAAATTATGGTTTTATAGATGTCACATTAGAAAAAGATAAAGAATTCAAGGTAAAAACATAATATTAAAAATTAATGTGAATTGAAAATAGAAAATGTAAAAGGGCATATGTGTTTGTGGATGAGTGCAATGGGAAAAAAAAGTTTAGAAACAAGAGAAAAAAGTTATCTTAGGGGGAAAAAATATATGAAAATTGCTAAGTAATGATGACAATAGTTATGAAACTTTGAAAAATGTAAATATTCTGAATAAAGGTTGACACCTGATAGATGATGAAATAAGATCTTTTTCATGTATTACTGTTGCTACTCTCAGGTAATTCTTACATTTTATATCTTTACTAACGTTTTATACATTTACCTTTCATTATATCAATGTCTATATGCTTGCTAATTTCATACATAAAAACAAATTTGATATATTTAAAGACAGTGTTTACCATTGATTGTGTGGTATTGTAAACTAAATATAAAAATATACAACACATAAATAATGAATGATGATAAAGACATTTGAAAGAGATTTACTATATAACTAAAAGAATAGTACTTGTTCAGTCAAATGCATTTTAGGGATTATTTATTGTTTGTTTTTTTTGTTTGCAAGTCTTGGTTAATTTGTTTGAAGAGTGAAAATATTAAACAATAGTTGAAAAAAGAATAATTTTAAACATAAGACAACACATCAAAATAAATAATAGAAAGTTCTTTGAGAAGTCATGTGATATTCATACCCTAAAAATGATAGAGCTGATTTTTGATCCAGTGGCTTTTAGCTATTAAATTCAAAACTCAATAAATTATGTGGGATTATCCTAAGTTTACAAACACAAATAATGTCTTCATCTTTAATGAGGTTTGAAATCTATAGATAGATTGTAAATAACTTAATAATATAATCTCTAACCTAATAGATGATTGTTAGTATTTTATCAAAAGAGAGTGTTCATCAATGGATGTGCTTAAAAGTATGACTATTATTAATCAAATATTGTCAGCATATGATAAGTAAATAATAAACAATGATGAATATCTGAAAAAGAGTTATGTTTGGACCAATTAAAATGTCCTTCCAATCCAAATGTATCTAGGCAGTCCACCCCCCTCCATATTTTTATTTTTATTAATCTATTCGAAGTGTAGAATATTAAATGATAATTTTCAAGAAAGATTGTATACACATAATAACTAAAAAATAAAACCACACATTATTATATAATAATAATAGCATTTATAAATAATATATACATAATAAGTAGCTGTAAAAATATTTTTATTGAAAACTTTAGAAAAATAATTTTTAAATGAAATATACAAATTCGAATTATTATACAAAATTTTATTTCTTTTAATGATTTTTCAATTAAAAAAAAAAAAGGAGCAATCGAAAGTTCTTTAATAGATCAAGCTTATTAAAAACTACCTTTGGTTGACCTTAGTATCAAGTTAACACCACTCTAACTCTTCACATTTCATCACTAAAGCAACGAGTTCTCAATGACAAGCTGCTTAGCTCGTTCATGGAAATGATTCGCTTGACATTTGCAAGAAATCCAATTTATTTTTATATGTAAGACTATTAATTATTTCTAAATACAACATATTAAATTCTTCACCGTTGAAAAGCAAAACAAAAGCATTATCATTAAAATGTTTTCAAACTGAAATAATCTCAAAAAAAATATCAAATCTTAATTGCACTATAATAATTTTAATCTAATAAATATTAAATGTGTTAAGTAATCTTTAAAAAACCGGTTTGTCAATTCAAAGCCTTCAGACAGAATGACTGCGATCAAATTTATAAGAAATACTCAAATCTTATATAATTCAATTTCTAAAACTTAGTTACATTCACTAAAAACACATTTAAAATTATATTTGCAATAAAAAGTGAACAGATATCTAAAATTAGAACACTTTTTAAGTATTGATTTCTAATAGAAGCTTTAAGAGTCTTACTCACACTTTGGTTGGACAGTGGTATTAATTCAGGTTAAACGATTAGTCAACCTGCAGTAATGAAAGCAGCTACTGTTAAATTAATTAGGTTTGAAATCAAATTGGTTATTTAATCTCGATTTCCACAATTCAAAGCCTTTAATGATTTTCTTCTGTATTCATTATTTCTCTCTTAGCACTCAATGAAATAAAGTAATGTATCACATCTTCAAACAAAACAATTGTAAAATAAATTAAAAAATGTACACGCCTTATTTATTCCTAAGTTTTTAAAGAGGAAGCAATTTAATAAATATGGCAAAAAACAACAAATAAACTAAATATTAGTTCAAAGTTAATAAGATAAATGAAAGAATAATATTTCTAACAGCCCCCCTCCCCCAATATAAATCAACATCATGTATTTAAAGTAATGACAATGCATAAAAAATAAACCATCATGAAGTATAGCATTTATTTAGTTTGATCATAATTCACACAGACATACATATATAACAATGCCATAATGAACATTTTTGATGTTCAGTATCTGTTTAACCAAACATAAAAGATTGGATGAATTTTACATATACACTAAAATAAATAAAAAATCTATATAATATTAAGATCATCTATATTCTTTAGTTTCGATTTCCCACAATTTAATTAGTCCCAGCAATCTTCGAAACTCACGTTGTAAAAAAAGCATTGTATAAAGTAATAAAGAACATAGATAATATTAATATTACAAATTCAAAATGATTGCAGCAAATTTGCATCAATTTAATATGGCAAATTATTTCTCCTCTCCTTTCCTAATTAATCAATAATTCTGGAAGCATTTACTTGCTTTCTATGCAATTATGGCTCAATATATATATAGGTATGAGCATTGAATTTTACATTGAATGTTTAATGGCTTTTCACAAAGAAAATAAAGATAGAAATGATTAGAAGCAAATCTATTTCTATTTATGACTCCTTTTTTTAGACAGAATTTCTATATGACTCCTAATTTAACCTTTTGACTAAGAAATACAATAAAACACAATTTAGAAAGTAATACATATGGGTAAATTTATATAAGTACAGTATATATAATTTTACTTAAATTATGTACAAAAAAAAATGAAAAGAATTTTAATAAATTTAATAAAAAAATAATTTTATTCAATAATTAATATGAAATGTGTTTTCATACAGTTCATAATTGCTTCCAAGTTTGGAATTATATTAAAGATTGAAAGTCATAAATCATTTTCTAGATCTTATTATGATTGATATTTCATTTTAATTGCAACTAATTTTGAGAAACCAGTTTCACATAAGTATGTTAAAACAAGCTGAATGAAAACTTTTATTTACTTTCTCTTCAGTTTAGAATAATTTATTCCACTCCACAATCAAAATTTCCAAAATGAATCAATGATTTAATTTGAGCGTGTAACATTTCATAGCATGAAAGATAAATTAATTATTCTTTTTCATTTACAAAGATGTTAGAATTTTAAAATATCAGCTACATATTTATTAATATACACGGATGGTAAGTGAAATATATAATTAACCAGTATGGTTTAAAAATGCATCTAAATAAACATAATAAACACTTTAAAGGCATAACAGAACATACTGTATTTTCATAAAGTTTTGAATCATACTGCACATCTTAACCTTGCATGTTCAAACTAGTTTATTTTAAGCTGGGAATGATGGAAGTTAGAAAATGAAGGAAACAAGATGCATCCAGAGTGACAACTGCCAGGTTAAATTAATACAAAGGCCATTAATTTGGTTTTATAATGAGATATAAATAAGTAATTTGTTCTAGTATGGATATTTTCCAATACAATAACTGCTGAGTTGATATAAAAATAAGATGCATTGTTTATATTTTTATTTTTAATTTTTTTATTTATTGTTATGTATAAATTTCTTGAGAAATTCTGTGATCCCCAAAATTCTTCCGCAAGTCCTTGAAAGGTTATGATCCACAGGCTATATATATCATTGATCAAAAATTTTTTATACCTCTACATAAAAATCTTCCACTTCTTTATCAGTGAAAAATCATTGGGCATAAATCTGAATAACTAACATCAACATTCTGTCTGATATATCATCAATATCTATAATGTTGTCTTCCACTATTTATTTATAATGAATCCCATTACACATCATTTCCAATATTTATGCATTTATAATAAAGTACATGTTCATTTTTTAAATCAATTATCTCTTCATCTTTTCTTCTATCTTTCCAAACTTTAACATTGCCCATTTAATATTATATAGTTCTTTTAATTCATACAATTTTTCTTCACTTGAAAATGATCTGCAGTTGTAGATAGTTAAATAAATGGATGGATATTCATGGAATGGCAGTCTGGGTCTGCAATATATATTCCTTCTGGGATAAGGATCATAATTTAGTTTTATGTGTTATGATTATAAATATCTAAAAAAAAAAAAAACATTTATACACATATTCATATTTACCTTGAAAAAAAACTCAACTGATATTTTAGTTAAGAATTATCAGATAACTGAGAAGAAATACATGGTGTTTCTTGATCCTAACTTGCAAATAAAACTCAATAAATTAATCATGCTGGCTAATACATGTTAGCAAATAGCCCACCCATGTTTATTTACTATATAAATAATCATATAATAATAACAGTTGCAATGACAAAAATGTATGGAGTCGACATTAAAAATTTGCTCTGCTTGGTTCCTTTAAGGTCTCGAAGGGTCTCCTTTCAGTTAACCACAAGCCATGCAAATAATATATATATATATCTGATTTTTTAAGACTTCTTTATTTGTATATATATTTATAAATCAATAAATGATTTTTGAGCACTAAATTTGTAGGTAGAAAACAAGCATTCAAATGACCTAGACTAAGATTTCATTCTTGCTACAGAACCAACTGCTTGACTATTTGAAAACAATTGTGTAAAATTACAAATCAAAATATTGAAATACTAAAATTGAATCTATCCAATGAATACAAAATAAAATTACCATTAATCATCTGAAATATTGCCAATAACATATTAAAAATAATTTATTTATTCCAATAAATCTTAATTTCTGCAAAATATTAAGAGAGTAAAAAAAAAAAACAGATTGTAATAGCAGTTTATCAAAGCTTATTTTGATTCTTAATATCTGCCATTCTTTGTAGTAAAATATTTTCCAAAACAGTTGTTATAAAATTTTAATAAGCTATTAAACATAACAATTTCAAAAATAAAGGCTTAACTGTATTATTTAGTATTTTAATTGTTATTTGAAGCATATTAGTAAGCACATGTGAAAATTATTTAAATTGTTGTTTGTATTCAAATGCATTTGAAAGAACTAGTGAGAATGGAGTTTTGCTTTCTTCTACACTAATTATAGAAAAAATATATTTAAAAAAAGGTGGTTGAACCAGTCAGCTATTCAGTATTGGTCAATATATAGCTGTCTAATTATATATAGAGTAAGTTAAAAACAAACTCTTATGAAGCTTCAAAAATACCCTCAACCTCAGACCGCGGTTTCTGCCTCTAGCATCATCAGTGAGGTGCTAGGGAATAAAAATACTAGAACTAGTCCAGCATTTTATCAATGCCTAACTATTGAGAAGAAAATCTGAAACTTTCAGACATTTAAATGTCCAAAAATCCAGCTATCTAACTCAAATAGCAGTATGTGACTGAACTAAGTTCAGATACACCATATATTAATAGCTCTAGCAATATAAAATCGCCAAAGCATTAATAGCAAAAAACTAAAATTAAATTGATAAAAAATCAAGTCAGATGACCTAATTTTAATAAAGCTCCTATTTACAATTGTTATATATAGAGTAAAAACAAACTCTTATGAAGCTTCAAAAATACCCTCAACCTCAGACCGCGGTTTCTGCCTCTAGCGTCATCAGTGAGGTGCTAGAGAATAAAAATACTAGAACTAGTCCAGCATTTTATCAATGCCTAACTATTGAGAAGAAAATCTGAAACTTTCAGACATTTAAATGTCCAAAAATCCAGCTATTTAACTCAAATAACTTAATTCAGTCACATACTGCTATTTGAGTTAGATAGCTGGATTTTTGGACATTTAAATGTCTGAAAGTTTCAGATTTTCTTCTCAATAGTTAGGCATTGATAAAATGCTGGACTAGTTCTAGTATTTTTATTCCCTAGCACCTCGCTGATGACGCTAGAGGCAGAAACCACGGTCTGAGGTTGAGGGTATTTTTGAAGCTTCATAAGAGTTTGTTTTTAACTTACTCTATATATAACAATTGTAAATAGGAGCTTTATTAAAATTAGGTCATCTGACTTGATTTTTTATCAATAGCTGTCTAAGTAATAATAGTAGAGGGTAAAGGTTCCAGGTCAATGATATGTTGAGGTACTATCAGAATAAAATAAGATTTGGCTTTTAACAATAGTGGAGATGGTGTCATATTCTTATGGGTTCTGAATCTTGGTTCATTTTTATCTTTTATAGAAAGAAACCCAAAAGAGTATTGAAAAATTATTTTAATGCATATTTTTAATTTTGTTTATTTATCACAGCATAATACATCAGATATCAGTAATTCTATTATTCAGATTTAAATCTTGTGAGCAAAATCGTTATGCTCTATTAACTAATATATATTTTTAACTATAATTGTCAACAAGTTTGACAGTAAATTCATATTTCAAACTATGAAAAGTTATTTTTGCTCGAAGATATCAGTACTTATGTGTTAAATTAAAGTGCACTATAATTTACATTGTTTGTAAACAATGAAATAAAATAAATTGTTATAATACACAAATATAGGAAGTACAAGTGGAATAGAATTTATCATAAATATGAAATGAAAAACCATTAAACATCATATGATCACCATTGTTTATGCTTACACAAACTGTTTACATAGAGGCTAAACTCTTCACACAGTAGCGCCACTCAGTGCAAGCCAGAGTAATCAATGGATGCAAGGTTTGTTATAAAATCCCTATCTAATGCCTACTCATCCAATATCCCCAAGATCTAGGTGCAGTGCCCTCAGATCCAAGGTTCCTCACTAATGAAATGCACAAACCTTCTTGTATCCATTGATTACTCTGGTTTGCACTGAGTGATGTTACTATATGAAGAGTGTAGCATCTGTATAAATATGAAATGAAAAAGTAACTGATAGTATATTAAACAAAATGCTATTTAATTTGATGGAAGATAATACAGCTTTATGTCCTAGAAAGTTTTTATTGTGATAAGTAGAAAAATTTTATATAAATGCATAAAAATGCTTTAGATCAAACCAAATACTTCAAAATTGTCATAAGAGCTATAATAAAAGAGTTAGAAAATGATCAAAAAATTAAAGTGCTATGGATAAATTTGACTATAGAGAGAAAAAAGAGAATTATAGACTTGTAAATTGCATATTGCGAATGACTTTTTATGAAAAGATTAAAAAAAATAACAATAACAATTATCATTAACTTTCAGAAACATTCTAATGAGCTAGAACTCCCAAATCATTTTAAAATATTAACAAATTTCAAAGATGGCCAATACTTGAACAAGATCAATAAAATGATAACTCTAGTAAGAACTTCTACTAAGAGAGTTGAAACAAAAAAAGCAATTAATCAGTAAATTTTCAGTTGAGATGATGTTGAATGAAGAAATACAAAAATATTTTTAAGTGACCCATTCAAAAGAACAAATAATATCTAAAACTCTAAAAAAAAAATTAAAGATGATATAAAGAAATATAATTATGAAATAGCAAGGAAAATTAGTCTTAAAAATATAAAACAACATAACAAAAGAAATTTGTTTTGAAAATAAGAAGAAAAAAATAGCAGCACTATTTTTAAAACAGAGGTGACATTGTAAACTGAATAGAAAAATTTACTAAGAACTGCAAAATAATAAAGAACAAAAAACAAACAGAATACTATCTATTACAAAAACATCTTTTTTGAAATTCAAAATATTTTAAATGAAGATGTGAGACAAGCAATTAAAACTATGAAGAAAAAAAGCATAATAAACAAATAAAGGAATTATTTTTTCAAAATTTTTTACAAGAAGCATTTTTTGAATTAAAATAAGAACTTAAGTGAATAAAAATAAGTGGAGGTTTTCACAAATAATGATTGAGAATGTCAGTAAGATCTATTAAGTGAAAGTAAATAGGATTAAAAATACATGATAAAAAGAATAATATTTAATGACTTTTCAAAAAAGAAGAAAAAAAATTGATAGTAAATGAATTAAAAGTACTTCACAACTACAAATTAATTGTCAGTTTATTACTATAGATAGAAACATAATGAATGAAATTAATCACATTATTAATCTAGGATGGGTTGCTTTTGAAAGGTACTTTAAAAAGAAAAATTTTTAAGAAATATGTTTTACCAGAATTTTCTTACAAATCAAAAACTTGGATATTTATTAGAAAAATACAAAGACTAAATATTGGAAATAACAAGAAGGGATTGAATGCAAAATACATAGGTGAGAAACAAAAAGATGTCCCTAACATTATTAAAAAAATAAATATGATGAAATGGAGCTAGCTAGATATATCACTCAAAGAAATGACAATAAATGGATATCTTAAACTGGATTTAAGAAATTATAAAAGATTTAAAAAGATGTAAAATAAAAGTTTTCTAGAGGAATGTAGAGAAAAAAAGCTATGGATCAGCGAAATTGGATTGCATTTAGAGAGTTTTCATCATATAGTGGAATGATAATGATGATGATTTATAAAAAAATACATAGTATAATAAATAAATGTACACAACTTTTAAATGCAAGTATATTGTCTACATTGAACTTAGATCAACTGATGAGTGCTGGTTCTGCATGAAATACATATATTGGAGATCATTTATCTTTTTCATATGTGAAGTGGCCATGTATAGGTTGATGAAATGAAAAGCTGCAGGGAACTTGAAAGTCTGAGATCAAATCTCTTCTAAGTACATGACTTCTATCTATTTACTCCATAATATTCCTATGCACAAAATTTATATAAAAAATATTGACTAAATAATTAAATTATAAAATAGAATTTATTATCTCAGATTTATAATATAAAAACTAATGACTTTCCAATTTTTTTTTTTGTATATTGATATATTTATTTTATCCAAATTTCTCATTAAAAGACAAATATTATTTGATAGAAGTATTATAAACTACAACTAACAAGAATTAATCCCCCTCTTTCCATCACCACCTAACTATAATAAAAATATATTTAATATATGGGAAATAAATAATTTATCATTAGATATATGCAATGTCTTATTATAACTAGAACTCAATGTTTTATTCGATTTCTGTTTAACCTTAAATTTTGGGAAATATTTTATTCTTTACATTTATAAAATTCAAAAGCAAAATAAAAAAAAATTATTTAATTTGCCTGAAGGTTTGTGATAATGGTATGTTAAATATGATAATATGTTGGACTATTTCATCATCTATCTTTAAATGTTGAATGTATTGCCACTGGTGAGGCCAGCAATGCCTGAAAAAGTGTGAATATTACTACTCTGAATGTTGTATAATTACTAACCTGTATTGTCTATTTATGTATTATTACTAACAAATTGTTTGCATTTGAAAAGTTTAAATAGTTTAAAATTTTCTATACATTCAACATTTGATGACAGATGGAAATAGTGCAACATAAATAATTTAATGTTTTTTCCCCCATCCAATTATCCACTTAATGAATAAAATTTCTGTAGTGTAATTTTCACTACACAATTCTCACACAGAGTAGGCATTGGTTTCTATCTGCTTTTAAAACTTTGTGGAGAGATAGAGTGGTGGAGTCAAAATTATACTACAGAAATATTCATTAAGTGAATAATCTCTAGTCTAATTGAATGACTAATAAAAATTATTAATATACTTCCATCAAATGATTTGTCACAAAGTTGTGAGGGCAGTTAAGTTTGACACATCAATTAAACGGCAGTAATTCCCATCTGGGGTCAACCAATGAGTGCTGGTAGCATGTAATGTGCAATTTGGGGATCATACATCTTTTTCACATGACTTTGGTCATATGTTTATGATTACATCCCTCCACAAGGTTTTAAAAGCAGATAGAAACCAATCCCTATTTTATGTGAGAATGGTGTAATAAAAATTATACTACAGAAATTATTTAGTAATAGAAGTCTGACTCAACATATGAGTATTCCATTTTGTTTTAACAAAAATCTTTTTAAAATAAAATGATAAGATGAGAATTTTTCTGATAACTGTGTTTTTAGAAATCGGCTTTGCATTCATTATCATTTTTAACCATTAATGAATCATTGCCAAATAAATATTTCTCCAAGTATAATTCAGTTTCTCTGATCTATAATTCTCTTCTCTCAGTACATCACGAAAATTCCTTATTTTATCCATCTATCTCACATAATTTCTAGATTTTAAAAAAAAATCTCTTAAGGTTCAATTTACAACTTCAATTCTATATATTATCATCTCGTCTTATCAATATAATAGAGTCCAACTCCATTTCAGTTTCTTAACTCTTTCAACGATTTCAAACTGATTTCTCATCCAAGTATTTCATTTTAGATCTCTTACGCATTAGCAACCATTAAAAAGAAATGGTCATAATCATTCATTAAAAAAAGTTTCTATTCAATTTTAATAAGTGTAGAGTATGATAATTAATTAAAAGAATTAATCTAAATGAAATACTTAAATATAGTGTACATTTTAAAACTGTTACTTTAAATAGATTCTTATTTATAATTATAGTATATTACTGCAAGAAAATATTGTTTTTCATATGATCACCTAAATAAGCAACAGGTAAATCAATATTTTTATTTTATTTAATACAAGTAAAAAGTAATTGATTTTTTTTCAACTTATTATCAGGCCTTGCAATTTTAATTACATTTTCTACTTAATATTAATGTAACTCTAACAAGCTTAATTCTCTTTATGAATTTTTAATGAATTCTTCATAAAAAAATAATAATAGTTTATTTTTACTTTTTCTAAAAGCACTCTACTTGGTTGTTTAGAAACTGTCATTTCTGTTCTCTTCACGCCATCCAAAATAATTGTTTGTATGTGTATATGCATAATTTAATATATGATATTATATGTAACTTTGATAAATAAAAATTCCACATGCCAATATACCTAAATTTTTGTACATTTAATTTGTGTAATAAAAGTGATGTAATTAGAAGGGATTTGAACTTAGATTTTGAAGTCCCCTAACACCATCAACTCCATCCTATAGAATCAAGAGACATGACCACATACATGTTTCAGTTGTCTAGGATCGAGTGGATGGCTGTAGGGAGCTTGAAAGTCTAAGTTCAAATCCCTTCTAATTACATTAAGTTCAATATAGAAAATATACTTGTATCTAAATATTAATAAAAGTGATATAATTATACCCTATGTGGTTTAGTGGTAGCTAAAGAATTAAAAATTCCAAAATAGATTCTTAGCAAAGCAAAAAAAACAACATCTCAATTTAATGAAATGAATTTATGCTTAAACAGCCTCTTAGCAGTTCTAATATACTGGAAATCCTAGGAAACTAACCATATGGTGATTATTATTTATGTAACTGATTCATATGAAGATACAGAGAAAATGACTGATGTGACTTTTTATATCATGAAACTTTCTTAGCATAATCATATTTTTTCTGTTTTGCAGAACATGGTCTTTTATTTAGCAAATCAAATCTAACTCTTTCTCTCAGTATCTTATCATATTTAAAATCCAAAAATTGAATTTCCAGAGAATACTATTCTCATAATTAAAGTGAATCACTTTCAATTCATTCTTCATTTAGTAGTTTTGGAGAAAAACTGGTATGTTAGGCACCATATGTGTCCTTACACTGCTTTCTGTTTCTAATATGAAGACCTTATCCTTTTAATGTTGTACAATACCATAAGGATGTTCAGATAAGTTTTCCAGTATATGAATAATTGGGAATTGATCACCATGTTAGAATTTCTTCACTTGAATCAGGCTGGAATTGGGTGATGGTGAAGTGCTCAGATTGCCCATGGTAAGCCCATGAAATACTCTTGTTCTCTCTGAACTACTATTGTTTTTTCCACTTTCCCTTTTGTGAACTATAATTATTATTTCTTTTAATAACTATACTATTTACATTGGTCTTATTCCAGGTTGTTTGTTGCCCTTTATTTTAAAAGTTGGAGCTAGAATCCCTTCTTCCTACTCCTTGCATTTTCTGGTTTATTTCCAAAGAAATCAACAATTCTGCCACTAGCTCAATAGTTTTTCTGTGAGCACACATAATCATTTGTTCTACCTTAATGGCAGATTATCTGATAATTCATATTTGTCCATCTAGTAGAGTGCAAGTGATTAAAGCTTTCAAATAGGAAATCTGGTGTTGAAAAACCTCAGTAGTTTCCCCAATATCTACTTTGTATCTTTCTTGTGATAATATTGGATACCATTCTGATGCTCTTTGATCCAATATTCATGCAATACAACATCTTCATATCCTTGGAAATCTGATTTTTGGATGATTTCCACTAGTAATTTGCAGATCCCTGAAAATAATCACAGGCTAATGCCATTTTATGGTGCTCTTCATTCTCTTCAATGAGTAGTTTTCTAGACAGACAAGATGCTCCACAGGGCTTTCCCCTGCATCACCCTTAAATACCTTTATTTTAAGGATATAACTGCCATCTCTTGATATGGCTCTGGTTCACAGAGAATTGCTTTCTCTTTACATCATTCACTATCTTTCACTGACCTTGTATCTGAACATTCTTGGATTTTATCATTTTGAGCCATTTCTTCATACAATCTTTTAACATATTTTTCTAGCTCATTTATCATCTGTTGTTCCATTACAATATATATATATATAAGAATTTAAAAGCATGTATACAACATTTCAACAATTTATCTTAATAATTATAATATTTATAAAATGCAGAAAGCTGAAAACAAAATTGCAATTGTAAAGTTACAAATGATGTAATGTAGTCAAGCATTGTTGGCCGAGAGGTCAGTGCAGCCGCCTTGCAAGCAGTTGGTTGCAGACGGTTGCGAGTTCGCCTCTCGGCCGATGCTATGACATATGAAAAAAAAAATGCTGTAATGTGAATTACTTTTACTTTTTTTTTAAAAAAAGTAATTTTAATAAAATTGTTATCTTCACTCAATAAGCAATCTGAAGTTTATTTAAAAAGATGAAAAACTTTATTATTCTTATCACAATTCTTCGTTACATCAAGTATAAAATTTTATATAACATTTATATTTCAACGATATTTATTTATAGTAACAAAATCGTAAAAAATAATAATCCAAAAGATAAATAAATACATGAAATATGGAAAACTGATATTATTGGGAACCACTAAAAATTATAGATAAGATATTAATGATGATTCACTGAAATATGAAGTACAAAAAAGGTCAGATTTTATAATTCAAAACATTACAAATTTATCAATCACATGTGCATTGTTAATGTTCAGCTTAACATGATGAAATTACTTCAATTTAATATAAATTATATGAGCTCCATATGACATTATACATCAGAAAATGACCAGCACATTTATAAAATTAAACAATATTTGCCTTAATATGATGATAATGACCACGACATAGCACCTATTTGCAATACCTGGGTAGATCATAAAGAACATAAGTTACTCTTGATGAATGAACATGGGATAAAGATGTCGACCATACAATATTACAAATAACGATAACGCACTCTAACAATAATTTATTTACAATATAATTGTCAGTCAAAATATAACTTGCTCATTTTTTTTAGTACAACCATTTCTCCAATCTCATATTATTGTTTTAGTTCACACTCATAGATGAAAACAATAATTATTTATTAAATGTCCAACTCATTTTTTTTAGTACAACCATTTCTCCAATCTCTGATATTATTGTTTTAGTTCACACTTATGGAAAAAAACAATAATTATTTATTAAGTGTCCAAGGTTTCTTGATAAATTTAAATCTTAATCTTCAATTACACTATTATACTGTTTTTATGATCGAGTACATTTCCAATACAGCAAACCACGATTTGTAATATACTTAAAATACAACTCTACATAAGGACAAACCTAAAAATATGACATTCATTTAACTCGTGATTCTTAGCATAGACATATATCTAATATGAGATAAATAAAATTACATCTTTCTACAACAATAACAATAGGAAATTGCCACTTCAGATATCTACTCTAATAAAACTAAATCTCGAATGACTCCTTTCATATAAATACAGTACAGATATATTTCAACTATTCGACAATAAAAAACAACTGCATATATAAGCTCACTTACACAGCAATCAAAGAGTTAAATTACAAATAAATGAATTTGATCTTGATTTAAATATATCTATAACTTAAAAATTACTTCTCATTATTTAACACTTGGATACTTTTTTTTTCATGTGGATACTTCAATTTAACAAATATTACAACTTTCATTATTTTTTTTTGTTTGTTTTAACTTTCTAGAAAATATTTGGTTAACATGTATATTAAAGAAAAGTTCTTTTCAAAATGTTCACATAACTTATATACAATATGGAGTGAATCTCTTTTTTAAATCTTTTTTAACTTCAGGAACTAAATGTAACCACTTTTTTTAAAAAAAACTTTCACTTAGTGTTTTTAAACAATTCATGATATAAAATATATCTTGTTAGTATTAAATATAAACTTAAAATGGTTAAGATAAAGTCTAAATTTTTTTAAGCTTAAAACTTACAAAGCAAGTTATATCCACGGTTTGTTTTTCTTCATGAAGGCAAGTATTAAACAATTTTTATGTGGCCATATTTTCTAACAATCTCCAGTTTTGATATTTTAAATCAACATTGTTTCTTCCTTTTAAACTAGATTTGTTTGAAAATAGCATGTCAAATTTTCAGATATCCAGGATAGATTAGCAGTTGGCAGATTACTTCTTTTACTCACTCAGCAGAATGAAGGTTTGATATTGCTTGAATAAAGTTAGAATCCAGAATGCTGCTTTAAAAAAAATTGACTTTATATAAGTTTTATTTCTCCCTGTTTTCCAGCATGTTTGATATTGTTCTTGTTTTTAACACCTTTTTATTTTAATTGTAAAATTTTCAAAAACACTTTAATTGATAAATTTGCCAAACATTTTAATTTCCGGAATTTTTTTCTTTTCGAATCTCTTATAAAATATACAAGCTCAATCTTTTTTAAAAATTTAATTGAGGTGTTTTGCAATATATTCTTTGATAAGAGTTTTAATATATATTACTGGTTTCATTTAAATTTAAATATTTTTACAAATGTATATTTTTTAATATGACAATTAATAATTTATACATTTGAATATTGCCTATTATTAGAACCCTCCTGAATTCTGACAGATTTCTTTGTTCTCACTGTAAGCTTTCAATTTTCACTTTAATATTAAACCATTATTATTTATCAAAATTTAATAAATTTGACCTCATTTGATAGATATTTTTGCTTAGAAATTAAATAAATTTTTAAAAATCATATTTGATTCTTAGAATTGTTTTAAAAATTAGATTTTAATCAAATCAAAGTATTGGTTCATGATCAAATTTCAGCTAGAGCAGATTCAATTTGCAAAATGAATGAAATCTTTGTTTGATGTTTGTTTTAAAAATCTGAACAAATTATTTTTAATATCTAGTAAATCTATCAATTCATGCTTTAAACTTTTATTTATTTATTTTTGTAATTTTTATGACATCACTAAATGTTATAAGTCTATTTACTGATAACATTTCTAGACAGTTGTAGTTCCCATAACTAAAATCTCTATTGTAACATTATTCAGAAGAATATATTGTTTTATATTTAAAAATAAAAAATTTCTATAAAAAATAAATATGTAATAATATATATTTGCCTGATAAGGCAGAATGAATGTTTGTGTAAATGATAAATATTTCCCCAATACATATATACAATTATGACAGACAAAAATAAAGCATGGCCCTTATTCCCAGGAGGCTGTAAAGTCACCAACCAAGGCAGCGGTTGGTGGCCGAAGGCTGAGGGTGCTAAGAATCCCCTGATTGCGGACCCAGGCTGCCATTTGATGACGACTTTTTATTTAGGTACTTACAACTGCAGATCACTTTCAAGTGAAGGAAGATTGCAAGAATTAGAAGAAGAACTCTCTTATATTAAATGGGACATTATTGGACTTTGTGAAGTTAGAAGAAAAGGTGAAGAGACAATTGATTTAAAAAGTGGACATATACTCTATTATAAAGACACAAATATTGGAAATACAAGTGGAGTAGGATTCATTATAAATAAAAAGTGGAAGAACAATATTGTGGAGATTGATGGTGTATCGGACAGAGTGGCAAGATTAGTTATACAACTTAATAGCAGATACCAAATGCAGATAATTCAGGTTTATGCCCCAACAAGTTCTCATAGTGATGAAATAGTAGAAGATTTTTATATGGATGTACAAAAGGCTTTTGATCAGAGTAAACACCATTTTAAAATTGTTATGGGAGACTTTAATGCTAGAATTGGTAAAAAAAATGAAAGATGAAAGTGCTGTGGGTAATTTTGGTTATGGTAATAGAAATAAGAGAGGACATAGACTTGTGGAGTTTGCAGAAAAAGAATAACTTTATATTATGAATTCTTTTTTTTGAGAAAAATGTTAAAAGGAAATGGACATGGAAGCATCCAAATGAAGGTACAGCAGAATTGGATTATATTTTGACTAACAGGAAATACATATTTCAAGATTGTAATGTTCTTAATAAATTTAACACAGGAAGTGATCATCGATTAGTAAGGTGTAAGATACGTGTTAATGTAAAACTAGAGAGACAAAAATTATTAAGAAAAACAATATTTACAGTTGATATTCCTAATCTTCAGAAACATTCTAATGAATTTAAATTAGAACTTACAAATCGGTTTCAAGTATTAGTAGATTTTGAACATGATTCAGATTTGAATGAAATTAATATGAAAATAACTGATACACTTTTGAAAACTGCAACAAAGATAGCTGGTAGAAAAAAACAGCAATTGACCAATAACATTTCCACTGAGACTAAAGAATTTATGAAGAAAAGAAGGAATATGAAGATATCCAAAAATGATGCATTAAAAAAAATTGAATATCTCGAATTTTGTAAAATGGTGCGGAAAAGAGTTGAAAATGATATAAGAAAGTATAACTGTGAACTAGCAAGGAAAGCTGTAGAAGAAAATAAAAGTCTTAAGAATGTAAAACAACATTTTGGTATTGGTAGGAAATTTATATCTGCAATAAGAAAAAAAGATGGAATTATTACTAAAAGGAGAGATGACATCATGAAATTGGTAGAAGATTTTTATCAAGAATTATATAGTAATAAAGAACAAGTACCTCCTATATCTATTACATCTTCCAAATTGCCCAGAATTTTAAATGAAGAAGTGAGACATGCAATTAAATGTATGAAGAAAGGAAAGGCTCCAGGTAATGATGGAATTATAATTGATATATTAAAAGAAGCAGGTGAAGAAATAGAAAAATTTTTAGCAAAGTTATATACCAAATGTCTAAATGATAAAGATGTACCGGATGATTGGAAGAATGCAGTAATAATATTAATATTTAAAAAAGGTGATAAAGAAGATATTAGAAATTACAGACCTATCAGCCTTTTATCAGTTTTATATAAAATTTTTACCAAGATAATTACTACTCGTCTACAGAGAACATTGGATTTCCACCAACCAAGAGAACAAGCTGGATTTAAAAGTGGTTTTAGTACAGTAGATCATATCCAGGTATTGAGACAAGTTATAGAAAGGACAAATGAATATGAGTTGCCATTATGCTTAGGATTTGTAGATTATGAAAAGGCATTTGATTCTATAAACATTTCTTCAGTGATTAAAGCATTAGATCATCAAGATATAGATCCAGGATATTGTCATATTTTAAAGAATATTTATAAAAATGCAACAGCAACAATTAGATTACATAATGACACTGGGAAAGTCAACATTGAGAAAGGTGTAAGACAAGGTGACTCCATATCTCCAAAACTTTTTACAGCAGTGCTGCATGAAGTATTTTGTGGATTAAAATGGGAAACTAAAGGAGTGAAAGTAAATGGTGATTATTTAAGTCATTTAGATTTCGCAGATGATGTAGTTGTTTTTGCAAATAATGCTTCAGATCTGCAGGAAATGTTGCAGGAATTATCAGATGAAAGTAGGAAAGTAGGACTAAAAATAAATGTTAAAAAGACTAAAGTAATGTTTAATCGATTTGCTCAAAATATGAAAATAAAGATTGATTATGATGAATTAGAAGAAGTTAACAGTTACAAATACCTTGGTCAGATTATTAATACAGATGGAAACATAATGAAGGAAATTAATCATAGAATTAAACTTGGTTGGAGTGCTTTTGGTAGAAATAACTTGATACTAAAAGGAAATATGCCTATGTGTTTGAAAAGGAATGGTTTTTAACAAATGTGTTTTACCAGTTCTTACTTATGCATCTGAGATTTGGACACTTAATAGAAGAGCAATTCAGAGACTTCAGACCACTCAAAGAAGTATGGAGAGATGTATGTTGGGAGTAACAAGAAGAGATCGTAAACGCAATGTATGGGTAAGAGAACAAACAGGTATTACTGACCTCATTGAAAAAAATTAAAAGATTGAAGTGGAGTTGGGCTGGACATATTGTTAGAAGAGATGATAATAGATGGACAATTGAAATTTTAAACTGGATTCCAAGAGATTGTAAAAGACCCAGAAAGAGACCACATGTGAGATGGATGGATGAAATAAGAAAGTGTGCAGGGGTGATGTGGAGAAGAGAAGCTAAAGATCGGAGAAGATGGATTAAACTTGGAGAGACCTTCATCCTGCAGTGGATTGATAATGATGATATATTTGGATTTCCAATAATTATTACACAATTATTATACAAAAATAATCATAAACATTCCAAAACATCAAATTTTAGACCATCATAATATTTTCTTGAAGTAATCTCGCAAAGTTTGAGATTGCCAAATATATAATAGACACTTATCATCATGAAGTTTAAGAAACTTTGAAGACCCACTTATTCAATTATCCTGACATCTTTTGAATTTTTTTGAAATTAAAATATTAGAAAAAATATATACGTAAATTTTAAATCTATAAAAAAAAAAGATTGGCAAAATTTCTCAGTAGAGGGTGAAAAACACATATTCAATTTCTTGACTTCCGGCCCAATAAAATTTTGTAATGAAAAACAAAAAGATTACTACATTATGTAATACTTTTTTTTTTTACCATTTGAACGCTATTTTTATTAGCATTCTCATAACTCTGACATCATCTCTCAATCATGTGGAAGATGACTTGGCAAATATTGAAATGAATAGGAAATTATTCATTTCAATATGTATATAGAGTAATTATATATTGTAATGGGCACACATGCCGTTACATTATTTTAAAGAAAAAAAAAGTTAAATATAAATGGTCACAAATAAAAGTTAGAATTAAAAGTTGAAAACCAAAAGCTTGCAAAAACATATATATAAATCGCACAGATGGAAAAATATTAAAAGAAAACTTTATTAAAAAAAAAAAAGTATTTTAAAACTAAATTTTAAGCAAAAACTTAAAAGATTTAAAGATAAAGAATGTACAATAATTAAATTACTTTCTATTGTGTTAAACCTCAAAATGGAAATGATTGTTAATCTAAAGTAAATGAGCCCTTGGGGCAGATTTATAATTAAAGGTCAGATAAGAGATAAAAAAAATTAAAAAGACTGTGACCCACTTGGTGAAGGTCAACCAACACTCGGACCGTAATAAAAACCACTGGAACAGGAAACAATGGTCAGGTGAATCCAAAGGATTCATATAAAAAAAAATTCAAATTAAGAACCGTTCCAGCTTGATTTTTGAGAAGGGGGGAAAGATGCACTTTTCACCCTCTTGCTGTTTTCAAATGAAGAGACTGTTGAAATATGAATGGCACTATTGTAGACCCCGAATCATATGAGTCCTGCAATAACATAGTTCCAGGATCGAACCAGCCAAGGCTCCTTCCAGATTGATAACCATGGCTTAAACAGACCGGTGTTCCCTAAAAGTATGAATAGTAAAAGACTTTGCAGGAATTGATGCAAGAAACCGGGAGCTTCTCTAAAGTAATGTATAAACTATAAATCATGAACTCTATTATTATAAACTTTTACTAAATAAACTTTAAATCATTTCTTAAACAATTAAGGCCTAACTTAAGTAAATCTTGAACTCTGATCTGACCAAGAATAGAGCTTTAAATCAGTTATTAATATTTATTTTTATATATGTTAGCTAATTAAATCATTTCCATTTTTCTTTATTAACTAAAATTTTAAAATGTATTAAATTTCAAGTTGGGTGTAAATAGCTGCATAGATTCATTATGTCAGTTATTTCTTAAGATTTTTATACACGAAATATATATATCGGTAAATATGATACCTCATGCACAGTGTCCAAACGTATTTACTGGTATGTCTTTTAAGTTGTTGTTAATGCGGCACCTCATGATGAGTGTCATTGGGTTTACTTTATTGCAAATTTCCCTCAGCAATTTTCAAGTAATAACTTTATATATTTTTTTTAAATTCATTTATGTTTATTTTAAAGGGGTTTGATTTCAGGCTATTTGTTTCGTAGTTGGATCAATGCTGATGGAGGGATATATGGATGGTTATATCAATGTAATGTGAAACGTGTTTAACATATAGGGCAAAGCCCATATGAACGCATGACTCAAAGGCATAGTTGATGCATTATAATGGATGTGGATGTATTTCCCACACTATTGTTTTTCTTTTTACTCTGGGTGTTAATAGTAAGACAGCCAAGACTGCAATTCATCATTTCAGATAATTTTTAATATATATTTTCGAAATGATTTCCTTCACAAGACAGATGTTCATTCCTGTTCTGAGCGAAGATCATTTCTCTTTAAATAATACCACGCTGCAGACGCACATTCTTGTCAGCATGGTTTTATGCTAGCATCTTCATATTGCATTGGTTGCATCCATATATCAGGAAGCAAACGTTGGTTTGGCTACAAACTTTTAACCTGAGGTTGAATGATTGGTTTTGAAGTACATGAATACATGTACATGCTCATTTAGTTTAAAAATATTACAGCTTAAAATTTAAACTTAGTCATAAATAGCTGCATGGATTCGTAAGTTTTAGATGTGTAATCTATGTAGTGTATTTATGTCTATCAAAAGATTAAAATGTATGAATAAGAATCTCCATCTGAGTAAACTAAACTTAAATTTAAATAAGATAAATATACAAACTAAAGTAATAATGTTTATTCCTCCAATTCAATTTTATATATGTGTGATAATAAATATTTTTGAGTAATATTACTGGCAGTAGTTTATTTATTTATTTTTTATCCTTTCATTCTTAAATGTATATTAAGAATTTAGATTATAAAGTTCAGCTACTCAGTGAGCTAGCGCCACCGGCTAACGGTCAATATATATTTATAATAAAATAAAGTTGGATCATATTAACTTGCGTATCTGCGTACAATATAAATTTTTCCAGGTTCAAATGGCCTGGTGGCGCCCTTATACGGCAGATATGGTAAAACTCTATCAATCCCTGACCGTTATAATATGTTTTTTTTTTAAAAATATAATTAGCATAAGAGTGCTGTACAGTAATATAAATATTTGCAGATTTTTATATTTAAATTCCATAACAATCTTTATTTTAATTTTACAAATAATAAAACATAAGAAGAAAAATCTTTAAAATTAAGAATTAAGATTTTATAAGTCATGAAAATATCAATATTTACTAAAAAAAAATCACTGATATTTGTTTTATGCAAACTTTATATCTCAAATGAAAGTGCAACCTTTCAAGAATTAAAATATTTCTATGGGTCACTGTCATTATATTGTACTGATAAGTAACCAATGTTACTATGTCTTGAAATCTTTTACTTTTATCAGTGCTTCATGATTCTCAGCAAAGATGGATACAAGTTCAAATCAGCCATTTTCCCCCTTCCCGTTTTATTTAAATAAATATTGTACTGTAATACGAACACAACAATAACAGAAATAAAATATAATCAACCAGGATAACAAATGAAAGTGATGTATAGCAAATATATGCAGAAATGCTTGCAATGATTTAAAATTGAAAACTGTCTTTATACAATGTCTCAAATTGGGGGGGAAGGTTACTTCTCATGTAGGAAAATATAACATCATGATTATGATTTGTCAAGAATGACTGTGATAAAATGACACTTCAAATGATAAAGCTAGTGAAAAGAGTATTAGTTTTGTGGTGTTAGTTCCAGGATTGAAATGATCTACAAAAAAGGAAGGAGACTATTGTAAAGGAAACAATGCAATAATGTTGTATATTGAAGATTGCGATTTTTGTTAACAACCAAAAAGTACAAATTTTTCTTGAATGAAAAGTTATTAGTCTTTTGTTTTCAGATATGAGAATTAGTCAAGAAAAAAAGTGACCCACACTCAAAGTTATTTTTTTTAAGAAAAAGCAAGAATTTTTTCAATAACTTATTTTTATTTAAACAAACAACCAATAGTTCATTTAACAAACTCCTTTACAAACATTTTAAATAAAAAAAATGCTGAAATGTAGCATGCAACGTACTTGAACAATATTTTTTCCCTCAAGACTATCTTTCCCCCAAGTGTACAAGCTTTAAAAAAACTCTGACTAAAAAAAATTCACATTTGTGTTAAAGATGACAAAGTATGATAGTTCTATCTCAAATTGTAAGGCCAAGATTTTTTTTAACCAATCTTTTCAATCAGCAAACAATCCCAGAACTGAGCTGATCAAGTCATTACAGTTAAAGAGTACTTTTAATCTAATAGCTATTATTAAAAAACGTAATCATCCAACAAAATTTCAAAGATGAACTTTAATCATTTATAATAAAATTAAAAAAAAATTTTCAATAAATACCCATAAATTACTAAAACTAACTATGACTGCAATGAGCTGCCTACTTATTTCTGTTCTTGAAAAAATTCTGCAACCAAAGATCTCAAATTAATAGTAATTTACTAATATTTCCACAAGATCATTATTTTTAATTATTTGGAACATTTCATATAGACTTATGAAACTGAAAGTAATCATGATCTGGTAATATTTCTCTTCTAGATGATTATTTCTGTAATCAGTATTCTCTTCTTTCAGAACAAAGAAAATAAAAGTTCTTTAATTATGTGCTATTTTTTAACTACAAGATGCTTTATTATATTTGATGTGCTAATAACAATATCATCATTTTCAATCATTATCACATCTATTATGAAGATCTCTCCAAGTTTAAACCAATTTCTAAGATCCAAAGCCTTTCTTTTCCATATCATATCATATCAATAATTTCCATATTTCATACATCCAACTCATATGTAATCTTTTTCTAGACCTACCATCCATCTATTATCATCTTTTTTGTATTAGCTTATTTCAATCTTAATTTTTTCAGTGATATCAGTAATAATCTGTCCTTTCATACATATATTGATTTTTGCTGCATTTTCTTTACTCCAACATATATTTCTCCATATTCTACTGATTGGTCTGAAGTACCTGTATTTCTCTTCTGTTAAGTATCTAAATCTCAGATGTATAAATAAGATTTTGTAAAATCCGAGTTTAACTTTATGATTAATTTCATTCATACTGTTACTTTTTTCTAATTATGATTACCAATCTTACTTCCTTCTTCCAAAAAAACCAAGTGAATGTTACTTTAGTATTTTAACATTCATCTTTAATACCATTTTCTTACTTTCATCTGATAATTTTTACAACCTTTCTTGAATTCTAAAGCATTATTTACAAAAACAACTACATTTCTGCAAATTTTGGATAAATTAAGAATTCTCCATTTACTCTGAATCCTTTAGTTTTCAATTTTAATTCACAAAATACTTCTTGTAAAACTCCTGTAAAAAGTTTTGGATATAGAACTATTCTATCATGCATTCTTATAAATGCTAATTTTCTTAGTGTTACCATGTAATCTAATCAGTGCTATTGCATTTTAATAAATATTCTTTAGAATATAATAGTACTCTGAACCTATATCTTGATGGTTTAAAACTTTAAACACTGTGGAAATGCTTATAGATATCAAATGCCATCTCATAATCTACAAATCAAAAATATAATGACAATTCATATTTCATTGATCCTTTCTATAACTTCTTTCAATATTTGGATGGGATCTACTGCATTAAAAGCACTTTTAAATCCAGTTCGATTTTGTTTGTTTGTTTTTTGGTTAAAATCCGAGGTTTGATGTAAATAAGTTGTAATTATCTTGGTAAAAATTTTGTATAAACCTGATTAAAGACTGATAGGTCAATATTTTCTATCTTCTTTCTTAAATATCAATATTACTACTTCATTCTTCCAATCAACTTTCATTTTTATCTTTTAGACATTTGGTATATACTATAGCTTTGCCAATAATTTACCTATTTCTTCACCTGCTTCTTTCAAAATGTCAATATTTTCCATTATTTCCTGAAACTTTTCTCTTCTTCACACCTTTAGTTGCATATCTCACCTCTTCATTTAAAGTAGGCTATCCAAATAATGTAGTAATTATCAAGCTTATATTATTTTCTTGTTCTTTATTACTACATTATTCTTAATAAAATTCTCTCACAGATTTCATTATGTCATCTTTAATAAGTTCCATCTTTTCTTCTTATTGCTGAAATAACTTTATTTCCTTCTATAGCTTATCTTGCCAATTCAAAATTACATTTTCTTACATTATTAACTTTTTTTCAAACTATTTTATGAAAATTTAGATATTCAATTCTTATTAAACAGGCAAAAACTCTCCATATAGTAGTGCCACCTTGTGCTAACCAGAATTCAATTCTTAATAAATCATTTTAAAAATGTCTTATATTTCTTCTTTTCTGTACCAAGGTATCTTTCTGCAATTCTTAATAGAGTAACAGTTATCTTATTGATTTCAGCCAAGTCTGAATCATCCTAAAAGTCTGTTAATATTTTAAAATAATTTGCAAGTTTTAATTTAAATTTCTTAGAGTGTTTCTGAAGATTAGCAATATCATTCCATAATACTAATTTTATTAATAATTTTTGTCTCTAGTTTTGCATTAACATGTATCTAACTAACATTTCATCAATAGATTATCATTTCCGGTGTTCAATGTATTAAGAACCACAATCTTGAAATATATATTTTCTATTAGTCAAAATATAATCTAATTCTGTTGAAACTTCATTTGAATGCTTCTGTAGCCATTTCTGTTTAGCATTTTTGTTAAGTAATAAACAAAAAATATACAGATATTCTTTTACTGCAAATACTACAGTACTGTATATGCTCTCTCATTTCTGTCACTATAATTAAATTTACCCACTGCAATCTCATTTTCAATGTTTATCAATTCTAACATTAAAGTATCCCATGGCAATTTTAAAACATTGAATGGTCTGATCAGAAATATTTTATACATTCATATAAAAAAAATCCTCTATTTCTTCATCAAAATGAAAACTTGTTGGGACATAAACCTGAAATATCTGCATTTAGTAACTTCCACTAATTCAAATCTAACTAAATTAGCCATTCTGAATGATATACCATCAATCTCTCTAATGTCATCCTATTTTTTTATTTAAGATTAAACCCTCTACTTAAATTTCCAATATTTGTGCCTCTGTACTAATAAGACTTTTTAAAAAAATTAAAAAGAGAACTAAAATAATGATAAATATTTTATAGGAAATTGATAACCAACTATAAAAATCTATGACAAGAGATAGTGGTTATTGGTGCTTGATTAGTAAGAACATCATTCTTCAAATCTGATGAACCATTTCTTCTTTAACTCTTCAAATTTGCAAAAAGTGAATTGGAATAAAATAATAAATAGATGTACCTTTATATAAATAAAAAGATACACTGGTAGATTGGAAAATGATTGTCAAATGCTAATAGAAACATTTAATTATTATAATAATAATACAATTAAATGTTTTCATTTTATTTGTTAAATATTGATATATTGACCAAAGAAAAGGTGAGGAAAACTTTATTTTGCCAAGGGTTATTTGGATATTTATAATATAATTTGCAGGCTATACAAAATTATTAACTTATAAATTAGTCTGCTAGCTACATTTCATCAAAAATTTAATCAATTTCTCCTTAATCATTGGGGATGTGCAACCTTTTCAACTTGCAGGCCAATTTCAACACTCCCTTTTTAAATAAGGGCCACATTTTTTTTTTTATAATTTAATATTAAATTAACATCATTATTACTAATAATTGTTCACTTTTCTAATTCGCCTTGTAACTATTTTTCATGACATATTTATAATCTCGAATTTCTTTTTATATTCTGGATAGATTAATTCTCCAGCAGCTAGGATACTGTCTTTTATAAACTTCATTTGGTTTTGAATCTTTTTTTCCCTCTTGAAATAATGTAATCTTGCTTTCACAGATTTTCTGACTTGTTTATACTTTTTATGAAACCTGTCAGCCACTTGATTAAGCTTTTCAAGTTTTCTATTTTAAAATTCCTTTCTTCTCCAACAATTTTGTTATAATCAGAATGTTTTGATAAATAATGCATATTAGTTCTTTATTAACTAAAATAGCTTCCAGACATATCAGGCACAACAATTTACTGTTTCTATAAAAAAAAAGTATGTGTTGGTCCATTTCTTTTAAAATGCGTAATTTTCTGTCAATTTTTCTTATCTTACTCGGTATAGCCATCCCAATAATAATAAAAAAATAAATGCAAAATACTTAAAATAGAGTAAAATTCAAGTTTTATTTTTACTAATATATATTTGTCTGTGAAAATCACTAAACACAAACAAAATACCCTCACTATCCATCGTAGATTAAATCCATAGCCAGATAGATAGACAACACAATAGATAATTTGTTAAAATATTACACCTCTGATAGAATAAACCAGAATTATTATAAAGGTTAGGAAGAGCAAAAGATGTAGTTGAGAAAATAAATATTTTATTTTATTTAACTGTTAGTTCAATATTTGCACTGTACATGTGTTTAAATAGAAGTTTTATATAGGGACATTTTATATATTTTTTTAA
This sequence comes from Epiperipatus broadwayi, assembly GCA_028023455.1. NCBI lineage: Eukaryota > Metazoa > Onychophora > Udeonychophora > Euonychophora > Peripatidae > Epiperipatus > Epiperipatus broadwayi. The sequence goes on along the minus strand of JAQFVV010012504.1, from coordinate 1,378,379 downwards.
AAATGTCCGAAGGTCACATCGAGAGCTTTGAGGACTGGAGTTGGCCTATGATCCAGAGGTTAGCCACCCATACTCTAAATAATGGAAAATTTCTTAAATAAAATAAAATTAAACTATTTAATATACACAGCACTGAATAAAAAATAATTTAATTTATATCTATTCACATACATGGTTAAAAATTCAAGATCATAAACAAATTTGGGATGAAATAAATGTAATCAAAAGTAAAGATGTTTGAATACATAATAAGAAAGTTAAATGTCAATATTTAGATAACTCTTTAAATGATAAGGCAAATGTAAAAAGAAATTAAGAAAATGTGGCAATTAAAAGAACAATACGAGAAGAGCTCCAAAAATAACCAGAATTGTTCTCTGGTAAGTGTGCCTATTGTTATACATGCTTCTGCTGTTACATACCCCTTGTGAAGCCTCTTTTGCATCAATCTAGCAAATTACACTATCATATAAAATCATGGTGGCATGTAGCACATTTTTTTATAAAATGTATTTTGCGTATTTGCGATGTAAAATCGTAATACCACATAGCACATTTTTTTTGTAAAGTATGTTTCACATATTTGGTGATTTTTTGTAATGATGGAAAAGTTGGAATAATATGAACTTCTAATTTCTTTTAGGGAAAACAATTGTAATGCTTCCCTATGTTCCAAACAAGCATGCCAAGTGAAGTCCAATGTCTAGATAATGCTGATATTTTTTTTATTGATGCAAAATGACATTTTTCTCTCAATATTAGTTTTTAATGATCAGGCATTTTATCTACAAGTTCTGAAACATTTGGGTGATGCAGTAAAATGTAAATGTTCCATTTTATGGCAAAGTAGAATGTTAAACAATTTTTAATTAAATTCAATATGACCCAGATTATCTATCAGTCATATTCACTCAATCTTTGACAGTATGACTTTTTATTCTCTTGAATAAAAAAATGTCACAGAAGTTAAAAGGCTTTCACTTTGTGTTTCCAGACTACTTGAAAAGTGAACAACACTTTTAGATTGATGTATTGTATTAAATGGAACATACTTTGAAGGAGATTAAAGTGATAATCTTAAAGATAAATAAACAATTTTTTATTATAAAATTCTGATTATTTTTGAATCCTCCCTTATATTACTTCCAGGCCATTAAATTTGGAATCAAGAAGATTAAAATATTTCATCCAGTGGAGTTTTATATAGAGCAGAAACTTGGAATTAATATAAAAGAAAACAAGTGATATAAAAATTTTGAGATGAGGTTAGAAAGAAAAGATCATGAAAATTGATGCAGGAACTTAAAAAAATAGCATAAATAAAAGTTTTATAATTATGTTTATAATTTTTAAAAATAGAAAAAGGTATGGGTCTGGAGAGAGAATAGATTAGAATAACTTCCGAACCAGTGATGATGATGTAAATATTAAAACATTTTTTTTATTCCTGACAATAAATCTTTCGTTATTTTAACTAATAGTTGAGATTAATTTTGGATATTACTATTTCCAAATAAATTCGTTATGAAATAATGCACTTTTTCTTGTTAAATATTGTCAAGAGTGCTTAGTACATTTGCAAAGTTATAAAATCAAAAAAATATTCCTTTTCTTCCATTATCTATTCTACATTTAATACATCAAATCTAATATAAATAACAATATTTAAACACTCCCTTAGACATTCAATACAAAGCAATATCTTTATTAAATTCATCAATCCAGCTTGCAGTTTCCATATGCTTTGTTTCATTTAAAATACTACTAAATGAAGCAAAATAAAAGCTTTGAAGTCATCTGGATTGATTTTATTGTATCACATGCACACGTTTAGTGTTTAAATATTGTTATTTGTATTGAATAAAATAAAAAAAGAAATAAAAAATCAATTTTTTTTTTTTCTTAAAAAAAAAAAAATATATATAACAATGGATTTTCATAGGGAAGATTCACTACTGATAAACATTATATACTTGCATACAATAAAAAATAAAAATAATTGAAAATGAAAAATAATTCAATTTCAAATATCAACTTTTCACAAACCCAGTAAATAAACAATGGTCTCTAAATTGTTGATTTTCTTTCTTGAACTCTCCCCTCTCACATTTATTGGATCTTATTTGCATTATCTGTTTTTGTACTATATATATACACTACATAACCACTTAGATTTGTTATAGTTCTAGTTATTAAAAGCAGTTAGTTATTAAAAGCTTCTCATTCCATTGGTTATCTCTCTACTCAAATCAAAATTGAAAAATAATCAAATATTTGTGATGAAATTTAGTTTTGACCATCTGCCAATTAAATGTAATTCCTACTATTAACTTATTATGAACAGTTAATTTAGTATTTACAAAAATGAAAAAAAATTTCTTTAGGTCATTACTATTATCAGATACTAATGTTATTGAAATAGAGAAATTTGATTTTAATTAGATTTTTCTTTTTTGCTCCTGGGAATCTAAAAAAGCAAGTTTCCACATATCAGTAATAACGATTTAATGATGTTAATATCATTTTTTAAAACTCTTAATAAGCTTATTTATTCAATTTTTTTTAAAAAATACTATTATGTTTTACTTTATTCTAAAAAACATAGACACACATAATCATTATTATTAACAATTCAATTTCTTGAATTATAAAAAAGTATGTAAAAAGTTGGATAAAATAATGGAAACAATGAAGAAATTCTATTCGAAAAAAAGGTAAGATTCTTGCACCCAAAGAAATCTACCTATCCACATGGACTGGTTCTTAGTACAAGAAATTCAGGAAGTTATTAGTAAAAATGTAAATTTATACTAGATTTTTTTTGTTGTCTAGAGAAATTCATTTGTAACACTTTATAAAATAAAGTCTATATTCTTTAAAAAAACAATGAAGAAATTAGCATATTAAACCACTAAACATCACATAATCACCATTTCTAATACTGTATGGAGAGTTTTGCTTATTTTAAATTAGCACTTAAATTTTTGACACTGAAGTAGCTTAAAAATGAAACACATACCAACTTTTAAAAAAAAGATAAATGATATCCTGTAGAAATTAATGTCAGCTTCAAAAATATGTGAGAAATGTCAGATTTGAGTGCAAAGAAGTAAAGAAAATGAATCAGTTTCCAAAACTGAAGAACAGTTTCCTTTTCGATTCTCCTTCAAATTAGGAAAGTGGATTTGAATAAAATAAAATTATAGATAACTAAATGGTTTATTGCTGCTTGCAGGTTATGTATGATAGCTTGAATGCAAGAATTATATTTAGTGGACCAAACTGTTTTTTTTTCCACATTGCTCAGCTAGGAATCAATTCAGGAACAGTTGATTTTTGACTGACAAACTATCACTGAATTAAATTGATTTGGGCAGGATATTAAAGAATATATATATACATATTGAGTGACAAAGGCTCTTTTACAATAATTTAAAATGAGAAGATCTGATAGTTTTCTCAATTGTAATAAAAAAGTACATCACCACTCTACTCTATTCCCTTGATTTAAATAAATTATTGAAAAGCACCTACAATGATTTAATCTAATACTTGATTTAAAAACAATCCCTCCATCATGAACAGATATTTTTGAATTTAAAGAAAAATTAACCATGTTATCATATATTCAAATCTCAAAAAAAAAAAAAAAAACCCTTCCATTGCAGTTAATGAGATTAAAGATGGCAGTTTACATGCAAGTCTTTTTGCAAATTATTACTAATACAATATACTGAAATTCTGCAAATATAAATTAATTAATTTTTGGGTTGATATTTTATCTTAGAAATATAAGGGGATTTGTTCATAATTAAGAATCTATTCTAATTAGAAATATGCTGAAAAAAAAAAAACAATTGGATTATTATTTCATTTTATGGAGCAAAAATATAGAAAGTGGTTTTTTTAAAATAGAAAATGTTTATAATTTTCTCTTTTGCTTTATCCTGATAGTTTATAGTTGTCAGCATAAAGTTCTTGTCATTACATTTTTCCTATGAGTTACGATACTTGTCTGGCTTTAATAGCATGTAAGACTGTTTTTTAATTAACTCTTAACACCTCTTTAATTTCACTAGCATCTTCTTTCACTACCTTTACTTCCTGTTCTACTTCCTCATTCTCTTTACTTAAATTTTTCTCTAATGTCTCTATTGCTTTCTGATTTTTTTCTACCCTTCTCCTTATCTCTTGCTTCATTTCTTTCATCTTTTCCATTGTTTGAAGTTGTCTTTCTTTCAACTTTTCCAACATTTAAAGTTGATTTTTTTTTCATTTCTTGTTTATACTGCCCTATCATTTCCTGCTTCATTTCTAATATTATTGCCTGTTGATTTTGTTTCATTTCAATTAAATACTATTGTTTTCTCATCATCATATCAAACAGCATTTGCATTTCTGTAGGTTTGTCTGTCTTCATCTTGGTAAATAAAAACCAGAACATTTTATAAAGCTAACTTTAACTTTTCTATTTTAACACAAAAAAACTTTACTTATACTCAAAATGCTGATATTGTGACAGTCAGATAATGTATGTTGGTTTAACCCAGTTCGAATACTAGGCGAAAGTACCTCGAGGCCGACCCATATGCGAGATATTAAATCAAGAATACTATGACCTCTGCCCATTCGCCTATCTGAGCCATGCATAAATTATTTTTCAACCGGCGACAGCTTAGCATCAGCGGAAAGAAACATGGACGGAAACACATAAAGAGCTAAATAGTTAAATGTGCAAAAGTACTAAGAAATCTGTGTGTTTTGCGTGCCTGGATCATTGAAAAGTAAAATAAAGCATTTAGAACAAATTTAGCAAAAGTCAAGCTTGTTAGTTAATAATAGATATTTAATTAATGACTTTAAAATAGGAATAATGATTTAATGGCCTCCGCTATTCCCCTAAATTAATGAAACAAACTAATTTGACAATAAAAACAGATTAATAGGTTTGCGGTCTAACTCTATTCTTCCCAATTTTATTAAAAATTGTCAACTCGATCTTCTCGATAAAGTACGATAAAAAAAGAATCTTTCGCAAAGCATTTCTAATTGCTTTGCGCTAAAAACAGTGTTTAAAATTTATTTAAAACGTATATAGTTAAATCGGATATACGTAAAGCTAATGGCAGACAAAAGAGGCATTATCATAGAGATCAAGTTGGCACACAAAAGAAACTGACTCATATTTAATTAACAAACATAAATAAAATTGGAAAGAGATTTTAAATGAACAAAAATTAACTATTAAACTTAACCGCAATGGAATATTAAATATTTACACAGGTTAGTAAGGAAGAATAGCGAAGGGAAAAAGGTTAAATATAGATAGATGATCACACAATATATATAATTAAGACTAGTCTAATAAAAATGGTTACATAACAAATACATATAATTCAATGAAGCAATTTAAAAAAAAGGGTGAACAAAAGGTAGCATAAGAAATAGTTCAATAGAGGAGATACAATTACCGTCCTTTTTCCTTGGTCATGTTCCCTATGGCGTTCGTGGCTTGATCCGACCGTCGACAGGTATTTGTCCGGACAATGAAAATATGTAGTATGGTTTCACGAAAAGTTCTCCAGACATGGCACAGAGTTCAGATGACTATTGAGTGGATACTATGGCATTTTGGCTGGTATTCAGGAACCTCGGCGATAGGCAAAGCTATTTATTTGCCTAGCCGAGCATATTCATTTCCTTCAAAATACTATGGCTTTTAACTGGAGCATGTTCAAACTTCTCCATTATTTGAAAACGACAACTGTATAACTTTTTTGGAGCACAAGCTAAATGTGAAGCAAATCGGAGAGAGTTCTCCAAAAAGAAATATGAATGCACTCTCAAGAAAACTTGGAATAACCAGCAAGAAAACTCTGAATGAATCCTTCAAAAGCAAAATCTGAATCAACGGAATCCTTCGAAAGGAAAATCTGAATAATCTGAATCCTTCAAAGGGAAAATCTGAATACTGAATCCTTCCAAAGAAAAAAATCTGAATAATCTGAATCCTTCAAAGGGAAAATCTGAATACTGAATCCTTCCAAAGGAAAAAATCTGAATAATCTGAATCCTTCAAAAAAGAAAATCTGAATAATAATCTAATCTTTTGTTCTCACTTCTATTTATACCCTCTCTGTCAGCTACCTTCTATTGTTTGTATGATCTGAGATCTTGATAAGCCTCCCCATGCTCCTTTGTTTCAAAGCAACATTTTCTAAAAATAACTTTTACTTTTTTACTCTAAATTTCTTTCTTTAAAGTTTGAATTCTATTAATTAAAAAGAAAGAAAGAGAAGGCCATCTTTAATTTGACTTGAATGGGCTTAACTAATTAAAAATATACATTCTTTTAGAAATGTTGGTGGGCTTATATCAAAATCAAATCATACTAAATATTTTAACAAAATTTTAACAACAATATATTATTTTTTTATAGTAGAATAAGCATTTTATTTCAGCAGAATTTTGCATTAACTCATATATATACGCTAGATGTATATATATGTTTGACTAATAGGTTAAGCAATTTTTATTAATAGAATGAAATTTATTTAAAACCAAATATTTAAATGTAATACACATTTAATAAGCATAATTATTTTTAACTCTAATGCAAAACCCTGCTGATATTGGACTATAAACTTAATTTAGGTTTACAATATTAATCAAGTTTATAGGAAGATGTGAAGCATGGATTGGACTTCAGATCCATTGCTTCAATATATAATTACCTTTTATTTATATCAATTCATTAACTGTCAAGCCCCTACTCTTAACTACCCTCCATTTCCAACTATAACATATTTTCCCAACAGATTTCTAATATTTTCTGTCAATTGTTTAAACAAAATCTCCAATAGGTTCTCAAATTTCCAGATTGGCTGCGCTATTTCAATAAAATAGTTTATGTACTGGATCCACACCAACATTAAGAACATTTGTCCCTTGAGGGCACTAGGCTAATCTAGAAAATTTATTTGGGATGACCTAATATTCATTAACAATATATGAGATACCTGACATAAAATAAGTTACCTGCCCCTGACCCTACTCAGCTCAGAGTATGATATTCATACTTATTAAACAAATAATAGACAGATACAGAAACAAACCTCAGTCAAATTAAAATTAATGATAATGTTTATTATAATTAAATGAAAATAAGGAAATCATGAAAGTAATTAATATGGCATCTATGAACGTCTTAAGAAAGTAAGTCATTACTGACAGATTTGGCAATTAAGTTACTTATCAATTCAATTTCTTCAATAAGATTTAAATGATCACATGATCACCATTTCTTATGCTTACACAAACTGTTTACACAGAGACTAAACTCTCCATACAGTAGTGCCATGAGTGCAAGCCAGAGTAAACCTTCTTGCATCCATTAATCACTCTGGCTTGCACTGGTGGCATTACTGTGTGGAGAGTTTAGCCCATGAGTAAGATTTGAATGATCTTTTAACATTTGATAACATAGGATGTATATTATAGTATATATGAGAATGACTTTTAATAAGAAATAAAATATGCAATTTTATCTCATTGAACACTCGACAATATAATACCACCTAATGATTATATTAAACTAAAAAGGGATATTTAAAATTATAGAGGCATGAGAAGCTAATGCTAAGCAGACCATGCAAAAAACAAGCTAATCGATGACTGATAGCCTGATTTAAAAGAATATGAGTTTGACCAAAATGTTGTGGTCAGAGGCTCCAAAGAATTTGCCAATCTACAGCAAAACTAAGAGAAGAGGGCATGCTGACTATACCAAAGCCAGGCCATGCCAGAGTAAATAACTGCAATGAAGGTAGTGGATGGCCCAGACAACCCAGAGGAAATATAATATTGGCCAGGTATAGACTTAACTACCCAGTCGAAGTAAAAGAAAAGTCCTGTAAAATAAGAGCGGCCTAGGTATGTATGATTTTTTAAGTCAATACACAAAACTAGATAAGTACTTTTATATAAGGCATATTATGTACAAGAGTTAAAGTATTTTAGTAAATCTAAAATCAAATCACACACTTATATAATAAATTAACACTAATTAAAAGAAAAGGTTAATTTAAACATTATTACAATCTTCTTTAATTAAAAGATTTTATTGACTGATTATATTCCCAGCTTATTTAAAAAAGAAAAAAAAACCACTTAGGTTTTAAATCTTTTCCGGAGGAGAGAATTGAATTTTTCTATAATAATAATTAAACTTCTAAAATCAAGACTTTATTTAAATCTGTCAAAATTACAAATACAAGTAAAAGAATTTCTTTCAGAGTTATATATATATTTTAAATATAATAAATTTTAAATTAAAGTGTACTCTAAAAGAAACAATAAAGCATTCATACATGACTGATATGTATACGATATTAAATAATAGATGCATAGAATAAAGAAAAATACATTTAAATCTTATATTACGGTTAATAAAAAAAATAATGTGCATATACAAAAAGAAAAATACTTATAACAACCCCCAGCTTATTTTAAGGAAAATAAGTTTATATTACTACTAAGTCTGTCAACATTGTTGCTTTAGTTTCTTTAGATTTATTGAAGAGGTAGCTACCTTTGTCCATTTTATAATATCATTTTCTGGCGATCAGTTGAGTCTTAATAGTAGCTGGCTTTAGAAGGACAGCTTTCTAAAGATTTATGATTTTATGACTTGGTGAATGATGAAGATTCAATTTAGAGCATGGAGTTCATCTTGGTGAGTTCCTAGCCCAGCATATTTTGAAGATCACCACCAGGAATATTTGGTTGACTCATCTTTTTTTTAAATTATCAGCCATTTGTCCCAAATGGTTAATGGGTATCTATGATTTTGATGAGAGAGCTGGTAAGAAGTGCGGCTTGTCACACAGAATCCTTGTCACACAGAATCGGACAAATGATCAAAGAAATGCTTCTAATGAATGAACAGTTTTTCTACAGCTTAAATGCTTTCTGAATAAACCAATGGATTTTGGGTAGTTTTTATACCCATATGTTCCATTGTTCTACACACAAATTACTTCAGAACTTTCAAGATTAGCATCTCAAAATAGCAAGGTTTTCAATCAATTAATAAGCCAGATTTTTAATCAATTAAATAGAACTTAAAATCAAACATTTTTACTTTTGATGCTAATTAGTTTCATTACATCTTCACTGAATAATTACAACAGACTAAAATTTTATTTGTAGATTAAGCATTGTTATACGTTTTAAAATAATCTTATATTAAAGATAACAGATTTATTAAAAAGTTTACTTTTTTGAAAAAAAATTAAATTACTTTTAGTAAACAAAATTATTCTAGTGATTTGTGTGTGCATATATACATGCAATTGCACTTTTACAATACACGTTTAATATAAAACTAAATTAGCAAAATTTTTAAATTAATTTACAAGTAGAATTTTTTAATTGACACCTCTATTCTACTACATATATAGATTTGAGATATAGCAAAGCTTCTGTCTTATAACTTGTCCCTTTTAGAGAAGATAATGACATATGGAGATGCCATGTATACATATACATGTAATTTCTGGTCTTGACGTTGTTAATAAATAGTAGCAATTTAGAAAATAACGGGTGCTGAAATGCTTAACAGTGTTCGAAATCATTCTCAAGACAAGAAATTACATGTAATGTTGAAAAATATACTGTATTTATTTTATTATATATATATTGTACTGGTCACTTCTATCTTCTTTTGATCACTGAGGGCGAACACTAGATAACTACCTAGAAAATTTAATTTACAGTGATCCAAAAGTTGATGATAATTAATGCTATCAGCTAGACCCAGGAGAGAAAGTGATCTTTAACATTGTTCAGACAATTGAGAAAAGGACACAAAGACAAACATTAGCCAGAATAATTTTAAATAATTTTATTAAATTAAAAAAAAAAAAATCTCAGGCAAATAAAAATATAACTTAATTTCTCTAGCGAATTTATCAGAGAGTGTACGAGAATATTAAAAACATTAAACACCCTGGAAGATAAGTTTGTTTTCTCATCTAAGATTTAAAAGGATTTATGTCTTACTACTAGCGATTTATATAAACTAATTCCAGTTTACCTATTTAGAGATTTCAAAACAAAGCAGTCTTGTAAAGAAGGGAATACAATAAAACAACACAGGTGAGCTTTCCTTAGCCCAGAAAAGAAACATCGGAACTGAGAATGTCATATGTCTGCAGAACAGCTCATGAATGACCATGTTCAAGATCATCAAGGTTGATTCCAATGCAACAAAAGAAAATAAAATAAAAAAAGATTACAATTTTACATAATCTTAAATAGAAGAAAACAAAATCTCTGATTTGAGAAAAACAGAACAATTTACTCAATAAATCGCTAGCCAAAAGATTTGCGGTCTGCAGGAAATGTAAACCAAGCTTATCTAAATTAATTATAACAAAAAAGAACAGATGATTTAAAAGAAAATTACTAATATCTGCCCAAGCGTTTATCAAAGATTAGTAATACAAATGAAAAAAAAAACCCCACTAAGTATATAAAATAGAAACTTGCAATACCCTCTCAGATAAATTTAAAATCTTAAAACTAAGATTCCAATACACACTATAAATACAATATAGAATAAAATAATTAAAGATACTTAAACGTATATGCAAAACTTATTATAAAAACAGGTTTCTTTTAAGATCAAGCTGAGACTTTAACAAGAGATTTAACTACAGATTTAAGCCCTGGTTTCAATATAAAATGAAGGTTTACATCAAGGCATAATGTTAGGTCCTGCTGATTTCTTCCAGTGAGATATGAAAAATTCAGTTTATATACGGTTCCATATGATGGCTTTAATTTACTTTCATATGTTTAGGATTCTGGAGGCAATCTTTGGATCAGTTCTGGACTAGGCTTTTAAGACATGATCTTGAAGGCACAATTTGGAATCTGGGGCTCGTCTTTGGGTTGGTTTAGCACTGCATATTGTAAAGAAAATTTCTCATGGCGTGTAGTTTTGGAATTCTGCAGGGACGATCGCTATTTAGAAAAAAGTATTTGGTAATATAATATCAGCAGAATTTCCTATTAGCAGATAGCAAAATATATTAGCAATGGTGATATAAAAACGTGCACAGCAATCTTTAAAATATAAGGCAGCATAGCCAATCCAAATAGGTACCACAAGCAGAATAAGAAGCTGAATCAATACTCTTTATGAGCAGAATAATAATAAGTAGAATAAAATTAATCAAAAACCCAGGTCTATTTATTTAAACTGTTATCTCCCACATCATCTTTAATTAGAAGCTTTTGACCAGGACAAATCTCTTATCTCCCACTTAATCTTAATTTTTTAAAAAACCATCTTACTCAAAATTAATTTTAAACAAATAAATGCAAAAATAAGTCTCAGCTTTTTTTAACAATAGATTACAATCAAAAATGAAAAGGAACTTGATTGCAATCAAAACTTTTTAAAATTAAAATGCTTTTTCAAAAAGATTAAAATGTTGCTTGCTTTTAATTACTTTGAGAAAAAAACAAGTGACAAAAGAAAACTATTTTAAACTAAGATTTATTCAAAAGTAAAATCATAGAATTTTAAAATATAAATGAGTATGTGTGTTATTGCACATATTAAATAATATACAAAACTTTTAAATAGTTTTCTTTTAAACCTTTATAAAAATATAAAATTAATTTTAATTTCACAATGGAACTTTTGAAGCAGATAAAGCATCTGATTCAATATTAAGATGAATTAGTCTTATAATAATCAATGTGTGTGTGTATGCAAATACGAATATCTAAAACTTGAAAGGAAAAGTAGAAATGAATGCAAACAAACTTTACATATAGTTACTTAAAATAAAATCTGGAATGGCTTAAAAATTGATTAAATAATACTTTTCAATATTTTTAAAGTACTGTAAATAATCTACAATTAAATATAAAAATAGAGGGCTATTTAATACACTTTTTATTAAATTTATTTTTGATTTTGAAGAAATGTAAAACTCTTAATTTTACAAAGAAAATTTTTTTTTGATTAAACTGTTGTTTATTCTTTACAATGTACATTACTGCAGTTAATCCTATAATGTTTTTTACTTAAAAGATTAATCTAAGTTACAAAAGTGATATCTTGTTTTTATTAATCAAGATAGAAAACTTACTTATTCAATTTTTTAATTCCTTTGCCTAAAATATAGTGAGTTCAGTATAACTTTATTATTAGATGAGAGAGAATGTAACTGTACAGTATATAGATCAGCTTCGAAGGATAGTTGCTAAGTCTCCATGGTGGTCAAATTTGAACTTCAACAGAAGAGATGCATTTTTTGTGCTTTCATAGCCCAATATGTGACAAGTGGATCATTTGCCTTACTGCAGTCTATCAAATTATAGAAGATAAATAATTGAGGGTCATCAATGTTTATCATAAATATATGCACTATCAAAACATGACAATGAGAAACCTGCTTATTAATCTTTAAGCTCCAGTGCTATATTTTACTTATGTGCTACTTTGTATATATAAGGAAGTACAGATCAAAGAAATCTGTTGGTCATGTGTATACTGTTCTTGCAAGAGTTCTATTTCATGAATGACAATATAAAATGCAGGTAGAAGAAATTGGCTGGTAAAATATATTTATTGATAATGACATTATTTTAAACATTAACGTTGTCATTAATGAAAATCTAATTTTATTTACTATACAAAATAAAAGTATTACATGTCAGCTGCACTGATTTAAGAGCAAATAACTTTTGACTAAAATTAAGCAATTAACTGTTGTAAATAAATTTAAGAAAACTTTTTTTAAAAAATGAGAGGACAAAGGTTAAATCATAAGAACTTTCATCAAGCAGAATTTTTAAAGATCTTGTTTATAATTTAAGAATGATTTAAAATAAGAATTTTTAAGAGGACTTTAAAGAAGAAATGTTTTTCTTTATTTTAAGAACTTTTATTTACAATTTTAAAGTAGCAACTTGATTTCTAAGATAGATATAATTTAAAATTAATTGCTGAAATATTTTATTTTAGAGCAAGTACATATGAGTGTGCTAATTATGTATAGGTTTAACATTTAAATACATGTATATTTTAAATTACTTAATTACATATTAAAATGGAATATTTATTAATGAATAAAATATTTATTATTAGACAAGCACATGTATCACTGAAAATTTATATTTCTGTAAATTACAATTTAAATAATGTTACATGTATAGTTTTGTTTATGAATCTAGAGAAATAATATCTTTATTTGTAAGGCAAAATCAGAATGATTTATTCTGATTATTTATCGAACCTTTAATTTCATTTTTTTAATTGTTATTTCTAATCAATAAATTTATTAGTCTCTATTTTAAATTATTCCAGTGAAGTTATTTAATATTAGATGGATTAAGTTTTATATGTGCATGTATTCTTTTGTTCAGACCCATTGATCAGGGTTCTTGCAATCCCAAGGCTAGTTTGAACATAATGGTATGTGTACATAAATATTGTGTAAACGACTATAGAGTTTTTAGAATTTAGATGGTGTTAACATCATAAAAATCTCCTTTAAAGTTCACTCACTTCATGCATTTTATGATGTCTAATTTATTTATAGCCAGTTGCCATGGTACTAGATGGAGGTCATTGATGATGATTAGCATTGATACACAATCCCAGAATTTTTGATATATATTTATTATTGTACTTCCTTTTGCATTTAAATATGTGCATGCAAGTTAAATATTAATGTTTACTTTTATATTATGACCCAAGTTTAGCATTGGCTAGATTATGAATAGTCAAAGATTTTATAGTGTATTTCTTTGAAATCCACTTGCAAAGAATAATTGTTATTTCTCGATGATTACTACTGGTGATACTACATATTATCATTTATATATTGCTTATTATTTACTTCTTATGCTAATTCTTTACTTATTTTCCATGATCAGTTAAAAGAGATGCTTTTATTGATGCCGATTCATTTTGTTTTGATGCTGATGATTTCTATCACTTCTAATATTCCCTGCTCGTTATTGTTACATATATATATAAAACAAAGTAATAACACATTTACTTTTTCATTCTATATAATTGTTGTAAAACTACTCTAGAATGTTATCAACTGTTACAATATATCAAAAAAAAAAAAAAAAGATTTAGGTGTTCATACAATAAATGTTTAGCTGAAGCAAACCAACAAGTTTTTCAGCTATGCTAACATTTAAAACAACTATACAACAAAAAAGAACAATAGTAGTCAAGGTTTCTTCAACATTTAGCAAATATGATTAGGTGCATTAGTAAATTTCATCCATTAATAGCCACTTATAAATAAATATGTTATTTTAATTTTATAAAACAAAAACTAGAAAGATCCAAAAAAACAAGATAAAGATGGACAAATATATTTACATATATGCAGCCATAATTTTTTCTGTAATAAACTTTACTTTTTTAAGATTTCAATATCTTGCATAATTGTTGATCTCCAATTGTATTTTATCCTCAGATTAATGTTCTCAAAAAAAAAAAAACCCCAAACAATCAAAATTGTATTTTTTTAGCATGATTTTAAGATAATAATGTTAATAAAATCTGCCTCTCCCATGAAATTTCTGCTTAAGTATACCAAAAAATGTCTTTTTTTATATATATAAAATTTGTTGTAATTTGTCTGCTTCATATACCTAATCAAACAAAAATACACCTTTATAATAATAGATTCAAATGTAACCTTATGATATAGCTACCATATTTTTAAAATCTTAAATTTTTCAGAGAACTTTATGTACAATAGGAGATTCATATATCACTTCTATACAAAATATCAGGCAAAATAATAATTCTATTGCATCTTAAAATCTAAGATTGACTTTCTATCTGAAAAGGTATCAAGATATTTAAATTGGCTAATGTTCTCAAGCTGATAAATATTCAAATTAAAAATTACTGAATATTTTTCTTCTACACCTGGTTGATAATGATCATCCAAGTTTTTTTTTTTTTTTTTGATAAAATCTTTATAAGTCCACTCTAAGCATTAAGCATATCTTGTAGATCTACTTATGAATTGCAAGAACAGCACAATTATCAGCTTACTATAAATTTGGAAGACAAAAATATTTTTAACTAGTTCAAATTAAAAATTCCAACATCAGACTTTTATTCCATTGTGATGTTTATTTCATAAAATTATCTATAAATTATTCTAATGACCAATGTCATAAAAATGGAAACTCAAGTTGAAGTAATATACACCTCTGATAACAATTTCATTTCAAACAATTTAGATTTCTCACTAGTAATAATAAGACTCCACCTCCTTCTATCACATAGAAGCTGTTTAACATGAATAAACTTTCATGGAGAACCAGCTAATTTCAAATATTTAGAAATTTTTTGCTTAACTGAGTTAAATGCCTTGCCAAATTAATGAATAAGACATACCTTTTTTTCTTGCAATTGTCTGTCAACAAAAACCAAACAATGTCTACAGAGTTTTCTGATCCAACCACATATAAATGGAATTAATATATTCAATGGAATATTTAAATGTACTTTTGTTGTAATGCACAAATAATATTTTATTATATTTATTGCAATCTTTGATATCCTTTTTTTAAATGGAACAACAGAAGAAACCTTAAAATCAAATAGCTCAACTTCGTGGGTTCTAAAAAATTCTGATAATTTTGAACTTAATATCATCATTTTCAAATATCAATTCCATTGTAAAATGAAGATCTCTCCAAGTTTAATTTAGTTATTCCAATCTTACCTTCATTTCACAACATTGAGCAAATTTCCTAATTTTGTCTATCACACATGAATGTTTTCTAGATTTTTTTAAATCTCTTGGAATCCAAGCAATATTGCCAGCCTAGCTTCATGACAGTCTTTTAATTATTCAATGATATCTGTTGTTCTCTCACCCATGAATTTTATTTTCAATATTTCCTTTTCCCCTTTTATTATACAATTCTCCATTCTTCAGTGTTTGCTCTGAAATTTCTTAATTCTTCTCTGTTAAGTATTTAGATGTGATACTTATGTAAAAAATTATAAAACATGTCTATTAAATATCTCCTTTTTCAAACATATAGGCATATTTCTTTTTAATATTAAATTTTTTCTACTAAAAGCACTCCATTCAAGTTGAATTCTATAGTTCATTTAAACCAGTATATTTCTATCTGTATTACATGTTATCTTCTAATTCATTAATATCAATATTTATTTGCTCCTTACATAAAAAACTACTGAACACTATTTTAATGTTTTTTTATCTTTAGATCTATTTTCTTGCTTTCATCTGATAATTTTTTAATATTTCCTAAAGCTGCTAAGTTTTAAATATATATGCTCTTATCAATGGTAAAGTGTGCAAAACATCTAATTATTGCTACAACATTTTAATGATTATTCTTCAGAGTTTGACATCTTGAAATCTATACTCCATTCAGACAAGTTTATAAAATCAAAACATTTTTGTATATTTTACAAGTTAAAACATAAAGGTAACACATATTCATTGGTCCCTTCTATATAATTTGGTAATACAGCATCTATTGAGACACACACCGTTCAATGGCGTTGTTTCTACGCTAAAAAGCACATAAATATGCTGTTTACAAGGCTGCTCATAGATCTTACAGCCTGTAAACTGTTCAAACACTAAGATGTTGAAGTGCACCCTTATCCCAACATCTCTAGCATGTTGAACATTATTAGCGACGAGTATACGACACTCTCTCTAGACATTACTCTTGACTATTGTACAGCGTATGATATGAACATTTCTGTACTTGTAATGACAAAAAGTATATTGAACAGATTTTTTTTTTTTTGTTTCAATGTATTGTAATTGATGTGAGTTGGTAAAAATTGTAACGAATTATCAAACGCCCCTCCTTTCGTTGTCAGAGGTCAGAATTCACGAAATGAGGAGTGTAAATCACGATTTGGCAAAGTTCACAATCAAGTCGCGCACTTTCCGAGACTTTTTCGAGATCTAAACAGTTCAATGGCAGACGACTGTTCGGTGTTGTAGTTTTGAGATTTACCCGCTACAGAAGCAGATGCGCTGGCCTTCCTTCAACCCCAAAAAAGAAAATATTTGACACAGCCAGAACAAAAAACTATCTTTTGTGGTGCTTTAATGAAATTAAGGCATTGTCAAACATCTGGAATGGAATGTCCATCGCATCAATGGCGACGAAGGGGTTCCATTCGTTCATGGGATGGGCTTTGAGGGCTGCCTGGATCGCTTTTTCCCAAGCAGTACGGCTAATTGATTCTTGAAGACGGGATCAGCTTACAGTGAAGTGTATTACAGCTGACTTGGAAAGGTGTCAAAATGCCGTAAGGAATATGACCACAGGTCTTAGAGAGGTATGTCGAGAAAACCTTGTTTCTCGATAAACAAAACAAACAAAAAAAAAGTTTCTTCAAAAACAATCAAAAAAGACTTGGTTATAAAAAAAAAAAAAGTTGTTTCTTTAAAAAAAAAATAAAAAAAAGAGATCGGACAAAAAGAAATGACGGAATATTTTTAAAAGCAAAAAAAAAAAATAATAACAAACAACAAACAAAAAAAAAGTAAAAAAATCAAACAAATCCAAAAATTAAAAACATAAAGCAATAAAATTTGAAAAACAGCCCGGTAACGTTATATCTATTCGTTTTTCACTAGCAACAGCGCCATCAGATGGTGTGGCTCAATAGATTCTGTATTACCTATAATTTCTCTTAATACATGAATACGATCTACTGTAATATAATATTTTGGTTTGAATCCAAATTTCTCTGAAAGTGATTTGAAATGATCTTAATAATGATTTTGTATACAACTGATAAAAGACTAATGGATTTATATCTTCATATACATCTTTCTTAAATATGAGTATCACTATTGCAGTCTTCTAATTATGTGACACTTTTTTTTTTTATTCTAGACAGTTGCATATAAAGATTTGCTAATTTTTTTGTCTGCTTCTTTTAAAATAATAATTCCATCATTTCTAAAACTTTTCCATTCTTCACAGATTTAATTGCATGTCTCACTTCATTTAAAACATTGGCAATTCAGAAGCTGCAATTAGAGGAATTACTTTGTTTTAAATGCTCTTTGTTAATATATAATTCTTTGTAGAATAGTTTGCCACTTCTCTTTTTATTATTAAAATAACTTACCAATACCAAAACCACATCTGAGACTTTCATTCTCTTTTAAAGATATCTTTAACAATTCATACTTATATCATAGTTAACCTTTTTTGTACCATTTTACAAAATTGCAGATATACAATTCTTCTAAATAGATGTTTTAAATATTTTCATATTTCTTCTTTTCTTAAAAATACTATATCTTATTAGTGATTTAATTGGAATCTGAACTATCATTAAAGTCAATTCATATTTTAAAATGATTTGCAAGGCACAGTTTAAATTCATTAGAATATTTATGAAAGTTAAAAATGTAACTGTTTTATACTGCTTTTCTGAATAACTTTTGTCTTTCTAGCTGTGAATTAATTCATATTTTACACCTTACCAAATAAAAATTATTAGTACTAAGCACAAAAATATTTCTTTTGTTGATCAAAGTATAATCCAATTTTACTGTATTATATGAAACTTAACATAATCATCCCTATATTTTAAAACTTTTCTCCAGATAATTTAAGACCAATATTCTTTCTAAGGTTACAAAGAGTGATTTTAACTTTAATATCTTCCAAATCTAATTGAATAAGTAAGATGGATATATTATAATAATCTGCCATCCTGTATCATTATTAAAAAGAAGATTAAAATACTTTCTTTTCCTGTTTGAATTATCATCATTAAAAGAATGCTATCTGTGACTACATTAATTCTCAGGTCTATATGTTACTTTTAATGTTTGAAAAAAAAACAAAAAAACATGATGAACATGACTAGCAAATGATTATCTCTTCACTATTTTAAACAATCAATCCTTTTTAATCCTTCTTGTCAATTGTTGAAGTTCTCCTGATTTAAATCTCTACACTGCTTATGAAACTCCAAATATTTATTATTCTGCCAAGCAGACATATATGTTTCCTTGTAATTATTTCTAACAATAGAAAACTGTCACAATCATTAATCAGAAGTTTTCAAGAACTCAAAAACAGAATTGTACTAATATCAATAGTACAATCTGAAATGTAGCTCAGTATTACTTTGGTATTATTCCCGTTAGACATATTACTCCTTTAATGTTTGCGTCTGGTAATAATTATTCAAAGCTTTTGTTTATGATGTCATACCATCGAAGAATCCTGGCATGACTAATCCATGTCAAATATATATAATTTACTAGCTTTTCACATATATACACATCAGCAAAATAGTAAAACATGTTGACCTGTGTTCAGTTTCCCAGCACCCCCCCCCCCCCCAATGCAATACTCCTCTCACATCATTTCTAAGTAATACGGTTTTATATTTCAATATACATTTACAGCTAAAACTTTTTATATATTTTTTTTTTTGCAAAAATTTTATTATATATATTAAATTATAATTTGTTTATAAACTTCTCATAAATTATATAATATCAATATATAACTTCTTTAACGAGCGTTATAAGCACATAATTATTGATATTATAAATTATAATCACAATTTTTATTGAAGAGAAAAAACAATTTATTGTATTTGCATATCATTAAATGTAGTAACAAGCTATGATTATGAAGGCAAGATCCTTTGAAAGTGCTCAGCTCGATTGTTTTTAGTTATCTATTTTATATTAATAGCTTTTGGGAACAGTTGCGTCGCACACGTGCTAGAATATATATATATATATTAAAGAAATATTTCACATATAACATTAAAGTTATAGTTTGTCATTTTTAGATAAAGCTAAAATGGTACTGTTCTATTAGATCGTGTCAGCCACTTTACGGAGCTATTTATATGTAAAAGTACATAAATATGCCGTTTATGCAGCAGCCACCACCTTCTAGGCCTATATATCTATGCACAAAAGCACAGAAAGAGGCCGTTTAAAGGCAGCAGCCACCGGCACCAATGGTGGCATTATTTCTATGCCATAAAGCACAAAAAAAATGCCATTCGATCGGCAGATGGCCTGCTTTAGGGTTATGCACTTTATCCCAATACTCATAGTTCAATATTCACTACAGTATCATGTAAGGGTATCTGGACTTCAGCCTGCCACAACTCTTCAAATATGTATGTCAAAGAAATTAGCTTACAAGTCATCTGACCTACTATTACCTCCTAACAATTATCAACCTGTCACTACGGTTCCCTACTCAATGTGGAATCTTCAAAAATTTTGGAAAGGATACGTCCAAGCAAGATTTCAACCAGCTCACGTGAAAAGTCACGTTTGTGCAAGAGCATGTCCGCAACAAATAACCAGCTCACGTGAAAAGTCACGTTTGTGCAAGAGCATGTCCGCAACAAATAAAATGGTTGACAGGTCAAAATCGGGCCAATTGCAGTCCACAGAAGTCGGTGTGCATGGGGAATTAATTAATTGTACTCTAATAGAATTTTTTCAATAAGGTAGGTCAATTGATAAAGTTTTAATTCTTGCGGATGTGAAAAGGCATATCATCTATCCTACATTGTGCAGGACTAATATATTGACATTTTTAGTCACTTGGAGTTGAAGCTTTTTAAATTTTTGGTAGCATAAAATTGTTCTCGACTAAATGACAGGAATCGATTAAGGAAATCAATGAATTATGTTAAGCCTTTGGACAAAAAATGTATGACTGTGAAAATTCTTGTAGTTCTATCCAGAGACCAAAAGAAATTGTCTAAAGAATACATTTATTAATCTTTAAAATAAAAAAACCGATCGAGTTGGAAATTAGTAATCATTCTTAATAGGTGTGCTATAATATCCATACACATATTCTTTCAAAGATAGCTATTGTAATCAATCAATCAATCAATAAATAAATAAATAAAGATATAATTATTTTTCCTTTTTCAAAAATGACCTGAAAAAGTCAAAGATAGTTCAGTAATTAAAGCATTATCAACATTTTTTTTGCCATTACGATGTAGTTAGTTATGCCTCAAGCAATGCTAAGACTTTGTAAAGTTTGCAGGGAGGGGGGGATGGTTTTGCCAGCCAGCGCTGGCGTACACGGGGAATTCTACTACAATAGAATATTTGCAATAATGTATGTTTACATAAAATTGTTCCAGTAAATGTTATTAAGGAAATAAATGAATTATGTTAACCTGAACGATTCTTATTCTTTCACAAAGAACGGGGTGGGCCCGGTAGCATTATATTTATATGTTTTTGCATAGCAACAACTCCATCAAGCGGCTGATACAATCTATTAGAACAGTACTGATAAACTTTATCATACAGTTTACCACCTTTTTTAATGTTAAAAAAACCGTAAAGCTAAAACTTAATGTTACAGTTCACCGTTTAAAAAATGTTTCAGGCTTCTTTTTCATATTTTTTCTTTTTCCATAATGAATATATCTTCCATTATTGGGCATGAGATGTGGTTTTTTTTAGATTTGAAGTTTGGTATGCTAGGTGTTTACGCTAGTACAAAGTGCTTTATTACGTCTTGTGGGGAAGAATGGTTTTGATGACAGTATAAAATGCCATAAAAAAAATTAACTACCATCTGTTTTGAAGACAAACCACATATAGTATTACCATACATACCCAATATGGCCAATAATTTAGTTAAAAAACTTGCCAATGATTTCAAAGTAAGTTTTCAAACTCTACCAACTACTAATAGACTGATTAATAACTCTAAAGATAAAATTGCACCAGATCAAACCCCAGGTCGTGTACAAGATTATATGCACCCAAATGGGCTGCAGAGTTACATATTAAGGTGAGTCATGATCCACAATTATTATCAATGTCTTAACACTGATATGTATACAATAAATCATGAATCAAAAATGAAGGCAGGTCAATATTTTTGGAACATCAAAAAGCTTGCCAAGATCATGTGCTCTGAGAGAAATGATGCCAATGCAAAGTAAAAGAAGCATATTTCATTGTGAACAATCCTAATGCCATCATAGAAGAGATGCCTCCTCAATTTTTAAGAAAATGGGCTGGTTAAATAATTTACATACATTCGCATAATTTATTGCTAATATGGTGGTCGAGAGGTCAGCGTGACTGCCTTACAAGCGGTTGCCCGAGTTGCGGGTTCACGTCCCGGCCGATGCTATGACACATGAAAAAAAAAAAAAATCATTAGTAGCACAAACTATGAATATGGGATCAATTAAGTTCTGAAAGCGCTAAGCTTGAAATTTTTTCAAATATATAGCTTCACTTTTGTGGGTTTAGAGCGCAGCATAGAAATTAGTATCGTAAAGTGCTTTTTTCCTTTTTTCATAATAAATATGTTTCCATTTTTATTTTTAGATTTGAAATTTGATATTACACCTAGTTTGATGTATTATTCTGGTGACATACTATTCTAGGTTGGCGAAATATTTAAAATAATGCCTCCACGAGATCTGTGGACAAATTTTATCGATTAACTTTGTCCGCACCTCCTTTGGAGATGTTATTTTAAACATATTGCAAACTTAGAATAATATGTCACCGCAGTAGTATGTCATAGCAGGAATAATACCAAAGTACCCAATAAGCGAAAATACAAATTGTAATTTTAATGTTTCTGTTGAAACTACATGTAGTATATGAGGTGATCAGCAATCTAGGCCTCCAAGTGTTCATTATATTAGCTTTTTTTTTACATTATAATTCCTAATTATATAGTAATCCATAAGATGTTTTTGTATGGATTTATCAAAGTTCTTTTAGATTGATTTTTCCACTTAAGCAATATTTCTGAAAGCCAATCCATGTTTTGTACAAAATTTAATATCAGAATATTATTTGTATTACTAAAGTTAATACTATTACTTCCAATGACTTTTCTCTAAAATTGATTGTTCTATAACATGTGCATTAAATACTTTTAGAAGAAAAATGTAAGGAATAAAAGTTTTCTTTTTATGAACTTTCTGAATCTAATGTTACTTGCACTCTGATAAAATAGAATACGTATTTATTATGTTAATTTTTTTTAATACATTAGTCTTTTATTGATATATCTAGAAATTGAAATAAAATATCAAATTAGATCTTATAGCAAACCCAACATAACACAGTCACTTTTCATTTGATGATTTATTCTTTCAAAAAAACTTGCATCTATCTGTCTGTTCAAATTCATCTTCCATAGAAAAAAAAAATTACTTAAACAGATATATAGCTAGTTATAAGTTTCAAACAAGATTAGTTATTTAATATTGATAGTTCTTTAGTTTCAAGTGATGTCTTGAGATTACATTAAAAAAAAAAATTATATATGCTATATGTTTGTCCAACCTGGGCTATGCAGATAACAAATCAATTAATTTAAATAATAAAATTAATATATGTTATAAATTTTACACAGTTACATTATATAAGTACAGCTAAAATTAACAAAATATATCTACCTATTCCAGATTTTCTCATTCTGAATCTGTTTTCCTGATTCATTTCTCATTACATATAGCTTTCTTCTTTTCTTATTAACAGTATTGAGAAGTCATGTGAAGCAATATAAATCATTACTTAGATATTAACTTTTTAATTTTTATCGTAGAAAAAAAGATATTCATTTTTAGTTGCATATTATTAGATAGAGATGCACATCAGCTAATTTAATTTAAGTAGTTTTAACATTTTCTATATATATACAACATTATTCCATGCAATTATTAAGGATTCACATCATGCTAAAAGTGTTTTTATCCATTAGTTTCTCATTACTAAAAACTTTAAAAGTAGAATTGCTGTAAAAGTAATTAAATGATGAACGTGATGTTGCACAAATATTCAATACCATTGACAGATAGCAAATCCCATGATGAGCAGGATTTATATAAAATGGCAGAAAAGTAAAAGAAAAAAAGAGTACAGAGAAACAGGACAGTGTATATCAAAAGACAGTAACAGCCTTTGATAAAGTAATATTATCAAATAAGATACGATGGGGCACTATTTACTGAATTAGTAATTAATCATTATATTTAAAGGTTGTGGCTATTTATTGATAAAATATTTTAATTATTATTATTACTTGTTTAAATGAGTTATTGACCAGATATCAAATCTGCATTTGATTAAAAATTTATGTTCATTTATATTTTATAAAATTCTATACAGATTTGTGTTACATCTTCAGACAATGGTTACTAAAAAAAATATTTGTATTTTTGGTCTTAACCGTTATTATATCTATTTTATTTATTTATTTTTAAATGCATATTCAAATATTATTCTATAAAAAAATTATCTATTATTACAAAAGTGTTTATGAACAATATATTTTTAAGAATATTTATAGTATGCTAACGTATTTTATTATTAATATTACTTTTAAATATATAAATTTAATGGGAAATTTTTAAAACACAGTAGAATACGAACTAATTTAGCAATCAATGCATTAAAAAAAAAAAAAAATGTTAACAATCGCAAGTTTTAACTTAAATAACAGTAATTTATTTTCGCTTACATCACATGAAAACATTTACCATTTTAAATTAATGATTGTTATTTGAATAGTCTAGAATCCAATTGCTTACGTAAGATCTGATTAACTGATTACAATCAAGGTACATAAAAAATATGATGTAAATTATATAAATATTTTATTTCAAAAATAAAAATCTTTTCAAAAGACGAATGTTGTGGTTAATTATTAAAAAATAATACATACATATATATTATTCGTTCACGGTGATTTTATTTTTAAATGACATTAATAGCATAATTACATATAGTTTGATTAAAACATCACTCATACTCCAAATAAATACTTATGAACTAAATACTAGTAACTCTCATTATATATATAAGGCTCAGATTAATAACGTTTACATATTTTACAATTCGACTTTACGAGAATTTGAAAATTCTAAAGAAAAGTCAACAAATCTTACCACCATCCTTTAGTCCTTCCTGCTGTAAAGTACATTCATCGCTCAAAGCCCTTTGCTGAGATACAAGCACGAGTTTATACTGCGCCGATAACTTGATGCTCTCGACCGGATTATAAAAATGTCCTAGGGCCATAGCTTTCACTTTTTCTGTAATGTAATCACTGCTTACTTCAATTTGCCAATCGGTACCTTCTGTACTCGTTACCGTGACCTTCATAGTGGTCGGCGTAAAAATACTTGAATCCGAAACAAACATGAGATTGTCCTAAACCGTACACACGAAAATAAAAAATCAATAAACGTGTTCAAAAAATTCTCTAATAACCTTTTCCCCCATCTGTTTAAATAGGTACTGAGGGGAGGGGGGGATAACAGATGGGAATGAATCAATATGGCTACCTATATAGGCCTGCCATCTGATGATAAAATTTTACAACTTTACATTGGATTAAATTGCTTTAATTTAAATAGTTGCCATAGTAACAGCATTTCGCATTTACTAGTTTGGAAAATTGCACTGAAATTTTAATATTATGTTTACTCAAAGAGAATTAAATTACATTTAAAGTTTTATTTTATTTTAAAAGAATTAACCCACACATATGCATTAAATTAATCCATCCAAATTAATTTAGATAATGCGTGTGTTTTTAAGATTGATAGTAATAACACTCGCTATTTAGATGAAAGTATAAAAGATATAATCGCTATTTTGAAAAAAAAAAAGTACTATATATTGTCATTTTAATAAAGGTGTGCTATCAATGTCTTAAAATTCTAAGTACTGTATAATTTGTTTGATAACTTAATTAAGGGATATATACAGTTCTTTAGTATGCTATTTTATAGCCTACCCTATAATATATTTAACTATTTATAGAAGATCCGCCAATCTTCCCAATTTTATATAAGCCCTTGCTCAGCTGATTGCAAAGCATCTATAGAAAACATTAAACTCGAGCCAATCAAAAGAAACAGTTGAATTTAATAGCCATATAATGTAGCACAGCATATCCAATTATTAAGAGAAGTGAATAAAGAGATCAAGTGGTTTATTAGTTGCTATTTGTATTGGACTTTTAGATTATAAGAACCACCTTCCCACATCCCACTTTGCAAGTGCCATCCACTAAAATATAAATAAACAACTTCTCATTGGAAACGGATTTCGTCTTATGATGAATACTTGAATAAAGTCAGTAAATTATGTAATACACAACACAGCTGAATCTTTTTAGATTATTTTACAATGTCTGAAAATAATAACTATCTAAGAAAAAGAATCTTTCCACTAAATAAATAAAAAAAACCCATTTTACTCCATAAGCACTTCTGGAGTTATTAAACATTAAAACATATAGACAGGATATATACATAAAAACAATGGCAATATTAAATTGCGTGTTGACATGAAAAAATAACACATATTTATAAAAAAAAAGTATATAATAGTAGTGATTTTATTTTCTCAAAACTTTTTACAGGAGTTTTAGAAGAAGTGTTTAAAATGCAATACATTAGTTGATGGTGACGATAATAATAATATTATTATTAATATTAACAACAACAATAATAATAATAATATTTAAATACAAGTATATTGCCTATATTAAACTTAATGTAATTAAAAGGTTGAACTCAGACTTTCCAATACCCTACAGCCTTCGACTCCATCTTATACAACTGATACACATAACCACATACATGTGAAAAAGATAAATGATTTCTAATATACGCACAAAATACCTATATTGGAGATTATTTACCTTTTTCACATGTATGTGGTCATGGGTATCGGTTGTATAAGATGGAGTGGAAAGCTGTAGGGAACTTGAAAGTCTGAGCTCAAATCTCTTCTAATAATAATAATAACAATAATATGTATATGTTTGAATTGCAATTCAATGCTGACTATATCACTTGTACCTTACTGATCTAACTTTGTTTTTTGCTCAGTAAAGTTTTGCTTTGAAACATAATAATAATGATAATGATGATGATATATGATTATGATGATAATAATTCCAATTTATTAATATTTTAGCAATTAATAAAACCATTTAAAGAAATATATTACAACTTAAATATTTGATAAATTAATAATTGTTTCCCTCAACAAATGTCTTTAGATCTACAGAAAATATATCAATGTAATTAAAATATATATTATAAAAGTTTGATAGTCTATATAATGTTGCCAAATATAAAGTTTCACATTTATTAAATAAATTCTTATTCCTTATATATACATGAGGAATTCTTATTAATATCTTTGAAATATAATTATGCAAGAAGATTTTTCCATGAACTATTAAATAATAAAAAATTATATCATGAATTATTGCTTAAATAAGATTTAAACCATTCAAGCATAATACTCCTTATGTCTAAATAATTTAATTTATTTAATAATAAATCATGAAGAACACAGTCAACAGCTTTTTGTAAATCCAAATAAATACCTATAATTTTGTAACCTTTCTCTAAAGATTCAGTGATAACTGAAACATATACTGATAAGGCCAATTCTGTAGATTTTCTGGTAAAAACCCAAATTGCTTTTTTGAAAATGTATTATATTTTTGAAAAAAAATAAAACAATTTTATTCTTTATACATATTTTCAAAATTTGTGATAATGTTGATAAAATAAAAATTGGCCTGTAGTTTTCCAAATGTTCTTTTTCTCCATTTTTATAAATAGGTATAACAGCAGACGATTTTAAGCAATCTGGAAATATATCTGAATATACAAAAAAAAAAAAAAGAAGATAATGTTGATAATAGAATAAAAATATTTTCAATTAATATTTTTACAGAAATACCATCCAAACTAATACATTCTTATGTCTCATTTTATAAAGAGAATCTAAAATTTCAAATTCTTCAAGCTCTTTAAAAACAAAAGAATTCATAATAGATTTCTCATATGCAAAAACATGAGATCCATAGTTAATTGTAAGATTATTCATTAATAATTCCACATTATGTACAAAATGATGATTGAGATGATTTAGCTATTAGTTTTGAATTATTTGAAACATCTATAACTACTTCACTAACCATTATATTAGAAAATTTGTGAAAATCTTTCCTTTAAAATATATTTTTTAACAACAGTCCAAAAATTACTTAATTTAGTTGATTTTAAAGAATTAATTTGAGCAGAATAGAAAAACATTTTGACTTTAATCATACTTTTTTATATTTTTTTATCAAGGACTTTTAGTTGAGTTATAAATTCTTCATTAGAAGAGAAATTTTTCACAACCTTATACAATTTGTTCTTTTTGTAAACTTTTGATATTAATTTATTTGTAATTCAATCATTTTTTTTAAATCTTTTTTTTTTATATATTTTATAAAAGAACAATATTCTATAAAATCTTTAATCTTAGAATGAAAAAAACACAATTTACATTATTCATTGCAAAGATTAAATTCCAGTCATATTCAGTAATTAAGGAATGCAAACCTTTATGAGATAAAAGTCTAAATTATTTTTTCGTAGGTGAAAAATTATTTTTAAAGTTATCAGTGATTCCTAAGTTGTCTGTAAAACACCATTCCAAAAATGATGTTTTTAAAAAATATTTTCAGGACATGTAGCAAAAATATGGTCAATAGGTGAAGATGATATAACATGTGTAAGATGAAATAAACTTTGAATATGTCCAAAAGTGACATTATATTTAAATAACAGTGAGCCGCAGAAATAATTTCACCAGAAATATCTATGCTTAAGTTGTTGTTTTTTTTTATGTCAAATGCATTGACTGGGAAGTGAACCTAGGCCAGCTGCTTGGAAGGCAGCTATGCTAACCACTAAGTTGTCAGTGCTTGATGATCTATGCTTAAGTTATCAATAATAATAATGACTTTAGTAAGTAAATGATGAAGTTCATCATTAAAAATGACAACTAAATATGGCATGACTTATATGAAGCAACAAGTGTTAATTTGTCAGAAACTAAAACAAAGTTTAAAACAATACATTCAGAAGAATCAAAATATACATCAATAAAAGTCACACAAATATCTGAGTTCTAATAAACTAAAACTCCACTGATCTGTTATTTGTTCTAGATTCAATCATTGATGTATATCCATCTAATTCATACAATCTTTTTTCATATTCATTAATCCAGATCTCAGCAAAATTATTATATTAAATAAATAATCAAGGGAATATAAATTAACTAACAAGTGATCAAAGTGTTTCATCATACTACATATATTTATATAAAAAATCTTAAAATTTTCAATAGCTACTTTACTTTCTACTGTTAAAAAATTTTTTTTAAAGATAATTCACGTCATAAATTAGACAAATCAAATAAGACTAATAACCCTATCTTCAGTATCTTTTCTCAACCAAATTTTGCCATCTTTAATCCAAACAAATCTATAGTTATTTTCTTCAGTCACTGTATGTGCTTTGCAAAATAATTTTCTATTTTCAGGCAACAAATCTCCATTTAAATATAAATGCTTAACAGTTGTAGCATTAGTCAAAGTATCAGATAGATATAATTTAATTCTTTTACTATCTGACAAGAATAAATCTCTTATCATTTTATGAACAAAATTAATTTTTATTACAAACCCTAACGCTATCTCCATATTTAAATCTATATATAATTTAATATTATTTTTATTAAAATCTGACAATTCTAATTTTTTGGCTATATTTTCTACAATATTAAATAAACTTTCATTTTCAGCATATTCAATATTAACAATTTCAATATTATTTTCTAATCTTTGTTGCTTTAAATGAAAAATTTCTTTTTGAAACTACATAACAAAGAATCTTGTGTTTTTACTTTTTTTTAGTATTTCATTAAATTATCTAATTAATTTTTATATATTATTTTGAACTAATTTAAGTTTTAAAGTAAGTTTAGTAAAAGATTAAGATAAGGAATCAATATTATTTTATCTGCTGAAGTAATTCAAAAAAAGAATTGTTATCTAAAGAATTAAATAAGAAATCTGTAGTAGATTCATTATTTATTATTATTTAGTTTCTTCTCTACAATTTTTACACCACCATAATGTTTCATTTGTGGATGACATATTTTTAAATGTTTTTTCACTCACAGTACTACATTTAAAATGAAAATTGCCATTACAACACAGACAGTTTATAAAATTTCCACCAGAAGGAAGGGCTAATTGGAAGAAGTACATTTATCCATAATAATAATTCTAAAGTTTTAATTAAATGAAATTCTAACAGATATTTAAAAACTACAGACAACTACATATCTAAGCTAAGAAAAGAATTTAAAAAAAATAAAATGGCTACCTTCCAAATAACTTAGTAAAGAAATCTGTAAAAAAAAAAAAATAACAGAAATAAAGATGATCTAATGACTTAATAAAATAAAAT
This sequence comes from Epiperipatus broadwayi, assembly GCA_028023455.1. Taxonomy (NCBI): domain Eukaryota; kingdom Metazoa; phylum Onychophora; class Udeonychophora; order Euonychophora; family Peripatidae; genus Epiperipatus; species Epiperipatus broadwayi. The sequence goes on along the minus strand of JAQFVV010012504.1, from coordinate 1,347,970 downwards.
TGAAAGATCCTATTTCAAATTTAGTTTAAATTAAACACAGCTCAATGTATATGTCATAACCTGGGAGAGAGTGATTTAGTCTCTTTGTTTACATATAATTATAAAATATATTATATGGATTGAAATACATTAGATAGTTACAATAAGTTTTTAATGACAGGAACTGTTTAAGAAATTAAAAATAAATAATAATACATAATGCATTATTAAAATACATATATTATGGTAAAAATAATCCAGTGTTTGTTGTTGATGATGATTGCATAAAGAGAAAAAAGAGGGGATGAGTATCTATACATCAGAGGTTTTTTTTTAGTGAATGGCATACGTATACATGCTTGCTTTTGCTGTAGATATTTATAATAATAAAAACCAAGAGATTAGCATCTTGCTTATGAGATTTAGTCACAATTTCCAATATTTAGGGTTCTAATATATTCAGCATTTAAATGTTAGGTATCTTACCATCATTTGGGTTATAATATCCACTCCTTTTCTATTATTTAAATTAAATGATGAATTGTACCTACTGATAAATATTTATCTCACACATATATTCCAGTAACATAGTCCAATATAAAAAAAAAAAACTCTAATATAATTTAAATATATAACATTTAATGCACAATAACAGAATGACAATTTTTAATAATAATTTGATATACACAAAATATGTTTAATAAATAGATTGTAATTGATAATACATGAAACAATTCTAATTAGTACTAGAAATAAGGGAGTTTTTTTCAATAATTAAAACTTCACCCCCTTTTTATGCAGACTAATTCTACTATAAACAAGTTGAATATCATCCCTTTTACATTATTTAAATTAAATACATGCATTAAATCACACATGGATAAGATGCATATATTTAACAATAATGTAATAAAATAAATCAGTGTGTTTTAAAATTCCTATCAATCCTTGTCTGTACACTTACATATATTGATTTCACACATATTCCCTGATGATTATTACATATTGTATCTACTAAAATTTGAGATGTATTTTAAAAAGTGGTAAAATGTCAGTGATATTTTTTTTTGTTTTTCTTTCATTTGATTTTTGGATGATGAATATGTTAACTTATGAAACATTGAACTATGTTGCTAGGACAATGATAATATTAATAAGATTGTAAATTGACATTGTTCATTTTGAAAAATAAAATGAATGTGTAAATAATAAAACATATTGTTTCAATAAAATTATTATTCTTTGTCATTATGTTTCTTTTTGTTACTGCATTCACAATAGTAAATTATGAACAATACAAATAAATGTTTAATATTTCAAATATATTTGTTCTTTTTATTTGTATGATATTATATTAAAAAGATATGTATAAAAATATATTGCTAGTGTAATATATTGAAAATGTGATGTAGATTGTTGATTTTATGGTGAAATAAAAAAAAAATAGTATCGATATTGTGAAACATGAATTTTTGTTGCATTCTAAAATATTAATTTTTATTTGTTGAATAATACAAATTTTTATTTAAAAATCACTACCAGAACTGCTTAATGAATGAATATAGAGGATGAACATTTACTCTCTCTTGTTTTTGTTTTAAGCAAAAATATGTATAAATTTCTTTACATTATTTTTTTTATTTATCTTTTATATAATTAACTGAACAAAATGAAGGGGTAATAATTAACATTGTTTGCCCATGAACTGAGCAGCATTATCGAGAAAATTTTATGGGAAAATAACAATTTTAGAAAAAAATCACTGAAATTGCTTCATTACATAATGCACCATCTGAATATTTTTATCTTTTAAAATGAATGTTACCTATATTTTAAAGATGGACTACAAACATCAGAAGGTGTACAAAAGTCATATATATCTGCCTGTGTAATTTTATTAGATCATTTTTTAAAGATAATTATCAGTTTAATTTCCTATCATATCAACCTAGATAAAGCTAGCATTTGCTCATTCACAATATTTTGATATATTTGTTCATGAAAGGATATCTCTTCATATCATCATGAATATAAATTAGTACTTATGTGTGTAACATCATATAAACCAAATAATTATTATTTGATTAATAATTTGGATATGTGCATAAAACAAAATCAATAAAATGTACTTTGAATTTAAAAGTTCTCATGAATATATATCTTCTCTGGAACAAATACATACTTATTGGCTTGTAGTATGAAATAGACATAAGAAGTGTGATGCCATCTTGGAAATAAAGTATTTAATAACTCTCATTCAGGTCATTTATTTATATTTGATATTATTGATATATATATATATGTTTATCTTCATTTAAAATGTAAAATTATTTATTGATGAATAATATATAATTTTAAGTTAATTAGTTATCTATTCACATACTAAAATATAAGAGAGTTATGTTTTCCTAGTTTAAACTTATATTCTGTGGTATAATAATTATTATTTTAATTTAAAATAGTCAATTTTTATATTTAGTAATTATAAATTAACTTTGAATATATCATTTATATTAGGAGTGCAAAAAGATTTTATCACAATAAGTTTTCAATTTATTTTGTTCTCTTAAATAAGATTATTAACAAAGAACTAGATTCATTTTTGTATACATATATATTTTTTATTTAGAGTGGGGAATGGAAAATAAAGTGGTTAAAAGGTTTATCTGGGCATAATTGCTGAGTTATTCTTGACTTCATTTAAGGAAAAGCCACAATACATCACATCACATCACATGAAAAAAATTATTTACTGTCATCAGAATGGATGATGATGGTTTGCACCAATTAGACTCAGGGAGAAACAAGAGATCTTACAATTGTTTAGACAATTGAGCAACAAAAGCACTAAGACAAACATCAGCCAAATTAAGTTTAAACAAATTTTAAAATTTTATTTAGAGAAGACTTATAAGAAAAGTTTCTAAGTTAACAAATAGGATTAGATCAGGCGTGTACCAGAAAAATTAAATGCAGTGCTCTGGCAGACCTATTGATCTTCTAATAACAAATTATAAATGGAGGAAGCAATTTCATTCAGCAGAGGGATTCACCCAAACATTGGTTTTCCCATTCAGATACTTAAACAATACATTCTTGAAATAAATTAATGAAACCAGTGCCAGTAAGCTTTTCAAGGCCCGAAAAATGTGTCAGGACCACAAATGTGATATGCTAGTAGAATCTGCATCTAATATTATGTTTAAAATAAAGATGATTGATTTACCTCAAGAACAACCAAAAAATATGATTTAAAATTAAAGGAAAACAAACACTTAAAACTGGCAAATCCCCAACCAAACAATTGGTGAAAACTACTCTAAGAATAATAATTAAAGGTCTCAAAATGAACAAATAATTAGAAAAGCAGTTACGTCTGCCCAAGCATTTCAAGAAAAATAAATTTACAAAACAAATTCTGAGTATACACTCTGTAAATTTAAAGCCACACATAAATACAAAATAAATCTATCAGAGAGTGCACATGAGTATGAAAATATTAAAGCTTTAAATACTTTAGGAGAATGAAAGTCTCTCTCACCTGTAATTTACAAAGGGATAAATATTATCTTCTGGCTGGTGACTTATAAAATTACAAAGAAAAACCAATTCTAGTTTCCGCTTTCAGAGTTATAAGAAATGAAATCCCCACCTGCCGAAAACTAGGACACTAAAGTCACCAGACAAAAGACTTTTGGTGGTTTGCAAAAGTGCAAATACAGTATTTAAAATCAATTATTGGCTACTAAAATAATTACAGGTAAGCATTTAAAATATACACAACTGCTAAAGCATTTATAAAAAGTTAGGCATAAAAATATAAAAACTCACTTGTCACTCTCCAATAAACAAAAATTGAAAGCAAAATTGGAATCTTAAAACTAAGATTCCAAGATACACTATAAAATACAAGAAAACACAGCAAATTTTTAATATAAGGCTAATTATTGCTTATGAATACAGATTTAAAATTAGATTGAGCGGAGATTTAATTAAAAGAAATTTACCCTGGAAAGAATGAAAGAAAATTTTACCTTACAGTAAAGCACAGTTCGCGTAGAGTGCGCATGTTTATTTTAGTCCATTTTCAGGTCCTTTGACAGTGGCAAGGTAGAGGCAGTGGGATCTTGTTTATTTTAGGTGTTCATGGCAGAATTGAAGGAGAGTTGGTACGCATGGGTCCATCTTTTGAGTTAAGTTAGCAAGACATCCTGATGATGGAAAAACTCAGAGTGGTAGATTTTGACATCTTGTACAGCAACAAAATCTGTTAATAATTGCAAGTTTTTTTAGCAGGAATTAAATGTCCAAACTGCTACCTAAAATGGTATAACTCTCAGCAGGAAATAATCAAAGTGTATATGGAATACTGAATCTCTCACTTTGAAACAGCTTGTCAGTCAAGAATAAATAGAAAAATAACTATTGTGCCAAATTTTGCAGGGTCTTTTATACCCAGCTACATTTCCTGCAAAAACCTTTCCTGTTGTCCAATTCTACACCTAAGGCAGGGCAAATATTAATCTCCAGCTCAATCTAATCTAAGAATTCTATCCAGGGATTATTTTGAACAAAAACAACAACATAAAATTAAATCTCCACTTTTAGAATAAATAGAAATAATAAAAGAGACAGGAATGTAATTAACAAGCCAGCTTGTTTTTAATCAAATTGATTAAAAAAAGTAAAAACAAGTGGTATCAGAAAACTATTTTAATAACAATTTTATAAACATTAAAATGATCTATTTTAAATATAAATGAGTATGTGTTTTACTACACATACCCTTTTTATAAAAATTTTTAACATTAGATAAGATTTAACAAAAATTACTTTTTTAATTTTGGCAGTAAAACCCTTGAATCTGATACCAATCTGGTTCAATATATTATAAAATATATAAGATGTATACATTAAACTCTCTTGTATCTTGAAAAGAATGAAAATCCTGTACCATATTTCATGGACATATATGTTTCATATTTGGTATTAAACAACTATAGATTAATAGGCAGTAATATATTTAAATATGGAAGTAATGTTAATTGATGATTTATTGTACATTCAATTAGATCATATGTGTATGTATTGATTGTTTGAAATCTATTCATAATACATATATGTTTATTATATAAGTGATATTTATTTATTAATAAATTTTAATTTAAGTCAAATAAATTTGTCTGAGTGCTATTCAATTGTGCAATACAAATTCATTGATTAATAACATTCAAGTGAGACAAGATAAACTGTCTCTATTTTGTAAAATGTATTTAACATACTGATTTCACATAATCCAGAAATCAAATCCCAGGATTGATAAATTAGTATGATTATATTATTTTTTGTAATGCATTCAATAGTTATTATCTGACTAGACATAAATTTTATATAGTAATCATAATCAAATATTTGTGTTTATTTAAATTATTGTTTGGATAAGTATTGTATTGAGTTATAATTGATCAATAAGATCTTAATCTTATTCAAATAGTATATTTTGTTTTGTTATAAGTCAAAATTATTTGCTTTAGTATATTGAAATTTAGTTGAAGTGGATTGTAAATCCAATTAACTATTAAATTTTAATATTCATACTTGATTATAATAAATGCTAATATTTTTTATATAATTTGATTGTTATAATATAGTTTTAATAATTTATTTACAGAAAATTTAAAATAAATTGATATGGTTAGTTAACTGTACTTAAGTAAATATCCATTAGAAATCTATTTTCTTTTATATACTGGTATGATTGGATATTATAGATCCAAAATTATCTTATTTGTTTATTGATATTACATCATTATTAAATATTTACAACTAGTTTAATCAGTAAAAGTAAAATCAATATAAAAATATAGCACGGCTGAGTGAATATTATTTATCATTTTATTAAACTAGGATCTAAAATTAATTATTGGGTCATATATCTATTTAGATATTATGAATATTGTAAACCTATAGTACATACTAAAATGATTACATCAATCATTCAGGAATTATTTTATTTAGATATGAACACTGTTAAATTTTAATATAAGTTTATATTATTATAAGCAATATTTGATTCATTAGGTATAGTACAATTTAGTCGCTGAATGATTTATCATTATTTTTATTTAATTAGAAGTATAATATATGTTAAGCATATATCATTGCTTTGGGACAATGATTTTTGATTTAATTGCTTTGATTTAATCTATTTTAAGTAAGATATATATTTAGGGTATCTGAAATGATAATTTTGTTTGTTTTCTATTCATTATAAGTGTTGTTTGAATTCATGATGTTATAATAAAAAATATCAATGTTTTGTTTTGTTATAGTTAAAAGTCAAGTATGTGATTAGATAAAGAATTATTTTAAGTACTAAGTAATTATTTACTGATTGGTATTCATTGAGCTTACTTTATTATATTCATTTGATTGTGAATGATATGATTATTCCCAGAGCATTATAAAATTAGTATTATTTTTCTTTGATTTATATTATGTTCAATTACAAATGATGTCCGACTTCAAGTCTTATTTTTACATTGTTACATAGCATGACCAATGACTGGGCTATATTTTATTTAGGCTATAACACAGCTTAGCATCTGCACATATTTATTCTGTTATAAATAGTGCCACAATTTGCAGGGCATAATTAAACAGGATCTTTTTATCATGATTGTCATATTCAATCTGTTACAAATGATTACCAATTCTGAAGAACATTGAAAGAGGATTATACCCTCATTTTAATCTGTTACAAATGGCAATTTAAATTTAAGGATAATAATAAAGATTAATTCATCATCATCTTTTCATGTCCACTATAAAATGCTGTTCAAACTGTCTGTTACAAAATCAAGTAATGATCCATATTATTTTATTACAACATTTATTTAAAGTAGGATTTAACATGATTATGTAAAAAAACTAATTTAAAATTAATATTGGTGAATTTTACCTAATTACTAAAAGAGTTGGTTTTACAGACAGGAAATGGATGTGATTTTTGTACAGTTTTTCTTCCAGTATAAAAATATAAGTTTCTCTAACTCAAATCATTTCTCGTCTTACATAAATTTAAACATTTTACAAGTATAATTAAATAATGATATTCAAAATTAATTAATATAGTGCTAGTTATCCTGTCTTTCTTCACTCTAATTTTAAGTGAGATGGTAGGGAACTATTTAGGTTGGTACTCTGGTTCTGGGCTTCACTCTACTATATTTTTTCACAATAAACAATTGCAATAACCTTAAATCTCAAAATTTTTTATTCTGCTTCATTTTAATCTGTTTTGACTTTTTATATCTTTCTTTATCATTGTTTTTTTCTTATTGGAAAATAGCTAAATGGTACAATCATATTTAATCAATGATTTCAAAAATGTTTTTACAAATAAATTAATTATATATTATTTTTCAAATGCAATTAACAAATATGAAAATTGATAAATGTTTTCCTAAACAGTGTAATTCATTAGACTTTTATATTTTAAATTATATTTAGTTTTTGAAAACATATTTTTACATATTTATAATAACAAAAACATGATTGATTGCTAAGACCCTGACAACTTATTCCTTTAATTATATCTCAATTTTTAATAAATCAAATTGAATGTATATTTAATTATTAATAATCTTATATATAATTTTTTCATCATTTAGATATTCTCTTGTCTATTATTTTGTGGATTTATTTTTAATTCCTGATCTTGCTAATTTCAACTAGAACTCGATTCATTATTATATATATATTTATAATTAAATATTTCATTTATTATATATCATATATATTTATTCATAGAAGGCATTGGTGAAATATAATAATGCTTGATAGGATGATTTGAATATTTTCAGTTAATTTTCAGGTAGCAATATGTACTAGAATATATATTGTAACACTAAAGAGAAATATATGTTGCCAGGTGCACAAATACAGCATTACATATTTCATAATTTGAAGTAGATTTTAAAATGCAATTTTGTAAAATAAAAAATTGTGTACATTTTGCTTTTAAAATAGAATAAAAATATTTGTTTAAAAAAAGGTGGGTGTGGAGAAGAATTAGAAAAAGATTTAAAACATTTTCCCCTCTCTCATTTTAAAGAAAATTTTATAAAGTAAAAAAAAAGTAAATATGTAAAGCTAGAATAAAATTAGTCTGTAAAAATAAATATTAGTAAAACTTTCAAAAATATAATTACTTTATAAGATTTCTGATTGATAATCATATTGAAATTGTATTAATTCAAAAACTATGTAAACTATCAATGAAATAGTAGATTAATCTAAGCAAAAGATTAGATTAAAGCAAATGTAAAATTTAATTAAAAATATATTTAAATTATGATTAATTAAATCTATGATGAGAAAAAAACAAAGGAGAGAGGGATATAAAAGTGGCAGTTTGCTATTGTTCTTCACTCTGGTCTGCATTTTGTGATCGAGTTATTCCAGTCATTAATTTGTTATTAGTTCCATCTGCAATTTGTTAGAGTTCATTCCAAGCTTCATTGCTGCAGATATTCAAAAATTTTAGCATAGTAGTAAACTAGTCATTACTACTGCAGTCAACATTAATGCAAAAGCCACATAAGCCATACTACGAGTTTCTAACTAGGCTTCATGCCCAAGCCCTCAGCCATCAACTATTCTGCCTGAATCAATTCTTGGAACCAATGCCAAGATTGTGAAGCAGAAGCTGCTGAGTACTCTCTCTCTCCTTCATTGTTTGACAGAAACTTGGGAGGAAAACCATGAAGCCATCGATGAAGAAACAAAAGACCAAACAGTTGGAAACTGACAACCAGGAAAACCTAGGTAAAAATACTCTTAAATAACAGTCGATAGACACTTTAAATTTATTTTAAATGAACTTAATGAAGGACTAGTATACAATTTAGCCTGATATAATCATTATAATTTTTTATGTAAATTTTTATTATGTTTTATGTTATATATGAGTGCATAAATAAATATTAATGTTTGCTTAAATATTATTTGGTCTATTCTATCTCTCTTGTCACTGTGCCACTATTAATTTTAGTGTGTAGTTGCTTTATGTGTTAAGTTAAATGTGCTGGACACTGGTTAAGAGTATGAGCCAGTCATGGGATATGTCAAGCACTGGATTGTATGCATGTTGTCTGAAACATGCTGAATCCATAACCTAAAGTTGGCTGGCATCTGAGGTTGATTCTCAAAATAAATAAAATGCTTTGGATGTCAGGGGTTTGAATTCAGCAGTTAAGAAGTGCTATAGCCTGGAAATGTGATCATAAGTTATGCTTTGTATAGCCTCGATCTGGTTATAGGTACTGTTGATGGTTCATCTATCAATGGTATTCTATTTCTCTGCTTGAAGGGCTGATCTATTCCCATAGTATTAAAATAAATGATTAAAGTTAAGTATTTAAACCTACAAGAATAAACTTCTCTTTTAGTGGACCTGGTTCAAATACCATCCAACATGGATACTGAAGTGCCATAAACTGACCCAGCATAATCAAAGTTAAAAGTAAAATCAAAATTGAAAAAAAAAAGTTCGAAATTAAATTGAAAATAAATGCTAAATTGTGTAGCAGTAAAATAGAATTGGTGAGCAGTGTAAGAAGAGAAATAGATCAGAGCAAACAAACTAAAATATTAATAATCAAAATAATTAATAATAGTTAAAAATATAATGTAATTAAAAAGAAGAGAGAAGAAAATATGGTTAGAAATGATAAATAATTTATTACTTGGGGTTTAGAGTTTGTTGGACACTTCATTCAATTTAAAATATTTAGTTGAACACTTCATTCAATTTAAAAAATAGAAAAAAATAATGAAATAAAAAAATGCTTGACAAAGGTTGGGGGGGGAGTTAAAATTCATATTAATTGGACAGATTTTTATACGCTAATTTGCATAAATTTAAACGTAAGCAAGTTATGATTATGAAGGCAAGATCCTTTGAAAGCGCTCAGCTGTTTTAATATTTTTAGCTAGCTATTTGTATTTGTATTAACAGCTTTTGGGAGCAGTTGCGCCGCACACGCACTTGTGCTTGAATACGCTAATGAAAACAAAGTTAAATAAATGAAATAAATAATGTTGAATAAATAAAATGTTGTTTTGAGAATTAATAATGGTGATAAAAGAATAAAGAAATGGGAATAAAATAAGAATTTGTTACTTATAATAGAGTAGAATAATATTTTAGAGTAAATATATGAGAATAAAAAAATTTTTTTTACAGAATTAATGTACGTAAATGAAAAAAAAAGTTTAAAAGTAAATAAGATTAATAAAGCCCTTATAAATAGAATGAAATCTAATAAAATAAATAAAATGTTGTAATGTAATATTTCATGTGAGAGTAGATTGTGTGTAGGTTGATAGAGTCTTGAGAGGAAAGTGCAGTTAAAGATTGAGAAAGGAGTATTAAATACATGGCTACTGCTATGAGAACTTAAGACCTATAACAGGCTAAACAGGCATGATCATCTAATAGGATGAGGTTCCAGCAGAAAGGATTTAGACCCTACTGACATGCTGGGAAAAGTAATCCCAGTCCTCTATCTAAATAAATATGCATCCTAGAAAATAGATCCAGATACACAGTAAATTAGTTTCATGGTAAGGAAAATTTCTCAACATGATATAATAAAATCTTGTTCAAGCATAAGCCAAATGGTCAGTGGATAAATACTGCCATTTACAGTGACCCTATTTTATCTTCTAGGATGCAGATCCATTGGAAAAATCATGGATCATTCAATGGTTGGTAGAGAAATTCCAGCATAAAAGTTAAAGTTTTTTTATTGCATAAGTCAAGTATAAGCCAGATATTTCTGCCACTCATTGCATTTACTTTCTTCATATACATCAGAAAGATGCCTGTTATTCCTCATGGTCATCACATATGACATAATTCATTGCAAAGCAGTCTAGATTACAGCCTAATGATCTGTGTACAATTGGACACTTATGTGTAGAAAAATAATAGTAAATAAATAAAAATGAAAAGTCAAATTGACACATTTTATTTCTGAAATGGTCAAGGATATGATGTAATGCTAATGACAAATATATGTTGTCAGGCACACATATGTAGCATTACATGTTTCATAATTTAAAAAAGATATATGATTTGTTAAGTAGATTTTAAAATGCAATTTTGTAAAATAAAAAGATTGCATATTTTTTTTGCTTTTAAAATAGAATAAAACTATTTGCTAAAAAAAGGGGGCAGGTGGGGAGAAGAATTAGAAAAAGATTTAAAACTTTTTTTTCTCACATTTTAAAGAAAATTTTTATATAATAAAAATAAGTGATACTTTTTTCTCCCACTGAACAAGCCATCAGGTGACACTGCAGAAACACCAAGAAGCCCATAAGTGATAAATTTCTATACAAAAATGGCTCAAAATCACTGAAATTGAAATTTAAAATGCCTGAGGTGGTGGAAGAAAAAAGTAACAAATAAGTAAATATATAAAGTTAGAATAAAATTAGTCTGTAAAAATAAATGTTAACAAAACTTTAAAAAATGTAATGATTTTATAAGATTTCTGAATGATAATGATATTGAAATTGCATTAATTAAAAAACTGTATAAACTATCAATGAGATAGTAGATTAATCTAAGCAAAAGATTAGATTAAAACAAATGTAAAATTTAATTAAAAAATAGATTTAAATTATGATTAACTAAAGCTATGATGAGAGAAAGAACAAAGGGGAGAGGGCTATAAAAGTGGAAGTTTGCTATTGTTCTTCAGTCTGGTCTGTATTTTGTGATCAAGTTATTCCAGTCATCAATTTGTTATTACTCTAGTCTGCAATTTGTCAGAGTTTTGATCTCAAGTCTTTAAATCATTTTGATTTTCATTATATTACACACTGATGCAGATATTCAGAAATTTTAGTGCAGTAGTAAACTAGTTATTACTACTGTGATTAACATTAATGCAGAAGCCACATAAGCCATAGAAGTGTCAATGCTTTGTTGCTCAAACTATTTATAGTCCTGCCAATTGGCCTCCAGCAATCAAAGTTCATCCTTGATATTATCCGTCTCGATTTCCTCTTTGCATTTTTAATTAGTATTGTATCAAGAAATATTTGTAATTAGCAAATATCTCTTGGCATTTGTTGAACACGTTTTTATCACAAATATGTAAATTTAATTACTAATCAAATCCTTATCAGTTAGCAATCTAAAATATATTTTTATAATATATTGTCCTTACTTTTTCTGGAGTACAAAACTTGTACTTAAATTTGCATAAACATATTTATACAAACACGACAATCATAAACATGTGTGTTTGAGGCATACAGTTCTAAAATTTATATTCTTCCATTTGTACATGTTTCTGCAGATTGTATCAAGTTCTCATGTAGGTAGTGCTGTACTGAGTGGTAAAGCCTTAGAATAGCAAGCAATTTAGTTTAATTTATATATTAACATAGATTAATATGATGCAGAAGAAATGTATCTTCCTGTCATGTCAAATCCCAGCTGGATGAAATTTGAAGAAAAAAAATTATAGATTTTTATTAGGCTTAGGATTTAAATCTTTCTCTCTAATAATTTTCAAAGTAATTGATCCAAACTCAGTCAAGCTAGTCATCCAATACTGGTTATTAAATAAGTAATTAGATATTTTTAATTTGAAAGTAAAATAAAAATTATGAAAAATTCTCACTATTCAGAAATTGGTCAGTATGATGGCTAAGGCTTTCTTCTTTGATGTTTATTTGGACAACTGTTAAGATGAGGAGGGGAGAGGCCTAAAGTAAGCTATTTAAGACATTGATATATAAATACATAAGCAAGTAAGAGATTATGTGTGAGTATTGTATGTTCAATAATTAATAATTCAGATACATTCTGACTATAGCATAAATACCAAAAAGCTTGATCAGAGCAATAATGTTTAAGAAATAACATAAATATGAAAATAATCCAGTTTTAATCAATGCTAGTGTTATCACATAACAAACTGTTAGCGATACAGTTTGTTTTCTAAACAACATTCAGATTAATATTCAGATAGTAAAAACAAGTTTTTATAAGTCTAGAGGCCAATAACAATGAAATTATAAAATAAGCAAATAAAAGCCAATTATAATGAAATATGAATATATAAAAGGAACACACAGAAAAAAAGAGAGAATCAGTTAAGTAGAAGCTAATCTGTACAGATAGACTTCTTTCCATGGATACTAAAAGCAGTCAAATGCATGTTGTAGCTCATCTAGACTTTATTATTATTTTGATGTCTCCAAGCTAATTAAATAACATACTTAATATGCATGAGTGTTTATTGATATGTATGTTAATATTAGTTTCGGATCATTCAATTTTATAGTTTTAACCAACTGTTTTATGAACATAGATAAGTGAAAATACAAATTATTACAAAAATTAAATCATAAATTATTTTACCATCATAATTATTTTCAAACATAATCATTCCACTGCAGCATGAAGGTCATTCTAATTTAGTTTCTCTAATCTACATTTTTTTTCTCTATATCATACCAGCAAAACCCTTATTTCATCCCTCCATCTTTCATGTGATCTCTTTCTAGGACTTTCACAATCTCTTGGAATCCAGTTTAAGATTTCAACTGCCCATTTATTATCATCTCTTTTAGAAATCTGTCCAACCCAACTACACTTCAGTCTCTTAATTAATTCAAGGATGTTGATGATACCAGTCTGTTCTATCATCCATATATATATTTTTGGCCACACAATAAATTTAAAAATTTCTCCAGAGAAAGATAAGTTTAGAAAAGAATAAATAGGAACACAAAGAAGAACAAGTACTCTTGCCTACTGTATTATGAGTAATAGGGTATCTGCAATATCACGAAATGATTAGACTATCATAAAAAGGACAAGAGTTTAGAGATATATCTTCTTAACCAAAAATTCTGTAAGTGTACAACAAGGCAATATAATTACATACTAACAAAAAATACCTAAAATTTACATGATAGTAATGACTGAACAGACATTACAATCATATCTTACTTTACATTCATTGCATTGGTCTTCATTTAATTAATCTGGGAATTTTACTCTCTAGCTAAAAAACTAAATATTCATTTAAAGACAAATAATGGATCATTAATGAATTGGGTACAAATTAATAATCTAAGAGAAAATCATTCAGCCTTAACTCAAATGTCAAATCATAGCCCTGGTATGCAAATGTGTAAAATATTATGACAGGAGACTTTGGTTATAGCACATTTCTGTAGTCACAATTTCTTTATTTTTGGTCAAAACGTAAAGTGAAGACTTAGGCATACATACATTAAAATCATTATTTATTAAATGAATATTTATTATTGTATTCAAAATGCATTTACAATTTTAACCTAAATATAACTTAATAAAATGTTTTGTTTAGTAGCCATGGTTTGAATTAAATGTTTGAGTATCTGCATCACAGTTTTATTATGATTGTTGTGAATATTGATTTAAAGATTTTAAATTTGTTAAAATTCGCTTCAATTTTTTTTTCTTTCATTATCAATCCATAATTTTTATATTATTTGATATTACAAATTATCTGATTATCTGCCAGACTTTACTGAACTTTCTGATTTTGTATAAAACACTTTAAAAAGTATAATGCAGAACTCAAGATTTGATTATACAAATTAGAAATTATCCTACTTAAATCAAGACATTTATCAATCTTGTACTCCCAAGTTATAGCTAAGAATTATTACTATCTATCAGCCTCTCTTCATCATAGCATATTCAACCTTGAAAAATCTGTATTTCACTCCAATATTATTAATTTCTGCATTAAATCTTTTCAGGGAGTTACATTTATCTTCCTAAAAACAGGTTCCACATACAAAATCAGATCACCTACTCAGAATTTTTCTGCCTTTTCATTTTTCCAAAAAATATGCATTTTCTTAGATTTCCTCATATGCTTCCAAGGCAGTTTACTTTTAGTCTATTCTATAGAATAATCAATGAACAGATACTACATGGTACAGAACTATAAAATTTCCATTTCCAGATGCCTTTAAAATATAACATATAAATCACAGTAGCAACTTTTTCCATACAATAGCACCACTTAATGCAAGCCATAGTAATCAATGGATGCTAGAAGATTTGTGCATCAAAAATCCCTGTCTGGTGTTTATTCATTCAATTGACTACTGAGGCTAGAACTAGATGGCATTATTGTACGAAGAAAGTTTTAACAGATTGTGTAAGCATAAAAATGGTGGTTATATGATATTTTAGTAGTTTAACTTATATAAATACAAAAACTGACTTTCATTCTTCTTTCAAGGCCACATTTTCATTTCTATATTAATCAATTTTATTTATTTATTTTTACCCTTTTCTTTTTCAAAGATTTTTTTATTATTATTAGTCTTTTAACTTATTATCTTGCATTACTGTTTGTCTAATACGTTTTTTTATATATAAATAATTTCTCTTAGCACATGGCATTTTATTAACTTAAAATTTTTTTAGTTAATAATGAATCTTTTTATCGACCTCTTTTTTTTTTTCAGAGCAGTATTGCTTTGAATCTTGTTTACCAGCTTATCCCCAAGTGTACGTGCTCGCATATACATGCTTCTTTGCCTTAAGGCAGTTAACTATTAATCAGCTTAAAACTTTTTTTTAAAAGTTAATCAAATTTCTTTTTTTTTATATCCTACTTTTTTAGATGCATTTTCATTTCGACTAATATATTTTTAAAAATAATTTCTCTTAGTACAATGACAATTTAAGTTAATGAATCACTTTATTAATCTCTCTTCTCTCAGTCTTTTCATTTTTAGGAACGTTGATTGCATTTAAAAATTGTTTGCCAGTTTATCCTCGTGTGTGTGCGTACGCATACTCACGCGTATGCTTAGTTTTCATCTCGTAGGCAGGTTAAATATGTCCCTTATTATAATTTCTTATAGCATCTCAATTTTAGAGCATATATAAATGCATATAATATTAAAAGAAAAATCATAGAAATATCTTCTAGTAATAATTTTATTTTTATAGTAATATCAAATCGGATTTTTTGATTTTGTAATAAAAAAGCTTTTCTATTATCAGTTTATTTTTATCTAATATATAATTTAGTGATTTTAAATATTACAAGTGGACGAACCTCTGAAATTTACATTTTAGCCATTACTATTTTCAAACATATTTTGGAAATAAATATTTATTAAATTTGCATTTCACGAGAATCGGGTCCATAATAATATCTTCATTTATCGTTGATAATTTTATATCAAAATTAAATAATTCGAACTGTAAACTCTTAGACATCAAATCTTGATATTTAGATACGTCTTCTTGTTAGATATTAATTTCATATGAATTTATCTGAAAAGAATAAAAGACAAAAAAAAAAAAGGTATTTTTATACATATATTGTATATATATAACACAAATAACGTTTTTATATAAAAATATAAAGCTAAGAATTCATTCCTTAATTAAACATTCAAAGATAAACTAACAAAGAATCTCCCGGCGTATAGAACGCAGTTTTTCCTCTCAAAATACGCCTAACAAAAGGAGTGCGTCCTATGCGGCAGTAATCAACATTATGAATTGAAATTTCAGTCAGTCTAAAACTTCTGGTTTATATTACTATACATATATAAACGTATGTTTATGCATGTTTAACATAAGGACTGGATGGATGAAGGGGTGATGAAGTTGTGGATAGACAAAGTATAATCTAGACATCCTGCTTGCTAATATGGGATCAGTTTTGGAATCATAGAACAGAAGCTATGACAAATAAAATCAAACAACTGATATTTCATTTAGCTAGCTGTCATTCTAGGTGGCCTAATAAGACAGCTTCAACCTTTAGATGTCTGCATTAATAAATCAAAAGGATTCACAAAGGAGAAAGAGAATTGTTGTGTTTGGTCTGGATTACAGACCCAACCAACAGTAAATAATGTAAAATAATACTGAAACAAGTATTACAATTAATATATTTATTATGTACAAATATATACAATACAATATATACAAATGAATATTTACAAGTTGAATCTTGGAGTTTAACGTAACTCTGTGTTCTGCCTGCCGCTTCCAGCCACACCTGATGGCTTGCCTCATGGGTAGGGTCTATGACTCTTCCAGTTGTACAAGACAGCTTGCCTCAAGCTGAGAGTGATCTTAGCAGTGTCCGGTCTCTGTGGGACTTGCCTAGCTATGTAGATCAAAATAGCATAGTGCTATCAAAGAGAATATTTGCTGCTGTTTAGGTTAGCAGAGCTTCCCTGGGTGAATGCAAAGAGTCTTTTCAGGTTAGACACGTTCTTCCTTGATCCTCACAAAAGGCTGACTATTTATACCCAGATCCCTGACCTTATTGAAAACCTTTGGATTCAGCAAGCATTGTTGCTTATTGGCCTGTAATAATCATTGGCTATGTTGTTATCTATACATCAGTCTATTGGCCTGTGGCAAACAATGCTCAATCCGATCAAATAAGGAGGCGTCTAGAATAGTCTACTTCTGAGAGAAGGGAGAACTATAACAACCCTCCCTCTGGCTAAAATTTAGCCTAGAGAACAGTCATGCAGGTGTGCTGGAGGATGACTAACATGCTTTGGTGCTGGTTCTGGTTTGCTGCAGTCATCGGTTTGTTGGTCCTCCTTGCTTGTACTGCACGTCTCTATAGCTTCATTCCTTGTGGTTGCATCAGTATAATATAGTCTAAGTTGCTTTCAATGGTGATGATGTTGACATCTATCTGCTGTTTTGACTATAAGGGTGTGGAGTCCTTGCTGTTGGATCACGACTGCTGGAATCCATTTAGTGGGTCCTCTATACATTCTGCATAGCACTTTAGTTTGCAAAGCCAGTGGTGTTCTGGCAATCCTGGTGTTCCAATTTCTCATATTCATTTTTGTTGACTTCTGGTTTTATCTCTTTATTCAGTGATAACTGAATTGGTGGTTCTAGATACTGACCTAGATCTTTTTGACCACTTCAGGGTAATTAGCCTTTAATTTAGCTAATGTGATCTGGTTCACCTTTGACACTGCAAAGCCTAGGTGACTGAACCAGTCACGGCCTAATAAGTTGCTGTGATCACTTGTTGCCACTACCAGTGGTAGGTGTTTAGTTTTGTTAGGCATAGTTATTTTAACTCTTGTCTGATCCAAGAGTTTTATTTTTTTACACTGATAATCTGTTATAGTCCTAGTGCTAGGATGCAGATTATGTTTATTATTTTTATTAATGATAGCCCAAGTCTTTTTTGAAATAATAGACACTGCAGACCCTCTGTCTAGTTCCATTCTCACTGGAATATCATTAATTATTATACTATGTATTAATCCAGACTGATTGCCTTTAATGTGATTTATACTGGCAACTTGTTTATTTTTCTTATACTTGCCTTTGTTGTTTTTTGGAATGGTTTTTTCCATTCTCATATTGGCTGTTTGTCTTTTTAAGTTTAGACAAGCCACTCTTATATGACCGACTCACTTGCAAAATGAGCACACAGTATGGAGACGTGGAACGCTTTACACTTGTTGTTGAGCTAACTGAGTGTTTGTCAGACTCAGCTTTCTGTTTAACTTTTTGAACAGTATAATTTATTTATTATTAATGGCTTTGCCTGACATGCTATAGATTCTGCCAGCATGGCTTGAGCTACAGCCTTTTCAAAATCTATGTCCGGAGTCATTAATAGTTTGAGTCTTAAATTATGATTGTTCATGCCACAAATGAAACGATCGTGTAGTGCTTCATTTAAGAACTCTTTAAACTTGCACATGAGTGCTAATGTTCTGATTCGCATTGCAAATTCTTTAGCTCTTTCACCCTCAGCTTGAGCACAGAGATTGAAATAATATCTCTGCATTATTGTTAGCAGTTTGGGGGGAAAATATTCTGTGAGAATCGCCAACGCTTTCTCAAAATTCAAGTCAGCCAGTGTTTCTGACCCAATTTGCGATTTTAAAATATTATACATCTGCAACCTGATTATCGTTATCAGCATCGCTAATTTTATTTCAGACTTTTTGATCTGATTGGCCTGCATATAAAAAATTAGGCGCTCTTTGTAGCTTGACCAGTTCTCAGGGAACCCTGGATCAAAAGCTTCCATCGAGCCAATTATATTAGCCATTTTTTTTATTTTATTTTTCTCTGTTATCATGTGAGAAAAATATTTTTTCCATATATTTCTGAGTAACCACTCGATACGATTATGTTCAACAGATTTTTTACTCTGCTATGGTGAGCTTCTGTCTTTTTTAGCAAGGCCAATTTTGATTGGTTTATGAAGCACCAATCGTGTTTGTGATCACTTTATGTTTCCTCTCAGAAATAAGTGATTTTGACAATGGCTGTTTAGTAAATACTATTCATGTATTTTACTTATTTTGCCAGAAATAAGTGATTTTTAATAATCACTGTTTAATAAATACGGTAATCACATATTTTACTTGGACTGTATTTAAGTGTGATTTAGTAATCACATAATCACAGCTTCGTAACTTACGAGTGTCTATATAATTGCGCACTCGCATATTTACGTTTTCCAAGTTTTTTCTTTTTCCAGCCGTGGGGAGAAAAAAAAAATTTTGTCAAACTGTGCCAAATCCATTGTGTTTGGTTTGGATTACAGACCGAAACAACAGTAAAATAATACTGAAACAAGTATTACAATTAATATATTTATTATGTACAAATATATCAATACAATATATACAAATGAATATTTACAAGTTGAATCTTGGAGTTTAATGTAACTCTGTGTTCTGCCTGCCACTTCCAGCCACACCTGATGGCTTGCCTCATGGGTAGGGTCTATGACTCTTCCATACCAGCTGTACAAGACAGCTTGCCTCGAGCCAAGAGTGATCTTAGCAGCGTCCGGTCTCTGTGGGACTTGCTTAGCTGCGTAGATCAAAATAGCGTAGTGCTATCAAAGAGAATACTTGCTGCTGTTTAGGTTAGCAGAGCTTCCCTGGGAGAATGCAAAGAGTCTTTTCAGGTTAGACACATTCTTCCTTGATCCTCACAAAAGGCTGACTGTTTATACCCAGATCCCTGACTTTATTGAAAACCTTTGGATTCAGCAAGCATTGTTGCTTATTGGCCTGTAATAATTATTGGCTATGTTGTTATCTACATATCAGCCTATTGGCCTGTGGCAAACAATACTTAATCCGATCAGATAAGGAAGCATCTGGAATAGTCTACTTCTGAGAGAAGGGAGGACTATAACAAGAATAGTTGGATGCAGTCTACAGATTTTAAAATGATATCATCAGGAAGAAGGGAAAGACTTAGCATATCACAGATTTATGAATGAATGGGTTAAAACTTTATAGAATGCTGTAAAACATGAGATAGTTGTAAAGTTATTTAAGAAATGTGAAATTAATAACTCACTTGATGACATAGAGGATGATTTGTTATATGAAGACACAGTTTCTGAAAAAGAGGCTTTGGATGATGATTCTTCATTTAGCTCTGGAGATAAACTTCTGGGTTTTGTGGATGAAGATCAAAAGATACCTAAATGCAGTGTTCTCTAGTTACATTTTTTGTGAATATAAATAACTATAAAATTAATACAGTAAATCATTATGGAAATCCATGAAAAAAGTAGAAAATTATTTTTTTTTAAAATGTGTTTAAAAGGGTATGTGTTTTATATGCTGCTGTGACTTATATATTGACCAATCTGGTAATTATTTGTTATCAATGATTAAATCATATAATGATTTTATAATCATGGTATTTTAACATTTAATGCATTTTGATTGTCCTGAGGTTCCTAGTATATAAATATCTAGAATGCTTTGCATTCTTGCCTATTGAGGCAGTTTTTTGTGGCTGTGTGTCTGTACTTCATTTGAAAAGGGTTAGTAGTAATAAAATACACTTATTCTGAAATTCAGTGCTTGAACTGCTCAATGGTAAACCTTGATAAAGCTTAGTTCTTGGTTTATGTATACATAAATCTAATTGTATTAAATTTGGCATTTTCTCAGAGATAAAAAGCGTAGAATTTTTCTTACAGGTAACTAGCACATAGCTAATCCAGCCAACTAACTAATATATGAAAATGTAAAATAGCCATTGTATAGCCTAATGCAAGATAAAAAAAAAAAAACAACCCTCCAAAATAGAGGCATAGCTAAAAACAACAACAACAACAAAAAAGAAACAACAACAAAGTATTACCTTTGAAATAACTTTTTAACTGTTAAGTGTGAAAAACAAATCTATTTTTTATTTGCATTTTTTACTTCATTGCTCAGTTTTGAAAAACTTTCTGGATTCAATATAGATTTATGTATGAGCTTATTCTAAAGCTGCTTCTTTTATTATTACTACTACTACTATCATCATCATTTTAATTTTTCTTTTCTATCCTTTTTTTCATATTTCTTTATCATCATGTCAATTATAATTGTTATATATATATATATATATTGTACATTCTGTAAATGAGTATCAGTTGTTTTGCACTTTAAATTAATTAAATAATAATTATTGTTGTTGTTATTGTTAATGCATTTGATTTTAAATACAAAATAACAATTATGTATTTTTTTTTTTTAAGTTTCTTGTTCTCTATTGATTACAAATACAAAAATGTTATTTGACACATGTCTGGTATTTTTTTATGGCTTGCTTTGAATTTGAGATTATTTGATGTCTGAAACATTGTTATGAGCTCATTTCCCCTAACTTTAAAACCTGTATCATCACAATAACTGTCTCCTTTTTTTCCAATGCAGAATTAAAATTAACTAAGTAATTTTTTAAAATTAAATTAAGAAAATGTTAGCATTTAATTTTATAGTGATTAATTAGTTAAAATGTATAAAGTAATAATTATCTTTAAGAGTGGATATTTTCTCAGTCTCAAACAATTTTGAAGTCATATTATTTTATATATGTATATTTTACTTAAGGTTTTTAAAGTTTAATGATCGGTTGACCACATTTTCTTTTATATTGTGCTACTTGGTGATTCATGGGTGTCTCTGCACATCTCTGTAGCTCCTGTCATCATTGATTAATAGGCTAACACTGCTCCGAGATGGCCATTGATGATAAAGTGGATCTCGACCCTTTTTCAAATATTATTACTGGACACAAGCATTTATATTCTGGCCCTGAGTTCGGATCATGCTGAGGTGAATAAGATCCATTGCTCTAACTATGGTTAGATCCAGAATGCTATCCAGACCCAAGTTAGCCATGTATAAAACCATTGTGCCCCAAGACTCACTTCTAAACTCACACAGTTGAATCACCAAGGACCACGATAGTTTTTAATTTCATTAGAGATAAAACCTTACTTTGTCATATGAAAAATGTCCATGGGAGGGGGGGGATTTATCTTTATTTTGTCATTTAAATACACGCTATCTTTGAACATGGCCTAAATCTATTTAATTAGTTTAACCAATTATCTAGTTTTGAAATTTCACCCTAGAGTTAGGTTTTTCTGTCTCTCTCCTTTAAAGTAAAGCACCCAGTTGTTGACTAGGCATAGTATGGTTTTATAGTTGCCAACAGATTTGTTTACATACATTAATTGGATCTTGCTAAATGTATTTCTCGATCTCTGTTTACTGCTGCAAGAAAATAACTTGCAACATTTTTTTTTGTCAATTGTTTCTTTAAATTGTCATTTCTATTAATTGAACAATAAACTTTCATTCACTAATCTCATGAATATCTTGTCTGTGTCATTATATAGTTTAAACCTGATTTTTATTTGTTAAAATTCCCCTTTGGGATCTCATCTCTCCCTGACCACCAGACATATATAAAGAATAAATTCTAGTGAGATGAGGAATAAGTCACTTAGTAGCAATCTGGAGGAGTAGGTGAGGTTTGAAACCCCTCTACCTGCATCTCTTGGTTAGGTTAAAGCAGCTCAAATTTTCATACCATTACAATATAGATAATCTTTTTATAAACTACCTACATGGATTGTGTTACTTTAACATCACTCTCTTTTTCCCTCACATCTCTCGATATTAAATATATAAATTTGAAAAATTATGCTTGTAAACAAATGAAATAAATACATCTAAAAAAGGCAAATGATCCCAAAATACATTTCTGCTGTACCTCATTGTCTCAAATATAATAAAAACAAGTTATCAAAAAATCAGTTTTCATTTCATCTATCTTCGATATGCACTTTATGGAACAAAATTGAACACATGTATATTAATCAGATGAAAGCATTCAATGATATTTCTTAACAATAATAACAAAGATAATAAAATGTTATTTTATAGCAGGCTTTAAACATACCATTTCACTATATATTGTAACGGTCAGGTTTGTACATGTGCTCAACAGACTGAGAGTCCAAGCCAGAGAACCAAAAGCTGACCAAGTCGGGATAGTAATACCCTACGTCTGATCATACCTTAACTCTCTCACTAGTGCTTCCAAGTCAACCCATCGCAAATGACATGCCAGAGGCTACACTCGATATCTCTTTGATCATGTTCCAGCAATAGCAAAGCAGTAAAACATGAGACATTCCCCCCTTATTACATATTCTATTATAAAACTTAACTAGTGATTCATAAGATAATGAGCAAGTAATGAGACTGAGACTAATTTATATTTCATAAATTTAATATAACATTTAATAAATATTGACGCATAGCTAGCTCACACGCAGGTGAGGGAACACTAGGGTTATAAAACAAGATTACAAAGCCATGAGTGGATTCTCTAGGTTATCAAATAATAATACAAAGCAATGAGTGGATTCTCAGGGTTATCAAATAATAGAAAGCATGACTTTTTTAATAAGCTTATGTCATCTTTCATGTTCTAATTCATGCTATGTTTTATTTTTGAAATCGGTTATAGTTAGCTAGAGTGATAGATTTATTGATGAATGATAGAGATTATATTATGTTTATATCATTTTTACTAAGTTTGAGTTTATATTATAGTTACTAAGTTTAAGATTATATTATAAATATATTCAAAATCATATTATAGAGACATTTGCGTGATATATAATTGTTATACCGATAAACAAATTAAATCAGACTCTAGTTCGGATCAAAGCCGAAGTTACTTTCTAGGGAAGTTGAACTGAGACGTGATGGCAGTAGAACGTTAGATTCTAGTGCGTTAGAAACTAGAGTATCAGATAAGTGCGACTCGAATGCATTCTTAATTGGGTTTATTACTTAGTAAACGGTTCCCTAACCGATCTGCTTGCTATAATGGAAGAGGCCTTTTAATTAAGTGAACAGAAGAATTGGCTTATGAGCCCTTTGGAAACGCTTTGGTTCCGTTATATACGAATAATTGTCACATTTGCCTAAACTTTCGAGGCGTGACTTGATGAAATACGAAGAACTGTCACAGTTGCCTAAACTTTCGAGGCGTGACTGGACGTTGAACAATCTTGAGATGGGCCATTATATACCTAGCAAGTAGATGTGCATATTTATGCAAATTAGCAATACATTCGCAACGCTAAATTAATATTTTATAAATTAATTACGCCAATCTTAGCTTCTTCAGTGCTACTACCACCGGTCAGTTCATAAATGAGCTTATTAAATTATATGATAAAGGAGATAATGAGAATCTGATTTAAGGTTTCTCTGCATAGCTATTTATTCTCTAATTAAATGAACTTAAGATTTTCTAGAACTGAGAACATTAGTTATATGTAGTATAACCGCATCTAATATCACTGATTTTTAAATAATAAAATGAGTTCTAAACTAGCTCACGCAAATTATTTATTTTTAAATAAATTACTCATCTTAAATAATTCGACAAAATAGACCTTACTAATAATGCAAAATATTTTGAATAGTGAATGCAAACCTACATTTTAAATAGCTTGCGTAAAATATACTTTTTCATATAACTGGCAAAATACATATTTTAAATCATTTACGCAAATATAATTCTTAATTAATCTGGGCACAATCTGAGTTTTAAATAATATACGTAATATATACGTTTTCACTAACTTTAGTAAACATTTTCATTTTAGCTAACTTGAGAAAAGATGCGTCTTAAATAATATACGCAAAATATACATTTAAATAACTTTAGCAAAAGATTTTCATTTTAAGCAAAACATTTTCATTTTAAATAATTTGAGAAAAAGATGCGTTTTAAATAATATACGCAAATATACATTTTTAATAACTTTAGCAAAAGATTTTAACTAACTTGTTCGGGCATTATAAATACCGATTCACTCTAGCACAAAGTATTAGTTTTATTTCAGAAAGGAGTCTTGACTATATTCTTTATATCGCAATGCTCTGGTATACTAAAAGTGATTACTCACTCCCCTCCCCCCGATAATTTATTAACACACAAGACTCCGTTCTGATAAAAACACAGCATAACTCAATAAACATGAACTTAAAACTATAGATAGATGACATAAGAGTAAATTGCATAAACAATAAGATTTATAATTTAGAAATGAATTTCTTGTATGGTTTTATAGAAACTAGATGTTTAGGATTATTTAAAATTATTAATGATCAATGACTACTTAAAATTATTAATGATCAACGACTACTTAAAATTATTAAGGATCAAGCAAGAATTGGAAGAGTGTTCTAAGATTTAAACAGATTTAAGATAAACATTTTAATTGAACATTTAGAAAATATAATTTGATTATGGGATTTAGTTAGCTAGCTTTCATTTAGGGTACGTTTTAGTTATGAGATTTAATATGTCAGAAAGGATTTACCGGCAAAGTCTCTTTTAAGGCATTGTTTCCATGTGCTTCTCACTATATTCAGTCAGGCTGGGCTTCTCTTAGGTTTTAGTCTGGATGTAGCTTCGCAAATTTATCTCTGTGGCAGCTTTCCCCATTTCTCTGGTCAGGAACTCTCTGGTCTCTCAGATACAGCTTCTTTCTTACTGTGATGGGCATGGTGGAGGTTTTCTGTCATCGGTAGCCGCTCGTGGAAGAGCAAACGGCTGTCTCTTTGTCTTCTAGCCAACGGTCATCTTGGTAGCAGCTTGGATAGTAGTTTTCTAAGGTTTAGCTTTTTAAAACGGCAGAAACAGCTTTCTTACTGAACTTCAGCTCTGTGGTCTTCGGAAATAATTTTGGCAGCAAATATAATTTTCACAGCAGCAGCAAAATTTAACACGGATGATGATAGATGATGGAAGAGGTTAGGTTAGAGGCTTTGGTGGCTATTTGGGCCCCTTTTTATGCTATATTTTGACAGTAGTAACCTCCTACTTTGAGTCATGCCACATCACAAGATGACTAGTTCAAACTAGCCTTTAACCAAATATCCAGTTAGTAAAAATATTAAGTATATCTAAATCTGGACTTGGTAAGACTCTATTGTTTTAATTGACGTCAGTTTTAAAAGATATATTTTTAAGAGAATGGTCACAAGCAATTTGTATAGATTTTGTATAGATTTATGCCTGACTGAATATTATAATTGGTCTTGGTTATAATTTTTAAATAGGTCAAATTTTGGCCAAAGATTTATTTTTAGAATGAAGTGTTAAAACTGATAAAACTTTCTGCTTGTAATTTTAAGCAAACAAAAGAATTGAAAATTATCTAACTTGGAAATTAGTTAAAATGAATACTGGCTTAAATAATTATTTAGAAAGAATATTGAAAAATAAATAATATTATAAATTTAACTTATTATGCTGCTATATAGATAAATTTTAATTATAGTTTTGTTTATTTCAGTTTTAACAAATCTAATAGAATATGCTCATATATAAATATTTGAGATTGTAATTTGATATTTAATTTTTAAGGACGATTATATACGCACATACTCGCAATATTATAAGCAAAGTTTTTAAAATTGAAGAAATACACGCCATCTGAGTACAACAAATATATACTATTATCAAAGATAATAGGTGAAACAGGTGTAACCGTTTCAATATATTTATATATTTTAAATCAAAGATTTGAACAGATAAAAATATATAAATATCTGTTCTGGACTTGTTATATGTGAATGCTTGAAAATTTGTAAGCCAATAAACATCACATGATCACCATTTCCTATGCTTGCCTGCTTGAAAATTGTTAATAATTGCATTATACTGTTTCATTTGGCCTATACATAATGGTTGAATGTCATTCAAGAAAATTAAAGTATCTGTAATAGTTAAAGCTATAATAGTATATTGTTCATGAGAGTACTACAAATGTAAAACTGAATTTGGTATTAAATCTAAATAAATAGAATTGCAATTTTAAGAAATAATATATATTTACAGTCATATGTATACTCTGTTGTTTTCATTTATTATTTTTATTTGACATTTAATATTTTGTTATCGTCTTATGTAATAAAGCACATACAAGTTTGTCAAATTAATCATGGGTAATATAAGTGTTATTATTTTAACCAAAAATCATAGCAAGTTTACTCAGAGCTGTGTTAAATTTATGGATCCACATAATTTATATGATTTATCTTGAATGATTTACTAGATATAATTGACTGCAGACAAAAAGGTTATTTAACTAATACAAAGAAGGAGTTACAATGAGGTTCTTGTTATCATTAGATCTGTGAAATATCAACATGAATGTAAACTGGAGATTATGGAAATAGGAATTGTTAAAGAGAATTGATTGATTATTTTTCCATTACAACAAAAACAGTGCACTGAAAATTCCTATGCCATAGAATTGAGAATAAGTCATGTCAACTATGAGCCTAAACTAACATTAATAATACCAAAAATAAAAATACAAGAACAAATCTCCCTCCACATTGTACATGCTATTTAATTTAATAACCCAACATGTTGACCATAAGGAATCTTGGTTTGCAGAAATACTAAGAAGAATGCAGCACTTATATATGCTATCTTGGATTCCAAGAATGAACATAGATATTTATTCAATCCAAAAAACGTTAATCCACTTAGTGCTAAATGTGACAAGATGTGGTACATTGCTACTTAAAAAATGTTGAC
The DNA here is from genome assembly GCA_028023455.1 of Epiperipatus broadwayi. Lineage (NCBI taxonomy): Eukaryota > Metazoa > Onychophora > Udeonychophora > Euonychophora > Peripatidae > Epiperipatus > Epiperipatus broadwayi. Next base: position 1,319,985 of record JAQFVV010012504.1, on the reverse strand, counting down.
AATAAAAGATCAAACAACATGCCAATAGATGATATTCACTTAAACATTTATATTTGAATACTAATAAAACCTCTGTAAATAATTAAAATGATTTTATTAACTTTGACAATAACTAACTAATATTTATGATTAGAGTGCACCATATTAAAAAAAACATATTTAATAAAATAATAACAATTTTTATTTTTATTTTTTTTGCAATGTACATGCACATTTGTATATAATTTATTAAATATATGTCGCGAATCTTCATAGATAGAGAAATAGCTGCATATTTGGCTGACTAGTAAAAAAATAGAATATACAGACAGATAGATATATAGATGGATGGTTACAGGTAGACAGGTAGATATAAGGGTGAGTAAATGAACAGTTAAGTGGTTGGTAAACAAATAATGTAACAATAAATAAGTGGCTAAATAGATAAAAATAATCAAGCAGATGAGCATGCAGTTAAATAGATATATCAATGGTTTAATATATATATACTTATAAATATATGAACATCCTGAATAGTTAGAAGGTAAATATATATATAAATTTTCATTATTGTGATATAAACAAAGGGAAATGAGAGATTACATTTATGCAAACAACCAGAGATCACTTTACCTTTAACGTTGCTAGGAAACCATCAATTACTAAATGACAGACCTGAGGCTAAATAAGAGGTTTTTTTTTATTCTGAGTCAGTATACATAAACAAGAGCAACTCTTTATTCCAGTGCTATTTATAAGATTGAATAATCAATGATTACCAGATGATAAGATGCATAACTTTAGTTTTGAATCCCAAGTCTCACTGATTAAGACAAAATAGGAATCAATCTGGGATGGGAATTAAAATATACTATCGTCTGATATTCATTTATTATTCAACCTGGGATGGGGATTCAATGTACTACTATCATATGGTAATTATTTATTATTCAACCTTAATACAAATGACACTACAATAGGTATTACATATTCAGAGAGATATATGAATGAGTAAGCAAAAAGATAGATGAATAGATAATTAAACAGATATATAGAAAGACTAAAAGATTATTGGATCAACTGATTTACAGATAATAACATAAATAAATATATGGATTGATAAAAAGATAGGCAGACAGATGGATAGATAAGTAGTTAGATAGATGAATAGACAGATAAATGGATAGATAATAACTTACCACAGTTAATAATCTCAGGCATATCATCAGCATGTCTATGTGTACCAGGAATGGGTTCTCCAAATGGGGTCACACACCAGCATTCCTTATTATCATTACATTGAACTGACTCATAGTAACCCTCAGCATTACATTGTGGAATAAAAACTTTAGCAGATTGAGAAATTTTTAGCAACTTCATCACAAAATTGTAGTGATCAGTACAGTGATGATTTTTTTCATCAGAATCAAACTGCATTTTATCTGAAAATTAATTCCTAACATGAAAAATATTTGAAGCATTAAAAATATTTGTTTGTACAAGTATGTGTGTAAATGTGCTTGTCATATATATATATATAGTAATGTTAGTGAGATATGTTATAAAACACATATCTGTGTTACATATTGCATAATTTAAAAAAAAAAAAGATCAAATTCATTCAAAAAAAGAAATTAAATAATAGTTAAAGAAATAATTATTTAAGAAGTAGTTTCTAAAATGTAATTTGTAAAAGTAAAAGATTGTGTATATTTTTCTTTTAAAAGAGAATAAAGCTTTTTATTAACATTAGGGTGGAGAAAAAAATAGGAGAAATAAACATTTAAAACTTACACTTCTTTTTTATAAATTAAAAGAATAAATACCTAAAAATAAATCTTAATAAGAAATCTAAAGTAGAAAGATTAATTAATTAATTAGTGTAAGAAAACTATCTGAATGCCAGCTATGCAAAGAAATATAGTAGATTAATCTAGAAAAAAGTTTAGATTAAAGAAAAATGTACAAATCAATTAGATTAAAGAAAAATGTAAAATTAATTAAAAAATAGATTCACTGTATGATAAAAATTAAAGCTGTGATAAGGAAAAGAGCAATAAGAGAGATAAAAGTATAAAAGGAAAAGAACAATAAGAGAGATAAAAGTATAAAAAGTTATAACCATTTATTGTTATTTATTCTGGTCTTTATTCATGATTGAATTATTCCAGTCTTCATTCCATTATTGATGCATTATGTTATTTATTGCCAAATTTATTCAGTTATCAGAGAATTCAAAAATGTAAAAACAGAATAGATCCAGTCATTACTGCAGCAGAAAATATTACAGAAGCTAGTGTTTTGCTAAACTGCCTTAGAAGTATTCTACTGGGCTTCAAGCCCAAAGTCCTCTACAAAATCAACTATATCCACCTGAACCTTCACTAGAAACTGATGCCAAAATGGTGAAATAGACGCTGGTGTATAGACATTATTGCAAACTCTCTCTCCCTTTCATTATCAAGCCAAAGAATGGAAGCAAGGCCCAAAATCATCAATAGAAACCAAAAAGCCAAATGGTTACAAATTGACAATCATGAAAACCTAGGTAAATATATTTTGATCACTGTATATATTTTCTAAATGAAATGAACTTTAATTTTAAAATTTAGCCTTAGTAATCACATATTTTTATATGTAAGTTTCCATACTATTAAGTTATATTAAATATGTGTGCATTATTAAATATTAATGTCTTCTTAACTATTATTTGGTCTATTCTCTTTCTCTTATCACTGTATCACCATTAATTTAAAGTTATAAATAATTGTATAGTTTTAAGTTGAATGCACTGGACCCTATTGACTAAGAGTAGAAGCTATCTTGGGATATTTCAAGTGCTGGACTGTGTGACTATTGTCCAATCATGCCAGCTATATAATATATGGTCAGCTGGTACCTGAGTTTGATCCTCAAACCAAAAAAATGCTTTGAATGGCAGCATTTTGTTTCAGCAGTTGAGGTGGCCATGGTCAGGAAATGTAATCATGTTATGCTTTGTATAGCCTGATGTAGCCATGAATATCATTGATGATCATTCTATCAATGGTATTTTCTCTGCTTGAAGGACTGGTCTGTTTCTATATTTTAAAAATATAATTGAAGAATTGCAAACATAAATAATAATGAAAGAAATGTCTTATAATAAATAATGAAATAATAAACAATAAAGATATTATTAAATAAATAATATTCTGATAATAATAAAATACTGCTGTATCAAGAATAAACAGATGCCTGTTAAAATGAATAAATACAAGTGCTGCCAAAGTGCAGTCAAAGTTGTCCAAATAGTTATTTTTAAAAGTAGTTATAAATATATTTTCTACTAAATAATGTTAATTTTGAAAGTATAAAATAATAATTACTCAGAAAGATATGTAATTAAACTATTAAAGTTTGGATATTAAAACTTAGTTACAAGCAAGATATTAAAACTTATCAAAACTTTGTTAAAAGTATTTAAATCTAGCAGCAACATTGTAAGTTCAGGGAATCCACTTCAAATGACACCCAACATGGGGCCGAAGTGCCATATATGACCCAGCATAATTAGGATTTAAAATTATAGTCTGAAACTAAAAATTAAATTAACCACTAAATTTCATAGTAATAAAAGTAAAATCCATGAGCAGTGTGAGAAGAGAAATAGACCAAATCAAACAAATTATAATATTAAGAATTAAAATAATTAAAAATATAAAATACAAAGACTAAGATATAAGCAATGTAAATAAGAAGGAGAGGAGAAAAAGCAGGCAGAGAAATAAATAAATTCATTATTGGGATTTTTTATAGCCAGGTGGAAATTAAAATGGACTGAGAGGGTTTTGAGGTTAGTTGAATACTTTGTTTGATTTAAAATATTTAAAAATAAAAATAAGTAAAATAAAAATTGTTTTGTAAAGGAGTTAGTAGTAATAAAAAAAACTAATCTGTAATAGAATCAAAACAAAATTGGAGACTCAAAATAATATAGAAATAAATGAAATCAGTTCATAAGATAAAAGGTGAAAGCAGTTAGAAAGATTCCCAGAAGAAATGAAAAAGTGGGATCCAAATTGGAGAAAAAAAACAGAAAAAATAAATCAGAAAAATAATAAATGTAAATAGAGACAGTCGAGAAGAGAAAACTGTAAAATAAGTTACATACACTTAATCAATTTTTAAAAATAAAATTTTTGAGGTCATGCAGGAAAGCTCCAATTGAACACCATGGTAGCCTGGAGTGCTATTTCATGTGGAATCAGCAGAGAGAGGAGTCTATGGTAACTATAGCTTGTAGCCATATTCAAGGTGATGCTTAGTTCTGATGGGATTGCTTATTTACAAAACCAGTTATGTTCAGAATATAGTCCTTATTATCAAGCTATTGGAAGGAGCAACCAGAAAACATTAAACATCAGGTGACACTGGATGAATAACCATCTGGTGACCATTCACTTCATTTTATGCTGGCAAGTAGCAAAGTTAAGATTGTTAATGGCTAACCCATTATCAAAATATCAAATCATATGAATAATAAAAATTTTTTCCATATAATGTAGAACAAATGTTGATTGGAATGGAATGCTAAACAGTAGAGCAGATAGCTGAGTTGCTTAATGAAATTGATAGCACAAGGCCAAAGTATGAAAATAGAAAAAGGGAATTTGAACCCCTAGGAATAGCTAAACATATAAATAGCATAATGTATGATCTGTATAAAAGGGTCTAGAGTGTAAATAATAAAGGACATTTTACAGCATAAAGAGCTATGGGCAGAAAACAAAATGTAGATAGATAATAATAGAGGAGATAGCTACTCACAGGTAGCAAACTTAATGCACAGCTGGGAGGAAAGAGAGCCAATATTGGCACCCAGCACTGTCCTAAAGTAAAAATAGTATTGGATGTGGGTGGATGTGGTAATAACTGATGCACTGCTGGACTTAGGGAGTCAAGTGTCAGTAATATTGCAGGATATGTTCAAATGTATTGACTGTATAAACCCTAACATAAAAACCTTGCTATTAAAGGCAGTATATGTAATTATGATGAACAGTTAAAAGCCAATATTAGTGTCAAAGCAGATCTGGGTAAACATGTGGATAGAGAAGAAAGAGAGCACAGTCATTTTTTTGGAGGGATTAATTCACAATATCATACTGTGTGACTATGTGCTGGACTATAAACTGAATCAGATAAGACTAAATAAGGTATTGGCATTTGCATCGGATAAAGTGTATAAATCCACCATGATATGTTGCATACAAAATATGACTGTAAAATGGAAATATATGAAAGAATAAAAGAATCAAAATTTCACAATTATCAAAGAAAGTGACTGGAGCAGGCATTGAGCAAATAGGGAAATGTTTTAGAGGTCCCTGGAGTAATCCAAGGCTATGAGCACAGGATAAGACTCATGGAGGATCAACCATACCAGGCCAGGACATGCCCTATTCATCACCAATACAGAGAAGAGGTCAAAAAGCAGATAGATGAAATGAGTGGGGAATTATATCCAAATGCTCATTACCTTTTAACAATCCCCTTGTAAGAGTAAAAAAAGGGGTCCATTCGACTGTGCTTGGATGCAAGACAATTAAACAAAATAACTATCCCTGACATAAATACTCCTCCACCCATACACAAATTATTAGTAAAATTTCATAACAAAAAGGTATTTTCAATATAAACAACCAGTTACTGGCAGATCAAGTTACACCCCCACAATCAGAAAATATACCACATCTTGGTACAATGGGCATGCTTACAACTTTAACTGAATACCATTTAAGTTAAAAAAATAGTGGGGCAGGGCTAATTCAGTGTCTAGACCAGGTATTATCAGATGAAAATAAAAAAAATTAGTAGTGATGTATGTCAAAGACATACTTTTAGCATCAAAAAGTTTAGAAGAACACTTCACTTATTTAAAGCAGCTATTGCAAGAGTGTGAATAAAAAGAAATCTGAATAAATTTTAAAAAAACAATTTAATGACATCTGATGTCAAGTTTTTAGGTCACATAATAAGTGGGAAAGGAATTCAATCACAGCCTGAAAAAATTCAAGCAATTCAAAATTTCCCAGAAATAAAAAACACACAAGATCGTTTCTTGGGATATGTACCGATTTTATATAAAAAAAATAATTTTGACATGGAGATACTATTGCAATTGCTAAAAAAGGAAATATCTTGTGTATAGATAATGCAGCATGATAGCAATTTTCAAAATGTAAAAATGAGGTTCTTAAAGCAAGTTATGCTATCATATCCCACCTTTCGCAAACCATTTTCTGTACAAACCAACAGTAGTAGGGTTAGATTGGGTGCTATTCTTAAGACCAGCAGGCTTTATAAGCCATTTATTGTAAGACTCCTGAATTAAATTACACAGTCATAAAAAAGGAAGCTTTAGCTATCGTTTGGGATTTGCAAACATTTTGTCAGTTTCTAATAGGAGCAGAGGTAATTGTAATCATAGATCACAAGAGCCTCGAATTTTTAGACCATAGTTTCTTAACAAACAGCCAGATAATAAGGTGGAGCCTGTTTCTCCAAGAATTTAATTATAGTGTAAAATATTGCAAAGGGAGAATGTAGTGGCAGATACATTAAGCCATTATCTGACTTTACTGGACCAACAGCATTTAAGTTGTAATGATCTATGTGTTGCTGCAAAGAAATAGATGGAAGTAAGCCTGTAGAGAATGACCTCTGGGGGTTAAAATGACTAAGAGAAGACTCTGACTGCTGGAAAATAATGAAGTATCTGCATCATCAATTAAGGAAGCAGAAACAATCCTTTGTGGAGAAATAGGAAGAGCTATTGCATAAGGGGGGGTTTACAGTACAGAAAATGGGCAAAGTAAACAGAAACATAATTATATTCATCATCATGTGGAAGTGGATGGTTGAATAAAATCAAGGGTTGGTTAAGTCATTGATTCTACTGGCTCATCCCAGCATTCTGGCCCATAAACAAATGTGAGCTATGCCTTCAAAGAACACCACTCAATGCTTTAAGCATAAGTCCACTTATGCCCATTTACTCTCAACAACAAAATAACTTAGGAGCCATAGATTATTACAGACCATTGCCCCCATTTAATAAGATGAGATATCTGGTAATAGTTTATGATATTTTTTCTAACTGGTGTCTGCATACCCTGTGTCATAAGCAAATGTCAAGCAAACTATAGTAATGGTCAAGTTTGTACATTTTCATAACAGAATCAAGAGTCCAGGCAAAGAGACCAAAGCTCACCAGACTAGGATTGTATGTCCCAAATCTGACCATGCTTCAACTCGTCTGCCAGAACTCCAAGACTCAAGATCCTACAAATGACCATGCTTGAGGTTACACATAGTTTTTCTATTCCACAGCCGGCATAGGTCAGGGAGGTCAGGGAGAAACATAGGACTCAGGGGTTTAATATATATATATATATATTAAGTAATTTAAATAGTACCAGCATTAAATTAAAGATAATATTCATAAGTTATAATTAATGCATGGTTGTAGCACACAGGAACCTAGAATAAATTTAACATATATCTATTAAATGGTAAGATAATTAAAATAAGAAAAACCCAATTAATGTGGGGAAAACGTGCAGGTTTTATAAAATAAGGACTTAACATGTCTTCTCATTAGAACTTTAATGGGATATATACACCTTTACCCTGCTTAGCGATTGTCTACTTAGCAATATTTTGCAATAGTGATCATCATCAATTTGTACCCACTACTTCGATGTACAATCGATTATTTGCTATAACGATCGGGAAAAATTAAAAAAAATTTTTGGCAGCCATCTTGAATTTTGCATCACTGATGACATCAGAGATAGCTATATTAGATTCATTTTACCCAAAAGCAAACGTATATTATTGTAATATGTATACAGGTAATGACTTTGCTGTAATTGTATACGCATACAATATTTTATTCATAAAACACTTAAAATATCTATAATTATTGAATCTATAATACTGTATACATAATATATAATAAATAACACAGCAAATGTTCATCCACTTTTTCTTTTAAAATACGTATATATGTTCTACAATAATATCAACAAATTAAAAATCCTTTTTCTTTTCAAAAATTTCATTTTCTTATCTCAATACTGAACATATACAGTATATATATTTATATAATATAAAACTCAAACGTTTCAACATTGATTTGTAATTAAATAATGTAAAAGAAAGAGTAATAAGATATAGCAGTGGGTGAGAGATATCCTTGAAAATGACTGTATGAAAATAAACAATTGGAGTTTTGTATTATATAAATACTGTATATACAGTATATATATATCTTAATTCTATATTTTAATTTTTATTATTAAGTATTACATTATATATATTGAGAATCTAAATATGTAAAATATAGTAAAGAATGTTGATTTAAGTATTTAAGGATTATGTGGTAAAATTGTATTATAGTTATAGAAAGTAAAATTGTGTTGTGCATAATTTAGTTTATAAAGATGGAATTGTTATTAGTTAAAAATTTTAAATAATACATATAAAAGTTATGTCCATAATATATAATAAATATAATTTAAATATGTTTAGGTATGATATTAGAAATAGGGTTAGAAAATTGATATTATGAAAGTTTGTTATTATTAGTATATTAAATGTATGAAATGTATATAGTTATAGTTATAAGATGAATTTATTGTTGTGGTTTATTGTAAGTGTATTTCTATTATAATATTATTATGTATACTATTATTATTATTATGATATTATTTTTATTACTTATTGGTAAATATTATAAATGTTATAATATGTTTATTGTTTGGAGATAATAGGATTATAATTTGTTCATAATATGTATGGTAATGTTATAAGAATTTGATCTATAGTATAAATTTGGTAATATTGGTCTTGTAATTTTATAATATAGATAAATAAGAATGTATTTTGTTCAATAGTATAAGTCATGTGTAATAAATATGTACTGAATGAGTTTGATCAATAATATAAATAATTATTAGATTAAAAATTTTAAAATTATAAAATGATAAGTGTATTTTAACTCATAATATTAGTTATAAAATATATTATAAGTTGTCATGAATAGTGTGGTATGATGAATTTTATATATTTGGAAGAAGAATAGAAGATTTTGTGGATAGTATTGGGATATAGTAATTAATGGTATTATTCAGTTGTATATTAATATTATTTTTATTAGTAAATGGATATGTTATTGTTAGATGAATATATAAATAAATAAAATTTAATGTGATATTTTAAGTGATGTTTATAATTGTTATCTATGTATGTGAATTAATATAGTTAATTAAGATTGGATAGATATATTAATAATAATAATTGTATAAATATTATTATGGTTAAAATGTGATAAAAATAGTTAAAATAGTTAAAATATTATAAATTAATAGTAAATAAATATAATAAATAAATATGTTAAAAAAATAATAAAAAGTTAATACAGTATATATATATGTTCAGTATTGAGATAAGAAAATAAAGTTTTTGAAAAGAAAAAGGATTTTTAATCTGTTTATAATACTGTATACATATAAGTGTTGAATGTCTTTAGAAAAATTAAACTTTATTTAAATATAATGTACAGTTTTTGGATTATTTAAATAAAGTTTAATTTTTCTAAAGACATTCAACATATATCTTAGATGATGAAATACTCCAATATATAAATATCACAAACTTTCAGGAAAACATTAAATATGAATATTAAACTGCTTGGGTATGTTTCTTATTTAGGATATATTATTTTTAGAACACCTGGATAATTATGTAAAAATAGTTATTGATTTTCTAACTTCGTTAATAAACATGCTGTTTACACTCAAGTTATTTCAAATCAAAAGAAAAACATTTTTAGAAAAGTTTAAAAAGAAAAACATTGTGTATTTAAAATAAATGTTAATGAGTTTCTTTCTGAGTTTCTTTCTACACAAATGGAAGGGGGGCACTATTAGATTACTAAAAATACTGTATTTATTAAGATTCCAACAATCGACTTATAGCAAATATAAAATAAATAAATAAAAAAACCTAGCATATGTTTTTAGAAAATTAGTACAATTGGGTTTTATTTTCTTTTAAAATAAGTTGAATTTTTTTTCTAAAGTTGACCGATTTACATGTACAGTAATAAGTCTTTATTTTCAATTAAATAATTTCTAATTAAACATTGTTTTTTAATTTTAATAATTTTAAATAAGTAATAAACATAAATACAGTATACAGTAATATGTACTGCAATACAAAATTTTAAATAAGTGCTTTCAGTCAAATAATGAAACCTTATAACATGTTGTATGAAAAGAAAATTCAAGAAGCACGTCAACTATCCATTCTAAACTTTTTCTCCAGGGATTCTCAGCCATCAACATATGATGCATCTCCTCCAAAAAAAACCCCAAGATCAGAAAAAGATTTAGAAGACAGCAATAGCTCTTAGAATGTGCAACTGATAACTCAAAAAATTAAGCTAAGTTTTTTTTCTATTTACATATTCATATATACTGTACATACACATATAGTACAGTATGTACATATTTCAAGTGAATATCTGCATAATACAGCATAGTTTACACAAGCATATTACATTAAGGGTTTTGGTTTTACATATTTTTATACAATGCATTCAATAAATAATTTTTTAATATGTTTTTTATTCCCAAGTTAGTGTAATTTTTTAGCTTTAGGAACAAACTAATTTTTTTCCCATAGACCCCCATTATAAATACATATTCTGTCAATGATATTTTTGCTTAATGATGAGTTTTGGAGGACCAATTGCCATCGCTAAGCGGGGTAAAGGTGTATATATATTGTGCCAGACCATAAAACGTCCATGCACAAATTTGGCACAGCTAACTAGATTGAATTCATTAAATAAAAAAAATGAGAATTGGTCTATACTAGATTCCTATCTCCTTACATACACAACTAATACTTATATATTAGTTATTTTGAAATAATAACACACTATAAATGTATCATATTTATTGTAAACGTTCTAATATGTATACTAACACACACTATAAATGTATCATATTTATTGTAGATCTATATGTAATACATATATGTATAAAGATTTCGGAATATTTATTTTTTTGATAATTTTAAAATGTTTTTCTCTTTAAAATTATGAAATATTTTTTTCTATGTATAAAAAGAATCTTCTGTTTAAAAGGTAGATTTGATTAATCTTTGTCTGTTTATTTTTTTGTATGTAATCAGGCAGAGTAATTTTTTTAAAATTAATTTGTAAATCAAATTACAAATTACTCCAATTTGGAGTTGTGAAATTCCTAAAAAGAGATTTTGAAACATAATTTATAAAAAAATGTACTAAAAGTATAATTTATCTGATGCAATAGCTCGAAGGGGGGTGTAAGCAATTGCAACTTGTGGGTGAACGGGGATATATATAACCTACCTGTAAGGAGTAGAGGGTCATTAAGGTTATTATTATTGGACTGAGAGAGCCACAAGAACCTACCTGTGAGATGTAGGGGAAAATTAAAAGTATTGATTAGTATTGGACTGAGAGAGCTACATGAATCTATATGTGGTGTAAAAATTATTGATTATTATTGGGTTGAGAGAGCCACTAGAACCTACCTGTGAGGTGTAGAGGAAAATTATTATTGGATGTTTATTCTTTTGGCTCAATATGCTGCCGGACTTTGGAGTAATTTTTTTTAATTCAAGAAGAAGTTTGATGCTTATAAGTTGTTTTTTTTTTTGTTTATGGGACCAGCTGGTTATGAACGAACATAACTTCTGTAGAATGTCTTTCCCAGTGGTTTCCCCAGATATTAACCAAATCCATCAACATCCATATGATATGGGAAATCAATCAATCATATGCAGTTCAGTGATTAATCAAGAAGAAGAAAGAAAGGTTTTAATACATTTTAAGAATAAGCTTACTGTGAAAGTCACCCGTATTGGTAATCTGTTTTAAAGGATCCAGTAAAGAAACATTTTTACAAATGATGACCAGATATCATCTAATCTCCCACAGAACCATGAAGTAGAAGAACCGTAGCAGTACATCCGCCTGTTCAGATATGTAATTGCCAAGATGTATGTTTTAGAGACCCAGTGTAACCTGATTGAAGGACTCTACAAAAATGGCAAGTAGTTAAAGTGAACATCACCATCCTTTCTGGTGGTTTAGTTGGTCTGCCCAGAAGTTTGAACCCAGAGATCAAGCAGAGAGAGATGAGTACAACAAAAAAAAAGAAATGTTTCTAATATTTTTTGGTTTATTGTTTGTATTATTAGAGTGGTTATAACAAGTATAATTGTAATATATTTACTAATACATTATAAGATATAATAATTTTTTTTGTTGTATAAAATATTGTAAAATAGTATTGCTTATACATAGATCTCACTCAAATCCTTTAAATATAGGATTATTATTTTCTTGTTCTTTTCCCTCATTTTTTTACCTTTACATCTTAGTTAATTTTAATTATGGCGGCATCACCTCACGTGGAGTGATATAGAGCCAGCCTATACATTTTTTTTAATATAAAAAAAATAATAAATATGTAAATATAACTTTATGTACCTAATGTAAAGGTGTATATAATCTTAAGAGTTTATATGAGCAAATGAAAAAGTTCAAGGGGTTAGATCTGTGTATAATTTATTTCATTATTTTGGAGGATTTATAAAATGAAACATTTGTTGTTTTGTGTGGGGAGAGGGAGTATAGACCACACCTATTGGCATCCATCTTTGACCATTTGTATTTTATGGCAAATAAGTTAACTTATGTATAAGTTAGAAAATGGATTTTGTTTGTTTCTTTGTTCGTTTTAATCTAAATGTAGATCTTGAATATAAGGATTTAAATATTCCTATGTGATTATGTGTAGAATAGTAAAATTGAAATAGAAAGCAGTATAATTAATTAATTTATGACTTAATATTATAACGTTTAAATCCATATGTGGTGGAGGGGGGTTCAGTTAAATAAACAATATTATCTCACACTTTGTTTATTGTATAATTTATTGTAGAATAAATAATAATAAAAAGCAATCACCTATTTGCGATATTTGCTTACCACAGCTATAAAAGGTTATAGAAATACTTATCCAAAGTACCTGAGATAGGGAATTATATTTGAGCTAGTCATCAGCTTAACTATTATTTGATCTATTCTCTCTCTCTTTCTTGTCACTGTGTCACCATTAATTCAAAGATATAAATAATTGTATAGGTGAAGTTAAATGAGTAGGAGCTAGCATGTGATGTTTGAATGCTGGATTGTGTGCCTGTCATTCAAGCATACTAGCTATGTAATGTATGGTCAGTTGGTGCCTGAGTATGATCCCCAAAACAAATAAAATGCTTTGGATGGCAGGGTTTTTGTTCCAGCAGTCAAGGTGGGCCACAGTCAGGAAATGTGTTTGGGTTCTGCTTTATATAACCTGATCTGGCTGTGGGTATTGTTGATGGTCATGCTATCAATGATATTCTCCTCTCTGCTTGAAGTGCTGGTCTGTTCCATGTTTTAAAGATATTGAAGAATTGAGAATGTAAATGATAATGAAATAAAGTTCTTAAAATAAATAATGAAATGATAAACATAAAAGATATTACTAAATAAATAATATTTTGATAATAATAAAATACTACTGCATCAAAAATAAACAGATGCCTGTTAAAATGAATAAATACAAGTGCTGCCAAAATGCAGTTGAACGTATTCAAAAAGTTATTTTTAAAAATAGTTATAAAGATATTGTCTAATAAATAATGTTAATATTGAAAATATAAAATAATAATGACCCAGAGAGATATATAATGAAACTATTAAAGTTTAGATATTAAAACTTACTTAAAAGCAAGATATTAAAACTTATGGAACTTAATTAAAAGTCAAGATGATAAAATGATAATCATAATGAAATCCGGGCATGGCCAATTGATGGCATTGTTGGTATGCAAAAACAATCAAATGTAACGTTACTGGGCCATGACTTATACTGACTTTTTTTGGACTTGTTTTTTTTTTTACAATACAACTTTTTTTTTTTTGTTTAAGATAAGTTTTTTTTTTTATTTAACAAATTTTTATTTCATTTTATCTTTTTTTCGTCATTTTATTTTTTTTAATACAAATATTTTTTGGGTTTGTTATTATCATTTTTATTAATAAAAAGTAAACCAAAATAACTTTGGACTCATGACAAACAAACTTGTTTTAATAACCCTGCCCACCGAAAAAAGATAATACCAATATTTTGAACTGTTTCGACTTTTTTTAAAAAATGTTGTTCTACCTTTTTTTTTTTAATAAATTGTTTTTCTTCTTATTAAAGCAAAAATAACTTTTGTATCAGTGATGACAAATTTGTTTTGAAACCCCCCAGACCCACAGATAAATAATTTAAACCAAGAGTAAATTAACCTTTTTTTGCACCATCTTTCTCCTTTTATTTACATTTCATTTGAATTACCTTTTCTTTTTTTTTGCTTTTGCAATAAACTGTTCAAATTTTTTGGGGTTTCTTTTTTTGTTATTATTAATAACAACTAAGCTAAAATAATCACTTGTTTAACCCCGTTGAAAAAAGACAATCCAAATACAATCCAAATACTTGTGACAATTTCAAATAAAATAAAAAAAAAATACTACACAAACTTTTGACTTTTTGAAATTATTTTTATTAATTAATTGATTTCTGTAATAAAAACAATCAAACTTTGTTGTTAAGGCTAACAAACTGTCAGCAATTGACCAAATTTTAAAAATTGCACAATCTTCTTCTCAGCCATTTTATTGGTCTCGTGTATTTTCATGCTTAAACCAAACTTGGCCAATTTTTTACATCTTACCAGTTTTGTAGGGAAGGGTCGGGACAATATGACAATTCTTAATAATTCAGACCATCATTTAAGTACAAATGCCATTACTCCATTATGGAGATTTGAAAAGTTGTGCCCATGTGGAATCAAGACACTCTCAAATGATACAGAAGTCAATTGTGAAGAGTGCAAAATTCGCATAAACAGTTGCAAAGCACAAAACAGGCCATAATATTTCCGTGCAATGCCATATAAAGTGGCCTGCCATGGCTAATACAATATAAGTGTTGTATTTAGCCATAAGTCCAGCAGCAGAAATGGCATTTTTATGTGTTTTGACACATAAACAACACCATCAAGTGGCCATGCCCCAATTTCAGATGATTACTGATAAAACTTATTAAAGCCAAAAGATATTAAAAATTATGTTAAAAGTATTTAATTTAAGGGAATCTGGTTCAATATATATATATGAACTAACTAAAGGAAATATATAAAAATAAAACAAACTCAATCACTTGTCTACAAAGCCACTTGAATATTTTAACCAGAAAACTGTGACTAGTAATTGTGTTGTGTATATATATTATATTTAATATTTTCATAGTTATATGATCTAAACAAAGACTTTTTGTCAAACTGCATATTATTTTATTTATTATAATACCCAACATTTTAAGAAATATCATTCATCATTATCAATGTTAGTTTTAATGAAGAATTGTTATATCTTAAGTAATTATTAAAGAGCAATCATATATATATATTTGATGGTTGATTATTGGTGGATTAACAAAATTTATATTTACTTTAGTTTTTCAATTAATTAATTTCAAGTTGATTTTAGAAGAAACAGTTAAAATAAGAGGTATCCACAAAACTTGAATATATTGTGCTTCATCAGATTTATTTAAACCACCCAGTCTTTTTAATTTTTCAATAGATTCTCTCATCATTCTCAAATCATACTTTTCCAAATTAGCAAATATTCTAGCATTATCAAAATTAGGTGTGTGACAAATTTCTAAAAAATGTGAAGTAAAAGCTTATATATTTAAGTTTTGATTATTTGTCTATTGGACTGACCTACATAGCTTATTGAGAACCATGAACATAAAATTTTATATATACTTTGTTCATTTGGAAAAGTATGATTTGAGAACCATAAGAAAATCTATTGAAATATTAAAAAGACTGAGTGGTTTAAATAAATCTGATGAAGCACAATGTATTCCAGCTCATGGACACCACTTATTTTATCTCTTTCTTCTAAAATCAATTTGAAATCAATTAATTATAAAACTGAAGAAAAGACAAATTTTGTTAATTCACTTATTCTGAATAATCAATAATCGATCATCAAATATATATAAGAATGATTGTTTTTTACTTCATGTTCAATCTCAATATTATTTAAGATCTAACAGTTCTTCAGTTAGACCTTAATCTTGACAGTGACAAATGATATTTTGTCAAAACATCAAATATTGAATAAACAAAATAATGCATGGATTATCATAAAAATAGCTTTATATATATATATATATGTTAATTCTAATATTTTCACGGATAAAAGATGTCATATTATTATTATTTGCGGGATATTTTGTGTAGTGAAATAGCTAAATGCTGAAGTTTCAGTATAATATAAGTACCTTCCTCAGAGCATCCTCTTTCTCAAATCATAAGAATATATATATATATTGCACCCAGGTAACTACATCGATGTATTAAAAATAAGTAGATAATTAACAGCATCCTTTAATTTAGAATAATCTAATTCATGGGGAAATATTTATTTTTCCCACATAATGGGCATTCAATTAAATTAAATATTTTATGTATCACATATTTTAAATACAAGTATGTTATAAACCTGGTCTTTAGATGTAATATAGGGGATATGAACATGGACTTTCAAGCTACCTTCAGAATTTTCATATATATTAAATATAATTTTAACATTTGAAAGGTATTATAATTCATAAATTTTCAGAAGAGAGAGATAAACCTGGTCTTTAGATGTAATATAGGGGAAATGAACATGAACTTTCAAGCTACCTTCAGAATTTTCATATATATTAAATATAATTTTAATATTTGAAAGGTATTATAATTCATAAATTTTCAGAAGAGAGAGACATAATTATAAAAAAATTAGATAGTTTTTTTTGTTCTTTCGTTTCAATAAATTTTATCTAACTCCCAGATTATGTTGGTTTTGAAAGTACTAAAAAAAAAATACAAATACTTTTTTTAGTAAATTATTTAATAATTTTTAATTTTAACATTTAAGAAAAATAAAGCAGATAAATTTTATTTTTAGTAATATTTTTTTTAAAAAAACAGAAACAAAATATGATTTTAACATTTTGATAAAATTTTAATTTAATTACTAAGTGTTGTTTTTCTTTTTTATTCTTTATCTCTCCCTCCAAAGTTGGCTTTACTGATGAGGCTGTTTTCTTTTGTGGCAAGCTTTTTAGCATATAGTAATTTTCCTTGGATTCTGCTATGTTCATGGATCTTGTATTTAAAGAAAACTTTAAATTCTGAACATTGGATGTTCACACTAATTTGCATTACTCAGTCATGTACTTTATGTATTTTCACACTATTCATGTGCAGAGTTAATATACAGGAATTAGCATCACTCCAACATGTTTTTGGGATTGCTCCTCCCAACTTAAAATTGCTGAAATGATTTTCTATTCTGTCTTCAGGTACTTCATGAGTCCAACTAACAGAAGACTCGGGTTCAAGAGAAGTTTCCACATTAAAAGAATCCTTATTACTTCAATTGTATTCAAAAATGAAACCAGGTAGGTCCTTTTGCAAGATAATAGCTTGTCACTGTTTTTCTGAATTATGAATGACAATTTCCATTATCCCCTTACCAGATAAAAATCCAATTTCCAATAGCTGAGTGTGTTGAAGTGGGTAAAGATAAAATAGATCCCCATACCAGGTAAAAATCCAATTTCCAATAGCTGAGTATGATGAACTGGGTCACAGTTTTTTCAAGAACTGCTCATGATTCTCTGAATCTTTTGAAGCATCCTTCAAGCTACTACCAGGACACATCATATCAAACCTTCTATTCATGATAAATTCAAAACATCAAACCCTCCTGTTGGATATCTCTAAGATTGCAGCACTACTCCAAATATACAGACAAAAGTTATACCATGTAAGATTTTCTTTCCACCCACCTGCGTAATTTCTCTATCTTCCTCATTATCCAATACTGTGGTGATTGCTTCAGTGTTGTCCCCTCTGTGTTCCATTTCCATGGAGTTTGTCGAAGATGTCAATAGTTGGGCTTTTGCCTCAGATGCTTTTCCCATGATACTACAGGTACTTTGGGATGGTTGTGACCTGTTGCATTCCCATAACTTGTGTCTTTTGGTATAGCTAGCATTCAATAATTTCAATCCTTTGGCTCATGGTTTCACCTAAGCATTTCAGAACTCATTTAGTCTCTATGGCCTCACCATGTGTTTTTATAATTTTATGACATGCTTTTATTTCTGTGTTTTGCTTGGTAGTCAACTGGGTTGAAATTGCATGAGTGATCATCATTTCACCCTGCATTTTATCGACATGCTTTCTTTGACTCTTATGGATCTCTTCCTTGAAGGACTCCTGACTTTGGCACACTTCTTGATAATTTATGGTTAGTTGATTAGTGACCCAATGCTTAAATTCCTCCAAGCATTGCCTACTGTATATCTTTCTCCTCCATTTCTTTTCACATTTCCCCTATTTCTTCTTTTAGCTCAACATTACTCTTCTGGACACAACCTAACTCTATTGACAGTTGTGTCTCCACATCTTTAATCTTTTGTAGTTTTTCTTGCATGGTATCAGCATTTTCCTTCATCCTTTGCTCAATTATAGCTTGCATGCTAACCACATCAGCCTTAGTTACCATATCTCCCATCCTGACATCCATGCTATCTATATTCATTTCTGTACTTCCTCCTTGGTAACCATATTAGCCTTCAACTGCTTCACACTTTCATTCATACCCTTCATATTGGCCTTTAAGCTTGTCTCCATAGTTTCCATTTTAGTCTTCATATCACCGTTCATATCAAGCTTCATATTTTTCACTTTAGCATTCAAGCTTGTCTCCATATTTTCCATTTTAGTCTTCACATCATCACTAGCAGCCTTCAATCTTGTCTCCATATTTTCCATTTTAGTCTTCATATCACCCTTCATATCAAGCTTCATATTTTCCATTTTAGCATTCAATATTGTTTCCATGTCTTTGATCATCTGGGCCAATTGTGCCATTGTTATGGTATCATCCATAGCCTGGACCACTTCAATTCAGGATGATTGAACTATTTCTTCAATTGAGTTTCTCATGCCTCAATAGACATCCCATTCTCTTGGCATGTCCATGGGAAGTGGTCACCTTTAGTCATAGATCCCCTAGATGTTTGACTAGGCAGAGACCTTTCCTCAAGTCTAACCTCAATTTCACCTACCTCAAGATCACTAACCTCCCTTTCATGGTAAAAGTAATTTTTTTCCACTTCTTAATATTATGAATTGAATACCTTAAATAACTTTTAATTATAAAATATTACAATGAATAATTGTCACAGGTTTTCACATTTCCCCTAACCATGCCATGTGTAGCCTTAACTTCTATATCAGGTTTTATTTCTGCTATTTTGATTGTCTACATTTTAGCTTAATTTTTACATCACCTGACTCCTCTATTTTAAGTGCCAATTTATTCATGATTTAATTGTTTCACGTCTCTGTTTATTGACACTGCATTCATTCCTTGTATGTAATTTTTTCAAAATAATTTTTAGTTTTAGATGTCTTGTGTTCTTATCGATATTTAGGTACACTATTTATTTATTGTAGGCATATATACAATAAAGATTTAGTGTTAATTGAACTTGTTATACAAGGGGAAAGCTTAAAAATATTCAACAAAAAAAAAATATTTTTTTTAAAATTTCTGTTTAATGGCTAAACTTCTCTTGTAACAATAATATATTCATGCCTAAAACTTTGGGTACCAGATGTAATGGTCCAGTCGACGATGTGTGAAGAGGAAAAAGAGCAGTTTGCATTTAACTACTATCAGACCTAAGGTCTTTGGGTAGGATGCTGGAGATGATGCAATGAAGTACATAACCTATGATCACATCTACACTCAATAGACTAGCTCAAGGTTCATTTATTAAACCCAGATGCAATTTGGGTCAGTTCCAAAAACATCTCACCACTGTCTTTTGGAACTGTTGCCTCAGATTTCGAACCCAGGAAGAATTCACATTCGACTCTCTTGACAGGGATGTACCAACACAGACTGATAATCAATAACTAATTAGCTCACCCTATTTATTAGTAAGGAATAATCTTGATTTAACATCTATCTCTTATACTCATAAAACAATAATGTGTGTACGAGTATGTGTAAAATATTGTTTTTAGGATTGAATGTAAATGCTGGATCAACAAACAATATTTATTTACAAAAACAAAGTATATAAAAACATAGAACAAACTGTCAATCAATGTAAAAAAAGTAAAAAAAAAATATTTACAAACTGAAAAGGAAATTATTTGGAGATATTCTTCTATACTTTCAACTTCAAGGTCTATGATGAGCATCTATCATATTGTTACTTAAGCACTTTAAAATTACTTATCCCCTATTTCCCTTAATAGATATACATAATACAGACATTTATTTATCCAAAACTAATGAAAACTTTATTAGATTAAAATGAGATTGCTAACTAACTTAATTAGAAATTTAATTGCAACTCCAGATACAGTATACATTTCTAGATGTGGGAGTTGGTTGATCTAAACAATCTCCTTGCATATATATATATCATGAAAAAAAATAAAGAAACAATATGCAATATGATAGCAAAGTAAATAGTAAAGAATATTATCTCAAAGCGTTAGTCATTTATACATTGAAAATATCTAAGGAATATTATTAGTCAAACATATAACAAATAATATAAATGGTCATGTTATGGTGTGGCATTGGTTATTTTAGTTAATTTAAAAGAAAAATGCTCTTACCGTTTAAGTACTCAGTTTAAGCACTCAATTTTATAGCCACAAATGAAAAATCAAGCATTTTGGAAGAAAGTTACCTAAATTTTATTAAAAGAAAAAAAATTCTAACTTTCCAACCTTCCCTCCCTGCTCTCTTCACATTTTCTTACATTGGACTGTTCCAAACTGTTGAATTTGACCATTTGTACTTCGGAGATATGACTGAGATAATAAAAAAAAAAGACATATCTATACAAAAAGAAAATCATAATATTTACATTTCATAAATCAATGAGGTGATCAGGCACAATTCTTTATCAGACTCCTTCTTGCATAATAGTTCTTACAATTTTACTCATTTTTCACATTATAAATGTTGATGACTCCTTATTACTTCTGAATAGCACATTCTGAACATATTTATATTGTGTGGTTTTGTTCCATTCCTCATGTAGATTTCCATCATGCATGGACCCAGCTTATCAGGCACTTCAAAGTAGACAGGTAGCTATTAATTTCACATGGCTATATAGTGGGCAAATGCTCCACTCACCGACAATCAAATTATTCCAGCCAAAATAGATCTCATTATGCAATATATACAGGTTTGTATATATATATATGCGATTTGCATTTTAAAAATATATATTGTGACTTTCTGAATGGGCACAAAAAACAAACTTTAATTAAATCATATTATATCAGTGGTGAATAACTGCATTTAACTAAAAAAAGATGAAATAGAGCTAAAAAAAATTAAAAATTTATGTTAATGATCTAAAACCTTATGTGAGAGTTGCTTATTGAGAGTTTTATAAGCATTTAGTATTATTATAATATTTGATGAAATATTTAATGATAGAAAGGGGTGGTGGATTATTATAGGAGTTGTTAATGTGTAAATTAAGTTGATGCAAATTTGTTTTATTTATTTGTAGAATAGTGGTTGGTATTTTTAGATGTTTTTCTGATCTGTTTATTCATTGACACACCCATCCATGTATAGCTAGTATAATCAGTGAAATTCATTGACACAGCCATCCATGTATAGGTAGTATAATCAGTGAAATATGTTTAACCAATAGCCATATAAGTTATATTTTAGTCAGGATAATTTAGCATTCATATAGCAGAATATGTGTGTGCATATATGTCTGTATCATCTTCCAATTTCATATCTAATTACAGAACAGAATCTTTCATTTTACAATAGAACACTTAAAATTACAGCAAATATCTCTGATAACAGGTGAAAGTATATTTTGAGTGATTAATGGATATCTGGATTAGTGAATTATTTGACAAATGCAATTGTATATCAACTACTTTATTTAATGGCTAATTAATGCTTATTTATTTTAAAAGTGTATAAATTTTTTTTTTTGTTTTATTCGGTTTGATTTAATTTAGAAAATCATTTTTTTTTTTTTTTTTAAGAAAAGATTTCTTGACTATTTGTTGCTTAATTATCTGAGTGTGAAGGGTGGAGCTAACCTTTGGAGGATAAGGTGACCCCTTGATTGATGGAAAGATGTATTTAAGTGATAGTCAGTTAAGTGATAGTCAGTAATATTATCTGCTTCTGGCACTTCTTTTATATACATGTTATTTTTCCAATCTCTTCCAGAAATCAAGTCGATTAAACTCCAAAGTATAATTTTTTTAAACGTTATTATTTTATAAACTTCAGTATTGGAATTCTAGCTACCAGACAACTTTTAAAAAAAAGGATGTCAAGCTAATTTTTTTTTACAAGGTATATTTTCTTCACTCTCCACTCAATTAAATTTTAAACTAACATTATCATTTGAAATGTATTTATATGCTTATAACCTAAATATACTTTATTTGCCTATGTTTTCTACTGTTAAGGAGAAAATGAACTTGCATGAACTTTATAATTTTTTAAGGAAATTTATGCAAGGACTGTTTAGCAAAGCCTACCATAGACTCTAAGTTTAAATTCTCTTCTAATTATATAAAAGTTAAGTTAAAATGAGAGGATGCGTGTATAATTTATTATGCTATATTTTGAACTACTACATGATAATAACTATGCTAATCATTCATTTTTATTAATGTTTTATTAAAGAAGTGAATGCGTGGCTCACAAGGAATTAACTAATAATTAGTATTTATTTAATGTGTACTTGATTTGTGTCGAGTAGAAGGACATTAATATTATATATTTCTTGTTCTCCTCAGTATGTGGACATATTATAAAAGAAAAATATTATTATTTAAGGAATTGCAGATTTTCCATGAACAATTAGCAATGGACCAAAATAATTATATTCATGCCAACTTATAAAGTTTATGGGAAAGCTAATGTTCTTGATGGAAAATTAGCAATGGACCAAAATAATTATATTCATGCCAACTTATAAAGTTTATGGGAAAGCTAATGTTCTTGTGGAAGCCTGCTAAAGTTATTGCTAAGTTGAAAATTTCCAGAATTAATTAAATGGCCAATATCAAACAAATATATAGCTGAAATTACCTATCCATTATCTCTGTTATAATAGAAAAAAAAGTTTATTTCTCACACATTGTATTAGTGAACCCAATTAGCTACTGCTAAGAACATTTGATATCCCAAATTGTGAATGTTTATCCTATAGGAATTTGTCTTCATGTTTTATTAACACATACTTATTTGAAATTGTCATCCTTATTTTTGCAATGTTCAGGAAAAGTTTTGTTAAAGACTTTGCAACTGAATTTTTTTTTTAAGTTAAAGAAGAGTGACGATTTTTTTTTTCATTTTGTCATTGATATATCATAGAGAGATAGATAGGTTTGTTTATTTATTTGCTTATTTATTTTGTGCTATTTCCTTGACTTCAAAATGTCTCAGATAGCGTATTACAAGTTGCAATATGCCAGTAATTGATAATTATTTAAATATAATTTATGTAGGTTATATATACGACTTTCGTATATTTTATTGAAGGGAGATTTTTTTTTATTTAATGTCTCAAATGAAGCAATTGGCTTAGAGAGTAGTAAATGTATGAATGATAAATATTGTTGTCAGAAATGGTGAAACCTCATTGACAATAACTATTGCCATTTAAAATTTTTAAACAGCTAATAGTTTGTCATAAACTAAAAGTTTTATTTTCAGTCATTTGCATACTATATAATTTAAAATTAGTTACACGCTTTTATTCATACATATGTGTGTCTGTCGTATGCAGTTTATTTCATATATACTTAATAAATATTCAGTTTTATGACCTTGTTTCTCTCTGTTGGTTTCGGATACTGTCGTATACTAAAAGAATTGAAAGAATTAGGGACCTATCTGTGTGCGAATTTATTTTCCAATATTAGAATTAAATATATTAAGTAGCTGTGATTGAGAACTTTCTCCTTTAATATATCTGAGTATTTGCCATGAGTGAAGTATATTTCAGATTATGTATTTATGCATTATAAAGATGATATTTTATGAAGTTGAGTAGTGTGTTTCCCTTCTATTCTGGTGGTAAGACTGAGTTCCACACCAATAGTATACCTCAAAGTTAGGTGGGGAGTTATTATTTGTTGTTAGATTTATTAATCTAGAAGCTTGTTTATTCCTCATGTGCTTAATTTGTTTTTTTGAATATATCTTTTTGTTATCGTAGAATCATAGCTATACATAATGTAGTTGGTGGTTAAATAAATGGTAAGACTAAGTTTTTTATGAATATTTAAAGCAGAAAGTGTTATATTCGTTGTTTGGTTTATGGCATTATTCGTATTATGACACATTTAGTAATTCATAAGCAATCCAACAAGATGTAAATATGGTATTGAAATTTTAAACTGGATTCCAAGAGATTGTAAAAGACCCAGAAAGAGACCACATGTGAGATGGATGGATGAAATAAGAAAATGTGCAGGGGTGTTGTGGAGAAGAGAAGCTAAAGATCGGAGAAGATGGATTAAACTTGGAGAGACCTTCATCCTGCAGTGGATTGATAATGGTTGATGATGATGATGATGAATAGTGTAAGATGTGGCACACACGTAATGCAAATAACTTTGCAGACATGAGAGTATAGTATTATTAAATTTATACATCAGGAATTAAATATTTTAGATTATATCATGTTAATTTACTGCAAGCTTTAAATCATCAAATCATGAGAATTATTTTTTATTTTGAATGTGTGAAAAGTATAGCTGTTTAAAAGGATTATTTGATCGAGTTATTTAAGGCTGACAGCCAAAGTTATTAATTTGTTTTATCCCAATAAATGATAGTGTGATCTCTCCAACTTGTATATTTGTGCCCATATTAAGATATTTATTTATCCAATGTTGTTTGCTAATAAAAGATGTTAAGAGTTAATTAACAGCCTAAATATATTCGAAGTTAGAAGAATATGAGGGTATTATTTTATTTGTTTATTCATGTCTTATAAATATTTAATCAATAAATAATAAAGTGTATAATAAAAAGAGATATCAAATCCAGATTGGCAAATGTATTTGTAAATTTAGGAATTAGAACGAATAATTCTACTGTGAATCAATTATATTTACTTTGATTGCAAAATGTAAATAAATGCTTTATTTATTTATTTAAAACTTTGTCTCGAGTTATTCTTATATACATTCGTATTCTAGTTTTCGCATTCCACATATCTATTACAACATAAATGCACTACCTTAAAAATTTGATAACGAACAGGTTTAAATCTGATAATATTGTTCTTTTGATCCAAACATTATGTGAAATACTTTACCATTTGGTAAACTTATGAAGAAGGTTGTATACTTAGTTTATTATTTAGACAATGATATGAGATTAAAAGGTACCCTGTTTCCTTCATTATCTAATTGTTAGTCCAGTAAAACATCATTCAATTCATTCCATTTTTTATTGTAATAGTTATAAGTTATTGTGTAATAGAATTTCTTTAATCAAATTGTATTAAAGATTTTCTGAGATCTGATTTCATAGTTCCAAATTAATATTAATTTAGCTATTTAGATTAAGATGTACTAGATAGTGGAGTTATTTAATATCATGTTTTTCTGTTAAAGTTATATTGTAGCTAATCTAAGAGTGTATTTAGATGATGGAAGAGATCAAATTGAAATTATAGTTTATTAGCTTGAATAAATGAAACTTTATTGATTTCAATCAGTTGGTTGTTTAACAAATGAGGCATATATCTTATTTTAATGATCAATAGTATTTCTTCCTTCATTTATTTATATTCTATATGTTCTTGACTTCCTATAACCCTTTACTGGGCTAAGCTGTAAGTCAGGCATAGGTAGAAGAGTCTCAATACTAATTCAAAGCAAAATAAAGTTGTTAATTTATTCTATTCATTAATAGAATTGGTGCCATGGGCATTTGTTCATATAATGTGTAGGATCGGTGTTAAGTAGGGGGGTTACAATATATATATGGACTATAAAATACAGTTATTTATTATTTGCGATATTGGCTATATGATATATTCCTGTTATTAAAATTTTATCTGAATAAACCGTTCTAATAGTTTAGCTTCTAAAAAAAATCATAACACTCTTTAAAATTGATAAGCTATTTGAAACTTATCATTTAGCTTGTATGAAAATCTTGTGTTTGCTTCATTAATTTTTCAAATGGAAAATAAATAAAAATTTGGAATTTGTAGAAACTCTTAATCAAATAGTATCCATTTTGTAAAAAAAAAAAAAGGAGTCAATTGTTTTTCTTTTTATACCCCGTGTCATTTTTATTGTTTATTCGCAGCGCATGCCTATTGTTGCATTATATAAATATTGTGATTATCGATTCATTTAAAATAAAAATAATAATAATGATAATATTATCTCCCTTTTATATTCGGTTGCTGAGTACAATAATTGACCTTTTGCCCATTGCTATGACTGTTTTTTTCATCGTTTAAGTCATTATTTACATTTATTATAAATGCACAAGATCGTCAACACAATACAATTATTATTATATATATAAGTTTGTATAAATTTTCCCAATGTTTATATTTTTTGATTAAACATTAGAATTAATTTTATTACAAATATATATGTGTGATTTCATGGTAAATGACATGCCATTCCTACTATTTAATACAGCATTAGTATGTTGTACTAATTGTTCACACATTTATATTTTCAAACAGTGTTTTAGCAAAACTTATTTACTTTATATTAACACCCTAATTAAAAAAACAATCCAATATTTCAAGGTGGCTAAGGTTTGTGTGGGTGCAATTTTAAGCTACTTTCACAATATATTATGCTATATTAAGCTTTCTTTGAAAAATAAGGTTAATATAACTAAACAATAGAATATTACAGCTAAGTAATAATACTTGATTCCTGATTAGTCATCCATTATTAATTTTTTATTTATTACATCTAAAACAAAAAATATTATTAGACTTACATTAGCAAATCATTTCGATGCTAATTTACATGATGCCACAAAAATTCTAAATATCAAATCACTATATTACATTATTATCAATTAACAGAGTGAAATGAAACAATGTATGTTAATAGAAAATAGTATGTAATCTGTTATAGTTCTTTCCCTCATAAGTGGACTATTCCAGATACCTTCTTTATCTGATTGGCTTGAGCATTGTTTGCTGCTGGCCAATATGCTGATGTACATATAAACACATAGCCAATGATTAACAGGCCAATAAGTAAGTATAATTGCTGAATCTGAATGCTCCAGTGAGGTTAGGGATCTGGCAATAAATAGTCAGCATTTTGGAGGAAAATCTAGAGAGCTTCTGTCTTACCTACAAAGATGGTACACATTCTCCAGGAGAAGCTTTGTTTACCTAAAGAGCAGTAAACATTCTTATGATAGCAATTCTCTATTTGTCCATGCAGCTAGGCAAATACACAGAAGGACCAGATGCTTTTAAGACTACTGCCAACACGGGGAAGCTGTCTGGTACAGACAGAAGAGGCATTCTCCCTGCCCATGAGGCAAGCTATCAGGTGTAGCTGGAAGCGGTAGATTGCTAAGAGTTGGATCCAAAAGTTCACAGTAAAAATATTATTCTGTATTGTATATATTTGTAAAATAATAAATATTATATTAATTATAATACTGCTGCTAGTGTTATTTTTCTGTAGGTTGGGTCTGTACTCCAGACCAAATATAACATAATCCATGATAAATATTTCCAAAAGCAATTGTCTTCACTCTATTTTAAGGTTATCTACTATAAGCAATCGATAAATACTAGACATAGTAGTGTTATAATATCCACATCTCTAAATTGTTTTCTGGATTTTGTCTTTATCAGTGAGGAATTAAAATTCAAAGCTGAAAATAATGAACTTATGCATCTAATAGTCATCTTTGACTTCTTGATACTATTCAAACTAACAGCATGAAATTTTAAAAAACTGTAAGTTTTGAACCCAAGTCAAGATCCCTTGCATAGTTATATAAGTATGGCACTATGTTAGTTTCTATACATTTTAGAGACATCAGTTTTAAGTTTAACTATAGACTTTTCTGCATTTTAGATAGAAATATTAATACCAACAATATCACATGGCTTTATCATATGCTTTCAAAAGAATTGTTCTTAAAATATACAGTTAAGTATATATTAAAATCATGTTTTGCTGATAACGATATTTATAATAGATTCACTATTGTCTTGCTAAACATTACTCATTCAAAGAGAAATGATAGCATTCCAAAGATTATAAAAGTTGACAGCAAATCATCATATCACTAAGATCTTATCTAATGAAAAATTACCTTTAAATGAGACTTACTTTTGGACTTGGTTTTTTGGACATATATACATTATATAAAAAATGAAGATATGGTATTAGACTTTCTAAGATCCAAATTAATTCATTTTTATCTAGTGATTATAACTTACATGTTTATTTATAACTTCATTATCTGTTGATTCTGATCAATTAGAATCATATTCTTTAGTAATTTTCAATATATTAAAAGAATAAAATAAATATTCAAACTCAGCTAACTTGTAGTGTTAATAGTTTCTGATTGATCAGGGACAAAGATATTTCGCATTTTATTTAGATAGAAAAATATAATAAGATATTAAAAAACTTTTAATAATTCTGGGGAACGTGGGTCTTTTTTAAATAATTCCAGAATACATTTTAAATGTATTATAGTTTGGGGAAGAGGGGGATAAATGTATTTTGTGTTAGAAGATGGGCTTTTTGTTTTAAATAAAAATATATTTATTATTTTGTAATATCGAGTTTGTCCCTTAGGTATCTGGCTGATAGCAATACAATTAATATCTAATATTGATCAATAAATGAATATCTAAATATTTTTATCTAGTGAATAAAACAAGAAAAATTGCCCCAACACTCACTACCTGGAAATTAGGAAGCCAGTTGATATTACTGTGTCTACTGTTTGTCTGTGGAGCTGCTGGAGATGACTTTGTCCTGAAGTAGTCTATTTATTTTTGTATAAGTTTACTTTTTACTTACATACCTATATATACGTATGTATATTCATTGAAAGAAGTCAACACTTAGACAATACCATTATCAATAACGATCAACAATGTCAATCTGTTGTCAAAGCAAACTCTTTTTAACAATAAAGGTGGAAATCCATCTTTATTTATGGTCTCATGTGTTTGTATAGGCACTAAAGATTGCTCATAAAGGTGGATTGCCATCTTAATTGTTAAAAGAAGGTTGCCTTGACAATAGATTGAGATTGATTGTTATTGATATTGTCTAAGTATTGACTGC
This sequence comes from Epiperipatus broadwayi, assembly GCA_028023455.1. Classification (NCBI taxonomy): domain Eukaryota; kingdom Metazoa; phylum Onychophora; class Udeonychophora; order Euonychophora; family Peripatidae; genus Epiperipatus; species Epiperipatus broadwayi. The sequence continues at coordinate 1,290,378 of JAQFVV010012504.1, read as the reverse complement.
TTTCAATAAATTTATATTTATAAACCTATTTGGCCTTCTGCATTATCATCTTATTACGCACACACACGCACACACATATATATATATTGAGAGAAAGAGAAAGGGCCTATGATACAATTGTAATGATATGCATACAATCTTCGTTTAAATCTAAGCTGATTAAACTTGAAATTTTTTTTCCAACAAATTTAGAGTTTTTATTCCAGGTAGATAGCTCATAACAGCTTAGAGTCAATTTTATCCTCTAGCTATTATCAACAAAAAGATATAACAATGGAGAAGTACATAAATCCATCTATTTATCTATTCCATCAACCTATCTCTTCATCCCTCCCTTCATCTAACCATCAATCTATACATCTTTTCATCTATCTAACCATCAATCTTTATCAAATTATCCATAAATCTATCTATAAAACTATCTATCAATCAATCTATCTGTCTATCTATTTATTTATCCATCCATCTATTTATCTATTATTCTCTCTGTAACTCTCCCTTTATCAATCTATCTTTTTATATATATTACAATTTATTGATTTATCGTTCTATCTATTTATTAAACTAAATTCCTATATACCTACCTAACCGCATTCCTATCAACCTACCTAACTAATTATTACTAATATCTCTACCTTCTTATTTGCCTATTAATCTATCTACTTACCTCCATGTCTTCCTAATTAGCTCCCTACAAATGTCTTGCATCATTTCTATTTACTATTCTCACCCCATATCAATTAGAAAAAAGTTTTTGACTGAGTTTTTTTTTTTTTTTCTGGTGAATTGTTGAAACGGTAACCATCCCTCAGTAGACTAAAACATTTTAAAAAAGACATTGACAGAACAATCAAGTCTGAAAATATTACTATGACAATTCGCAAAACAGATAAGATTGCAAATCACACTTTTTCTTATATCAATGCCAATTTATTCATCAGAGGAAAAAATGACCACTTTTATCTAATTTCCAATTTGTTACATATCTATAAATCAAGAATTGTCATTTTTTACTACCAATATTTTTTTATATTAATCAACTCAACTTATAATTTCAAATATTAATTCATATGAAATTCTATCAATTTTAACAAATATATAAATACATTACAACTTATCAAACAGGTATCATTGATAATATAAATTTATTCACGGAACAACAAACTGGAAAATGTTATTTGAATTATATTATTGTTTTTGAATTTGTTTATTCCATTAATAGGTTTACATTATCAGCATTATATATTTGATAAGCTGTATGCTATTTACAAGCTTGTTAAAATTGGTAGAACTTTATCTGCATTGATATTTGAAGCTGTATGTTGGCTTGATTAACATAAAAACACAAATCACTGTTAATAAAAAGTTTTACCAATTTCAGGGGTAATAAACATTATTTGCAAGTTCATTTAAAGGTTCTTTGGAAATTTGGCTTGTGAATTGCCATAATAACATTATTGAACTCAATTGTCCTGTGAATGGATTTATATTATTATCATTACATATTTGATAAGCCATAAATAATTTATGGGCTTGTCAAAATCGGTAGATGCATGTGCACACATAATATATGCCAATTTTGTAATTTATGATTATTTTGTTTCACTATATTTCATTTAACAATAAATATTTGATTTACATGTTTTTTTGAAAATTTATGTGTGTTTGAAGTCGTGATCAATGCCACTTTTTTATCTTATAAGAATTTTAACACAGAAGCAAAACTACAGTAGTGTCACTCAGTGCAAGCCAGAGTAATCAATGACTTGCACTGAATGGTGCTACTGTATGGAAAGTTTGCCTCTGTGTTAAACAGTTTGTGTAAGCATAAAGAATGATGATCATGTGATGTTTAGTGGTTATAAAAAATTTATTGTAAAACAAACCTTTATTAAAAGTATATCTGTATTTAAATATTACAGATTCAGTCTGTATCTTGCCCACTCCTCTTCTGGGTTTTTAAATGAACAAGGTCCTATACATGAGAGGTCTCAGAGGGACTTAACATCAACATGGGTATGACAATAATATTGGCATCATCAAGGGATTTGGGAATTCTATCATCAGATTTTCAATGGTATGAATGGCTGAAAATTTAAAGGGTCGAGTAAACTGAAGCCTGTTCATTAAGCTTTGAAGATTTGCTAATTTAATATAAGCTTAGAACTGATTAGATATGTGTATGGGAGATGATGATTTGGACTACCTGATGAATGCTAATTCACCATGAAATACTTATATTGGAGACCATTTATTTTTTTCACATGTGTGGTCATGTATATCAGTTGTGTGAGACTGGATAGCTGAAGGAAGCTTGAAAGTCTGGATTCAAATCCTTTACAATTGCAAATGAAAAAGATAAACCATAATTTCATGTCTGTAGGTGTAAAGACTCCCATTTCATCACTAATGAATCTGAATCACATTACAGTTATGTTTTGTTTTACAACTACTATAACAATCCTCATGTGACTAATACAGGTTGCCATTAAAAGACTTTTAAAAAAAATCAGATAGATAATAAATCATTCTAAAAAAAACCAAAAATTAAGACATTTGTATTATTGGTTAGATTTAATTAGAGAGATTTGAACTCAGGATTTTTTTAGTCTATTCAATCTCCACTCCATCTCTAGAACTGATACACATGACCACACACATATGAAAAAGATCTATGACCCATATATATGTATATATATATACTTTATGCAGAAACAACACTGATCAATTGAGCCAGATCATAATCTTCCACACATATACACAATCAGTACTCGGTTTATATTAAGGTAGCAATTTCTCAAATTTTAATAAACAGGCTTCAATCTTCTCACCCTTCCAACTATTCAATCATCCATTTCATTGAAAAACTGATGATGGAAATGCTCAAAGCCATTGATGTAATGTCTACATAGGTGTGACTACAATAATAAATTTAATAAGGGCTTTGAGCTTTCCATTGTCAGTTTTTCAATAAAATAAATGTTAAATAATTAAAAAAATGAGAAGATTGAAGCCTATACATTAAAGTTTGAGGAATGGATATCTTAATATAAACTGAGCACTGGTTGTATATATGTGTGAGAGATTATAATCTGTCCCAATTGATGAGTGCTGGTTCTGTATAATATATATATATATATTGGGGTTCATGTATCATTTTTGCATCTGTGTGGTCATGTGTATCAATTGCTTGAGATGGAATTGACGATGAATAGATTCAAAAATCCTGAGTTCAAAGCCCTCTAATTACATGTATAAGAAACATTCAGTGTAAGCAAATTACATATTGCCCTAGAATTACATATTGGTTAGATTATAAATTTGGAATAAGAATTAACGCTATATATCTCTAATATTTTCCCAATGGTTATTATATAAGCCTTTTAATATTTTTTTATGTGCTTGCAAATTTAATTTGGTTTTTTTATAAATAAAAATTCAGGTTCCCAGCAAGCTTGTGATTTTATTTTCAAGTAGTTAACTATAAACTGGTTTGCAAAGGGATATCAAAACTATTCTTAACTAGAGCTGCAACAAAGAATAAAAACTATAAATTCTCACTATTTCGCAATGAATTAGGTTGGCGGATAATTTTTTTTTCTCTGTCTTTTCAGAGGACTTCCAAATAATTGCTGCTTTGCAATAAGCTAGTTAAAAACTTATATATATGTCATAGATTGTGTAATGATTAAGCAATTAAAAAAAACTCATTATAAAATTTTATATTTACCTTCACGATCATTCATATTTCTTCTACGTTCATTTTTATTTTGAGCTTCTATGTTATCTTTTCTATATTTCTTCTTTTTTAATGATTTTTTTTCATTACTACTGACTTCATCACTATTTTTGTTATCTTTTTTGTGAATTACTCTTTCCATTTTTTTTTCTTTGTATTCATTTTTTTTTCTGTTATCTTCATTTTTTTCTTCATCTTCATTTTTTTCTGCCTTTTTCCAATTATTCATTTGTTGTTTGAAGTTATTTTTTATTTTTTTCTGTTTATTATTTTTCACCTTTTTGGAACTATCGTCAGATGAGTTGGAACTGTCTTCTTCTGAAGTTTCATCACTGCTAGAGCTCTTACTTTCACTTGAACTTTCATCACTGGAATCAGAATCTTTCTTTTTCTTAGGTCTAGGTGTCACATCATCTTTAATCAGAACCTCTTCAACAATATCTTCAGCTATTGTTATCATTTCATTATCAGTATTATATTGAACATTTGGAATTACTATTGCTTCTGCTTCATTTTTGATTTCTCGATCATTTTCAAGTAATTTTGAATCTTTATTGTGTTTCACAAAGTGGTATTCTACTTTATCATGAAGAGGAGACTTTACAGCAGATGATTCATCTAAATAAAAAAATTGAATATTTGTAATATTAATAATGAATTCCTCAGAATGGTCAGTAATTGATTTATTTTTATAAAAAATAGTATTTTTAAAGCCAGATTTATACTCAGACAAAAATAGACTATTGCCTTGGAATGATAAAACTAAATGGGATACTTGAATATCATAAATCATGAGTATAAATAGTTTTTAATATTTTTTTTACTGGTGGGGGAAAGGGGCATAAAGTTTGCTGTCTAGGGCAGGTCAGGTGTGGGCAAATAGTGGCCCGAGGGCCACATGCAGCCTGCTAAGAGTTTTTACATAGCCCACCAAGACAATAAAAAAAATCTGCCTTGAACTGAGATTTCTTTCCCATGCGCAACTGAAGATTGGTCTCGTATTTTTCACTAGGATGGCCACATCAATACACATGTGCAGTGTAGGTGCGATGTGAAGTGCTTTTCCAGTTGATCTGGTTAATTTCAATTTTACTTTTGCATTAGCAAATATAAACATTTCCAACTTTAGTGAAACCATGAACCCTCCAAAAAAATGTAAAATCGGTGATGAATGTCTGTGTTTAATGAAGAATGGACAAACACATATTTCTTTGGTAATACAGGGAATAAAGCAATGTGTTATATTGTGTCATGAAAAAAAGATGCGTCCCTCTCCTAACCTTCGCTTCTACAAAGTGGCCTTCATTGTGGCACTATGCCAACCTCTGCGCCCCCTTGGCCAAAACAATTGCCCACCCCTGGTCTAGGGTATAATGAAGCAAATCTGGCTCTAAACAGATTATACTTTAAAAGTAGAAGAAAATACAATTCTAATTAATTGATAGGAAGTTTATACAAATATTATTATATACCAAATCTAAATAAGGAAATAAAAATATATTTTTTAATTAAAGAAAAATCATAATGAGCATTAATAAACATGTGCGTGTGAGCGTGTAAATAAACAATAAATGGATTTTAGTACCCTTTATTGTAAATACAAAATCTATTAATTTTACCAACCTTGTAAATAAATATTAACCATTAAATACGTAACACTAAGAATATACATTTCTTCATAGATATTATTATATACTGTATTACAAATATAATCTTTAAAACTATCAATCATTGTTCAATTAAAAATAACAAAGCAGCTCTCTCACAGTCCACAGTATATATATACGCATTTAATATAATCTTATCAAATATTCCGTACATTTTAATATTTGTAAAACAAATTAAAATAGCAATCGATCTATTCTATATATTTCTTAAAAGGAATTTGTTTATTTTCAAAGGACAAAAACATTAACTTGAAATCGAACGTATATATTGCGATTAACGGTACATTTTAAACTTAAAATATGCATTTAATTGTGGAGTAATGTCAAATTACACTTTTAAAAAGGAACACATACGCACACAAAAAAAATCCAATGTTTAAGATATATATAAACGTTTGCTATTCAGTCAAGCTCAGATCGCTGTTATTTACAATAAATAATTAATGGTCTAAAAGTGTTCGTTTGTAATAGAGCGCTTTAAAATCCATCTATTGTCAATAACATATTATGGTTACAATTACCACTTATTTTTATATATATTTATTATTATTAAAATCAAACACTGTTCAAAAAATAAATATATATGGAAAAAACGTACAGGAACAATTAAGAATTTAATTTGAGATAATTAAACAATGATGATTTGTTGAATACGAACGGTTAGCTGATGATGAATCTATAAAACAAAATAAATAAAAGCTTAAATATAAAATAGTGGCTTATGTATTGACACAAAAGTTAATGTCGACTTAATGGAAAACTTATAAAAAGTTATTAACACTTCTTATCTGCAGTCCTTATGAATATTACGGCTATAATTTATAGTAAAGGGGCAGTAAGAAAATATCATTCAATATTTCAAACTAAATCTTCTACTCTTTAATTAATTAATCTCCCCAAAATTGGTAATTTTTAAACAAAAGACTATTGTTTCATTAAAAAAAAATACAATTTATGCAAGTGATAACATCACCATTATTAGTAAGTAGGCTTCTTACTACGATGTCTTCTAATATGACAATATTAAGAATTGCATCATAGACTTTGATGAAATCTTTGCATCATCAAAGTACACACATATTATCTCATTCGTTTTACAAATAGATTTCATGATAAGCAATTACTGCAGAATATTTTGCTGATGAATGATTGGTTCCCGATTCAATTTCTGTGAAAAACAGTCTCATGCCGAGTATTTGTAATGAAAACACTATCTCATATTAAACATGAAAACTGTGCTAATAATAGTTTAGATCTTAAATTTAGGAAAATCTTCAACCACAATTAGATTATAATTATCAAGTCTTATATCCTACTAAAAGTAGTAAATTAATTACTTTTTTGCTCATTTACTTCATTGCTCTCATTATTTCTTTCTTTTTTTTTTTTTTATGTTTCACCTGGCTAGCAGTCTTTTTTAGAGCAATAGGGTTGGCAGTGGACAAGTATAGGAGGGATAGAGAGAAAGAGGTAGAAATGCCAGTAGAAGTGTTGGAAAATTTAATGAGCTTGTGTTGTAGAGATATTACTTTTCAGTTTAATGGGAGTTATTATAAACAGAAAGAAGGGTTATTGATAGGAGGGGCATTAAGTGGAGTGTTGAGTGATATTTACATGCAAGATATGGAAGAAGCTATGGTGAAGGAGGAAAATGGACCAATTTTAATTAAGAGATATGTAGATGATTTCTTATTGATATTTAATAAGACTGAAAGACAAGTAAAAAAGTATTATGATAAGGTTAATAAGTTGGATAAGAAGTTAAGATTCACAATGGAATGGGAAAAGAATAATGAATTGGTGTATTTGGATATAATGATGAAAAAAGAGTATAGTAAAGGGAAGTGTAAAGTGAGAACAGGGGTGTTTAGAAAGAAGGAGAAGGGTAATATAGTGAATTGGGAATCTGATGTAGATAAGCAATTTAAAATTAATTCTATAACATCAAGAGTATTTAGAGCAAATAATTATTGCAGAGATAAAGAAGATTATAAAAAGGAAATAGATATGATATTTAAGGAGTTTAGGGATAGTGATTATCCAGAAAAGATAATAAAGAGGAATATTGAGAGTGTAGAAAGGAAATGTAGAAAGGAAGAAGAGAATGAGAGAAGAGTAATTAAAAGGGATAGGAAAAACAAATATATAGGAATAAGAATACACGATTATAGAATAGTTAGGAAAATTAATAGTATAATTGAAAAGCTTAATGTAAAATATAGAAATGATGTGAAATACAGAATAGTGAATAAGAAGAGAAAAAATTTGATGAAGGTTTTGGATAATAAATATATAGATAAAGAGAGGAATTATGTTAATGGGGTTTATATGATAGAGTGTAAAAAGTGTAGGGATAAGGGGGTTAGAAATAAATATGTGGGTGAGACAAAGAACTCTATATATACAAGGCTGAGGCAACATAGGTATGAAAACAGTTCACCAGTATTTGTGCATATGATGGAGACAGGGCATGATTTGGAGAAGGAAAGTATAAAAATGATTAGTTTTGCAAACAGTAGAAGGGACAGGAAGATAAGAGAATCATTGTTAATTAAGAGAATAAGGCCTAGTATTAATAGAGAAAAAGGGATTAGGACTTTGGTAGTGTGAAATTAAACAGTAGAAAAGTTTAGAATGATTTAAGTGAGGGGAAATGTAAAGCTTGATAGGATAAAGAATTAAAATTTAGGGTAATTAAATAATAGAAGTGATTAATAGAGGGAGCTAGGTGATGGGGAAAGAAAGGAAGTTGGGAAGTGGTTAATAAATAATTAAGAGTTAGGGTAATTAAGTAATAGAAGTGGTTAATAGGGGGAGCTAGTTGATGGGGAAAGAAAGGAAGTTGGGAAGTAGTTAATAATAATAAAAAGATGGAGGAAAGGTGAAGGTAGAAGGAAAGTTAAGGTAAAATAGTTAAGTTTGTATTGATATTAAATGTTATAAGATGGTAGTTAAATAAGTAAAGATGGTAGGGAGTATTAGAGTATATATGAGGAAGGGAGTTGAAAGGATGGTATGAAGGTATAAAATGAAGTAAGTAGGGTATAAATGAGAGTGTAAAAAAAAAGGGGGAAAGAATGATTTTAGTTTATGGTTTTTGTTTTTTGATTTTTAATATTTTTTAATATTTTTTTGATTTTTATTTTTAAGTTTATTTTTTAATTTTAATTTTTGATTTTGGGTTTTTGGTCTTATATATGTAATTATGATAAAAATGATAATTTTTGGTATTAATTTTTTAGATTAATGTTTTAATGGGTTTTAAGGGTTTTGTTTTTAATGGTTTGATGATAAAATTTGAATTGTTTTAATACATTTATTTGCTTGTAATCTTAAAAAATAATTTAAAAATGATTTTAAAGAAATTTTTATATTTTTATTATTAAAAATTTTTTATTATTATTTTTTGTAGTTTAGGTTTTATGTTTTGGGTTTTTTTAAAAGATATAGGAAAATTTTGGTTGAAAGGTTTTGGACTGAGTTGTTTTTGCTTTATATTATTTTGTTTTATTATAATTTTATATGAGAATATGAAGAATAATAATTTTGGTTGTATTGATATAATATTTATCTAATTTTTTTATGTTGTAGATCTGACGAAGACTGCTAGTACAGTCGAAACTGTTAAATAAATAAAATTATTTGCTTAAAGTGTTAAAGGAGTGTTGATGAGTTTATAGTGAAAGATTTTAATATTGCTGTGCAAACATCTTAAGGAGTGCATCTGATGATGATGACTGAATTATCATTTAAAAACAAAAACTCATTAATTAATATAATAGCCCCATGCAATTAAGCACAGAAATAGAGTGCTCTTAAGAGCTAAAGACTTCTGGATCTAAATATTTGACATTTTTAACTGGTACATTTTATCATGTCATTTAAATACATATATTTTATAACCCACTGTCCATGAAATCAAATAGTATTTGAATACTAAAATTGTGAAATAAAGTAGTTCTATTTCATTATACAAAATCACTTTTACCTTATAATGAGCAATCTGCTTAGGGATCTCATAAAACCCCAGATTAAATTATCTCTAGCTAATTAAACCATTTTTATTGAGAAGTAAGTACCCCTGGGTCTAATTGTAAGTAGGGTATACTGATCTTAAGACTGACATTATCAGAATCATAAGGTTATAATGACCAATATATATATATATATGCACTACTTTTTGTTTGACTGCCTATCAAACAATCAAATAATCATTTATATGTTTTTTCTTGGTTCTTATAAAGATAGAAAATCTGATAATGATATAATTTAAGGTGACCTTCAAATTCAAATTAAATACAGTCTACTTTAATATAGCCAAAAATTAAATTTAAGAAGATAGAATTAATTTCGGGCTCACTTTTAAAAATCTTTATGAATTAATCTAATAACAAATTGGCAATAACTAATTAATACAGTGATTTCAATTATATCTAAATACCAGAAGAATAAACTTTACAAGTACTGTCAATAATATTAATTCATCAACCTATTTTTAGATTGCTTAACAAATGTAAAATGATCAAATAATCATTATCAGATTAGCAATATTATTATTCCAAATTTTATACTCTTTATCAAATTAATTCTCTTTTATATGTTTATATAAATTATTTGATTTAAGTCATCCTTAAAATAGATTAAAATATTATTTTCATAAATTTATGATTCCTTCAGCACTTAAAATGACTTTAGATCTTAGTTCTTCATTATTTAATACAAGTATCTATTCTTCATATAGAATGTCTTAATGTACAGTCATTACTCAATAATTTTTTATAAGTTTTGAGTTATTTAAAAAGGATTTCTTTGTGTATTTTTCTGTACTTATATCCATTTTTGACTTCAATACTCATTGGTCTTCTTTTAGATTCAGTCACAGTTTCTCTCTCAAACCTCAATTTTTTTCACAGTTTTTGCATCTATTTTTGATTCTTCATTGGCTATATTTTTAATTTATACAGCTTCTCTATTTTTTATTTATTTATTTTTTTTTCTATTTTTTTTTTTTTGTTCATTGTTTCTTGATTTCTTTCCATTTTTTTCATTTTTTTTTGTTCATTTTTCCTGATCTTTTGATACATTTCTTCATTTTTCTGTTATTTTCATCTTTATATTTTTTAACATTTATCTTCTTTTATTTCTTTCATTAATGCAGTAAATTGTTCACTAGTAAAGATTTCCTGCTTGATCTTCCTTTTGTATTCACTATCAATTATAATACAATTATTTCTCTAATTTATATTTATACTTGGATTAATATGTTACATTAAAATTCTGAATTAATACTTTGGATTAGGGTGCTATCTGTTCCTTATAATTATTCTTTTTTTAAAATTATGTTTATTTCTGACTTATATAAATTATTTTTTGACCAAAAATTTCTTATGCAATAAACTATTAGTAAGACTTTATTTTATTATTTCCTATTAATCTTGAACAATTTTTTTCTTTCTTTTAATCTGGTCTCCAGATATAATAATCAACTGTGATTATTTGTCTCATCAATACCATGTTTAATTATTTTTAGACATAATTTAAGTATCAATATTTTGTAATGGATGTTGTATCAAAAAATTATAATGTTATAGGGCCAAATTTTGAGTTACCAATTATATGTAATAGAAAGTGCATGACAGGAAAGCAACTGATTTGTACATCCAAATATTATACAGTTAATGGCCTAACTAATCTTATAATTATTTTATATTGTAATACAGATCAATTTTTTTTTATTAACAATTTACATGATTCTTTAATTTTTCAATTGTCTTTGAACATTCCAAGTGACTCTCCAGATAACTCTTCATTGTTTTTCAAAACTCTAAGTAATTCTCTATTTCTAATTAACTCTTTAATTGATTTAAAACTTTATTACATCCTTCCCATGCTGTTTAAACTTTATTATTTATACTTTTCATGCTACTTAAAGAAAACAGATATGATCTTTTCTCTCTCTCTTTTTTATAAACCTATTACAATAAATTATATCAACAACGAAGATGAACTAATTAATGGTAATTAATGTTTTGTAGATATTCCCCAATTTTATATTAAAAAAAATTATAAAATCTTTTTTCATTTCCTTTCTCTTTAAATTTTTGTTATTATCCCTACATTTTTTCTTGATATTCTTTCGATATCCTACATTCCAAATTAAGTGTTCAATATTGTCTCCCCATCTTTATTTAAATTACATTTACAATCTAGAATCTTATTCAATTTTTGTTATCTTTTCTTGGCATGTTAAGCTTCTGCACCAAGTAACAATAAGATTTTTTAAAAGTGTTTCATTCTTTCATATTTGTATAATTTGTATTGTTATATTATTGCAATCTTTTTTTTAATTATTCAGATATGTTTTCTATAATTCTATTTCTCAAAATAAATTATCTTTCCATTTTTCCCATATCTCATAATTATATACTTGTAATTTATTATCTATGCATTTATTAAATTTCTTACATAAATTGTAGGAAATAAATTGTTTATTTATGAAATATTCATATTGTAAATTCTTTATTGTGTAACATGTCTGTTGTCCTCATCACATAATCAAATTAAACAATCTATTTTTATCTATATATTATAACAGTTTTTGTAACAACTTAAATCTTATTTTTAAAATTTTTCCACATTAAAATGAAATCCATCCCATTTCACTTTGAATAACTTCATTCCCTGTATATCTACCTATTTATCACAGTTCTTTGCTCTAAACCAGTTATCAGCATATGGTATTTCACTTACTGACTTTCTTGTAAAGATAAGCAAGAGATTATTTGTATAGTCAAGATCACTAGATGGATATCAATCATCTTTATTTATATGTATGGTTTATACAATTAATTATTAATATTTCAATATCATCCATGTTTTTCTCTTCCACTGTGAAAGAAGTAACACATTTATTGTTGAAAGTTCACCAAACAATTTTGAATATTATCAATCCTTATAATGATCACTATCTTATTTTTCATTCCATGAATAATTCATTGCATATTCTTACATATGGAAAATCTTTAATAAATATTTGATACATTTTACCTATGTAAATATTTCTATCAATATGTTTTTATGAGCAAATATTCAATCAAATTTTACCTCTTAAAAGATTAACTTTTACAACATCATTTTCTTTCTTTTGAAGATCCATTTTGTGTTTTTGCTAAACAAAAAAACAATTATATATTATTTTCATTATTGTACACATTATTATTCTGATTCACTTTCATCATCATCATTAAAAACCATTTTCCAATAAATAATTTTAAATTTAGAAAATAAAACAACACTATTTTTTCACTTCTCAGTCATAATTAAAAAATCTTTTCCAAAACATCTAAATATTTTACCACAATATAATAATGGTAAAAACATAAAGTAACATAAATCTATGAGTAAATGCAAAATAAAAAATACTGAAAACAATGCTCTAAATATCTTCTCTTTTCTCACATATATATCTGAACAAACATAGTCAGAAAAGATTGCTTTTATTGAAATAATATCTAGCCTTTGGTAACCCCATATCTGAGCTGAATCCATGCTGTATTAAATTGGCATATGCAAGAACTAAATTCTTCTAAATTTTAGCTCTATTCGGATGATTCCAGGATTTAAACACCATATGATGTGTCAAGAAATAAACTATTTGTATACTTTTTTTTTGCCCATCTCATTCTACAAGGCACAAGAATATATTTTTGATTGGAAATACTTTAAAAGTTATTTGCAGATAATTTTTGCATCTAACAATCATTCATTATTTTCCAAATGTTAACTCACTTTGAGACCTTAAGTGGTAGTTTGTGTATATATATATATAAGTAGATATGGATGTACAATATAAGACATCAAAAATCGTAATTTCAGTAGTCTTATATTTAAAAAATTATAAATTTTTAATTAAATTTCTATCACTTCTCAAATAAGCAATATTTTTAAATTGGATATAAAATTACCCAAGGATTTGAACTTAGAATTTTCAGGCTATATTTATCCTCAACTCCATCTCAAATAACCGATACAAACACATATAAAAAAGATATGTACTTCATGCACTGGGCCAAATCATAATGTCCCACACATATATACAATCAGTCATCTGCTTTTATTAAGATAGCAATTCCTTAAACTTTAATGGTTAGGCTTCAATCTTCTCACCCTTCCAACAATTCAACCGAAGTTTTGGAAACCTAAAATTGTTGGTACTTTTATGCAAAAATCATTTTAAATAAAGTTATCCGATCCTACTATTTCAGAGCAAAAAAAATAGAAAAATCGAGGAGTACAGCTACTTAAAAAATACTTGTTTCTCAATTTTTGGTTTATAATGCTGTACCTTACAATATTTTTTAATTATTAATCAAGATGCAGTAAAGTTTATACTTAAATATCTATAGCCACTTTTAATATCTACTTTTAATGTGATTAATTAAAAAAATTTCATTCATGTTCAAAATCATTACTCTTATTTAAAAAAAGATGAAGATGAAAGAAAAGAAAGTTGATTAAGAATGAAAGAGTAGAGTTCCAAAATCACAGCAATAAGTGTGTTGATTTTTAGATGATAACATCAGTATGACGATATATGTTTATGATGATGATGATGATAATAATAATAATAATATGTTCTCTATGCTTACAATTATAATGCATGCATACACACAAAAAAATAATGCATATTACCTGACTTTCCTTCATCTGTTTTTCTAAACAACAACAACAACAACAAAACAGCAATGAGATAATCAAATTTATTAAATAATAGTTGCGAAAGATATATATAAAATAACAATTTCTTTAAAAACTCGTTTCTAAATAGGATATGATATTTCAAAATGCAGAAGCAAACTCACCTATAAAAGATGGAATACATTTTACTGAAAAAAAAAAAAACGATTCTAAATATAGTATTTAACATTAATGCATTTAATGTTAATATGTTATACATCTACTAAAAAAGACAGAGCCATCTATATAAGAAGTAACAATCGATACTCACTAGGTGGCAGTGACAACCAGATCTTGGGGTATTAGCAGTAGTGGAAACACATCTAAGCGAAGAAGAACCTATTTTGGAAGATATGGTATGGCAGGGTGTAAATAAAAAGGAAAAAAGGTGGGGGATATGAATGGACATATTGAAGAAATTGATGATGTAGATAATAAGAATGGTCAGTTTTTGAAGGAATTTTGTCAAAGAATAAATTTGAGCATTGGGAATTTATCAAATATTTATGAGGGACTAATATATTTCACACAATAGATTATGATTGGTAGAGAAAGGGGGAATGAACAAAATACAGAAAATTAAGGTGTTTGATAACGAAGAGAAAGTATGTAATAGTGATCATAACATTATTATAATAGAAATGGTTAGTAATATTATGGAGGATAGAATTAAAGGTAGAAACAATAGTGAAAGATGTGGATGGAGAGTAAATGATAAGAATAAGTTGGAAGAGTATAAAATACAAGTTGAAGAAGCCATGGTACATTTGGTTGGGGATGAGTATAAGGATTGGTGTGGTCAAATAAAAAAAGTGGCAAATAGGGTTTTAGTTGAGAATATGCAGAAGCATAAAAATCATTAAAAAAATGATAGTAAAAGTGTAAAAAAGAGGAAAAAAGCATGCAGAGAATATAAGGGTGCTATTAAGAACAAAGAAAGTGAAAACGATATTATTGCTAAATGAGGAAATTATTTAGAAAAGAAAAAGTTGGCTAAAATGGATAATTATAGAGAGAGGATGAAGTTGAATAGTAAATTGTTGGAGGATATTAATAAAAGTGGAAAAGATGGGAGTAAAAAATTTTGGAATTACATTAAAAGGAGAAATGTAGGGGGGGGGATAAATGATGAGGGAATAGAGTGTAGCTCTAGAGAAGAGTTAGAGAGAATCTTAAATAAATATGTAATGAATATACAAAAGATGTTAGATGTGAAGGACTTAGTGATAGAAAACAATGTAATGAATATACAAAAGATGTTAGATGTGAAGGACTTAGTGATAGAAAACATGAAAGCATTTAGTAATGGGAATATTAGGTTCACAAAAAATGAACTGAATGAGGCAGGGAAGAGATTCAAAAGTGGAAAGGTGAGAGGTTTAGATGTATGGGCAGCAGAGATGGTTATGGATTTAGGGCATAGAGCAGAAGCAATGTTATTATCATGTTTTTATAAAATGGCACAGAAGAGAGTTTTTCCGGGTAGTTGGAGTAATACAAGAATAAATTATTTAAAGGAATTAGTTAAATAATTATAGACCAATAGCGGTAACATCAGTTTTATATAAAGTTTTCTCATATATGGTGGTTGGAAGAATTGTAAAATGGATGGAAGAAAATAATATAATGGGGGAAATGCAAGAAGGGTTTAGGTCAGATAGGCATATAGGAGATAGTTTATTTGTAGTTACACAACTTATGGATATGAGTAGGAATTCAGGTAGATCTTTATATATGAGTTTTATAGATATAGAGAAGGCATATGATAGAGTAAATAGAAATAGATTATGGGTAAGGTTAGCAAATTTGGGAATGGATGAAGCTTTAGTAAGTATTGTTAAGAAATTATATGAAAATAATTACTATACTTACCAATTAGGGGATATAGAATCAGTTAAAGTTAAAAATGGGTGGGATTAAGGCAAGGATGCCCTATGTCATCTATTTTGTTTTTGTTGTATTTGAGTGAAATGGAGAAAGCATTAAAAAGACTAGGAAGAGGGATAGAGATACCATTAATGGGTGGCAAGGGAGTATATATTTTGTCAGGTCTTTTTTTTTTGTGGATGATATTTTTTGTGTGCAGAAAGAAGAGAAGATATGGAAGTTATGCTGAGGACATGTGCAAGGGTGGGTAAAGAGATGGGGATTAAATTTAACGAAGAAAAATAAAATATAATGATGGTTAATAATGGGAAAAGAGAAGATGTAGAATTTTTATTGGGAATATAAAGTTAAGTGTAATTGATAGATATAGTTATTTGGGAATCATCTTAAGTAATCAGAAAAATAGCTTGGTTGAATGGGAGAAAAAATTGGTAAATGAAGCAAAGAAAAGAAAGGGTTTAGTAAAAAAATTAATAGTGTTTTCATATAATAAATATGATGTAGCTAGAATTGTATGGAAGGGAGTTGTAGTAGCAGGATTAACATATGTTAATGATGTGTTATGTGTTAGTAAAAGGGTATTAGATTACTTAGAGAAAGTACAAAGGGAAATAGGAATTCATGCATTAGATGGAGAGGTATGGATAGCAAGGAGGCAATTCAAGAAGAAATGGGATGGTCAAGTTTTTATATGAGAGATGCAAAAAGTAAAATGAAAATGTTTGGTAGGTTGCAGTTTATGAATAATAAAAGAATAGCCAAAATAGTATTCAATTGGGATATGAGTAAAGGGCAAGCAACAAGATGGGTGAGAAAGGTAATGCAGTATGCAAAGGATTTGGATAAAGAATTTATATCAGTATACTTGTATAAAGGGTAGAATGATTGTGTTAGGAGGATTGTTGAGTGTTATAGTGATAAGGAATGGGATAAAAAAATAGATGCATTAATAAAGAATAGGGAGTTGGAGAGATGGAGAATTACTATGGAGAGTAAAAAGAGTTTAAATATATATAGAAGTAAACGGAACATTGGGTGCAAATTAATTTATGATAATAGTAGGGAAAGTAGCTTATTGTTTAATGCTCGAACGGGATCTTTAGCAACAAGAGAATATACATGTAAATGGAAAAATATGGGTGATTTAGTCTGCAAATTGTGTAAGAAAGATATAGAAAGTATTAGGCATCTGTTGATTGAATGTAAATGTTTGGAAGCAGAAAGGGTAGAAATAATGAAGTTATGGGAGAATAAATAAATGATTATACAGAAAGTGGGTTATTGGTTTTTATCCTGGATTTGGGAAAAGATAAGAGGGATTTAGATATAAAGGCCATAGAATTGACAAAGATTATATTATGGAAATGGGATGGAGCAGATTATGGGAAAGCTTAGGGTGGGAAATGGAAGGGGAAGAAGTGGTTAACAGGTTTCTTTTGGCATAGTTGCTGAGAGATTTTTGATTCCGTTTAAGAAGAAGTCATGGTACATCACATCACAATAGTTTTTGATCATTGCCATCTTTATTTTTACAATATGCACTATTCAATTTAATGTTTTAAAAGCATTCAAACACCCTATCAATGACCTGCATGGTTTGATGCAGTAGCAGAATAATGAACTTTGAACCTCAAATCTATAGATCACATCAGCTCAGTCATTTCCAATGTTCATATAAACTTCCGAGCAACAAACCATTCATTTTTATTTATTTATTTTACTTTACAATAAAATATATCAGTACTTACATTCATTTAACACAAATTTATAAACTTTAGCAGTTATTTTTCAACATTATGGATCTGATATTCAACATTTATATACTTCAGTGACCTCAGTTATAAATTAACTATAAGTACCTTTAAGTTTTTGCGAAAAGAATAACTTATGCTAAAAACCAAGATATATTTAAATTCAGTAATAATAACAATTCATTTCACATATGGTGGATTTAAATCCAAGTCATAAGTTTGCCATTTCCAATAATATGATTAGCCTAATATTTTGGTGATCAAATTCATTTAATTATTTTAGAAACTGTTCATTTATCTACTCTAGAGTTATGTATATAAGCATAAACACTTGATAGATAATAATAATAATAATAATAATAATAATAATAATAATAATAATAATAATAATAATAATAATAATAATAATAATAATAATAATAATAATAATAATAATAATAATAATAATAATAATAATAATAATAATAATAATAATAATAATAATAATAATAATAATAATAATAATAATAATAATAATAATAATAATAATAATAATAATAATAATAATAATAATAATAATAATAATAATAATAATAATAATAATAATAATAATTTAATTTAATTTATTAAACATATAATCTCCTTGTGATAAATAAATCACGCATGGAGCTTAACAAAAAATACATGTGCAAATAAAATAAAAAACATTAATATACAATAAAATAATTAAATAGAAATAAAAAGTTTTTGATTATCATCAATTATAATCCAGTTCATAATGAATTTTTTAAAAGTTTTCCCTGATAGGTCATTAACATTAAATCCAATGTTTCTTATAAAAATATTATAAAATCTTGGACCAAGATAACATTTCTGATATTTACAATGAGTTTTAAAGTACACTGGTTCAAATAATAAATCAAAATCACTTGATCTAGTCACCATTATTGATGAAGAATTATTTTTATTCATTTTTTTGTATTTAATATAATAACACAAAATATTCACTAAAAATAATTGATGAATAGTTAAAACTCCAGCACACTTAAATAATTCAAGTCTTGGCAAATCCAAAGGTTTAAACAAAATAATTTTTAACGTAAAATTTTGTAGTGTCTGCAATGACTTCAAAAAATATGCTGCAGTGCCTCCCCATAATGTTATACCATAAGAAAGTCTGCTTAAGAAAATTTGTTTATATATACTTAATAGGACAGATTTATTCAAACAATCTCTTAATCTATAAAAAAGAAAATTAAGTTTTCTTAATTTTACTTGAAGCCAAAGAATATGTTTATCCCAGTGTAAATACTCATCCAAAACCAAGCCAAGGTAAAAAATTGTTGAAGTCCTGGTAATTTTCTGACAAGATGTTTTATTAACATAAGGCAATTGAATTAACAAGTCTTTTTCTGGAATATTTTTAAGAGAATACATTATGTAATTACACTTATTAATATTTAGCAGTAATCTATTATTGTTCATCCATTGTGTAATTTTAAATAAATCTTCATTCACAAGTTTCTCAAGTAATCTATATGAAACTGCTGAAGTAACCAATGCAGTATCATCTGCAAAACAAAAAATGTTAGAATGAAGAGAAAGATCAAGCAGATCATTAATATAAACAGTAAATAACAATGGATCCAGGACTGAACCTTGAGGAACTCCATATCTAATTATTTCAGAATCACTCAAAAAATTATTAATTTTTACAAATTGGCTTCTATTACTTAAATAAGATTTAAACCATTCAAGCATAGTACTCCTTATGCCACAATGGTGTAACTTAATTATTAATATATCATGTGGAACACAGTCAACTGCTTTCCGCAAATCTAAATAAATGCCTATAGTTTTGTAACCTTTTTCTAAAGATTCAGTGATGACTGAAACATGTTCAGATAAAGCCAGTTCTGTAGATCTTCCTGGCAAAAACCCAAATTGATTGTTTGAAAATAAATTATATTTTTGAAAAAACAAAACAATTCTGTTTTTTTACACACATTTCCAAAATTTGAGACAATGTTGATAAAATAGAAATTGGCCTGTAATTTTCCAAACATTCCCTATCTCCACTCTTAAAAATAGGTGTAACAACAGCAGATTTTAAACAATCTGGAAATATACCTGAATCAATAGAAGAATTAAATAAAAAAGATAAAATTGGTAAAAGAATGGAAACATTTTCAATTAATATTTTTACAGAAATACAATCCAAACCAATACATTTCTTATGTCTCATTTTATAAAGAGATTCTAAAATTTCACAATCTTCAATCTCTTTAAAAACAAAAGAATTCAGGATAGATTTCTCATATTGAAAAACATGAGAACTGCAATTATTGTCAAAACTATTCATTAACAATTCCACACTATGTACAAAATATTGATTGAAATGATCAGCTATTAGTTTTGAATTATTTAAAACATCAATAGATATTTCATTAATCTTTAGTCTAGAAATTTGTGAAAATCCTTCTTTAAAAATAAATTTTTAACAACAGTCCAAAAGTTGCTTAATTTAGTTGATTTTAAAGAATCAATTTGAGTAGAATAGAAAATCAATTTAGCTTTGACTATATCTTTCTTTATTTCTTTATCAAGAACCTTTAGCTGAATTTTTAAATCTTCATTAGCAGGAAACCTTTTGAAAAGCTTGTACAATTTATTCTTACTGTTAACTTTTGATATTAACTCATTTGTAATCCAATCATGTCTTTTCAGACCTTTCTTCTTTACATATTTTATAAAAGAACAATAATCTATAAACTCCTTCATCTTGTCAACAAAGAATGAAAATGCACAATTTACATCATTCAACTCAAAGATTAAATTCCAATCATATTTAGTAATTAAGGATTGCAAACGATCATGAGATAAAAGTTTAAAACACTTTTTACTATGAGAAAAATTCTTTTTAAAAGTAACAACAATTCCTCTGTGATCTGTAAGACATCAATCCAAAAAAGATGTTTTCAAAAGAATATTTTCAGGATATCTAGCAAAGACATGATCAATAAGTGAAGATGATGAAGATGTAACACGTGTAGGATGAAATAAACATTGAATAAATCCAAAAAGTGACAGCATATTTAAATAATGTTGAGCAGCAACAGAAATTTCACCAGAAATATCAATGTTCAAGTCACCAACAAGAATAATGAATTTATCATTTAATTTAGTAAGCAAATCACCAAGTTCATCACTAAAGCTTTCAACTGTATGACTGCAAAACCTATACAGAGCAATAAGTGTTAATTTGTCTGAACCTAAAATGAAATTTAAAACAAGACATTCAGAAGAATCAAAAACTGCATCAATAGAAGTCACACAAAGCACTGATTTATAATAAACTAAAACTCCACCTGACCTATTATTAATTCTAGAATTAACAATTGATGTATATCCCTCTAACTCATACAGTCCTTTTTTACATTCCTTAATCCAGATCTCAGACAAAATTATAATATCAAATGAATAATCAAGTGAATGTAAAAGAATTAACAACTCATCAAAGTGTTTCCTCACACTACGAATATTTATATGAAAAATCTTAAAATTTTCAATAGCCAAATTATCTTTTTCTGTAACAATATTTTTAAAAGATAATCCATGTCATAAATTAGACAAATCCGATTCAGAAACAATCCTAATAGCCCTATCCCCAGTATCTTTCCTCAAACAAATTTTCCCAGCTTTAATCCAAACAAACCTATACTTATTTTCTTTAGCCATTGAACGAACTTTCCAAAATAATTTCCTATTTTCAGGCAACAAATCTTCATTCAAATATATACGCTTATCAGCTGTAGCAATAGGCAAAACATCAGATAGATATAATTTAATTCTTTTACCTCCTGACAAGAATAAATATCTTACCATTTTACTAACAAAATTAACTTTTATTACAGGCCTAAAACTACCTCCATATTTTAATCTATAAATAGAATTAATATAATTTTTATTAAAGTCTGACAATTCTAATTTTTTAGCTATATTTTCAACAATATTAAATAAATTTTCATCATTAGCATATTCAACACCAACAATTTCAATATTGTTTTCTAATCTTTGCTGCTTTAAATAAAAAACTTCTTTTTGCAAATTGCATAACAAAGAATCTTGTGCTTTTACTTTTTCTTTCATTTCATTAAATTCTCTAATCAATATTTTTATATTATTTTGAACTAATTCAAGTTCTAAAGTAAGTTTAGCAAAAGATTGAGATAAGGAATCAATATTATTCTGTAAAACAGGCAGCATATCAAGTTTTCTATTCATCTGCTGAAGTAATTCAAGACTAGAAGTATTATCTAAAGAATTAGATAAGGAATCAGAACTAGATCCATCATTTAAAGTCAAATTTAAATTAGTTCCTGCTCTACAATTTTTACACCTCCATAATGCTTTATTTGTAGATGACATATTTTTAAATGTCTTTTCACTTACTGTACTACATTTAAAATGAACATTCCCATTACAACCCAGACAAGTTATAAAATTTCCACCAAAAGGAAGAGCTAAATGACAAGAATTACATTTATCCATAATAATAAAAACCTTAAGTTTTAAAACCAAACAAACAAAAAATAAAATTAAAACTAATTAAAATTCCAACAGAGATTAAAAAGTAAGATAATTAAGAATCTAAAGTAAAGATAAAAAAAAATCAAAAAGAATAAAATAAATCAATTAATTAATAATAATAATAATAATAATAATAATAATAATAATAATAATAATAATAATAATAATAATAATAATAATAATAATAATAATAATAATAATAATAATAATAATAATAATAATAATAATAATAATAATAATAATAATAATAATAATAATAATAATAATAATAATAATAATAATAATAATAATAATAATAATAATAATAATAATAATAATAATAATAATAATAATAATAAAAAATAAATAAAAAAAATAAAATAAAAAAAAGTTTTCCAGGCTAAATGTTATCTATTGGCTTTCAGTTAAGAAAAAGTACTGAGTTGGTCATATAATTCAGAAGCTGCTTTACTTGTACTATACCAAATGTAAAATAAACTATTATAATAACCATAAAAAATCTGTTACCACAGGAATAGTGCATCCCCCAGATCTGGCTATGATTTAGAATTAAAATTCAAAAGACTCATAGTCAACTCAGTTAAACTATTCAATATTAATCAATACATGGGTATTTAGCTATTCTGAGTTAAAGGTAAAGCAAAGATGAAAAACTGCCAAACTCTTATTATTTAGAAACTTATAAGCCTACTGAATACTGTTATTTTTTTCACTGTTTCTTTATACAAATCTTCTGGAGAGGTCTTTACACTCTTGTAAATTAAATTGAGAGAAACTGCAAACCTCTCGCATGCATTAGTATCTAACAGACAATCAGATCGTAAATACAAGACAGAGAATTTAACAAGAAAAGGGCAGTTCACCCTATTCTTTACTTGTCTTTCTATATATCCAAGCCAGTCTAAAGTACTTAGATCTGAAAGCGTGAATATTAAATATCTTCACACATAACTCACTGAGTTTAAATTACAAACATACAGTGTGAAATCCTACAATTTACTGCGCAGTAGTTTTTAGATGTTATAACTTGCAGTAACATATGTAAATAATATTTATTTTATAAAGCACACAGTATTAAAATTAAATTGAGAGAAACTGCAAACCTCTCATGCTCATTAGTATTCAACAGCCAATCAGATCATAAATACGAGACAGAGAATTTAACAAGAAAAGAGCTGTTAGATACTAATGAGCGAGAGAGGTTTGCAGTTTCTCTCAATTTAATTTCAATACTGTGTGCCTTATAAAATAAATATTATTTACTCTTGTAAATGAAGATTTTAAAATTAAAAGAATTGTAATGTGTTTTATTTTGATACCAATCAATTTTTTTATTAAAAAGTTAAAGGTATATATAATTAGCTTATGTCTTGGGTCACTAACATGTAATTGTTAATCTAATATTAAATCCTTCTAGCTAGGCATGAGATTTTTTTTAGCTATAAATAGAATTTTTGAATATTTCAAATTCTTTAGCTTAAATACCATAATAGAAATTAAGATGGATTCTGGATAAATAATTAAAGTTAAGTGCTCTTCCCTGGCAAAGTCAATCTTCATAAAAACTAGTCTGGAGATCTTGTTGACACTACCACTTGGTATCTATTGATTAATCATACTTATATAGATAGCTTTTTGTTATTAATATATTCTATGAATAATTTCAAAGTATTAAAAATTTAAATTGAAGTAACTTGATTAATAAACATTTTCTTATTGAACTTATTTCAATTTGTATAATTAAAAATAGTGTTGAAATCACTTTTTAAAAAAACACTTCTGAATCTAAAACAATAATATAGCTTTTAATGTATGTTTTTTTTTGTTCCAATACTTTAAATAGTTTTATGATCTTTTATTAGTACAAGTGTATTATTATATTTGTCATCATCTACTATTACTTTTGATTGATTTAGATGATGGAAATAGTCCAACATACAAATCCAACTAAAATACCATTACCACAAATTTTCAATATAACCCTATTATGTCTGAAGAATTGAAAAAAAAAATTTAGATGTTATAATTCCAAAAATTTTCATTTAAAAAAAAACGAGAACAAAAACATGATGTATTAATTCTCATAAGTTGTTTTTGATTCAGGAGTAAACAATTTCTTTAATAAATATTGCTTTAACATTATTTTGAATCTCAAAAATAGCATTATACTTATGATAGTGATTTTTAATATGTATACAATGTTACTATAAAAGATTTAAATGAATTGATATCTGCATAAAAAATATGCAAATGGTTTAATTTTTGCTGCCCAAAATTAAGATATAATTAATTAGGCTAATATGATCGAGTAATATCATTTGATCATCATCATTAGTGAAAATTTACTGGTATTTTTTTATGATTACTTAAAGTTATGATATGAATAACAAATGTAACTGGGATCTACAGAATATTCAGTTGCCATCAATTAATATCTGGTATAAAACAATCAAAACATCACATGATTACCAATTCCAATTCTTACACAAACTGTTGAACTAGGTTCACATCTACATGACTATACAGGCAAATGAGCTTGGATTAAAAACAATGTGTTTTCATCTTGAGCTCCTAACTTTATAGTTAACTAAATAGGTAAAAGGTGGCAACTGGAGGGTTGCATTAGATGCTTAGATCTTGGTGCAGTGCTCTCAGATCCAAAGATCCTACTGATGAAAGCCACAAGTTAGAAACTAACCTGAGGATATTGAATGAGTAGGCATTATAGGAGAGTTTATGCACAAACCTTTCTGCATCCATTAATTACTGAGGCTTGAACTGGGTGGCACTACTGTATGGAGAGTTTGCTATTGTTAATATCTGGTATATACTGTTTTTTGTGTGTGACATCAAAAATATCATTTTTGTTCTATCTCTATTGTGCAACTTGCCTCCTCATGCAAATAGCACTTTTAGTTGTATCATTATTGATTGTGATGTGTTTACAATGGGATTGTAAAAACTTTTAAATAGATGAATTAATATTTACTAGATGAAACAGCAGCAGCATAAGGAAAAGGTATGGAGTTTGACTTATCCTCTTTTCTGTTTAGGTCTCATGTCTGTATGGAGTATATTACAATACTTCTAAGAAATGATCTAGGTCTTTGAAATAATCTTTTATACAAACATGTTATTTTAAAATGGAACTTAATAGTTGATTCTCTACATTAAGATAATAAGAGAAAGATTATTATTAAGAGAAAATAGATAGTTATAAACAATGAGGATTGCCAATTCCTCAACAAGCTTTGTGTTAAATGCTTAGCCAGAGAAAGTATTTAAAATATCTCTGTCAGGAACTCCCCCCCCCCAAACCCCTGACCATGGTTTCGTGCTTTGGCACTCCTCAGATAGGTGTCAGGGTAGGTTCAGACACTTGATCTAAAAATACCAACCCAAAGCCAGCATTTAACTAAAAGTTATCAATTGAGTGGAAAATCTGAAATTTTCAGACACCTACATGTCTTCAAACCCAGATATCCAACTCAAATAGCTATGTGGGGCTGATAGATCTTCGGCCACACCATATATTAGTAGTCTTAGCAATATGACATTGCATAAGACTTAAGGCAGTCTAATATAACATTGCATAAGACTTAAGACTAATAATATATGGTATGGCTGAAGATCTATCAGCCTGCCTTATGTCTTATGCAATGTCATATTGCTAAGACTACTAATATATGGTATGGCTGAAGATCTATCAGCCCCATATAGCTATTTGAGTTGGATAGCTGGGTTTGAAGACATGTAGGTGTCTGAAAATTTCAGATTTTCCACTCAATAGATAACTTTTAGCTAAATGCTGGCTTTGGGTTGGTATTTTTAGATCGAATGTCTGAACTTACCCTGGAACCTCTCTGAGGAGTGCCAAAACACAAAACCATGGTCAGGGGTTTGGGGGGGGTTCCTGACAGATATTTTAAATGCTTTCTCTGGCTAAGCATTTAACACAAAGCTTGTTGAAGAATTGGCAATCCTCATTGCTTATAATTTACATGCTTAAGAGAATAGGGTCATGTGATCTATGACTCTTATTTTGGCTAAAATAGACAGTTGTTTTTTTTTTACAAATTATTATAAATTTTAAATATATATTTTTTCACAAGTAGAGAACTAAAAATAATAATTTAATCTTATGAAAACATTTCACATGTTTATATTTGATTATTTTCAGACAAAGATGATTAGATTTATATTATCATCATTGTCCTGCATGGACTCTTGGATCTTAATCTAGTTTTGTCTCTTCCAGGACTCAAAATGCTTATAAATTGTTATACAATAATCTATTCCATTGGCTTTTTTATCACTATCATTTTTACCTATTATGAGTCCACTTTAGGATGGTCTTTCCACATTCAAACCAGCTTCTCTGATTCTCTGTTTCTTTTCTCTACACCATTCCAGAAAACCTTCTTATTTCATCCATTTTGCACTTGGTCTTCTTCTAAGCAAGATCTTATTTTTGTCTTAACTCTAATTTTTTGAACTATGGTGATCTCTTTTTGTTTTTAAAGAATTAATCATCAAGCACTGAATAAATAATACCTTGTAAAAATTTAACCATATATTTTCATGTTTAATTTTAATGTGTTTAAATTATGTTAGTAGTTATTGTTAATCCAAATTATTTTATGACTAACATTACAAACAATTATCAACTTTAAAAAGAAGTTATTATTTAGTAAACAGTTTGATCTTTTAGCACTTATTCTTTTTAGGACATTTTTCTCATTCTTGCTTTTTTCCACTATATCTTCTATTTTACAAAAATTTGAAAAGAATCTTACCTGAATACTTGGCATCAATAATATTCTCAGGACTAACACAGAAAAGTGAGGCGATACCGTTTAATTTTTCCCGAATGTGTTTGCTGATAGTTTGACTTCGAGACAAAAAATCAATGAAAGTATTTGTTTTATCACATGTTCCATCTTCTTCTACTTTGTAGCACAAATAAATTATGGCAATATTATGATAATCTGAATATAAAATCTTGATAGTATCTGAAATGCAGCAAAGATTTATATTAACACGTCATATGTCTGTGTGTGTATATAGTGATTATTCCAAATCTCAAAAGATACTAGAATTTAAGTATAGAAGTAATTTTAATTAAAAACTTTATACTAAAAAATTAAAAAACAAATAATTAAATTATGAAAGTAAAATTAAATAAAAATTACCCTTATGATAATTGCTATGCATGTTTAGTCAAATAAAGAGAAATGAATCGAATACGAAGATTTTAATGTACCGGTATAATTCAGGGCACATTTTAATGAATTTCAATTGCCCATTCTTAAATTAAACAAAGAATTTTAAACTCATTAAGTTTAATGATTAATAAAAGTTCATATTATATAAATTTCTCATCAGAGAATGAATGTTTATCTACAAAATATTAAATAGTTCATAAATAGATTTTTTATACAGTAACATAAATAGTACATTAACAAGTGCCACAAACTAATTTTGGGAAGCTTATACAGAAATGACATTGTAGTAGATATCTATTGAAGTATATCTGTATTTTTTCTAACAATTCTATATATATTTTGTATCTACAATAGTAATAATTTCTCTATTTTACAAAATGGCTGCCAATTTGCAACTTGAACCAAGTTCAAGTCTGAAATGCTGTTTGTTCAAAATTTAGTGGTTTAGTACCCTAAGTATAAAATAAAGAGTATGATATGAGATTTTATTATATATAGGATATATAAATGATGTATGCAAGAAAATAAAATAGAAGCAAAATATAAATAATATATATTTTGGAATAAGATTTGAGAATGGTACAAAACAAAAAAATAAGCAAGCAAAAAACAAAAAATCGTGATAAAATCATAAAAATCAAAAGGTAGTAAAATAGTGGATTTAAGCATGGTCATTAGCATTGCAGAAGAAAATACAATGGACGGTGCAAAATTTTTAAGAAATAGAAAAGGGAAAAATTAATAAAAGAATTCAGATAATGCTTCCTTAATAGAAATAAAAACAAAATGCAAATGGAAACATGAAAAATAACAAAATAAATAACAAAGAGAGACTCCAGAAGTAAAATGTGTTTTAAAAAGTCATGAGGAAAAATAACATGATAATCATAATAATAATGATCCAAGCATTTAAAGATGTAATAAAAGAAAACCAGAAAAATTAAAACATAAATTAAGTAAAGTGGGAGGCAATGGAAACAAATAAGCAGATGATAAAAGAAAGTAACTAATAGAACAAAGAGATAATACAGAAAGCAGTAAATGAAAGTAATGAAGTGGAAATATATAGTAAAGTGTTAAGGGAAAATAACTAATAGAATAATGAAAAAAAAATATTAATTCAAGACATAAAAACAAATAATCAAGAAGTGATACAGGAAATAAGAAGAAATGAAGCTGGGAATTCAGATTATGTTTATTAGATCATATAAAATTAAGGAAAATCAGGAAAATATCAAGAAATGGAGAGAGTGTGCCTAAAAAAATTGGAAAAAAAGATGAAATAAAGTAATTCAAAAAGTCAAGTGAAACTGAAAATAACAAGATGAAAAGTTTAAGAAAATAAATTTCAAAGTAGGCATAAAAAACAGGAAAATCATGGACCTATATCTAAGTTGCAGGACAGCATAAAAGAGGTTTTAGTCAAAATAATTTGACTCAGTAAAAAAGAAAAAAAAGTAAAAGACAAGTTATCCAGAGAATATACACAAGAAATTAGAAAAGAGATTTATGAGGCAGCAAATCTGAAATGAGATATTTAACTTTATGGAAAAAAATAGAAGCTAACTAGAAAGAGATGTAAAATCAAGCCTATGCAACTAAAGATAAATCATCTACTAAAATCTGAATAGATAGTTTGTACAGAAAAAATAATAGAAGTTGTAAAAATATACAAAAATAATTTATTGAAAACAAACCCCAACATATTCTATTATATACCTGAGTTTGTAAATGCATTCTAGAGAATTAGAAAATTCAGAGAGAAGTCAGTAAAAAACCTATAAATCACCTGAGTAAATTGGAAAAGTAGTTTCAATTAAACTTAAATGTCTAAAAAAAGTGAAACTGGCTAAAACATATAGCTGCTTTCAGCCTCATAAATATGATATAATTCTCCATTCAGCAAACCAGATTGCCTTTAAAAGTGTGAAAAAGTTTTATTGACTACTTATTAGATGGAGGAATATCAATAGGGAATAATGTCCCAAGTTTTCCAAGAAAGATAGAAATCCAAAGACATGATAAATTTTAAAACTTATAACAGTTTATCCATTAACCAATAGATTGTTTCATTACAAAGAAATAGATTTAACAATCAACTGAGATAAAATAATAGCTTCATATTAATTATGATAAATATAAAAAATAAAAAAGTTCGGTAGAATAAATTAGTGACCCTTGGTTGATCCTGGAAGAAAGAGAATATTACTGGTTATTTTAAGAGAGTTAACAATTAACCGTGACACCATCATCCTTAAAAAAATTTAGAATGATATAGAGATGATTAATTGTTCTTCATCATTTGAATGATAAAGCTCAATGAATTCATTAAGTTTTGCACCAAAATTTTGAATTTTTGATTTTCTTCTTTGATTCTATTTTATGAACCGTTATAATCTGGGACAAAAAAAATAGCAATTTAGAGATCAGTTGAAATAGAGATTACTTTTTTAATCTCTGAAAAGAAATTTGAAAAAAGGAAGAAAAGCATAGTTATAGTGCAGATTCCATTACCTTTTGAAAATGAATATATGTAATGTCATTGTATATTTTTTAAGATATTTGTCTATTCAGGTTGCATAGTTGTGTGTGTATATTCATCATACCTTCGATAATGTTCAATTTTATCTTAAGGTAATGGCACATACTTATATGGACATTAGTTCAATAGAAATTCTCTGAACATATAATTACATACAAATCAAGGATTTTCTGGTGTTATTCAACTTTAATACTTTCTGCTAGTCCAGTAATAATGGATCAGTGATAGAAGATCCAATGAATAGCTTTAATCCAGGTGTATTTTCAAATTTTGACATAAATTAAGAGTGAAAGTAATTATTGCATACCGGTACACAATTCCAATACACAATACTCTGAAAAAAATGTTTGAAAGTAAAATTATACATACAGTAAACCAATGGACTAGGGATGATAGTACTATTTAATCTTTTTTCTTTGTAAATTCAGAAAGGAAAGAAACAGTGACAAACTCTCCATATAATAGTACCACCCAATGTAAGCCATAGTAATATATGAATGCAAGGAGCCTTGTGCATAAAAACCTCATCTAGAGTCTACTCATCCAATATCTCCAGACTGCATTCTAGCTTGTGGATTTCATCAGTGAAGAACCTTGGATCTGAGAGCACTGTATGTAGATCTTAGATCTAATGCAACCTGCTAGCAGCCATCTTTTTACTTTTTTAGTTAGATATAAAGCAGTGTTCTCATATCCAAAGGTCCTCACTGATGAAAGCTACAAGCTAGAAACTAGTCTGGGGATACTGAATGAGTAATCACTAGAAAGGGTTTTTTGCACAAACCTTCTTGCATCTATTGATTACTATAGTTTGTACTGCGTAACACTACTGTATGGAGATTTTGTCAGAATTGATTAGGAATTTGAATAAGATTATAGGAAGAGTAGAAATAGTTGGATTATTAGATGTGACAATATGTATAATTTAGATAGGGTGTGTTCTATAAATGAGAGATTGAAAAAATTGTGTAAGAGAAATTATATTATGTTTGTGGATGTGTGGAATTTTTTTTATTAGTATAAGGGAATTACATTGTAAAGATGGATTGCATTTAGAAAAACAGGGAAGTGAAGTTTTAGGGAGTTTGATTTATAAAGAATATAGTTAGGAAACTTATAAGGGGAGGGGGTAAATAGCAGTGTTATTATAAAGAAGAAGAATGGGCAAGATAATAAGAAATAAACAAAGGATAGCTGATTTAGTTATAGAGAGGAAATGGGTCTGTAAAATTAAAGGTAAGCAAGTTATTTATAAATGTAACAGAGAAGAAAGAATCAAAAGAATTTATAAAAAAGTAATCAGGAAAGAAGAAATTGTTAAAATTGGGTGTTTGAATATGCAAGATGGTAGGAGACCAAAAAAGTGGCTGGAATTAAACAAAGCAGTTAAGGGGATTGAAGTACTGTCAGTAGTGGAAACACATCTAAGAGAAGAAGAATAATCTATACTAAAAGATGGTATGGCAGGGTATAAATAAAAAAGGAAAAAGGGGTGATGGTATAGGAGTTATGTTAAAAAAATATTTAAATGCCATTAAATGTCAAGAACATATATAATTTAAGATAAGGTTAGGAAGACAAGAATGGATGGTGGCTATAGTGTAGACATCCAATGGAGATAGTCAAACTATAATGAAATATAACAGTAGCATACATAAATGCCTAGTTAAGGATATATAGAGTTTTTAAAAAAGGGGGAAGAGAATAATAATTATAGGAATATGAATAGGCATATTGAAGAAATTGATGATGTAGATAACAAGAATGAACAGCTTTTGAAGAATTTTTGTTAGAGAATAAATTTGAGCACTGGAAATTTATCAAATACTTATGAGGGACAATACACATGGTCTAAAAATAATATATTTCACACAATAGATTATGTATTAGTGGAAAATCTATTTGTTAATAGATGCAACCATAAACATAGTTGTGGAAGAATTTTAATAAAATTTTATTGTTTTGGCTAGTATTGTAATATTATATAAATTTCCATTTTTAATTGCTAGTATAGTGTTCGACAGTATTTAATTTTTAAAGTATTATATATATCAGAAATTTATGATGCATTAGATTGCTAGTGAAGTTAGAAATTAGAGCCTGCTATAAAATATTTTTTTCTCTTCAATTGATAAGTGGTTACTAATATCCTAGAGATATATCAATTTAAGGTTATACTATAAATATCATGAATAATTTTTATAAATTAAACCCATTAAATAATATAAAATTAGTTTTAGTATTTAGTCTGGTTCATTCCTAGACTATTTGTTTATGTTTCTGAGTTTTTATGTTCTAAACTATGTCCTAATGTTAATAAAGAAGAAATTATGATGGTATGAGATGGGATTATTATTGTATCATCAGAAATCTCCTATAATGTAAATGGCACTCAAGGAATCTTAACTGGTACATCCTGATTATAAATAAAGCTACCCAATAATTTTACTCTTACAATAACTCTTACAAAGGGAGTTATATGTCTTTCACATGTACAGTGGAAAACATGGTCCAGTAGCTGTAGAAATTTGTCATCTATTCTATCAATAGTAAAGTTTAGAGCATATTATAAGTATATAATAGATTGGCTTTTTTACAGATTTTTCACTTATGTAACCAATCAATTTAATCTGCTTGATATTTTATTACACATAATTGACAGATTAGTTTCTCAGGAGATCTTATGCTATTTACACACAGGAAGTGATGGGCTGAGATTTAATCTCAACCTTTAACTTTTAAGCTGTATTAAATCACACAAATGAAAATAATCAAATGGTTAGTTCATCAAAGATTATGTAATTATGTACTCCAATAATGTTTATGTTTCAAATCTGTCATTCGACCTCTGTAAACTGCACAGGTTTAAAAAATGATTGAATGATTCATTACTAGGCAGTCATGTAAATATGGGAGGTTTATCATCAGAAGTGATCTAAGAACTTTAAACTCTTAAATCTATTATTCTCTCACTATACAAAACCATTCAGCATAGAATTTCATATTGCTAATTGCTTTATGGAAATTAAGTATTCAATTGTTTCACTCAGATAATCTGAATTGAATATTTGACTTATGCTATTCAGTTGAGAATAGATCCAAAGAGCTTGAGTTTTGAGTTCATCATCCTACTACTGCACTGTCACAGACAATGTTCTAATTTTATTCATGAGGATGAATAAAAAAGTCCTATATAAGTTTAGTGCAGTAGTAGAGTGGAAAGTTCAGTTTCAAGACTAATTTTCAGTGAAACACATATATATAATATAAGGAGCATTCAAATAGCTCTAAACAAGCTTATTTTTTATGATAAATGCTACAAGAGAAAGCATTCAAATCATCTTTATCTATGATTGTTCCTATTCCCATACTGGTTTCGAGCTATGGCTCTCTTCAGCAAGAAGGTAGGATATCAGATTTAAAAAACTAACTGTTAAGGTTTTTAATCTGGTATCATAGCTTCTCACTGAAGAGAGCTATAGCTTGAAACAGTCTGGGGAATGCTTATTTTGAGTTAGTTTTTTAAATCTGGTGTCCTAGCTTCTCACTGAAGAGAGCCATAGCTTGAAACTGGCCTGGGTTGGGGATAATCCTAGATAAAGATGATTTGAAATGCTTTCTCTTGTAGCATTTATCATAAAAAAATAAGCTTGTTTAGAGCTATTGCAATGCTCTTTATATTACATATTGGCAAATGCAAGATATATGTCATGTGACATATAACATGATTTTATTACTATTTTATATATATATTGTAACCGTTCGATTGTTGTCCCAACTACATAATATCACCAAAACATAAGTGCGCTAAGAATTGTAACCTCGATCACCGATCAATTCCCGCTGCACATTGTCAGCTATTAAGAGCTGTAACCAAAAGCATATTATGCCATCTATATTATGCACCAAAGTCCACAACCAACATCTGGAGCAACTTACCACAGACCAAACTAATGATATAACATAAACTTTTTATGATTTAATTTGATCGCAGCCAGGGTGTACCGCGAAGACCTATCATAGTAGTATGATAAAATACATTAAACAAATTATAAGTATGTAATGTTATTATCTTTCAAACCTTAATTTGCGATTTTCATTGTATGAGACCCGATGGCCGACCATGTACAAGATGGCATAATTTGTGGAACTACATAAGATTATGAAATTTTAAACCATCTATATGATTTTTAATACAAATGCTAGTCCAGGTAAAGCTTTGCAATAAATAAACATAAGTACTTGGGTTCTTTTTTTATAGTTTACTATATCACTGAGACTCTTATTATACTGACAAATGACAATTTAAAAACGTTAAGTAAATATATTCAATCATGTCATTATCTGGTAAATCTGTTTACAGGTTTAATAATCAATTTATATTGTATACTAGAATCAACTACGCAAAGCTAAAATGATGGAAAAGGTAAATGGGATTTTATTGTACCTTACACATCATAAACTACCAAAGACGAAAAGCATCCAAATGTTTTCTCAAAATATCACTAAACTCTTATATCAAGTTGATGGTAGTATGTACTTCAATGTATGCTCTATCCAAGGTTTATGATTTCTGATTTTACGAATGACAAATAGCAACGGCACAGTAAGTTTAATTATAAATCAACGTTTATTTACAAATTTATGAATAATAAGTAATTAATTCTAATGTTATAATTAAAGACATAAATAAACAAATAAAATAAAGAAATTATAATTCCAGCGACTTTCTTCAATAACATATCATAGGTACGGTTTTTAAAAACCTAATCATACCTTATATTTCAATTTGATATAATGAATGTATTGAGGAAATTATACTAAATTCAACATCAACTCATGAAACATCTAATGTTATTTCCAGATTCAATAAATCTATACCGTAAACTTATAATAATATAATAAATAATATTATATCTGTAGGATTTAGCTATAATGCAATCATTAAATAAAGTGAAAATTTAAACTTACATTCAGGTAAATAATAATCAACCAACAGTTAATTATTATGAGGTAACTTGAATAGAATGTCCTGCTACAATTTAATGATCTAACTTATAAATTATACTTACAAATGGAAGAAGATGATTTAGCAGAATAACTAAAATACTTTGCCCAACTTATATCTATGAAGTAAAACCATATTCCTGTGGATGCATTCATCTACACATAGGAATTAAATAACACTAAACGCTTTGTGGATTTATACACCATCATAAAGTAATAAGTATAATTACACAATTCCGCGGATTAACCACCAGCGCAGGAATGAGTGTAAAATACAAAAAAAATGGCAATTAAGTAATCTGCGGATTAACCACCGGCACAGATTAATGCCTTTTAACATTATAAAACAACATTACTATTTACTTCACATTAATGTGCAAAATCATCCTCCTCAGTTATTCTGACCATTCAGAAAACACTAACATTTTAGCAAATGTGGGTTCTTGCATAATAAAATGTTACACTAATCAGGACAACTAATGTACTAACTTATCTTGCTTAAAATAAAACATATGTAATATAATATAAGTAATATTAGTATAGGAATAGAAATCTGGAAAGACTCACAAAATACCTCATGAAAAATTGATACATCTCATAAATTCATTTAGTACTTTTCAAGCTTTTTTGCAAGCGCTATTCTCTTGAATAAGTATTTTATTCAACCCCTATTAATTTAAACTTAATAAAATATAACTTATGAACTTCACATGCAAGTTCATATAACGATAAAATTAAAGTAATGCATTATTCATCAAATACATAAAATCTAACAGGTGTGTGTGTGATATAAATTAAATGTATAGCATTTTATAGTTCAATACATGAATTCTAGCAGGTGTGTGTATCACAAATTAAATTGTATAGCATTTTATAACTACAAATATGATCCGTGAAATCCATGTACGATGTGTCGAACAATAAATATACAAAGTAATAGCTACAATTATAGTTGAATTCCATACATGTAATTTTATCCATTTGTATTAGTTATTATAAGCACTATTAGATTAACGATTTTACGTGGCTCCATAAACATGAAACAATTCCAAAACATGACACGCAGAGTTTAAATGAAAATGTTTTTTCATAAGTTATTAATTTCTACATTTCTCTATTAAAACTGTTCCAAGTTTATCACATCCATGCTAATATTTATTTATCCACGCTTAAATCTAGGAATACTAATTATAGCAATTAATTTAATCATTCCAAACTGACGATAAAATTAGAAAATAGCTTTGATTAATTATTTGAAGACTGTTTTTATTATCCAAATGGTAAACAAATTAACTAGCAAATATATTACTGGCATTGCAAAGTTAAATATCAATCAATACTATATTTTTTATTAAAATTATAAACTGAAATATTAAACTATGTTAATAACTTTAACATTTTACTTTAATTTAAACTTCTTCTTTTTTAAAAAGCAAATTTTCATATTTATAAAACTTCTGTAATTAAAATACTTATTTAATTTTTCCAAATTGTAGAATAATAAATATTTTAAAACATACCAAAATCTTGCAATTAATTCTGCTTTTAAACTGGAAAGCTCCGACATATTTCAAATGTAATATTGGAAACGATTTGATCCACCTGGCTAGCCGACTTGAACAGACTTTTAAATTTAGCAATTCATCTTATTATTAAATACCACTATGTTATTTTTACGTTTATAGAAAACTTTGTGGTAATCCGTTTACTTGTTAACTATTTTAAAATAAGCTTATCATATTTACACCATTTGCCTTTTACCATTTTCTTTTCTTTCTGCCTCCAAAAGCAACACTATCAGACGATCTTTTTTTTTAATTCGCGCTCCTTTCTTTTTTACATTGAAACGCATACGTAATTACTGTATTTATTTTTAATAATTAAATTTAGTTGAACAAATGGTTTTTTTAATTCAATGGAAATAATTTTTAAGACCATTTTAAACAAATAAAAATTATTATTATTTTTAATAATATTTTACCAAATTTAATGTGTTGTCAAAATTTTTTAAAAAGTTAAACATTTTGATATGAATTAGTATATGGAAAGAAGCAATTTAAATTTATTAAAATAATATAGACAACAAGTAAGGCAAAATATTACCCATTCTCTAATAAATTATTTTGAATATAAGAGAGTAATCTGTTCAAAGTGCAAATCAAGCCAATCAAATCACCAAAAGAAGACAGAGAAATTTTTATACCAGTTACATCAATTATTATATTTTATACTAAAATATATGGTTACAATATATATATATCAGTTTAGATTATCTAAATAAACTATTAAATACTCAATCAGTCACTGGGGTGCTCAGACATCACATGATTTCTCAAACAGTTATTGGAAGGCTGGCTAGCAATTTTGGATATGGAGTGATTTACTAAAAAAAATTATGCAAGTGTTTTTAGACATGAAAAGATTTTGAACATTTTCCATGCCTGAACTTAAACTTTGATATTTGGACACAACATTCAGATGCAGTAGCCTCATATTATAAGATCTTTTATTAGTAATTTGTCAAGATTTTAAACCATAATGATTACAATGTTATAATTTTATCAATATTATTGATATAGACTAGAGTCTAGAATGTCATAGTTAAAACAAAATTTAAAGTGCTTGATTTTTTTGTTATCTTATATTTTCTAATAGATAGATTCTTTTATTGGTAAATTTTGAGAAAAAAGTCTGAAATTAAACTAATCATTTAAAAGATTTAAATATCAAATCTTTATCAGCAACTTTTAGTCATTTTTTTAACAATCTAATTTAAAAATAATAAATTAGTACTTACCACTGCGTTGTTTACCACTCAACGTGTAATTCACTGTGTATCTTGGAACATTATTATCCATGATACTTCCCTTAATAAAGATAGGGGGGATGCATTGCCCTTTACTTAAAAAATGCAAAAAAAGTAAATAAATTGTATTTTAAAGAAAAATATCATAGTATTTACATTAAATTTAAGAGATTTTAAATATATTTATCAAACTATACAATTAGTTTTATTGAAGATTAATAATTACATGGATGAATGAAATTAAGTATCATTCTTAACTATTATCGATTTACTGTAGGATGACGATTTATTTCATCCAGTCACAAGTGTGGTATCATTTCCTATTTTACTTTATGTATATATAAACATTATGATTTATTCAGAAAATTTCTCATCCAGAAGATATTATGCATAAAAATAAACTGGATAGACAGATGCTAATAACATTTTGTTTCAATCTCAATGCAATAAGTTAATAAAATAGATAACGTGATCCTAAAAAAAAAAAGATAATGTGAAAGAATTATAGTAAAGTCGTACATTGCTGGATGTGAAGATCTCTACAATATATTGAAAAAATCATTCCCACTCAGCATTTTCTTGATTTAAAACTATTATAATGTCACATGATCAACAATACAACGTATGCCTAAATAGGTAAAAATAATAAGAAAAGAATTTGCTAATGTTTACTTGGTTTCTTTCCACAATAGTATTACTGAGTTTTAAAATAGATATTTTTAAGCATTGTCCAATAAGACACTATAAATATTCAAATATAAAAACTGTGGATGTTGATGTCTTTCTGAAGGCTTGTGATGATGGTATTTTAGTTGTATTTATATGCTGGACTAAGTATTGAATACCTTTAGAAAAATTTAACTTTATTTAAATATTCCAAATACATTCAACTGTTGGAGCATTACCTTAAAATTCAATATTCAGGTTTGATTCCCATGTTACTACTGTCACTGGTCAGGCCAGAAACACCCAAAGAAGAGGGAAGAGTAATATAATACCTCTTGAAATATTATGCATATACTAACTTGTATGCTATTACTAACAGTTGCATGTATTTGGAATATTTAAATAAAATTAAATGTTTTAAAAGACATTCAATATTTATTTTAGCTGATGGAAATGGTCCACTATTTAAATACAACTATGGGGATATTGAAGTGCCCATTGATAGTATGAAGATGATTCACATTATCCATTGAAACTGCTTATAGGCTTATTACTTTGAAATAGCAATAAATTAGCCAATAAATGTCACTTGTAAAATGTTGTTCTAACAGCTTGCTAGTAGTACATATCAGAGGTATTCTGATACTATAAATAAAATATGATTGATATGAAGACGCTTGGTAGAAAAACTGGATACTTTCAAAAAATAGACTCAGACTTCTAATCATAATATTACTAGGTGCAGATTTAGTGATCATTATATATCAGTGTAAAAATAAACATCAGACAACTAAAAATATCAGTAAAACAATTTATTAACATATGTGTAAAATAATCATTTGTTGTATTGGAATGCATTGTTGAAAAATGAGTTGTAAAATAGAAAGATAGGAAATAAATATATATAGAGATTTTATATTTGTGAAATAGTTTAGATTAAATATTAAATTTTGGAATATATTCATTGGTAAGGATTGGTGGGTAATATATAATTTATAAAAAATAATCAAATTTTTGCCAAGGATGTGCTCTCACCCCGAAAAGTATTTTTTTTTTTTACGAAAACATTCTGCCAATCATAGCAGACAATTCATGTGGCATATAACATGGATATAAGGAAAACTACAGAGCAAGATTTTCTGCAGATTTTTTTGTTTAGATCAATGTTGCCCAAATGTTTTCAAGTTGTGACCCCTCCCCCATGGCCATATTTGCACAATAGTTTAAAGAAAATAAATAAAAAATTAGAAAAAATATAAAACAATGAGCTGTACTAATTGCTCTAACAAGCTTTATTGATAAATGCCAGCATGAGAAAGCACTTTAAAATCTCTATCTAGAAATAACATCCTAACCTCAGACCAATGGTTTCATGCTTTCACACTCCTCAGTGAGGTGCTAGGATAGTTTCAGATACTAGATCTAAAAATACTAATCCAAAGCCAGAATTTATTTAAAAATTATACATTGTATGAAAAATTTAAAAATTTTAGACATCTACATGTCTTCAAACCTAGTTATCCAACTCAAATAGCTATATGGGGCTGAGAGATCTTCAGCCAAACCATATATTAATAGCCTTAGCAATATAATATTGTTTAAGACTTTAAAGCAAAAGACTAACTCAGCCCTATATAGCTATTTGAGTTGGATAGCTGGGTTTGAAGATATATAGGTATCTGAAAATATCAGATTTTCCACTCAATAGATAACTTTTAGATAAATGCTGCCTTACTTATATATATATTGATACAAAGATTTTCATGGGTTGCATATATAAAAGACGTATTTTGCGGGTTCATCCATGTTTTATCACCCAGTAGATAACTTGTGTGATCAAGTCAAAATGTCTGTATATCAATATTTAAATTTTTTAACATGGATGAACCCGCAAAATGTCTTTTATATATATTAGTATCATGATAACAATTTAATGATAAATATTTGAAGCTCCTCACAGTCATCCACTCCATCCAATATAACCAATACACATAACCACATACATGTGAAAAAGATAAATAAACTCCAATATACATAATTCATGCTGAACCAGCACTTTTCAGTTAGTCTGAATCATTATCTTCTACACTCATTTTATTTTAAAATAGCAAATCTACATACTTTAATGGACAGGCTTCAATCCTCTCCACTCTCCAACTTTTCAACCATCTGTATGACTGAAAATCTGATGATGGAATGCTAAAAGTCTTTGATAATGCCAATACTATAGTCATACTCATGTTGACCTTAAGTCAATATGATCCCTCATATGTAGAATTTTTAGATGTCCATTTAAATATACAGAAAATGGATGAGCAGAATATAGGCTGAATATGTAATATTGAAGTTCAAGTATAATGTATATACCACTAAACATCACATGATCACTATCTCATACTAGCACATAATTGTTATTAAACAAGGCAAAACTCTCTCCATACAGTAGTGCCACCCTAATAGGATAGTGGTGGTTATGGTTGTTAGAGAGCCAAAGCCACCAAAATGTATGGGTACTGAATTGAGTTCAGACCCATATGACTATATAAGCTATTGAGCTTAGAGTGAAAATATTATTGTGTTTTCAATTTCATTCTCATAGTTTTGAAGTGGAGATAAAAGGTGGTTGCTGGAGGGTTGCATTAGATCCTAAGATCTAGGTGCAGTGCTCTCAGATACAAGGCTCCTCACTGATGATGGCCACAAGCCAGAAACTAGTCTGGGGATATTGGATGAGTAGGCATTAGATAGAGATTTTATGCATTAGCCTTCTGGCATCCATTGATTACTCTGATTGGCACAGGGTGATACTACTGTATGGAGAGAGTTTTGCCTTGTTTAATATAATATATATATACTTAACCTGGATGTAATTAATAGAGATTTGAACCCAAATTTTCAAGCTTGAAAGTCTAGATTAGAATCCCCTTTAATTACACTTAGGTTAAGTTTATACATGTTTTTCAATATATAAATGTTTGGTAAAAATAGTCTTATTAAAAATTTGATGCGATCTCAGTTAGGTCTTAGGATTTGTTTACTGTACTATAGTACACTTGATGTCTGTTGTAAATCATCAGAATGGTGGCTATAATATCAAATATGAAAAATATAATATCACATAGTGATAACAAGAGTGAAATAGTTATATTATATACATATACAATGATATAATTAGATCAAGATATTAGTTTTTCAGGGAAAAAAAGGTTATTGCAAAAGAAGTTATAAGTCAGTGTCATAAAATATCCAATAAACAGACTAAAGAACCACCTTTTGATGTAAGGGAATATATTTTATGTTTAATGAATTACTTAGTATAGTCATTGCAAAAGTCACCATCAACTTTTGTTTTTTTCTTTTTATCATTTTTTTCTTTAGAGTCAGACTAATAATATACACTTATAGGTGACTATAAAGCAGTGGTCTTCAACCTTTTCACACCTGCAGACCAGCAAAAATAAGAATAAGATTTCATAGACCAGCAGAAGTTTACAGATAAATTTTCTTAAAGATGTAAATTGCTAACCTTAGATGAGCATAATTGATATAACTGACCAAAACAGCATACTAGTTACTGTGTACTGTAATGGTGTTGCTTACCTTCACATGATGAACACTCTTTTTTGAGTTGCGCAGTCATACTGCTACAGAAAACAGTACAATAACAATCATTCTCATTAATGTGCCTGCATTATTACATTTATTATTTCAATGTTAAAACATGTAAGAATAAAATGTTATTCACCTGAATGTTGGGAAATATCACAGCTATTGTAATTACATGACAATGATTATGATAAATGTAATATCTGTATTTAATGTTAAATATACAAAATGAAGTTTTATATATATATGAAGTTTGTATAATAAAAAACTTTTTTTTTAATTTTGAATTTTTTTAGAAAAATAATAAAAAATTTAATTTTACCCCTCCCCCCCATAAACATCTGTGATAAATAGAAAAACAAATCAATTTATGTATGATTGTTTAGATTTTGTTTTCATTCTGTTTCTTTTTTTTTTTAATCGGGTAAAAATGTGATGAAAAAATAAATAAAAATTGTTTATATTAATAAAAAGTTTAAAATCTTATTATTTTGTTATTACAAACTTTTCTGCCAGTCTAGCATGGACCAGCAGAAAACTTCTGCCGTCCAGCGCTTCTCTGGTTGAAATGTAAAGGATAGCAGTTTTACATATAAGTAATTTGGTTTGTATTTTATTAAATTTTTTTGTATATATTTCATTTAGCTAGTCTTTATGCCAACCTTCTCATCCTACCAATGTTGGCCATAAGTCACTCTGACCCCTCATGTACAGGACATAATTCATTTACATACATATACAAGAGATGGGCAGACTTTACAGCACAAAACAGGTGTCTGATCAACTATAAAGAATGCAATATCACATGTGAAGGAGAAGTAGTTGAGTTTAGATCAAAAGAAAGAATGTTGCCAAGAGAAGTATGTAATATCCAACATAAGACAGAGAAGGCCCAAGAAGAGATATGGAGCAAGGGGAAAACAGATAAAGGGGGATGGGAAAAGGCATTGAAAAAATTTATTAGAGAGATATAGTGCAAATTTTTTGCTTAAGCCAGGGGTAATTAAGAGTATGAACATCAAATTTAAGATTATCTATGGCACACCATATCGGGCACCATCTTACCCACTACCTCATCAATATACAACACAAATAGA
This sequence comes from Epiperipatus broadwayi, assembly GCA_028023455.1. Lineage (NCBI taxonomy): Eukaryota > Metazoa > Onychophora > Udeonychophora > Euonychophora > Peripatidae > Epiperipatus > Epiperipatus broadwayi. Next base: position 1,247,080 of record JAQFVV010012504.1, on the reverse strand, counting down.
GAAATGCATGATTATAATAAATGGGTTATTACCATATAACAACCTGCTAGTGATAATAAAAAACGATAGGTCAGTAAGACTATGCTTAGAAGCTAGACAATTGAATAGGATTACCTAGCCTGAATGTTCCTCCACCTATAAACAAATTATCAAACAGGTTCTGTAATAAAATTTTTTCAATGTTAGACCTGACTTCCAGTTATTGGTGATGTTAAACCTGACTGCCAGTTATTGGCAGATTAAACTATACCTAGCAGACCACAAGTGTACAGCTTTGAGATATTATGGCATATCTTACCAGTTTAACAGAATGCCGTTTGATTTAAAGAACAGTGGGGCAGGCTTTCTGGAAATAAGAGTTTGGCTACAATTTGTATAGATGATGTCATCATTGCATCCAAAAGCCCAAGGGAACATTTAAGATGTCTCTGAATGTTTTTACAAGAATGTGAGGTCAAGGGCATTCAAATTAATTTACAAAAAAAAGTTATATAGCTGTGGCAGAAGTAAGTTTTTTAAGACATTTGATCAGCAGAAAAGGAATTAAACCCCATCCTGATCAAATACAGGCTATTAGGAAATTCCCAGCCCTTAGGTCAATAAAACAGGTTAGCTCATTCCTAGAGCTATGTAACTTTTATAGTAAATTTTACCAGAACTTTGCAACAGATACGGAGCTGTTGCTGTAGCTATTATAAAAAAATACTCCATGGGAATGGATGGAAAAACATGAAGCCATATTCAAAGAAGTCAAGAAATTTTTGAGCAAGGTGATGTTAGTCTACCTAGGTGGATAGCAGTAGATATGGGTTGGGTCCAACAGTCATGAAAACTCAGGATAATGGTAGCCAAGCTGTAATATATTTCATTAGCAGACCCCCAAGGGGGACAGAAATCAATTATTCTGAAACAGAGAAGGAGACATTGGCCATGGTATGAGCATTCCATAGATTGCAGTCACTTTTGATAGAGTTGGAGGTGATAGTCAGAAACGATCACAAAAGTTTGGAAATTCTTAACCACAGCTATCTAATAGTAGATTAATTCATTGGAGACTTTTTTCAAGAATTCAACTACTCTATAGAATATTATTAAGGGAACAAAGAATGTGGTGGCAAATGCTTTAAGTTCCAATCCAGGTTCGGAGTTCAGTAGCCATTTGCAGATGGAAAACAAGTCTGGCAGTGGTAGATATGGAAATAGATATATCTGTTTAAGATATATTTAGGTGATAAACAGGCACAAAACTCCAGATACCAGAGAATTATAGCTAGTCTAAGGAGAGAAGAAAGTGAAGATGGATCAAGGAAAAGTTACTCTGAAAAAAATGGGAGAAGGTATCATTTGAGAGAGGGGGTATTATGGTACTTAATGGATATAAATGAGGATACATGGAGAATGATAGTGCCTAAGGACTTACAAGATAAGTTAACTATGTATACTCACTGTTTATATGACCACTATGGAGTTCACAAAGTAGAAAGACTGTTGAAAAGGTAGTTAGCCAATATATTAAAATGGTGTGAAGTATGCCAGAAGATGAAGCCTGCCAACAGATCATATGCCGGTACATTGAACCCTATAATTCTTGAGAAACCAAATGACCTGGTAGCTATTGATTTTTACAGGCCACTACCTAGGTTCCAGAGGATGAGATACATATTAGTAGTTTATGATGTTTTTCCAAATGGGTGTCTGCATATTCCATGTCACATGCTAATACAAGAAACACCATATGAATATTAGAGACACAACATTCCTCTAAAGCAGTGGTCTTCAACCCTTAGTCCACGGACTGGTGCTGGGCCACAGAAGGTTTCTGCTGGTCTGCAGTAGACTGGCAGGAAAGTTTGTAAATACAAAATAATAAGAGTTTAAACTTTTAATTAATATAAACAATTTTTTATTTATTTTTCATCTCATTTTTACCTAATTAAAAAAAAAAACAGAACAAAAACAAAATCTAATCAATCATACATAAATTAATTTGTTTTTCTAGTTATCACTGATGTTTTTTTTTTTTGGGGTGGGGGGAGTAGAAATAAATATTACTTTTCTAAATCAATTTAAAAAAAGTTTTTTATTATACAAACTCCATATATATATATATATAACTTCATTTTGTATATTTAACATTGTTGTTTTGATCAGTTATAGCAATTTTGCTCATCTAAGGCTAGGCAGACTCCTTTTATATCAAGTGAATGGAGGGAATGCATAGAGCAAATGGAAATACAGCATGTATTATCATCTATTCATAATCCTGCCATGGGAACAGATGATGAGAGAATTGGGACATCTTTTTTCAGTGTACACATCTTCAAACCTCAAGGAGTGGATCAAACAATTACCATGGGTGGTTAATTACATTAGCTGGATGGAGAATGAGTCCACAGGTTTGGCACATATCCAACTACAGTTCCAAAAACCTGTGCCAAGACTGTACAAAGTCAAGTTACCAATCATCTCTGAATATATCAATAAAGAGACAAACCAGAGGAAGGCAATATTGAGGATAAGGCATGCGGCCAGCATAAGAACAGACAGAAAAAGTCCAAAAACTGATAGTTTCAGAAAGTAGGAGAAGGTATGGGTTAGAGTAAAAACAGACAAACAGAAAAGGGTATCTGTAAGAAGTTCCAGAATTTGTATGACAAACCATATCAGATAGTTAGAAAGAATGGTTCAAATGCATTTACTCTTGTGAATGAAAGAGAAGAGAAAGAGAACATGCAATCCAAGGGCATTAAGTCCTTATAGAACAAGTTATCTGAACAGATAGTTTTGTAGAATAAACTGGTCAGATTTAAACCCTGAATACTTTAGATGTACATTATTAAATAAGACTACATGGTAATTCAGTATTAGTATGATCAACTGAAAAGTTAGAGATTATTAAGAATAAAAACAAGGTTAAACACCTTATTTTATTCTTGGCATTGATTGCGGAAGTATTGAACAGTATTTGTACAATAGGCATTGGTAATTTTGTAGTAAAATTATTAAATTTCTTAAAAGACAGAAATAGTATTTTTTTTAAGTATAAACTGATATTTTAGACAATGTAAGTTATATTTTTTTAAGTTAAAGAGATTTTAAAAAAAGATATAAAAAGTTACTTTGATTTTTGATAAGATAAGAAAACATTTTTATTTCAAAATTAATTAACAATACTTGAAAATTAAAATCACAGCATTTTTCATCATAATTAAAGATAATGACCAAAGCGTGAGAAAATGATCTTGAAACAAAAATAAATTAAATTTCATCAAAGTTAACAGGTGTCAACAGAATGTGCATGGCAAACTAAATAAATCAAGAAAGACTAAAAAAAGCAATTTGCCAGGTGTTATATGTGACCTGAAATAGCCATTTGCTATAAATTAATTTTTTTTGTGAAGTGAAAAAATGCACCAAGCTACTCTCACCAATGGACAGAATTATTGTATTATGTGTGAATAGAGAAGAGTTCATTTGCTGATGTTTTCTTCCTTCCTGAATTCATAATAAAACTGTGAGTGAAACCATCGCCTACCTGAATCTTGAACCCTGGATAACCTACAAGCTGTAATAAGTGTGTACAGTGGATCCCTTCCAGAACAAATCCATGCATGGTAAACTATGTACTATTGTACATGAATAATTAAACTTACCGGTAAGAAACTTTGTTGCATAAATTAGAAGTGATCACTTTCTTAAACTATAATGATACCAAGGCTATGTTGAATTGGACTAATTAAAATCTAAATCTTAAGAGCAATATTCTCTTAGTAATATTATAAATATTATAAATATTTTAATTATGAATTAATAAACATGAATATAATTTATGTTGTTGTTTATTTGTTAATTATTAATAGATAAAATTGTTTAAATTCAACCATTACTATTTTACCAAATAAATTGCTGATGCTGTATTAGAAAATACAAACCTCTGGTGTAGCAAATAATTTGATAATAGTAACTAATAAAGATAGGGAGTGCGCTAGTGAATTCTTAGATAGAATTCTGGTTCCTTTTAAATAAATTAAAAGCTGGTTTTCTCTTCATTATTATTCAACTTTAGTTACATTAAGTGGGGTTGTGTGACCAGGAAAAATAATTGTGTTCAATAAAATTATCTGACACATTCTAATTAGGGAATTAGCAAATCAAACTTAATTTGGTCACTGAATACAAAACACATAAAGTGTATAAACTCTAAGATATACCACTGGATGGTAATATATATATATATTGTACCTAACTGAAGTGTCACTTAGTTCCAAGAGGTAGTCAAGGTTATCTTAGCTTAACCTTTTGTTTAAAATTTTGGATTAAAAAAAATAATGATGATAAAAATGGAAATTAAACTAGTTAATTATTAAAATAGAATAATCTAAATATTTTTAATAATATTAGTTGGTTTGATAAAAGATATTAGGTAATAATTTAACATAAGCAAATGTTAAAAAAAAAATGGTGAATTGATAAATAGTAAATATATTTGAAAATAACTACTGTATAATCTATTCTAATGTTTAGAGAATAATAATAAGATATTATTATTAAGTTGGAATAAGTAAGTAATACATTTTAAAAAAGAAATGATATGTAAATTTTTATTAAAAGGAAATAAGAATATTTGTTATTAGTTTTGTAGTTTAACATTCTAGTTATAAAAGTTAGTTAAATTAAATAATCATTAACATTTTATTGTTGTAATTCTAAAAATAATTTTAAACAATTAATGTAAGACCAGATGTATGTGAGAATATGTGCATGCATAGACATGGAAACATAAGAATAAAAAAATTATTTAATTCCCATATTGTTTAAAATAAGTAAATAAAGTAAATGTGTGGATAAAATTATTTTTAATGTAATATTTAAGGGTTTAATAAAGGGTATAACTTTAAATTTTATATTTCTTACTATTGTGTTGTATAAAATATAAAAAAACATTTGTTGCATAATATTTGTTAATAAAATTTTGACTTTGCAGCTGAAAGTCACATGGTATGGGAAAATTATATTGATTACGTCAGTAGATTGATTCCACAGCAGTTTTGTCAGAATATTAAAATTTAATAAAAAATAATTTTTATTGGTTTTAAATGAATTGTAGGTGGATGAAAAATTGTGACATAAAACGGAGATCGAGGGACCATTCAGGGGGCTGATCTTGTTTTGATTCAACTGGTGCTGGATCTTAAAATTTTGTTAATAAAAGTAATTTTTTTAAAAAAGCTTGATTTTTCTAAAAAAAAAATACAAGTATGTTTAAAATATTTAAAATCATCCTGTAGTGATGGAGGGCTAAAAAGAAAAGGTAATCCGTTTTTCTGACAATTTGAATTTCAGTCGAGGCATAGAAATTATAGTAAAAAAATGTCTAAAGTAAATGAAGCATCTCACATATTATATGACATTAACTTGTTTAATTTTCTTTACTTGGAAATAAGGTTAAGGAACAAACTATTAATCATTTCCATAGATAAGCGTTTGGTTGTATTAAACTATTTTGAAAGTAAAATGGTAATTATTTTTCCTGTTCATAGCGTAAGCATGTGTTTTAAAGACCTACAGAGGTCCCTTGTGACGATTTTTTCAGACGCTCATTGCTAAGGTTTACAACCTTGTTAAAACTATTATTAAAAGTATATGTAAAAAAAAAGGAGAAATTTTTTTTTTAAAGTTTATAAAGAAGCTGCTACATTCGATTTCAGTGAAACTATAAAGAATGATTTAAAAAAAAAAGTTATTACTTATATCTTGACATATATGAAAATGATTTGTTTAGCTAAATGCAAACAGATAATATATACATTTTAAAGGATAATTCTTATTTACACAGTAAGAAAGGACACATATTTGGAAATAAAACTTTAAAGCAATTTGTAAGGATTAATAATGAATTTATAGTTATTGGGTACATTATAAATGGTCATACTTGCCACTATTTAAAAATAACTTTATGGCATTAATTATAGCATATAAATGGAGAAATGTCTTGAACAGTAAAAAAATTTCTACTCTCATATTTAAAAGTAAGCAAAGGAAATTAATTTTAAAAATAAATACGTCTTGGAATATTATTAGGAAAAGTACTTAAGAAAAACTATATTTCAAAAGAAGCGTTTTCCTAAAAGAGGATAAAGAAATTCAGATAGAAAGATATTCTTATTATTATTATATGCAATTTTGAACTCAGGATTCTATAAATAAATTAAAGTGTGATCAGCTGAAGAATTTATTTTGTTTCATGCCAGCTTAATCTTATTATTTAAATTTTTTTTAAAATTGTTTTAAAAAAGTATTATTAAGGAATTATTGAACATTTTCATTTGGAAATGATTGCCATGTGTATAAATGTATTAATTGAAGCTTCGAATTCGGATAGATATCTTAACCTGGATAAATTGTCTACACATTATGAAATGGAAAAATCATTATGGAGCTGAAATATGAACTTAAATTAATGTATTATCATTTTTTTTATGGTCTGCTTGATTGTTTTTTTTTAAAAAAAAACCATAAAAATATTTATGTTATTAATTTTTTTTGTAACACTTTTGCATAAATATACAGGTAAACTAGGGTTATAATTTTAAAACGAAATAGGTTTATTTGAATGAGCAAATGTATTTTGCCATTCTTAAGTCGATTTAGTTTATTTATTAAGTGTTACACTAGCTAGTTTCTATATAATAATTTTATTTATAGAGATTTAAATATCATAGTCTTATTTTTATATAAATGGGATGTTTTACTCAATTTTTATTTTAAATTTACTAAAGAAGTTTATCAGAGAATATCCATTCATTTGTTTTATGAATGTTATATGAATAATAACTACAAATATTTTATATTCATCGAGAAGTAAATAGTCTTGCATTTAATTTACAATTTTAAAAGTCCACTAGTTACTATATTTTAGCATTTAATATTTTGTTATGTGTGCATTGTGCCTTGCCTAGAATTTTATATGCATTTAATTTTAAAGTATTTTCTACAGTAGTCAGATGACACATTGTTTGCTTTGTTGGTTCAAACATTGGATATACGTTTTGTATTTTTAAACTTCTTAGGAATAACTTAGTTAATTAAGGTGAAGTATATATATCTTGCTATTAGTTAATATTTGGTAGCCTCATAGAGTTAGGCTTGATTAATAATTTTTGAATATGCTTATGGAGTAGATAAAATCCTCTATCCTTATTGTATTGTATTTCCATGATTTGAAAGTGGTTGTTCCCAAAAGAAGGTTATTGTATTGTATTTTTCAGTGATGATGATCACATTTATAAGCATTGGAAATCCCATGAGAGGATTGTGCTTTTCTGGTGTGTGTTCCTGGTCCCAGGTGTACTGAAGATGAATTCCAGACATCTTAGTTTTGCCTTGTAGTTAGGTATTTTTGAAAACCACCACATTCTTTTCCAGTTCTGAGGAGCCTAGTATTTTTTATATTTTTTGTCTATCATTCATGATGACTTAATGCTAATTCCACCACAGTAGGTGATGTTGCATTTGTTTTAGATTTGTGATGACAAGATATGCTTGTTTGAGGAAATGTATTTCTTCAGGTAGTTGTAGCTAATTTAAGGCTCATAGGTATATCAATGTTTGAATTGTGTTGCTATGATAGTTTTATCACACACAAGCTAACCAACAATAAGTTATATTTATTTTAAAGTATGTTAAATATGCATATGGTATAAGTGGCAATTCACACATACAAATTTAATATTTTCATCCAGAATTTCGCCACTGTATTTGTAAGTCTGTTACATCATTATCTTTAAAACACTGAAGGAATAATTTTATGTGGACTAAAGTTATTTTAAAAAAAAGTATAACTGATCTCTGATGAATGATTGTCCCATACACTTAAGTTAGTTTAATTTTAATATTAGCTTAATCTGATTTAAACATATATCTAGCTATGATATTAGTTATATCTGTGAAACTAGTGATGATATTTTTCAAAAGTATTGCTTGAATATGCTTATTCCAACTTAGCGTTTGTTAAGTTGAGGAGTATAAAATTAAGCTTAGGGTTTTCAATATAAACATAGTTCTGTGTGTTATTCTGATTAGTAGATGATACAATAATGTTATCAATTAGTCTAATAAAGAATAATAGTAGTGTGCTTATTAAGTACATATGATAATAAAAGTTTAAAGTATTTTTTTGAGAAAAATCTAATTATTAAAAGAAAGTAACATTGAGTAACCTTTGTCGGTTATTAAGTGTATTAATGTAAGTTAAATAAAACTGCTGAGAGCCCAAATACTTATAATAAGTCTTAGTGTGGTATTGGCAATGTTTGTATTCTACTACATTTGTAAACATTTCTTCTCATTATTAATAAACGAAATTATTATTATTTCAAAAGTTTTGTTTTGTTTGTTTTGCTTTTATATGAGAATATATTATTGTCTTGGGTTCCAAGTTCACAAAATCTTAAAATGTAAAAGTTATTGAATCTTCAATTCAGAAATTTACAAGTATATTCTAAGTTAATTAAATATAGTTGATACTGTCTTGAAAATTAAAAAAAAAGCTGTTAAAGTAAATGATTCTTATATTGAATCACAAATACAGATAATTGCATTATAGCAGATACATAATTAAATACTTAGTTAAAAGTTTATTTTTTTAAATTATCAGTATATCTTTTCAGACTGAAGATTATGCAATATCAGATTAACAATATTAGTACTTCAGAAGAATATTTTAATTAATATTATTTTAAAAGCTGCACCTTATCTTATATTCACTGCACATCCTCTATCATCATCTTAAATCTGATATATTTAAAGAATTCTAATCCATTTGCATTTGAGGTCTTTAGTGGTTGTCTGTGAGGATGGAAAGGCATTAAAAGTACCCTTGCTCTTATCTTAGATAATAGGCCATTATTAGTTAAATTTAAATTGATTCATTAAATTTTGTGAATTAATATTTGTTTTGTTTATTATTTTAAGATTGAACATATTATAATTATTTTATGGTCAGCTAAGATGTCACTTATTTATTTATTAATCACAGTAATTCTTTATTAGGCAACTTAACTTAAATTTTAATTTTATACAAGAGTGTTAGTTTTAAAATCCCTGAGGTTATTTACTCTTGTTTTTTTAGTAAATATAATTTTGTAAGATAATATTTTAAAGCAAAGCATCATATGTCTTATTCAGAGAGTGTATAATCTATTAGTAGGACTAATATGGTAAGCATTGATTAGTGATTTAGTTAATCTTTTGTATGGTTTATTAAAATATTAATATGTTATAGTAGTTATAGTTCATCAGTATTGGATATGACCTTTATTTGATTATACTTCTCTGGATCATCATCTCTTTTCTTTAAATTTATTGTAACCCCACTGAGCCGAGTCATTTAGAGTCTCTCATTTATATTTTATTTCATTTCATTTCAATTTTATTCCATTTCTTTTCAGGTCATTTCTCATATCTTTTATCATCTCATCCATTTAATACATTCGATAAGAGTTTCTTCTATCATCTCATTTCATTTCTCTCTCCTTTATTCCATCTTCTTCTTATATCTCTCTTTCATATCTTTCAATCATCTTATTTCTTTTCTCTCTTCATTACATATATCATTTCTATTACTTTTCCCCATTTCTCTTCCTCCTCAATTCTTTTCTTTTCCATCATTTATTCTGACCATTATCATTATCTCCATTTCATTATTAGTATTATATTTCTCTTTCTTTCTTACACTCCTCTCTCATTTCATTATTTCTTTTCTTCTTTTCTCTCTCTCTTTTCTCTTTCTCACACCCCCATCTCATTCTAGTAGGTTACAATATATATATATATGTATGTATGTATATATACTGTATAAATATTACCGTTCAAATAGGCCTTCTATTATGCACTAGAATGCATGAGTTAATCAAGCTATGAAGAAGAAAAATATTTTGTTATATTTCTAAAGATATAGCTATATTTCTTGATTAACCGACCTACTAATTATTATGATTTGTATTGCTGATGGAATAAGTTTTTTATTTATTTTAACAAGGGCACCAAAATTCATATAAGAATCTGCTGAAATCTATCATGTCGCACATTGCAAATTAAGAAGAAAACAACTAAAAGTAAGATCAGGATTATGATTTCCCATAACTTAATTTATATTTCAAAGAATATTACTCCCAGGGATTAATCAATAACTATTTGCAAAGGTAAACTATACATTTGAATTTTAATAACTAACCTTAATAATGCACAATGAAAAGTTGATATTAGAAATATTTTATTCTAAAAAGTTAAAATATTTAAAAGATAAATTGTTAAATAGAATTGGAAAACATATACACACTAATTCAGATAATTAGGAAAATAATTAAAACAATTTAATAATTAATGTTCAATTCTTAAGTTTCTCCTAGAAGGCTGTAACTGAAAGTTCCTAGAATAATAAGAATGGTGAATGTCTATATGGGTGTTAGAAGCTTCATATTTAAAGTTAATGTCTCTATCGATATTATAAGCTTACAGCTAATGTTAGTTGTGAACAAATTAGGATATGAATAATCTTACTGGTAAGCTTAGCAAGTTTACATAGGCCATTGGTTTTAAACTTTTCTTGGTCCATCCTAAGGCTAGTCACAAAAGCTTTTTGGGGTTAATGTCTTCATGATGAATGATGTCAGCAAAAGCTTTGGTCCACTCCTGCATGATAAATTATTTCAGCATAGAATGGTCCTGGATCACAAAAATCCAGGACCAGCCAAAAGAATACCAGACAAGACCTTGATTGCTGTTATTTTCTTCCTTTTATACTTGCGATCAGTTTTTTAGACTCCTGTGCATATATTATCTTTTGTTCTTTTATCAGAATGCAAAATAATAATCCTGTACATTATTTCTTATTTTCAGCTACAAAGTTTATTTTTTTATAAGTTACTTCCACCATCTTTAATTAGCATTAAAAAGATTTTTCTGATTGTAATCTTTTACATTTGGAATTTCTTTCTTTTTGTTTATCTGGATTACTAATCTTAAAGTACTTTTATTCTTTCCAATTTTAACTTTTATTTTCAATTAAACAGATAATAGTAATAATAACAAGTCAGATATCACATGACTTATATATAGCTTGCACTTACAAATATGTAAAATTAAGAGCGTGCTAATAGCTCTAAACAAGCTTTTTTTTTTTTTATTTATGATAAATGCTACTACAAGAGAAGACATTCAAATCATTTTTATCTTGGATTCTCCACATCCCCAGACCGGTTTCAACCTATGTGTCTCTTCAGTGAGGAGTTGGGACATTAGATTTAAAAAACCAACTTCACTAATTAAAAATTCATTCAAGATTATTAAATTTTACTTTTTTTAAAAGCTTTTTAAAATATAACCAATGTCAATATAGTTGAACCATACTTATGTAAAATGCTTCAATATATATTTAAACAAAAGTGTTGTTGAATGCATATATATATAATCTAATGCTTTTCATTAATGAAAGCTGATATTCAGAAACAAGTCTGGTTAGTTTTTCTATTTAGGATCTGTTGATTATTTATGCATACATAACAAGTATAGATACTTTTTTAGTTTTTTTTTTTACTGCTTCTTGGTTTCTATCTATACAATATATAAACAGTTGCCTTCTTCTATACATGTACCAGAAATGAAAAACATCATGGTAATCAAATTTTATTAGTAAAATCTTTAAATTATTTTGTTTGAGGTTCATATTACAGTTCTGATTCAAATAGTTTTCACATATAATTAAATTTACCCCAAATTCAAAATTAAACAAAGTTAGCCAAAGAAATAAATAAATTCTATACCATAACCAATGGTGTCCCTCTTCTTAAGTGCAAATGGCTAAACCCTATAAATAAATATATAGTATTTCCCACAATACCCTATCACATACCACACACTCTTAATATTAAAAGAACTCTTAAAATTTATTGCTTCATAATTATACATTTTTAATAGTAAAGATTTTTTATTTCATTTTTTTCAAAGAAGAAAACCCAAGCCTCATCAAATTTAATAAATGACCTGTATCTTTTTCATGAATATATAGAGCAGACTAAAATATTTCTTTTTAACCTTACTTTTATGAACTTATGTTCAAACTGTTCTGACCAATAAACAACTTTTTTACAAAAATAAAGTATATCCTTTGCCTTTTTTTTATTATTGTTGTTGTAATAATTTGGCCAAAATGTTTCTAATGTTATCAAAAAAAAAAAGATTTTTATATATTTATTTTTGTGATTATTAAGTGTTGTTGGGAAAACTTTCAATGTGGAACATAAAATTCATAGCACTCATGGGTCTGCTAGGTCTGCTGCAGTATTTATTAATGGAATGTCAGTTATTAAATTAGATATTTAAATATCTGAATATTCCATTTGCTGTATACTATTTTCTTTTTTTGTTAATGGCATGATTATTGTTAGTGATAAACCATGTCTCTTTTAATTTTTTCTTGTCTGGCTCTGTTCAAACAATAGTGATGTGCTTTGGATTGAAGACATGGTCAAATATTCATTCATGCTCTCAAAAAACTGATTTGTATTTAGGGTTATTTTTTGCATGCTTGTAAAGATATTTATGTTGAGAAACTTTTATGGCAATATTTGCTCTTGATTCCCCATAATATATTACAGGATAGGAGGCATTGCTGTATTTAATTTTGTAAACAATCTGAGGTTTTCATCTGGCTGTAGTTTATCTTTAATGTTGTTTAATAATCTATTAAGATTAGAGGAGGTTCAGAAACTTATGTTAAAAGTTGAGAAACAGATCTTTTTTATTTTATGTATTAGTTTTGGCAGGCATATTATGCTTATCAATGGTTTGCTTTCATCTTGAGGTAAGACTAGTTTTATTTTTTTATGGAATTTTTTTAATTGTGTTTAGTAATATGCATCTGTTATAGCCTAGGTTACTTAGATCATTTACAATACAAAGGTTTTTTTAAAGAAGCCTTTGATTCTTGTCAGGTTATGAGATATGGCATACTCACAAGTGCTATGAATCTGATATTCACCATTGAAAGCAATCTCAGCAACCCTTAATAATAACAAAAATAAGTATTAAAAAGTCTTACATTAACATTAGAAACCTTTCAGCCAAATTATTAAAAAACAATATATTCCTATCAACAATCTCCTTTGTATTATTTAATAATCTTTATTATTAAAAATTTTATCACTCCGAAGCAATTATCTTGTTTAAGAGTTCTTTTAAAATTAAGGGTGTGTGGGATGTGATAGGAAATTATGGAAATATAATATATTTATTGATATGTTTTAGCCCTTTGCACTTCAGAAATATGTTTTGGCAGGGAAACCATTAGTTATGTTATGTAATTATTTTTTCTTTGACTAGTATTGTTTAATTTTAAATTTGGAGTAATTTTAATTATTTTAGTGAATAGTTTAGCTTTAGACAAATCATGAGACTATTCAACAATTAATATGTATAATTTATTAGTGACAAGAATATACATACATGTTAGTTAATAAAACATATAAATATGATCTCTACAATTTAATGCTGAGGTAGTCATGCCAAATAATGGAACTCACTTCCAGCTATATATGTAGCCTGCCTTGCAAATTCAAGTAAGACTCTTTTGACTGTGCAGTACAGCTTGCCTCAAATCGGCTCTAGTTCAGATGCTCTTCTGGCTGTGCTGCACAGCTTGCCTCGAATCGGCTCTAGTTCAGACTCTTCTGGCTGTGCTGTACAGCTTGCCTCAAATTAGCTCTAGTTCAGACTCTTCCAGCCATGCAGGACAGCTTGCCTCAAGTTCCTAGGTGGACCTGCCTCACTGCATGGATGTTATGATAATGACTAGAAGAAATACCTTTGCTAATGGCAGAGGGTTTATTGGAGATGCATTCACTTACTTAGATTGACAGAAGTAATTGCTCTCTGCCTTGCCTCCAAAAAGGCTGACTATTTAATGACCGATCCCCTACCTTACTGGAAAACTTTGATTATGTGTGTGAATCCCAACAAAGAATTTATCCCCATTAGATAGTGACTGGGTGCTAATCAATCAGAGAAGGAATCTGAAATAGTCCACTTCTAAAGGCAAGATCAGATATGGCAATAACAATGATTAAGGGTATATCAAAAGATTTGTGAATTCCCATATGAAAACTTTACAGATCAGATTATACTAAGGATATTAAATTAAATGTTTTTTAATATAATAAATAAATAAATTGCTGTTATAATTTGATTTTCCATTCATACATTTAGTGCTAAGTTTTCTAAATATTAACTTACATATTTCCATAATAAGTAGCAGACAGAATAACGTTATCATTTACTCTATAGAAAGATATGGCACCTTCAAGAGGTTGAGATTCTTCAATTCTTGACTGGGCTATATGATACCAAAATCCTATAAACTACATATAAATATGTTGTAATTTTAAATAAATTTTTTATTTATTCAAAATATTGCATGCAAAATATTAAAACAAATTAAATTTTTTGGAGAAAGATCAATTTAACATTTTCTTAAATGAAATCTTGATTATTTAAAACTATCTTTGTTATTTAAAACTCTGTGAAAAATATTCATGAAAATAAGTGTATACATATATGCCAAATTTTACACTGAAACCCAAAGTAAATATTATAAAAAATATGAATAAAATGCTAAAGTTAACTTTGAAAGATAAATAAATAATAATACAAAATTACATGAATTATAAATTAGACAATATAGATAAGTATTACTGACTTATGGCCTATTTTAGTTTATCAAATTGATATTGTTCATAATAAGTAAAACTGGTACCTTAAGTCTGAAAGGAGATTATTTTAAATATGAAGCAGAAGTAGATTTGTGCACATATATTTTATCTTTTGACAGATGTAGAATAACTCTTTGTAGCTCAATAGTGAAAGACTCTCTTTATACTTTTGTAAATGTTTAGTTGCAAACAGTTTTTTAACATTCAGGATAGTTTTACTATTGAGCAGTGTATATATTGTAGCTGTGATGGAATATATGTGTAGCTAGTCGGTGAAAAGCTGGATTTAACATAGCACGTAGATTTAGACATCTTTGTTGAGAGAATCATACCCAGAATTAAGTTCTTCAGTGGTTTTTAAAAATACATCATGATTGATTCAATTGGTTATAGAGATTTCTGTAATACGTGGTAACAGCAATGATGATTTTGGCAAATGGTGAGCAGAGACAACAAGCAAAGACCAAAGACAAAATTATTTTCTGAATTTGTCTTTTTATACAGTTAACAATGTTGTAAAACATAGTCTTTTTTATATAATTAAAACAAGTCGATAATTATTTTTAATTACCCACATCTACAAAATTCCTTAGATTAAAAAAAAAAACATGTTAATTTGCATGATAACTAATTTAATATTGGGAATTTGAACACAGACTTTCATGCTCGTACATGTGTAAAAGATAAATGATCTCCAATATACATATTTCATGCTGAACCAGCAGTCAAGTATCTGAAACATGCTTGAATTTCAAATGATAACTAATTGTTATCTTAATATTTAAAAAATATGTTCAATTGAAATTTTAAATTATTTGGAAAACATAAAACAAAGGGATTTACCTTACTATTGTGATAAACTATTTTTTTTTTTTAAGTGTCATAGCATCGGCCGGGACGCGAACCCGCAACCCGGGCAACTGCCTGCAAGTGCAAGGCAGTCGCGCTGACCTCTCGACCACCAATGCATGCAAGACAACTATTTTATATCAAAAATTTTATTAATTCAACAGTTGCTTAAAATAATTTTATTTCTATAGCATAACTTTTAAACAAGTTTATTTACATAAAATAAATCAGATTTAGTTTAAAAAAACAAACCGAATCAAAATAAACTAACTCCATTTTTTTTAACGTAATATCTTTATTATGTGTGTGTGTGTGTGTGTGTGTGTGTGTGTGTGTACATATAATATAAAGAAATCTAGCTTTAATGATAAAATATAAATTTAATTTATAAAATCTGACTTCAACTTATGATTGTCAACTACTTTTATTTTCTTAAATATAAATTGAAATAAGCAATATGTCTCAATTTATTAACTCAATGTGTTGATTCCACTTAACTTTTAAAAAGCTGAAATTAATTCCATTACTTTTGTCTTTTCGCTCTTCTTTTATATACCCATTTTATAGCACAACCAGAAGCTTGTATGGTCAGATAACTTTATTTTAAATGGAGGCTAGACTCTTAATATATATATTTCAATAAAAAATATATAAACACTGTTTTGGCACTTTATATTAATATTAACAATGGCAGAATATTAAGTTTCTTATTTATATATTAATGATAATGTTGCTTACCTATTTCCTCTATAAAAATGTTTCAACGTTTCAAGCAACAATGTTGGATAAAAAAAAAAATCAATTAATTTCTTGCTGGACATATATTTCAGTCAATAAAAACTGAATTTATCAATAGCATGGGAAATCATTTGAAACTCCAACAAATCTAGGCATCCAGTGTTTATTAAATACACTTACAAAGTTCAACATGATCTTAAAACCTGAGAACAAATTTTTGCAGAAATTTGACTCAAGTCTCCTGTATATTGTCTTAATATTATCAACAAGGCAGAGTATTTAAACATCAAGTATTTAATTAATTAACTATCATTTAAACATTTAATAATGATAATGTTATTTATTTACACAAAAAATTTCTATAGAGGATGTAGGTAAATAATGTTAGCATAGTTTATTTTGTATATAGACTATGATAATACAAAAAGTTTAATTAAGTTGAATATAGAAGGTGCTTGAAACATTTGTCATTTCAAAATATTACATATTATTCAGTGCTATTTAATTCTAATATTACATGTATATATGGAATTGCTATTGTTAATATTCTAGCACAAATATTTCAAGTGGATTTTACTGCCATCATGTGGATAATAAAAAGAATTAAATGATTACTTGATCTTAAAGTTTAGTCTCACTGTTTTTCATTGTTAATATATCATCAAATAGAAAAATGCTCCATTTATGCTGAATGTTTCAATTTTTAATTTAAATATCCATAGAACACACACAATTCCAAATGGATCACAAGTATATTGATATAACTTTATATGCTTTATTATAGTGAGAATTTACACTAATTTTACATTCTAGAATTTGATGATATTCTGCAAGGAGATACAACTATATATAATGGGTAAGTTGTACAGTGATGTCAAAACTCTCACATTTAGCCGCTGGGTATGTATTTTTTAAACATTTATTTACAGTAATATAGTAATCACGTATTTGATGATTAGACTTTAAAACTACAATAATTGGTGTTGCTTTATTCAGAATCCTCACTAGGTTCCAAAACTTTGTTATCCTTAATTTTAATCTGAACCTTTTGACGTTGCATATATGGTACTTTATACGGCTTATATGCCATTAGCCTTTCATTTTCTATTAGTTTCAGTTCTATGGGTAGCATTTTAATCAGCTCTGTTTTTTAAATTTGAGGAAACTATCTATAATTTTATTTTCAACATCTTTTCTATTTATTATAATTAATTTAATTTGTAATGAACCAAACCACTCTCTTCCTAGTAAGGCTTCTATTCTGCCTTTTGCTGTGAGTAATAGCTTTATTTTTGGTTTCTTATTATTAATATATATATATATAATCTTAAACTCATGTAGTAGCAAGAATGCTACAGCTTCTAAATGCTTCTGTTGATTCAACATATATATATATATATATATATATATATATATATATATATATATATATATATATATATATATATATATATATATATATATATATATATATATATCAGAGATGAAGCATCCATGTATTGAACAGAATGAGTGCTCCATAGAAATATTCACTAAAACTTTCAAAAGCTTTAATTAAAATTCAATTTAAAAAATTCACTTTCAATTTTTTTCCCAACAGTCAAATTGTTTTTATATATGTAGGGTTTGGGAATGATCTTGACTAACTCATCCTTGCATTATCATTGATTATGAGAAGTTTAAATAATGCTGTGATCTAATTTACAGTTAAAACTTTTAAGAAAGTTAAAAGGATTTGGAAGATAAAAATATATTGATAATGTATTATCTAAATTTAAACTAATGACAATCCGATTAGAATCAGCAATTCAAATTCATTATTTTTTGAATGGAATTACTGTTGACTTTTAATTTTTTTTTACCAACAGTTGAATTGTTTTTATTTACATGGGATTGGGAAAGAACTTGATTAACTCATTCTCACATTCTCATTGATTATAAGAAATTCAAACAATGCTAAGATCTAATTTACAGTTAAAACTTTTAAGGGTGATAAAGGGATTTGGAAGATAAAAATATATTGATAATATATTCTCTGATTTACAGATAAGAGAGTTTCATATTTTTCTAGATGTGTGTAATATATATTGTAACAAAATTTAAGATGGTTCAAATAACTATTACCATATCTGAGTTGTCTACAATATATATAAGATCATAATATTTAAAATAACATTGGATTTCTCAAGATATCCCACTATCAATAATTATAAGCAAATTATTAACAACTAGTATTATAACTCAGGTATATGAAATCACGTTGAGGTGAGTACACTAGCAATTCAATAAAATATAACTCAGGTATACAGACAGTAGATCTTATCCACTTTCATTTCTTGGTTTGATGTTAAGTGCATGTTTAAATAAATACTAAGTGAATATGGTCTAGCAGGGCACCACTAGATTATCTGAATCTAGGCATGGTTATATCTAATAACCTTTTCACATGTACCGGGTTTGAATCCCTTCTTGGTACTTTATTTCTAATAAAATGGGAGATTTTGCTTTTTGAGCCATATCACTATACGCACTAATATTTAGGTAAAAGTAAAACATCTTTAAACCAAAGTGGAGTATATTAGACATAAATCATTCCTTAGATCTTAGCATAACAAATGTGTTTCAATATTTTTATAAGTTTACTAGCTCAGATTATATATAACTAATTTAGGATGGCAATTCATTCATCCTTGCATGAAATAGATGATGGGATGTGGTTATAATAATACTAAGAAATCACTAAATATTATGAAATTAATATTTATTTATGGCCTTTAAACAGTTAAACAGCTCATTAATTAAAATGTTGATGACGATGATGATGATAATAATAATAATAATGCCAAGGGTTTCAACTACAGCTCTAGGACTAAGCCTAAACATAAAAGTATTTTTTATAAAGAAATTCATAATTATTGCTTAATTTTAGCATATTTACTTATATCTTAAATAACTGATATTCAACCACTGATGACGATGAATGATCACACTTAACAAAGACTACACTTAATGAAATATATACGCCTCATTTAATAAAACAAACTAATATTTATTACTGCATTTCTAACATATACATAAAAATTTCTAGATAAACATGAAAATTGATATGAATAATAATAATAATAATAATAATAATAATAATAATAATTGATTATATAACAATCCTCAGATTAATTTCAAGTTCTTCCCCCTTTCCCTTCAAATGTATATTGTATTAAGTTGGATGTCACATTGACCATGATTTTCACTCCATGAGAAAAGTATTTCAAGAAAAAAAAAATTATCCACTCATTAACACACATACTTTATAAATCTAACATGTAAATAGAATGTTAAAAAAAATGTTAGTAGAATTGAAAGAGCAAGTTTTAGAAACAAGTTTTAAATTATTTTCTCCCCCTCTCTTCTACCTCTGAAATGCTATACTTAACTTGAAACAAAATAATCTAATATTTCAATACTACTTATTATTTCACATTCACTCGCAATTATACACATATAAAATATTACTATGTATGTGCATGTTTTATCCCAAAATAATAATAATATATTAGTTAAAACTAAAATCATAATACCATAAAAAAAATTGTTTTATACATTAATATTTCATAACTGTAAAATTAATAAACAAATAAATTTTGATACATTCACAATCATTTATGTAGTTCAAAGCTATTATTATTAAGACATTCTTGGTTTCCATCGATCTGAATTGTCTTTAAAAGTTCTTTAAATAAAATATGTCACTTTATTACTAAATTTTTATTAATACTCTGATTGCATAAAGAAAATAGATATAAAAGTCATATTACCAATCCAAGGGTTCACTTGTCTTGTATACTGTCTATACTTGGCAGCAACAATTTTCATGTTCTTTGGAACAATCACTTTCTTGAAGTATATAATTATTTGATGATGAGGATCCTATTGAGGTTATTTGCTTTAGTGGATAATTTGGAAATCATTACATCAATTTTTCTTCTCTTCCTGTCAAGCATGATTCTTTTAATGGATGAAATACAGCAGTTGTTTTCACATTTATAAATTTTCTTGAGTTTAAAATCAGTTGCTGGAACAATTAATTGGACTTGATGATTAATATTTATCGGTAGATTAATTCATCTTTCATCGAATGCAGGTGAATGCTTTCTTCCTTCTATTAAGAACATCTTATTTATCTGGTCAGTTGAAAGGTGTAGAATATTATTTTAGACAAAACATCTTTTCTTTCCTTTATGATGTGCAGCTTTCCAGATGGTCAGGCCAAGATGGGGCATACATATAATTTTTCTAGCCAGTCATTTCTTATATTTTCAACATTCAATTTAATAATCTAATAATCTGAATCATAATCACAATAATAATAATTCAACTGATTTTTCCAGACACCTTTTTATATCCAATTTTTTAGCTAACTTAACCAATCAGAGATAGCATCACTTGCTATTTTTGGACAAATTCGTTTTAATTAGATCTCTAATTTATTTTCAACTAAATTATTTTTCAACTGAAAAGTTTAATCCTTTTTCCAGACATTTTTGTTAAAAAAATAGACTTAATCCTTTTTTTTTTTACACTTAGGTAACATTTCAAATTTTTGAGCTTCCTTCTTTAGGTCTTATGATAAGACAATTTCAAAATTTGAGTTTCCACCCAGATTAAGCTCCCAAAGTGACAAACAATCATTTACAAAAACAAAATTGCTACAAAAATAGATATCTGATTCAACAGATTTCCTCTTTTAACATAAAATTGTACAAAAAAAATAATTTGACAGATTTAACCCTTCCTTTTCTTTCAATATTTAATAAATGTAAATTTCTGTATGTAATGTACACACATACTTCATTATTTCAAATCATTCATAAACTAACATTAAATAATATAATTGCTAGCTTAGTAATTATAACCCTATTATTTAATTAAATCTGTAACTTTTAAATTCCAATTACAATTGTAGAAAAGCAAAATAGAAGCATAGAATAAGATATTAGAATTGATCAAGCATAGGTTAGTTTTAAAGAAAGTTAAAATGTTGAATAGTTGAAATATAAAACAATTAAATAGCTTACACATACACTGCCTATATGTATGCGTTATAACTTTGCTTTTTAACAGAACATTTAAATATTAAATGTGTGTGCTGCTCCTTTTGAGATTTATTAACACACAAACAAGTAAAGCATATAATTGCTGACCCACTCTCTTTCTATCTAAAGCTTTTAGAACTGGACCTTGTAGGGTTTGAACTTGGATGCCCTACAGCTTCTTTTATGGTTATATAAAAATGTGATGATGATTTTGTTTTACATTTTCTTACATGCACATTACTATAAATTTAGCTTGTGACTAAATTATAATGGCACAATATATATATATATATTAACCCTTCTTATAACCTCCATCTTCTTCACTTATTTACTTTATTATATTTATAATTGCCCAGGTGCCAATTCTATGCAAAATAGAATAAAATTTATAATTATTAATTTTATTTAAACTTATTTAAAAGGTTTTATATAGTAATTATTCTATGGCTGAGCTCGGTTGAGATTATAGGATATGGTCTTTATATATGAGGCCAACAAGGATGATAAAAACATCTATAAACAATAATACTATAAGGTTAATTTAAATATGTTCAGAGCATCTATTCAATACTAAAACTGTTGCAAAATTGGCAATTATTATATTTATTATGGTATAAACAATGATGAGGATTTATCCAAATCACCACCTATTCTAAGCAAAGTAAAATATATTATTAGCATTGTAATACTGAGATTTATTACCACCAGACAAATTAAATAAAACTTGACTTATATTGACAAACTTATATCTTCTATAACTATGTTATGTTAACCAGATGTGTGTGTGTATGGAAATGGAGAATCGAACGTATATATAACCAAGCAATTCATATAGGCTATTTATTCAATATAACATTTATTAAAATAAATAAAAAATAAAAAATAACTAAAAAATACATTATTTATACACCTTGATAACCAATTACATCTCTTCTAAGGTAAAATCAAAATTGACTACTATTTAATATGTTAATCATATATTTTCGAATATGTGTGTTTGATTATATTGTAAATATAATGTATTTCTGAAACATATTTTATTAGATTATTTATAGATCTTTTATACATATGATAAAAATTTATGTGACACATATCTCTTATAATCAATATATACAATCTAACACTAACTATACAAAACTAAAGACAAGCATGGAAAAACACTAACCAAACACACATCCTTATACTTATATACGTGAGGGTTAATAAATATTTCCAAACCCAATCTAAATAATCTACTCATCTCTGACCATTTCTACCATCAACTTATAACAGATAAGGTTTTAATTCTTTATTTTTTTAAATAAATTTCATTAGCAAAATTAAGCATAATAAATACAATTAAAAAAAAAAATCATTTATAGCATCACGCACACACTTGAATATATATATATAATCACCTATAGTATAATTTCTAGATCATACAAAATGTGTTATCATATTATAATATATAAGAAGTTACATTGTTTTTGTTCTTTTAAAAGAAAAATGAAAAAAAAAAAAGGTTGTACATCTATTGTAATCAATAAAAAATATTTGTCACTATCCCATTATTACATGTTAAGTTTTTTTTTTAAAAAAAAAAAAATTTGAAAGTTGAAAGAAACATACATATTAATTTCAAAGATAATAGTAAATTATAACATAAAAAAAAATGTCTATCCGATTGTTAAGCATAACTTGTTAAGAATGATAAGAGGTTTTTTTTTTATCCTAGAATTCCATGACGAGCGTTAAAATGACATTTGCATGCATTGAAATTATTTCACTATATATCCGCAAATAGCAAAGTTATACAGTAGAAAATTATTTTATTGATATAAAATTAAGTAGATAATTTTTTTCATTTTAAATTTTAATTTGCAGAAGATTGATAGAAAATGATTAGAATTGAATATTAAGTGTTTGGTTCTAACGTCTAACAAGAAAAATTTATCCAGCTTTACTTTAAATAATTTTGTCATTTTAATATTATTTACTTTTGGCAATACCTTAAACTAAATTATAATTACTTATCTTATGTGACATCCAGTATGTTAAAAGTAGTGAATTTGAACCATCATTTGACAGAAATTTGGAGCTAATTTTCCTTCTGGGTCTATCTCTTCATGGTTTTATTACTCCAGTAGTATAATAGAAATTTTCCATAAATATATCATTAGAATCCTTGCGATGTTTTTTTTTATTTGTTGTAATACTTTCAGAGAGTTTTTTGATTCTTTTAAGTTTTTTTACATTTTCTCCCTTGGAAATTTTTTTACTTTCTTCAAGTTTTGAAAATCTTTGTCTCTCTTCACTCACGCCCTCTGTGTTTCTATGACAATCAACTTTGCAAGCTTGCCAGAAATATTATTTATAAAAATTTCAACAATACAATGTTTGAATATAATAAACTTAGTAATAAAAAAAATATTAAATACTAATTATTAATTTTAGAAATGTTATTTACTATTACAAATAATCTTTATCATTTTTAAAACATAAGATTCTAAGACAATATATAATCAGTAACTTATAAATAAAATATAGAAAAGAAAATTCTAATTAATAATATATTTATGCATCTGCCTATTATGATATGTAAATCCTCTACTATACACAAACATCTACCATTAAACATATAGTCCAAAACTCCACCAATCAATATACCCATTTAAAATTTTAATTTAGTTAAAATCCTAATTTTAACTAGCAAATTACATCACAATTTAAGTTTAGTTTTCCTAAAAACTCAATTTTAAATATTAAATTATATCACAATTCATTTTTCTAAACTAATTACCTTTAGCCATTGTTAGCACAAATATGACCTTCCCACATTTCTTTCTGGTGCTAACCTGGAAGGTTACAATATATATATATATATATATATATATATATATATATATATATATATATATATATATATATATATATATATATATATATATATATATATATTAGGTGCTATTACACAAAAATTGCTGTGGCAAATGAAATAAAAACATTATAAAAAAAAGAAGGGTGCTTTCATTCCTATAAAAGTCACACTTTGTCACAGATATATATATATAATAGAACAGAAATTAATTGAAGCTTCCAATGAGATATATCATGCATGCAATCCTATCATAACCATCCATTAACCCAGAAGTCAGAGCAATCTCTCATGCCATAGATACATTAGAAATATGCAATTTTTCAAGCAATCCATATAGAACATGCTACAATTCAACATCATATACACATTATTTCTAGAGATACCTCAAACTTAATTTTTTACTTCCCATCTTGTGTGAAAGTGTAAAATTATCAAAACTGTCAACCTGGGCAAAAAAATCAGATATTGATACTCTATACCACTGTAGATACATTATCCATTAAGTAAGGCTTTAAAAAACCATACATACTTGGGATAGGGATAATGTCTGGTTTGATAAATGAATAATAATAGTCATTAATCTATTTTCATGAAGTGGTTTGTTTCAATGTTGTATTGCAGAAAATTTGAAACCTGAACTACAGTAATTTCTATCGAGATATATATTGAAAAATTATGCAGATATATGTAAGAGACTGTGATCTGGGCCAACTGATAAGTGCTGGTTCACCATAAAATGACATTTTTGGGATCATTTATCTTTTTCACATGTCTTTGACCATATGTTTCAGTAATCTGTGATTGTATTTAATAATAAAAAATACAAAAATTAATAAAATAAATAAAAAATTAAGTTTGAGGTCTCTCTAGAAATAATTTGTATATGAAGTTAAATTGTAACATGCTATATAAATTGTTTGACAAAGAGTATGTTTTCAATGTATTTATGGTATGAGAGAATGGTCTGACTTCTGGGCTGATGGATGTTTGTGATAGGATTGCAAATATGATATAACTCATTGGAATTGTCAGTTACTTTCAGTTCTATTATATATAATCTGAGTTATATATAATATGCAAACTAACAGCTTTAACAGATATAATTTATAAATATTTTAATGTGTAGAAATATCTGTTGTGTTTCTCATATTATAAATACTACTATCAGATATCATAGATAGTAATTAATAAAAATACTGAACTATAAATGCTTCTTAAATGTGATTTATTGATGATATATAGATATTAAAGCAATACAGTATTTAATCAAGTTCAAGAAAAGAAAGTTAACAATGTTTCACAGTTCCTTATAAATAATAGACTTTTCCACCAGTAAGACAGATGATGATGTAAACTAATAATTGTCAATAATTGTAATTTATAAATATTTTAATGCATGGAATATTTTATTATTTGCTATAATTTTTCTTTAAATTTTGTACTTGTGTTAAGAATCAATAGTAATGTCATATGGCACTGAAGTATTTAAGAATTGTCTAGTCTAATATTTGTATGTATATATTCTCAAAGCATGTTAAGAGCTTATTTTGCAGGTTCTATATATAACATTTGTAAATACAAGCTTTATTAAATTAAGTCATGTGACATCTGACTTGATTTTTTTTTTAATTTTATTTTTTGCTATTAAGGCTTTGGTGATTTTATATTGCTAAAGCTATTAATGTATGGTGAATCTGAACTTAGTTTAGTCCCATATGGCTACTTGAATTAGATAGCTCGATTGGAAGACATATGGATGTCTGACAATTTCAGATTTTCTACTCAATAGTTATACATTAGATAATGTGCTGGGCTTGTCCTAGTATTTTTAATCTAATGCTTGAATATTCTGGCACCTCACTGACAATTCCAGAAGCAGAAACCAGTCTGGGATTGAGGATATTCTCAAAGCTTGTTAAGAGCTTGTTTTGCGAGCTCTATATATAACATTTGTAAATACAAGCTTTATTAAATTAAGTCATGTGACATTTAACTTGATTTTTTTTAATCATTTTATTTTTTGCTATTAAGGCTTTGGTGATTTTTTATCGCTAAAGCTATTAATATATGATGTATCTGAACTTAGTTCAATCCCATATGGCTATTTGAGTTAGATAGATGAATTGGAAGACATATGAATGTCTGACAATTTCAGATTTTCTATTCAATAATTATACATTAGATAAAGGGCTGGGCTTCTCCTAGTATTTTTAATCTAATGCTTGAATATCCTGGTACCTCACTGACAGTGCCAGAAGCAGAAACCAGTCTGGGTTGAGGATATTCTCAAAGCTTGTTAAGAGCTTATTTTTTGAGCTCTATATATAACATTTGTAAATATAAGCTTTATTAAATTAAGTCATGTGGTATCTGACTTGATTTTTTATCATTATATATATATAGTCTTTTTTTCTAGATAATTGTTTATTTAAGTTTCCATCTGGTACTAATTAATTCATGTTTGTTGGTTTTTAAATCTGAACTAGTATAGTTTCTTTGTATTTTTTTTAATATTTAGAGAGAACTATATTCAAGGAAATATATATCTAGTCATTTCAGTTTAAAGGGAAATATAAATATATACAAATATTTCAGTTTAAAAGAAAAATAATTAATACAAAACTAATCAAAGAATACTACAATAAATATTTTCAATAGCATTCACTGAATTATACTATTATTAAAAACATTTACAATAAAATAGGAAATGGAAAATACATCTCACTAAAAGTTAGAGCACTGATGAACAAGTGACCAAGTGGCTGCGAAAATATCTGATGAGATGATTTTAGTTTCCATATATTCTTTATTTGATACTTCTCCAGAAATCAATTAATTAATTCTCCTAAAATTTTCAATTTTTTACAATAATTTCTCTGATTATGTTCTTACTATATACATAGAAAAAGGAATTTGGGTTACATTATTTACATAGTAATAATAGAAAATATTCTTTTATCATAACTGGAGGAGATTAAAATTGCTGTTATCCAGTCTTACTGATGTAATATAAACTTTTATTTACTAAAGCAATATTATAAGTTATCTGTAAATAACAAAATTTGGTTGATTAACAGAGTAGCATGTGTATATAGAATAAGTTTATTACTTTTAAACAAATAGTGATTTAAAGAATATGGAGTCAGTATAGATATATTTTCAAGAATTTTTCTCAAAACTAATAGGTGAGGTCAAACTTTTATTTTTTAAATAAAATATCTTTACTTATGCATACTATGTATCTTAGAGAAATAAAAGTTGATTAAAAGTTTGCAATTAATTCTAAATTTGAGTGCTAAAACAAAAAAGGATAAATACAACTGATGGTGATCAAATGTTATCATTTAATTCTAATACTCATTTACATAGTTTTTCTAGTAATTTTAAGCACATATCGCACATACAAATTATTGTATTTATCGTAGATTTTTGATTTATAATTAATGCTTTTATTGCTTTATTGAGCATATATCAAATCTTATAAATGATTTTAACATACTCTTATCAAATGGATTTTCTTCAAATGTTGTATGTGTGTTAGGAATCAATGTTAATGCCATATGACACTAAAGAATTTAAAAATTGTTCAATCTAACAGTGGTTTTTTAAGAAAAAAATATCTTTATTCAAGATGATTACAAAAAAACATACATGAATTACTAACAACTTATACTAGAGAATTTCCAAGGCCAAGTCATGTCATTCTTCATGCTTGGTGTATTCAGTACAATTGTAGTTGATGCTCATCAAAAGGTCTATATTGTTAATATACAAAGACAGTTTTAGAGGTCAGGCCTCATTGTTGATTAATTTAGAATTTCTTTTAAACTCCACCAGCTTTACTGTCTGGCAATCTCTTTGGTTGAGTCAATATTTATTGCATAGTAACTTTAATTACTTATGGGTTAATGTTTTTAGCTTGTGGGTAGTAAAATCTTCTCCATCTTTCACGCAATCTTATGTCTATTTAGGTGAACTAAGCAAATATTTCTTACGTTGTATATAATTCGAGGATGCCATCTCCTTTAGTGCCCCTTCTCTCTCTTTTAACCACCATGCACCAGTATTCAGTATATTATTCATGAATTGTTTGTAGTCATTTGCATGCAGATTTCATTATTGTTGGTGGTAATTTGACTCCATGTGTCCAAGTGTAATGCATCGGGTGTCAACAAATGGTCCCTGGTTTTTGAGGTCACGTAAATTTTCCTTAAAAATTGTCTATGAATCCAGTGTACTAACAGGGTTGGTAGATCAAATTTCAAAACAAATAACATTGGTTTGGAGAGTTTTCAGTAATACTAACTAGATAGCGTTATATTATTTTTATAAATACTCTTTCACTGAATATATACTAAAACACATTTTCAGTTAATTAAAGAAAAGAAAAACAAATCAACATAAAATTTTAATTTCGCTCGCTAACGAAAACTTGTAGTTTTTTTTTACAACATTACTTTCATACAGACAAAAAAAAACCTTGTAAATAATTTTCAATGCATGTAAATTTTATTTTAAAAACCAGAAATACTGTGATGTTTACATTTGTTGTATTTAAATTTGAATATCAACAGCTGTTGCAAAATTTCCCAACAGTAAAAAGTAAAAAATAACGCATATAAAAAATACTTTATTAAAAATGCTTTTATTTAATTTGAGGAATAATGAACTGAAAAACAAAAAAATATTTTTTTGAAACTACAATTAGGGTTGGTGTAGTTAACTTGAAATAAAAGTGGGGAGGGATTTCTATATAGAGGAGGGCACTTGGACCACAAGCTTGAAATAAAAGCAGAAGATACCCATGTAGCAGGGATACACCTTACTATATGGTTTCCCCAACTTTTATTTATAGTTACATATACCAACTCAAATTATGATCTCCAAAAAATTAATTTGTAATTTTTAATACATTATTTCTTAAACTAAATAAAAGTGTTTTATATATATATTATTTTTTTATATTTTAGTTTATAAAACATTACTATCTATTACAGTTTCTTAAGATAAAAATAAATTGTTTAGATATAAACATTACTGTACCTTTTGAAAAGAAAAATTTGTTTGATCCTCTATACTATCTAATTGACAGGAAGTAGAATCATCAAGTCCTTCATTTTGTCGAAAATCTAAGACTAAATATAAAAGAGTGAATATAAATAAAAATTTGAATAAATAATAAGTTTTGAAATAATTAATGAATGAGCAATAAAGTTTTAACAATATAAAAGATGAAACTAAAAAGCATAAACAGAAAAAACCAAAATGTACATATCAGTGCCTGAACATATTCCTTTAATCCTATTTTAAATGTGTTACTTTTTCTCATGTGTCATAGCATCAGCCGGGAAGCGAACCCGCTAACCCGGGATAACTGCTTGTAAAGCAGCTGTCGCTGACCTCTCAACCACCAATGCTTGACTTGAGCAATTACAGATGACTGAACAATCCCTGTCTACTGATTCTCACATCTGATTTATGTGTTAATTAGTTATCATTGGAAAAAAGTGAGGGACAAAAATGTTTTTTTTCCTTCATTCTTATTAAATGACATGAATGATTTTGAACCAAGGACATATACTTGTCCGGCTTCATAAATCTAAAAATAACTTCAAAAGTTATATTTTAATAATTAAAGTTTCAATCGTTGTATCTCATTCTCTATTATATTGTGTTCATGCTACCCATTTTGTCCTGCATGATTTAGTTCAGTAGATTCTAGAGCAGTGGTTCCCAATCTTTCTTGGCCATGTCCCCCTCCCCATGACATATAATTTTTATTCAAATAGTGAACTCTTATTTTCATACAAAAAACTTTAAAAGATCATTAACTTGCTCCAAGTAATAATGGAGAGGTAAGGAGTAAAGGTTATCTAAATGGAAAAGACACTGAGAAGATGGCATGGGAAGAGGGAAATTAAAAAAAACAACATTCTTAGCTTAATTTATAAATAAGATATAAGAACAATTAGGATTAATAACTAAAAAAAAATCACTTAATAACTCAATCTCAATCACCCCCCCCCATCAAATTTCCATTCCTGTAAGGCAGGGGTCCCACAACCTTTTTGCACTTAAGAGCACATTCTGTAATACCAGCCAGGTGGTGGGCACCATTTATTTTTTCAATGTAAATTTATAGTTGGATATTGTTAATAATACACATAATGTACAAAAAAATATTTATTTGATTATAATATAATATAATAATTTATAAGGAATTTTAAAAATTAAATTTATTTGTATCAGATAAATAATTTTTTATCGTGTTCGGATAGCGACAGGCACACATACGGACATAGGGTTGGGGACCCCTGCTATAAGGTGTGCACTCAAGGTTGGAAATCACTGTTCTAAAGTGTAAAAGCTTAAATTATTAAACATCATATATCACTATCCTTTATGCGTACACAAGTTGTTAACACAAAGACAAAACTCTCCATGCATTAGATCCTAAAATCTAGGTGCAGTGCTCTCAGATCCAAGGCTCCTCACTGATGAAGGCCACAAGCTAGAAACTAGCCTGGGAGTATTTGATGAATAGACACTAGATAGGGGTTTTATGCACAACCCTTCCTGCATCCACTGATTACTCTGCCTTGCACTGATTGGCACTACTATAGTGTAAGATCTTTGAATCAATTCCAGTTGTGGAACTTCCAGCATGCTCAAACCTCTTGTGAACTCCCATGCAATAAAGTCATTTAATTATTTTTTATTTATATGACAATTATAGTGGATAAAGTCTGACAAGAAATCTTTTTAAAATTTCATAATGATCAATTTTGTTACTTGCTCTGCATGGTTTGATACAGGAGTAAAGGACCAATTTATGAAACTCATGGTCCAACAATCACATCCAGCTCATCATTTCTGATGTCCAAATTTTTCATGAACTCTTTATTTCTTTTAATCTTATTACACTGTTTTTTAAATAATTTTTTCATATCAGCTGTTATCCATCAGAAAAGAAATACAAATCATTTTTATTATTGGAACAAAAAAACTTCAATATCATGATTAATTATCTTCAATTGTCTCAAATTTTATCATTAAAAAACAAACAATAATATAGATAAATAAGTAGAGATATAAGATTTTAAAAAGTGCAACTTAGCATTTTGAAGATAAACTTGTTTCTTTAAAACCTACATTAAACTCATAAAATTTTAATATATATATATTTTTAAAAAAATATCTTAATTTAATTTACAGTAGAGCCACAAACTGTATTAAATTTTGTTCCAAGTGCCCCTCATGGGCAGATATATATAGCTTCAACACAGATATATATACAACACTAAGATTTTTTTATATGTATAGTATGTATTTAGAAATTAACGTTATAGTAAACAACATTTTAGAATAGTAATAATATAGTTATTAATAATATATTCATATATTTTTTATTGAAAGTATGTTTACTCATGCATTTACTGAAATAAAAAGAATAAGAAAAGAAGAAAAAACTAATTGTACTGTACTTTTAATTTTAAAATAAATAATAAAATGTCTGGCTTTAGGTCATTTTTTTTTCCTCAATAACTTTTTCTCTTACTGTAATTTAATAGTGATCTCATTATCAAAAAATTAGAATCACTGTAATCAATATAATGTTTTTAAGTCAGTATCAACTTTTGGTAGGTACTAAAATTTTATAAAATTTTAGCATTACATTCAGAAAATACTTTATTATGCAAAATATAGAACAGTGGTCTTCAACCTTTTCACACCTGCAGACCGGTAAAAATAATGATAAGGTTTTGTGGCCCAGCCGAAGTCTATAGATAAATTTTCTTAAAGATATAAACTGCTTAGCCTTAGACAAGTATAATTGTTATAACTGATCCCGCCCCCCATAAACATCTGTGATAACTAGAAAAACAAATTAATTTATGTATGATTGATTAGATTTCGTTTTCGTACTGTTTCTTTTTTTTAATTGGGTAAAAATTACAATCTTTCCTGCCAATCTACCGGCAGATTGGTAAGAAACTTCTGCGGCCCGGCACCGGTCTGTGGTCCAAGGGTTGAAGAACACTGATATAGAACATCAAATTCAGAAAAGATAATAAAGAAAGAATAAGATGTATGTGCTTTCAAAATAAACTGAAAACATTTTACTTAAAAACATAATTATGTACAGCACTCTGAGATGGAAAAATGGCTACTAGTATTTCGTAAAATTTATTTACAAATTTTACTTTTTTAAAAAAAAACAACTTGATAGTGTACAATACTCAGGGAAGAAAAAATAGATGCTTGAATGTTGTAAAATTTGTGAATTTTAATATTATTTTGTTTGTATATTTACATTTTTGTTTATTTGTTTACATTTTTCTTTGGATAGCATACAATTGAAGTTGTGTGATTAAATACAGCAAAATTCCAGCTATACTGTATTTATATGACTTTGAATATTTATCTCATAAACAATTTATATTGTCTGTTTTGATTTATGGTTGCAAAACCTGGACTTGAAATGATAAAATGAAACAAGAATTTCAAATAATTCAAAAAGCATAAAAAAATAAATGTAAATAAGAAAAGATATGAAAATGGGAATAGTTTGAACCAAACCGTTGTGAAGATTGAAAAACATATCAATTAAGATGATAATCTATAGACTATAAAAAAATTTATATGCATATTAAAATGATTTTTGAAAAATATAATTTTGATATGGAAAAATAAAATCAGAAAATCTGCTGGAAAAGAATGTCTTGAAGTAGACTTTTGTACAAAAGTTTGATGCAATTTTTGTTCCGGCTGATTCAGTCATATTGAATCAATATGCATATTTAATATATTTATTATTAATTGATGAATTATATATATATATATTACTAATACTTACAATTTCTTTGAGTTACAATGACATTACTTAGGTCAATGCATAACTTATTTTTTATTACTCCTCCAATATATAATCTGAGTGTTTTTCCTAAATAAGGAAAACGGCTTAAAATCCATAAATTATGACGATTACTTTCACATTCGCCATCAATGTTTGATTGTGAACATGAATACATAATGGCATAATTTACATAATCGGTTTCGACAACAACTACTGGACCTGAAAATTATAAAAATTAATTATATCAATTAATTATATAATATGGAAATAATTAGGATAATTAGTTGTTTAATTATTAACTATATAAGTGATTAATTTTGTTCTCAAAGCATTTTAATTTGCTGTAAATTAATTAATTATATTATTAATTATTTAAATATTAATTAAGTAATTTTTAATACAATTTTTATTCTATTGTAATATATATCGATAATGTTAACTAAAAATCGATCCAAAAGTACGACTTATTAAATACTAAACTTAATTATTGCTTGTAATCTCTTAATAAGATTTAATCTAATATTTATACCTATATTATTAAGTCTAAAAATCAAATTGTAAAATCTCTCATAATTAAAATGCCACTTTGAAGTCATTTTACCTGAAGATGAGCCATTAACAGAATTGTCTATAATATTTTCAATGATATTCAGATTTCCATTATTGTGACGATAATAATTTACTTGAACTATGGTTTCCCCATTTCTAAAATATATACAATAAAATTGATTTTAAACAGGTAAACTACATGTTTAACTATATCTAACATAACTACATAAACATTACATGATTTTCTCACTTTCAAGAGCAATTATACTGTGATATAAAAAGGCTTCTTACATATTCCAGAAATTTCTTTACGTAAGCTAATGCTCAGAAATATAGTGTTAGACATCTACTGTTCTTGAAAATAATAAAGTTATATAGGTTTAAATGTTAATGAATGCTTTTAATAGAAGAAATTTAAAAGGAAAGAAATCTATATGTTTGAAAAATAAGACTTTTAATAGATGTATCTTACTAGTTCCTGCATCTGGGTCTGACTTCAGGTCGACCAACAAAGCATAAAAACAGGATGAATTAAAAGTGAAATATATAAGTGAGAGAACAAACAGATATTATTGATATCGTTGAAAAAAGTTAAGATGCTTAAATGGAGCTGTATTGGACATAATGTTAGCAAAAATTATAATAGATGGCAGTTGAAATCTCAACCTAAATGTGAAGAAAATTCCTGACCATAAAAGCAGTCAGAAAAACATTCATTTTAATCTGAAAATTATATTTTTTTTGTTAATCAATATATAATAAAACTGTTCTATAATTCCACATCTACTTCCATTTTGGATTTTTTTTTTAAAAAAAAAAATACTTTTTTTCTGAAAATTTCAGAAATCCATATATGCTCTCATTTTTGTCTTTTATATCTAATTTCTTCAGAACACTTTTCAGATTTTAATTGACTTCCAATTTTTTGCATGATAATTTAAAAATAAGCCAATAAGCATCACATGACCAGCACCTCTTATGCTTGTATATAACTGATGTTAAAATAGGCAAAACTCACTATACATATTGCCACGCACAGCAAGCTAGGGTAATCAATGGATGCCAGAAGGCTTGTGCATAAAATCCCCATCTAGTGCCTACTCATCCAATATCCCCAGACTAGTTTTTGTAGTTAAATGGAGATAAAAGGTGGTTTCTGGAGGGTTGCATTAGATCCTAAGATCTAGGTGCAGTGCTCTCAGATCCAAGGCTCCTCACTGATGAAGGTCACAAGCCAGAAACTAATCTGAGGATATTGTATGAGTAGACACTAGATGGGGATTTTATGCACAAGCCTTACTCTAACTTGCTGTGTGTGGCAATACGTATGGTGAGTTTTGCCTGTTTTAATAATTTAAAAATGTCATCAGTCTGATCAAACCATTTCTTCTTCAGTGGAATTAGAATATTGATGGTTATAAATCTGAAATATCAACATTTGGCATTATTCTTTAATGAATGGTAACTTTGTTACACCATCAATTTTCACAATGTCATTTTACCATTTATAATAAATTTCATTCTTATGCTTTCAATATTTGTGCCTTTATAATAAAGCAGATGTCCATTTTTTGCAATCAAATGCCTTTTCACCTTTTCTTCTGATTTTGCAACTCTAATCATGCCCTATTTAATTTTAACAGTTCTTTTTTAAATTTGCATTAATTGTTTTTCACTTTAAAATGATCTACAGTTGTAGATGGCCAAATAACAAGCCACCATAAGGCATTTTGTGCTCATATTTCAATAATTCTTAGCAGTCTTTGCCTTCAGTTGTCATAGGCTGACAATTTCACATATACAGGATTTAATAACCATAATTAATTATTGTTTGGGATATTAAAAATATATTTAAAATGAGAATCTGCCTTCAAGAAAATTTTCTAAGATAAAAATCATCAAGCATTAGAAGAAAAACACTTGCGTTTTCAAACCTTAAGTTCAGAAATCCAATAAATTTATAATGCCGTCTGTTATGAATTAGTGAGCCACTCATTACTGTTTATTTACAACAATAATAATAATAGTAATCATATATACTTATAGTAGCAGCTATAATGACAATAGTACAGAGCATAGCATTAGAAATTTGATATGCTCAATTGCGTTAAGGCTTTGAGAGAAATCAGAGGTTCTTTCAGTTAATAATAAACTTCTTATGCAAAATCATTTGCCAACACTATAGTGAAAGTCAAATATTTAAATATACCATTGATTAATTTCAGCAGTATTATCTATCTCAAATACAAAGTCTGAATAAAGCAGCTGAAAAAGATCAACCTCCATTCATTTATATACATATAGCAGTCACTCATAAATGAGCATGACCATTTCAAAGGGGGAAAAAGAAAAGAAAAAACTGCCCAAAGAATGAGTTTTGTAATGACTATACAAGCCAATATGGAAAGCACAAATATTTCTATTTATAGAATATGCTTATTCATTTTTTTCTTTCTTTGATATTTGGCAATGCTGTATTTTAATTTTTCCAATAGAAAACTTTTCTTTCTAAAATACTTCAACACAAGGTCTAATTGTAACTTTCCAAAGTTTTCTAACCTTTGAACTATATCTTCCCAATGAGAACTCAATATTGCAATTCTTTAGAATGTATTTGAGGTAGTAATCCTTATAATGTAGATGGGATCTACTCCCACAAAAGCTTTTCTCAAGTTCACTAAAAAACAGCTATTTTAGGAAGTTTTGCATTGTTCATTTGTTTCACATGACCAATCCCAAAAAAGATATGCTTTTACAATAGTGGACATTATAGTGTTACATCCAGCAAGCTGAAGAATATATTGACTGACTTTATAATTTTGCCGTTATATTTTTAAAATTTTACAAAATTTTATTAAATAAAACTTTTTAATGCCTTTATATTGCATTGATGAGTGGTAAGTCTTACTTCTATATAATAAATTAGATAAAATAACAGCTCTATATATATCTAACTTAGCTACAGTAATTATTTCCCTGTGAGGAATTACCCTTTAAAAGCGCCAGCAGCATGTTGGAGTCTATGCTGAATCTCAACATTAAGTCTACCTTTCTACTTATAAAAGTACTAAGATATTTAAATTGGTTTACATTCTAAAGTTAAAAACCATCCAAACTGAAAATCGCTAAGGGTTTTTCTTCTGGCACTGGCTCATAAAGAACTTGAATTTAACATGTAATTACTAAATTTTTTAATATTAATTATTAAATCTTTAAGTGTTGCATTCAAAACATTAAAAATATTTGGTAAATCATCTTGTTGGACTGATAAAAATATTATAATCATCAGTGTATTATAAATTCAGAATTCAAAAAGATGAATGTCTTGTTGTCATTTTTAAATGATTAAAATTCAAAATTCTACCATCAAACCTATATCATATCTATCGGTTTCATTAAGCTGCCTATCAACACTTCCAAAAAACAATTGTCATAAAAATTGAAAACAATGTTGGAGCAAGTGAACATCCTTGATTAACTCTAGTTTTTATTTCAAATGTCTCCTATTTTTCACCTGTAGTAATAGCACTTCCTTTCATTCTATCATGTAGAAGCTGAATAGATAAATAATTATGATGGTCTACCTTCTAATTTCAAGCAATGCTATAAACCTATTTGATTAACTTAATCAAATATCTCATCATATCAGTAAAATCAATATATCAACTTACCTTATGTCATGACACTTCCTATTTTTCTAATATCAAAAGCCATGTCTATAATGTTTGTTGATTCTTTACAACTACATTGAGCCTCTGATAAAACATTCATATATAACTGGAAAAAAATATTCAATAAAATTATTAAAAATACCTTTGATATAGTGGATAATAATAATAATAATATTCCATGATAATAACTGCAATCTCGTCTTTAGAAAGGTTCTTAAAATCAGGTAGAATAATTTCATGGTCCCATATACTTCTAAAAAAATTGCAATATTTTTGTAGCTAACATATCACCACCATATTTAAAAATTTCTGGATATTTCTTCATAAACTGCAGTATTTCCAGTTTTAAGATTACAAAGAACCATTTTGATTTTACTAAGCTAAATATCTTTATCTAAAACTACATGAGATAAAATGGATATATTATTAAAATTTGCATCTGAATTCTTGTATCATTATTCAAAAAAAGATCAAAATACATCTTCCATATGACCAAAATATCATTGTCATCAAATAAAAGGATTTAGGAGAATTGTGATGCTATTTCTCAGTCCATATGTTATTTTAAATGCATAAAAAAATCTAGTGATAACAATCAACAAATATCTGTATCTTCTTTGCAGTTTTAATCCGACAATCATTTTTAAGCTTTTTTGTCAGTCATTGAATTTCTATCTTCAGATCTCCATATTTATTATAATGTTCCACATTTAATTTATTATTAAGAAGCAGAAAATGCCACATTTCCTTTTAAGCAAATTATAATAATAAGATCATTGTTAAAAAAAAACATCCATGAATCTTCTTTTTAGAGAACCTAAGAATAGATTTACTTCTATCCATAACACACTCCCTAAGATAATTCTATCCTTCAATAATAAAATTCTGGTGGCCCAAATTGTCAATTTTAGTGATTAATGGTTGTTGAAATTTAATATGTCTATAAGACTTCTAAATAATAAACAATTTTTTTGTGAATATAATTGAAATAAGGTCTTTTTAATGAATCTGTCATTTTAATCTAAAAGCATGAAAATATATTATCCATCTAACAATCTGTGCTTATAAGTGCTCATAATAAAATATTTTTTTCTTAATATTGTGACTTCTAATTATAATATATTATACTAAATACTGTTATTTTGAATGTGAACACATCCATGATCCATGGTCCTTTATAGCAATTTTTTTGCCTAAACAAAGTTTGTAATAGTCAATCAATATGTTGGGAAAGAATTCAATACCAACAGGACCATTTGAATTTGTAGCACCAATACTATTATTTTCAACAACTTTTCATTATTTATACTAACACATGCATTAAAATTTTCCAAGAAGAAAAATTTGGTCTTTTAATGGTGTTGCTGTAATAATACTATCCAATAAAGAATACCATCTCTAAATTCTCTGAATCTAAGGCTGGAGTTTATAGATTCTGATAAAAAAAATTTAAATATTATGAAATTTAGAACAATGTAAACTTTGACATGAATATAAATAATCTCATAAAAACATTTTTCCATTTTATGACCATTAGTTGTTCAAGTCTTAGCACATTTATATTTATGCTTGTTTATATTTCACAATACTTTAAAGCCTTTGTGAAAAATATATATATAGTATCCATACAAAATGCTAATGGGAAAAATATTCCAAGAATTATATCCATATCAATATTACCAAATCTGATTCTACTATTAAACTGCTTATTTATAATTGCTTAGCAATGAGAAGAAAAAGGTGATGCCATCTTTTTTTTTAGCCTGTCATAAAGAGAGATGATGATAATTCTTTATATATATATATATGAGATTGGTGATTGTTATTGACATTGGTATTGCTTAAGTGTTTGACACACACACATATATATATATTATAAATCGATATATGTATTTCTTCAAAGCAATATACAGAATCTTATAATTAAATATTAGTATATACAGTAATCAAAAATTTTGAAAAGTACAAAAAATATAATTTGTCACTTAGGAGCGCTTTCGACTATCCTCATAGTCTTTGTCAACTAATACTTTGAAAGGTTAACCTTCCCATAATTCCAACATCTTAATGTTTGCTGCCTGCCTAGTGATTAAGTCTTGCTTGTACTTATATATTAGCATAACTTCCTTTATTTTCCTTTTATTGTTATTTCTCTCAATTTGCAATATTTTTACATTATTATAATTGAAATTAAAACCATACATACATAATTTATTATGGTCATAAAAAATGGAAGCTGATGAATTATTATTATCTTTACAATTTTATTTCATACTTTCCTAAGTGACAATTGTATTTTTTTGTATTTTCAAAATTTTTGATTACTGTATATACTAATATTTAATTCTAAGATTCCATATATATATATATAAAATTAGAAAAGATTTGAACTCATATTTTCAAACTCTTTATAGCTATCCATTCCATATTATGCAACCTATGCACATTACCACATACATGTGAAAGAGATAAATTATCTCCACTATATGTAGTTTATGCTGAACCAGCACTCATCAGCTGGTCCAGATCATCATCTCCCCCCCACACACATTATAATCAGTGCTCAGTTCATATTAAAATATCAAATCCTCAAAATTTAATGGATAGGCTTTAATCTTCTCCACCCTCCAATTTTCCTGTCCATTAAAGTTTGAAGAGTTGCTATCTTAATATAAGCTGAGCAATGATTTTATATATATATATATATTGTGCCAAGACCGCATTGGCACATATATAAAATAATTTTATCTAAAAAATTATTAAAATAAGAAATCAACTAATCAATAAATAAGTTATAAAAATCTCAAGTTTCTTTATTAAATGAAATGTAGTTTGTTTTTGTAAACATAAAATTAAAAGTCTAAGTAGTTTTTGAAATAAAAGTTACAATTAATTAATTAAGGGGAGGGGGAGTTTTCCTATAAAAAAAACTAAGAGTTCTCAAAAAAAGTTAAAGAGTTTCTATTATAAATTAAAAGTTAAAATATAAATCTCTTTTCATTCGTGATTGTAGAATAAAATATATATGTGCGTAAATGTAAGTTTGTTAATAAAATATATAATAAATGCATGTATATGTGCATGTTAAAATCATATTGAGAAAAACACATGAAAATAAATGTTAAAATGAGAGTTAAAAAACATATTTAAAACCATGTTTGCATGGCTACTAATTAAAAACAAAAAACAACACGTTTGTGATGGCTGCTAATTAAAATACCCAACAACAATATTAAAAAGGATTAGCTACTTAAGGAATTTCGACAACAGGATTATAAGCTTATATTAAAAGAATTTCGACAACTGATATTGCTGGAGGATATCAAAATGAAAACACGTCATATATATAAATAGCCAAGTTTTTATCGGACATTTTAGTCTAGTTAATGACATCAGAGAGTATAATCTAGATTCGTGCAGTTTATTATGAATCAATCAAGAATGCAGTGTTAAAACCATGGGAAACAGGTGGTTGTTCTCCAGCCTGAAGTCCGGCAAAACAGCAAAATCTGCCCATGAAAATAATGTCTTCATAACAGCTTGAAGAATCTCCGTCAATATCTAATTGTCTCCAGGAATAATACCAACTGATAATGATCAAATCTCCGCAGGAAACTTCGAATCTAACCGGTTAGATATACTTCATTAGAAGCAGCAAAAAACAAGCTGTATACCCATTCAAAATCCTAGGTAAATAACATTTTCTTCTTATATTCTTTCCTTAGCAGCCATTGCATTCGTAAAACATTCGTGTGAATCCTCCAAGAGTCTAATTATATGAACTCTATATCATACATATAATGAACTATTGATATGTGTGTTTAAGTTTCAAATGCTATTTAATGATTTATTATTGTATATGTGAATGGATGGGTTAAATATGTGCGTGATAAAAATACCAATATTATATTAGTTAAAAAATTATAAAGATGTTTAAATTTAGTAAATTAATGTTAGTTAATAAATTGTCTTTAAACTTAAACTTTATTTGTCGGTCAATTCTTTTCACCAACCTTTTCATTAATTCTTTCCACCACTAATTTTGTATAATTTTGTTATTGAATTAAAATTAGACTGAGCTAGTTTTAGGGAATGTTTCGAGCACTGGATTATGAGCCTACTGGCCGGATACGTTAGTCTTAGACTAGCTGGTGCCTGGGGTTTACTCCGAAACAAATAAAGTGTTTGGATAGTAGGGGTTTGAATCTAGCAGCTGAGGTGGGCCATGATCTAATCGTGGGTATTGTTGATAGTTAAAGCTATCAATAATATTTCCCACTTTGCTTGAACGTGCCAGTTCATTCATGTAATATTTATAATTACATAAGATTATAAATGTGTTATAAAGAAGTTTGAAACCAGCCAAAACATTTGCAGGGTAAGAAATATCTTCTGTGGAGCGAACCCGATACATAAATGGCTTTTCCAACATTTGGGGCTGGACCTAAGAAACAATAGTAATTAAGTTCTTTGTTTTTTGTTAAAAAATTTTTTTTATATAAAAGCTAAATTATGTATGTTAAAGTGGTTTAATTTAAAAAAAAAAGAATTGACCGAAAACTGTTTTTTCTTTAAATGAAAAGAGATTTATGCTATTTATGTTAGTTAAAATAAATCATTATGTTAAATCAGAGACAATTAGATGTTTGGACGGAGTTAAGGCATTAGAACGGGTGGAATAGTAAAGGAAATAAACACAATGGACCGGAAATGGACAATGAGCACGAATATGATTATTCTAAAGTAAATAAATCTGATAAATTAAATCTGAGTTTAAATCAGAAACTTCGATTTAAAACTAAAATAATAAATTAAATGTTTGAAAGTAATAATAATAACAGAGGCTTCGTAAAATAAAAGTTTTTGTTTTTTTTCTCCATGCGCATATTAATTAAGAAAAATGTTCATAAATAAATAAGTAGGTCAAATAGTTAAAATAAAATTGATAAAATCAAGTTAAATAAATAAGCGTAAATATATCTGTAGTAAATAATAATAAAGAATGACTCGTAATAAACTAATAGATTATTTTTTTAATACACGCATGTTAAATAAAGAAGTTAAAGTAATAGTTTAAAAATAATATCCTAAGACCAAGCTATTTAAATGATGTTTGTAATGGTTTAAAAATAATATTGTACGATTTGTGTAATGTAAGTAAATATGTTAAAATAATATTCGTAAGGATTTAGAATAAAGATTAAGATAAATAAATGTTTAAGATAATGTTCATGTTAACTTAAAAATAATATTGTGAGGTTAAAATAGATAAAAATATAAAATCAATCTAAGTTGTATTAAGAGTGTATAAGTATACATGTGTATATATGCACACATACACTGGTAATATTCAGTAAATACAATACCTCATGATGCATATCTGAAATGTATTTATCCAGATATCTTTTTGGTGCATGCAAGAAAAGATTTATTTATTATAGATTCCCTGTAAGCAAGTCCAGTAATAACTTGATATTTAGAATATTAGTAGGTGTATAATTGTGCTGCACATATACACATGTGTAGGAATTTATTTATAGCAAAAGGGAATGAGGGTAGTATAGAAATAAGTTTAGTTAAGGATAAGTTTAAAGCTGCTGACTGGATAAAATTTAGCACCTGTAACGGACTTATCAGGGGTCATTCCTCATTTTCCCAAGTGTAAGATGGAAATGGTCAGTTGAAAATTCCTGCCCTTGGCAGCGACTTTTTTTTTGAAGTCTGATAGAAACCCAGCAAATGAAGCTTCGTTTTCATATGTGTAAGTCGGTATAAGTCAGCAAATCTGCCTCCGCTTCATTTCCAAAGGATCCCTGTACCACAAAATTTAGTTTGTCCCGGTGGTTGTTATCCATGATTTAGATCATTGTGAGCAATGTATTTGGCATAGATAGAAAAAAAGGATAATCAAAACAGATTGCCCTTGGTATGTAAAGTGAAAAATATGAAAAACAAATTTAGAAAATTAATTAATATTTACAATTAAGAAGTAAAGTTGTCAGAGATAAAATGGTCAAAAATGACGCATTTTATTCTCAAACGAAGGGAGGGTGTATGTGCCAAGACCGTATTGGCACATATATAAAATAATTTTATTTAAAAAATTATTAAAATAAGAAATCAACTAATCAATAAATAAGTTATAAAAATCTCAAGTTTCTTTATTAAATGAAATGTAGTTTGTTTTCGTAAATGTAAAACTAAAAGTCTAAGTAGTTTTTTAAATAAAAGTTACAATTAATTAATTAAAAGAGGGGAGGGGGAGTTTTCCTATAAAAAAAAAACTAAGAGTTCTTAAAGGAAGTTAAAGAGTTTCTATTATAAATTAAAAGTTAAAATATAAATCTCTTTTCATTCGCGATTGTAGAATAGAATATATATGTGCGTAAATGTAAGTTTGTTAATAAAATATATAATAAATGCATGTATAGGTGCATGTTAAAATCATATTGAGAAAAACACATGAAAATAAATGTTAAAATGAGAGTTAAAAAATATATTTAAAAACATGTTTGCATGGTTACTAATTAAAAACAAAAAACAACACATTTGTGATGGCTGCTAATTAAAATACCCAACAACAATATTAAAAAGGATTAGCTACTTAAGGAATTTCGACAACAGGATTATATGCTTATATCAAAGGAATTTCGACAACCGATATTGCCGGAGGATATCAAAATGAAAACGTCATATATATAGATAGCCAAGTTTTTATCGGACATTTTAGTCTAGTTAATGACATCAGAGAGTATAATCTAGATTCGTGCAGTTTATTATGAATCAATCAAGAATGCAGTGTTAAAACCATGGGAAACATGCGGTTGTTCTCCAGTCTGAAGTCTGGTAAAACAGCAAAATCTGCCCGTGAAAATAATGTCTTCATAACAGCTTGAAGAATCTCTGTCAATATCTAATTGTCTCCAAAAATAATACCAACTGATAATGATCAAATCTTCGCAAGAAACTTTGAATCTAACCAATTAGATATACTTCATTAGAAGCAGCAAACAACAAGCTGTATACCCATTCAAAATCCTAGGTAAATAACATTTTCTTCTTATATTCTTTCCTTAGTAGCCATTGCATTCCTAAAACATTCATGTGAATCCTCCAAGAGTCTAATTATATGAACTCTATATCATATATATAATGAACTATTGATAAGTGTGTTGAAGTTTCAAATGCTATTTAATGATTTATTATTGTATATGTGAATGGATGGGTTAAATATGTGCGTGATAAAAATACCAATATTATATTAGTTAAAAAATTATAAAGATGTTTAAATTTAGTAAATTAATGTTAGTTAATAAATTGTCTTTAAACTTAAACTTTATTTGTCGGTCAATTCTTTTCACCAACCTTTTCATTAATTCTTTCCACCACTAATTTTGTATAATTTTGTTATTGAATTAAAATTAGACTGATC
This sequence comes from Epiperipatus broadwayi, assembly GCA_028023455.1. Classification (NCBI taxonomy): domain Eukaryota; kingdom Metazoa; phylum Onychophora; class Udeonychophora; order Euonychophora; family Peripatidae; genus Epiperipatus; species Epiperipatus broadwayi. The sequence continues at coordinate 1,202,272 of JAQFVV010012504.1, read as the reverse complement.
TAGTTTTAGGGAATGTTTCGAGCGCTGGATTATGAGCCTACTGTCCGGATACATTAGTCTTAGACTAGCTGGTGCCTGGGGTTTACTCCGAAACAAATAAAGTGTTTGGATAGTAGGGGTTTGAATCTAGCAGCCGAGGTGGGCCACAATCTAATCATGGATATTGTTGATAGTTAAAGCTATCAATAATATTTCCCACTTTGCTCGAATGTGCCAGTTCGTTCAAGTAACATTTATAATTACATAAGTTTATAAATGTGTTATAAAGAAGTTTGAAACCAGCCAAAACATTTGCAGGGTAAATAAGATCTTCTGCAGAGTGAATCAAAACTACCCCAAATCTAAAATTAAACCAGACCAGCATAAAAATAATATTAAAACACAACCTAAGGTTTCACTGCTACAAGCAGACTTCTCAAGTGTAAAGAACTACAAAAAAACCACACATTATATATACTATTAAAAACTACCCACAAATCCATTCACTTCCCATCCACCCTTAATATTAAAAGAACTCTTAAATAAGTTAATTGCTTCAGAATAATAAATTTTCAATAATAAAGACTCTTTAATTCTTCTTTTGATTTCATTTCTCTCAAAGAAGACAACCTTAGCTTCATCAAAATCAATAGTGTGGCCTGTATCTTTTTCATGGACATACAAAGCAGAACTAAGATATCTATTTTTAACTCTACTTTTATGAACCTTTATTCTTTCATTTAAACTCAAACTACTCTGACCTATGTAAACCTTCTTACAAAATAAACAAGGAATAAAATATACCACATCAGGAATAGTCTTTCTATCAAAAACTTCTTTTGTATTATAATTTAAACTCAAACTACTCTGACCTATGTAAACCTTCTTACAAAATAAACAAGGAATAAAATATACCACACCAGGAATAGTCTTTCTATCAAAAACTTCTTTTGTATTATAATAATACAAAAGAAGTTTTTGATAGAAAGACTATTCCTGGTGTGGTATATTTTATTCCTTGTTTATTTTGTAAGAAGGTTTACATAGGTCAGAGTAGTTTGAGTTTAAATGAAAGAATAAAGGTTCATAAAAGTAGAGTTAAAAATAGATATCTTAGTTCTGCTTTGTATGTCCATGAAAAAGATACAGGCCACACTATTGATTTTGATGAAGCTAAGGTTGTCTTCTTTGAGAGAAATGAAATCAAAAGAAGAATTAAAGAGTCTTTATTATTGAAAATTTATTATTCTGAAGCAATTAACTTATTTAAGAGTTCTTTTAATATTAAGGGTGGATGGGAAGTGAATGGATTTGTAGGTAGTTTTTAATAGTATATATAATGTGTGGTTTTTTGTAGTTCTTTACACTTGAGAAGTCTGCTTGTAGCAGTGAAACCTTAGGTTGTGTTTTAATATTATTTTTATGCTGGTCTGGTTTAATTTTAGATTTGGGGTAGTTTTGATTATATATATATATATAGGAGATGATGATCTGGAGCAATTGATAAGTATTGGTCCAGCATGAAATATATACATTGGAGATAATTTATATTTTTCACATATATGTGATCATGTGTATCAGTTATTTAAGATGGAATGGAAGCTTAAGCTTGAAAGTCTGAGTTCTAATCCCATCTAATTACATTTAAGTTCAGTATAGTCAATATACTTGTTTTTAAATATTACATATTCAGCTTGTATTCTGTCACCACTCTTCTATGTATTTGAATGAACATAAAGTCAACATGGGTATGACAATAATATTGGCATCAACAAGGGATTTGAGCATTCCATTATCAAAATGTCAAAGAAATGGATGGCTGAAGAGTTGGAGGATGGAGAATATTGAACTCTTCCATTAGTGTTTGAGGATTTGCTATCTTAATATAAACTGAGTACTGATTATATATATGTGTAAGGGAGACGATGAGCTAGACCAACTGATGAGTGCTAGTTTCAGTGTGAAATACATATATTGGACTCCATCATTTATCTTTTTCTCATATCTTTTTCTCATATATGTGGTGATGTGAATTGGTTGTATAAGATGAAATGAATAGTTTTAGGGATCTTGAAAATCTGAATTCAAATCCCTTCTAATTACATTAAGTTCAGTGTAGACAATATACTTCTATTTAAATGCAAATATAATTAATAACCATATTTGAAATATGTAATAAATAAATACAAAAAACAGGTTGTGTAAAGAACGGTGATTATATGATGTAATAAATATACTTAATCAAAATGATAGTGCGTACATAGATAAATTTATAATTCATATATCCACACAGAAATATAAATAATTATTATTAATGTAATGATATTAAAAAATTGTTTTAAACACTAAAATGATTTTAATTTATATCATTCACACAGTATGTATCAGTTATATGTAAAATTCAAACAATCACAGACATTCTGAAATGCGTAATAATATATATATATTTAAAAAGAATTTTAGGTGAGAAAAATATTATTATCATTTAACTATTTGAAGTATTTCTTATTAATCAAAATAAGAATGCTATCAATTTTAATTTTTTTAAAAAGACTTATAACATTAAGATAATATGATGATCACAACAGTTTTTAATTTAAATATTAAAACTTCTACAGAAAACAAACATTCCAAAAGAAATCAGTGAAATTGAAATAATCATGTTAAACTTAATAATAGCCCTCATTTTGTATGAGAAATACTTCCACTGGTCAAACATTATTTCATCTTATTAAAACTAATTTACGACAGCAACAATATTCATGTTAAATCATAATCGTGAGTAATATTTATTGTAAAAGGAGACTTTTCTAAATATTTGCGTAAAACATTATATAATATATAGGGTTTGAACTCAAACTTTCATACAACCCTCAACTATCCACCATATCTCATACTGCTGTCACACTGGATCATACACATAATGAAAAGATAAATAATCACCAATATACTATTTCGTGCTAAACCAGCACTCGTCAGTTGGTCCAGATTATCATCTCCACACATATATACAATCAATCCTCAGCTTATATTAAGATAGCCAATCTTCATACTTTAATGGACAGGCTTCAATTCACTCCACCCCACAACTTTTCAGCCATCCATTTCATTGAAAATCTGATAATGGAACACTGAATGCATTAAAATTTACAATGTAGTGAGTTCTAAAATTGAGATGACTGACTAAATCCTGTTATAAAAATGATAAGTAATGATACACCAATACTAATGATGATTAAAGAAATATTAAAATCAATACATCTGTCGATTATTAACAGAAGTACTTTAAGAAAATATTTTTACAATTAGTATCAGAAGGAAATAATCATTTTATTATGTGATGATTGAAGAATATATATTACTCAGCTGATGTATTCTACTTTACTGAAGCTGTCTTTAAGCAGAAGATTTAAATTTCAATAAATCAAATCTTTTCAGTGTTACCTTATGCATTGGTAATCTTAAAAGAAAAACTGATATTAATGGTTTTTAGAGTAGCATTTTGAGCATGAAATTATAAGTCAAGCCTAAATTTTAAGGCCATTACTTTTATAAACAAACTAGAGCAATTCTTTGATGTCCAGATTTTGAGATATTGTATGAACTTTTTGCAAAACTAAAAATAATATTTGTGTAGTCATATTATATATTGGAAAATATCTAGTATACCACAAAAAGTACATTATGAAGATTTTAGAATAAGATTTGTTAAGATCTTTCAATATAGAACATTTTTTTAGATATGTCCAGATAATAGGAGTCAAAAGTAAACATCATTTGTTTTCTGATTGATATTGTGCTTCAGTCCAATATATAAGTTCTTTTAAGCCCATATTAGAAATGTACTGTGTTTATTTGATAGTTTCATCAGTGAAATAGAAACTGTTTTCTTACAAACATATTTAATATTAAATTCTATAGGGAAATAGCTGTAAAAGATTCTCAAAGCAGTAAACATTTTTTATTAGAATTTTCAGAATTTTTGAGGATTTATTCATGTACCATGCCATCAAGCTAAGTATTTAAGAATTATCTTTTAGATATATACAGTGTGTTACACACCTGGCTTCTTGTAGAACCATCTACAAATCAATGAATGTGTTACATAATATAATTTAACTACTTACCATAAAAGTTTTAGAGAAATAATGTGTTTTAATCATGAGTTAAGATATAAAATATGAGTGCATTCTATACCTTCACAAATCTTTTCAGTATGGTCTCTACCATTATAAAATCTTGTAAATCATTTGAAAAGTTCCTGAGACTCATGGATATACTATCATACATAATTTGAATCATTTCAAATATTTCAGAAGTAGTTTTTTTTTTTTTAATTTAAAACAAAATTTAATGTTAGCACATTAATTTATCTGAGTTAAGATAAAATTCCATTGTCATCTTTCACGTTACCACTTGTGATCCAGACTCAAAATTTTTTATAGTAAGTAGGTAAACAAGATCATTACATAACACATGCATTGATTCAGAGATTGATAACAGTATCAAACTCTGCAAGTTTTCATAATCAATGGATGCAGGAAGGCTTATACATTAAAACCCCTATCTGGTGCCTACTCATCCAACATCCTTAGACTAGTTTCTAGCTTATGACTTTCATCAGTGAGGTGCCTTGGGTTTGAGACCACTGTACCTAGATCTTAGAATATGGAGATGTTGGATGAGTAGGCACTAGTTAGTGATTTTATGCACAAAGCTTCCTGTATCCAATTGATTATGAAATCTTGCACTTGGTGGCACTACTGTGGGAGAGTTTAGTACCTGTGACTGACTTGTTGTGCTGATGTGGCTGTTTTGTTCTGCAAGATAAAAAAGTATGTGGGTTTTTTTTTTGCAAATATCATCAAACCAATTTATTGCTACAAAAACTGTGCTTGCTATGTGGATGTGGAGAGGAAATTGGGGTAAAGAGAGATAGATTTAATTGGATTTGGAAAGATCAGGAATAAAGTGTTTCATTATGCTATTGTAAATATAGAAAGAAAAAAATGTTTTGTTGTGGGGTTGTTGCTGAAAGGGTTTTATAACTACGTTTTATGTAATATTAATTGGTTTTTAGTAATTTTGATATTAAAGAATTTTTTTTAATTTAAGAAAGGAAGTGATTTATTTGAAAAAGAAGATACTATTTTAAGGTCTAAGGGCGGGAAACATGTGTTTATTGATCACCATTGAAAAAAAGTTAAGTTTTTCTCTTTTCATATAAAGGGGTTTGAAGAGTAGGAGAGGAAGCATAAAGTTATATATAGAGTAAGGAACTTAAAAAATAAGAAATATGAATTGCATTTGTATTCCACAATGCATATATAATGGTCAGAAAGAAATTAGGGATGCTATAGTAGAGTGTACTGTATATGATGTGGTTTATCATTTGAAATGCTTAAATAAGACTAGGAAGGATCTAACAAGTTTAAGGTTATATAGACAGTGCATAAATGTAATAAAAGAGGTGAAAAGATGGTTTCTAAGTGTAGATAGTTTAAAGAGAAAGTCAGGAGAAATGAAGAAATATGTAGCTGAGGAAGATAGGATAGAGTATGTTTTTAGTAGAAGTGACATGGATGAAAATATAAGTAGTGCAATGGAGAGGATTAACCAAAAATAAGTAAGATAGAAGAAGTGATAAATGATGTAAAAGCTAAATTAATGTCTTAGATATGAAGCATGAGAAGATAATGGAATTATTGAATAGAAATGATAAGGAAGATGTAGATAAGGAGGTCCGGAAGGAGGAAAAGAACATTACAGATGAAGTAGAAAAAATAAACTATGAGACAGCATTGATATGAGATTCACTAATTAGAGAATGTGGAGATATAATTGCAAGGAAAATAGAAACAGGTACATAAGAATATGTCTGCCTGGAGATAGAATTAGGATTGTAGATGTGTATGTTATGGTACAGATAAATAATTTGTCAGAGCCATCGGAGAGAGTAATGGATAAGTACAAAGACATGATTAGTATTTTGAGTAAGATTAAAGAAAGAGTAGGAATAGTTGGATTATTACCAAGATTGGTCAATGGGTATATGTTAGATAGTGCATGTTCTATAAATGAGAGATTAAAAAAATTGTGTGAGATAAATGATGTTGTGTTTATGGATGTGTGAGATTTTTTTATTATTAAGAAAGAGTTATTTAGTAAAAATGGATTGAACTTAGGAAAACAAGGAAGTGAAGTTTTAGGGAGTTTGATTTATAAAGAATATAGTACAGGAAAGTTATGGGGGGGGGGTAAGTGGCACTGTTATTATAAAGAAGAGGAATGTTATCATAAAAAAGAGGAATGGATGGGATGTAAGAAATAAACAATGGATAGTGTATTTAGATATAAATGTAGATGTGGAGAGAAAATGGGTCTGTAAAATTAAAGGCAAGCAAGTATTTATAAATGTAATGGAGAAGAAATAATCAAAAGAATTTATAAAAGAGTAATCAGGAAAGAATAAATTGTTAAAATTGGAAATTTAAATATGCCAGGTGGTAGGAGATCAGAAAGGTGGCTGGAATTAAACAAAGCAGTTAAAAATGAAAAACTTGAAGTACTAGCAATAGTGGGAACACTTTTAAGAGAAGAAGAAGAACTATACTGGAAAACTTGGTAAGGCAGGGTATAAATAGAAAAGAATAAGAAAAAAGGGGTGGTGGCATAGGAGTTATGTCAAAACATATTAAATACTGTTAAATTTTAATAACATTTAGATGGTGGCTATAGTGTATATAGTCCACTGGAGATAGTCAAACTATAATGGAGTGGAACAGTAGCATATGCTTAGTTAAGAATATACAGAGTTTCAAATAAAGGGGAAGAGAATAATGGTTATAGGGGATATGAATGGGTATATTGAAGAAATTGATGATGTAGGTAATAAGAATGGACAGCTTTTGAATAATTTTTGTCAGAGAGTGAACTTGAGCATTGGAAATTTATTAAATATTTATGAGGGATAATACACATGGTCTAGAAATAATATATTTCACACAATAGATTATGTATTACTAGAGAAAGAGGGAATGAATAAAGTATGGAAAATTAGGGGGTTGATAATGAAGAGAGAGTATGTAAGAGTGATCATAATTTCTTTATAATAGAAATGATTAGTAATGTGATGGAAAATAGTAATAAAAGTAGAAAGGGTAGTGAAAGACATGGATGGAGAATGAATGATAAGAATAAGTTAGAAGAATATAAAATAAAAATAGGAAGAAACCATGGAAAAGTTGGTTGGAGATGAATATAATGACTGGGGTAGTGAAGTAGAAAAAGTGGAAAATAGGGGTTTAGGATAGAATATTCAGAAGAATAAAAGTAATAGAAAAATGAGAGTTAGTAAAAGTGTAAAAGAAAGTAAAAAAAAGCATGCAGAGAATATAAGTGCTCTATTAAGAACGAAGAAAGTGAAAAATTATGTTAATGTTAAATGGGAAAAGTATTTTTTAAAAAAGAAGTTGGCTAAATTAGATAATTATATAGAAAGAATAAAATTAAATAGTAAATTATTGGAGGATATTAATAATAATGGAAAAGATGGAAGTAAAAAAATTTGGAAATACATTAAAAAAAGGAATATAGTGGAGAGAAAAATAGTATTACTAGATGAGTGAATAGGGTGTAGCTCTAGAAAAGAATTAGAGACAATATTAAATAAGTATGTAATGGATATAGAAAAAATGTTAGATGTGAAGGACAGAGTGATAACAAACATGAAAGCATGTAATAATAGAAATATTAAATTTACAGAAAATGAACTGAATGAGGAAAGGAAGAAATTGAAAAGTAGGAAGGCAAGAGGTTTAGATGGATGGGCAGTGGAAATGGTAATAAATTTAGGACATAGGGCAAAATTAAACCTATTATTATGTTTTAATAAGATGGCACAGAAGAGAGATTTTCTGGATAGTTGGAGTAGTAGAAGAATAAGACTACTATTTAAATGAAAGAGTAAAGATCATAGAAAGTTAAATAATTATAGACCAATAGTGGTAACATCAGTGTTATATAAAGTTTTCACATATGTGTTGGCTGGAAGAGTCACAAAATGTATGAAAGAAAACAATATAGTGGGAGAAATGCAAGGAGGTTTTTGATTGGTTAGGCCTATAGGGAATAGTTTTTATTTGTAGTTATACAACTTACAGATATAGTAGAAATACGGGTGCACAGTTATATATGGTTTTTATAAATATAGAGAGGATATATAATAGAGTTAATAGAAATATATTATGGGTAAATTTAGTAAATTTGGAAATGGATGGAGCTTTAGTGGATCATATTAAGAGATTGTATGAAAATAATTACTATACTTGTCAATTAGGGAATATAGAATCAAAGTTAAAAATAGGGTGGGACTAAGGCAAAATGCCCTATGTCATCTATTTTGTTTTTGTTGTATTTGAGAGAAATGAAGATAGCAATAGAAAGACTATGAAGAGGAGTAGAGATCCCATTAAAGATGGCAAGAGAGTATATATATTATCAAGTCTTTTATTTGCAGATGATGTCTTCTTTATGCTAAAGATATGCACAAGGTTCGATAAAGAGATGGGGATTAAATTTAGTGGCAAAATCAAAAGTAATGATTAATACTGGGGAAAGAGAAGATAAAGAATTTTTATTGGGGGATATAAAATTAAATCTAATTAATAGGTATACCTATTTGGGAATCATCTGAAATAATCAAAGAAATTGTTTGGATGAATGGAAGAAAAAATTGATAAATGAAGCAAAGAAAAGAAAAGGACTGATAAAGAAATTAACAATGTTTTCATCTAATAAGTATGAGGTAGCTAGAATTGTATGGAAGGGCATGATATAGCAATAGCAGGGTTAACATATGGCAATGATGCCTTATGTGATAGTAAAGGGGTGTTATATTATTTAGAAAAAGTACAAAGGGAAGTAGGAAAACATCCATTAGATGCAAATGTGTGGACAGCAAAGGAGACAATTCAAGGAGAAATGGAATGATCAAGTATTTATATGAGAAATGCAAAAAATCAAAATGAAAATATTTGGTAGATTGTAATTTATAAATAATAAGAGAATAGTTAAAATAGTATTTAATTGGGTTATGAGTAAAAGGAAGGCAACAAGATGGATGAGAAATGTAGTATGGTATGCAGAAGATTTGTATAAAGAATTTATGTTGGTATTCTTATGCAAAAGTAGGATGATTGTGTTATGAGAATTGTTGAATGTTGTGGTGGTAAGGAATGGGATAGAAGAATAGATGCATTAATAAAGAATAGAAAGTTGGAGAGATTGAGAACTGGTAAGTAGAGTAAAAGGAGTTTAAATATATATAGAAGTAAACATAATATTGGGTGCAAATTAATTTATAATAATAACAAGGAAAGTAGTTTACTGTTTAAGGCTTGAACAGAACCTTTAGCAACAAGGAAATATACACATAAATGAAAAAATGTGGGCAAGTTTTGTAAGGAAGGCATAGAAAATATTAGACATCTGTTAATTCAATGTAAATGCCTGCAAGCAAGCAGAAAGGGTACACATAATGAAGTTGTGGACGAATAAATATAAACAAAGTGATTATACAGAAAGTGTGTTCTTGGTTTTTATACTAGGTTTGGAAACATATAAGGGGGATTTAGATATAAAGGTCATGGAGTTGACAAATATTATGTTGTGGAAATATAATGAAGCAGGACAGAGAAAAATATGGGAAACTTAGGATGGGGAATAGAAAGGGAAGGTAAAGTGGCTAACAGATTTCTCTGGATATAGTGGCTGAGAGATTCCTGACTCTGAAAAAAAAGTCACAGTGTATCACATCACATTGCATACTCTTATTAGCAGCATGAGTAAGCATATGAAATGGTGATCATGTGATGCTTTGAAGATTCAGAGATAAGGCAATTCAGAGAGAGAAACAATTATCAATTATCTTTTTACTGAGAGACACATATAAGCTTGATTTCTTTTTGGTTAATAGTAGTAATACAATCATAATAAGAAATTAAGACATTGTTTTTAAAATGAAAAGCAATATATTTTTAATTACTAAAATAAGGGAGTAATTATAGAACTACAAAATTTTAAGCACTCTTCCCAAAATCATATAAATTAACCAATAATAATCATCAGTGAAAATATTTTGTCAATGCTTGCCCCCTTCCCTACTGCATTATATTCTAACATCTCAATATTTAAATCTATATGATAAACTTTAAAAATCCAGGTACATTAATAGATACATGATTCTATAATTAATTTTTCAGAATTACAGACCCTCTCATTTGAAAGTACTAACGTTAATTAATCTAAAAATTGTGCTATACCTACCTTTTTTTTTAAATAAAAATTTAATTATTAATCATTTAAATACAACTGAACTTATTATGACACAAGTAAAAAATAAAATTATGACACAAATAAAAAATAAAATAAAAATACATAAATGAAGTATCATTCCCCTTCCTGCTTTCATTTAAAATTTCATTAATAGAAAAAATAATTTTATATTACCTTGAATCAAAAGGCACAACATGATAAAGAAAAGCAAATTCACATTCATCAGTTAAGTGTCCTGGATTTCATATATTAATCCAGATCTTCCCTTTAATTATATTACACTATTTAAAAAAATGAGCTGAATGTTTTCCTGAAGGTTTGTAATGATGGTGTTCTATTTGTATATTTATATTCATCTAATATGAGTATTGAGTGTTTTTAGAAAAATTTAACTTTATTTAAATATTCCCAATACATTCAACTGTTAGTAATAGCACATCTAACAGGTTAGTATATGCACAATGTTTTGAGAGGTGTTATTCTCCTTTCTTCTTCAGGTGCTACTAGCTTGACCAGTGACAGTACTTCATGGGATTTGAACCTGGCCCCGTAGATTCTTGAGTAACCACGTGAACTATCCTGCCAAAGGTAACCATCAGTAGAAATTTTATATACTTATCTATGAGGTTCCTCCTGAATTCTTTACTTTTCCATACTTTTCTATTCTTTCCTTTTTTCTATTGACTGTTGCCATTGGCAGATTGGTTCAGTATTACTTTAAAATTCAATACTCAAGAATATAAGAATCCAGGTTTGAATCCCATGCTAGTACTGTCCCTGGTCAAGCCAGCAACACCTGAAGAAGAAAGGAGAATATTAGCTCTCAAAACCATATGCATATACAAACCTGTTAGATGTGCTATTACTAACAAATGAATGCATTTGGAATATTCAAATAAAGTTAAATTTTTCTAAAGACATTCAATACTCATATTAGATAATGGAAATAGACCAATATAAAAATACAAAATAAGCTGAATGTTTCAAACATCTTAAAATAATCAACCAGGTTGATTTGGATTTAGAATCTTAGGGTATTTGAACATTTAAAACCATTAAAGTTTTTAATATAAGTAAAAGTGGATTCTGGTTGGATATATTCAATTCAGATTTTTCACTAGTTGAAACCAATAACCAGAAACTACTATGGGGTTGACTTCTTCTGCCATCTGTTGTGTACTAGTTACTGATGTTTACACAAATAACGCTAGAGTAGAGTGGTATAAAATGAATCACTGTTTTTAATGCAAAATAAAATGAATAACATCAAAATATTGCAATATTTGTTTTTAATGTAACCAGGACTTTTAGAATTTATATTAATTCGCAAATATTGAGTATTCTTGACTAATATCAAGTAGTATATATATATATGTAATAAATAAAATTAAAAATAAATGCAAGTAAATTTATATATATATATATTTTTCCACTTACTTATATCCCTCTATGATTGCTTTAAGTAGTCCATTTTCGATAGAGCAAATAATCACAGAACTTTCGACAATTTCTTGATCGTCATTATTATTATCTAGCCGATGTGTTTCATACCATATTCCAGAAAACTAAAAATCAGTAGTTTATATTTATGAGCTTAGATTGTTTTTTTTCTTTTTGAATTAAATATATTTAGTTTTATTTATGTTTGACATTTTTAATAAATTGATATATATATATACACACTTTGATTTACAAGAATTAAAATTTTTTCAGATGTTGTTATTCATATGTTTCAAGAGTGTGGGGAGGAGTGAAAACTTAAAGCACATATCTTATGTATGTGGGTGTATGCGTCTTTTACCCCCTCCCCACTCATCTGAGCAATCCAGAGAGTATTCTCGGACTTATTTTATCCACTTGCTAAAAATAACTTACTTTCCAAAAAATATTGAATGACAAAATGGTTGGATATAAACAGAGTTCTCTAATAAAATCTTCCATCTTCATTCAAATTTGAGTTTTAGATCATGGCCAGGATAAGAAAAATGCATTAATCACTATCAAAAAATAATGTAAAAATAGATCTTGATTTAGTACCAATGAACTTATGAAAGCTGGGCCACATTGTTATTGCATTCTTATTTTACAATCAATATATCAACAATCATTTGACCAATCTAGATTACTTTAGGTTACCTTCCAGTTAAAAATAGCCAGAAATGTATTTTCCGAGGGTCACAAAGACCAGTAAGGTAGTGATAGAAAATTAAAACAATATACAGAGACATGTATATAACGCCCGCCGTTTATTAGCCTAAATAAAAAATATGTAAGACTTTAATAGTAAACATTTAGACTATATATGGTTTAACTATATTATTATTATTATTATTATTATTATTATTATTATTATTATTATTATTATTATTATTATTATTATTATTATTATTATTATTATTATTATTATTATTATTATTATTATTATTATTATTATTATTATTATTATTATTATTATTATTATTATTATTATTATTATTATTATTATTATTATTATTATTATTATTATTATTATTATTATTATTATTATTATTATTATTATTATTATTATTATTATTATTATTATTATTATTATTATTATTATTATTATTATTATTATTATTATTATTATTATTATTATTATTATTATTATTATTATTATTATTATTATTATTATTATTATTATTATGTTTCAAAAAAGGAAGTTTATTAATCAAAGAAATACAGAGTTTTTTATATTGATTTTACATTGATTTTTTACAGTGACTTTCCCATTGGTTTTATGTACAAGCATTTTTATAGTCTTCGGTTACATGTTTTCAATAAAAAGTTATCTAATTTTTACATAAAAATTATTTATTGTAGAGAGAGGGAAAAAATGTTTTTTATTTCCATATTTATTGTTATTAAATTTTCAGTGTTCTTGAATTTTTGGCACTTATAGCATTGATTGTTGTTTGATAAGAGACCATGTAGCTGCATAAATATGGGGATTTGCTATTGTCTTGTCTCTATTCCATATTTGGTTTAGTTTGTTGTAGAAGGTGGATGGATGCCTTCTGGGGTTGTTGCTCATTAGATAGGCACACCTGGTACACCAAAAAGCATATAGTAATTGCTGCCCTAATGCTGGGTATTGATCTGCCTTGAAAAACCTTAATTATTTGACAAATGGTCATGTTTTGTTGGTGGTATATTGCACCCATCATTGTTCTTACATTGTATAATGCAGTACATTGATACAATAGGTGTTGTATGGTCTCTTCAGCCTTGTGGAATAGTCCACAAAAAGGGTCTATTGAAACATACATCCTCTTATGGTGTAAGAAGTATGTTGTTGGCATTGCGATGAGATTTACTTTTAGAATGAAATCAAAAAATTTGGGTTCTAGTGACCACTTTTTGTATTCATGTAGTAATTTTCTGTTGTTTATTCCGAGTATTGTGTTATCGTTGTTTAGGTCTCTTTCCTGTTGAATTTGTTCGTGAATGTTCCAATATGAATATTTGTGTGTATATTGCTCTGTTCTGTTAAAAGTTGTTTTATATTGATGGATGATTGATGATATATATAGACCTGTTGGGGGTGGTTTGTCAGTTGGAGTAATTTGAATTAAGCATTTAAGTTTTGGAAATTGATTCATAATGGAAATTACTAGATTACTTAATTTTTGTGTATAAAAAATGTCAATATTGTGCAAACCTAGACCATTTTTAATAAGGGGTTGATTTAGTCTTTTTGTTGATATTGCAACCACTTTTCTTGACCATAGAAGTTGGTTACAGATGGTTTTAATCTTTGCTTTGAAAGCTTTTGAGAATTTTATTATTGGTAAATAATATGTTATTTTTGTCATTATAAGTTGATTTATTAGCTGGACCTTAGAATATATAGAGAGATATGTTTTTGATAGGGAGGTGACAATGCATTGTGCTTCTTCTTTTAATCTATTTTGGATTAAACACCTCATTCCGGTTATTCCCAGATGAAATGGGAATCCTAAAAAAACGTGTTGGTTTTGCTTTGTAAATGGACGTGCATGGTTTTCCGGTAAACATAGACCATGCAGTAGTCTTTTCTGGATTAAACTTCAATTTGTATTGTTGCATATATTCTTTAAGAATTTTTTGTAATTGTGGTAATTGTTTTTTTGAATTGAGAAAAACAGTGATGTCATCCATATAAGCCAAGCAAGCTATATATTGTGTAGTGCCGGGTACTTGAATGCCGGTAAATGTTTTTTGGATTTTTTCTATTAAAGGATTAATATATAGAATAAATAACAGTGAACTGAGAGGAGAGCCTTGGGATATGGATTGGGTGGGAACAAATGATGGAGAATTTTTTCCATTTAATGTTATGTGTATTTCTCTGTTGAGAAGTAGATTTGCAATGATGTACAGATGTGTCTTGGGGATAGATGTATTTCCAAGCATGTCTAGCAATATGGAAATGTCTACTCCATCGAAAGCTCCCTCGATATCTAGTTGAACTGCTATTGGACTATATTTTTTTTTCTGTCTTGTTGAATCCAGGATTGCTTTGAATAATGCTGCTGCTTGAATTGTGGAGTTCCTTTTGGCAAATTGAACTTCTGATATCAGTGGCATTATATGTATTTCTATTGTTTCTTTTATTTTTTCAAGAATTTTTATTGGCAAAGATTCCATGGAAATTGGTCTGAGTTCTGTGAGGGATGGGGTAGTTTTAGCTTTTTTGTTGAATGGCACTATTGCAATGGGATGAACTCCCTCCACATCCTGAATTTCTCGAGATAGGTGGTTTGCTAGGTTGCACAGATATTGTGCTGTGTATTTACTTAGGTGTTTTAGTATGAATAATGGTATTCCAGGACTTCCTGGATGGCATGCATTTGGTATTGTATTTAGTTTTGTCAGGAAGTCCTTTGTTATGAAAGGTTTTTGTGTTTATGCTTGTCCAAATAGCTTGGAGTGTAATTTAAGTGGTGTTTTAGATTGGAGTTTGGTTTTAAAATGCTCAAAAATAAGAAGGATCATATTGTGTCCTGTATATGTGCCATCTTTTGTTTCTATTGCCTTGGAACTTTGATGATTGGTGGGTTTCCCAGTGCCCATTTAATGTAATCTCTGGTCCATGTATGTGGTTGGGTTACGCATATTTTGCTTTTTTTGATTCTCAAATATTCTTTTAGTGTTTCACATGTTTTGTTGTATGTCCTTGTTAGACCATGTATATACTGCTGTGTTTGATGTGATGGCGTAATCATGGTTATTCGTTTATGAATTTCATTTGCAAGTGTCAACAATTTGGATGGTGGTGGTTGATTTTTTGTCACATGTGAGATATTGAATGATAGAATGTTTATGTATGCCAGATATTGTTGTAAGGGGTTGAGATTCATATCTTTTATTTTGTTTAGCATTATGTATGTTTCTGAGAAAACAAATTCTGGTGTGGTTGTTGGAAGTAGTACTCTGATTGTTCTTGTTAGTGGGAGAAGTGATGTCTGCATTTGTGTGAGGTTTAGTGCTACTATTTGTGCTGAATGGTTAGCTGTGGGGGTTAATTTTATTGCTATCTGGTGGTGCAGAATTGAGGAGTAGAAGCATAGATCGATGAGTGATGAATGACGACCATTGTGAAAAGATATTGTATTCATTGGTAGGAAGCCTTCACCACTCATCAGTGGTATGGATATTCGGTGAAGCCATTTTTCTATGAATTTCTGATACGACATGTTGCAATCATGAATCATTATTGTTAGGTTTGCTGTACTTGCAAGTATGGAGTTGATGTTCATTATTATAGTGTTAATTCGGCTATCTTGAATAGGCAAGTAAACCAAAATTATATTGAGGTTTATAGTTTTATGTTGAAAAGTTGTAATTAGTAAGTTAGCATCTATGAATATAATTTTGAAAGCTGTGAAAGGGCAATTTGTTGAAATAAGCATGCCTGTGCCTGCAGAAGGTGATGAAGAGTCTCTGGAACAGGCACAGAAGCCTTCTTTGGTTAAATATTTTGCTGGATCAATTTGTGAGCCAGCATAGATTTTTGTCTCCATTAATCCGAGTATATGCGGTTGTGTAAGTGAAAACCATTATTTAAGTTTTGTAATTTTTTGGGTCGAGTTTAAACCCCTAACATTCAATCCGCCAATTTTTAACTTCATTAAATTGGTGTTTGGTGGTTACATTTATTTTCAGGTTTTGAATTGAGAAAAAATTTGTTCTATAGTGTCTTCATAATTTTGTTCTGTTTCTTCATCTATTGAGTTATTTGATTGATTATCTTGTATTGTGTCACTATCATCTTCTTCAGTTTTAACTCTCTTGGTTGTCCTATTCTTTTTTGGTGGCCAGCCTGGTTTTCTATTTGGAGGTGTGGTATTTTTTGGTATTTTTTTTTATTATTATTATTATTATTATTCACATTCATATCGGCTTTTTCAAACCAAATTGTGCAAACGCTTTTTGCGAGTGTTAAATAATAAATGAATACCCTCTGACCCATACAAGATATAGAATTTATGCAGCAATAAAAGGAATCCTCTTATTACTATGACTCAAATATTTATATATGAGCAAATCTGAAGTACTGGCACAGAAGGTGTGACTATAGAACAGTCACTTTGAATTACTATATATAACTTATGAATGAATGACGCCGATGAAATTTACTAGAATTTACTGAACGTCATTCCAACTGAAATTAATCATATATATAAATCAGCATTTATTTTTTATAGCGTCTGTATACAATTGTAATCACATTCATATCGGCTTTTTCAAACCAAATTGTGCAAACGCTTTTTGCGAGTGTTAAATAATAAATGAATACCCTCTGACCCATACAAGATATAGAATTTATGCAGCAATAAAAGGAATTCTCTTATTACTACGACTCAAATATTTATATATGAGCAAATCTGAAGTACTGGCATGGAAGGTGTGACTATAGAACAGTAGTAATAAGAGGATTCCTTTTATTGCTGCATAAATTCTATATCTTGTATGGGTCAGAGGGTATTCATTTATTATTTAACACTCGCAAAAAGCGTTTGCACAATTTGGTTTGAAAAAGCCGATATGAATGTGATTACAATTGTATACAGACGCTATAAAAAATAAATGCTGATTTATATATATGATTAATTTCATTTGGAATGACGTTCAGTAAATTCTAGTAAATTTCATCGGCGTCATTCATTCATAAGTTATATATAGTAATTCAAAGTGACTGTTCTATAGTCACACCTTCTGTGCCAGTACTTCAGATTTGCTCATATATAAATATTTGAGTCGTAGTAATAAGAGGATTCCTTTTATTGCTGCATAAATTCTATATCTTGTATGGGTCAGAGGGTATTCATTTATTATTTAACACTCGCAAAAAGCGTTTGCACAATTTGGTTTGAAAAAGCCGATATGAATGTGATTACAATTGTAAACAGACGCTATAAAAATAAATGCTGATTATTATTATTATTACTATTATTATTTATTATTATTATATAAAAATATTGATTAGAGAATTTAATGAAATGCAAGAAAAAGTAAAAGCACAAGATTATTTGTTATGTAATTTGAAAAAAGAAATTTTTTATTTAAAGCAGCAAAGATTAGAAAACAATATTGAAATTGTTGGTGTTGAATATGCTAATGATGAAAATTTATTTAATATTGTTGAAAATATAGCTAAAAAATTAGAATTGCCAGACTTTAATAAAAATTATATTAATTCTAATTTATAGATTAAAATATGGAGGTAGTTTTAGGCCTGTAATAAAAGTTAATTTTGTTAGTAAAATGGTAAGAGATTTATTTTTGTTAGGAGGTAAAAGAATTAAATTATATCTATCTGATGTTTTGCCTATTGCTACAGTTGATAAGCGTATATATTTAAATGAAGATTTGTTGCCTGAAAATAGGAAATTATTTTGGAAAGTTCGTATAATGGCTAAAGAAAATAAGTATAGGTTTGTTTGGATTAAAGATGGGAAAATTTGGTTGAAAAAAGATACAGGGGATAGGGCTATTAGGATTGATTCTGAATCCGATTTGTCTAATTTATGACATGGGTTGTCTTTTCAAAATATTGTTACAGGAAAAAATAATTTGGATATTGATAATTTTAAGATTTTTCCTATAAATATTCATAGTGTGAGGAAACACTTTGATGAGTTGTTAATTCTTTTACATTCACTTGATTATTCATTTGACATTATAATTTTGTCTGAGATCTGGATTAAGGAATGTGAAAAAGGACTGTATGAGTTAGAGGGATATACATCAATTATTATAAATCAGTGCTTTATGTGACTTCTATTGATGCAGTTTTTGTTCTTCTGGGTGTCTTGTTTTAAATTTCATTTTAGGTTCAGACAAATTAACACTTATTGCTCTGTATAGGTCTTGCAGTCATACAGTTGACACTTTTAGTGATGAGCTTGGTGATTTACTTACTAGATTACATGATAAATTCATTATTCTTGTTGATGACTTGAATATTGATATTTCTGGTGAACTTTCTGTTGCTGCTCAACATTATTTAAATATGCTGTCACTTTTTGGATTTATTCAATGTTTATTTCATCCTACACATGTTACATCTTCATCATCTTCGCTTATTGACCATGTCTTTGCTAGAGTCCTGAAAATATTTTGAAAACATCTTTTTTGGATTGGTGTCTTACAGATCACAGAGGAATTGTTTTTACTTTTAAAAAGAATTTTTCTCATAGTAAAAAGTGTTTTAAACTTTTGTCTCATGATCGTTTGCATTCCTTAATTACTAAATATGATTGGAATTTAATCTTTGAGTTGAATGATGTAAATTGTGCTTTTTCATTTTTTGTTGACAAGATGAAAGAGTTTATAGATTATTGTTCTTTTATAAAATATATAAAGAAGAAAGATTTGAAAAGACATGATTGGATTACAAATGAATTAATATCAAAAGTTAACAGAAAGAAGAAATTGTACAAGCTTTTCAAAAGGTTTCCTGCTAATGAAGATTTTAAAATTCAGCTAAAGGTCCTTGATAAAGAAATAAAGAAAGATATAGTCAAAGCTAAATTGTTTTTCTATTCTACTCAAATTGATTTTTTAAAATCAACTAAATTAAGCAACTTTTGGACTGTTGTTAAAAAATTTATTTTTAAAGAAGGATTTTCACAAATTTCTAGACTAAAAATTAATGAAATATCTATTGATGTTTTAAATAATTCAAAACTAATAGCTGATCATTTCAATCAATATTTTGTACATAGTGTGGAATTGTTAATGAATAGTTTTGACAATAATTGTAGTTCTCATGTTTTTCACTATGAGAAATCTATCCTGAATTATTCTGTTTTTAAAGAGATTGAAGATTGTGAAATTTTAGATTCTCTTTATAAAATGAGACATAATAAATGTGTTGGTTTGGATTGTATTTCTGTAAAAATATTAATTGAAAATGTTTCCATTCTTTTACCAATTTTATCTTTTTTATTTAATTCTTCTATTGATTCAGGTATATTTCCAGATTGTTTAAAATCTGCTGTTGTTACACTTATTTTTAAAAGTGGAGATAGGGAATGTTTGAAAAACTACAGGCCAATTTCTATTTTATCAACATTGTCTCAAATTTTGGAAATGTGTGTAAAAAACAGAATTGTTTTATTTTTTCAAAAATATAATTTATTTTCAAGTAATCAATTTGGGTTTTTGCCAGGAAGATCTACAGAACTGGCTTTATCTGAACATGTTTCAGCCATCACTGAGTCTTTAGAAAAAGGTTACAAAACTATAGGTGTTTATTTAGATTTGCGGAAAGCATTTGATTGTGTTCCACATGATATATTAATAATTAAGTTGCACTATTGTGGCTTAAGGAGTACTGTGCTTGAATGGTTTAAATCTTATTTAAGTAATAGAAGTCAATTTGTTAAAATTAATAATGTTTTGAGTGATTCTGAAATAATTAGATATGGAATTCCTCAAGGTTCAGTCCTGGGTCCATTGTTATTTACTGTTTATATTAATGATCTGCTTGATCTTTCTCTTCAGTCTAACATTTTTTGTTTTGCAGATGATACTGCTTTGGTTACTTCAGCAGTTTCATATAGTTTACTTGAGAAACTTGTGAATGAAGATTTATTTAAAATTACACAATGGATGAACAATAATAGATTATTGCTAAATATTAATAAATGTAATTACATAATATATTCTCTTAAAAATATTCCAGAAAAAGACTTATTAATTCAATTGCCTGAGGTGAATCAAACATCGTCAGAAAATTACCAGGACATCAACAATTTCTTACCTTGGCTTGGTTTTGGATGAGTATTTACATTGGGATAAACATAGTTTTTGGCTTCAAGTAAAATTAAGAAAACTCAATTTTCTTTTTTACAGATTAAGAGATTGTTTGAATAAATCTGTTCTTTTAAGTATATATAAACAAATTTTCTTAAGCAGAAATTGTTATGGAATAACATTATGGGGTGGCACTGCAGCATATTTTTTGAAGTCTTTGCAAACACTACAAAATTTTACATTAAGAATTATTTTGTTTAAACCTTTGGATTTGCCAAGACTTGAATTATATAAGTGTGCTGGAGTTTTAACCATTAATCAATTATTTTTAGTGAATATTTTGTGTTATTATATTAAATACAAAGAAATGAATAAAAATAATTCTTCATCAATAATGGTGACTAGATCAAGTGATTTTGATTTATTATTTGAACCAGTGTACTTTAAAACTCATTGTAGATATCAGAAATGTTATCTTGGTCCAAGATTTCACAATATTTTTATAAGGAACATTGGATTTAATGTTAATGACCTATCAAAAAAAAAACTTTGAGAAAATTTATTATGGACTGGATTATAATTGATGATAATGAAAAACTTTTCATTTCTATTTACTTATTTTATTATATATTAATGTTTTTTTATTTTATTTGCACATGTATTCTTGTTAAGCTCCATGCGTGATTTTTTTATCACAAGGAGATTATATGTTTATTAAATTAAATTAAATTATTATTATTATTATTATTATTATTATTATTATTATTATTATTATTATTATTATTATTATTATTATTATTATTATTATTATTATCATCATCATCATCATCATTATCATTATTGTTATTATAGTAGCAATAATAATAATAATAACAATGATGATGATGATAATAGTAATAATGATAACTGTTATTAATTCTTCATGTGTAGGTCTAAGGCTTAACCCATTCTTCGGCAAGTCATTTATCAGATTATGAGTGTTGCTGTTTTTTCTACAAACAACTGTTTTATTTGTAATGCTTTCTTTATATATTTTTTAGAGTAATTTAAGAGAAAAATTATGAATGAAAATAATCCTTACACTCATATCAAATAAATATTCTTTATTTACACATAACTTACATATGCATAGATATTCCAGAACTATATTTTAGAAAAAAATGTGTCCCAATGAAAACGTGATTGTTTCTGTCTCCAAGCTGCTTTAATCTGAATTAAAGTAACATACTTCAGCTGTTGACCACGAAAATTTTAAGACGCCAACTCATCTGAATCAAGAGTTGTGCCATAAAATATGACTATGTATTTTATAACTTTATGAATCATCTTTAATGTTCTTCCTGCTATCACAAAATCTTGAAACCACTTGAAAACATTATTCTAACTCATGACTTGACTTCCATATACAATTTAAATCATTTCAAACGGTTCAGCAGTGCCCCACCCCCATTTAAAAAAATTTATTATTCCATGTAACTCATGATGTAAAAAAGCTATTGTTATAAATTTTTTGTGGTAGATAATGAAACTATGCATTAAAAATACATACATTGGCTCAAAGACGGTGCTGCAGAGAGCTTAAAGAAATCAATCACCTATCATCTTTTCTCTGAGACACAATGTGTATATAAAGATTAAAAGTGAGTAGATCAGAAACAAATGTGTAAAATATATTAAATTAGTTAAAATTTGATTTAATTTCTCCTTAGATAGAATTCATTCATTCCTCAACTTGCTGAAAATGAGCACATTTGAATTTTTTTTTTTTTGGGGGGGGGGGATTATTGCATAATGTACAATGGCTACTGTTGAAAGTAATAGGTGGAAATATCTATATGCAAGCTTAATATTGGATTGCATAAAAAGACTTTAAACTGATATGATTTTAATTGACTTACATAGAGAGCTTTCTTACCATGTTTTTACTTGAGTTTACCTATTAAGTAGAAAGCTTATAATATGAAATTTGTTCCAAGTAATAGCTAACAAAGTTTCATATGATTTATTTAACTTGTGCTTTACCTCTGCACTAAGAAATAATTCACTTTATTACTCTTTACCAAAGTCATTTGGGGGACTATAAGTAATGAAAAGACCCGAATGATTTATTTTGAACTACATTGTGCTTATCTATCCTGTAATTAACTTCACATTTTGCACTATTCATCATGACTTGAAAGTTTCAACTTTCTAATATTTTTAATCAAACACATTTTTTTGTGTATTGATACTAAGTCAGCAACTATATAATGTAGGGATCTCACTTATATGCTTACTTCAGACATTTTATAAAAAAAATGATTCATACAAAAAATGTGAGACTTCTAGCCAATATTAATATATTCAGTTGCCACTTCATCACTTCACACTAACCTACACTAACCATATATGTAAGCATGTGTGCTTTACTTATTTGTTATTTAGAAGCATGGATGTTTTAAAAATAAATATGATTGTTGGTTGGATGTGTTCATTCTTAATATTCATTACCTGATGAGAACCATTAGACAAAAAGTCATTATAGGATTTTTGGTGTTATCATGTGATATCTATTTTTTATTTATATTTACATAGATATTTTTAAAATAAAAAAATCACTTCAAAAACTGAAATTGAAATCATTTTGTTTTTGGAAAAGTGCTAATATCTAATATTAACAATGCTCTAAAATAGGGGTTTTCAAACTTTTCACCACGAGGGCCAAATTGTTCATTTCAGTACTTTCAGTGAGCCATAAGAAAAAAAAACATATTGTCTTTACAAATCAGACATATGACACCATCCTTTGATTTTGATTGTATGAAGAAGTATGTTACATTCCCTTATTTATTAAACATACATTCATTATCAGTTTTTCTTTTCTTTTCCCAACTTAGTTTAAAACTTAAAATAGAATAAATTTCTAAATAATTATGAAATTACTAAAGTTATAAATGCTCTGTACAAATAATATCTGAATAAATGAAAACACACTTTTAAACCTAAGTTTATGAGGTTATAAATTAAGTTTTACTCTACACTGAATACTACAAGAATTCTTGTAAATCAATTGTAACAGGTAGCAACTGAGATAAAATATCTAAATGCTAGCATTGAATCTACATATTCAATTTAAAGATTAATGTCACAGTATTAGAGCCATTTACAACATTTGGCATAAACTGATTCTGTTAATAGAGGCTGAACAAGGATTCAGTATTAATAAACTTGTGAATAATATTAATATAATATGGAATTTCAATAAATTTTCAACATAATTTTAATTAATGCATTTCTAATCTATCAACTTCCTTTTCTTATTGCAGGTTCCCATTAAAAAATTAGTTTAATGTCTTGAGTAAAATCTTTGCCTATCAATTTTTGAGTAGAACCTAGTGAATCTTCTCTGTATTTGTCATTTTATTTTTATAATTAAACCTTTTTCTATATATTATACAAATAATTTTAATGTTTCAAATTTCAAATATAAGCTGCCAAGTGATACCACTTTTAAACATTCATTTATTTATCTGTTAAATATGAAAATAAATGTCTGAATGAAGTTTTTACCTATAACAATGGTCATGCCATCATTGCATATAATTTATCAATTCAAAAAGTTAGAATAAAATTATACATAAAAAGGGATATATTTAGAATTAGTTATCACCAAAGAAAGAAAAAAAATTCTAAAATTTAATAAATTATTTATTATTATTAAAATCTTAAAGAGTAATTTAGTTTTAAATTAACTTTATTAGGTTTACTATATACAATGGAGATTTCAAATAAAAAAAGCAATAAAATAGATGTTCATATAATTAATAATCAATATATATCTAATGCATATTAATTAGTATATTAAATAGCCAAGTCACTGGGTTGTTAATGAAATCTGATTCCATGTAACTGCAAAAATATTAGCTGGTTATTGGGTTTGATCTCTGATCTTACAGTTATTATTTTTTTTAGAAAGAGTGATTTAGAATTGTGAGATTAAAACTTAGACAGCATCATATAAACCAGAGTGTGAAAAGAATGAATGTAATTCTTATATTTGGAAAGAGACCACTTTGTATATTTTTATGAGATTGTTGATTGTTAGAGTTTGAATGAGTCATGTTAGTGATAAGAGTACAACAAGAAAGAAGTGAGGAACAATCCATAAGAAAGTGTTCCAATGTTTCTTCATTTCTATGAGAGGGCACATAATGGATCTATATTTGTGAAGTGTCACTGTAGAAGAGAAAATAATTAGTAAGAAGGGACTTTGACATTTTAATTAAGAAGTCCAGATATTTGGATTCCAGATGCCAATATCTGAACTTTTTATTTTTCATGTGTCAAACATCGTCCAGGAAGTGACATGACAACTACTTGTAAGGCAGCTGAACTTTTTTATAATGTATTTGTTACTACATAACAAGAAAAATTGACTATTATTTGATATACTATTATTATTTTGAAATTTTATATGTTTACCAATAGTTAATTTTATTTAGAAATACATTATGTGTGAGAGTAGTAAATTTATTTATGAGAATTATTAAAGTTTGATAAAATTATTGTTAATGGTAGGCGGACTATCATAGGAATCACACTATTAACACTTGGAAAGAAACTAATTAGTTTAGTCATTTCATTAATGGGTCTCTGAAGATAAAAGATAGAAATGCTATGTAATGAGAAAACATTGAATTGAATATATTTCTGCATATTTCTTATGCTTAAAGCTATGCTTTTTAATTTCAGCTTAGTTTAGTGATAAGATAGTATTTTTTTTAATGAAGAAGTAAATTTAATAATGGTTAAGAAATAATTAATTTGAGAAAATATTAAAATGTTGACTAGTGATACCTTAGCATATATTGAAAGGCATTCTTTGGATGGTGTTGAATAGCAGTTTTCATTGCATTATATCAGAAGTTCATTGGGTAACCTAAAATTTTATGAGTAGAGGAAAATTTGGAAGGAATGGTCTTACCTTTAAGAATATTCCAGGTAGAAGATTTGCAATAAAGTGGATTAAAGAATTGTTAGTATAATTATTAAGTACAGTTTCAAATAAGGGGTTTTTTTTATGGAAGAAAAATAATTAAGTCATTCATATAGGAGATGTGATTAATGGTCTGTTATAGGATATGTATTCCTGGAATTTTGCTTTCTATTTCCAAATGAAGGGGATTGATATAACTTGTGAAGAGAAAAGAGCTAAGAGGAGAGCCTTGAGGAATAGAATTATATGGACAAAATCCAGGGAGTATTTTTCCACAGACAGTTATGCAGACTTCTCTATTTATAAGTAGATTTTCCAGTATGTAGAGGTATGGCATTAGGGTATTATATTCCTGGAGTAGTTTAGGTATAGGGACTGAGTCAAATGCAGATTTCATATCCAATTTCACAGCAAATGAGCCCTGTTTTTCTACATTGCCTAATGTGGTCTATTATTTTAAACAGAATAGCTGCTAATGAATTAATCAAATCTTTTTTTTTTTGTAAGCTGAAATTTTGATAATGAAGGGAGGACTGGTTGGATTTTATCTTTAATAAGAGATTATTTTAAGAAGGAGTGGAGTCTTGGATATGGGTCTAAGATTGTCCGGGGTGGGGGGGGTAATATTTTTTTAAGAAAGGTCATTATATCAATAGGATAAAGTTTTGGAATTATGTGGATTTTTTTGGGATAAATGATGAATTATTGGAATTGTGGAAATGGTTGAGATGATTAAGCATGAATTTGGGTAATGCATGAGATCGTGGATGAGTACTATCAGGGATGCTGTTTATTGATGTTCAACATAATGTTCAAACAAAAAAGGGGTAAATTTGGCATAGGAAATTTGGATTGAAAGTGATAGTATATAAGGCTAGCACATTTTTTTTGATTATCACATTTGAATCTTTCAAATGGATGATGGTATTGTTGCTTTTGGTTTATAACTAAGGTCCATTATATATATCCTTTTGGCTAATTATGGGGATTTGCCATATATATTTTGACTTTTTAATAGATAGATAGATAATAAGCCAAGATTTGCTGTGCGTGTTTATATTTTTGTTTGAAAGTTATGATAAAGAAATAGATGTTGTCTTTAGTTGAAGATGTATTGTAGCTAATTCTTTTACCAATCTAGTTGGGGGTTTATTTTTTCAAGTATAAAAATTTATGGTATATTTGCTGATGTTTATAAATGTATTCTATTACCATTTTGACAAAGCTTTTTTTTTTACCAAATAGAAACTTGCGATTGCCAACAAATTTTCTAAGATATGACTTTTTAAAAATAAAGTGTTTTCAAAAATAATCGCTTATAAGTGATATTGTTTTGGGTCAAAAATAAATGTTTTGCAAAAATATTGCATCATAATCATTAATTTGTAAATAAATAACATTTTTTCTTTATAAACCTATAAGATGTAATAATTTAGCCTTAGGCTTAAACACTTAGAAAGTCAAAAAATAGCCACTTATTTCATTGCTTTATTATGACATATATAGGATGCTGTCAATCTCACAAAAATGTTCAAATAACTCTGATGTCTTTAGGTTTTTAAAAATTAATACTTTAAAATTGTAGCTGCTAGGAAAAAAGAAACTGCAACTCACTGTAATCCATAAAAGCAGTTGCAGTGCCACTATAATTAATGCCTAGAAGATCAAGATCAAGTGGAGATATCGCTTGATTTTGATTAAACATTGATACACAATTTTGTCATGGGCCAGATAATATCATAATGTGGACCAGATATGGCCTGTGGGCCATAGTTTGGAGATCTCTGCTCTGAAAGCAAAAATATTGCTTTAAAATTCTGGTTTTCCCAATTAACATAAATTCATAACATAGTTGCAGCAAAGACCACTTAATATAAATAAATATTTTCCAGAGAAAACTATTTCATTATAGTTTAATTATGGATAAAATTTCCAACATCAATAATACCAGTTCTCTTCTCTTTATTACAGAACCCTCCACTATAGATTTAATTAACTAATGGACATAAAAATACTTAATATTTTTTATCATCAAATTTATTTTCTTACCAATAAATGAAAACTGTGCCCAGTGATATAGTTTTATCTATCTATCTATCTATCTATCTATCTATCTATCTATCTATCTATCTATCTATCTATCTATCTGTCTGTCTGTCTGTCTGTCTGTCTGTCCGTCCGTCCGTCCGTCCGTCCATCCACCCACCCACCCACCCACCCACTTACCTACCTACCTACCTACCTATCTACCTACCTACCTACCTACCTACCTACCTACCTACCTACCTACCTACCTGTCTGTCTGTCTGTCTGTCTGTCTGTCTGTCTGTCTGTCTGTCTGTCTGTCTGTCTGTCTGTCTATCTGTCTATCTATCTATCTATCTATCTATCTATCTATCTATCTATCTATCTATCTATCTATCTATCTATCTATCTATCTATCTATCTATCTATCTATCTATCTATCTATCTATCTATCTATCATCTATCTATCTATCTATCTATCTATCTATCTATCTATCTATCTATCTATCTATCTATCTATCTATCTATCTATCTATCTATCTATCTATCTATCTATCTATCTATCTATCTATCTATCTATCTATCTATCTATCTATCTATCTATCTATCTATCTATCTATCTATCTATCTATCTATCTATCTATCTATCTATCTATCTATCTATCTATCTATCTATCTATCTATCTATCTATCTATCTATCTATCTATCTATCTATCTATCTATCTATCTATCTATCTATCTATCTATCTATCTATCTATCTATCTATCTATCTATCTATCTATCTATCTATCTATCTATCTATCTATCTATCTATCTATCTATCTATCTATCTATCTATCTCTATCTATCTATCTATCTATCTATCTATCTATCTATCTATCTATCTATCTATCTATCTATCTATCTATCTATCTATCTATCTATCTATCTATCTATCTATCTATCTATCTATCTATCTATCTATCTATCTATCTATCTATCTATCTATCTATCTATCTATCTATCTATCTATCTATCTATCTATCTATCTATCTATCTATCTATCTATCTATCTATCTATCTATCTATCTATCTATCTATCTATCTATCTATCTATCTATCTATATAATAAGCTCCACAAATAGAGAATGGAAGAAATGGAATTCATTAAGACTGTATCATAATCACATGCACAAAACTATTTGAAAACAATACTGAAGTTAGTCAAATGATTTTCTCACATGAATAATGTCTTAACTCTCCACTCTTCTCCTACATTTAAATACTTACAAAGATACATAAGCATTCAACATCAGAAATGTCAAGATGTGTTTATTCATGATTCATTTTCATTATTTTAACCAACAATTAAAGACACATAATTAACTATAACTTCCATACAATATTTATTTCTAATTTTATTAGCAATTTTGTTACTCTTACAGGCAATAGCATCCCTATGGTCAGTTGGGTATATGCCCGAGGTCCAGGGGTTAGTATCTTAAAAAATTGACCAAACAGGAAATGCATTTCCTAATTTAAGTATAATGCTAAAATTTTTATTAACAATTCCAATAATCACTGTTAAGTTCGAATATAGTTTGTCAAAGTTTAAAATAATAAAAAACTATGTAAGATCCACAATGGAATAAGAAAGACTATCCAATCTAATGTTGCTTTCCATAGAAAATAAATTATGCAAAGACCTAAATTTAAGTGAGACAATAGACAAATTTGCTGAAATTAAAGCAAGGAAAAAAGTTAAATTAGTTTTGTTTTTCTTTATATTAATATTAATGTGTTATAAGTTATGTACTACTATTTAAATAAAAATAAATGTTATATATGTTCCTTTTTTATGTTAAAAATTAAAGATTTACTAGGGGACCCACTTCATATTTATACCTGGGCCTCAAAATCCAAAGAGTGGTACTGCTTACAGGTATACATGGTTACTTGAATACAGGTACACTTAGATGTAAGTTTTCTAGCTGATATATGTGGGTTACTAATATTATTATTATTGTAGTGAATCCAGCTAAATAGCTTTAACTTATCCTAATGTAGGTAATCACTTAATCTGTATTTTCTTTTAAATTCATGTCTATAAAATAAAAGACCTCTAATTTTGCATAATGATAGTTAATAATAATAATATAGTTAGAATATATAATACTAGATCTAGTTCCAGATATGTAGTTTAGACAATTTATTTAATATAAATATAGATCATGGCTTGGACAACCATGAATAAGTTTGTATAAAATATTACATAATTAATAACTAATATACATGGTAAGCAAGAAATAATAATGATATCTGAGTGGTAACAGAAGTTAAATATGTGTGTAAAATACCCATTGCTAAGCCTTCCCTTTAATCTGAAAGAACAAGGCTTACTTATGCTTTAATATTTATTATTTATAAATAAACTCATTATGTTGAGAGGAAACTTTTATTTCTCTACATGAGCACTTAACAAATAAAAATACAGAGATTTCAGACTATTCAACAAAATATGGAGAGATGTATGATAGGAATAACAAGAAGAAATTAGAAATGGAATACTGAATGAGGGAACAAATAAGTATTAGTGACATCATTGAAAGAGTTAAGAGACTGAAGTGGGAATTGGATTGGACATATTTATAGAAGAGATGCTAATATATGGACAGATGAAATCTTAAACTAGATCTCAAGAGATTGTAAAAGGCCTAGAAAGAGACCTCATGTGAGACATATGAATGAAATGAGGAAGTTTGCTAGTATGGTGTGAAGAAGAGAGGCTAGAAATTGAAAAAAAAATGGACTGATTTGAAGAAATCTTTATCTTACAATGACTAAAATAATGATGATTATGATGATATATAAAATAAAATATATTGAAATGTGAATATGATCTTTGACGTCTTATTAAATATCATCCAGTCTATCTTAAACAATACCTTTCTCTAAGATATCAATAATTTCTTTCTGCCCAATCTTTTTTTTTTTTAATTATCTGATAATTCCTAATAAAAATCAGAATATGATTGAAACTAGACAATACCTGTATAAATTATATGATTCATATAAAATAAAAAAGTTTCACTTTAAAAGGAGGGGAAGAAATTTTATAATTATTATCTTATTCTACACTGTTAGAAACGACGTTTTATTGTGTTCGCAACTATGCTTAACTGCTTGATATTATCATATATTGACGTTGCTAAATACAGATGAAAGAAATAAAATATTTTAAAAAGAAAACAAATAAGACAAAGTAAAACCCAAGTAAGATAATAAATATAAAAGTTTTTTTAAGTATGATAAAAGAAGAAAAGGTAAAACACAGTACAGATTTAAGTATATGGTAAGATTTCTATTTCTAAATTTTTATTTTAATTCTTCAATTTATTTTGTTAACAATAGTTTGTCTTAAATCTAATATTATATTAAAATGATATGGTTATAATTCATCACAGTCATGTCAACGAGGATGGAAGAAAACTATATTAAAATGATATGGTTATAATTCATCACAGTCATGTCAACGAGGATGGAAGAAAACTATATTAAAATGATATGGTTATAATTCATCACAGTCATGTCAACGAGGATGGAAGAAAACAATATTACTTTATGAATAGCTAAATGTGTTTCATAAGAGATTTAGAAATTGATGATATCTAATAATAATCAATAGATAAGAAAAAGAGTATACGTACTTAGAATGATATCAAACATGTGTTTATTAGTTGTGTGCCAATAGTGAAAGTATGTGTGTATTAATAACTTAAAATTATTACTAAAACATAAAATTTTCATTATATATTATATATACACATTTCTTTTTCTTCTTTGTAACTTTTAATCAATATCTAAATTGCTTTTTTTTAGAATGAACTTTCTACCTTACCAGCGTTAAATCGAAGTTTTCTTGCACTTGAATATTCTTAAGTAAACAAGTATTTTGTTTCCAAAAATTCAAAAAATCTAAAAAAGGCAGACCGGAAACAAAACTAAAAAGCAAAACTATAGTTGTAACTATAAAAAAGTGATTCATTTCTCTTTGTCTAAAAGTAAACTGTGAAAATTTTTTACTTTGTTAATATTATATTAATTGGCCAATGATCAGGAGATAAAAGATGATAACCATTCAGATAAGAAACATCCACGTGGAAGATTTATTTTATATAAACACAATAGGTAATCTACAAATAATAACAAAATATAATTGTTAGTAGATAATCAAAACTGTGCAATTACCAACAGAAAACCCTTATCTGAAAGAATTTACTGTCAAATCTTTTGCATTCACAACTTTGACACCAACTCCTTCAGAAAATATATTAATGATTCTTGCTAATCAGGTATTAAAATAGAGATTAGAACTATCTCGGATATAACTTTAACTCTCAATTAATGTTATCTGCTTTAGGTAAACATATGAAGTAAATAAACTTTTTCACTCCTTGGGTTCAGATCTATGTCACTATACAATCAATGAGCTTGGATTAAAAACATTGTCTTTTTAATCTTGGAATTATAGCTTCATAGTTAACTAAATAGATAAAAGGTAGCTGGCTGGAAGGTTGTATTAAAGCCTATTATCTAGATGCAGTGCTCTCAGATCCAAGGTTCCTCTCTGATGAAAATTCATAAGCTAGAAACTAGTCTGGGGGTACACTACATAGGGGGTTTATGTACAATCTTCTTGCATCTTTTGATTATTAAGGCTTGCATTGAGTGGCACTACTGTATGGAGAGTTTGCTTGTATATTAACAGCTTGTGTAAGCATAGAAAGTGGTAATCACGTGATGCTAAGATCTCCACTCCATCACACATTCTTGAAACATATAAGTAAAGACATTTAAAAAATAAATTTCCAAGATAAACATTGTACTGGTGCAGCACTCATCAGTTGGCTCAGGTCTCTATCTCCAACATATGTCTTCTATCATTTGTTCAATATCAAACCATTTCATTTTGATTTATACAAAATATAAAAATAAAACAAACACACACTTTATATTTCAGGATAAAATTATATAGAATATCAAATGAAAATAATTATAAAATCATGTAAACTAGTCGTAATAGAATAAATTCAATCTTTTTTTTAAAAAATACTTTTCAGATAGCAGATGGTTTACATTATTATTATTTTTTCATTTTCCCTGAGATAGTAAATATATAAGAGAAGATTGTTATTTATTTTTTGAATTTTAAGATGGTAACTTGTATTGTGAATAATAAATGCATGGAAAGAAAAGGCATTTTAGTTTTTTTGGTACTAGTACATATAATACACTCCACTGTTTGATGGTGCTGGTTTTCAGCCAACACACATCAATATACTGTTTTAGTGGCCTAATTTATGCCTAACACTACAACAGTTTATGGCCTATAAGAACAGTGATGTTCATATTAGCCGATGTGTGTGTATATTGCATTGCACACATATATTATGGCCCACTGATGTGTT
Organism: Epiperipatus broadwayi; assembly: GCA_028023455.1. NCBI lineage: Eukaryota > Metazoa > Onychophora > Udeonychophora > Euonychophora > Peripatidae > Epiperipatus > Epiperipatus broadwayi. The sequence goes on along the minus strand of JAQFVV010012504.1, from coordinate 1,169,246 downwards.
TTGCGACACTATGCAAATGCACACATTTCACAGATCGCTACCGTATCATGTGAAGGTGTATGGAATTCAACTGACCATAACTATTGTAATGTGCATTCGAAGTAATGATCTTACACCCTACCTGACACAGTATTACATACTAATAATTTTAAGTCTGTTGCTGTGCTTCCCTACACAGCTTGGATTGTGAAATAAATTTCAAAAATGTAGTGACAAGCACAATTTCACAGAATTCATGCAAAAAGGCATGTTTGTATAAGAACAGCTATGAGACAAATTAAATGTCTGAGGTTGCAAGTTGTTTTGGAAATCAGATTGGTTTAATCACAGTCCTGCATCTTTTGGCTGATCCTTCGGATCATCAAAAACATCGGTCCCTGGCCCTGCACCTTGTGCTACGCACTGACATTTATAATATAATTTAAAAATGTAATTACTTGATTTCAGAAAAATTTAATTATGTTTTATAAAATAATGTTGGTTCATAAATGTCTAAAAAAAACAACAAAATATCATCCCATGAACATGTATATTTATGTGCATTGGGCAAAAAACAGTGCCATCAAGCAGTGGAGTATATTAGTACCATTTTTTTTTATATATAAGTTGTTATAAAAATAGGGTATTAAAACTAACAAAATAGTTTTTATTAAAGTGAGTTTGGATTAGAAAAATGACTTGGTAATTGCTGATTAGAAAATAATAAGAGAGCAATATTGGGAATTACTAGAGGTTGATTCTCTATTACCAGCTATTTTGATAATTGACTATTAATAAAATATCGTACATTTACAATGTATATTGTACTTAATGATATTTTTACTACCATGTGTTTTAATGGGTTGCCTCATTGATGATTGGGATATATTGATTCTGAAAAGCAAAAGTTTTAAATAAATAAGATGTGAAATAACAATAAGCAATTCACTTAAACTAAACTTTTTCCCATCTTTAATGGCAACTGCTTATTATTTATTATGAAAGTCCAGGCTAACATTAATAGCATTTAACAAAGTGAGCCAAAGAGTGCTTGATCATATGTGTGTGTTTTTGAAAAGACAAAACAAATAATTAGAATAAATAATATTAGTTATTGTTTGTGAACATTTTTTAAAAGTCAAACTAGATTAAAAATAACAAAGTCTTCAAAGCGAGATTAAATTTTCATCCTAATACTGTACTTTCATTATTTATTTATCACAGTTTTTGTCAGTTCCAATCTACAAAATTATTTATTTATTTAGCTAGTTATTAAATATATTTATAATAATAATTTGGTAAAGTTGGAAATAAAATTATTATGCTATGTCTTGAAATGTAATTAATGATCTGTATTAAATATAATAAACAACTGAAAGGATTATTGTCCAGAAACATATAATTAAGCATAAAAAATGACAGCTAGAACCACAATTCATGTACCTTGAGCTCTAGAGTTCCCACTCTACTGCTGCATAAAACCACAAAGGATAATACACATTGAAGATTATTTTTGATTAAATTTCCAATATTGGAAATGGTATGAACTGATACATAGAAGAAGTTGTTTAGATAGAAATTTCAATTTTTGTGAAATCTTTCTGTTATTTCTTAGTTTAATTTGTTTATGGACAGCTTGTAACACCAGTTGCTTTAATGATTTGTTTAATAATATTTTGTTTCTTTAAATATTGTAAGTGAAGATAAAGCATCCTTTTAATAACTGGACAAAGGCAAAAACTTTTCTACAGTCCTAAAAAGGAAGAATGAAGAAGATATTAGACACCACTCTAATCTAAATGCATCATGCTGAGGTAACTTTTTATCCTCATTTTACACTTTTACTAATAATAGCTAAACATCCATTTATTGACTAATTTGTAGGTTTTGAACCCATTAACAGAAAAGAAATTAGGTACTTATTTTTTAGATCATACAAGCCACCTGAGGCGCTTTATGTGTTCTGTTCATATTAGCCATTAGCAGGCCTAGATGTCATTGCCCATCAATCTTATGGCCTGCGCACACTTCACAGATCGCTACCATATCATTTCAGCACTATGCGCTGACCTATCCCCCCTTGCTGACCCTGAAATCGCACAATAATAAAAAAAAAAGTCCGGCACGGTAAGGTTATTAAAATAATAGCATGTTTTTAAAAGCAAAAACAAAAAAGAACTTGTTCGTTTCCAATAATAAATAAGTAGATAAATTAATTTATAGTTTGTTTTCAATCCAAAAGAAATACAGCAACTAATTTATACATGTATTTTTTTTTTAAATTAATCTCAAAATAATACCTATAGTTGAAAAATAAAGATAAAAAAGTCCATCGTTGTAACATTATTAAAATAATAGCAGTAAATGCTTTGAGATATGAAAAAAAAAAGTAAATAAATTAATTTATACTTTGTTTTCAATCCAAAAGAAGCACAGCAATTAATTTATACATGGATTTTTTTAATTAATCTCAAAATAATACCTGAAATTGGACAATAAAGACAAAAAAGTCTGACACAGTAACATTATTAAAATAAAAGCATGTTTTTAAAAGCAAAAACAAAAAAGAACTTGTTCGATTCCAATAAAAAAATAAATAGATAAGTTAATGTAGATTTTTTTTTTAATATAAATATAAGACATTGTCCAATAAAGAAATGGGACAATAATTAAAATACTCTTTTTTTTTGTAATACCATAAATCGGAGAATAAAGAAAGGTCGCCCAGGTAACATTATATTTATATGTATTAAAGAGTGTAAAGCACCATCAGGTAGCTTGTATGGTCTAAAAAATAAGTACCAAAAATTATAAGACTGTTTGGAAGCAAAAAGATTATCAAGATATCTAAGCTTCAGATTCAACCTCAAATCATGGATGTGGAAATGCTATCATTAAAGCCATGAAGCTCATCTTAGAAATTATATATTTTAAAAATCTTAATTCAGAATATAAAGTCTAATAGTTCAAAAATAGAATTTGAATTTTTATCTATTATAAATAAAAGTTGTTAATGTATTTTAAATCATATTGGTCTCTAGTTTATCAAATCTCTCATACACTCACTCATCAACTTAATCGATTATCTATGTATATGCACACACACACATTATTATACGTTAACACAGCAATAGGGTTGGATCTAGCTTAAGTAAATAAAAATCTATATAGAAGTGTTAGTTGATACCCAACGTAAATTCATCCCTGAAGAGAACCAAAGGCAATATTCTCTCTGGGTTTGAATACTGAAGCATAATGGAATCCGAAAGAGGGGTGAGGGTATGGATGAACTAGCCTAAATTACATCTAATTTAATGAGTAAACTTAGAGCTAGCCCATTTGAGGTGGATATGATCATTGATTACTTATTTCATCATGTCATTCACAGCATCCTATCCGAAAACCTAAGTTCAACTAATCAGATGCTCTCCCCCTCTTCTGTGGGAAATCTGGACCATTACAGTGTCCAATTTAAAAAAAGGTCTTGTGTATATACATTTATGTTAGGGGATGTTACACACATATTTGCTTAACTTAAATTTATTTATATACTGCTGATATTAAACTTCACTATTATAATAAAATAATTTCTATTATTTATCGTAATATATGCATATTCTCTTTTTATCTCATTCTTAGCAATAACTTGTCAAACAATTTTTTTTTTACTGATAAATATACTTTTGCTATCAATAATTAATTCTAAATGCAATCTAAAACGAACTTATGCTATTTATTGTTCTTTTAATAAACAACAATAAAAAAATCTCCCCCTTCTCTACCTTAATATGTCAAACAAAAAGAAAAACGAACTTATTTATTACTTTTATGTCATTAAAAATTTTCCACATTCAATATATAATTGAAATTGGACTTTCAACCTCCGGGATTTGTAGTTATACATCCAGCTTCACATTGTCGTGCCACCTATATATATAATAAAAAAAAACCTATAACAGTCTAAAATGTACAGCTCACATGATAATCATCCAATGGCAATTTGCATGGAATCTCCACATTCTGACACCACATGATCAACAACTTTTTCTTTTATAGCTCACTAAAATCAGTTAGATGCAAGAGACTCTATTATTGTTTAATTAACCTATTGGTTGCAAATAATGACAAATGCTAAAAAAATAGTGAGACATTATGCACAAACAATAACATAATTGACAGCCATCCATGTAAAACATTAGTTTATTGTTGTTGTTTTTTTTTTACCTAGGATTAAATTTAGAATAATAACATTATTTTCTTTAATTGCCTTACTTAATTTGAATATAAATTAATACAATTAGAGGTTTATTGGTTCTATTATTATATTTTATGCACAGACAATATACAGCACAATACATTTTGTTTCTGGATAGATATAAATTCACTGCAGACTAACTATCATTACTAATTATTAATCCAATTGGTCACAATACAGTTTAAAGACTTAACAAACTTACAGATTCAAAATATGCTAAAATCATTGCTACGATCAATCATTTCAGGCTGCAATGCAGGTAAATAACTAAACATTAGCTAAGCAGGTGTAAAAGTCAGGAAATAGTATCTATGTTACACTCATTTATGAACCAAGAATATATAGCATGAAATATATAAGTATGTCCATCTACCATATAATCCTGCTCAAAGTAAGTTAATGACTGTGAGTCACACTGGCAGATGCAAATGGTATCATATCCATTTATGAATAAACAAAACTATACATATACATGAACATTATATATAGACAAAACAACTGGAAATAAAAGTACATCAGCTCAAGTAAATTTAATACACTAAATCAGCGTTTCCCAACCTGTGGTACGCGTACCACTGGTGGTACGCGAGTTGCTGGTTGGTGGTACACGAAAAATAATCAATAATGGCGGACATAAAAAATTAAATCATAAAAATATCATAGAAACGTTTTTTTCCTATAATTCATAAAAATTATTTTAATGAATAATATTATACAGTAAAGTTGTTAATATGTACAGTCGATGATCGAAAATCCAGCAATTGATATCGTTTTTTTTTTTTGGAGTGCACTTTTAAATTTAGCCATTAGCCACCAGTAACTTGAGATGTCACCACCACTGTTGTGATAGTGCTGCACTCTCATTCACTTCACCGCATGACGTACAAGTGACAGGTTATTGTTTGTGATTGTATCGTCTTTGTTTATTAAAATTTATTGATCCCTATATAACCTGCTTATTCGAACTTAGACAAGAAGCACAGGTTTTTTTTAAGACAATCCTTTTGATCTCTCTTCGAAATTGTATGATTTTGATTAGCTTCAGGTGCTTGCATATTTATCTGATATTTTTTGCAAATAAATGAACTTAAATTTGACACTTTAGAATAACTCGATAACGATCTTTAATGTTAATGATAAAATTGAAAGTATGATTAAGAAATTAGATTTTTGGAAACAGTGTATTGAAAACAATCAACCGGAAAAATTCGAAACTACATATTTTTTTGTTTGAAAATAAGGTTAGTCTGTCTCAAGATATACAGAAAATATAATAGCACATTTAACAGGATTAAAATTGTCTTTCATGGAATATTTTCCAAAACCCGAAAACACAAATGATAAGTGGATTTCAAACCCCTTCTATGAAGAAAATTTAGAAAAAGCTACATCATTATCAATAAAAGAGAAAGAAAATTTAATAGAACTATCGACACAATCTAATTAATTTTGGTTAAACATTAAAGAATATGAACAGTTTTCTGAGAAAGCTCTTAAATTATTATTACCATTTACTAGTATGGAATTAGTAGAAAGAGCTTTTTCTTCATATATTTTTTAAAAAAAAAAAGTATTGAAACAGATTGAATGCAGCTGTAGATTTAAGGGTATATCTTGCATCTTCTGAACCAAATTTCAAAAAATTATGTTCTTAGAAACAAGCACAAGGATCTCATTAAATTTATTTTATAAAAACATTTGATTATGATAAAAAATATATATTAATTGGGTTTTTATAATTTTGTGTTTTCATTAAAACCATTTATTAGTAAATGAAATATGACAAAATAGTAGATAAATATGATACTTTGAACAAACACATACATATATGTTACAGTGAGTTTATAATTTCAGTGAGTTTATAATCCAGCATGACGTTTAGGCATGTTACAATGTAATTTGTCTCATTATGTGATATGAATACATGGTCACCCTATAATATGTATAATGCAAATAAAATAACACTCTCGCAATAACAAATTTCACAAAATACAATCATTTTTACTAAGTGGTACAATTTAGCATGATATACTACCAAGTGGTACGTGAGCCAAAAAAGGTTGGGAAACGCTGCACTAAATTATCCCTTCCATGCCTGCCATTTTCAAATAAGGGGGAGGGGAGGTATTTGCATAAAGCTGTGAAGTATTAAATAGATAATCCTACTTAATTTAATCTGCCTATGCAGCCTGTTTTATACTATCCAAAATTATCAATCTGCACTATTTTACATTAATGATTAAACTACTATTTTTACAATTTAAGGCTAGTGGAAATGACAACTATTATTAGTTCTGATTTTAAAATACTAAGTTTTAAGAGCATGGCAAGGGTTTGCAATAAGCTAATTACTTTATAAAAAAATACTTTTTAGATTTATGCTGACTAATCTGTGTCATGACTAAAAAAAATAGCAATATCTTGCCATAGTAATTTATAAACAGATCTAAATAAAATTAAATCATAATAATTTATAAAAATATTTCCAGTATAAATTAAATGTAGAAGACAAAATATCTAATATTAATAATAGACAGTAGTAATAATATATTCAAAGTTCATACACATTATCCTTTTCTTCACTAAGATTTTAAAGTTCTGAATTTAGGTATTGATAGACTTTTAGTGGACTCACTCCCTATAAACATAGATATGTCTGAGAAACTTCCATCATGTTGGTCTTAATTACAGCATCAGTTTTCATTAATATGCATTTACCTTCTTTGTTTAATGAGAAGCATCGAATAGTATATTCCTTGTTGATTGATGGCTGGTTCCTTCCCAAAGCAATAGGCACTTTTGAAGTTTAGGCAGCATTCAATTTGTATATAAACTGGAACAATGCTCCTTAAGATGGTTCTACATAATTTGATGGCTTTTTCACAGCAACTCTTGATGGACTCTGGCATTATATTTTAACACAAATCACAATAATAAGTACACTAATAAATCAAAACAGAATCAACAAAATAATTAAGGTAGAATAAGCAATCCTCAATGACCTTCTGACAGACCCTATTTATAATTTACTGAGTTGTCTTATCAGCAAAATCATTTTCCATCCTGAATCATTTCTATCATTTATCTACTGGTTATAGATAATTCTTAAATTTCAATATGGTCTATAACTTATTTGTCCAATTACAGATAATACCAAAATAACAGACAATGCTTTGATTAAATTACATTATATTTATATCCTTAATTAGTTGATCTCTTTATCTAGAAATAATTACATTTTTATGCAATAATGTCATTTCTATCCACATAACTATAAAATAACCGTTACAATATTAAGAGAAATATTTTGTTTTAAATTACTTTTAAAATAAACTTAGAATTAATAATGTCACATACATTTATCTATGCATATACTTATATAAATAATTTCCACTTATTAAAATTATTAAAAACTTTTAATTTAAAAATTCCTTAGAATGTTTCAACTTATATACATGAAGCATATATAAATACCTGTATAATTTGTTATAAAACAAAGAGCTGTTTTAGCTTTATTAAACTAGATCATTGGTAGGATGAATATATTGTTAAAAGTTGTAAATCCCAGTTCTTGTATCATTATTAAAAAGTTAATCAAAATATGTTCTCTACTTGTTAGAAATAATATTATCATGTAAAAAAAAAAGCCATTCATATGCTACTTTCAGTGCATCAAAAAAGATCTGGCTAATTAGTAAATTATCGTATCTCCTTTGAAGTTTTAATCCATTAAATACCTGGTATAATTAGACCAATCCATCACTTTCAATATTCAAAGATCATATGACTCCTTATGAAGCTCTGATAGATATATCAATTGGTAAAGAAGACTAAAATAGAAACAAGTTAAAGTATTTTTCAGAAATAGTACTTTAAAATACAAAGGATCCTCATTCTTTATGTTTGCCTGATTCCAGAAAAATTGCATGATGAGTAATGAACATCAGAATGTCAAATTTCCCTAGGAATAATATTAATAATTAGTTATTCACATGGAGAAATGACACTGCTGTATTGTTTTATATATTATATAGCCTGAAAGATAATTTATTCATCTTATTTACATGTACATTAAGCTGTGCTAATTTCATGATTACAACTATTATTTTTTGCTTATTGAAACAACTTATTAAAAATAAAATTCTGTCTCATCTTTTTATTATTATTAGTTTAATAATTATTAATGCTTTATTTTCATTTGGATGATACATTATTTTCACTCTGAATTTCCATCAGAGATAATCTTTTAAGGAATAAGATCTTAAAGATTGATTTCATTCTTGATCGTTTACTAAAGTGGAGAATGGCTTACTTACCTAAATTATGCATGCTAATTTTATATTTGCAATTATTAAAAGTGATTAATTGGTTATTAGTTTAATAATTATTAATGCCAAATTTTTATCTGGCTGATATATTAACATACTTTGAATTTTCACCAAAGTTGATAAGAGTAAGCTTATTAACATGAAGAACTTAATTCTATTCTCAATTCTATGTTATGCATAAAGTATTTTTTATCATTGCCTTTAATTTTATATATAAATGTAAAATACACTTATCTAATGCATAAATTATGAATGCTGTCTTGTTTTATATATATATATATTTAAAAGCAGAAAGATATGGAGTAAATAAGGACAAAAAGTTCAAGTTTGTGTGAAAATAATAATGAAGTTGAAAATTAAAGTAAATATAGAATTATCATTTATTATTCCATCCTATTCATTAACTTTAAAAAGAATAAAGTTAAATATTTGTTTTAAAAGACAATAGTCTTGCTCTCCCCAATCATCAGATTATTTTCATATTTAAACTCAAACTCACTCTTCTTTAAAACAATATGCTTTTTTTAAAATTTCCAAATAATTGATCTTTTATCATGAAGCAGAAATTTTGTTTTAAAATTGTCCAATGTCCTTGCTGAATAAATAATATATATTTTCAATCAACCAAGACATAAAAAAAATCTAAAATATTTTATAATTTACAAAATATCTGAAATATTATATTCATTTAAAGTGTTTTGCACAAAATTTTCAAAATCTTGACTGTTTTTTTATAACTGGCAATTTCAAATTCTTTATCAAAAAATGAACATCTTGATTCTTGAATGTAACATATTAAAAGTTTACTTTTCAGTAAAGACTATAATTTAGTTGTCTCATGACTTATCAAATAGGCTGGCCTGATCATTTGTTAGAAATTGGGAAGTGATTTAGTTTTATGTTTAAAATTACTATAAGAAACATTCATGACAATTCTAGATGTTCACCAGACATTTACCTACAATAAATTCTAGTTAAATTTCCTTAAGCAAGTATTCTCTTAACTTCTATGATTTCAGTATTTCTAATTATTGTATTAGCTTGGTTAATTTTCTGTCATTAAAAACTGATAATGGAAATAATATTGTCTTTAAATGATTAGTCTCTGCATTATAATTTCTACTGAAAAACCTGGATTTTTTTTAGCAATATATGGATTCATAAAGTTATGCCATTTAATCTTAAGAATGCTTTTACTACTCAATTTATAAAAATAAATTACATGACCCACCATTCTCCACTCTATCTAATAACACTGATACACTCAAGCACATATATATTAAGATAGACAATCTTCATACTTTAATGGACTGGTTCCAATCAACTACACACTCCAACTCTTTAACCGTCCATCCAATTGAAAATCTGATGATGGAATGCTCGAAGACCACCCTAAGACCGAGATTCTTGTCACACCGACCAAAGTCTGTGCTCATATACCCTATATTACATATATAGACACACGGTATATATTAAGCCTGTGTTTCAGTTATTAAAAATAAATTGAAAAAATTGCAGTAATTACCATAAAATATCATTTGTATCCATAACAGCAAAAATATTTTTTAAAGATATTATTGAATAAGTTGCTTTTGGTCATAAATGAGTGGGCATATCAGAGATTTGGTTAGGTTTTTTTTTATTGCCAGATAGGGTCAAGATATCACAGATAAAGATATATATATATATTGTTTTTATCAATTTGGTCATGACAAAACATTTTATTTGTGGCGAATAATCTGAAGCATTTTGTCATAGTTCAGTTTACCTTCAACTAATGGACTAGTCCAGATTCCATCTTGATCAGATTAAGAATTAATCACTATTAGACCAATGGATATTTGAATAGATGAGATGGAGCCATGATGATGCTCAGGGAGTCTGATAGCTCTCATTATGGAAGGTAATCTAACCATAAAAAGGAAATCCATTGGGTTGTTAGAGACAACAAATTATTGTCAGATCTGAACACAGGATGCATGTTGTCATTATATAGCTAAAGCAGCATACAAGTTCACACTAGAACTGGAAGCTACTGGATATAAACCTGACATGATGCAAGTTATCACAGTGCAGCTGAAAGTGTCACTATACTGACAGATGAGGCAAGCTGACATTGTACAGTTGAAAGTGATAGATAAACCTAAAAGTGCATCCAAGTCCCTTCCATCAATAGTTGCATGATAACTAAATAATCTACATCACCAACAGTATCAGGCTAAAGTATAACATGTATTGTAAATATATTTGCTTGTTTTAATAATATTAAATTGTACAATAATAATCTGTGTTGATGGTAAGTTAACTGATCAAGACAAAAAACAAGAACTTAATTCATCTTGACTCCCAAATTTCATTTATGTTAAAAAATTTTATTATCATTTGAAGAAATGATCCATAGATCTATTCTAAGTTATCAATATTTTCATTATTTCCAATGAGCTCTGTTTCACACCATAGAGTGATAAATGAGTTTACCTTTGTGTGTTTCCTCATCTGCAGCCATTTTATTTTTATCGTGGGATGCTGAAATGATTAATTAAAATCATTTTCAACAATTTCCACCCGTTTATTTTTCTGTTAGTGATGTTCTTTTTATTTAATAAATCCACTACCTATCTTATGTTTGAAAATTCTACTTCCTAACTCTAGTAGAATAACTAGATAATAGAGTACTATAATCAAGCAAATAATGCTTAGTAGGTGACAACAGTAATTTGCCTATACCAAAACGCAATTTATTTTATATTTTAAGTTCTCACTTTTATAGCTACATTATACATTTTAATGTACACTTAATCATTATTATGATTTTTTTAAGAGAATGGTGTTATTATCTCACCAGATACAAACATCACCAATGGCCTCTGTCTCTAAAGACTATAAAATCAAATCCATTTTAGACATTGACAGCTTCTTGAAAATAAGTCATTTTTAACATTTCTTAATGCAAATGAAAACAATAAAAAAGTTATACTTAAATAATTAGTAAGTAAAGATACATTAACAAAAACTAAGCATCTAAAGTGCATGAGATAGAATCAAACTACAAAGTTGTAGATGTAATTTAATTATTTTAAAACTCTACAAACTGGAATTGAAAGAGTGTTGGTTTAGAATAAAGTTATAATTTCTCGATTAAAATAAAATTAATAATTTTCAACAATTTATACAAATTCTAATACATTATTTTATTTTATTAGTTTGTTCTAATGTTGACATAGAAAGTAGCTTCTTACTTTAATTAACTCTTTCAGAACCATCCTAGCGTTCTACTTTTGATGAATATGCTAATGTTGCAAAGTACTCAAAATTTGATCTAAGATTCTTTTTTTTTCATATATCACTTTTTGCTATATATAATAATAAAAAAAGACAAGATATAAGCAAATATTTTACTTTTTATATATCCTATCTTGCCTTCAAATAACTGAATAGTTCAGGTTCCATCCTGATTGGATTGAACATTCATAACCAAAAACCAATGGATATGTAAGTAGATGTATCCAATGGCAAGAATGGGCCAATAGGTGATGATGCTTAGTGACCACTATTGTTTCCATTATGGATGGAGATCTGCCATAAATAGCCAATCTATTTGGAGGTAAAAGCAGACAATAACTGTCAAAACCGAATGGCAGTATACAGGTTGGCACATTGTAGAAATTGGAAGTGAGGCAAGTTCATGTTAAAACTGGAACCTGCCAGACAAAAACCAGACATGAGGCAAGCTCTCACTGAATAGTCAAAATATCATTTTACAAGACAAGTTGTCACAATACCTGTGGAAGTGACAAGTAAACTTGTAAGGGCTTCTAAAGACTCTTTCTTCTATAGTAGCATAGCAATTATATCAGATGATGGTATAATAATTTTATATATTATAAAAATTTATGTGTATATATGTTTTAATAAATCTATATTAAACATATTTCTACTAATTTAGGTTTATTATAATTATATATTATAAAAATGTATGTGTATATGTTTTAATAAATTTATATTAAACATATTTCTACTAGTTTAGGTTTATTATAATCATGCAGTAAAATCAACAGCGCAGTTAACAAAAATCACACAATTGTTTTCCCCCACGGATAGAAAAAAGTTTAAAACAACATAGACTTGTCCCCTCAGGTTATTAGATCTTTTGTTATTAACCTCAAGAATTAACAGCCAACATTATTAGTGCATCACTAAAAAAATTTAAAAATCAAATGCAAGTGAGATTTTACAAGCACAGATAGCAACCATGCTTCCAGCTCATCTTGATTTTGACAAAGTGCTGTTTACTGACAAACTTTTTCTGCCATGTTGCCTTAGTGATAATGCAGAGATATCACTTCAATCTTGGAATCTAAGAGGCATGGGAAAAGTGAAAGATTATGCTGTTAAACTCAGGAAGATAGTCTTGAAATATGATTTTAAAGACTTCTTCAATGAAGCTATGAGAGATCATTTCATTTGTGGAATGAATCTTAGAATCAAGTTGTTGATAGACTCTCATATCGCTTTTGATTTAGTTGTCTCTCGAGTAGGGACTTGACAGAGTCAAACAACTCCGTTGAAGAAAATGGACTACAGCTTTAAAATTTTTGATCAGAAAATTATATCAAACAAATACCTAGCCAACAATAAAAACACTGTCTGAATAAATTAGCAACAGTAAATAAAAAAATGTTATAAAAGTGATGAATCAAAACAATATGCATACACCGAATGTACAGATATTGCATGTCAGTTCACATAGAAGCTGCTTGTTTTAAAACTAAACAAGTTTCTAATGACAGAATGGAAAAGGCAAAAAGCCAGGAAGGCGAAATAAAATCAAATTTTATCAAAGCCTATATAAATAATGCCAAAGGCATTGATTAAATTTTCAAACATAAAATTATTATTATTATTAATGTGCTGATGCATTGAAGGTGAAACTATTTCATATAACAATTTATTTAGGCTGAGCGCTTTCAGACTTTCATTACTTCATAATCATAGCCTTGTAGATTGTCAACATTATTATTATTAATATGTCAATAACCATGGAACTGGACATTGAATCTGCAATGTCCATTATGTCAAAAAAATATGGGCTATCGTTAATAAAAAGTCAGGTGAATATAGCAATTTATTAGGTTATGAGAGGTTCAATCACTTAAGCTTTCCAATGGTTAAAGTGAATTAACTCACAAAAAAAATTCAAAAAGGGGTTGCCCAATAATCTTTAATAAACTGGGTTTGAATCCTAAAAATAGATCATGAAATTAAAAGTGCAAAGAAACAAATAGGTGCACAAATCCTATGCTGTAGGTTCAAGGAAACCATCAAATGGGTCCCAGCTGTTATGATCAAAGTGAAAGAATCACAAATAGTGATGATTCAAACAGCAGATGGACAGCAACATGACAGACACATCATCAAACATCAGTGAAGAGTTATCGGCCATCACTAAAGAGTCACCAGACAGCAGTGATGATCCTTTAAAGTTCAAAGTCACAAGATCTACAAATGAAAACACTGAACCTGCTGATGAAGTCACCGAATTTGATGCAACTAGAAAGAGACAGACACCCACCAAAGCATCTGCATAACTAGATTCCCCATGGCTAATTTTAGCCATAGGGAGAAAATTGTATATCTTACCTCATCTTCAAATAATGGACTAGTTGATTATAATTTATCTTGACTGGATTGAGCATTCATTACCATGGTCTAATGGATATATAAATATATAATATGCATTCAATGGCAAGAATGGGCCAATAGGTGATGATGCTCAGTGAATCCGATTATTTCCATTATGGATGGGATCTGGCCATAAATATTCACCCTGTTTGGAGATAAAGTTGGACAATTATCAAAGCTCAACTGTAATATATACATTGTCCATTATATGGCTGAGCAGTGAGGCAAGCTCACGTTGGAACTGCTAAATATAAACCAGACCCAAGGCTGTCATAGATCAGCCAGAAATATCACCTTACCTACTCATGAGACAAGTTGTCATAGTGCATCTGGAATTGACAGGTAAATATATAAAGCATCTTAAGTTTTTTCCTTCTTTAGTAGCATAGCAACCAGATGCTGTATCTTGCCCACAGTATCAGGCAAATGTATAATAATTTTATATATTGTTTATACACGTGTATGCTTGTTCTTAACAAATAAAAAATTAACCTATTTCTATTAGTTTGTGTATATCATAAATCATGCATTGAACACAACGCACTTATAATTTCTGCTTTAAAATAAAATTCATAATTTTTAAAAATATGCAAATTCTATATACTATACCAAATAATATATCATTTTATTTTTATTAGCTTGTTCTGGTGTTGGATAGAAAGTAGCTTCTTATTCTAATTCATTCAGAACCATCCTAGCATTCTACTTCTGAAGAATATGCTAATGGTGAGAAGATGCTCAAAATTTGATGCAACGCTTCTGTTTTCCATATATTACTTTTTGCCATGTACAGTATAATATTCGAAAAAGTCGAGATATAAATATTTTACTTTTACATACATTATCGTTTCATAGATTTTAAAAATATAGAACAATATTTTTATACATTACCGTGTACATTAAATATTAACATTATTAATTAATAAATATATTATTCACACTGAACGTTTATATTTAAGTGATTTATTTGATAATTACATACATTTGTAAATCTTTTTGTTAAATCTTCATATTTATCAAACATCATTACATACAATAATATTATCAAACAAACGGCCTAGTTTCATTTCATGTTTAGTTGTAAAAATTATATATTCTTAGAATAAATAAATTTATTTATTGCTTAGAATTCACAAATGTTCGATCATGGGAAATAAAAGAGCTGCAATCTTGCAACTCGTAAACCCTGAATTCCCGCGTCCGCCATTCTATCACTACATTAAACCAACCACTCATAATATTACCTAAATTTTATATAAAAGTTGTAAGACAAAATCTATTAACAAAATGATAAAATTAACATAATATATGAGAATAAAATAATTTTCCAAAAACCTTCAGCTTTGTATGTGTATCTAATTAATTTATTTAAATATAAAACAAATATCATAGGATAAAGTAGTTTTTTTTTTTTTTACCAAAGAATTATTATTTACTCCCACGTGATCTTCTTTTTCATTCAGTAAAGTTCAAAATTAAAAAAAAAATTTTTTTATTATTAAATAATGAAACGAACTATCTACAAAAAAAATAGTCGTTTTATAAAAATGTTTTATTTATAAAAATCTATACTATTTATTCATTTTATTATTACAAAAAAAATAATAATAAATTACAATATTATTATCAATATTTTTTAAGATTTATTCCAACGCAGCAAAAATAAATTATTTCAATAAACTTTCTTCTATACTCAATTTTACATAAATGTTTCACAAGAAAAAAAAGTTTACTAAATATGAATACACTATTTGTTATTTTCTGTGTATTGTTATTATATATATAAAAAATTTACTTATTTAAAAATAACAGTTCTAAATTTATTAACATGCCTGAAAAATATTTTGGAGTTTAGCTAGTTTAATTTCAAATCAGTTCATCAGAATTTTTCCTTGGTAACGCGAATAAAAATGACGTCATTAATATTTACTGAAATTGCAAAATTCTGATGACAATTCTTTATTAAAGATAAGTGGGAAATATGAAAAAATAAATACATATATATTTTATAATGCTCTGCAGTTAAAAGTGAACCATTACAATTGATTTTTTCAGCTTATTATAATTTTAAAAAAGGAACATTTCTTTATTCTAGAGCCACCTATTGTAAACTTTAATAATCAATGATGAAAGCCAAAAGCAGGTCTGGGGGATTAAATTATTGTGTAATCTGATAACTAATGTTTACTAAAGTTTATAATTGGTAGCATTCATGCCAGGAGAGAGGAGATGCTAACATCTTCATTTAGCTAGGGCTTACTTTTGTTCAGCAAAATTAAAAAAAAAGCCAAATACAGTATATCCTAACAAATTTATTCAACTTATTGTATTAACTTTCTTATGCAAGAGAAGGATTCGGTCATTTTGTTCTTTAAATTTAAATATGAGTTTTATTTTATAGAACTATAAAATAAAACCATAATATTTAAATTACCTGAACAATTTGTTAATGAACACCTCTACATTGTAACAACCCTGCATGTAACTGCAATGTTTGTCATATGTTTTAGACATTTATTACAATTGTTGACAAAATTATCACAATGTTATTTAAAGACGATCTTATTTTTAATAATAATAAAGACATTCGTCTTTTTATTATTATTATTAAAAGAATCAGGTAATACTTATTTTTAATTTAGAAGATAAAATATTCAATCTTACATAATTGTGTACCAATTCTTTTTCCATTTAATTTTGTGTGACAATGAAAAAATTTGAAACTGATGTGGCAAAAAGAAAATGAGCCAAATTATAAAAAGAAGCAGTACTAATTTTTAATTTAGAAGTTAAAATATTCTATCTTAAGTAATTTTGTACTAATTCTTTTTCAGTTTAATTTTGGGTGACGATGAAAAAATTTGAAAGTGGTACTGCAAAAAGAAAATGAGACAAATTATAGAAAGAAACAGTCTAAAGATTGAAATTGATTACAGAATTTCTGATCAAAAACCAAAAAATGAACGAAGCCTGGAACAATCAAATTAGTAGAGACAATCAAATAGTTGTATTATCTTCCGCACGAGACAATGACTGTTCCTCACAAACATTCAATAAAGAAATAAACAACTGAAGTGGAACAACCTTCTACTGAGGAAAAAAACAATGAAACAGTCTGAAAGTTGTTTATTATCACAATGCAACCTTGGGTTGATTGATAAGAGGAACAAGTTTCACACTGAAAGTTTTCTGAAAAGTGCAGCTTTTGAAATACCAACCAATGTTCCTAATGGTAAGGATAATCATACTTTTCCAATTAGACTTTTTACAGTGATCCTCAAGAATGTGGAAAAACATAAAAGAGATTGGTTGTGTTGGAGTAAAGAAAATATTTCTTTGTATTGTGCTCCTTGTTTTTGTTCAACAAAAGAGAAATTTTCTTCTCCTGTAAGCATATTAGCTGAACATCCAGGTTTAGATATTACAAAAGGATGGCAATTGTACCCAATCGTGAAAATTCCTTATATCATTTGGAAGGAAGCAATGAAAGCATTTACATGTAATTCTATGGTTGATAATTTTGTTGTTAATCAGCATAAGGCAGAAAGTGAAAAATGAAAGATGATCCTTCATCAAATTTTTTTGGGCTGAAACAAGTCTTGCATTGCATGGATCTTCTGAACAAATAGGCAAGTATTAATGGTAACTTTATGGGCCTAATTGAGCTTTTGAGCAAGTTCATAATTCACAAGAAAACAATTCCTGTCTTCAAGTGCATTATCTCTATTATCATATTCAAAATGAATTTATTGAAATCTGTGGCTCCTTTGCTCAGAAAAAAATTATAGAAGTTAAAGCAGAAAAATATTTTATTTCTGAGGATGGAACATGTGAATATGCTCATCAAGAGGAGCTGTCATTTATCTTGAGATATGTTAAAGTTACAGGTACAAGCTTTTCTATTGAAGAACACTTTATGTTTGTGATTTCCTAAAAAGACTAGTAAAGAAATAGTTGAAAACATTTTTGAAGTCCTCAATAATTTTGACCTTAACTTTGATGAATATGTAGGTCAATCATATAATAATGGTGCCAATATGGCTGACACGTGCACTGGTATTCAAACTAAATTGAAATAAATAAATTAGAATTGCTTGTTTTCAAGCTGTGCAAACCATACATTAAATTTAGTCAGAGTGGATAGTGCAGAGACATGTAAAGCAGCAATTAAATTTTTTGGAAAGATTCAAAAAATATATAACTTCATTTCTAATTGACAAAGATGGGAAATACTGAAAAAACATGTTCATGTATACCTCCATCAAATGTCCAAAATGAGGTGGACAAGCCTTGACATTTGGGAAATATTAGAAATGCTGTAAAAAAGATGAGCAAACTTACAAACTTAACAGTAGAATGTAAGACTCATCTTGGTAGCATTGAAAAGTATCTGGGCAGTTTTAAATGTTTTTAATGGCTTCAGTTTGGATTAAAGTGCTAACAATAATACAAAGTAAATTTACTATTAGAATGTCATGATGCAACATTGGACACAGAAACAATATCATTCAATTACAAAATCTTCTGAAGCTTAGAGACAAGTGGGATGAAATACTTCAAGAAGCCCAGTATTAAGTAAAATAGGTATATCAATTAATTTTAATTTGCATCATCCTACACACTCAACTCAACAACATGCAGAACATTAATAGACTGTCCTTAATGGGCTTAGATATTGATTTTCTGCACTTAAAACATGCAACCATTTTGATTTCTTATAGGACTTTAAGAACTTGAATGAAGACAAATCATTTCAAAAACTTAAGATTTGTGAGCCAATATGCAAATCAAGTTTCAGTTGAACTACTCAATTAAATAGCTTTCCTTAAGAGTGTTTGATATAAATTTTAAAATTGATATGTCATCGAAAAAAAATTAGTCAAATATTGAGTTTGAAGTTGTCTAATATTTTTCTGAATGTCCTTATTGCACTGAGAATTTTCTTGACACTTCCAGAAATGATGGCATCAAATGAAAGAAGCTTTAAAAATGTCCTAAAATTAATTAAATCCTATTTGCGATCGACAATGGGACAAGAACGACTAAATGGATGGCTATATTGAATATGAATAGTGATATAGCAAAGTCATTTGACTTTTTGATTGTAATTGAAGAATTTTCTAACAAAAAAGCTTGTAAAGTCTTCCTAAATAAATAAAAATTGTTTGGGAATAGGGACCTGTTTTTTTAGCTGGCATGGGCTTAATTCCTGCTCTCACCACCTTGGTAAATTAAATTACAGAAAAATAAATATTCCTGTTGTGATATGGACCAATTTCTGATTCATCCATTTATTTGTATAATCATTACAAAACTCACTTTTAACTCTTTTTTTTTACTTTCCTTTTCTATGGCTGGATACTAATGACATTAAAAAAAAAAGTAAGACTGACCATTAAGTAGATGTTTTATATTTGCTTTACAGATAGAATCTTAAGGTGATGCAAATGTAATTAATAAAAAATGATATATTGATTATAATTTAAAGTTTATATAAGGACTAAAAGTAATACATTAATCTCTAACTTAATAAGTATTTATTATTCATTAACTTATCTATTTAAAGACAATAACTATAATTGAGTGCATGCAGCAAAATGTAGCACTTGTATGGATAAATACTAAGCAGTAATGAAGAGGTGTATGACCTGACAAAAATGAAGATTTCTAGTTCTGCACAAATGCAACTTGGTGCCATTTATTTTTTCTGCAATATCTTTATTCATTTGTTTGAGGTATGTTAGTGTTAAAGTATTAAAAATTTGTAAAGTTTATCTCATTTTATATGTTTTTTTTAAATTGGCCTGCAAACTGGGGATGATTTGCATATATAAAATTGGTTTTTCATTGTTATCTTCAGCAGTTATCCTAACTTTTAATAATGTCACATGACTTTCAAAATGAAAATATCCAATTTCGTTAATTTTAAGTGTTCAGTTATCCTGATATCACATGACTTTCAAAGTGAGAATATTCAATTTTGATTTAAAACAGTGAATAATAAAAAACTATAATTGTTATGTTTTTTAAACCTTGACACTACCACCATCATCATCTTTATAATAATTCAATTCTTTCATAAGCATGTAACATCCTCAATAATAATAATCATTTTTAATTCCTCATATGGAGGTCTTTAGCAAATTCTTTCCAAATACCCCAATCTGTTCCAATGTCCTCAATATTTTAAGTTATTTTCAGTTTACTTCTATGATAGCATCCATTTCATATTCAATTCTCTCCCTTATAATATTTTTTGTTCTAAGTATTATGCTTCCTATCATCTGACGTCTTCACTATTTGATCTCCAATTTGATAAATTTTGTATGATAATCTTAGACAATTCATTTATATTGCTATCCTTCTAAATATTAGACATCTGTTAATAAAGATGTAATTACAAAAATATAATCACAAAACCTGGAAACAACTTTCACAATACTAGGAATGTGGGTGAAATTAAAATTATTGCTACTGTAAGTTATTTTTATTGTAAATATAAATAATGTACACCATAAAAATTCTCCTAATATCATAATTTTACTTGGACTAAATCTTATCAGTGTGCTGACTACTATGTGAAACAAAATTAATCTGATTATATTATGGCAAATAAATAAATATATATATCATGTGGTGAAGATAATAAAAACAAGCACTTGTTTTAAAAATTACATACAAACAACATCTTTATCTAATATTTACTAAAAAGAAAAGATATAAATATTAATTCTCTTTCAAATAACACAATGGTAATATTTAACTTTTAAAAAATATTAAAAAAAAAATTTTTTTAAATAATGCCTTTATGTAAACAGTACTAGATGACTAAAAAGTAGAAAAATAACAAAGTAATTTGATTAAAAACTACAAAAAAACTGAATTTGGCTTAAATTGCTATTCTTAAAAAATATCAGTGATCTTATGAATCTAGATTTGTTATAAAATAATTGGAAATTGCAGGAACATTGCCATTTCAAAAATGCAATTGAGGCTCAAATAAATTATAAAAATCAAAAAGGCCTCAAATGATAATGAAATGACAATACTCCTAAAATTTCCAATTATTTTATAATAAGTCTACATTCCTAAGATCTCTATTTTCCAAGAATGAAAAATTAACCAAGATTCAGTTTTTTCTACTTTTTACTCGGCTAGTACTGTTTACATAAAAGCATTATTTAAAAAAACTTTTTTCCACACATTATTTTGTTAAAATTAAAAAACCCCAACCGGAGCAAAGTTCAAAAATATGGCAGAAACAGACACAGCAAGTTAATAAAAAAGCATATAAAAAATTAATATGTAATAAATCATATTTTTCATGTTGCAGTATTAGATATAAAAATAAATTCAGTATATGATTAAAACAATGTTATACCACATCAAGAGATCATAATATAGCATATGCATTCAGATTTATATTAAAAAAATTTTAGTAGTAATAATTCTACTTTCAATGTTTACATTTTTATTTATGCATGATTACAGTTATTAAAAGTTTTCTGATATACATTTGTTTATAATTATATGTTAATATTAAATATTAAGGTTATGGCATGATTTTTTTTTAATGAAATTATAAAATTTCTATTTTATTTACATAAAGAAAATATAACGAAAATAAAGTGTCCATTATTTAATAATTAATGTAATAAAATAATAAAGTTAAGAAGTTAACTGAATTCATAAAATATATTATGACTATTATACTTTATTTTTCATTACAATTTTATATATATATGTAATGATCAATATTTTCATATTGAATAAATATGATGTTGTGTGAACTGCCATATATATAAATTGAATGTGTGTGATAAGAGGATTCTGATTGTATGTATTGTTTTGAAATGATAATGATTAATAGAACTTCATCTTCTGATGTATGTTAGATACAAAGATTAATCTAGAATATAATTAAAAGAATGCTGTTATTTTGTAGGAAAACAATACTGCCATCTAGCTAATAAGGTTTGGTTTAAATTAAAAGCATTACACCTGTAATGCTGAATATATTGTTTACAATTAGTATAAAATAATGGTAATATTAATTTTAACTTTTGCAGCTGCATTTCTAGTGAATCATGATTAAAACTGTTGAAGACTTTCTAATTATAGAATATGGTGTGAGTGAATCTAACTATTGAAATGCTTTTAGATTATCTTGCTCTGTCTCTATATGTTTCAATCTACATGTCCATATGTCCACATTTTTTAATTTTTAACAATGAAAAAAAAAATCTGTTTTCATTTAGAACTTGAACTCACATCTTTATGCTTCCCAAGAAAAATATTTAACAACTAAGCCAACAGAAATATTACATTTGTAGAATAAAATTTTGTTAATATTAATTTAATTTATACTTAATTAAAATTAAAAAAATATATCTGATGGAAACATTATATTTGTAGAATAAAATTTTGTTAAAATTGTTTTAACTCATACTTAATTAAAAAGCCAATAAGTAAATATTTTTATATAATAGACAATCACATGATATTTAAATTAAGAATTCGTTCGATAGAGAACATATTTTTTACTTTCACGATTTATTATTAAATTATAATTTTTATCAGATTTTTTTGGTAGCTTTAACCATTTTTTAAAATAATATGTACATATAACTAAAAAATAAAAAAATAATATATATAAAAAAATATTTTTTTAAGTAATGCTTTTGCGTAAATAGCTGAATAAAAAGTAAAAAAATAACAAGGTAATTCGACTAAAAAATGTTGTGTTGTTTCATAAAAGTATTTGAGGCCATAAAAATCAAAAAGACCTCAAATGCTTTTATAAAATGACACGTTTTTAGCAGATTACTTTGTTATTTTCTACTTTTTAGTTGCCCATTTACATAAACACATTATTTGTAAAAAAAATCTTTTTTATATATATATTATTTTTAATTACAAGTAAAACAAAAATGAAAAACACTCAAAACTTCATCAACTAGCAATTGTAAAACTTGATAATATTATCTTCTTGACTATTCATCTATGATATATTACTTAAGAGCTGTCTTATCTTGCTAATGTATATATATTTATTCACAGAGAAACAAGTCCAAATAAAACACCAATCTTTTGTTATATCAATACTAGTCTATTTCGTCAGGTAAAAGATGATCTTTTATCTGAAAAAAATAGATTGACACTGACATAACAAAGTCTAAGACTTATTTACAAGTTTGTTTAAGGATCTAGCTTGTGAATCATCTCATAATGTATTCATACTTGTCTATTTCATGAATAGGTTTATATTCATAATTTACAATTTTAAAAGGTGTAAAATTATTTATGTGCTCATTAAAATCATGTATATATATATACACACACACATTACAAGTATAAATAAATACTAATAACGATACAAATAACAAAAGTAATAAATGAAGATTTCTTCTATTACTTAAAAAAATTGTAAGACTTATTTACAAATTTGTTTAAGGATCTAGCTTGTGAATCACCTCGTAATGTATTCATACTTGTTTATTTCATGAACATATCATACCATTTAAACCTTCTTTGACACTTTATTAATACTTTTATTTTTATTATTTGTATTACACTAACAGTTTCGACTGTCCTGCAGTCATCATCAGAGCTACAATATTCAAATATATAATTATACAATTATTACACTTATTCACATATATATAGATAATTAATACCCAATATAAACAAAAAAAATTATACATTTTAATATGATCTTTATCAATACATAGGAAAAGAAGAAGTAGAAAATTATATTATTTCATGAATAGGTTTATATTCATAATTTACAATTTTAAAAGCTGTAAAATTATTTATGTGCTCATTAAAATCATGTATATATATACACACACACATTAAAAGTATAAATAAATACTAATAACGATACAAATAACAAAAGTAATAAATGAAGATTTCTTGAATTACTTAAAAAAATTTTTTTTTTTTTTTTTGTTATTGTAAATTGTGTAAAATATATATAATAAACGAAAGAAGTTATTTTCTTCAAAAGTTTATTTTTAACATAGGCAGAAGGTACAATCACAAAATAGCAATGTAATCAATGTCTGTAGCTCCCACAATTATTTATGTAATCTTCAATAAACAGGGGTAATGATAGGATTTAGATTACCACTAAAATTATGATCAAAACATCAAATATCTTAGTATATTATAGCCATGCCAGTAGTCAATGCTATAATTTTCCCACAGTAATACATCTATTTCTACACTCTATTGCATTTATATTTGGTGTCATTGACTTCCTTAATAAATGAAATTAAAATAGCCTTGGCGGATATATGTCACTACTATATATATAGAAGTAATGAATAGATTTAAAAAACTTGATTCTTTATTTATTATTTATACACACACTCATACATTATATGATTGCATAAAGTAAAAAAATAAGATATATAAAGATTGTATGAAAAATCTGAACTTAAAAATAAAAGTGTTTGTTGAAAGTATAAGTAATTAATCACAGACCATTGTTGCTATTTTTTAATTACACTAATTACCCTATTTTTGAGCATATGACACAATTTTTAAATTTTAGAGTTAAAAAAAAAAAGAGAGATGCACATTATGTTCATTTAGTATGTGGAAAATTGGAATAGTTATATAATATCAGAAAGTTATGATTACCAACAGAAAAAATTATAAAGGTCAATATTAATCAAGTAAGTGACTGGTTGAAGAAAATATGAAACAGACTCAAGAAAGCAATCATTATAAAATCTTTCAAGAAGATTGGAAATTGCTAATGCTATTAGTTGTACAGAAAATGAGGCAACTTATAAAAGAATTACTGATGATGAACCATATGTGGAAGATATGAATGAAAGCGAAGAGAATTTTTAATTTCTATGGTTAAAATGGTTAATAAAGCAACTTTCTTTATAGTAATATTATTTTCTTTCTACTATTATAAATAATATTCTTTATATATTTTTTTTAAAAAAAGTGAAATTTTCATTGAAAAACACATTACGTTTATGTGTATGGTATATGTATGCAAATATGGTAATTTGTTTATTCCAATGTTAAATAAAGTTGATAAATAGTTTCACAATATCATTAGCAGATGATATCCAAATGAAACTAAGAGAATATAGCAATAGAAGAGGATTCACCAGATATATGCAGTATTGAATCACAATGATAATTTGAAATTATACCTTAAATATAACTAAACAATATAGTAATAAGAATTAAATATGATTATTTGTTTTTGTTTATTTCAATGTTAAATGAGAGTTGATAAAGTTTCACATCATTCTTAACATTGGTACCAATCTAAATGATATCCAAATGAATTTAAGAGATACTTCATCCTATGTAGGAGTGAAAAGACATTGAATTATGGTAATAACTTAGAATTATGTCCTAAATACAATTCTAAACATCACAATAACAAGAATGAAAGATTCCGAATCATTCTTAGCACAAAAAAAGCAATAAAAACATCATATTAATTTGATCAATTGAATGTAGCTTATCTATCACTTTGAAGCTCAAATGTCATTTGACCTCCCATGCAATCAACTATACATTTACTATTATTACATGCAAAATATCATTTATCAGCACCTTATTATTATAAATTATAAAGAGATCTTTTAAACTTTCATGATTGCCAGACTATATTATTTTAGCAAAAGCTATAATTTAGTTAAGTAATATTTTTATTTAATTTTGAATACTCACACCTTTAAAACATATATAGAATATAGTAAACAAAATAATATATAGGTGCATTTTAAAACAGATTTTTTAAAAAAAAAAACTCCATTTAAGTAAAAACCTGTAAATTAATAAGTCATTATAATTAATTAACTTGAGTAACTCAACTATATTTCTATTTTGTATTTTAACGATGACAAAAAACTAATACTTCTATTAGCATATAACAAAGTAAAAATTCTTTAAATGAATTGTCATAGTATCCATTTATATAAACAAATTTTAATGGTTTACAAAAAAAAAAAAGAGTAGAAAACTAATTAATTGATAATTTTTTATTTATTTTAATTATATAAAAAAATACAAAAGAACTATATATACAATATACATTAAATATTTTTCAGACTCATCCATGTATGAGTTTTATTACAAATATACCAATGTTTCGGCTTTATCACACAAGTCATTACCTGGGTGATGAATAGAATACTATGGAAATGGTTGTAAAGAAGCTCTAAATATTTATTTGTAACTGTGTTATTCCAGCAATAAAAAAACAGGCATATAAAATTGAAAAAAATGAGTCAAAAACTATTCAGATTGTATTTTTTTTTTTCAAAAAATTTCCAAATAGGAGAAAGTTTGCATTTGATCTTTTAAATATCTCAATGGCTTCTCTGATCCTACATTGGGGAGGTGGTGTCACATCTGGATAGGATCCTGGTATTAGAGAAACCAATACTGTGACCTGAATCCATAACATGGAGTGAAAGTGCTGAAGATGATGAGTGTTACTTAACTGCATTAGAAGTTCATCTCATCAGTACTGATGCAACGATTTTCATACCTACATAATATTGTAATTTTTTGATAAGTAGTATATACAGCTATTTATATTGTAGTGTTTTAGAATATGTCCAATATTAGTCTGTAGTTAGTTTTATACAAGACATATAAATTCTAATAGTTGATTCTTCTTTTTGTTTATTATTTTGATTGTTTTTGGCTTGAATTAAGGTTTGGTGTACAATTTTATTATTATAACCATTAGCTAGTTAAACATTATTTATATGATTTATTTCTTCTTTCAGATATGATTGCTCTTGTGAAAAGTTTTGGCTACAGAAAAGATCTGACTTGGGTGATGATGCGATGAAATTGTAGATATTTGTCTGTGTTTTGAAAACTCAAAATAATAAAAGATTATTTGCTCTCTTGGTGATGAGTATATCAAGAAAGAAAAGTTTCCCATCAGACTCTGTTTTCATTGTAAATTTAATATGAGAATGAATAATATCTATATCTGAAAAAAAAATCATATTTTTACCATGTTGCCAGATGATAAATGTGTCATCTATATATCGGAGACAAATAAGAAAGGTGCTGATTCTAAGGCATGAATTTCTATACCATAAATAAATCATTTATAACTTCGAAGATAGGAATACCAAAAATTTTTTATAATGTTATTATATATAAAATATGTTTGAAAGAAAATATTTAGCAAAATAACATGGTCTAGTTAATTGCAACATTGAGAAGTGATAGTTAAAAGTTTTATCAATTGGAATATTTGTAAATAAAGAAACAACATCAAAGCTGAATAGAATATCATTTGTATTACTTTTAATTTTTTAATAAGGAAATAAATGTATAGTTTTTTTATATATGATTTAATAGACAGAATTGTAAGTTTTATTAAATCAGATAAATACCTAAATTGTGAATGTGAGATCATATTACACTTACTATTGAAAGAAGTGGTGTATCAGCTTTATGTAATTTTGGAATTCCGTAGAATTTTAGACAGACACAAGATTTTTCAAGAGGAATAATTTCATTTTTTATGTCTTCTTTCAATTGGTGATTTATTAATAATTTCTCTATTTTCTAAATAAGTAGTACAATTTCTTTTTGATGTAATTAATACATAGTACAGGCTTAAACTTGCATTTATAAATGTAATATATGCAGGATTCGAACTCAGACTTTCATACAACCCATTACTCTCAGTGCCATCTCATATTGCTGACCCACCTGATCACACACATGTTGAAAAGATAAATAATCACCAATATATGTATTTCAAGCTAAACCAGCAATCATCAGTTGGTCTAGATTACTATCTCCACACATATATACAATCAGTGCTCCATGTAATATAAATTTTATCATTTATTAGGATTTTATTATTGTATGTATCATGATTCATAACAGTAGTGCTATCTGCTGGAAATATAACAATCAATTTTATCTAATTTTATGTTGTTTAGAACCTATCTTTCTTTGAGATAACATTTTTAGAAAGTTTAACATTTAAAAAAAAAAATTTCAAATCTCATTCTAGCTATATCAGCTGTTGAAGAATCTATTATATTAAGAGCTGATTCAACATTAGAAATAATTTATTGGAATGGTATCTGGAAAGATGTTAGTGCAAAATTAAAACTTTTTTCTAAAGTTGAAATCTTATCTATAGAGATTATTATTTTTTTTTTGATAAATTATAAACAGTTTTGTGATTTGGAGAGAGAATTATTGGTGACTGTGTTTTAATAAGTATTTGTAATTTTTTCTTTTGTTTGGCTGTTATACAATTTGAATCTTTAATTGATTTAAAATTTGCAATATAATCAAAATTAGTTCATAGTAAATAATGTATTCTACTGTTAATAAATAAATGTATATTCAGCAATAATTTATTACTTTTGTCTAGTTTTTGTCAAGTTCCTTTAATAAAAACATTTAGAATAATTTTGTTAGGTTTTTTTTTTTTTTTGAGAATTTTATTAATCCAGTTATTAAAATGAATGTATATCACATTTAATATTTGTTTGAGTTTCCAACAGCAAATAGGTAACTTAATGATCTAAAAAGTTTATAATGAAAGAAAAGAATACAAAATCTAGTGTTGAATTATTCTTTTTGAAAAATCATTACTTTAGAAAAATGTAGAAACTAAAAATCCCAGATTAAAGACATAAGATCTGCATTAGAATAACTATTGATTCAAAAGCTATTTTTCTTTCACGTAATTTTTTTTCATGATAATGCTTAAAATTTTCCACATCTATTTTTGTTTGTTTTAACCTTTTGTGATTAAAATAACCAAAAAATTTATTTAAAAAAATGGTACCCAGATGTGAAGGATATTTTCTGTGTATATATACAGATACACTACTACAAAATATTTATAGTAGTTTTATATTATATACAAAAATAAATAAAATAAAAAGCTTGATATTGATAAATAATCCATGTTAACTCCATCCAGCATTAATAGACCAGAGTATATGATGTTCATAAATTGTTGCAATTTTTAAAATATATCACTGATTTATGGTTTTAAATATAAAAGAGCATGCATATACATTTGATTCATATTTTGTTTGATGTTAAAGAATCACTTTTAGCATAAATGATAGCAGACAGTAAGACAATAGAATGATGTTATATAAACTGACCAATCCCACACTGAGCCATTGGTTTCCTGCATCAAAATTTTTAAACTTTTATTTCCAGTAATTTGTATATACTTTCTATTTAATAGATCACTGCATGACCTTTGGTTTAGTAAACAAATTTACAACAACAGAACATATTAATGTAAGCATAAATATCACTTCAACTTAAAACTGAATCAGCTTATGATGTTTAACATTAAATCTAACTTTAACGGCTTACAAAAAAAAAAAAAAAAAAAGCTTTTTCCAAAGATTAGCGGCTATCTTCATTTTCTGTTATGAATAAACCATGTAAATCTTTTAGAGAACAATCTTATAAAATTATTAAGTGATAGTGACTTAATGTCAGAAAGTCTGGGTAAACATTGAAATTTTTTATATTTTAAAGCCAACATAAACGATAATATTGAAAATAGCTGGGACATAATGTTCCTACATCACTGCTCATTAACTGATATACGATATCCATACTTTCCACCAGACACAGAGAATGATGTTAGAGACCTTCACAAAATCAGAAACTTTTGATTGGTCTATCAAAAAAAATAAAAATAAAAAAAAGCAATCAATAATTTTTCAATTTATTTTTAAAAACCATACTTTAAAAAAGCAATCAAATAAAATATTTCTAAAAATAAATATAATTTATTACATAATATTAATTTATTATAAACAATAAAATGTTTACATTTAAGCAGCAAATTAAAGTATCAATGAAGAATTCTATATACTATAAATGCAAACACACATATCTGTTCTCACATTGAAAACATAGATTGTGTTTATTTTAAACAGTGATTATCAATTGTGTTCTTTAATTGATACTATTTTAATAGCTTATACATAATAAATAATTTTTCAATTAAAAAGTTAATTAATATCTACATAATAAAAGACATTTTTTAAAAAATATTAATAGTGTACAACTTACTTTAGAATTTAGGAGTAGTAACAATGACTTTTATTCAGAACAAAACAGTACATTGTTTAACTTGTGTAAAATATTATAGCAAATGTAATCACTTTTTTAAAAACCATAAATATATGTTAATTATGATCCTGACAAAGGTAATTATCTTTCATCTGATAAGATATGTAATAAAATTTATTAAAATTATAGTAAAGTTGAAAACAGTAGATTACTGAAATCCATATATTTTTCTATTTGTAGCTAATTCAAAATCATTCATTATACATGTTGATGATTCAATTTTTATTATTAGATATGAAGCAAAAATCAACCATGACAAAGAAAAATACAGTACATAAAATAATTCTATAAAAATTGGCAGATTTTTCTAGATATATTAGGTAATCCAAAAGACGAAGTATACAATGTTACAAATATGTCATAAACATCAGTTGAACCACTATATTTTTTTTATTCAATGAGAGAAATTCTTTAATAGGTACAGTGCATAGACAGGAAACATAGGTTTTAAACATGTAACACAAGAAAAGATCTTTTCTTTTCTTATTTTGCTCTCTAGCTAGGAATAAGGCTAGCCATCTGAAAAAAAACAACAACCTAAACCTATTTAAAAAAATTTCAAGTTTATTCATCCAAAATGTAAACCTATATCATGGCATGGCAAAAGAATATACTACTGTTACAAAAAGACACACTTCATTAATAAAATATATAACCTCTTACTTATTCAAAATTTTGTATATTTTTTGTCTGAGAAAACATCAGCTTTATAAAATAATTATGAATTAATTAAAGAATTAAAAAATAATTTATATGCAACTGGACATGAAAAGTCAGTATAGTGACATAATGAGAATGAAATTGCACTAACAATATTTTGAGTATAAATTAAATTAATAACAAACCAGACACAGCCTTCTATTTTAAAAATAGCTCACTAATTTCAATATATAAAACAAGTCACACACAACTTCTTCTTTATAAATCTTGATTTATTATATAATAAATTTTGTAGACAATTTACAATTAAAAAAATTTGTTGATGTGATGGAGTATTATTATAATTTATAATAGTTCGTATATATTAATACATTGTACAGGCTTAAACCTGCATTTTTATATATGTAATATATGCGGGGTTCGAACTCAAGACTTTCACACGACCCATCACTCTCAATGCCATCTCATATTGCTGACCCATCTGATCACACACATGTTGAAAAGATAAATAATCACCAATATACGTATTTCATGCTAAACCAGCAATCATCAGTTGGTCTAGATTACTATCCTCACACATATATATAATCAGTACTCAGCTTTATATTAAGATAGCCAATATTTATACTTTATTGGACAGGTTTCAAACTATTCCAACTCACAACTCTTCAGTCCTCCATTTCATTGAAAATCTGATGATGGAACGTTTAGCATGAAATACGTATATTGGTGATTATCTATCTTTTCAACATGTGTGTGATCAGATGGGACAGCAATATGAGATGGCACTGAGAGTGGTGGGTCGTGTGAAAGTCTGGGTTTGAACCCCGAATAGTTCATATAATAAATCAAGATTTATAAAGAAGTTGCATCTGACTTGTTTTATATATTTTGAATATAACCAGATTAAATAAACCAAGGGATAAAAATATTTATGCTGAATTATATTTTTTCATGGATTTTTAGTTTGATAAAAAATGGAAATTAAGAGAGTATATTCATGTAAACATATTATTTAAGTTTTTGCATTAATAAGTATTAGCCAAATACGAATGACCTTCTAACATAGTGATTAGCATATCCATCTGCGAAAGTCATGATCTGTGAATGGAATCTAAGTGAAAATGGGAATTTTTTTCATAATCCAAATAAATTTAAAGTCCCCCCCCCCCCCAATAATTATCCCATAACCAATCTGGCTAATCATCCAATTATTGGATGATATAACTATTCTTAAAAATTAAAACTAAATCACATTACCTGGCATATGAATGTTAAAAATTTTTATAATTCACATTATAACAAACTCAGATGTATAAATATATCCATTTTATAAAACAGGAAATGAGCTTTCAATACAGTAATTATCATAGTAATATGCATAAAGGAAATAAAAAAATTAGATACTACCATCAAAACAATACATATTTTCTAACAAATTGCAGAAGTAAAATAATCCATTCTTTTCTTATTAAATTCCCTGTCCCAGTGCTTAAGATCTGATTGGTTACTAATAGTCACAAGCGCTTGAGAAATTTGCACTCTCTCAATTTAATTTTCAATACCGTTTGCACTTTATAAAATATTATTTACATATATTGCTGCAAAGTTATAACATCGAAAAACTACTGCGTAGTAAATCGAAAGATTTCATGCTGTATGTTTATAATTTGAACTCAGTCAATTAAGTGTAATGATATTTAAGATTCACGCTCTCAGATATAAGTACTTTGGACTAGCTTGGATATATAGAAAGACAAGTAAAGAAGAGAGTGGAATCACTCTTTTCTTATTAAATTCCCTGTCCCAGTGCTTAAGATCTGATTGGTTACTAATAGTCACAAGCGCTTGAGAAATTTGCACTCTCTCAATTTAATTTTAAATTAAAATAAAAGAAAAAATATTGAAAGAAAAAAATACTATTCATCAGTTGAGTTTTTTTTCTCATTTACCCATCCAACAATAGTCAAATGCTTATACACTGACCAATATTGAACAACTAGATAGATTAGCTATGGTAAATATTCTAAGTTTACTTTGGATTTAGTCATATGCATGACAGATTAATAGTCTAGCCACAAAACCCTTAACAATGGCAGCCTTTAAAGCAAAAACTGATAAGAATCAAATTTTAGCTATTATAGCAAAATAATTTCCAAAGATATTGTTGAACAGATTTTTTTCATTCACACATCAGTGATTACCAAAGTGGTTTATAGAGAATCAAGATACAGTATGAAAATGTTTTACTTTTTTAAAACCAGGCAAATTTCATGAAAAAAATCATAAGCAAAGGTGTAATTAATATAATGTTTTTACTGATTTGGCCAACTCATATGTTATAAGAGAGATAGTTTTATTAATAATTTGAGATATTTGAAATGAAAATTAAATTTAATCAGGGATGTATACTAGCTCTAAGTTAATTCCTATTTTTAAGATAGTAGTCTTTGGAATAGTTTACAGGCACAAATGTGGTATGAATTTAATAACGGAGTTTTTATTTAAAACTAATTTATTTAATTAGTGTATGGATTTTTTTTTTTTGGACAATTTAACTATTAATAAAATATCATGTAGAAATTCCAATCAAAAATAGATTTAGTAGTAGCTTCATTAAATCCTTCAATTCTGCTATTAATCATCATAGATTCAACAATCATTAGCTAAATGGATCATAGTTTGGATTTGTCCACAATTATATAGATCAGTGGCTGTCAAATTCTATTAATGACGGAGATGAAAATAATAAACATGGATTGTTCTGAATTTGTTATTGAGACTTCTGATATGTCTAGTAAGATCACATCCAATTGACTATATTATTTGATCTGGAAAAAGAAATACATTTGAAACCTCATAAGAATTCCATTTTTAATGACTTAATTCTTTGATAGTAGATTTTTGTTTGAAAAAATAAAAAAGGATCTTGATTTGAATCATATTATACGTGGGAAAACTACAATGACAAGTTCAATTTGCTTAATAGCTTTTTATATGTTTTCTGTGAGGCAACTTCTCTTCTAACATCTGGTGGGAAAATGTGAAAGAACAAAAAGCTATTAAAAACAAGTATGTTAGTAATATTTATCATGATAATATTTATTTGAGTATCCTGAAGTTTACTGTGGAAACTTTTTTACTAAACAGGGGTACAGTATTCCTTAACAAAATATGCTAATGCTAAAGTAATGGTCACATCATAACCACAAGTAATGCCAGCCAGCTTTTCAAAAAGATTCTCCTAAAAATTAATTTTGATCTAACCATAGATAAATATGGGAAGTAGGTTTTGTCACTATAATGTATATATTATAGATATGTTACTTAAACTAATAGTTAAGTGATATCTATCCCTATCTAATTAATATGTAACTGAAAATGAATATCTAATAATGATTTGCTGTTCCACACAACTTCTCCTCACACATTATTTATAAGAAAAAAAGAAGACTATATAGCATGAGAGAAAAATCAGAATGCTGACCTGGAAAGAGAAACTCAAATAAATGGAGGTATTTTGTTTAAATATCATTAATTTTAGCTATATTTATATAATTTATAACTGTTTATACAAATATTTATAAATAATATATATATTAAATTTATTATTTTAAGTAAACTTATTTGTTGTATCAAATTAATATTAATACTCAGCTTAGATTGGACAAACCAATTGGTGCAGTCAAAAAAATATAGTTCTTAGAGCCAATTAATATAATCAGAACCATAAAATCTCTTATACTTATTACAGTAAGATTATGCAAATGCTGTATGGGAAATTTGATATTGATAATGCCACTAGCTGGTCATTAGCACCACAAAATATCCTCTTATTAATAAAATCAAAGATGACAATATAAAGCTAGTTACATTATTAGACTTCACTGACCTGAAGATTATAGAAATAGCAAACTGTCTGTTTGAACCAGGAATATAGAAAATTTTTCTCATAATGAAATATTAAAAAAATTATTTTCATATTTTTCCCCAACTCCATCAAAACATATTGTGAATCTCCATTTTAAAAATAGCAACAAGAATAAAAATACAAGGGAGTATAATGTAGCTCTTCATCAATTAGCAAAAAATTGTATCTAACAATTTGAGGAAAAGACTCTCTTGAAACAACTATCATGGGGAATGTCAGACTTTAAATTGAGAGAATACTCTTAGAAAACTGTGACTTAACATACAAGGAAGCTATTAAGAGGCATTGTCCATAAATATATTTTTAATTAGATTAACGCTACTTCTAGTGAGATCCAGTACTTAACAATTCAAAAGATAACAAAGTCAATGCAAAAAACGAATTCACAACAAGATGAACATGACAGTCAAATTAACTGTTATTACTGTGTACTGTAGAAAACCTGGACACTGAGCTCACAATTGCAAAAGAACCCAAAAAAGTGCAAATACTGCTGATTTAAGTGTTATACAGCTGCAGTTTATTGAAGACCTAAGTCAGAAAAAACTAGTAGAACAACACTAAAATTAAAAAACTTAAAATGCAGCGAAGCAAGATTATTCACTTTATCATTAAATTACTGATGCCAAATTTTGAGATTGATAGCTGGTCAGGTATTTCTCTCATGTCTCTTAAGAATAGAAAATATATAGCCACAAATGCCTAAAAATCTCCTTTTATTAGAAAAACTAACCTGCAAGAAAAGAACACAAGTGCCAATAAATTAAAGATTAAGGAATTTGCAAATGTACAAATAAATTTATACAACAAAGTTCATAATTTAACTATTATCATAGTCCTCAAAAAAGCAAGTTCAAACTGTGTGGTATCAGCATTCATATTCTTAAAAAGATTAACATCAAGAAGGAAATTCATAGCAAGTTTCCATGCCCATTGCAGTGTTAAGAGATCAAGCAAGGTATATATATATATATGTAAAATAAAGGTATAATGATTGTGTAGAATAAAAATAATAACTTTGTCCAGTAATTATGTATAATGATTGTGTGTAAATAATTATATTATATAAATAACTGTAATAAAATGTAGCAATGTAATTATCATTGAATAGCAATGTTGTTAGGTCACAGAGTTGCACAGCTAGCCTTATAAGGTTAAAAAACTATATAAAACACCATATATGGTGAGGAGTGTAAAAAATACTATGTGTATATGAAAAACGTCATATATGGTATGTAAAGACTCCAGGAGTCTTGAGGGGTATATAAATCCCCAGAGCCTGGTCTATATGTTCTGGTATTAATGTAAGTCAGAGACTCCTGCCTCTGTAAGTCCAAAAGCAGGACTAGGATTTATTATGTATAGGCCACCATGCCCTTTTATTATTTTAATATACCTTAAATAGACTATGTATATATGTAAAAATACTCGTATGTTATTTAAATTAAAACTATTAGCTTACCATCTCAATTTGTCAATTATTTACTTGCTACTCTCAGGGCCCAGCAAAGTGGCACAATCAATACTGGAATCAAATCTTAAGTAATTGCCTGAACAGCAAACTGAAACAGTCGTAATTGGATTTGAATTAACAGAGAAAATGGCGGGCATATCACAAGTCGATATATGCGAGTTAAATGTAGATAATCCGAATGATTGGCCATTATATGTTCAGAGGATAAAAAAACTACTTTATATTAAATAGTATTACTGAGAATACTGTAAAAGTAGCCTCATTACTTTGCTTTGCAGGCCAAAGGGTAATAACTAACAAATTGTGTGAAAAGTCACCAGAGACACAGAAATATGATGAGCTTATAACAAAGCTAAACGACTGTTTCAATCCCCAGCCATCCAAGTTTATTCCTTGATTGTATTTTAGAGGCAGAAGGCAAAGGAAAAATTAAAAAAATAAAAGATTATAACACTGGTTTAAGAGAAGTGGCAAAATTGTGCCTTTATGACAAATTTTTAGAGGAAGCTCTCCTCGAACAACTATTATATGGGATAACAGATGATCAGTTTAGGCAGATATTATTAGCAGTAAAGGACCTAATGTATGAGGAAGCAATAATTGACAAAAGCAGAATTGAGGTGGTAAGCTAATAGTATAATTTAAATAACATATGAGTATTTTTACATATATACATAGCCTATTTAAGGTGTATTAAAATAATAAAAGTCTAGTGACCTGCACATAATAAATCCTAGACCTGCTTTTGGACTTGCAGAGACAGGAGTCTCTGACTTACATTAATACCAGAACATATAGATCAGGCTCTGGGGGTTTATATACCTCTCAAGACTTCTGGAGTCTTTACACACCTTACCATATATGGCGTTTTCACATACACATAGTATTTTTTACACTCCTCACCATATATGGCATTTTATACAGTTTTCTGACCTTATAAGGCCAGCTGTGCAACTCTATGATCTAACAACATTGCTATTCAATGATAGTTACATTGCTACATTTTATGCTTACAGTTATTTATATAATTATTTACATATAAATTACTGTACAAAGTTATTATTTTTATTCTACACAATCATTATACATAATTATTGTTCAAAGTTATTATTTTTATTCTACACAATCATTACACATTTATTGTACAACATATATATATATACCTTGCTTGACTTGAACACGCACCCATTTAAATCAAATCTGTGAGAAATTAAAACAACTGTCCACCTAGAGTTCAAAGAAAATGTCACTACAATCACTGAAGGCATGGAAAGTTGTTTTCACAGAAAAAAGAAAAGGTTAACGAAATGCTGAATGAACTAATTAAAAAGGATGTTTTGATCCTGGGCTACCCCAATAATGTGGTAAATAAGGCCAACAGCAAAATAGGAGTACAATATATAATAGTTTTCATCTGAACCAAAACTTCTATAAACTTCTCTGAATTTCTGCTAGGAAATGGAGCATTAGACCACTAAAATGGAAGACATTTTGTCTTAGTGATTAATCTTATTGCTTTTATATAAAGGAAATAATCATTTTTTACAATATAAAAATTTGAGGAGAAATTTCATTGATTTAAATAAAATAATTTTGAAAATTCTGAAATAGAAATCTGGCCAATTAAAAAATGACATGAAAAAAATGAAACCTTTTAATATATAAATAAATTTAAAAAAATGGAAATATAGATATATTAACTGAATAGATAAAATTAGATTTATAAAACTTTTTTAAAAAAGGGAAAAATTATTAAAAACATTGAATAATTAAAAAGGATATTATTTTAGATGTAAAAAAAAAAAAAGCTAAGAAAAATGAAGCATAAATAAATAAATAAATAAAAATCATTAGATGATGTGATATTTATTGTAAAATTTGATTAATCAATTGATACTATTATTTATTAAATCCCTATCCAATGGCATTCTGTTTATTTCTTCAACACTAGTTTATGGTTTTCATCAGTTAGGAACTCTGAAATGGATCTAAAGCAGCTGAATCTTTTAAAAGTAATGCACCTTGCATAAAGCAGCCACCATTTCTCCCTCTTTTATTCATTAAACTATCAGCCTGAAATAAAAACATCTTACTGATATGCATCCAAATTATCTTTCTTATAAAATTGAGAACATCAAAATATAGATGTTTAACTGGTGTAAATAAGCTATGCAAGAGAGTATGGATGCAAAGCATTAATATGTTTTTGAATTTTGGTTAAGTAGTTTGAGAGTACAAAAAAAAAGGGGTAAAGGTGACTGGTAAAAGAAAAGTGCCATACATGTTTAATGATGTTCTATGAAATATTCACTCTTTTTACAGCTTCATGTATAATAAAATATTGTACTTCTTTATTGCATTTCTTTATTTTTACAGTGCATTTTAATATTATTATTGCATCTCATAGTTTTGATTATCTAGCAGTCTTCCTTCAGAGCTGTAATTGACTGACATACTTATATACTGTTCAATATACTATCAATACATGCACACCCAGATGTAAAAAATTATAAAATTTAGTTTTTTTTTTGCATTTATATATATATGAGTATTAATATAATACATATGATAATTGCAATTTTAATAAAGACTGTTAGAAAGTCAAAACTATAAAAACAACAACAATAATAAAAATCATTGTAAAAATAACATGTGAAAACAGAATACAATATTTTATTTAACATAGTTAAAAAATTTTTTTAATTATTACATAGTTATTATTAAAATGACTAAAGATGACATAATTCAACAGGTAAAGGGTTTTACATATTTGAGTAGTTGATTGAGTGAGGATCGAAAAAGTGAAGATGAAGTTAAAAGAAGAATAGTATTGGCATAAGAAGCATTTATTAAGAGAAAGAAAATATTTTGTGGGCCTTTGAAGAGAGAATTAAGAAAAAGATTAATTAAATGCTATGGGTGGAGTATGCTGTTGTATGGTTGTGAAACATGGACAGTCAGTAATAAAATTAGGACCCGATTGAAAGCCTTTGAAATGTGGAAACGAAGAATGGAAAAAATCAGTTGATTGAATAAAATAACAAATGAAGAAGTTTTGAAAAGAGTTAATAAAAATGAAGATTGAGTGAGAAAATTAAGAGAATCTAGATGGGACATATATTAAGAAGAAAGTATAGTTTAATGAAAGATGTTTTGAAGGGAATGGTGAATAAAAGCAAGAAGAAAGGATGAAAAAGATTGGCAATGTTGGATAATATAAGAGATGGGAAGAGTTACGTGGAATTGACGATCTGGGCAGTGAAAAGAATGAAATGGAAAAATGGGTGATGTGACTACTCTCTAGACCTGTCCATCGGATAAAATACTATTAATAATGATAAAAGATATTCATGTTTTAATAGTTGCTTATCAGATGTAATCTTCTTTTACAATCTCAAGACAATAACATGCTTTGAAAGTTCTTCATATTCCATTTGTTGTGTTTTGACATTTGGCTGAGTTTTTAATTTAATATTTAGCATTTTCTCATAATTTTAAGAATCATTTAAAAAATTCTGTAAGTCAATAAGCTTTCTTTTATAATATTTAAAGTCTTGAAAAAACTGTTATTAAATGACTGTGGAAATCTATTTTTTTTGCATATATAAAAATAAAAATGTCTCTTCTGATTTCATTATGAAATTTACATTTTATTTTTCAACTAACATGGATCTATACAGAATAGCAAAATATTTATTGCCTTTTTGCTTTTACTGACTATAAAACTTATATACATAAAATAATATGGATAATTAAGACATTTAAAATTTTAATAATTGCATCTCCAAAATGAAATGGCTCTAGAATAAAATCTTTATTTTGTTGTCAATATGCAATAAAAAATATAAGTAGAAAATAGAAAAGTAAGATCATTGTTATGCTATAAAGAGTTTGAAATTTCAATTTTTTTTAAATAATAATAATAAATTATTTTAATTTATTAACCTCAGATGAAATTTAAAGTTTATCATGGAAGATTTATATTTTTTTAATTATAGTAAAATTTATATATCGCTTTTTTAATTTAAAAATTACTGCACTTTATGTCCATTAATAGCAACATCCATTTTAACATAAGATTGTTTATTCACCAGAATAAAATTTTAAAACACGAATGGGGGGGGGGGGATGAGGATACAGTATCCCTGTCACTTTCAACAACTTACCTTCTGGGACTCACTCCACTAAACCCCATCCTTTCAGGAGAGTTTATGAAAAAATATTTATTTCTAACACTTCTTTCCATTCAGTTATAGGGTATTTTTGAAATTCCAACAATATTATGTTAAAGTTGGATAAAATTTTAAAAAAATATACAATATTAAAAATAACTCTGATTTAACACAACATAAAATTGTCACTTATGATTTTTTGCAAAACTTCTTAGGGCAGGCATATATTTCCAAATTCTATTTCTAAAAGCAGACTATTTATAGATAAAGAAAAGACAGGTCAAAAAAATACAATAATTAAAAAATATTAAAAAACCCCACTGATAGATTCAAATATTTTAAAACTTTTTCCAACATTCAATCTCAGTAATGAAGACTCTAGAAGAAAGTTTAATTCAAAGAAATTGAAAAAAACAATTCTATAAGTTATATTTGTATATTTTAACAAAAACTATTACAAAATAAGAATTGAAAATAACTCCGATCTAACATGTTACATAAAATTATCACTTACATTACCTACTTCCATTATCTACTGCTGTCGCTTATGATTTTATAAATACAGGATAGATAATAACCAAAGCACTGTGTAAGATTCTATGCATTAAAAGAAGTAATTCATGCTATTTTTATACTCCAGAGTCATCACTGAAAGTGTGAATAATCAACGCACTTGGTAAATGCAAAATATATTATTTATTTAAAATTGCAATAGATGCCTCTGGATTAAAATAGAGTAAATTATGCTTTGAATATAATAAAAGTATAATAAATGTTGAAGATAAAATAAACAATCACATAATTTAGTATTCAGATAATTGTGTGACATTCATGCAAAGCTGCAATCCATAGACCATTATTTCTCAAATCTTCTATTTTATTACTGCACTAAATCATGGAAGGCAGCTTAGATCAGATAGTACATTTCTGACTTGATTCTAAGGTAAAAAAAAAAAATCTCAATATAGTTGTTTGAATAGAAATGTCTTTGGCTTATAACTTTGATGTTAAATATCATTTGACTTCTCCAGCATACAATTTATTATATATGTAATTTAATTACAAAGGAAATAAATTAATAATCAAATAAAATACAGTTACAATAATCTTAATTAATTATTTGTTAAAGTGAATATTACTAAATATTTCAGTCTTACTTTTGAAAAACACTGCTTCTGTGTAAAGAATGACATCATTTCACAATCAAAATGTTATATTTACTCATAGGACAGGAATATGATCTTCCATATTTGCTTCATCCCAAGGCCCATAAATATTACTATAAAAAAAGAAATAATTTCCTTATAATTATGGACATTGACAATGTCATATCAAAATTTGCATATAATAATATTTTATTTATTTGTTTAAAATCGTATTAATAAAATACCAACAATTTCGTTAATTAAATTGACTTTCACAATTAATTAGTTTAAAAATATAATATAATATTCAAGCCTCTAGGTGATGATCTAGTTGCGTCAAATAAAAGAAATTCCATAAAGTTTCAACTCTATAAGCTATCATCTAATAACTCGAGAAAAATTTTTACAAAATGAAATTAAAATATTTTATCTTTAACATGACATGTCAAAGCAAGCTAATAACTAAAAAAAATGTGATCATTTTTTTCAAAAAATAAAAGCAAAATGATTGCAAATAAATTTCCAATATAAATGAAACAGATTCTACAACTAAATTTACTAATTCAAATAAGTGAGGCTTAAATTGAATTTGTTGAAAAACTCTGAAATTAAATTCTTTCAAAAATAAAATATCAATTAATATAAAAAAGAATTCTAAGACAAACTCCCTGATATGTATGTGTATGCTTAAATGCAGATACATATATAGGTGTTATACTTAATTAGAAAAAGTTATAAGTTTAAATAAATTAAAGAATTTTAAAAGAATGATTTTTTAAAAATAGTAAGTAAAAGCTTTATAAATTTTAAGATTAGAAAAATATTATTTTCTAAAAGTAATAAGTCTAATTAATGAGAGTAGAATACATCATTAATGAAATAAAACAAAAGAATTCGAGTTAGATTTCCTTTATAAGATAAACGATAAACTATAAAAATAATTCATTAATTAAAAGTCAGAAAGATAATGATGCAAATCCTTGTAGGGAGATTAAAATGAAGAATCACCTAAAGGGAGGGACGGGAATATGGGCCAATCAACTGCAGGGATTAAAATAATGAATACCTCAGTACTAATTTGATAAACACAAGGACACCTCATTCTTGGAGCTTCCCCTGTGCACATGGACATATATATTGGAGTAGATTGTCTCCCATGGAACAGTGACTTCAAGTGCGGAGAGCTGGCTTCCGAACATATGAACAATCAGCTAGGAGTCTTACAGGTCATACTGATCTAGCCTTCAGGCCTTATTATGTTAAATGATTGTACATATATAAGTAGTTAAAATGCTATTTAGGATCGTTCATTAAATGATCTAAATATTATCTGTTTAGTAGTGATGTGTACTCATGGGAAGTGCACTCTTAGATTAGTTAGACATAGCACTCCCATTTTTGTTAAAAGATACAAAATACTGCAACTTTGTTAATATGATTTGAGATCTATATGGATATCACAGAACTTTCCAACAAAAATTCAGAAAATAAATTATGTATCCAATATACCTATGGTACAAATCTTTCCGAACATAGTGAAATTATTAAAGTTGTTTTAAAAAGTAGTGAAATAATTTTTTCAGATACTGTTAAAAACTTACTATCAAAATTTAAAAAAAAAAAAACAACAATTTTTTCTAAAAAGTATGTTCTGTATTTCTAGCAAATAATATTTTGGGTTTTTCAGTCATGTGACCTTTATTCTTTTATTCCTCTTCTGATATCATTTGGAAAGCTGGTACAGTATTTTAAAAACTTTCATCATTAAATTTACTAAACAGCTTTATATACTAAATAAAATATTAGTTACTAT
This sequence comes from Epiperipatus broadwayi, assembly GCA_028023455.1. Lineage (NCBI taxonomy): Eukaryota > Metazoa > Onychophora > Udeonychophora > Euonychophora > Peripatidae > Epiperipatus > Epiperipatus broadwayi. The sequence continues at coordinate 1,125,667 of JAQFVV010012504.1, read as the reverse complement.
TAACTATCACAAAAAAGATAATAAAAGTTATCAAGCTAAATGATAATTGTTCATAAATAAAACAGATATTATTTGATAAACTGACATTTCTTATTATTAATACAAAATATATATTCCTGTAACTAATTTTGAATTATTACTGTTCAAAAAATATCATACCATTTCCAACTTTCTTAAACACTTCAAGGGAATATTATTTTTTTTATATCATTCTTACAGTTTTGAACTGTAAGAATAAAGTTTTGATATAAAAAAATAGTATTGTTGATGTGTTTAAGAAAGTTGAAAATGATATGATATGTAAATATAGAAATCAATATATAAGAAAAGGAAGAAGAAGAAGAAAATTATATTGCTCAAAAAATACTTAAAGAAATATATATTTCTTCTTTTTACTGAAATCTTTTATATAATATCTTGTCAATAAAGAGCCTACTCAATAAATATGAAAAAAATAAGACAAGTTATAATAAAATGATAGTTCAGACAATCTTCAATATAATACAAATAAATCATATTTCTCTAAAATTTATGAGATCCAAATGAGATTGTCTACCTCCAAAAACTCTTGAAAAGATAAAGCCCATAGTAAAATATTAATCCACATGAGGGTACACACACAAAACAGATAAAGTAATTCAAATACAGATGATGATCTGGATATAGATCTTGCCTATTTTTCCAATCTTAAATAAATGTCCAATTAAATTAAGCAATTATCCATGTCTAATTAAATATAATATGGCGGCCAATTTTCAAATATTAAGGTGACAGGTACACTCTTTCTAATTGTCAACCGAATTATTCATTTCATGCATTTGTATCAGATGTTACAAAAGAAGCCAAAAAAAAAAAAACCCTAAAGAATAATGAGCAAAAATATCTTAAAATAATGAAAATTAATATTAAAGGATTGATTAAATTTATTTCATAAGATTAAATGTCCTTAGCTACAATAATCTTAGTCGCCTAATTGAAAAAGTTGAAATACTAATCCACTATTTCAAACTAAGGCTAAGATGTAATTTAAAAATTTATCAAAAAATTATATAAAAATACACATAATGCTAGTATAAAATATACGCCACCTCAGGTCCATCTATCTTAAAACTATTCTAAAACTTAATAATTAAAAATACAATACTAAATTCAAAAGTAAGAAATTAGTACTCAAAATAATATTTAAATGTGTGATTTAAATTAGATTCATTAAAATGTAAGTTAAGAAATTTTAATATCAAACAAAAAAAAATTTATAACAATATTAAAAAATTTACACTTAATTAAATTTAAAAATCAAAAAAAAAAAGAAAGAAAGAAAAATATTCAATGTTTAATAACCAACAAATTTCCATAAATAAAAGAATACCTTTAACATCTTATTTTTTTATTACAAAATACATAATATTTCATAAAAGCTTATAATACTTACAAATCATAATTCACTTTGTGTACTATTGTATAAATATTAAATTCTTTGTCCATTGGCAAATTGATTAATTAGGCAGCACTGATGAAGTGTAACAGTTGATCATTATTGTTGATAGTGTGCCATTATTTGCACTTTACAAATATAATTTAACTTTAAAAAACCTCATTACATTAAAATGTGTGATATTACCTTACTTTGCAAGTCTCAACTTTAGTAAAATAAATTCTTGATACTCAATATGAGTAAAATATTAGTAACATGTCACTTTAAAATATTCCAGAAATCAACTTACATTTAAATTATAAAACAGGAATTTAAAGTAGTTATTTTAAAAGTGTACATATGTTAAATTCTATGTCTCATGGCAAGTCAAATAACTATAGAGCAGGAGTGGCTAAACTTCATTTTGCAAGACTGCATGTTAAAATTGTGATATATTCAAAAACCAAAATTAAATTATTGAAGTATTCAATATAAGCAAATATTTGATTTATTACTTTTTTTTAGTATTATTAATTGTACAGTAAATCAAGAGAATAAAATTAATAAGTGAGAACAAAATCAATAAAAAATAATTATTATCCATGTGATTGTATCTGCTAAGAAAAAACATTAAAATTTAGCTTATAATTTGTTAATGAAGCATGCAATATAGTTCATTTATCATTTGTGTTTTATGTTTTTACTAATTCCAGTAGAGTAAAATGATTCATAAGAATACATTGCTCCAAAAATTGATATTAATTAACAAGTAGCTTCTTTTAAATGAGGACATTTATTGCAATAATTCTTTATTTTTCTGAATATATATAATTAGTTGTATTATTCAATTAAATTAATGGAAAAAGTTGACATTCAAAAGTGAAAATAGAACAACACTCTTGATGACATGTGAATTAAAACTGTACAAAAAATAACAACATCACTGGATGAAGTCCAAACCAAACTGTATCGACAAATTCAAACAATGCATTATATTTTCAGGAAATAAAAACAATAAAATTGTAGAAGTTGTCGACGTAAACAATCATTTTTGAATTTCTATAGTAAAAGAATAAACATGTATGATTTCAAAATAAAATGTAAATACATCATGATAACATAAATTATATCATGATTTTATTCCAAAATTTTCATGAGAGTCGTATGATACCATCTAAAGATCCAAATACGCTCACAAGCCACAGTTTAGCCAAAGTTGCCATAGGGTATTCTGACCAAATTATGAACATATCTCAATATAATAACATACCATGTGCCATTAAAATGTATGAAGATTACTTTCTCAACACTTTATGTTTATTTCATATTATACTTTCACTGACATGAGAAAATCTTAAAGCCTCAAAACTTATTTCACAGTTTATAAAATATATATAAAAATAGATATTTCTTTATTTGCGAATATGGATTTTAAATTCATTTTCATGAAAACTTTAATATAAATAATAATAAAATAATAATATTTTAATCTTAATGAATCTAAGTTCTGAAATGAAAAAAAATCCCTTTTAATATTACAAAACAAAACACTTATTTTCATAAATGCATATCAATTTTAAATTATGCATAAGTATGTCATATTTGAAGTTGTCCACATAAAAGCAATCTTTAAAATGGGGACAAAGTTGAGAAAAATCCTTTTTTTTTCATTTCTTAACACTACTGTCTGCTAAAACTGATCACTTAACTTTTTGATCAATTGGCAAATGTAAGCATTTTTTTCTAAAACTTTCTTAAAAGATGAGTGATGAATGTAAAAACAAAGTTTAAGAATAATTAATGTTGGTTGTTCTCATATAAAATGAGACCTCCATTTACACAAATATACTAAGAACAACTATTGGATTAAAAATATTCTTTTTTAAAAATATTTCCTCTATTTCATGTGAGACATAATATAGTATTTTAACCTTAGTATCACCCCTGCTATTAAAGTAAAAAAGTCAAATAGTCTAAATCTTTTTCAAGTCTTGTGCTTATATGGAGGAAAAATATTGAATTTTATCTATTAGTTCCTAATTTGCAATCATACAGACATATAGATCCTCATTTAATTTCATATATGTGAAAATTCATAATCTTTATTCTTATTTAAAGTCAATTTATAATGAATCTTAAGATTAAATGCAGAAATGATATTTTAATATTTATATTTCATTCATGCAATTTTATTACTCACATGATCACCATTTCTTATGCTGGCTTACACTGAGTGGCACTATTGTATGGAGACTTTTGCCAATTTTATTATTAACACAAATGTTTTTGAGTATCAGAATAAAGTTTAAAAAAATCACTGGTTTCCAGTCAAAGCTCAAGAAAAAAAAAAGGTAGTAACCAGGTCAAAATCAAGAACAAAGTGATTATCTTAATCGTTATTAAAATTTAAAAAAAAATCTTACTAATGTTTTTTTGTATTCTGATAAAAGAAAATAAAAATCAAAAATTAAGATCTTTATTTTTATTTTATGAGTTTAATAACTTTTAGTGAGTGTTGATAAATTGATTGTTCTAATGGCAGCCATTTGGTTAATGTCTTGTTCAGAAAAATTAATATTTCTAGTCTTGTGAATTAATATGAAAGCTTAATTTCTACTTAGTTCTTTTAAAGTAGCAACATAATTAAAACATCATTACAAAAGAATTTTTCAATAAAAAATTTTAAATGAAAAACTGAAGGCAAAAAAGATAATGAAATAACTAGCTGCCATCTTAAACCATCATATTTTTCTTTCAAATGATTATTTCATAATATAATAATAATAAACAAAATAAAAATTATATAAAAAAAAGTAATAATTATTAAATTTCCAAAATTATTTTTAATTTAAATAGGACTTTAAAAATAAATAAATAAAAAGGAAGAAAATAATAATAATTAACTAATACTTACTTTTTTAAAGGCTGCAAACTGATAAACCATGCTGTTGCTATAAAGGTAATAAAAACAAACAAAATAAAAAGAAAAACACCACACACTGCAGAGACTAAAGAGACTATTGTGATGACTGAAAAACTGAGAACCACTGTCATACAGACATCTAAAACATTGCTTTTTTTCTGAAATAGACAACAAAACAAAAGTATAAGTATTTTAAAAATTAAGTAAATGAAAAAAATTATATCTAAACAACAACAATAAAATAGTTTAAAAAAATAACAATTATTACACTTCAAAACCTCTCTAGCCAAATTCTTTTTTCACACCACGTTTTTGCAATCTAGTATAAGCTTTAAGATGTCATATAGTAATGCTTATTAAATCTCTATCCAGTACTATCCTATCCAATATCTCCATATCAGTTTCTAGCTTATGGCATTCATCAGTGAGGAGGTTTTGGTCTAGGAACAATGCATATGAATCTTCTAGATTTAATGCACCTTTCCTCTAGCAGTTATCTTTTACTTCTTTGTTTTCCTATCAAGTTACTAACTCTAATTGTAAAACATTAACATGTGTTTCAATCCAAGTTACTTTGTTTGTATAGTTACGTAAACCTAAAACCAATTCAATATCTATATATTATGATGGTATTAATTTTTTAATAAGTATAGTTCTCTTCAAAAATTCCTCACTGATAAAGCCATAAACTAAAAACCAGTTTGGGAATAGTGAATTGGATTATTTATAAGTAAAGCTTAAATGAGGTGAGAAAAAAAGATTTTGTTTGTTGTTGAATTCTAATATGTTGATGATTTTTCTATTCTCACTAATTTAAAAGATGGCATATTCTCATCCCAATATAAAACCTATAAATAAAATCCATTAGCCAGAAAGAGCTCTGCTGATTTAAATATTCCAATAATTAAGATACTTTGCATATGGTAATGTCAAAGCATCATCTCAATGTTTTCAAGTCATGCAAAAATATTCCACAGAAATAAATTATTTAAAACTAGTAAACAGTGCTGATAATTATTATATAATGCAAAAGTAGATAAATTTACAGAAAATACCATTTTTCTCCTCAAGGCTAACACATCAAATCTGAACGTGTCGTGATCAAATAAGTGTTGCGCCTATTTGTTTGAGCAAGGTCTGTGGTAGAATGGTAGAGCCATGAGTTAAAGAATTATGGATCACAAATCAAACTATTACTTCCAATGTTTGAACTAGAAGAAGATAAAACAAACATTATCAAATAGCTTCAATAATTCTGTATACATAAGTTCCAAGATATCTATCAAATAAATAAATAAAAATTAATCCAAGAGTAACATTATGATCTCTTGAGAAATAAACCATTTGAATGCTTTTATTTATTACTTGAAATGTTAGAAGAAATCATTTCAACATCATTAATCTTAATATTATAATCAATATTTACACTAAAACTTTTGTTTTCTTCAAGATAATGAATACTTTGTCTGAACTTAAACCCATAAAATACCCTTCAGCAATCTACTGAAAAGGCAGTACCTAGGTGATATTGAATCAAGTTTAGTTTAAATCACCCCCCTCCCCCTTAAAAGAAAGTAATGTAATAAAGCTTAGAAATTCCTAACATTTTTATTTTTCATCCCAAGAGAGTAAAGCATCATTAGATTGTTTGTCTATCACATCTTGATTCACAATCATGATGACTTATAGTCTATTGCTTTAGTTTTTAATAGAGAAAGTGACTCAAAAATAAAATTCACAGGAAAAAGGTAAAATAATTACTGCTATCAAGTAGCTATAGATACATATTATTAAATTGCTTTAATATTTCTATAAACATATGCATCAAAGATATGAAATCTATAAAGCTGATTTAAAAACAAATTATTTGTGTTTTCAATATTAAAAAAAAAATCATTCAAGAGTAATACTAACCTTAATAAGTTCTCTAAGAAATGGCCAGAGACCAAAGATTTCAACAGCACATGTTAACAAAACAAAAGCATGACCATTAGATGGCAATCTCGAAGCAAGACAAACAGAACCAAAAATAGCAGCATTGAAAGAAATAGGTTTTGAAACACTAAAAAAAAAAAAAAAAAAACAACTAATTGTAGTGTGTATATATATACAATATATAACAACAATGGTTTTTTTCAGCTTAAAAATGAAATTTAAAAAATTTTGGGCAATATCATCTATTAATCTTCCAGCAGCATACCTTTTTTTTTTTCATCACAGCTGTGTCACCTAATGTAAGCCTTAGTAAACAATAGATGCCAGATGGTAGTGCTTAATAAATCCTTATCTTGTATTGTCCCATCCACATCCAAACTAGTTTCTATCTTATGGCTTTCATAAGTGAGGATCTTTGGATCTTAGAACAGTGCACCTGGAGCTTTAGAATCTAATGCACCTTCCTTGTAAAAGCCATCATTTACTTTTCTGTTTTATTACCAAGCTATCACCCCAAATTGAATCATATATTAACTATTAATCTTCCATGTTGAAAAATTTATATGATTCAAAGGATTGATATACAGTTTTCAAAAATTTCTTCAATTTCATTTTAAATAAAAAATGAATTTTTATACGCTTTAATGTAGATTTATTAATGTCTACCATTGTTACTAAAAATTAGATTGATATCTCAAATTACATATCTTTGGCTATAATGTATTCTTGTCAGATAAGCTAGGGGTCTATATATTGTCAATCATGTCAGAATAGCATCCAGATCTTATATAAATAGATTCATTACTAATTGCCAATTCATGTAATTATTGAATTGAGATTATAACTGTCTTTGCCATTCAAGATGAAAATTTGAAATACATAAATTTAAATACAATTGTGCTATAATATATTAATGCTTAAAAATTGAACTATATCATTTGAAGCTATTTATATAAAAAGATCTGGCCATTATTATGACATATCTGATAGCTGTTTGTCTCTAGCATATTTGGCAAGGCAATATATATATATATATATAGCATAAGAGAGCCATCTATTTATATTGGATAATAGTGAACAATATTAAAGTTTAAATCTGCACTAGAGAACGCCAAACATTTATTGCATACATATATAATTTCTCAACTCAATAGAATAATACATGAATTGTTATAAAAATTGATCGTGCTATTAGAATAGGTGTGTAAATAAATAAAGTATAATACTCAAAGATGATACATTATTACAATAATTAACCAAACAATTCCTTATTTTCTTCTTCATAAATATTTTATTTGGTAATGTCAAAGTAAGATCAAGTCAAGGCAATCATATAAATAGCATTTTTCCAGAATGATTTCTCTCCTAATTGTTTTCAGAATTCTCAAAGGCACATTTATTATTACTATAATAATGGAATCCAATCATCTAATAATAGATTTTCTTCTTTTATAAACAATAATATCTAAGGAGCTACATAAACATTTAAGAAATGTCTATTGCAAATTCATTAATGAAATTGGTGCTATTAATCAAATGTCAAAAAAATATATATAATAAAGCAAAATTTGCTAGTTTCACATTAAAATCTTGTAGTTTATGCTTTGGCATCTGTGATAAATATATATATTTTTTAAAGCTATAATGTAACGTGATTATATTTTAATGTTTTTACTTTTTAGAAATTGATTACAGATGTATCTAGAGAGAATGTTACTTAAAATTCAGTATTCAAGAATCTAAGGGTCCAGGTTCGATTCCCATGCCAGTACTGTCACTGGTCAGGCAGGCAACACCTGAAGAAGTGAGGAACTTACATATACTAAGCTGTATACAATTACTAACAGTTGAATGTAATTTGAAAATTTAAATGAAGTTAATATTTTTCTAAAGACATTCAATACTTATTATTAGATGATGGAAATAGTTCAATATATAAATACAATAGTTAATATATAAACAATGAAAGCATAAAGCTAAACTAGTCAATAAATAATCAAATGACCCCAAATTCAAAACTCAGCCAGACTAGAAGAGAAAATAAACTCTAAAACACTATCAATGGTGTCACTGCTACAAGTAGACTTCTCAAATGTAAAGAATTAGAAAATAACCACATATTTATACTAAACATTACCCACAATTCCACTTACCTCCTATACACCCTTAATATTAAAAGAACTTTTAAATAAATTAATTGCTTCAGAATTATAAATTTTTAATAATAAAGATTTTTTAATTCTTCTTTTTATTTCATTTTTCTCAAAGAAGACAGCCTTAGCTTAATCAAAATTAATAGCGTGGCTTGTACCTTTTTCATAGATATATCAAGCAGAACCAAGATATTTAAAACATGCAAAACTCACTATATATATTGCCACACACAGCAAGCTAGAGCAATCAATGGTGGTGATGTGATGTTTATTAGCTTAAAACCAAGATATTTTATTTGTAATCCTACTTTTTCTTTATTCTTTCATTTAAGCTCAAACTACTCTGACCTATATATACCTTTTTACAAAAACAAGAGATAATATATACTACTCCACAAATAATCTATCAAACATTTCCTTTATATTATTTAATAAATTATTCAAAGTAATACCTCTTTTCCAAGCAATTTTCTTATTTCCAAACAAATTACTATTTTTACATACAATTTTATAAGAAGACAATTTAAATGGCAAAGAAACAAAATCGTATTTTTCTTTATCCTTTACATCATTACAAATATTATTACTATTAAATAAAATACTTTTAACAAATTTATCATAGTAGCTAACACTCACATAATCTTTATAAAACTGACCTTTTTGAAACAAAGCTACCTCACTAAAATTATTTAATCTCTTATTTCTATAACAATAATTTTTTAAAGCAACTACTTTATGAGATACAGATTGATAGCTATCAGATTTAATTATAGATCTTAACTCTTTACTCTTAATGTAATAACTATATACCAAACAATTGTTCTTTACATTTCTAATTTAAATCTATTGATGATTAGAAATGTAAAGAATAATTGTTTAGTATTTAGTCATTATGTTAAGAGTAAAGAGTTAAAGTCTATAATTAAACCTGATAGCTATCAATCCGTATCTCATAAAGAAGCTGCTTTAAGAAATTATTATTATAGAAATAAGGGATTAAATAATTCTAGTGAGGTAGCTTTTGTTTCAAAAAGATCAATTTCATAAAGATTATTTGAATGTTGGCTACACTGATAAATTTGTTAAAAGTATTTTATTTAATAGTAATAATATTTGTAATGATGTAAAAGATAAAGAAAAATATGATTTTATTTCTTTGCCATTTAAATTGTCTTCTTATAAAATTGTATGTAAAAATAGTAATTTGTTTGGAAATAAGAAAATTGCTTGGAAAAGGAGTTTGAATAATTTATTAAATAATACAAAGGAAATTTTTGATAGAAAGACTATTCCTGGAGAAGTGTACATTATCCCTTGTTTTTAAACAAGGCAAATTCTCTACACAATAGTGCCACCCTGTGCCAACCAGAGTAATCAATGGATGCCAGAAGGCTTGTGCATAAAATCCCTATCTAATGCCTACTCATCCAATAACCCCAGACTAGTTTCTGGCTTGTGGCCTTCGTCAGTGAGGAGCTTTGGATCTGAGAGCACTGCACCTATCCTAAGATCTGGGATATTGGATGAGTAGGCATTAGATAGGGATTTTATGCACAAGCCTTCTGGCATCCATTGATTACTCTGGTTGGCACAGGGTGGCACTACTGTATGGAGAGTTTGCCTTGTTTATAAACAATTATGTGCTAGTATAAGAGATGGTGATCATGTGATGCTTAATGGTTTAACACCAATCCCTTGTTTTTGTAAGAAGGTATATATAGGTCAGAGTAGTTTGAGTTTAAATAAAAGAATAAAGATATATAAAAATAGGGTTAGAAATAAATATCTTAATTTTGCTTATATATCCATGAAAAAGATACAGGCCACACTTAATTTTAATGAAACTAAGGTTGTCTTTTTTCAGAAAAATGAAATAAAAAGAATTAAAGAATCTTTATTATTAAAAAAGAATTAAAGGATCTTTATTATTAAAAATTTATGATTCTGAAGCAATTAACTTATTTAAAAATTCTTTTAATATTAAGGGTGTATGGAAGATAAGTGGGATTGTGGGTAATGTTTAATATAAATATGTGGTTATTTTGTAGTTCGTTACACTTTAGAAGTCTGCTTGTAGCAGTGAAATCCTTGGTAGTGTTTTAGAGTTTATTTTCTTGGCTAGTCTGGTTGAGTTCTGAATTTGGGGTAATTATGAATAGTTAATATATATTGCAGATCCTTGATCCAAAAAAAAAAAAATGTGTCAAAGTCTAATCTTCATGCAAGTGGAAGTAATTTGAATAATATTCAATTATGAACAATACAAACAATATAACTCAAACCTACAAAACCGTTGCTTACTTCTGTTGATTCACAAGATGTTCCTTACAATATACAATGCTATAATTTATTCCATCTTCTCTGATTGTTATAAAAATGACCATTTTTGTCAATATTCACTCTTTTGTGATCTTAAGAATTGCTGTTAGCATTCACTAACTGCATTACTAGTGCTGTTGACTGCTATAATAGTTTTTTTTAATATTTTCATTGTGTTGGATAATTCTAAGATCTGTTTATTTAGAAGCTTTTATTAGTATCTAATGAAACATATATGTTCATCTTAAATAATCAAGTTCAAACTTTTTCTTTTTTTCATTTCTCTCAGCTGAGAAATGATCCCCATAATATTTTACTGTGTGACTTCATAATGATAAGAGTGTGAATGTGAAAACTAAAGTTTTCTGGATCAATTTCCAGCTTAAAGATAAAAAAAACAAAAAATGTCACATTGGTTAAATCAATCCTGATGTTGTTTTCATCTTGTCAATTTCATGCTCCTGGGCGACCTTATTACTATATGAATATAGTTATTTTTGTAATCCCCATGGAAGTTCAATTATATTTCATTTAAAGAATAGCACTAAATGATTTTCCACATCTAATGATTTTCAAATTGGACAATTTTTCACAATTTTTATTCTGAATATTGAAATGGAAAAATAAACTAAGAAAATAAAAATCAATGGCACTGTAACAATTATTATTCCTTGGCCTTTGAAGTGAAAGCTTAATAATGGGTGCATACCAACTAATTAATATTTAACAATAAGAAATATAATATAAAAGATTATAATAAAAATATTAACTAATACTTACATTGCAACACTGACACCATAATCATGAAAGATGAGGTTAGCCAGCATAGCAAAAGTAGTCATTGCATATATTGTATCTGTGCTGATTGTGTCTGTCAGCGTAATGAGAATAGGAGACAAGCCATAACCAAATGTAAGAAATACAAGTACATTCTTACATACTTTGATAACTGTTTAATAAATATAGTTAAGAGAATTATTAAAACTTAGATATGAAATTATATAGTTATTACTTAATCTAAAATAATTTTTTATGAACTGTAAAAAAAATCTAATATATACATATATACATTTTTATAAGAGATCAAAATAATATTTATATTATGAAAATAAATTGAGATAATAAAGTTAATGATCATAAATAAAAACAATAATAATAATAAGTGAATATTTACAATTTGGGAAGGCACATTCAATCTTTTATTCACGAATCTTTAGTCACCAGATTCATCATGTTACTTAACTTCATTAAATTGCACAGACAAAAGTAAGCCATTAAAATAACAATTTTTCATAATGAATTATAATAAGTAATTACATAATAGTATTACATTAAAATTTCAAGAATAAAAGTTAAGACTAAAAATATTATATATTATTTAAAATATTTGTAATATAAAGTAATAATTCAACGGGTTTTCACAAGCAAATAGATAATAAAACAAAGAAAAAATATTGCTTATCTATAAAAAAGTATGTTCTATATCAGGGGTTAGCAATTTTTTAGTGGAGTTGAATGTTATTCCACATACCAAAATGATTCTACCAATCTTGTTATAAACAGTATCAAAATTGGTTCGGTTATAATGAGCTTCAAAATTATATTATATACTTTTGAAATCCATTATAACCAGATCTTATATTATTGGTCATTTAATATTTTAAAATACATTGGATCATATGTGATAAGTATGTTTTGTTAAATTATACTGCATTTGAAAGATATGCTTAAAATTTTGTTTGGCATGGAAAAGATTCAGCTCATTGGCACTTGAAAAAATATGTATTGTTACAAAATTGCCAATTAATATACAGTGATTCAGAATAGGCAAAGCACATTTAGCTTTCAATGGTTTAATTTTAAAAGCTGATTAATGGACTCTAATAAAATAAAACAAATATTTTTTTTAGCAAAGAAACTCATTTTTGTGATATAAAAAATCAACTCAAAACTGGAAGTTTTTCATATATTCTTTTCTTTAAAACTATGAAAATTTGGAAAAATTTGTTTTGATTACACAATAGACAATTAAAAGAAAAAACTTCTTTGAGATTTGAACAATATTATCAAATCCCATGTATTTGTGGACTTCGTTCACACATTAACCCAATTATCATTAACTATAAACATTTTTTTTTCAAGTAAATGTGCCAAAACTTAAAATGTACTATTATATAATTATGAATGGAAGTTTTTCAAATGAATTAATCACTATGATATTATCTGAATATAAATATACTCTAAACACGACAGTTGCGTACAAAAGTATCAAAGATCAATTGACTATCAAAAAAAAAAATTCCATCCAACTTAGTTCTTATCTTTATTGAAAATAGCACAGATCGAATGTATGCTTATTGTATAAAATAATTAATAAATTAAACTGAATCATGGTTTCCATTTATATGTGAGTTGCATATGCAAAATATAAGTGACGGTGCGCTGTAATTAAAATATAATTTTTTATTATTTCAATTCAATCAGAATACCATTGATAATCATTCTGTGTGCCATGCTTGGCACGAATGCCTTAGATTGCCGACCCCTGTTCTATATCTTAATCATGACAACTCTCTCAATAATTATCAATTTTTTGATTTTCATTTCTAAAATTTACAGCAATCATATTACATGATCACCATTCTTTATACTTACACAAGCTAATAACACAGAGTCAAAACTCTCCATACAGTAGCGCTACTCAGATAGGGATTTTCTGCACAAACCTTGCTGCATCCATTTATTACTCTGACTTGCACTGAGTGGCGCTACTGTATGGAGAGTTTTGTCTGAGTTATCACCTTCCTTGAAATTATGATACAATTTTTTTCTTTTCTATCAATCTCCACAACACTTTCCAATTCTACTTCTATCACATGACTAATTAAATTTTTCTTTTGCTTCTTTATTGGCCTAATACAGAATATTTTTTAATATATTCTGTTCAACACTTGTAAATCATTCATCTTATTTTTCTAATTTATATTTTCCATTCTCCTCCACATCTATTTCTCTAATCCTCTTTTTTTAAAAATTGCCCCAAGTTTGTTTCACTGCAAAACTACACTTGTTAATTTAACAAAACATAAACAAATCCAATAAGTTAAAAATCTTTTCAGTGTAATTTGTTACAAAACAAGACTTTATAAAAGTGATTTAAAAATTCATAAATAAAATTGTAAAAAAAATCTTTAGGAAAGTGATTTAACAATATGAAAAGAAAATATAAAAAATAAACTTTTTTATTATTAATGGATAATTTCAAGATTTGTAATTAAAGTCATCTAAAAGTACATAAAACAGGACATAAGGTGATGCACAAGCTTTTTTCAAATCCAATTTCAAGAGATATATCATCTAGTCTCCATTAAATACATGTTTAGACATTGTAATTTCATTTTCACTTCTTTATGACTTCTCCCACCATCAATCACAATTAATTTCGAATCAAAAAAATTCATTGCTCCATTCAACTACTACTCTTAATCTCTTAGCTTCTCCATGACTTAGTTTCAGCAGGATTTATTATCATTTCAAATTTTTTATAAAATGTTATCAATCCTATTTAATTATTTTTTGAGTTAATCTTCTTTACCTAAAATCACTGCTATATCATCATCAAACATGATTCCGGTACTAATTCCAATTTTTTCTTCTTTCTTCTTTAATCCCAATCTAAAAATGAATAAAAAATTTCTCTTTTTACATATCTCCAAAAAAATAGCATTCCAATTGAACCTCTTGTCCCTTTACCTTCATTAAATTCAAACTATATTTCAGATATAAATATATATAATTTATTAAAAACCATAATTCAAAAATGTTTATTTTTTATTATGATGGAATCTTAACTTTACAAAGAAAATCGAGTGGCTACATTTTTGAATCATAAATTACACATACTGATTAAACCACTCAAATTCTCTTCCTCATAATCTTCAGAAATTCAATTTGAATCTCATCAATTCTTTACCCTTTGCCATTCTTCATCTCTGCTGCAAACAATCTTTTCTTACATCACTATATAACTTATTTAATTTTAATTTAACTTTTTTAAATAAAAAAAAAATCCAAATTATTTTAATCATATGAATTACTTATAAATTCAATGTGAATTATCTGTACTTGGTATTTTCCATTATTTTAAATAATTAATCTTGCAACTCTTATCATATACTATCAATCTCCACAATATTGTTATACTATCAATTTCACTTTTTATTTATAATGAATCCCACTCACTCATGCTTTCAATATTTTTTCCTTTGTAGTAAAGTATATGTTCATTTTTTAAATCAATTTTCTCTTCACCTTTTCTTCTAACTTCTCAAAGCTCCCATTTAATATTTGATAGTTCTTCCAGTTTGAGCAATCTTCTTTTACTTAGAAATTATCAGATGGCAACCTGGGTCTACAATCAGGGAATTCTTAATCCTCTCCATTTTTGGCCTGGCTAAAAACTTTAGAGGCTCCTGGGAATAAGGGACATAATTTAGTGTTGCCTGTCATGATTGTAAATATCTATTTAAAAAAGAATCACTCAGACACCCATCCAACCTGCCTTCAATAAAACTCATCTGATATTTCATTAAGACTATCAGGCAACTGAAAATAAAGACCATAGTGTTTCTCGATCTTTCACTCAGAGATGATAAAAATCCAGTATAATCAACATGTTGGCTGATGCATATTCATAAAAAGCCCATCCTTGTTTGCTTACTATATAAATTATAATATATTATATAAGACTATATGGAGTAGAAATTAGAAATTTGCCCTGCTCAGCAACTTAGTTACAACAAGTTCTTTTCTATAGTCATCAATATACATACATATATAAATACAAGCAATCACAAATATGAATATATATATTACTATTTAAATTACTATACACTCCCATTTAGTATTTGAAAATATGTATAATACACAGTGGTTCACTATTTCATTAAGTTTTTTCTGGTTATAAAAAAAGAGATTGTCATGAATACTTAGCTAGAGCAGTGAATCATAATCATTCTAGATAATTATTTATTTTAAAATATTTTTGTATTAAATAGAATTAATCAATAAAGAATTCCTTCTTATTTAAAATTACGTAACAAATATTTAAATGATAAATATAAATATTAAACATAGCTCAATGTATATGTAAATAAAGGGAGTAAATCATTCTCCACAAGCTATGAATTACAAGGATTCTAAATATTGAACAAAAGTTTAAGAATAGGATGAATCAAACTATTTTTGAAATTTTGATGTTTATAAGTCTACCTTTATCAACACTGAGCTATAATTAATTTAATGTTAACATATTCAATCTTATTTAATTATTATAATCAAGGTGTTAAAAGACAGATTCAGTTACAATTGATTATTAGTTTAATAACTATTAGCTGCCATATTCCATTTGGCTGATATATTGATTACACTTTGAATTTCCAACAATGTTGACAAAAATACACTTATAAACATCAGAGCTGCAAGAATAGGTGAATTCATTCTATTTTTGATTCTTTATTCAACATTTAGTACTTTTAATTTGTAATCTGAGGGGCAGATTTATTTCTCTTGTTTATATAACATTTACTCCCACTTAACATTCGATAATCAGTCCACTCTTTCATTAAGTTCTCTTTGAATATAAAGAAGTTTGTCATGAATACCTTTAACCAGAGAAGCGAGTATTATTCAATCTAGATATGATTTTAAAATAAATATCTAGATTGAATAAGATTCATTCCTCTGGCTAAGGGTATTCATGACAACCTTCTTTAAAACCAAAGAGAACTTAATGAAAGTGTGTATCATTCACATAAATGTTACGTGGGAGTGCATATGCTTTTTACTACAACAGCAATTATTATTTAAATAATGGTTTTAAATGTAATACACACACCATATATGAAAGTGTAATCTGCTAAAATATAATCCAATTCTGCTGTACCTTCATTTGGATGCTTCCATGTCCATTTCCTTTTAACATTTTTCTCAAAAAATGAATTCATAATATAAAGTTTTTCTTTTTCTGCAAACTCCACAAGTCTATGTCCTCTCTCATTTCTATTACCATAACCAAAATTACCTACTGCAATTTCATCTTTCATTTATCTACCAATTCTAGCATTAAAGACTAACAGAAAATACATATTTCAAGATTGTAATGTTCTTAATAAATTTAACACAGGAAGTGATCATCGATTAGTAAGGTGTAAGTTACGTGTTAATGTAAAACTAGAGAGACAAAAATTATTAAGAAAAACAATATTTACAGTTGATATTCCTAATCTTCAGAAACATTCTAATGAATTTAAATTAGAACTTACAAATAGGTTTCAAGTGTTAGGAGATTTTGAACATGATTCAGATTTGAATGAAATTAATATGAAAATAACTGATACACTTTTAAAAACTGCAATAAACATAGCTGGTAGAAAAAAGCAGCAATTGACTAATAAAATTTCTACTGAGACTAGAGAATTTATGAAGAAAAGAAGGAATATGAAGATATACAAAAATGATGTATTAAAAAGAATTGAATATCTCGAATTTTGTAAAATGGTACGGAAAAGAGTTGAAAATGATACAAGAAAGTATAACTGTGAAATAGCAAGGAAAGCTGTAGAAGAAAATAAAAGTCTCAAAAATGTTAAACAACATTTTGGTATTGGTAGGAAATTTATATCTGCAATAAGAAAAAGAGATGGAATTATTACTAAAAAGAGAGATGACATCATGAAATTGGTAGAAGATTTTTATCAAGAATTATATAGTAATAAAGAACAAGTACCTCCTATATCTATTACATCTTCCGAATTGCCCAGAATTTTAAATGAAGAAGTGAGACATGTAATTAAGTGTATGAAGAAAGGAAAGGCTCCAGGAAATGATGGAATTATAATTGATATATTAAAAGAAGCAGGTGAAGAAATAGAAACAATTTTAGCAAAGTTATATACCAAATGTCTAAATGATAAAGATGTACCAGAAGATTGGAAGAATGCAGTAATAATATTAATATTTAAAAAAGATGATAAAGAAGATATTAGAAATTACAGACCTATCAGTCTTTTATCAGTTTTATATAAAATTTTTACCAAGATAATTACAACTCGTCTACAGAGAACTTTGGATTTCCACCAACCAAGAGAACAAGCTGGATTTAAAAGTGGTTTTAGTACAATAGATCATGTCCAGGTATTGAGAGAAGTCATAGAAAGGATAAACGAATATGAGTTGTCATTATGTTTTGGATTTATAGATTATGAAAAGGCATTCGATTCTATACACATTTCTTCAGTGATTAAAGCATTGGATCATCAAGGTAGAGATCCAGGATATTGTCATATTTTAAAGAATATTTATAAAAATGCAACAGCAACAATTACATTATATAATGATACTGGAAAAATCAACATTGAGAAAGGTGTAAGACAAGGTGATTCCATATCTCCAAAACTCTTTACAGCAGTGCTGCAAGAAGTATTTTGTGGATTAAAATGGGAAACTAAAGGAGTGAAAGTAAATGGAGAGTATTTAAGTCATTTAGATTTCGCAGATGATGTAGTTGTTTTTGCAAATAATGCTTCAGAGCTGCAGAAAATGTTGCAGGAGTTAGCAGATGAAAGTAGAAAAGTAGGACTAAAGATAAATGTTAAAAAGACTAAAGTAATGTTTAATCGATTTGCTCAAAATACGAAAATAAAGATTGATTATGAAGAATTAGAAGAAGTTAACAGTTACAAATACCTTGGTCAGATTATTAATACAGATGGAAATATAATGGAGGAAATTAATCATAGAATTAAACTTGGTTGGAGTGCTTTTGGTAGAAATAACTTGATACTAAAAGGAAATATGCCTATGTGTTTGAAAGGATGGTTTTTAACAAATGTGTTTTACCAGTTCTTACTTATGGATCTGAGACTTGGACACTTAATAGAAGAGCAATACAGAGACTTCAGACCACTCAAAGGGGTATGGAGAGATGTATGTTGGGAATAACAAGAAGAGATCGAAAACGCAATGTATGGGTAAGACAACAAACAGGTGTTACTGACCTTATTGAAAAAATTAAAAGATTGAAATGGAGTTGGGCTGGACATATTGCTAGAAGAGATGATAATAGATGGACAATTGAAATTTTAAACTGGATTCCAAGAGATTGTAAAAGACCCAGAAAGAGACCACATGTGAGATGGATGGATGAAATAAGAAAATGTGCAGGGGTGTTGTGGAGAAGAGAAGCTAAAGATCGGAGAAGATGGATTAAACTTGGAGAGACCTTCATCCTGCAGTGGATTGATAATGGTTGATGATGATGATGATTCTGCTAAAATGGCAGGCCAACTATATGCATAAATTAACAAGATCACAGTGAACTTAAAATATCAATTATAAATAATAAACATTCTATTCCATTAATATATAAATACATGCACATACATATATATAATATATAGGATATCCTATAAGTTCAGCATTTTAGAGTTAATATTTTTATTTTTAAAACCATAATGTGTCTGGATGAGAAACTATCAATCGTAATAATTTTATTCGCAGGAAGTCAGAATCAAAGAGATGCTTCTACAAAATTTAACAGGTAGCATCCAGACTATAACTCACAAATACAGATTCTAAGGAAACTGGATCCATACATAACAAAACAAGCAGTAAATCATGATGATATGGTAACTTCTATCTCAGCCTCTGGACAAGTGTTCACCAAAAAAGAGTCCAAAATAACAAATACCACAATCTTACAATCAAATGGTATTCATATAAACTTCAGTTCCTATAGAAATTAAGCAAAAGAAAAAATGGATGAAATTTTTTTGAAGTACAATGCTAAACTTCTGTTCATTATTCTGATAGTGTTAAAACTGCTTTTTTAAAAAATGAAACTGATAAGATAAAATGACAGAAAACGTGTTATTGGTTTCAGCATAATCCACACTGAAATAGTTTAAATATGGTTAGTTGTTTTAGACATCACACATCTGTGTATCTAAGAGACAGGTTTTACATAACAATTCCATTTGATTGATGAAATTGAAACTTTTTAAATTCAGCTGAGAAGTGATTTGGGAAACTTTAGTTCTTGAGTCCACTAATCTACTATCGTTCTAAAACATACTACTAAAATATTGGATTCAAAAGAAAAAAAAATAGAGGGAATAGAGAGATTGATGACAAAATGTAGCATTTTTTTACTAACATTAAACTTAATGATTACATATTGTAAATTGTATTTATAAATACAAAATATAAACTTACTAGGTTGTTGTTGATCTGTTTCTTTACTTAAAAATTCGTAACTACAATATCCAATTGTAGTTAGAAGACCTGAGATGCAAAATAAAACCAAAGGAGCTAATTGGCCACTGTCCATATAATTGAAAAGAATGACAAAAATGCAAATGCTAAAAAAAAAACAAAAAAAACATTATCATATGCAGTTCACAAACATTTCATGCGAAACAACTATAAACTAATACCAATAATGGTCAATTATTAATATTAATCATAGCCTAAAATGCCCAAAGCCTAAAATGGAGTGGTGGATTTCCAATATAACTGTAAATATTGTATCCATATATTTATAAAGAAAGTAGATAATAGCAAGAACTCAAATGCGTTGCATTTATTTTTATTTTTTTATACACATTATAAATAATGTTTGTAATACATAAAAATCAAATTTATTTCATCATAATTTTACTAAGTGATAAAGAAGCAATAAAGGCATTACTCACCAGATTTATCAATATCTATTTACCTACTAGAAGGATTATAGTATGGTATAGTATTTCTAATATAAACTTGAAAAATTTTTCCAAGATTTTCACAGCCAGAATTTAAACTTCAAATCACCAGCATCATAGTCAGATGATGCAATATAACTTCACCATTAAGTCTTTCTATATAATTTAAAGATTAGATCATTTTCCCTGAATAGGGATAAAATCGTTTTTAAGAAAAAATATTTTGAATATTATAAGAAAGCTCAATGCATTATAAATGAAAAAGGAAGTTTACAACAGACATTTAGAAGTACTGGAATATTTTTTTCTGCAATAGAATATCAATGGCTGATGATTATAATTATGTGGTAAAAGGTGAAACTGACTTAAATAGATCACTGCAAAAGAAAAGATCTCTTTGGTATTCCTTCAAAAAAACAGTGAAGATTAAAATATTACTAACAGATTAATCTATTAAACATCACATGATCACTATCTCATACTAGCACATAATTGTTATTGAACAAGGCAAAACTCTCCATATAGTAGTGCCACCCTGTGCCAACCTTCTGGCATCCATTGATTACTCTGGTTGGCACAGGGTGGCACTACTGTATGGAGAGTTTTGCCTTGTTTAGATTAATCTATTACCATTTAATATAAATGATTTTCCTTTCTTGTTTACTTCCAACTAAAAGAATTAGCAAGGATAGTATTGTGACATGGCAAGAAGTGATTTTTACTGGAAAACTTTAAACATGGATTCAAAATGTCATCATGCAGGAGAACCTTACAGGATGAGACCCCAACAAATGTGAAATATAAGGAATTGTTTGGCTCTACTATCTAGAGTCCATTGATGATTTATGCTTACATAGTTTTTCTGAAGTATAAGTGTGAATGAACTACTGCTTTAAAATGCAGTTTAAAAATAAAGTAAAAAGTCATGTTTTACTTTTAATGAATACCAACCTTTTACTATAATTATTAAAACTACTTGAAATAGCTTGTAATTAAGACAATAACATATACAGTTACTGAACTAATGGCAAGCCTATGTAAGCAATTTTTAGTGCTATTTATGAAACACTACATCACTTAATGTCCACCCTTTTCTCTTTTATAAATCTGAGCTCTTTCTAAGGCTTTTAGCATTACTTTTGTTACTATATCAGGCATTAAGGGTTTTATTTTCACTATAATTTGATTGAAGACAGGTTATTAAATTTATTAACATAAATCCTATCCTTAAGATAATCTCAAAGAAAATAATCCAGGTAGGGGGGGGGGGTAAAGCCAGCAAACATGATAGTTAGTTGAATGCCAAATTTCTGGAAATTACATGTTCAACAAAAATTTATCTTAGAACTTAGATGATGGTTCAAAAAATGTGTGACGTGGTTCCATCTTGCTGAAACCAAATTGTTATTAAAACAGTAGCAACTTAAAAAGTTTTTGAATCATAATATGATATCTTTCACCAGATACGGTTACACAATTATTGTTACTGGCCTAATAATTCTTTGAAATGTGACTGCACACCAGACTGTACATTTAAGAAAATGTAATATTTTCTGATGGAATGCTCTAGGATTATTAGGGTCTATCGACAAAAGGATTCAAATGGAAATAGGCTTCATCACTCATTATTAAATGAAGAATAAATTTATTTTGTTCTTTGGCCTACTGTTGCAAGAATTAGATGCTTATGGTTATCCCTTGGTTTTAAATCTTGCATCAACTTAACTTTTTGTGAAATTTAGTTTAAAATATTTCAAGATATCTTCAGGTAAGATATAGTTGGATTTTTTATCAACATTTTCCTAAATTCTCACCTCATTTTACATAGAATGTGATTTTCTGCATTTTGGAAGATTTTTCATTAAATCCTACTCTTGAAAAAACATTGCACCCAATATCAAAATCATCATTTCAGAGGGCAGATTGTGCACATAAAAATACTAACAGTAGGCTCATTGGATCTGAATTATTGAATGATGAGTTTTAAAATAAAATTTGATGATTTTTATTTGCTCAACAATGGTGTATTTCTCCATATCTAATCTCCTCGATGTACTTCATAAGCCCTAAAAAATATAAACAATAAAAATTAAATTTGAAGAAGTTATATATTTTTTAAATTCCCGTGTGCCTTTTGCATCACCCTATAGATAACATGAGTAAAATCTGGATGCAAAATGGGATGAGCAATTAAAAAATGCTTCCTACTGATGAAAGTTAATATAAATCTGTTTTGCATAACATTGATTTATTTAATATGTATGCTTATATAGATGGCTCTGAAGTAAGGCAATGTGAGAGGCATAACTTTGTGATCCCTGGGTTTCTCAAAAAAATTATAAAAGTTGTGTTAATATAGAAAAGATATATCTCATCTTAATATAATTTTTTAATTAAGAAAAATTATTCATGAATCATCATCGCTTTCAACCATTATTTATTCATGAATTCCATTAAATGCCAGATATTTAACTGCAGACCAGTAGATATTACAAATTTCTCTATTAGTATTCTTGCATTTCTACATCTCGTCTAAAAATATAACTCAGAACATATCAGTAATAATAATAAAAAAAATTTAATGTAAAGTTTTCCACTATAGACTCAACCAAGACGATATTACCCATTTTCTAAAAGTGATCACCAGAGTTAGCATAAAAAAATCTAGCAGACTATGTAAGTGTTTAATAAAAAAAACAATATATTTTAAAAATTAATAGAGATAAAAAATAATAATATATTAAATGCTTTTATTTACTGCGCACTAAAAAGGAAAAAAAAAATGGTAGGGATTGACTTAATTAATTTCTTGAAATGCTTTTATTTCAAGTTAAATTTTAAAAACCCAATTGCTGTTGAAGAAATTTTTTTTTTTTCTTTTTAGTGCACAGTAAATAAAAGCATTTAATATAAAAAAAATTTTTTATCTCTATTATTTTTAACTTTTTAGTATAGGCACAGTAAATAAAAATGTAAAACTCTATTACAAACTGACTTGACACTTATTGTAGATATCTATATCACTAGATATTTCTGCTATAATATATATACTCCTTATGTATATATCATATTTAGTATAATTATAAAAACCTGAAACTCAGACTTTCAACCTCTCCACAGCTATTCACTCCATAATATACATGTATTTAAATTTCATATTTAGTATGTGTACATAATTATATATATATGTATAATAAAATATTAAAAAACTTACTTTTCTGTTGAAAATTGTTTGACATTTTTTTCTTTTTATTTGAAAAAAAAAGTTTGACTAGATTATATATATATTGTAACGTTTTCCATCTGACTAGGACTCTGTTAGTTATGCAAAAAGAAGAGTTTCATTCCTATTTCTAAAAAACATAACTATATTTCCTGATCAACTCTACCTAGTAACTGTTACGATTTACGCTATCGTCGAAATCAGCTTTTATTTCTTTTTATCAGGGTGCCAGGATTCATGTCATGTCTCGCAAATTGAAAAGAAAAATGTTTTTAAAAGAATCGGTATTATATTTTACCTTAACTAGAATTATTTTCTAAATATCATTATTCCTAGAGCTTAATCAACACATATTGGCAAAGGTAAATTATATTTTCAAATCTTTCTAAACTAATATTAATAAATTTAATAATAATCATCAATAACTATTATTAATAACGTACAATGAAAAAGGTTGATAAAAGTAAAATCTCTTTTATTCTAACAAACTAAAAATATTTTTAAGTTAAATAATTAAATAACGTTGGAAAGTACACATGCTAATCCAGATAATGAATCGATTAATGAAAACAGTTAGATAAAGTAATTAAAGCAATTTAATAATATTCACTTCTTACAATTCATTTCCAAAATCTTATATAGTTCTTTAAAAGAAAGTCCCTTGAGTACGAAAATTAAAGTCTATATCAGGATTGTATTATAAGCTTATGTAAATAATTGTTTGCCGACAGTTTAGTCATAATTGGGATTAATGAGTCATAGCTTACCGATAAGTTCAGCGTGAAGATTGTAGATTACTATGCATAGTTTTTTTTTGTGGGAAATGAGCTCGGCCATTGGTTGATCTTGGTCTATTCTACTGGTCAGTCATGAAAGCTTCTCTGGTGTCCGTCTTCAGGAACGATGTCAGCAAAAGCCTCGGTTCACTCCAACATGCATAATTATTTCAGCGTAGGGTGATCCTGGATATATTCTTTTGTTATCCAGGACCGACCATAAGAAAAACAGACAAAACAAGACGTTGATCAAACTGGCCTCTTCCTTTTTATACTAGAGGTCCAGTTTTCAGACTTCTGCGCATACCTTTTGTCTATCAAAAATATACGTTGATAATCTTGTACATTCTTTATAAAATTTGTTACGAAGTTCTCTTCTTTATAATGTCTTTTGGCCATATTTAATTAACTAAAATATTTTTTTTAAGCTTATTTAGATTAGTAATTTGTGTGTCTTTTGTTCTCTCCAATTTTTACTTTTATTCTTAACTAGATAAAAAAAAATACGAACGACAATTTTAACTTTCATTGTATGTTTTAACAAAAAAAATATACTAATCAAAAAAAAAATCTAAATTTACTTTTCTTTAGCTTTTACCAAATGCCAATATTTTTGTACCATATATAAATAAACGGTACAATATATTGCTTATAATAACTCCCCTCATATACACTTCATCAGAGATTTTAACCAGTAAAGATTAGTATGTCAGGAAAATAAAGAAATCATTAAAAAAAATTTTGCATTAAAGTGTATATGAGGTGAGTTATTATAAGCAATATATATGAATAAGATGTAATATGTTGGACTATTTCCATCATTTATGAGTGAATATTGAATGTATAGAAAATTTTAAACTTTATTTAAACTTTTCAAATACAAACAACTTGTTAGTAATAACACACAAATAGACAATACAGGTTAGTAATTACACAACGTTTCGAGTAGTATTATTCTCCACTCTTCTTCAGGTGTTGCTGGCCTATATGCACAGTGACAATATTCGCTTAGAAGTTGAACTCGCACCTTTAGATTCTTGTATATTGAATTTAAGGCAAATGCTCTACCAACTGAGCTATTCTGTCAAAGGCAACATATAGTAGAAATTTGATATATTTATACTTGAGGGTTGGTTCAAATCCTCCTGAGTCCTTCAATTTTTTTTTCTACTATATGTTGCCTTTGACAGAATAGCTCAGTTGGTAGAGCGTTTGCCTTAAATTCAATATACAAGAATCTAAAGGTGCGAGTTCAACTTCTAAGCGAATACTGTCACTGTGCATATAGGCCAGCAACACCTGAAGAAGAGTGACGAATAATACTACTCGAAACGTTGTGTAATTACTAACCTTTATTGTCTATTTGTGTGTTATTACTAACAAGTTGTTTGTATTTGAAAAGTTTAAATAAAGTTTAAAATTTTCTATACATTCAATATTCACTCATAAATGATGGAAATAGTCCAACATATTACATCTTATAATATACCATCATTACAAACCTTCAGACAAATAATATATATGAATATATGAAAAAATGCAAAGAAAGTAAAAGGAGAAAAATAAGAATTAACTAGACTATATTATAAACTAATTTTCTTATTTTAATTTAAATGAAACTAAGAATTTCTAAGAACAATTTTTAAATTTGATATCAAAATATTCAACCCCTTCCCACACACACATACAGTCTTCCATATCTATGAAACTAGATTACCTAACTAAAATATTATTGTGCCCTATCACTTTGGTAGAGATTTAAAAAATATATACAAAATTTCGACAAATTATATTGAATTTAAATCTATCAAACCTTGATTTTAAAATATTATAACTTTAAAAATTGTTAATGACCATATTATTTAGCCCCCTTCACCCCGTCAAAAGGTTTTAGCAGTTACATATAGTTAGACACAAAATAGTTTGGGTTCAAAATCATACGTAATTTTAATTTTTTACTCATTAGCTTAAATGGTATATTAAGTAAAAAGTGATCAATGGGATAACATAGAATGTACGAAGCTACTTGTCAAATAAGTTGTGCAGTCTACTTACATTGACCTACTCAATGTTTACTATGTTCTAAAGTGGAAATAAAAACATTAACACTCTAATATAAATTAATGTAAGAAAAATAAGTCATGTTTTCTTATAAATATATGTGCAAATATTTATAGATTCCCATATATTTTTGTACAATGAACATTTGAAATATATAGAATATATTAATAAAACTATAATACATATACATGCATTAAATCTAACTATGAAAGATAAAGACAACTAAAACGCAAGTTAATAAGACTGAGCATTAACTTAATCATTACTGATAGACAACTGCAACTTTGTTACTTGATATCATTTAAATTTAAAACTATATGTTTAAAATAATTCTACATTTATAAAGTCATATATAGAAACATTAAAAAAAAAAGACCACGTTTAAATCTCATATAATTCATGTGGTTTCTTACTAGAAGTACGTAGAAGTTTAAAGCAGGTATATTTGCAATATGATATATATGACCCTGTTCATTATTAAAAAATTTATTAGTAAATCTGCTGAAACCTTTTATATAAAAAAATATTCATTATGTAAAATACTATTTAAAAATTTTTTTTTCCTTGAAGTTCAATAAAATGGTTTTTAAATATTATTCAGATTAAAATAAACATCGATCTAATATACGATGTTCATAAAAAAAATATTGACATTTAATGAAGGATTTTTAAATAATCTATAAATGTTTTCATGACAACTAACTATTAGTCTATTAAATAAGTATATAATAAATGATCTCTGAAATTTTTTTTCTCACAGGATTATTTTAAAGCATTTTTTAACAATTTTAATTTGATCTATAAAAAAAAACAATGTTTAGATAGATGGATTAATTCTTAGATATAAAGTTTCTTAACCTTGACTAATACCTGATAGCAATGCAATTTCAGCATGAAGATTTCTCTAAAACTTTTTGCCATGGTTTAGATAGAAGTAATTTGATGTAGATTTATTTGAACCAACTTTCTGTATGAAGGTCAAATAAACAGGAGCTGGGTACTGAAATCTATAAGAATTGATTATACTATGATAATAAACTTGCATCTACATTAAACAAACAGATAGCTAACATTACTATACAAAGCTTAAAACATAGTACTGAAATGTTATTTATACAAAATTTAATGAATATTTCAACTCTTATATTCTTAAATTTTCTGCAGTGCCTACTAATCCAAATTTTGTAAAGATACTTTTCTTATATGAGCTCCAGCAGCTGATTAAAGGAATTTAACATTAAATAATAGTATATAAATTGAACACTTAAAAAAATTGCTCTTAAATACACATCGTAAAAGTACGTACCCACTAATTTGCTGTATAAGTACTCCTGATCCAATTATAGTAGTTTTATAATCATAGTTTATGACATGAACTGAAATAAAAGTAGTTAAAAATTTTTTTATTAAATACTATGCAGCATATATTTGTACATACATACAATACATATACTGTGTAATCAAATTTTCCACACTTGCAACATACTACTCCAAAGCTTGTTGCAAATCCTGAGCTGTTGCCTTGTTAAAAATATCCAGACCAATTTAACTCACTTTACAAACTTTTCATGTAACAACCTTAGACTTTATTTTAAAAAAATTGATTTCCAGCTCTATCTATCAAATGTATGATTGGTACCTAAAATGCATGTATAGTAATAAAGATTGGCCTGGGGTATTTTCATAATAGTTCAGAATTTATAAAATATTTTGGAGGAGTGTGGGACTAACCTGGAAAATTTGTTTGGTTATGAATATAAAACCAACAAGACACCATATGATTTCTATTAAGGATATTATTTTTAAATAGCAAACCTATTTCCCAATTACACTTCTGCCATTTAGTGTAAGCCGAAATAATCAATAGATATTACATGGAAATGCTTAATAAATCTCTATCTGGTGATTACTTACCCATATCCTCAGACTTGTTTCCACCATATGGTTTTCATCATTCAGGAATTCTGGATCTGAATCTAGTTTTAGACTTTTTGAATCTAATACAGCAGCCATCTTATATTCTTTTTTTAATATCAATCTATTAGCTTGAAATTTAAAAAAAAAACCAAAAACATTTTAATGTTTTGATTCTGAAACAATTTGCTTGTATAATTATGTAGATCTGATAATAGTTCAATATCTATATGTTCAAGTATCTTCATTTTTACGTAATAGAAGGCACTTTTATTTCTCAACCAGAATATCTAAACTATTTTTCTATAACATTTCTGCCTTCTAAAAAATCCAAATACATTAAATTTGAATTCAAAACTGATGAAAGCCATAAGGTGGAAATTATTCTAGGGATATGGATAGGACAGAATCAGATAGAAATCTAGTAAGCATTACAATCTGACATCTGGTGATTACTCTACATTATATTAAGTAACAAAAGTAGATTAGAAAAAAAAGATTTATTACTAAAAAATAAAATAGAATATCATGCAGTTTTCTAGCTTTTAAGACAATACTGGCCAAGAAACATATTCGTCAATAAACTACTTAAGGAAGTGAAGACATCAACATATACAATCTGGTGTCAGACCTATATAACCATGCAATAAACAAAAAAAACAAGTCATATATAACGTGACATTACTTTTTATAAGCTTGTAGTTACAAAAATATAATACACAGAGCATACCAATAGCTCAAACAAGCTCTTAATTGATAAGTGCGTATTGGCTTACATTTAAAACATTAATGTTTTTGTAATTCAACCTGGAAGTGCGATAGTAAAAAAATTAAAAATGGCTGTTGAAGGATATATTGGATCCAAAAAATCCAGATCTACTAAATCTAGAATTCCTCACTGATGAAAAGTATAAGGTAGTCCAAAGATATGGATAGGATAGCACAGGATAGGCACGACCATCTGTCATCTACTGATTATCTAGATGACAGAATTGGACTAAAGAAATAATTTGCTATATAAATATTTATAAATGCTCTTATTAATTAATTATATATATTGTATATAACATGAAAAAAAAATGTATCATCTACAATGAGTACATGAAATAGAATATATTTTATAAATATAATAGTGGCCTGTTGTTAAAACATTTCACATTATAATTATTCTATTTATATATTAATGAAACTACATATTACACATATATATATTACTTCATAATAACTAAACAATCTAGCCAACCAATTTTCTGATTAAACCAAACTTTTGAGTAACTGCATAGCATAAAAATTCAATGCCAGTTTGTTTATATATATTAAGTTTATATAACCCACATAGATAAATATATAGCTATTGGTCTATCAATATCAGAAAAGATGGTTTAGTCTACATTATGAAACCTGTTGTAGTTAAAATGCCAGTTAAAATGCCTCCCCCCCTCAATATTAACCATTGTGAATTTGAAGTGTAATAGTAAAAATTATTTAGATGGCCATCCAAAACAACCAAATGATTAATTCAGAACTTAGGTTCAGTTATATTTATATGTAGATTCAATAATATAATCATTAATAAATCTCCTTAAGAGTGATTTAGTTAAATAAATTTAAAAAACAATTATGGATAGAGCCACAATCAGATACAAAAGTTAATTATTTAAATTTAAGAAAATAAATATTTAATAAATAAAAGATATTCATCAAGCAAAAGAAAAGTTGATTAAAAAAGATTTTAGAAATTATAGATCATCAGCCTTTTATCAGTTTTATACAAAAATTTTAACAAGATAATCACAACTCGTTTACAGAGAACATTGGATTTCCACCAACCAAGAGAACAAGCTGGATTTAAAAGCAATTTTAGTACAGTAGATCATATTCAGGTATTGAGAGAAGTTATAAAAAATACAAATGAATATAAGTTGCCATTATGCTTTGGATTTGTAGATTATGAAAAGGCATTTGATTCTATAAACATTTCTTCAGTGATTAAAGCATTGGATCATCAAGGTATAGATCCAGGATATTGTCATATTTTAAAAAATATTCATAAAAATGCAACAGCAACAATTAGATTACATAATGATACTAGGAAATTCAACATAGGATGACTCCATATCTTCAAAACTTTTTACAGCAATGCTGCAAGAAGTATTTTGTGGATTAATATGGGAAGCTAAAGGAGTGAAAGTAAATGGAGATTATTTAAGTTATTTAGATTTTGCAGATGATGTAGTTGTTTTTGCAAATAATGCTTTAGAGCTGCAGGAAATGTTGCAGGAATTATCAAATGAAAGTAGGACTAAAGATAAATTTTAAAAAGACTAAAGTAATGTTTAATGGATTTTCTCAAAATATAAAAATAAAGATTGATTATCATGAGTTAGAAGTTAACAGTTACAAATATACTTGGTCCGATTATTAATACAGATGAAAACATAATGGATGAAATTAATCATAGAATTAAACTTGGTTGGAGTGCTTTTGGTAGAAATAACTTGATACTAAAAAGAAATATGCCTGTGTGTTTGAAAAGAAAGATTTTTAATAAATGTGTTTTACCGGTTCTTACTTATGGATCTGAGACTTGGACACTTAATAGACGAGCAATATAGAGACTTCAGACAACTCAAAGAAGTATGGAGAGATGCATGTTGGGGGTAACAAGAAGAGATCACAAAAGCAATATATGGGTAAAAGAACAAACAGGTGTTACTGACTTCATTGAAAAAATTAAAAAGACTGAAGTGGACTTAGGCTGGATATATTGCTAGAAGAGATGATAATAGATGGACAATTTAAATTTTAAACTGGATTACAAGAGATTGTAAAAAACCAAAAAAGAGATCACATGTGAGACGGATGGATGAAATAAGAAAGGGTGCAGTGGTGATATGGAGAAGAGAAGCTAAAGATCGGAGATGGATTGAACTTGGAGAGACCTTCATCCTAGAGTGGACTGATAATGTTTGATGATGATGATTCATCAAGCAAGAGAAAATATTATTGAAGGAATAAATAATACAATCACAGACAACACATACACGTGTGAATGAAAATGCAGATAATATGCGTGAACAGTCATGTGTGAATAAATTTAAATTCAATAGTAAAAATTTTAAAATTAAATAAAATTATGTTGAGAAAATAATAAATTGATGGATTATAATAATATCAGATTATTAAGGGCAAAAATACTTGACATCAAAAATATGTAAATTGTATTGCAAAAAAATAAAATGAAAAATCAAAATGTTTTAAAACCTTTCCTGGAAATATTCTACAATGCAACGTAAGAAACAATTGAACAAAGCATTTTGAAAAAAAAAAATTAAAAAGTTTCTAATATTGTAATCTTTGTAAAAATCAGGGGCATTAGTTTTGATTTAATATAATGATACTATGAGTAAGTTTTTATGGTAAAATAAAGTTTTTGAATCAAATGCATAATTGCAAAATTATCTATTCTCGTTTTTATTTACTTAAGTTTTTTAGATATTTGATAGAATTACTTTTAATTACTTAGCAATATCTGAAAACCCTAGGGAAATAAAATGAGTTCATAATGAATAAACTTGCAACTACAAAACATATAATATATATAATATTTTATTTAAAAGCTATAATCCCTCATAAAAACTTTTTAAAGTCAAAATTATAATCATACAATATGAAATATAGATGTACACTAAAACCAACTTGACTATATTGTTACAACTACTTCTAATTATTTAGTCAAAGAATATCTAAGCATCGTGAATTAAATTAAAATAGCAGTTGTGAGTTATTTAATATTAAGATTGAAAGAATTCAAAAATAAATTTATGATTGCAAAGTCTCATATATTGGTATATGAAATTCTAATTCCAGAACAGACAGAAAGAATGATACAAAAATAAATCTCATATAAGCAAACTTTCATATTATTTTAAATACAAATATATTTTATATAGATGTAATATAGGAATTTGAACACAGACTTTCAAGCTCTCTTCAGCCATCTACTCTATCTCATACAACTGATGCACATGTCCACACACATGTGAAAAAGATAAATGATCTCCAATATGCGTATTTCGTGATGAACCAGCACTCATCAGTTGGTTCAGATTATCATCTCCCACATATAAATATATAACCAGTGCTTGGTTTATATTAAGATAGCAAATCTTCACCTTTAATGGAGAAGCTTCAATCGACTCCAACTCTTCAGCTATCCATAACATTGAAAATCTGATAATTGAACTCCCAAAATCTCTTGTTAATACCAATATTATTGTCTTGCCCAAGTTGTCTTTAAGTCACTCTGACCCCTCGTTTATGGGACCTTGTCTGTACAGGATACAGGCTGACTTTGTAATATTTTAAATACAAGCAGGGCCGGCGCTGGGTACTAGGCGCCCGCATGCAAATTTGATTTTGGCGCCCCTGTCAATATGTATGTTTACTAAGGTGACCCGACCGTGTCCCGTGGCGTTTTAAAAAAGTCATGATTTTTAGAAAGAATGCACGATGTAATGCTATTTTTGATATCAAAAATAGCATAAAATTGATTGTTAAATTATATATTATTTCATACAAACGGTTTGTATGAAATAATATATAATTTAACACGGCAAATTTAGATGTTAGAAAAATTTGCAGAAATTTTAAAAATAATGTGTTTGTTAAAAATAGACAGAGTGATTCAAATATATATATATAATAAATTTAAAAAAAATAATGTTTGAGATTAAAATATTTAAATGTTTAAAATAATTTTCGAAAAACATTTACATATTTTAATCTCAAATATTTTTTTTTTTTTAAATTTCATATTTATTATTTGCGTCACTGTCTGTTTTTAACAAACCCATTATTTTTAAAATTTTTGCTAATTTTTCTAACCTCTAAATTTATGCAAATATTAGCAAATTTAATAATAAATTTACAATTTATAAATGAAATAATTTTAAAAAAAGATAATATTACAAACATACATATTTAATTTATTATTATTAATGTACGCTATATCTATATAAACGCTCCATATAAACCAAATTTTTAATCAGCCCCCCCCCCCAGTCAATGGTGTCCCGTTTTACCAATGTTAAAATCTGGTCACTTTAATGTATACCATCTACATGTTATAAATATTAGTGTACAAAATCTTTCTAAGGGAAACAAACAAGGCAATGTAAATAAATAATTTTTAATATTAAAAAAAAAGAAAATACAGTTAAAAAAAGTAAATGCATTACAAAACATGTTATAATTTTATACTCCTTGACTTCATATTAATAAACCTTGATATGATTGTATTTATTTCCAGTTCTGCACAAATATCATTTTCAATAGCAATTAATACCAAATTAACAAGCCGTTTTTGTGACATAGTTGTTCTCAAGTAAGTTTTAATTAATTTTAACTTAGAAAAAGAGCGTTCACCGCTTGCAACACTAACAGGTAATGTTAATAATATTCTTAAAGCTATTGATAAGTTTGGCATAGATAAATTATTAGAAACTATAAAATTAAGTGTTTCGAAAGGGTTTTGAGAATTTAAAAATCCTTTTGAAAAATATCTCGAAAAGCACATAATTCGTCGAATAAATCTGTAGCATTAATATCTTTACTGTTATCAAATTTCAAAATATTTTCTAAATCTTTGCATTTTGCTTGTAACTCGCTCTTATTAATTTCTGATATTTTATATAGAAAATTGAAATTATTATAACATGCTTCGAGGAGTTCAAAGCGTTCTGTTAAAGAATTAATCGCTACATCTAAAAGTGTAAAAAACATGTTTATTTTAAATTTTTCTTCAGGTATTTGAGGTGTTTCGTCCTGATGCTCGTAATCAAATTGATGAGTTTTTTTCCGTTGTCGAACTTCTTTGGCAGTTTTAAATTCTTTCTCTCCATCAACCTCTTCGCCAAGTTCATCTGCAATTTTGAGAATGTTTTTGAAATTTGAATCTGATCGATATTCTCGTAAAAATTTATTTAGATTTGCGATCGATTCTAAAGCAAGTGAAGCATTCATATTTACATTTTGGAGCATTTTACTGACAGGATTTATTCTATTTAATATATCATGCCAAATTATTAAAGAACAAATAAATTTGTAATCCTTAAGGTTAGTGCAGAGTGATTGAGCTTCATGTTGAATTTCTCTATTAAAAGATTCGTTGTTCATTATTTCATAGAGTGCATCATAAATTTCACCCAACTGATACCGTAGAGGCCGGATTGCATCAATTCTGCTTTCCCATCGTGTTTCTGATGGTTGTTTTAGAGTTAAAGTTTTAATAAATTTTAAAAGGATTGACCACCGTTTATAAGATGATGAAAAAAAATTGTATATTTTTTGAACAATTGCAAAAAAACCAATTGTATCTACATTGACTTTGGCGGCATCGTTTATGATTAAGTTTAAAGAATGAGCAGCACATGGTACGTAAAATGCACGAGGGTTTTTGGTTAAAATCAAATTTTGAAGTCCAGCCTTTTTGCCTTTTATGTTGGCCCCATTATCATACCCTTGACCATGCATGTCTTCAATGGGAATCTTCCATTTTTCCAGTTGTTCAATTATTGTTGTACATAAACCTCGTCCAGTGGAATCTGTTATATCTATGAAACCTAAAAAGTTTTCTCTAATTTTAACCGTTCCATTATTACAAAAAACGAAGCGAATAATTATGGTCATTTGTTCAGTTTTACTTGCATCTGGTGTACAATCTAAAATAATAGAATAATATTTGGATTTCTTTATCGATAATAAAATTGTTTCCCTAATTGCTGTACTTAAAATTTCCAATAATTCATTTTGGCTATCTTTGCTCAAATAATGTACTCTATTGTTTTGATCTAGGGCCCTCTCAACATGATTTTCCATAACGTGATCAAACTTCGCAAATAATTCAATTAATTTTAAAAAATTTCCGTTATTTTTTTCGTATAATTTATCAGATGATCCATGAAATGCTAAATTTTGACTACCAAGGAATTTGATAATTTCAATCAGCCGTTCCAAAACACTCCTCCAATGTTTCTTTTCCATTTCATATAAATTTTGAGATTGACAATCAATAGTAATTTTGTTTTTTAATCTTTTCTCAAGTTCATTCCAATTCAATAAACTTTTCATGTGAGCCATACTAGTTTCATGTCTGTGTAAAGTTGTACTTAAATTTCTCCAATTATTGTATCCTTCTATGAGGCTAGATTCAGTAGATCCAAAAACTTTGCAACAAAAGCAAAACACAGAGTTCAAAATTTCGGAATAAATAAGCCATTTTTGAAAAACTACTTCTCCGTTTTCCATTTTTCTATTATAATATACATCAGAAAATTTACGGCCATGTACATCGTTCGGATATATAATATCTTTCTTTTGAACAGGCCCCATTTCTACTAAAATAACACGTAGTTTGTCATCGATTTTATTCCATTCAGCTGGATCTTCTAAATTTGTACACATTTGATATGATATTGGCACAATGACTTTGTTGTCACTTAACTGTTTCTTACTAAAATCTTGTTCAATATTTTCAACAGTTCCCTGTGATCTAGATGATGTGCACGGTTCTGGTTCTTGTTGAGTATAAGCTATTTCAGAAGCAGTTGATATTTTAAGATATTTATTAAGTGATCCACTTTGTTTTTTAATGTTTGCTATTTTTTCAGCTTGGCGTTTACGATTTTGTGCACCGGATAGTTTTTTCTTAGTTTTTGATTCCATATTACTTTTACTCATGAACGCCACTTTAAAATAATTTTCAAATGTAATAAATAAATAAATACGGACTCTAATTTATATATTTACATCATGTATCTTAATACTTAAGATTATATATCGCTAATTTAGATGTCCAACACAAATTACTTCTTGCGCCAAAATACAAAACTCTATACGCGGAGGGGAAGAAGTTGTTTAACTTGTTTACCTAAAAATGGCAGCTAATAAATTGGAAATATTCAGCCATTGACATTAAAAATGGTCAGGTTTTAAAATAACTCAAGTGTCCAGTTTTTTACGCTTGATAGAACATTTTAGTTTTACCATTGGCAAGATTTTCTTTTGTTATCATATATTTTTCTAATTAACACAGGTGGCCTCCCAGGCCTGATTTGCGATTTCAATAGAAAATTTCCTGGGATTATAATTATTGTTTACAAGTTCTTACTAAGATTTTAAAATTTGCGATAAACATCATAAGCAAACGTATGTAATTAATTTGCAAACCTAATTAGTATGCAGAAAAAATAGACTTTTGACAACGATTAAAATATATAAAATAAAAAGTAAACTGAAAATTATATTAAGTTTACTGGAATTATACCTATAATATATATTACATACACGTTCGAATATTTATATCAAATTATTATTTAAATAAAAAATTAGAAAATGTTTTATTTTGCAATATTATAATCGTTTCTTACGATTTCAAAATTATGTACATGATCTAATATATATATACGCATATACATACATAAGTTCTAATTTATAATACTTTTAGTGTGTGTTTATTTATATATTTGCTAGCAGAAAGTTACTTATAGTTTACTATAAGCAGTACTATATATATATATAAACATTACAATATGAAATTTGTAATATAATAAACTTTATGTTTAGTTTATTGTTCATGATAAATAATAGATTTGATTGTTTTATATTTTTAATATTAAGCAGAGCTTGTGTGCAGGCCTGCTTGTGTGTGTCATTTAATAAGATATAATATGACTTCATATGATTTTCAATAATCTACTCTCAATAATTTTTGTAAATAAACATTTGAGAATAATATTCTTCAAATGTGAGTATTTTTGTTAGTAGAGTTTTAATTTCTCAGGGATGGCGCCTTCTTTTTCAGATGCTAATCTCTCAGTGATGGTGCCTCCTTCTGCCAGCGCCCGCATGCCTAGCATGCCCGCTTCCGCCAGCCCTGAATACAAGTATATTTTATATACTTGGAGTCTAGATGTAATATAGAGGAATTGAACACAGACTTTCAAGCTCTCTTCAGCCATCCACTCTATCTTATACAACTGATACACATGACCATACACTTGTGAAAAAAATAAATGATCTCCAATAAACCCATTTTATGCTGAACCAGCATTCATCAGTTGGTCCAGCTCCTCATCTTCCACACACATATATATAATCAGTGCTCAGTTTATATTAAGATAGCAAATCTTCACAATTTAATAAACAGGCTTCAATCTATTCCACAATCCAGCTCTTCAGACAGCCATACCAGTGAAAATCTCTGATGGAATTTTTTCATGTGTGTGGTCATGTGTATTGGTTGTATGAGATAGAGTGGATGACTGAAGGAAGCTTGAAAGTCTGTGTCCAAATTTCCCTATATTACACCTAGACTCCAGGCATATAAAATATATTTACATTTAAAATATTAAAAATTCAGCCTATATCCTGTCCATCTCTCTTCTGTGTATTTAAATAGACAAGGTCCTATACATGAGAGGTCAGAGTGATTTAAAGTCAACATATTGGCATTAACAAGGGATTTGGGAGTTTCATCATCAGATTTTCAATGGTATGGATGGTTAAAGAGTTGAAGTAGATTGAAGTCTGTCCATTAGAGTATGAAGATTTGCTATCTTAATCTAAACCGAGTACTGATTATATGTATATGTGTGGGAGATGATGATGTGGGCCAATTGATAAGTGCTGCTTCAGCATCAAATGTTTATTGGAGATTATTTATCTTTTTCACACGTGTGGTCATGTGTACTGGTTATATGGGATAGAGTGGATGGCTGAAGGCAGCTTGAAAGTCTATGTTCAAATCCCCTATATTATATTAAACTTTCATAATGTTAAAATATATATATCTATATATACCTATAATAATAAAAATTAATAAATTTTATAAGCAAAACTATTTATTTATTAGTATTTAACAGTTATTTATATAAGTTATTTTTTCCTTTTTAATTGAATGTATTTTATGTGAATTTATTATGTAAATAAGCATTTATTTTTATATAGCGTCTGTATATAAGCACATTTTTAATGTTAATTATTAAATTTATTCGTGAAATATAATAATGCATTTTAAAATCTTTTACTTAAAAATCAATCTCACATAATTTATTTAATTGTCAATCAATGTTTATATTATTATTCATGAATAGTTCTACATTAAGGAGAAATTATCATAACATTTACATTGTAGAACCCATAGTTTTAAGTTATTTACTTTTATTTTACATATAAACAAACCAACTTAAAAGTGCATTTTAACAATAGTAAAAATAAATAAATTAATAAAAATGAGACAATTTAAATGGAAATGTGTATGCAAGTGATAACAATGTGCCATTAGACTTGATGAATTGAGTGAAAGGAACAATTATAGTGTAAATCTGCCATAACTATAATTATTAATAATAAATGTTTTGGATTACTTAGTCATAGAGATATGAATTATTATTATATTACTACCACATATTTACCATATATTTTTTTTTGTATTGCAACAAGTTTGCTAAAACAGAATTACAATTAATTATATGAAAGCTACATATAGTAGAAATGAAATTTTATCTTCCAGAGCATGGAAGACCATAAAAAATTGAAAATAATAAAATAATGACATGAGATGAAGTATTAATGGAGAAAATATGCCGTGTAATAAAGTTCGAATAATGGAATATATTGATGCATTTAGCAAGTTCAGATATTTCATGACAAAAAATAACACTGTTCAATAAGATGTTGTCTAATGCTAGAATATAATACAGCACTGCTCAAATGATAGCCATATCATATTGAACAATAAACTGAAGATAGAGACAATGAATCATTACGAGAGTTACGTGTGATAACAGTAATATAAAAACTAAGTAGAATGATCTTACTTAGAGAATATTAAGGATGAAAATCTTCTAAGAAATATACTCTTTAGGGAGTAAAAAAAAATGAATATAGATCAATAAGTATCCTAGTTAACTATAAATCTGGAGAACTTGACTGTCTATGAGGATCTATGTTCACACTGAAGATAGCTCAGACTTGAATTAAATAAGTAAAAGGAAATATGAAAATATTTATAAATGACTTGTTTAGAACTAAATATTTGGATTTCTATAAAATAATATGAAAAAGATCTCATATTATAAGAAAATATAACCATGAAGTGACAAAGAAGTCTCAAAATATTTTAAAACATCTTGGTATTGGGAAATAAAGAGAAAAAATATCACTCTCTAAAAAGAATTGATAGTATAAAATGTATTTTTAAAAAATCTGTAATTATTCTTCAAAAGAATAAAATTGTAATAAAGAACAAAAAACCAAAGTGACCACTACAATTTTGATAACATATTTTGAAATTCTAAATATTTTAATTTAAAAAGCAAGTTAAGTAATTAAATTATGATGAATGGAAGAAGCTCCAAAAATTATTTAATTATTCTTAATATCCTAAAAAAAACAAATGAAGAAATTGTTCCAAAGCTATATAGCAAACATCTAAATGATAAGGATGTACTAGATGGTTAATCAGTAATAATATTGATAAATTAAAAAAAAAAAATAGGGGGAGGGGAGATATTAGAAATTATAGTATTAGTTCTATTAGTTGTATATCTTTATACAAACATTTTGATTTGTTTACAGAAAACTTTGAAGTCAAAACAACAATCTGGATTTTAAAGTGATTATACAATAATAAATAATATTCAAGTATTAAGGGAAAATATCTAATGAACCAACGAATAGGAGTTACCACTTTGCTTTAGGAAGATTTAAAATTGCATATAATTCTAAAAGCATTTTGCTGTAATTAAAGTCTTGGATCATTATGATATATAATCAGAATGTTTGTCAAAATAAAGCAGCAATAATCAGATTATATATATATAGTACATTAGGGTAACTCCATTTCTATACAAAGCTGACAGTAGTTTTATATAAAGTATTGAGTAAAATAGAAGCTAAAGAAATAAAAATTACTTGAATAACCTAGATTTTGCAAATGATGTGTGTTTTTGAAAATAGTGCAAATAGAACAGAAATGCTAAATAAATTGTTTAATGATATTTCAAAAATGAAGATAGAGAACAATGAATTAGAAAAAAAAAGTCAAATATCTAGATAATGCAAACGAAAATTTAATGGATAAAATTAAGCATAAATAAAATCTGGACGGCGCTTTTGATAAAAATAATGTTACAACATATGACTAAATATTCAAAATGGAAGGAAACTTACTAGAACAATTTAAAAACATATGCACTGGAAATAACAAGAGATCAAAAGTCGTACGTGTGAGAAAACAAATGTCTGATATCATTTAAAGAATTAAGAGGCTGAAATGTAGTTGGGTGGTCAAGTTAGTAAAAAATGTGTGAAGTGAATGAATAAAAAAAATTTTGTTGGAGTGACGTGGTAAAACTCTGAAATGAAGCAACTTGATTAAACAAAATAATGCTTTAAAGTATTTTATGAAGAAACAATTTTTACATAATCAAACGAAAGTTTATATTTGTCTAATCACCTTTCATTTTTAGACTCTTAAGCCTTGAGTAAATATTAAAATTAATTTTGGGTATAATTTACTTAAGATAAGCAGCAGAAATAGTGTATAAGGAAAGTTTACGTATTTGTTGTTTTTACATTTGTTTATAACTTTTTTGACAAAGCTCTTGATATATATATAAACATTCAATTTTAGTTCACTAAGTAATGAAATATATATCAACCCTGTTATAAAAGTTTTCTTTTAAATGAATAAATATATGTAAAAATTTATATAGATTACCATTTTTTTTTAATTTCAATAAAAAAGATTCGTCAACATAATTATCAGGAACGCCCTGCTTTTTGTACAAAACTTTCTCCCATTTTCCGAGAGTCACAGCCATATTTAATTAGGTTCGAAAGCAATAAATCTGCGTTATTACTACGAAAGTAGTTTTAAATTTAAAATAATGAATTGCTAATTCAAAAAATTATAATTATTTCTTTAATTATTTTAACTGTATTTAAAACAATATTGGTAGACTTATAATTTAATCATTTATTAGAATGTTTATGGTTACTTAGCAACGAGTAAACCTCATGGTTGATATCGATACTCATGTTATTATTATTATATTATTGAGTTGTTACAAAATAAATTTGACTATTATTGCCACTTCTGATCTTATAAAAACTGTTTGATTTTTTTTTTCAAAAATTATACAAACAAATTTACTGAATCAATGGATTAACGATTTTATTTTTTTAAACTATAGTGATATTTGATTTTTGTAAAAGGTTAGTATTGTAGTAATCGTTTGCGTATTTTAATATTTCCATCTGTCTCTCTCACTCTTTTCTCTTGACAAATTGATTTATACTATTATATTTAAAATAATTACTTTTAAAGATTTTTTAAATAAACTTTGTTGTGTAATTAATTACTTTAAAGAAATTAAAAAACTTTTTGCTTTAACATCACATGATCACCATTTCTAATGGTAAAAGTATAACAACTCTATCCAAACTATAGCGTCACTCAAAGCTAGCCATAGTATTCAATGGATCGCTAGAAAGTTTGTACATCAAAATTCCTATCTAGTGCCTACTCATCCTATATCCCCAGATTAGTTTCTAGCTTGTGGCCTCGTCAGTGAGATGTCTTACCTTCTGTTATTATTGATTACTATGACTTACACTGGCTGGCACTACTGTATGGAGGGAGTTATATTATCTTTTTATTTTAGAGAATTATATGATCTGCTATGTTCTACTCATTATTTTGATGCTTAACTCTAACTTGCCATAGTATATGGTTTAATTTTAAAAGCTTCACATTATAATTGTTTTGAAAAGTTAATGCTGTTTAACACTATATTAATAAAGATCTTACAGAGATTTTTTTTCTGTATTCAAAGATACCTATCAATTCAAAAAAATTATTATTATAGGTGTTATAATACCCAGTTCATAAATAGATATTGATTAGTATACTGGGGATCTTTTTATTTAAAACATAATTCAAAGACAACACAAATTTAAACTTGCCAAATCCTTCTCAAATACTATATATAGGTGGTTCAGAACAATTGATGATTTACAATATCTAATGAAAAATCATAGAAAAAGATGTCTTTTTTAATATGATCAGCATGACTATCATCATCATCATCATCATCATTAACCATTATCAATCCACTGCAGGATGAAGGTCTCTCCAAGTTCAATCTATCTTCTCCGATCTTTAGCTTCTCTTCTCCACATCACCTTGCACACTTTCTTATTTCATCCATCCATCTCACATGTGGTCTCTTTCTGGATCTTTTTACAATCTCTTGAATCCCATTTAAGATTCCAATTGTCCATCTATTATCATTCCTTCTAGCAATATGTTCATCCCAACTCCACTTCAGTCTTTTAATTTTTTCAATAAGGTCAATAACACCGGTTTGTTCTCTTACCCATATATTGTGTTTTCGATCTCTTCTTGTTACTCCTAACATGCATCTCTCCATACTTCTTTGAGTGGTCTGAAGTCTCTGTCTTGCTCTTCTATTAAGTGTCCAAGTCTCAGATTCATAAGTAAGAACTGATAAAACACATTTATTAAAAATTTTCCTTTTCAAACACATAGGCATATTTCCTTTTAGAATCCAGTTATTTCTACCAAAAGCCCTCCAACCAAGTTTAATTCTATGATTAATTTCATCCATTATATTTCCATCTGTATTAATAATCTGACCCAGGTATTTGTAACTGTTAACTTCTTCTAACTCATCATAATCAATCTTTATTTTTATATTTTGAGAAAATCCATTAAACATTACTTTAGTTTTTTAACATTTATCTTTAGTCCTACTTTCCTACTTTTATCTGAAAACTCCTGCAACATTTCTTGCAGCTCTAAAGCATTATTTTCAAAAACAACCACATCATCTGCAAAATCTACATGACTTAAATAATCTCCATTTACTTTCACTCCTTTAGCTTCCCATTTTAATCCACAAAAAACTTCTTGCAGCACTGCTGTAAAAAGTTTTGGAAATATGGAATCACCCTGTCTTACACCCTTCTCAATGTTGACTTTCCCAGTATCATTATGTAGTCTAATTGTTGCTGTTGCATTTTTATAAATATTCTTTAAAATATGACAATATCCTGGATCTATACCTTGATGATCCAATTCTTTAATCA
The DNA here is from genome assembly GCA_028023455.1 of Epiperipatus broadwayi. Classification (NCBI taxonomy): domain Eukaryota; kingdom Metazoa; phylum Onychophora; class Udeonychophora; order Euonychophora; family Peripatidae; genus Epiperipatus; species Epiperipatus broadwayi. Next base: position 1,082,011 of record JAQFVV010012504.1, on the reverse strand, counting down.
CTGAAGAAATGTTTATAGAATCAAATGCTTTTTCATAATCTACAAATCCAAAGCATAATAACAACTCATATTCATTTGTCTTTTCTATAACTTCTCTCAATACCTGGATATGATCTACTGTACTGAAATCACTTCTAAATCCAGCTTGTTCTCTTGGTTGGTGGAAATCCAATGTTCTCTGTAGATGAGTTGTAATTATCTTGGTAAAAATTTTGTATAAAACTGATAAAAGGCATGAATGGCTGCATAGATTCGTAAAATTATGTTAGTTTAAGGGAGGGTAAATCTTAGGTTATTTGTTTTGCAGTTAGATTGGGTCAATGGATTGGATGTATTGGTGTAATTAGTAAATGTGGCACGAAGATCCGCTACATGCAGGATCACATTATATGCCACACTTGGGCAAAATAAGTCCCATTTCTCACTGACTATCAGAAGCAGATGGTATTTGCTGCTCCTTGGATAACCCCTTTAGCCTATGGAATGGGATAGTAAGATGGCAAAAAGGACCACAATCCCCCCTATGGAGTTTTCTTTTTTTATTGTTCTTCTCGCCACAGACGTAGCATTCCTGTACTGGACGAGAGACATTACTTCTCGATAACCATGCTGTTCAGATGTATATTTCTGACAGTACAGTATTGTGCTATTATATTCATGCTGCATTGAATACATCGATATATCAGATAGATTGGCATTAGTTTGACTTTTGTCCTAGGATTAAATAAGGGATATAGAATATTTTCTTTTTCGAGTGCAATCTATGTAGTCTATCCATACTCGACACTTTAATAAAATATTAATAAATTCATCTGTGCAAACTTATAAAATAAAACATTAAAAAATAAATCAAATTCTAAAGTAAACATTATAATAAAATAATTCTGAATTTTATATATGTGCAAAATAAATGTTTCTGTGTATTGTTAACCTGGCAGTGGCTTAATCTTATTTTTTATTATCTTTCTTTTTTTTTAAAAAATAAAGTATACATTATCTCTGCTGCTCCATGAGCTAGTGACTGGGGCTAATGGTCTATAATAAAATAAAATTGGATCTTAACTTAAGTATCTGCCTATTATATAAATTTTCCAGGTTTGAATGGCCTGGTGGTGCCCTTGTATGGCAGATACAGTAAAACTTCAACTAACAAATCCACCCTGACCATTATAATATATATCTATAGCACTGAGAATGTAAATAAATAAAAATCTGTAGAATTATCAACTCCAATCATAGTGCATAATCATTTAGTTGCTAGTTGCATGAAAAAAAGATAAACATTCTGCAATAAGTATACATTTTAGACAACCAAATAATGAATGTGATGTGATGCATTGTGGCTTCTCCTTAAAATGGAGACAGGAATCTTTCAGCAACTATGCCCAGAGAAACCTGTTAGCCACTTTACCATACCTTTCCATTCACCACCCAATGTTTTCCCATAATATGCTCCATCTCACTCCCTCAACATAATCTTTGTCAACTCTGTGGCCTTTATATCTAAATCCCCCCTACCTTTTCCCAAACCCAGCATAAAAACCAATAACCTACTTTCTGTATAATCACTTTATTCATGTTTATTCTTCCATAACTTCATTATTTGTACCCTTTCTGCTTTTAAGCATTTGCATTCAATTAACGGATGCCTAATATTTTCTATGCCTTCCTTACACAATTTGCAAACTAAATCACCCATATTTTTCCATTTACGTGTATATTATCTTGTTGCCAAAGATCCTGTTTGAGCCTTAAACAATAAACTACTTTCCTTGGCTATTTTATTGAAAACATTGCATTAAATATTCATGCTTTGACATTAAATAAGTTCTCATTCCGTATTAATATGTTTTTGTTGTGCGTAGATTAATAGTTTTTGCTCCTAGACAGCTTATTATTTTTTATTATCTAAAATTAGGGTTTGTTAATTTTTTTCATGCATATAGAACCCAAACAATGACTGTTTATGCACAGCAATTGGAGCTATAACCTCTCCAGATTTATATGTGCATAAAATTTAGTTTACTATCTATGTTTTCTAGTTGATCCAAAAACATTATATGTATCATATTGCAACTAAGCAAGTGTTATTCACTGACCAAAAATTGATGAAGCTCATTTTAATTAGGCTTATGGCATTGCAAAATAATCAACTCTTTACATACTTGAACTTTTTTTCCCTTAGAAACCTTTGGAAGCTTAATATTAATTAAAACATAATGTGGCAGAAATAGTTTCAGTGAGATCCTTTATTAAATGAAGTAATACCTAGGTGTGATTTTTTAGCAAATTTCTTGTAAAAATAAAGAGTATGTATACAGTCTCTTTTGAATAGAGGTAAAACTTTTTATACAGTAATGCCACCCAGTGCAAGCCAGAGTAATCATTGAATGCAAGAAGATTTGTGCATAAAATCCCTATCTAGTATCTACTCATCGAATATCCCTTTACTAGTTTTTAGTTTGTGACTTTTATCAGTGAGGAGTCTTGGATCTGAGAGCTCTGTACCTAGATCATCCTAGGATCTAATGCAACTCTCCAGCAGCCAACTATAAAGTTATGAATCAAAAATAAAAAGTCGTTTTCAATCCAAGTTCAATTGCTTGTATAGTCATATAGATTTGAACCCAGTTCAGTATCTATACAATTTAGTGTTTTTACTAATTATAATCACCATCAACCCATTTGGCAGGATTGGTATTAAACCATTAATCATCTCAGATCCAAGGCCCCTTATTGATGAAACCCACAAGCTAGAAACTAGTTTGAGATATTGGATGAGGAGGAAATAGATAGGCATTTTATGCATAAACCTTCTTGCATTCATTGATTGCTCTGGTTTGCACTAAGTGGCACTACTGTATGGAGAGTTTTATCTCTGTTGTAACAGCTTGTTTAAGCATAAGGAATGGTGATCGTGTGATGTTTAGTGGTTTAGTCCCTTTTGAATATAATAGCAACTGCAAATAAAAAACATCTGTAAATTTAGTAAATTACTAACTTTTTTTAATATCTAGATGTAAACTAATTGTAATTTTGGATAATATTTTTGTATTATTAATAATAATTATAATGTATTTTTATAATATGTACAAATATAAGTTTTTTAGGCTTTGAAATCATATTTTAATCAAGATGCCACCAAAGAAAAAAACCAAGGACAAAGACAAGGAGAAGAAGCTTGTATTACCACCACCAATTCCCATTGAGGTCCTTAGTGATAGGGATAAACAATTCTATCTTGTTCAGATTAAAGATCTGGAAACCAGACTAGTAAGGTAATGTAAATAAACTAAATTTCAAATGATATTAATGCTTACTTTTATTAAATTTAGGCAAAACTTTGTATCCATAAGCATTTAATGAACATCAATAATTGTTCTGACAATCCTAATAAAACTTTTTTAAATATGTTTGTTCTTAGCAGATGGATGTTTAAAATAAAATAAAAAAAGAAACAAGTAAATGAAAGACATATTTACGTTCTTAATTTTATAATTTAATGTCATTCTTAATAACAATAATGCATTTTGCATCACTCTAGATTAGAGCTCTTAGGTAGCAAAAGTAATTAGTGTACACTAGATATGTATCCAATAGATTTATGTACTAGGTTCTGGATGTTGATCTTCAACTGTCCAACATTGGATCACACATATGCACTCAGAAAACACTTTTATTTTTTAAAAATACTATTCAAGATAAATTGTTACATTTTGATTTACAAGTGTCAAATCCATTTCTCATCCACAACTTTGACACCCTTCATTTCAGATAAATTTATCACCGATCATCTACTAAACTAGAGATTGCCTCTAGTTCATATATAATCTTTTAACCTCAGTTAAAGATTAATATATCTGTTTTTTTTAATTAAACACACACACATGGAGTTACATTTTCTTTTCCTTGTGGGATATCTTTATAAATGTATTAAATAATTTCCACACTGCCACGCATTGTATTAAAATCATACAAATAAACATACAATAAAAGACAAATGATCCCCAAGATATATTCCATGCTGGAGTGAACTGTTGAGTGTTGGTTTAACATGAAATGCATCTTGGTATATTTTGTCTTTTATTGTATCTTTATTCATATGATTTTAAAGCCATGTGTGGTAGTATGGGGATTATTTATTATTCAAAATAAGATTTGAAATTTTGAACACCTTAAGTTTTGAATCTAAGCCAACTTACTTGTTGATCTATATAAGTTTGGGAAAGTTAAATATTTTAGTAATCTCACTTGTTGCTGAAAACCTGTAAATAGAACTAGTCCATCAGTTCAAAATTGCTATATGATGTCCATTGTACTCAATCTTGCATAAAAATCTCTAAGCATAAGTGATATAGAATAAGTTACTACTAATAATGCTGATGTTAATTGTAAGAAAGGAGAATGTCATGATGTTTTGTATTGGTATAGTATCACAGTTTAAAAATACAATTTTAGTCATAGATTATAAAAAAGGTTAAGTAGAAAATATTTCATATAAAAATAATATATACTTTTTAAAAAATCTAATTTTACTACAAATATCCAAATTTATTTCGATTTTATGCATTGAAATTTGTTTATTTATTTACCCCCCCCCCCATTTCTTAAGAAAGAGTATTTTTAATATTTTTTTCAATTCCCTGCACTCTAGTCATGAATCATCATGATCTATTATCAATAGAAGTAATACCTGATCAATAATTGGAATAATGATTGGTTCTTTCATATCCATATGACCACACACCCTTGTGATGTAAAATTTAGTCTATCCATCTCCTTTAACAGAGTTTCTTGCAAACTAAATAGGTTTTAAGTTTTATGCCAAAATAGATTTGCAGATATTATATACAATTCATGTGTTTTATATTATTTAAAAGAAATTTAAACTCTTTGATTTATTGAAGAAAGGAATTTGGATAAAATAATAATAAACTCACCTAGAAGCAATGTCAACTTAAACCTATATTGTATTATTAGAAAGTTTAATTTATGAGATAGTGTAACAATCTGAATCATCTATCTCACTAACACACTGCAGAATTCAAACCCCAGACACGAAACTGAACATTCTAGGAGGGGTTGCCTTCTAGATATACTAAGTTTGAATCTAAAGTACAAATTTCACAGCGCCATCTACGTGATAACGCATCTGATGCCACTACTAGTATAACCTTTGACCGGTGCCTGGTGGTCAGGGAGAAACAAAAGACTCTATACTAAAAGAAGCTTGGGTGGCTAATTAACGTCTATGGATTTACAAAAGAAATGCAGAAAATATATATATATAAACCGAGACAGTGATAGGAATCAAATAAAATAAGAGATCAAATTTAGTTTTAAATAATTTCACAAAATTTATTCATATAAATTATATATATAACGCCACTGTCTGCTTATATGAGACAGGGACGCGTATTAATTACTCTATTTATTTAAATATTTCTTTGATTTAAATTCACTTCTTTGTAATGTTGCCATAAAGAATTATCATTATTACGGTTCAAACCATTAGTAATTGATCGGATCATATCTGTACCATTCTGCAATCGTCAGAATCCATTAAAACCCATTATTATTTTGAGTCTCTATGTGAACCATGACCTCCAGCTGGGATGGAATAAAACCAAGCACTGCTAGGGTCATCACAAACATTATCCATTAGTCAGAGAGGCAATAGTTTAGGCAAATAGGTTAGGATTCATCCTTGTACCTGACATATGTATCTTGTGCAAGGTTGGATTCAAGGTACTTTTGCTTGGATTATTGGTCTTGTTGAATGAATACACGATTTTGACCGGCACAGAGGTTGCGTTTTTTTTTTCCGAGTTTGGATTTTTTTTCCGGGTCCATGGCTTGCCCAAACATGGAGCCTCGAAAATTTAAACACCCACATCCCTGTAGATTTTAATTATTTAAACACCCACATCCCTGTAGCTTAATTTTAGTATTTTATTCGTATTTAATCACTCAAATCCTTTATATTTTTGATATATAAAATATCTTTTCAAACTCTATATTGTTTATTTGTGTGTATATTTCATATATTTTGTTTGACTCGGGCATTCAATTACTTATACTGTATAATAAGAATTTGTCCAAACATGCTATAGTGCGATACGAGCCATCTGAATTTATCTGTATTTATTGTTTCACTTAAGTCACGCTATATACGCAAGGTGTAAATTACTTAAATATTGTCCCAAGTGAATATTGTGACAATCTATTAATATTTCAAATATTGTATTTTCTATCAAAATAAAGTTTTATCGGCTCAACGCGCAAGATAGCATAATGATAATTTTGTACGGTAATGACTTAGATATGTAATAGGCTATTGTATGGAATTCAAAAAATTCAATCATAAATAAAATGTTGTAATCAAAAAAAAAAATGCGAATGTTTTAACGAGTGCCCGTAGTTAAATGGAATAGTTATTAAAATTCATTTTGGGAAGCTAACAGTCTATGGATCCTTTTAACTGGTGACATGGTGCCCAAGAGTAATTTCATTAAATGGAGTTACTTCTAAAATAAATTTTGTCACCAGGCTAAAGTCTTTTATATGTAATTTGTTTTTTTTCAACGCGTGTAAATTTTTCTTAGACCAAATAATGAGACGTGAATCGGATCAATAATTATGTAAATAAATATATATGTTTGCAAATCTTAAATAAGAGGGAACGAAATAATTATACCTGGATCTAGCGAATGTTTATATATATAAATAAAGTTGCTTGAGTTTAAAAATATATTTTAGCAAAACATTTTGACAGATAGAATTTAAGAGATTTTTTTTATATACGGGCAGTTAAAAATATATATGTTGGCAGCAGATTTAAACAAGAAATTTTTGCAATAATAAAAGGGTAGTAGTTGGGGTTTTAGTGATAAATGTAAAAGCAGCAATTAGGCCAGCAGAACCGAGAGGGAGATAGCCTATTAGCCAGTAATAAAGTTATAATCAAACATAATAATCACAGAGTTAAACAAGGAATAAAAATAAATAAAATAGAGATAACCATAAAACAGTTTAATAATTTTTTTAGGATATATTAAATAGTTAGCAATAAAATAAAATAAAAGTCATCATCATTATCGATCACGGTAATCAACCAAGGCCATGGAAAATACGGATACTAATGAGGTCCATTTCCGGACTATTATAGAATTGTTTAAGCAAGGTGAAGAAAGAGTGAAAAGATGGGCAGAAGAAAGCCGAAGGAGAGGTGAGGAACTTAGAGCGCTGTACAGGCTCCTCCCTGGATGGCAAGAGATGGCAGATAAACTCCTGAACCAGAAAGTTGAGACAAATGATTCCACAAAGAAGACTGATACACCAGACCTGGGACCTCGAACTCAGCCAATCAAGCTCAACACTAGAATATTTCATGAGGTTAAAGAATGTCCCAAGCTTTCTTTGGAAAGGGTGCTTCCAGCAAAGGATATCCGAGACTTAGGACATCCAACCCAGCTGACCAAGCTTGTCGACGTTAGAATATTCCATGAAGTAAAAAAATGTCCCAAACTTCATTTGGAAAGAATATTTCCAGCAAATGATGTCCGGGACACAGGACATCAAACCCAGCTAACCAAGCTTCGTCACATAAAAATTTTTCACGAAGTCAAAAAATGTCCACAACTGTATTTAGACGAGATATTTCCAGCCAAGAATTATGAGACCTAGGGATTCAAACCCAGCTAACCATGCTTACCACCAACATCAAAGTACTTAAGGAAAACAAGGAAAATATCCCACCTGATATAGCAAGAATATATCGAATAAAGGAAATAGTATAAACAATGATGGCACTGGATTTCAGCCCATGGGCCAAGGAGCCACCCGATAAGTCAAATAATTGCAACAGCCTAAAGCTACAGTTATTAACAACCACTCTGGATTTCAGTCCCTGGGCTAAAGAACCGCCAGATAAGGTAAAGAGACCTGATAATCCGAGACTGCAGTCATCAAATTATAAAAGCAGTTATTACCCACTAGACCCAGGATTATAGTAGTTTTTTTTTTAAAAACAACAACAACAACAAAAAAAAAGAAATGGACAAGTCACAGGATAATATAAATAGGAGATCGGATATAAACAGTGTTAAACTATTAGATTTTTTAATAAAATTTCGTTGAAGGGGGGGGGATAATAGAAAATGTTCGCTAGATGGTAGATTTATTCATATGATCCGGGTATATAATTCAGTTTCGTTTCTTCATTATATTTATATCCTGTACATTATGGGTTATCTTGTAAATTTTTTTTATGCAGGCTTCATAGGTGGACACCTGTTGTAAGATCTTTTTTTTTTTAACAATTTTTTTTTGTTCCATCACTAAGGGAATGTGAAACAGTAAGGTCTGCTTTGCAGATCTTCGTTTCACCTTTTCTCACCTACTTCCTACCCTCATACCTTAGTTTGAACCCCAATCTATCATAGTGTGTCTGCAATACACTTATATACCAAAAATCCCACCTAATTTTAAACCACGAGCACAATGCTCATATTATATATATAACTTATTCCCAAATAAAATAAAATATTATGAATTATGTATTTGTTCACATAATTTACATTTATTAAAAAGTAAGTTATATAAGTCGTAATTGTGCACACACTATGATATCCATTTTAAAACATATCAAAATTATAAATTGTTAAAGTTATTTTGTTTGAATCTATTTACAAATATATTACTGTCATAATGTATTTTGATTTAAAATAAAACTCATTTAGTAAATATTCGTTTAGTAAATAGATTCAAATATTGCAATTTAAAAGTAAAATAACTTTCGTTTAATTTAATAAAAGTTATCCCAAATATTTCTTTAAAATAAATGAGGGACAATAGTTTAATTAGTTAATATTATATAAGTTTATCTAAAAACAGCAGATGTCCACTTAAGGTTTTCTTTAATTAGTAAAAGTAATTTTTAATTAAATCTAGTTTGTAATCCGAATGTCGACAGGGAAATTAACAAAAGAAATTAATTAATGTTGAATTCCTTTAGATATTCGGATAGATTTAATTACAGCTGATAAGTCCGATATATTTTTGTAATGCTCCAGGGCAGTTCTATTGTTAACGTCTACTATAAAAAGAAGGGTTTTCTTTTGTTCTCCAGTTTGTATTCTAATGTTTCTAAGAGAAATTATTCTGAGTTCTATTCTAATAATTTGCTAACCTTGACATGACAGAGTAGAGACGTTAAGATGGCTATGTCCCCTCGGAATAGCCGGCCGCTGCTCCAGACCATCGGAAGCTATCACATAAGGAACCCTGGAACTGCTGCTGCTGCCAAAAATATGAACATTTCCAGATTTTGCTGTTAAATTATATAAAAACCTGCCGACCATCAATCTACCTAAATGCTTCTCCAGAGGTAACCCTAAATTAACCCAAGAGCTCTTGTGATAACTAACATGCTATAGCTATTTAAAATTGTTTTTCTTATATTTCACATAACTTCATTATGTATTTCTTTAACGTGTTTAAATATACTCAACATTTTGCTCTCTATCCTTGGGTTAATATTTTCTATTTATTAAGCTTTCTGTTATTTTATTATGATAATGTGTCAGAATCGTCTTTGACCGAGTGAATTATTCCCTTTGTTGAAAATAAGATGCCGCTATGAAGGCATATTTTAAATTTCTAAATAATTTTCCAATTTTATTATCTTGCAAATCACTCGTTCGAGGGCGATTCTTTTCTTTAATATATAATATAATCACATAGTTTAAAATCTACATGTTATTGGTTTTAATCTAATATGAGAGTATATGCGAGGTCAATGATTAAATGTGTTCCCTAATGCATGATTGCGTATATAAATCTATACTTACTTTTCAAACCCGCAAGCATGCATTTTCCTATTTTAATTACCATGTTCTACTTTAATTACAAAGTTCATCATTGATGTCGAGAATGTGCGGACCCTTTTAAATGAATTTCGGGGAATTTGATTGGGCATTTCTCTTAATCCAAGTAAAACCCATTCAGTATATTTTATATACACTCATCTCATATTGCTGATTGTTGAGACCGCTTTGTTTTATTTTTCCAAGGATTCTTTACATGGCTAAGGCCGTTCTCTTCGCCTTTTTTGTGGTTTCCAGGCAGAGTGTGTCCCCAAATGACACACCTGGGAATTAAACACAATCATCACCCAGTCGCTAAGTTTTGGCTGTTCATCAAAATACTTTCCTACGGGTTAGCGGCGAGATGCCCTCCGTAATTATTTCGGATCTTCAATATTGTTTTACTATATATTTATTTTACAAAGCATCCGTGACTTAAACGTGTCACACCCTCCAACTTTAATAAATTCATTATCAGCAATACTGACCTCCCAATGCAACTCTATTATTATTATTCTCAAATAAATGCCTTGATCACATTCCCACTTTGTTGCTTAGTAAGCTTTTGTCTGTGCTATTCTCGAAATCAATAAATATTTTATAACACTTAATTTCAAATATTTTCTTAAACTTGTATAATTGCTCAAAGCACCTCGCACATATTCCTATCTCATCAAGCACATTATCGTAATGCTATTAGCCCGAGGAATAGAATCTATTACTTTGCTTTAAAACCTTTTTGTCATTTATTGAAATATAATGCCCACAATTATTTAATACGCATCCCTGTCTCATATAAGCAGACAGTGGTGATATATAATGCCACTGTCTGCTTATATGAGAAAGGGACGCGTATTAAATAATTGTGGGCATTATATTTCAATAAATGACAAAAAGGTTTTAAAGCAAAGTAATAGATTCTATTCCTCGGGCTAATAGCATTACAATAATGTGCTTGATGAGATAGGAATATGTGCAAGGTGCTTTGAGCAATTATACAAGTTTAAGAAAATATTTGAAATTAAGTGTTATAAAATATTTATTGATTTCGAGAATAGCACAGACAAAAGCTTACTAAGCAACAAAGTGGGAATGTGATCAAGGCATTTATTTGAGAATAATAATAATAGAGTTGCATTGGGAGGTCAGTATTGCTGATAATGAATTTATTAAAGTTGGAGGGTGTGACACGTTTAAGTCATGGATGCTTTGTAAAATAAATATATAGTAAAACAATATTGAAGATCCGGAATAATTACGGAGGGCATCTCGCCGCTAACCCGTAGGAAAGTATTTGATGAACAGCCGAAACTTAGCGACTGGGTGATGATTGCGTTTAATTCCCAGGTGTGTCATTTGGGGACACACTCTGCCTGGAAACCACAAAAAAGGCGAAGAGAACGGCCTTAGCTGTGTAAAGAATCCTTGGAAAAATAAAACAAAGCAGTCTCAACAATCAGCAATACGAGACGAGTGTATATAAATTATACTGAATGGGTTTTACTTGGATTAAGAGAAATGCCCAATCAAATTCCCCAAAATTCATTTAAAAAGGGTCCGCACATTCTCGACGTCAATGATGAACTTTGTAATTAAAGTAGAACACGGTAATTAAAATAGGAAAATGCATGCTTGCAGGTTTGAAAAGTAAGTATAGATTTATATACACAATCATGCATTAGGGGACACATTTAATCATTGACCTCGCACATACTCTCATATTAGATTAAAATCAATAACATGTAGATTTTAAACTATGTGATTATATTATATATTAAAGAAAAGAATCACCCTCGAACAAGTGATTTGCAAGATAATAAAATTGGAAAATTATTTAGAAATTTAAAATATGCCTTCATAGCGGCATCTTATTTTCAACAAAGGGAATAATTCACTCGGTCAAAGATGATTCTGACACATTATCATAATAAAATAACAGAAAGCTTAATAAATATAAAATATTAACCCAAGAATAGAGAGCAAAATGTTGAGTATATTTAAACACGTTAAAGAAATACATAATGAAGTTATGTGAAATATAAGAAAAACAATTTTAAATAGCTATAGCATGTTAGTTATCACAAGAGCTCTTGGGTTAATTTAGGGTTTCCTCTGGAGAAGCATTTAGGTAGATTGATGGTCGGCAGGTTTTTATATAATTTAACAGCAAAATCTGGAAATGTTCATATTTTTGGCAGCAGCAGCAGTTCCAGGGTTCCTTATGTGATAGCTTCCGATGGTCTGGAGCAGCGGCCGGCTATTCCGAGGGAACATAGCCATTTTAACGCCTCTACTCTGTCATGTCAAGGTTAGAAAATTATTAGAATAGAACTCAGAATGATTTCTCTTAGAAACATTAGAATACAAACTGGAGAACAAAAGAAAACCCTTCTTTTTATAGTAGACGTTAACAATAGAACTGCCCTGGAGCATTACAAAAATATATCGAACTTATCAGCTGTAATTAAATCTATCCGAATGTCTAAAGGAATTCAACATTAATTAATTTCTTTTGTTAATTTCCCTGTCGACATTCGGATTACAAACTAGATTTAATTAAAAATTACTTTTACTAATTAAAGAAAACCTTAAGTGGACATCTGCTGTTTTTAGATAAACTTATATAATATTAACTAATTAAACTATTGTCCCTCATTTATTTTAAAGAAATATTTGGGATAACTTTTATTAAATTAAACGAAAGTTATTTTACTTTTAAATTGCAATATTTGAATCTATTTACTAAACGAATATTTACTAAATGAGTTTTATTTTAAATCAAAATACATTACGACGGTAATATATTTGTAAATAGATTCAAACAAAATAACTTTAACAATTTATAATTTTGATATGTTTTAAAATGGATATCATAGTGTGTGCGCAATTATGACTTATATAACTTACTTTTTAATAAATGTAAATTATGTGAACAAATACATAATTCATAATATTTTATTTTATTTGGGAATAAGTTATATATATAATACAAGCATTGTGCTCATGGTTTAAAATTAGGTGGGATTTTCGGTATATAAGTGTATTGCAGACACACTACGATAAATTGGGGTTCAAACTAAGGTATGAGGGTAGGAAGTAGGTGAGAAAAGGTGAAACGAAGATCTGCAAAGCAGATCTTACTGTTTCAATAGATAGATAGAATAATGAAAACAGTATCAAATAGAGCAATAAGCAGATTGAAGAAAGAAAAAAAGAATTGAATTTGTATGGTAGCTAAAATAGTAGTTATGGCAACATATGTAAAGCTTAGTTTGAAAGAAAGTTTTGATAATAAGATTCAATTGAATGGAAAACTGTGAGAGTTAGATTCTCATATAAAGGAAAGAAAAATATTTTAGATTAAGTAACTATATTGGGATATCTAGTAGAGAAAATAAACTAATATTTATTGTAGAAAAAAGTTCTGATAGATTGTATAGAAATAGATTATGGAGAAGTGTTTGAGTTATACAATCAAGACAAATTAAATGTAAAATTGTCTTGAAACAATGATGCCTATTATTACCTTTATTATTTGTTTTGCTTGTAAGAGAATTTGAGATTGAGATAGAAAGATTATGAATACCGGTGGCAATTATTATACATGGAACAAAAAGAATATATAATATATTGGTTTGTATGTGTGTGGAAATAATATGGTGTTTTTTTTAAAGTACTGAAGAAGTTATTGAATTATTGATAAATGAGTTTGGAGAGGTATAAAAAAAACATGTAACAATTCCATGAAGAAAAATTTAAGATTTTAATTTTTAATATGAAGAATACAACTGAAGTATCAAAGATGAAATATATTTGTCTTGAAGAAATAGAGGACTATAAGTACTTTAGTACTTTGTTAAATGGAAGAAGCAATTATACAGATAGATGGGAATTAGAGTTGAGAACAAAATCAAAAAGTGCTTATTTGAATTTTAACAAGTTCTTAATGCATAACTATAAGTTTTTTGTTAGTCTACACATTTCATTATCTTAGTTAATATGTACTATACTAGATATTAAGTTAATCTATAAGAATAGGATGGATCTTGAAGGCTATATGTTAGTTATTAGTTCTAGGTGTATACCATCAGAATTCAAAGAAAGTAACAGAACACATTCTGTTACTCTACTACAAAGCTACTTTTTATAAGCTTAAGTAATCTGTAAGCACCAGGTAATAAGTCAATCAAATTCTCAGACTAATTTCTGACAATTTATCTTTTTCAATGAAAATGACCATTTAATTACATTTATTTATCCAACTATTTTTATATTTTTATATTATATGAGATAATAATTTGAATAAGGTTTAATCCCTTAAGATTTGAATCGAATCAAAAATTTTAGCTAAATATGCCACTATACCAACAATTATGCTTTTAGTAAACATGAAAAAACTCTCTATATAGTAGTGCCACCTTGTGCTAACCAGAGTAATCAATGGATGCCAGAAGGCTTGTGCATAAAATCCCTATCTAGTGCCTACTCATCCAATATCCCCAGACTATATGGAGAGTTTTTACCTGTTTACTAACAGTTATGTGCTAGCATGAGGTGGTGATCATGTGATGTTTAGTAATTATGCTTTTAGTCATGATTATATGCTAACTATAAGTATCTTTGACCCTTCATTAAAAGAATGATATATACTTAACAAAGTATTACATGTTTTCTAGCTTATATTTTTAAATGCAAGAATTTACTCTAGAATTCTTTGAAAATATGATTAAAGATTAATTAAAGATTTTATAGGGTTTCACTGGCTGTGGGGTTTGAAGATCATCCTACTTTTAGAATTAAAAATTGAGATCACTACAAGTGACTTTGAATTTGAAAATTGATCTAACAGGTCATAGGTGCATTAATCTCTTTTTTTAAAATCTTTATTCAGTATTATTGACTCCTTACCGTGTTTAGTTTTTAAGACTATTAGTAGTGATTTCTATAATTGAATTGCTAATTATTACTTCAGCTTTGGAGAACAGCTATAATGTTCTTCCTTATTTTTCATAGACATTATAGCATAGTAATTTTATCTCAAATAGCAAAGTCAGATTCTTCTCCTTCCCATTGTTCCCAATCAGAAGCTGAATTAGGGAAGTTTTCCCTACTGAATCATCTGCTAATTATAAGAAAAAAATGGAAATTGACTAACTATTATTGTCATAAAATTAAGTCATGATTTTATTGAAAAAATTAATTAAATCCCAAACTCTAATACCTGTTTACAATTATATGATGTAGATTTTTTTTTTTAATTTGTTGCATTTCATATACATATATCATTAAAAACCAGTCTTAGACAATCCCTATATTAATAACAGTCAACAATTTCAAACCATTGTCAAGGCAATCTCCTTTTAGCAATAAAAGTTTGAAATTGTTGATTGTTATTGATATTGGGATTGTCTAAGCATTGACTCGTTTTTAATGATTACTTACAAACTCATTTAGTATTGAGCATTATTACTTATTATTTAAGTAATATATATATATATATATATATATATACTTAAATAATATATATATATATATATATATATATATATATTAAACACATATAATTCTCTATCAAAATGTAAGGGGATTTAACCCCTGGGATGAACGGGTATCAGGAATAACAAATCATTTTTTGAAAACTTAATATCCTAACTAATGATGGTCAGACTGAGTATTCAGTCATATTTCATGGCTATCATTCCCATTCAAACATATCTTAAGTGCAGAGAGGGTAGATCCCTTACCACTATAGATAATATTTATTATTTGAAAAAAATATATGCCATATTGCAGATTGGTGCGCCATCTAAAAAAAAAAAAATCTATAGATTGGGTTCACATCCCTCCCTAGATTCTTCAATGCTAGCCCCTCATTACCTACTACTAGCTCAAAAGAAAATATGGCAATATATCACCAGGAGTGTGTGTGGTAGCTATATTTACTTACACTTGGAATGAGAGAAAAAAATGAACATTTATAATATAAATAAAATAACACAAAGTTTATTTACAATATTTATACCTTGGTAATACCTAGAAATGAATCCAATGCATAATATATATATATACTCAAGTTTTATGTAAAGAGCTCACAAATAAGCTCTTAACAAGCTTTTAAGAATATCCCTAACCAGTTTCTGCTACTGGTTTCCTCAATGAGGTGCTAGGATATTCAAGAATTGCACCTCACTGAGGAAGCCAGTAGCAGAAACCAGTTAGGGAAATTCTGAAAAGCTTGTTAAGAGCTTATTTACGAGCTCTTTACATAATATTTGTAATAAAAGCTTGTTTAAATTAGGTCATGTGACATCTGACACAATTTTTTTTTAAATTTACTCAAGTATGTAATTATATCAGAGACAATTCATTTCATCAGCTTGCATTTAACTTAGGAGTTGTGACATGCTTCCATACAATACAAAGCTATCAGCTGATTATTTTTATTTAATTATAAGAATATAAATGTAGATTAAAAAAATATCAATTAATCGATGTTAAAGTTATAAAAAAATATTGATTATTGATTTGAAATCAATGTTACATTATATTTGCTTTAGCATTCACAAAGGAAAAAAAAGTATTATTTTAAAAAAGATAATAATAAAAATTAATAGGTATTAAAAAAGAAGATAACATATTAAAATGTATTAACTACATATTAGTGAAGTTTTAATGTTTCGAATGTTGGACAAATAAAGGTTTATTCAGTTTAGTTTGATAACTGTAACCGAGTTCGCTTTCAGCTGGTGAAGTCAGAATTGTAGCATTCATGAGAATCTGGAATGTTATAGTATTTAAATGCAAACTCTAATTTATTTAAATCAATAATTTACATATTCCATTTTTTGGAGAGTTGGACACTCTTTTATTAATAGTAAGATTATTAGCAATAAACCACACTCCATTTACTTTACATTTGCTATCATCTCATTTGATACAGACAATTTTTACATTTATCAGATGAAAAATGTGACCAGAAAGTTACTTGTGCTCCAAGAAAATAGTTTTATGTTCTGTATTATTTTTGATACACTTGTATTTGTGTTGGGAGACCCTGGTTGCTATAAGGCTCCTCATAATATTCTGATTTGAAAGCAACATTACTGTATTCAATCTTGTACATTGTGTTTGGTCCTGGGATATTTTATTTTTATTATTGTTTAGTAGTCTATTCAGGTTAGGGGGATTCTCAGACTTATGTTATATGTGTTAATGCAGATCTTTTTTTATTTTTTTGTGAAAGCTTTGGTATGTATCATATACCCATCTAGGGTTTGTTATCTATTGGTGATAGATGTGCTTGTTTTTTTTTATGGTAAAAATTTTCGATTGTTTTTATTAATGTGTTACCATTATATCCTATTTTGCATACATCATTTATATAGGTTTCTATATTATCTTTCCAATCTGCATTGTAAAATCTAAAATTTTTATTTAAAAAGCTTTTTATCCCAGTAAATTTGTGGGTCATAGGTGTGAGAGAATGTGGAGGAATTGCTTCTTGAATCTCAATTGGTTTGATGATTATTATGAAGTCTAATAAGGTTTAAAAAACTCAGACCATTGGAGGTGTTTTCATGTTCAATTGTTCACTGGAGTACTGTTTTTAGTGCTAGTTCATCTTGAATTTCTATGAGGTATTCTGTGAGTACACATATCAATACATTGACATACTGCTTATAAATAATATTAGGATCTTTATTTAATATTTAGATATAATTTCATCCTCGGCCTTAGCTAGTGTTAGACTGCAGATTACACCACTTATGGGTAAACCACAGCATGCTTTTTCCATACTATAATACCTATTGTTTAACAGTGCAGTAATATCACTGTCTATCCAATTTAAAGCATCAATAATAAAATCACTTTTTTTAAGGCTTGTATTCAGTTTTTTGCAGCAGTGTGTGTATAATCTTAATAGATTGCTTACACAATACTGACTCATATAACTCAGTAATATCTATTGATGTGAGTTTATAATTCTCATTTATTTGATATGCATTGATGAATTGAAAAAATTCTACGGAGTATTTTATAGTATATTTTCCAAAACCTAGATGTATAGTTAACCATTCAATGATGGTTTTAGTAGCATTATAATAATATGCATCTCCAAAATCTACCATCAAACAAAGAGGGTATTTTTGTGTGTAGTTTTGTTTGGGAATAATTGAGGGGGAATTGCTGCTAATGGATACATTTTTTAGATATTCACTTCTATTATATTGTAATGATTTTCTATATTTATCATAAAGAGATAATCCAAATAACGGAAATGAAACAAGATAAGAGTGAAAATATAATTTAGTTTAATTATAAATCATACCAATGGTCAGACATAGTTATAATGATAAAAATATTATAGACTATGGCACCTTTACACCCATTAATCACTCCTAAGTAACTGAAGTAAAATTATATCCTCCATGGATTACAAATTTATATTAGCTTTAAAACTAGGCACTATCCCAAAACTCAGAAATTCATAGGAAAATAGTCTACACCATCAGTATTATTAAACAAAATTATGACTAATTCAGTAGAATATGAACTCTCATCTTCTTAGCTATTATAAAGTTTAATTTATTATTTAAATGGTAAAAATTTATGAGAAGAGAAACAGGAGTCTGGATTAATAAATAACAAATAAAATATTTATTACACAATAAGACATAAAATATTTATAAATTATTACATTAAGTTATAAAATAATAATAAATATTTAATTTAAACCATTAAACATCACATGATTACCGTCTCTTTTACTAGCACATAATTGTTATTAAACAAGGCAAAACTCTCCATACAGCAGTGCCCCTCTGTGCCAACCAGAGTAATCAATGGATGCCAGAAGGCTTGTGCTTAAAATCCCTATCTAGTGCCTACTCATCCAATATCCCCAGACTAGTTTCTGGCTTATGGCCTTCATCAGTGAGGAGCCTTGGATCTGAGAGCAGTGCACCTAGGTCTTAGGATCCAATGCAACCCTCCAACAGCCACCTTTTATCTCTACTTAACTACAAAACTATGAGAATGAAATTGAAAACACAATAATATTTTCAATCTAAGCTCAATAGCTTATATAGTCATATGGGTCTGAACTCATTGACTCCTCACTGATGAAGGCCACAAACCAGAAACTAGTCTGGGGATATTGGATGAGTAGGCACTAGATAGGGATTTTATGCACAAGCCTTCTGGCATCCATTGATTACTCTGGTTGGCACAGGGTGGCACTACTACATGGAGAGTTTGCCTTGTTTAATAACAATTATGTGCTAGTATAAGAGATGGTGATAATGTAATGTTTAGTGGCTATGATTGTTAAAGAGCCAAAGACACCAAAATGTATGGGTGCTGAACTGAGTTCAGACCCATATGACTATATAAATTATTGAGCTTAGATTGAAAATATTGTGTTTTCAATTTCATTCTCATAGTTTTGTAGTTAAGTAGAGATAAAAGGTGGCTGTTGGAGGATTGCATTAGATCCTAAGACCTAGGTGCAGTGCTCTCAGATCCAAGGTTCCTCACTGACAAAGGCCACAAGCCAGAAACTAGTCTGGGGATATTGGATAAATAGGCACTAGATAGGGATTTTATGCACAAGCCTTCTGGCATCCATTGATTACTCTGGTTGGCGCAGGATGGCACTACTGTATGGAGAGTTTTGTCTTGTTTAAATACTTAAATTATTATCATCCTTCAGGTGATCACCCATTTTACACCCCAAAAGTTTTATCAAAGTCTCTGGTTTATTAATTTTGCATCTCAAAAAGATCTGTGAATTTTATTTTCTAATAATGAATCCTTTCTCCATCATATAGAAATGATTGTTAGCAAAGCTTTTAAGATCATGGGTACCATATTTAAGCATGGTTATTATTTCAGTGATGATAAAAAAATTTAAATTATTTTTGTCATTGGTTTTTCCCATTATTAAATATTATTCAATTATTTGGAATTCTAACTCTAAACAAGAATGTAATTTATTACAATTAGTGTTTAATAAATTATTAAAATATTTTTCTTCTAAAAGGAAATATAAGCATTTTAAATTTCTTTTCAAAATTATAAATCAACAAGCTATTCTATGTGATATAATTTCTGTTATTATAATTAGGTTTCATGAGTATAATATTCAGTTTGCTTCTGTCTGTTACATTCAATTTTGTCATTCCACTGCGCTTATTTTTTTTTCTTTTATTAAGACTATCCTCTTTATATAATAAGTTTTTACTAATATTAATCATTTTAATTAAGAGTGTAAGCTATTTTATAATATTCTTAACTTTGAATGCCATTTTTAATTATTTTAAATTTATTCTATGTATATATATTTCCTCTTTGTTTGTTTCTTCTTTTTATTATTATGCATGCATTGTGTATATTTTCTTTATTTCTTTTATGTGCAGTCTGTAATTAGCTATAAGTTTTGCATTTAAATAAATAAATTGAATGTTTATTATTACCAGATATACCTGGCCTATATAAAGCCATGCATTTATAATAACTACTATTTCCTATTGCATTGTCAAATGTATACCATATAATAGTCAATTGACGGTGCACATTATTTTTACAATGCTTTATTATCCAGCCTTTCCTTCAGTTAACAGTTTCGATTGCCCCAGCAATCTTCTTCAGAACCTTATATAACCATGGATTTATTTCATTGGTTGCTTTAACAAATTTTTTTAAAGATTTAATTATGCTTATTTTTTAAAATTTAATTTACGCTTATAATGTTTCAAAGTCTATATAAATATCATTATACATATAACATTTAATTTTAGTAATGTTTTGTAACCTGATTATTAACCTGTGAATTTGATATGTAAATCAATTTAAGAAATTCATGATTGAAAAATTGGGGGGAAAAATGTTTGGAACAACCTGACCTTCAGAAATGTAGCTGGAAAGTTATTAATAAAGCTAAATTAAAATTAAAATTCTTAAATGTATCTGTTATATTTGATATGTGAATTTGACAATCTTATGGATGACTGCTTTATAAAAAAATTACAGTTATTAATGGTGGAATTACTTCCTTTGCATAAAATGCTCATAACATGAATTATGGTTTAGTTAGGTATAGATATTTATTTATAAAAACAAATTTAAAGTTGTTTGTTTTTTTTCGATTTTTCAATTGTGAATTTGACAGCATTACTTAAGGACAAACATAATAGTTTTTTTTAATTGGTTTGATATGTAACAGTCTCACGAATAAACATACATTCACATCACATAAAAGCCTCATGAATAAACATACTTTCACCAATCAGACAAGAGAAAATAAGGATTTTATATATAGATGATGATGATGATTCTTATTCTTATTTATTATTGTTGTTGTTGTTATTATTATACAGTAATTTAAGAATGTTTTAAAAATAATATCATAACTAATTTTATTTTTTGATTCTAATAAAATATTATATTTATCTATTTTATTTATAGGTATCAGAGAAAATGTGATGAACTGGAAATAGAGAACATTGACCTAACTGCTAAATTAGCTCAGCTAACCACAGAACAGCGTGACATTACATCATATTTAAAAAGGACAATTGAGCAAAGAGGTGAAGAAATCCAAGATATGGAAGAAAAAATTTTCTTGATGGTTCAGAATCAAGAAAAAATGAAAGAAGATTATGAAAAACAACTGGCTGATTTGAAGGATGAATTTATGACTGTTAAGGCACAGTTAATAGATGAAAATCTTACTCTAGGTAAATCTTTACACATTATAAATCTTATGATTGTTTCAAAATAAACTAAGGCTAAAATTAGTTTAGGATTCAGTTTGTAAAATGGATATCCTAAAAATATTTTAAAAAATTTAAATGTATAAAAAGTGCATTTTAATATAAAAATTAAAGTGATTCTAAATGATGATCACAGCAGATAAAATTTCACAGACTGGTCTCTTACAGAGCTCAATTATCTCATCCACTTCACTTTCATCAGTGGTCTTCCAAAAGCTATTGCCTTAATTTCATCAAAGGAATCTTCTAAAAAGTATAATTTTTTTATTAAACTAAGGTTCTAATTTTTTTTTAAAGAATAATCCTACAAATGCAATATGTTACACTTTTCATCTAAGCAATAGATTAGTATCTAATAAACTGAACATAATATGCAGCAGTTGATTGAAATAAGACCTTAACTTAATTCTGCTTAGAATTGACCTTGGACATAGCCTGTTTTTTTTTATCAATTATAAAAGAATTAATCTAAATTTTAAGAACAACCCCTACATATCTGACACTTCTTGGGATTATAATGCAAGTTTTTCGGTATTTTATATTATGCTTCTGTTTATTAAGTTTGCAATAAACTTGAGAGAGGAGCATAGGATTTAGATTTAATTTCTGGACAAACAATTAAATATTACTAATTACTATTCATACTCATAATTACTCACATTCCTCTACCATATATCAGAAGGATTTATTAATGCTAACACAAGATATATTTCCAATATTTTGAATGATTTAAATCAAAAAATATCCGGATATTCAGCCAAGAAATTCCTCAAACAACTGAAAAGCTGTGGCTTAAAAAAATGGACTCCCTATTATTTTGATTATATTAAATATGTGACAGTCTTGTGATACAACAGAAGTATTTCCAACAGCCATGCTTATAACTCAGATTCTAATCTGGTTAGTTCAAACTTGGAAATTTTTTCAGATTCTAATCAGACTTGATTTTTTTTTTTAATAGCTGACCTATAAGTAAACTAGCTAACTATCTAAACAATGACCAATAAATGAATATCTAACTATTCTTAGCTAGAAGATAAAGCAAGCATTAAAAAACTTCACCTTTCAGTAACCGAAAAGTTTGGTAATATTTTTATTTTATCGTTTCTCTCTGAGGCAGTTTACACTACAATAGGATATTTATACACTTTTTTTAAATTTTTTATCTATAGCTAAATATTGTACATTGCTTTTCTCTGAAATTAAATAGAACAAAAGAAACTTTGATGGTAAGTTTTTTTGAATCCGAGGCCGTCAATCTCATGAACACATCCTTTGATGTTAAAGGTAATTGGTTTTTTGAAGTGAATGATGGGGAATGCTATTTTGTTTTGTGTGTATATATATATATTGTTAGTATCTTGTTGAATTTCACTTGAAAAGGTCTATTTATTAGTAGATAAAATCATAGTTATGAAAGAATTTTAGTAAAATTTTGTTTTTGGCTAGTATTGTAATGTTATATGAGTTTCTATTTTATTTTGTTTTTCTCTGTCTTCAACTACTTAAAATACTTCAACTATTTATCTTTAAAAGAAATCGACATTTCAGTATATTTTACTCTTTATTTGATGATTTAATTTTATTTTAATAAATGAATTATATTGATAAATTTGTTTGATATAGCAAATAAGTTAGTTCTTTTGGAAGAATTCCGTGTGATGAAGGATGAATTACATGCTCGATATACTAAAATGGAAGCATACCTCAAACAGCAGGAAGAAGAGCATGAGGAGGAGATTTTCCAGTTGCGCAAAAAAGCTTGTATCGATAAAAATAAGTAAGACTCACATTTATTTTACGTACTCGTAATACTTGTTTATTAATCATTGTTTTTTTTTATATATTTAAAAACTTTTTATTTTTTAAAATTTAGAACAAAATTTGTTATAAAACTTTAAACAGCTAATTGCTTCACATTCTTATAAACGTTGTATGTGCTAATAATAAATAAACCAACCCAAACCTTAAATGAAGTCTATAAAGCACATCGTTGCTATCATACGGTTGCGACATCTTTTAATACATTGGCCAGATGAAAGATTATTGATACTTCATCAAAATGCTAATGTGAAGGGATTTTTTTTTTTGCATTTGCAAATCAAAGCCTTTTTAAGACTTGAAGCAATCTGTTCTACCTAGTTGTATCCATGAGAAATCCTACCCATTAGCGAAAACTGGTAAATCCGAAAGTCTTTAATTTCAGCTTTAACATGAAAATTACTACTATAGATATATGTATGAATGTCTGTGTAAGATGACACTTTTTTATTATTATAGTTTTATAAATATTATTTAACATCATTGATAAAAACAGCTATTCACTCACTATTTCATAATCATAATTGTTAAGTTTGAGTAATCATTGGATGGCATTTATCCACTATAAGTATCAATCTCTTTCATTTTCATAATATTTAAGCTATATAATAAATTGTTTTTCTCTTCACCAATAAAAATTGTAATTATAAATATGCGATTTTTTCACATGCGTTAATGTATTATAATGTTAGAATGGGGCTTTCAATCTAGAGTCATTATGCATTGTAATATATACCAGTTTTTTTTATTTAAAAAAATATATATATTTGGAACCAAAATATTTATATATTTTGTTACATTGATTTTACAATAATGTGCGTTGAATTTTTTTTTAATCACAAACATAAAATATTTTTTAAATTAGATTAATTCAATGTTAAGCAAGAATGTCTATACAAATTGTCATTGGTAAAAAAAAATTTTTTTAATAGATAATGTAGAAAATTTGTTCTAATAGAAGAATACGAATTCCGATCTTTTGATTGAAATGGACGGAAAAGGAATGTTTAGTGATAATAATATGTGAATGATAATTATTTTTTAAAGTAAAGAATTTGATGTTATTGAAAAAGAAAAAGGAACAATAAACCCTTAATGGAAAATTATAATTGGAGAAGGAGTAGAAAAGGTTCGGATCATGTTGTGATAGCTTTTAAAATATTTGGCATAACAATTAATAATTAATTAGTAATTTTCATGAGAAAGAAAAGGCATGGAAACTTTTTAAATAGTGACTTGAGAATTTCAATTTGTGAATCAGAATATTTGATCAGAACCACTATTTCATATGTGAGTCAAAATTAGAACGATAAGAAGAGAAAAAAATGACTAAAATAATTTTAAAAAATTGTTCATTAAATTATATTGCTAATTATATGCATAATTTAAGTTATGGGAAATAAATATATGGTGTGCTAACTTTTAACGTATGGTCACTTTAATCCTGGAACTATGTGGGGGGTCAATAGTTGGATCATTGGAAAAAGTGCCTTGAAAAGAGTTTAAAGGAGAAATGTAAATAGGAGAAGCTGATCTTTAAAGCTTTTACTTACCTGTGCTAAATGTTGCCATCCTTGAATAAAAATATCAATCGTGGAAAATTGTAATCTATTTATTAATTTTATTAAGAAATGTTTTATTCATTTTATTTCTCTTGGAATCTCAATTAAAAAGACAGAAATCTGTCAGTCACATGGATATTCAAATATGAACATAATGGAAGTACATATTTTACAAAGAGGACAAGATTGCATTTTATTGCTTTCTAAATCTTTATTGAAGAGACATTGAGAACTTCCAACTTTAGAACTACAAATAAGGAAAATGATTCTTTAAAACTTATGAATAGTTATGAAGATTAAAAACATTTGTTTAAATGAAATTGCCTTGTTTTAAAAGTAAAAGTTTTTTTTCTTTTGTATGATCATTCTTTACGTTAAAGAAATAACATAGTGTTAAGATATTGATATAGTTTCTTGAAAAGACCATTTATTTTGCATTTAATAAATGGTGAGTTATATTTAGTGATATATTTATGCATACCTTATTTAATATTCTATCATATTTATGAGGTATATTATGACTATACAAAATATTTGTGTGTGTATAAGAATAATTTATTAATTGGTTTGTTTTATTTTGTTATTATTAGATTAATAAATACTATTATATAAAATTATCTATCCCATAATGTTTTGATCTTTTAGATAGCTCATCATATCTAGAGAGGAATAGATTCTCCAGTTGAACCTTTAGTGGATATGTACTGCAGTGTATTTGAAGAGCTTCTAATTTATCATAATTTTTCCTTTGGAAAGTTGCATCCATATCTATAAATGATTTATAGTTATCTGTTATTCCCAAGATGGCTAAAATAAAATTGTATTTTAGATGAGTAAACGACATTTGGTTTTCAAACAAATTTTCCATTGCGGTATATAATTAATGTGGTAAACCACTCTCCTCTCAGGCTATGGATAACAAACAATAGAATGAATCCACTTATTCTTTAATCTTTTGATGCTTATTATTTTATATATTGTAATGATCATGAAATGTAGGAGTATTGGTATTGAGTGAGGATAATAGAAGGGAATGAGGAAACCAAATATGGACACATTTAGATATTGGGATTATACATAGTGACCCATTTGGAATGGTTCAGATGAATAAAGACCAACCATGTTATTAATAGTATAAATTATTAATATAAATCCTCACTTGTAATAATTCTCAAGCTTAAATATCTCAAAAGAAATAAAACCAAATATTAAAAAAGGATTTAATATGAAACAGTTAATTTTTATTTATTTTGATCTGTGATGACATTGAGCACCATCTCTTTAGTTTAGAGAATTGCCCTGCAGATTCAGGTTTGAATCTTTTTCATACTTTATTAAATTGTATCACTGATTCTAATTTATTAAAGCTAATACCATAAATATGATATCACAGAAGGTAATTAAG
Organism: Epiperipatus broadwayi; assembly: GCA_028023455.1. NCBI lineage: Eukaryota > Metazoa > Onychophora > Udeonychophora > Euonychophora > Peripatidae > Epiperipatus > Epiperipatus broadwayi. The sequence continues at coordinate 1,055,583 of JAQFVV010012504.1, read as the reverse complement.
TTAATTTAGTAACTATCAAAACATTATGTGATATGCGGATCAGAATTAAATGAAAATAAGTCATGAATAAACAACTGTTTTTATTAAGCTACCACATAATAACAATGAAAGTAGCAACAACAGCAGTAGTGATGATGACAACAACAACAAAATATCATCCAATACACTGACCAGTAACTTTGTTTATTTGAATTTATATATTGCACTATTTCCATCATCTAATATAAGTATCGAATGTCTTTAGAAAAATTTAACTTTATTGAAAATATTCCAAATACCTTCAATTGTTAATAATAGTGCACAGGTTAGTATATGCACAATGTTCCGAGAGGTATTATTCTCCCCTCTTCTACAAGTGTTTCTGGCCTGACCAGCGACAGTACTAGCATGGGAATCTAACCTGGATCTTATATGCTTGAGTATTGAATTTTAAGTAATGCTGTAACCAACTGAGCCAACCTACCAAAGGCAACAGTCAGCAGAAATTACATATACTCAAGAATCTAAGGATCCAGGTTCAATTCTCATTCTAGTACTGTCACTGATTAGGCCAGAAACATCTGAAGAAGAGGGGAGAATAATACCTCTCAAAATGTTGTGCATATACTAACCTGTGTGCTATTACTGACAGTTGAATGTATTTGGAATACTTAAATAAAGTTAAATTTTTTTAAAGACATTAAATACTCATATTAGATGACAAAAATAGTTCAATATATAAATACAATTAAATCACCATCATCACAAACCTTCATGAAAACATTTATGAATATATATTAAATATCATTTTTATTTTCAATTCTTAAGCTTGGGATTAATCTTAAAATAATATCGGTTATACATTGTCTGTTGATCCACACTGCCCGATGGCGCTGTTGCTAATGAAAAACAAATACCGTAGATATAACATTACTGGGCTGTTTTTATTTTGTAATGTTTGGAGCGGTGTGGATCAACAGACCATGTATTAGCATAATATCACTTTAGATACAAATGTGATAAGTGATTCTGCTTGAACATTATAAATAATCCATAAATATTAATAGTAATTAATTTAATCTAATCCCCCCCCCCTTTCAAATACATTTTATCACATAAGGAGAATGACATACAAATTTATATATTACATTAAAATACTGTATAAAAGAATAGGCTTAATATTTACAGGGATAAATAATTAAAAATTATTTTCTTAATGGCTATTATATAACTGAATAAAAAAGTCTTAACCAGTAATGTTTGCCTGAAAGTTTGTGATGATGGTATTTTAGATGTGATAATATATTGGACTATTTCCACTATCTGTCATTAAATGGTGAATGTTTAGAAAATTTTTAAACTTTTCTAAATACAAACAACTATTAGTAATAACACATAAGTCAGTAGATAGCACAGGCTATTAGACAATGTGTTAACTACTAACCAGTACTATCTACTAACTTATGTGTTATTACCAGTATTAACAGTTTGTATTTGCAAAAGTTTAAATAAATACAGTTTTAAAATTTTTCAAGACATTCAACATTTAATGAGATATTATGAAAATAGTCCAACATATTATTACATCTTACTAGTAATATTTCTACATGCACATGTAGATAATTCAAAATTTTTAGATACATGGACAATCTGTGTGTGCATATATATTAAGTGTAAAAAAAAGTTGATTAAATTTTTGTCATTCAGTAATTTTAATTCTTTTCTTTTTAATGTGATTTAATATAAAACACATTTTTAGTGTTTAAAAGAAAAGATTATTATGTATAATATCCTGCAATGCTAAGCATGATTTTTACTATTTAAAATCATATTCGTAGCTTACGTAGTCTGCTGAAAGTGGTCCTATTTATTCTCAAGTGTCTGAGATGATATTTAAGAGCATGAAATTGAGTGCAGCCTTCCCTTTGACCCACCAAAGGTTAGGACAATATGTTTTGAACAAAATGACAGAAGCATAAGTTTAAAGAAGCATGAGATATATCTAACAATGCCCATGCTATTAATAAGAAGAATCTTGTATTCTATCAAAAAAAATGGTCTATTTAAATTACTTCATTTACATGCACACCTTATTCAAATATTATCTCAGACACTTGAGGATAAATAAGATCTCCTTCAGGAGATTACTCTTGCTATGAATATGATTATAAATAATCAAAAGCATGCTTAGATTGCAGGATATTGTATATAATAATCTTTCTTTTAAACACACACACAAAAAAACGTTTTATATTGAATTAATTAAATTTTTGTAATTACATACAGACAGTACATGTATAATTCCTTACCCTTCGTTATTTTCAGTCTAGAAAATTTTTTATAATAATAAATATTTTTGAATGCTATTAAAAGATAAATATGCAAATGAGCTTAAAATTATGCAGAAAAGACTGATATAAAAACCTGCAATGATCTATTTAGAAATGTGATGATATATTTAATATATATGTAATCATCAGCAAAATATTGGCTGCCTAATCAATGATTGTTATGAACTCATTGCATATACAAGAATGTGTGTGTAAAAAACTCATAATGATAACGCACAGTTATATGACTAATAATATTACTATGCATATAAATAAGTTCAGTCATACAACCACAGATTATAATGGGTTTTAGAGGAGTAATTTTTAATTGCTTTTGTTTTATTTATATACATTAATTGGCAAATGAATAAACGTGTTGTTAAGTTTACATTGTCTTAATTTTATTTTTATAAAGTTATTAATGCTATCCAGCTGGTACTGAAAGTGGACTGTCTGTAATAGTTATTATGCAATGTGTGCTTATATGTATGATTGTAAATAAAGATATTTTTTTTAATGTAATTACAGTGACACAACATATGAATAAATTTACCCTCATTAATTACACTCTAGAAAATGTACATATTATAAACATGTTTCTGACCTAATAAAATTAATGTATGCTAAAATATTCAGATTAATGCAGAAATTGGTACCTGACTGAAGATGTCAGAAGCAGAAACTAGTCTGGAGTTGGAGATATTCTCAAAGCTTGTTAAGAGCTTATATTGCGAGCTCTATATATAACATTTGTAAATACAAGCTTATTAAATTAGGTCAAGTGACATCTGAGTTGATTTTTTAATATTTTCAGTCTAAAATCCTTGATCCTATATATTTAATACTTACAGCTGAATCAAAAAATTGAAGCTATTTGTCCATCCCCTTTTTTCTATCAATTTAAATAATCACATGAAAGCATTATAGGAATTGATTTGCATAAGTTGTTACTTCATTCATTTTTATTGAAATAAATGGTTATTTTAAGCGTATTAAAATATATATGTTTGAGCATCTGCATTTTGGATTAATTAACTAACAACATTTATTTTTTATTTTTTCAATAAATAAACAAAAAAAAAAAGAATTTTTTTTTCTAGGCAAAATGAACTATGCTAACTGTGCAAATTTGTTTTTTTTTTTTAAAAAAAAAAATCTAAAACGAGGTTCAAGAAAGAAACTAAGTTTTGAATATTAAAAATCACTTTTTCTTTTCTTCTAATCAGATTGAAATACTACTTTCAGGATTTTACCATGCTTTAGGAATAAAAAGGAGGACTACCACTAACAATCAGCTAGATCTAATCTGGAATACTCTCAATGATACTTTGAGTAACTCCATCTGAAATGAAGAATCAGTTCTTATTTAAAAAACAGCTAGAAATTACGACTTTTTATATCTATCAAAAAAGAAGTAAATGACTTTTTTGGGGGGTGAGCCTTATATTTATAGAATGATTTGTACTTTATTTTAAATAATCTGAATTTGTAAGTAACGCTTGTTATCCAAATTTTAATTAAAAAAAGCTATCTGGTAAAAAAAAAAAGAAAACGAAGTGAATTGTAAAAACTTCTCTTTAGTTGATAAAATTATTTTTAAAGAAAAAATATTAATATATATTATATATAAACACTAAGTTTATGAATTGTATATGTGTTATTAATAAGAGGGAAAAAAGATATAATGATCATCATTCCCAAATAGTTATACCTATTCACTACATTTAACTTTATGTCTCTGTATAAAAATTCTTTCTCTTCTTTTTCCCCAGCATTTGTCATCATTACTTTTTATTTTTGTTCACGAAATTTAATATCCATCTCTTTACCCACCCTTGTACACATCTACAGCATAACTTCCATATCTTCCCTACTCTCTGTGCACAAGAAGATATCATGAGCAAATAAAAGACTTGATGATATATACATTCCCTTGCCATCTATTAAAAGTATCTCTAGCCTCTTTCCTAGTCTTTTTAGTACTCATTCCATTTCTCTCAAATATAACAAAAATGAAATAGGTGACGAAGGGCATCCTTGCCTTAGTCCCATCCCTTTTAACTCTGATTATATATTTCCTAATTGATATGGATAATAATTATTTTCATACAATCTCCTAATAAGATCCATTAAAACTCATTCATTTCCAAATTTACTAAACTTACTCATAATCTATTTTTACTTACTCTATTATGATTTCTCTATATCTATAAAGACCATATGATTTATCTATATCTATAAAGACCATATATAACTATCAACCTGTATTCTTATTCATATCTATAAGTTGTCTCCTATACACCTATCTCATCTAAAACCTCCTTGCATTTCTCCCACTATATTATTTTCTTTCATTCATTTTGCCACTTTTCCAGCCACCATATATACAAAAACTTTATATAACACTGACATTACCACTATTGGTCTCTAATTGTTTAACTTTCTATGGGCCTTACCTTTCCTTTAAATAATAGCCTTACTCTGGTATTATTCCAGCTATCAGTAAATTCTCTCCTGTAATATCTTATTAAAACCTGATAATAGATGTAATATTGCCCTATTTCCCAAATTCACCATCTCTGCTACCATCGATCTAAACCTCTTGCCTTTTCATTATTCAATTTTTTCCCTGCCTCATTCAATTCATTTTCTGTAAAACTAATATTTCCATTACTATGTGTTTTTATGTTTGTTATCATTCTGTCCTTTACATCTAATATCTTTTCTATATCCATTACATACATATTTAAGATTGTCTCTAATTTTTTTCTAGAGCTATGTTCTTTTTCCTCATCATTTATTAATACTATTTTTCTCTCGTCTACATTCCTTCTTTTAATATATTTTCAAAAAATTTTATTCCCATCTCTTCCACTTTTATTGATGTCCTCCAATAATTTATTTAATTTCATTCTCTCTATATAATTATCTATTTTAGTCAATTTCTTTTTTTAAAATAGTTTTTCCATTTAATATTAATGTCTTTTTCACTTTCTTTGTTTTTAATAGCACATCTCTGCATGCTTTTTTTAAAATCTCTTTTATACTTTTACTAATTCTCACTTTTCTATTACTTTTATTCTTTTGAATATTCTCACCTAAAACCCTATTTTTTACTTTTCTACTTCATCATACCAGTCCTTATATTCAACCCCAACAAACTCTTCCATGATTTCTTCAACTTTTATTTTATATGCTTCTAACTTATTCTTATCATTCATTCTCCATCCACATCTTTCATTCATTCTCTGTCTACATCTTTCATGATCCTTTCTACTTTTATTACTATTTTTCATCATATTACTAACCATTTCCATTCTTAAGAAATTATGTTTGCTATTACATACTCTCTCTTCATTATCAAACTTGTTAATTTTCTGTATTTTATTCATTCCCTCTTTCTCTACTAATACATAATCTATTGTGTGAAATATATTATTTGTAGACCATGTGTATTACCCCTCATAAATATTTTATACATTTCTAATGCTCAAATTCACTTTCTGCCAAAAAGTTTTCAAAAGCTATCCTTTTTTGTTATCCACATCATCAATTTTTTGAATATGTCCATTCATATCACCTATAATCATTATCCCCCCCCCCCTTTGAAATTCTATAATCCTTAACTAAGCATTCATATATGCTATTGTTCCATGTCATTATAGTTTGACTATCTTGAGAGGCCATATACACTATAGTCACCATCCATTGTTGTCTTCCTAACCTTATTTCAAACCACAAATGTTCTTGACACTTTACAGTATTTAAATATTTTGACATAACTCCTATACCACCACTCCTTTTTTTCTTATCTATTTTTATACCCTATAGGTTCTTTTTCTCTTAGATGTATTTCCATTACTGCTAATACCTCAAACTATCGTTTTTAACTGCTTTGTTTAATTCTAGCCACTTATCAGGTTTCCTACTATCTTGCATATTCAAATTTCCAATTTTAACATTTTTTTTCTTACTATCCTTTTATAAATTTTTTTCGCTCTTTTTTCTTTATTATATTTGTAATTAGCTTGTTTATCATTAGTTTTACAAACCCATTCCTTCTCTATATCTACATTTATACCTAAATCAGCTTCTCTTTGTTTACTTCTTACATCCCATCCATTCTTAACTTTCTTTTTGAGAATACTGTAATTTAAAAACCTATTCCCCTTTATAAGTTTCCTGAACAATAATATTTTTTTATAAATCAAACCCACTAATATTTCACTTGCTTGTTTTGCTAAGTGCAATCCATCTTTAGTACATAGCTCCCTCTTACTAATAAAAAACATCCCACACACCCACAAACATAACATTATTTCTCTTACATAATTTTTTCAATCTCTCATTTATAGAGCATGCCCTATCTAACATATACCTATTGTCAAATCTTGGTAGCAATCCAACTACTCCTACTCTTCCTTTAACCTTATTCAAATTACTAATCAATGCTCTGACAAATTATTTGTCCCTAACATAAACATATCTATTTCCTTATTTATTTACCTTATCTGTAACATCTCTAATTCTAATTCCAGACAAACATACTCTTACATACCTCTTTCTATTTTCACTTGCAATTACATCTCCACATCCTTTAATTAGTGAGTCTCCTATCAAGGCTGCCTCATAGTTTAGTTTCCCTATTTCATCCATAACATTCTCTTCCAGCTTTTGGACTTGCTTATCTACTTCCTTATCATTTCTATTCATTAATTCCTTGATCTGCTCACACTTCATATCTAATGCTTTTAATTTTACTTCTACATCCTTTACCTCTTTCTCTTCTTATTCTTTGCCTAACTATCTCCATTGTACTACTTATTTTGTCATCCATATCTCTTGTCACTCCATTAAATATATACTCCAATCTATCTTCCTTAACTACATTTTCCTCCATTTCTGCTGACTTTTTCTTTAAACTATCTACATTTAGAAGCCTTTTTTTTTTACCTCTTTTATCACACCTAACACAAACATCATATTGTAATCCCTATCTAGTGCCACACATTCAATACTTCCAGATTAGTTCCTAGCTTCTGGTTTAATCAGCAATGAACCTTGGATCTGAGAGCTATGCTACTAGATCATTGGATCTAATGCACCCCACCAGCAGTCACCTTTTATCTTTTTAGTTAACTATGAGCCCAAACTGAAAACACAATAATTCAATCCAAGCTAATGAAATGGTGGTCGTATGAGGTTTTAGATTACCAAATACATAACTTTTGCAACAGAAGAATAAAGTTATTGGGGTTTCCTTTCCGATTTTCCTGTTTTTCTTTTTTTTTTGTTATTTAAAGAAGGCAAAATAATGAGCAGTTTTTATTGTTCTTAACTTTCAGTCCCAAATAATTTTGTCTCTCTTTTTTGTACGTTTCTGTGAACACATTCTTGTTCTTTAGTCTTGAAAATTTAAGAATAAATGATATATTTGTTTTAAAGATGGAACAAGTTTTAATTAAAAAGTTGACGATATTTTTTCTACTAAAAATGTTTCCAAACCACTTTTTTTTTTAATTAAGCATTTTAATTAATTTAATAAAAAGTATTTTTAAAAATATGTCTCATTTGTGCACTTTTCCTGTATTTCATGTATCAAATCGGCCCTGATTATAAATATAGCCAACTTTATTTACTTTTTGCTACAATAATAAATTTTGTTAATATGTTATGTATGCGATATATTATTATTACTATTATTATATAAAGCATTCTTTTCCATCTTTTCCCCACTTTAATGTAAACTTTAGAAAGCAATGATAGTTGCAGATAAGTGTTTAATAAATTCCTATCCTGTGTTTTTCTACCCCCAAGGATGGGAGTTTTGGACAGAAAAGCACATGATAGGGATTTATTAAGCACTGTCATCTGCAACTATAATGGCTTTCTAAGACTTGCATTTAGTGGCAAAAAGAGGATAGAAAATTATGAATACTAAAACAGCATTATGTAAGCTGAAAACAAGCGATTGATTATGTGATGTTTTATTATCTTATATATATATTGGTTTAAAAAACAAAAAGAAGATTTAAAATGATTAAGATTGATTTTAAGTTTGCATTTTTGTATTTATATAGAATTGTATAACAAAAGTATTATGAAATTAAAATTCTAACAAAATTATTGAACTAAAATGAATTTCAGTGGTATAATTGTGATCATGTGAAAAGATAACATTAAAAATCCTGTTATAAAATTCGCACAGAAAAATATATTTCTTCCATAAAAGATTCTTTTTTATATAAACTGATTATTTCATCTAACTTTCAACATACCCAAAAAAATGGATTTGAGAAAAATAGCCCCAAAAGTTTTGAAGCACCTGATCATATTAGTTTTCCTGAATTTGCTAAGGTGAACAGATATTTCAGTATGTTTGGGGCATTTCCAGTTTTGATTTTTTTAAATATCATTTTGAAAAATATTCTTATTATGATAGTCTAAAATTTTATGTAACGATTTACAAAAATATATTATTTTTATATACTATTTATTTGCAGCTTTGTCATATCTAACACTTTTCATATAGATGCTGCTTCTTTCTTTTTTTCTTTTTCTGCTCCTTCTTTTCTTTCTTCTTCTCTTTCTTTTCTTATTCTTATTTTTTTCTTTATCATATAGTGGATGCAATTGAGGATTAGCAAAGACTTGAATCATTTATTTTAATTTATCAATGGCTTTTGATAAAATGGATTACGTTGTTCTACTTATTATGAATCATATAATTTAAGTGCTTCTCAGAGTCGTATTTTAGTATCTGTGCTTTTTAATATTTCATGGTAATTTTATATTAGCATGTTGAAACTGCCTGAGGGCGTTATTTCTATGCTATTGCACAGGCAATTTCAACACATTAATATAAAACTACCTATTTATGTCAATAATCTTAAGGACTGCCTGAATTTTTCTTATCTTTTATGCTATTTTGTCGATTATAAAATATTTGTAAGAATCATATCAGTAATTGATTGTACTTATCTTCAGAAAGATATGGATAACTTTATGCCAATTAATTCTTAATGAATGTTCATTTAATAATTTTTATTAGTCATTCATTTGACTAGAGATTATCCAATAATGAATAACATTTCTGTAGTGTTATTTTCACTACATCGCTGTCATGCTATGTAAGGACTGGCTTTTATCCATTTTCAACACCTTGATGAGGAATGTAATCATATATATGACTATAGACATGTGAAATAGATCTATGATCCCTAAGATGCCCATTTCATGATGAGCCATCATTCATCAGTTGGCCCAAACCACAATCTCTTACACAATTGCTGAAAGAAAAGATATTAAATAAGTATTGAATAATTCCATTTATTATAACTGACCCAGGAGAAATGTATACAAAGATAATGTTTAAAGTTAATATTTGACCATCATAATTAACAAATGATTTAACAACAATAATACCAGTTCTGGGTGATGGTCCAGAAAATGTTCTTCGAGAATATAAAGAAGCCACTATTATTAAGGACAGATCAAAGTATGAGCTATTATATATTTTTGTTTAAATCAATCCCAATACATAGAGCTGTAGAATATTACACCATTTTGATATACAACTTTTAAAATTTAAGCATCAATTTTTATGATCTTAATTTATTTTACTGATATTTATTATCAATAATATTTATAATCAATATTATTTTACAAATAAGTTTATAGAATATTACTATAAAATACAGATGGAAAAATAATATTTATATTGACAATGCAATCCATAGGAATAGAAATGTTCATAACTCTGCTTTACTTTACAGCAATATGAGTCATTACATAATACTCTTACCTCCTCAGTAGTAGATGGATCCCGATCTGTTGAGGATTTAGGATCAGTCTCTTGAAGGTGAATATTGGATTTAATTTTCTTATTCTGATATCGGATTTAGATTTCTTATTCTGATTCTCAATGGTTAGTGTATCTTCATCTGCACTAACATCAAGTTTAGGACTTTTTTCCTTTCTATATTTCTTCCATGATAGATGGCCAGGTTTTTGTTTGCACTCACATCATTGTTGTTCAAACATATAGTCAATTGATTTGTTGATTCTATTAACTGCAACTGAAGATAGCTTTATGGTTTCACTATTATCTTTTTCCCTTAGGTTTTCTGGTCTGATTTCATCATAGACAGTTCATTTTGATCATCATGGTTAATTGGAGTGCTGTCAATATTAACTTATATTTCTATACTCTTAATTGTTACAATATTTTATGGACTGACTATAAATCACAATTAATCTGATAAATTTAAAATTTTACACAGTAGACAATATGCATTTTTTATAGTGTACACAGTCCTCCAGCCATTTCACAATTAATTCAAATATGGGTAGTTGACTTTCAGCATAATAAATGAATTCATTTGCATTCTTATGGGAATAGTGAATTGGTCAAGTGGTATTAACAAATTCAAACTTCCAGTTGTATTCATTTATTAACAAAGCCTTATTCAATATTGCAAAAAATTATCTTCTAACTAATTACTACTCATTTTAATATTCTTGTGAGAAAATAATTAACTCTTGGATGTGTAAATATTAATTAAAATAACACCTATAATAATATATAATCATGAAAATAATAATTTTTCTTCATATTGTTTATAATTATGCATTGCCTGCATTGTCAGATTTTGCCTTATAGAATAATGAATCTAACATCTGATGTTAATAAAGGCAATTTCAATTGTATTCAGTTATTTACAAAGCCTCATTTATAATTAATGGGGATATGAACACAGACTTTCAAGTGCCTTTCAGTCATTCACTGTGTTATATAACTGATACACATGACCACATACATGTGAAAAAGATAAACAATCTCCACTATATGGACCAAGTGATGAATGCTGATTAAGTGCAAAATACATATATTGGAGATCGTTTATCTTTTTTACATGTTTGTGGTCGTATGTATTGGTTAGATAAGATAGAGTGAATGATTGAAGGGTGCTTGAAAATCTGTGTTCAAATTCCCTTTAATTACATCTGACTTAAATATATACATTATAATTGTATTCAAATATTAAGGCTCATTTAATGTGATTGATAATTAAAACAGTTCTAATAATATGTAAGCATGAAAACAATGCACTGATTTTGTTGTCAGATTTCATCTTGAAAATATCAAAATGATTGGTAATTTATTTGTACAGATATTAATTTTATTTTGGAAAATTAAATTATTTGCTGTACTGAATAATGCTTTAACATCTGATATTATATGACATGATTGGAAGTTTGCTCTGATTAATATCATTTGTCAGATTCACTATTCTTATAAGAACTAGAGAAGCAAATATAAATTGGATTTATAATAAATTTGCAAGACAAAATAATCTGACAACATAGAGCAATGCATTTTATAAAGAGATGGAGAAATATTTTTGTTACAATGATTGCATTTTATTAAAAGCAGTACACTAATTAGTATTTAATCATTAAAAAACCAGTCAACACTTTGACAATCCCAACATCAATAACAATCAACAAGTTCAAACTGTTGCCAAGGCAACCTCTTTTTAACAATAAAGGTGGAATCCCACTTTTATTAATGGTCTAGTATATTTATATAGACACTAAATATTGCAACTCCACCACAGACATTGAAATTATTGATATAAAGAAGTTTAAATAAACATCTTGAAACAGCTTGTGTAAGCATAAAGAATGGTGATCATGTAATGTTCAGTGGTCATCACATATATCTTGGTGTAATGCTATCATCCCAATGATTAATAATATTCAAGTGAACAATCAACAATACAAAAGTGGGGGAAATAACAGACCTTATACAAGAATATTTTTGACAACAGCAACTGATGAATTAGGAAATTGGGACAATTTGAGATGAGACCTGTGAATTATCAGCAGTCTCAGAATAATGTATAAAGGGTTCCCTGGCTTCTTTGTTTGAAAATATCATTTAGATATAAAACAAACATTCAATAATTACTAAATATAACAAAAAGAAGCATTTGTAGATACAATAAACATGATTGTCATAAGAAAATTGTTTCATTCAAGCTCATCATGGCTGCTTGCTAGAGTATGAAAATTCTTATTCCACATATGGTACCCGGCAATGTTTACTTGTGAAAACAAATAATTAGTGTTAGAAACTAGAAATTCTGTCTAAGTATATAGATGTTATTTACGAGTTTGTGTAGACTTCATAATTCTTCAGTCTTTTCCTATTGCTAAATAATTGAATTTGAATATTAAGGCCATTAAAATAAATATTTTAAAAATAACAACAACAACAGCAATGTTTTACATAACTATAAAAACTTCTTTGATTAATAAACTAGAGGTAACAAAGTATTTCTGTTGTCATTTTTTATTATTAAAATAATTAGTTTCTCCCATATTATTAAATTAGCATTTAGAAAAGCTAAAAAACTTAGCAGATCAGATATCACTTGTTTTGTTTTTTTTTACATCTCTCTAGTCATTCTTTCTAATAGTCATTATTTCTAACAGTCATATTATAAGTCCTTTTTTGTATGGTAACACAAAATTATAACACCAATAATCATTCTGCTTTATGTGAAGGTAATTTGGACAGAAACTGGTCTTTGTTGCCATCTAGTAACAAATAGCCAAACTATTGTGATGACTATGATTGAAAACAGAAGCATCACTGTTTAAATAGAAATTTACTTTGTTTCCATATAAACAAGATGTTGAATTAAAACTAATGTGCTAAGCATTTTATGCAGTATGGGTTAGTGTTCTATTTTCTAATGTAACATATTTTTTAAGATATTTTATGTATAGTGAATTTTTAATTCATTATCTTTACAAGATTAGAAAAACTAAATAATAGATATGTAAAAATGGTAGAGTTGGGAACTTATTAAAAATTATAGATAAAAAGCAATTTGATGATTATTTACTAAAATATATACATTTGAGTTATTTAAATATTAACTTTAAATTCATATAGAATATTATAATTAAAACATTCCACATTTATTTGCAAATATATCTTTTATATGTATATAAAATATATATCTTATATATAAAATCCCATTTTCTCTTTGTCTGATTGGTGAATGTATGTTTGTTTATAAGGTGGTCACATGTCAAATTCATAACCAATTAAAAAAACTAAATGCAAAGGATATTTTATGTGAAGTAGTTTTTCTGTAATGCTTTCAAATTCACATATCAAATGTAACAGATATATTTACAAATTTTAATTTAGAAGCTTAATTTGATTATGAGAATTTTATTCAAAGGAAGTAATTCCACAAAGCAAGAAAAATTTGTTAAAGTAACCAATTAAAAACACTATTACAAAAATGTTAGCCTTTCAGGCTGCCACTAATAAACTGTAATACATTAAAATGTTTGTTTAATTTACATTAAATTTAAAAAAAAATTTGTTTAAAGCAACCAATTAAAAAAACAAAGCCTTTATAGGCCGGGTACAGCTGGTATATATATATATATAAAGTACAATATAAATAAATTTTAATATCACAGTAATTATATTTACTTTAAAATGAAAGTTAATTCTAGTTATTACATAAATTGCTTTTTTAATATAAATAATCTTTAATTAATCATTAATTTAATATGAAAAATAATTTACTTGTTTCAGTTTTATAAATGAAAAAATAAATCAAAGTTCATTCATATATTTTGGATAATTTTTATACTTCAGTCAATTTCAAGAAAGTACACTTTCTATTTGTAAAACTTTCATAATAAAGGCAAAAGTTACAGACAAAGAGAAAAAAATCTTTTTAAATAATGTTAATAAAAAAAACAGTTATCTCTGTACTATAAAAGTGAGGCAAGGATTTTAATTTTTTTTAAATAAAATAATAAAAATGTCATTTATAAAAGTGTGAGGAAAAGTTTGTCAGTGATAGATGAGAAAAACATTAATTAAAAAAAAAGGTCATCTGTTAAAAAAAACGTATATAGTGTAAAAAAATAAAAATAAATAAATAAATAAAGACAATAAAGCCAATTATTCAAAGTTTTAAAAGGTTCATAAATGTAGATGATAATAATCAACCCTAAAGCTATCCATGATTTCAGCCAGTAGTCAAGACAACCTCATTTAACAATAAAGGTGGTATCACTTTTATGTACTATGGTCTGACATGGTTTTATAGACACTAAAGATTGCTAATTATATGATGAAAGAAGCAGATGTGTGTGTGGAAAACTAATATATGTGCATACAATGGATTGATATTTTATTGCATATATTTGTAAATAATTTTGTAAATATTTATAAATAAGAATATTGAAGCAATAAAAAATTGAGCTGAGATAATTATAAAATTATTTATTATCTTTTTTTTTATTTATCATTTGATTGTTTAATTATATTACTTTATTTGTCTATTGACTATGTATCTTTCATAATTCAATTGTTACTAATTTTCTTATTTTCTGAGCCAATGTAATATTTAGTAAAATGAAAATACACACAGAAAAGATCGTTTTTTAATAATATTTAGCTTTATTACTGCCTAGCATACTTTCAATATATATATATATTTACTATATCATATTCATGGCATATAATGGTATGATTAAATGCTTCTTTATATCAATATTTTATTAACTATCCATGTATTCAATTTTAATTTAAAATTTAAATTTGAATATTTAAATATCCCTTTTTTTAAATGGATACACTTGTTGCTTTTTTATTGATAGCAAAATGGTCATGAGCTATTGCACATGTTTCTTTAATTTTCCATTTTCTATACTCTCTGTGTACACTATCTCTGCTTTTGTTAGCTCCAATCTAGGACCAGTTTTCTGCTCATGGTATGTAAATATTGAAGTGTGTTCTTTATTTCTGAGGGCTCTATTGTATAAATATCTTTGTTGGGAAACAGTTAATTAAACATTTATATTGAAACAGTAAGATTCGTATTCGAATCTTAAGTTTTTTTGGTATCGAATTGTGTGTGTAGCAATATTAAAAATGTATAGATATATGTAGAATTCACCATAAACACGCACACATTTTGATATCAAATTTAAGGCAATAAATAAAGATAAATAATATAATTTAGATTTCTTCTTTTAGTTATATAAAAATATATAATTTTAGCTATTTATTTTGAATTGTAAAATCCGTTATTTATTGCTTTGTTTAAATTTCATTTAGTAATAATTTTAGAAATTGATTGTAATATTTAATTAAAAGTAAAATTAATCATGTGTTCCCTTTTGTATTCGAAAGTTTAAAAGCAATGGTCAGTGAGAGATAATGGATTAATTAAAGAAAAATTCCCCAAAATGTAATTATAAAATGTAAATGTAAAATGTAAATGTAAACAATAGAAAGGCAGCTTTCTCTATAATTAACTTAACAAAAATGCATCGATTATCTTCAGGGCAGATTAAGTGAAATCCAAAAATAAACTATAACAAAAATGTAAAAGATAAGATCTAATAAAGAAGGCCATTTTAGACTTTCTAGAAACTTTCAGTTGAACTTTAGCTTTGCTCTCGAGCAGTTGTTTTTACGTGCCACAGTATGCATGAGTAGAAAGCGCCAAAGACTATTCTCCCCGGAGATGGTCGATTGTTTGCCAAGAACCTACACCCGTG
Source organism: Epiperipatus broadwayi (assembly GCA_028023455.1). Lineage (NCBI taxonomy): Eukaryota > Metazoa > Onychophora > Udeonychophora > Euonychophora > Peripatidae > Epiperipatus > Epiperipatus broadwayi. The sequence continues at coordinate 1,039,666 of JAQFVV010012504.1, read as the reverse complement.
CCTTCCATAAAATCAATCAAAGAAGATCTGCTGCCCTGAACAATTAGAAAACTGCTGCTGCTATTCAAATAATTAAATCACCTAAACACTGGAAAGAACTGCTAATGCTAAAGTCATGAACAATTTGCTGCTGATCACTGAATCGGAAAACTTCTCATAAAACAGGTACCTTCAAAAATACCCTCAACCTCAGACCGCGGTTTCTGCCTCTAGCGTCATCAGTGAGGTGCTAGGGAATAAAAATACTAGAACTAGTCCAGCATTTTATCAATGCCTAACTATTGAGAAGAAAATCTGAAACTTTCAGACATTTAAATGTCCAAAAATCCAGCTATCTAACTCAAATAGCCGTATGGGACTGAACTAAGTTCAGATACACCATATATTAATAGCTCTAGCAATATAAAATTGCCAAAGCATTAATAGCAAAAAACTAAAATTAAATTGATAAAAAATCAAGTCATATGACCTAATTTTAATAAAGCTCCTATTTACAAATGTTATATATAGAGTAAGTTAAAAACAAACTCTTATGAAGCTTCAAAAATACCCTCAACCTCAGACCGCGGTTTCTGCCTCTAGCGTCATCAGTGAGGTGCTAGGGAATAAAAATACTAGAACTAGTCCAGCATTTTATCAATGCCTAACTATTGAGAAGAAAATCTGAAACTTTCAGACATTTAAATGTCAAAAATCCAGCTATCTAACTCAAATAGCCGTATGGGACTGAACTAAGTTCAGATACACCATATATTAATAGCTCTAGCAATATAAAATCGCCAAAGCATTAATAGCAAAAAACTAAAATTAAATTGATAAAAAATCAAGTCATATGACCTAATTTTAATAAAGCTCCTATTTACAAATGTTATATATAGAGTAAGTTAAAAACAAACTCTTATGAAGCTTCAAAATTACCCTCAACCTCAGACCGCGGTTTCTGCCTCTAGCGTCATCAGTGAGGTGCTAGGGAATAAAAATTTTATATTGCTAGAGCTATTAATATATGGTGTATCTGAACTTAGTTCAGTCCCATACGGCTATTTGAGTTAGATAGCTGGATTTTTGGACATTTAAATGTCTGAAAGTTTCAGATTTTCTTCTCAATAGTTAGGCATTGATAAAATGCTGGACTAGTTCTAGTATTTTTATTCCCTAGCACCTCACTGATGACGCTAGAGGCAGAAACCGCGGTCTGAGGTTGAGGGTATTTTTGAAGCTTCATAAGAGTGTTTTTAACTTACTCTATATATAATATATATAACAGGTACCTGTATCCAAATTCTCTAGAGTACTCTACTAATATCCCGCTATAGCTCATTCATAAAATATTTATAAAATATAACTTATAAACTATAAACTGTAAATTCTCATTTGTAAAACTATAAATTTAATAATTAATATTATGTAAATTTCTTTAACAATCTAGCCTGCCTAATTCTATCTTTCTTGGGTACGTATTTCTAAAATCTACATTTTATTATATAATTATTGCATGCTCATAATTTTTTAAGTATAAATCTATGATCGCTTGAAACAGTGGATGCATGTCAAATTTTCATTACTTTCATAAATAACTTAATATTTTCATATAACTCGGCATGCATTCAATGCTTCATTTATTGTAATGCAGAGGTCTACTGCTTAGCAAATGGCTGACATATTAATTATAATAATCACCCAGTTTACATATTGTTTATATTTTATTAAATCTTAATTAATAATTTTATAAAATTGCATTTTTTGAGAGTCACAAACGTTCTTTATTAAATGTTGACAATGTAGGGCTGAGTTATAAAATATATTTAAATCTTAACAGAATCATCTGTACATTATACATGTGTTACATTTTAGAGACACGATGACCCATTACAAGCCTTGAATATTCCGGATTCTATAGGGTTGAAATTAACCCCAGTCGTTCTACACAAGCAGACATAATAAATGCTCCCAAAGGGCTTGATGACCATCACACAGCCAGCAGGCAATCGTAGCACAAACCATTTGCCCCTGGTTATGCTTATGTGATACCTTATCTCTTTGGGCCTATGGCAAATGTCAGCCCATTTTTATAAACTCATTCATGGCTTTGCAGTTTCAATATACTGCCACTTCCTATCGCCTTTCTAAATGTGCCATGTGTTTCTTTTATTAACTTTATTATTCTATGTATAACTCCGTCCCTACATTAGTGACATAATTCACTCTCAAATAAATGTTTGCCCCTAGTTATTAGTAAATATCTTTAATTAAATAAATATATGTCCACCACTACTATTATAAATCTTACTTTAGACTCTTGTATTGCAAAAGTATGAATCCCTAAAGGCATGCCTTAGAAATACTTGCTCGAGAATTTTAGGTAGCTAGATTACGTCATCAAAAAATGTATTTCTCCTTGTAAACATAACCGTATCGGAAAATACCACTACTGAGATCTTAAATATAAAGTATTATTGGTAAAATGATTTTGCATAAATGTTTCTAAATAAATAAATGTATTTCTTTAATATATAACAGTATCGGAAAATTCCGTTACTCAATTTTAAATATTACCAAATATTATTAGTAAATGATTTCTTATTAAAATATTTCAATAAATAATGTTAAACTATATGTCTGCCGTTACTTCTTTATTTATTTATTCAATACCCATTCCATATTATATTTCCTCAATTCTGTAAGATAAATGTTTAAGATTAATGTTCTGATTGGCTAACTCGAAATAAAATTCTTGATTCTCTTGCATCTCCCTGATCACCATGCCTAAAGAAATGTTTACTAACGTGGCATCAGGTGCATTGTTTCGTAGATTGTATTGTGGAACCGATAAACTATGTTCAAACTCAGTATTACGGGTGGCTTCGCTACCTAGATGGTGCTGCCATTCTGTGTGGTGGTCGGATTCTGCACTATGTTAATGAATCAAATGTTTCTGACTGTTACAATATAAAGAACCATTTAATCACATTACTTTATGCCATAAATATGATATAGTAAAAATATATTGAAAGCATGCTAGACAGTAATAAAACTAAATATTATTTTAAAAACTACTTTTCCTGTATGTACTTTCATTTTACCAGATATTACTATGTATTTGTGAATGCAATCTTATGATTAGATATACATATATCATTTTTTTTAGACTTCAGTTAGAAATTGTTGATAGAATTAATAACATAGCTGTGGAGGTACGTGAAACATCCAAACGTGAAATGGCTGATACGACAAGACGTGTAATCCAAGAAAATGTGATGATTACAACACAGTTAAATAAGCTGTCTGATCGCATTTCTCAGTTAATTAAAGAAAATGATGAATTGATTAAAGTAACTAAAGAGCAGAAGCTGCAAATAGAAGTACTAGAAACCAATGAACAACATCTCACTGTTCAGAATCAGAGCAATCTTAGGGTGAGTGAATAGTTGCAATTTTTATTCATAAAATTTATATAAAATGTATTGATCTAATCTTTTTTAAAAAAATCTCTAGTTGAGTGCACTAGATAATATTGCAGTCAGTAGTGCAAAAAGTATATGATAAGGTTCAGGAGAACTTTACCAATATTTAGAAAATCAGAAGGCAGAAATGGGTAAAAATTTTGGATATACTTATATCCCAATTAAAATAATGCAAACCAATTTGAAATATAGCTTTAAAAAAGTAATGTGATTGATTTAAAATCTTCTTATTTTTTCCTCCAAAGTGTTTCAAATAAGCCTCTATAAATGAATTGAGGTAAAAGAGAGAAAACAGATTGATCTTTTCTCTTAAAAAGTTTTATCTTGTGCTTTGGTTTGAGAGTACTTCATTTACATAATGAACCAGTGTTGAATCTCACTGTACTACATAATATTAACTACTGTGTGTTAGATATTGTATTCAAAGTTTTTTTGTTGTTAGAGAAGTTTGGAGTTTGTTGATCTTATCTGTTTTGAACTGGACTAGAATCTTCCCTCTTTTTAATTAGCCCTGTAGTAAGTTAGATAAATAAATATCTGCAATATTTTCTTTTTTGCTGAAGATTCAGTACTTTTACTTTCAAATGATGGTGAAATATCTGCATTACCAAGATATTCTATGGATTATCTTCAATCATGCATTGACTCTAATATTCACACCAAGTTTTTAGCTGGTAAATAAATTTTAATTTCTAATTCATTTGCGAATCATATTAATTAATAATGTGAAAGACTATTCAACCTTGTGTGTAGTAATGCTAGTGATATTAATTTAAATAATTCTTCAAAATCTGACCCAAGTCTTTACCAATCAGTTGATAATAATATGTGAATCAGACTTGCCATATGTTAAATCTCATATAGGAATTTAAAGTGAAATGGAAAAAAAAATAGTTTCATGAATATTTTGCAAATTTCAAAGCATTTCAAAGCCACATGTAAATGTTGAGGATTTGCAAGTCAATGAAAATGGTGTATTTAATCTGCTAAATGATGATTTAAATGAAATTTTATCTATAAATGAATCCAATTGGTTCTGACTCTATATCTAGTGATCAACAACTTTATCAAGAATATGTAAACAAACGTAATTTAAGAACTTCCATAATGCTAAGACCCTTATTATTACAGTTTCAAATGGAAATGGTGAGCTTTTTAAGTTTCCATTAGAAGAATTTTATGCAATGCTTACTGGAAAAAAATTATGAAACATTATTTCAAAATTTTGCTTCATCCTAAACAACTGATATATCTGTGGAATTCCATGATGCTATTCAAAAGGATTTATTTTTAAAAAAAAAAATTTCTTTAAATGATGAGTTGTTGTGTTACATTGATATTGAAAAGCCTTTGTTGCTTACTAGTCAAATTAAAAACTATTACATTGATTTCAGTGATACAGATCTTCAGATTCTGCTTAATAAGTTTGGAACCGTATAAAACTTCAAGTACTTGCTAGAGAAAGGGTTAGTATTTCAGTATTAACCACATTTAATATATTAATGAAAGGAATTTTGCCAAATGACATACCAACGTTTTATGTCAATGACATCCCAACGTTTTATGTCAATGATTCTTTTTTAATAATAACTTTAGAGGAGTTTCATCTCAATGTATTTTTTTTCAAAGCAAAAACTCATAGTGTTAAGAGTAGCCCTTTTGTCAAGTAGGTGGGATCAAAATGTCCAAAAGTCATCAATGTTCAGAAAGATTTGCCACAATCTATTTCTCAACAATTACCTATCCCAGTTCATGGGAATTTTTACACTTCTGATATATCACCATCTTCAAAAACTGTTGCTGGTCTTCTCACACAAGAATCCATGTTCACTGATGTTGAAACTGAGTTTGAAATGGTTCAGGCCTTTTTTTAAAGAATGTTACATGAGTTAAAATGTCTAAGAAGTGGAAACCAAGGTGGAAAGAGATGATAAAGAATAATCATTGTTCTAATGCTAAAATCACTCCTGAATTTAAATCGGATTTGAAAGCCATGAAATCCAAATACTTGGCCACTTTTACTACAAATGCTCTTAAAAAAAGTAAAACATTGGTTGAAGCTGAGTCTCTCTTGAAACCCAGTGTGCTTAGAGATCAGCATTGAACTACACAGGCATTGTCTACAATTCATCCTTACCATCAAAAACAGAAGGTATTATTTGATGGAGTGAATAAAGCATGCTCTCTGGATATGGAAGATTACTGGTGATTCTGATCTGGCTGTGGCTGATGGTGTCAAATTGACCATGAACTGTGATTTGCTTTTTATTGAGAGGGAGTTTACCAACATGGAATGAAGTCATACTTTTGTTTTATTGCATATTTGGAATTGCTTTTGTTTTTGCCTGTTTTATTTTAATTATCATGTTTTATTTATGTATATCTCCTTAGATTTTATGCTTTTTATCTAATATTTATTTTGTTTTGTGTAATTTCTTGTTTTTTAATACCAGGTTTCTGTTCTTATGCAGTCCTAATTATATATACCCGTGTGGTGACTATACATATGCTGATCAGATTGTATTGCCTTTTCAATTAGTTGTTTTTTAGTTTCCCTCAATTTTAAGCTGCTTATTCCTTTTCTATTTAAATTATGTAGTTTATGCATCCGAACATTACCAGTATCAATATGAGGGTATGAATTCTCTCAAATAGCTAATTTCTATCAGCAATTGGATATCTCAATTTTCTCCTCACATTATTTTCTTCTGACCCTAAATTTTATACATGTTCTGATATCATCAATCTAGCTCGATATTTTGGGAGGGTTTAGGTTTTTACAGTTTTCCACTTCTAATACTCGAGTTACAGATGTTGGAGTTTTAATTTATCATAAAGCACTATTTGATTCCTATAACATGCTTTATCTTGATCAAAACATGAATGTCATTACTTTTCATCATTCTGCCTTTACAGTGACCATTATTTATCTTTATTTACATAACAGACTCATTTTTATACATCAACTTACTTATATACCATATTAATCTTACTCTTTCATCCAACTCTTTTTCTATTTCTCCTTTTTGATGACTTTACTATGCCTTATATTGATTTTGTAACTAAAGACCATCACCTTATTAATTGTAAACTGATTAGTGGTTAAGGTTTTTCTCCAGTAATTTCTTCTTCTATACTTAAAACATCAACTCTCCATTGATCTTTATTTTATTTACCTGATGTGCACTTTATAGCTAATCCATCTTTAGAAACAGTTATTTTTTCTGATCACTTGTCACTCACCATATAAGTTGATATTGATCTTTATATATAACCTGTTCTTTAATAGAATGATACATTAAGATTATTGCTTCAGGCTACATCTCCAGAAACAGTAATCTTGAAAATTTACATTTATTTTAGGAAGATTTATATTCTTTCTCTGCAACCCATTACAGCTTGGTTTTCTTTTATCAGTATTATCTAATTGGTTATTAGACATTACACTAGTAAAAACCTATCACTTACAACTTCAGTTAAAGAACTTGGTATTATTAATTTGAAAATGGAAGCCACTTTTTGTGACCCTGCTTATGTTTATTCAATTATGTCTCTAAAGCACAAATATAAACATATTCAATCTATTTTGGTTAAGTATCTTTCTACTAAAAAGATCAAAATCCTCTTGCCTTAATCTCACAACTGATCAAAATGATACATCAGCTGGACTCTAAAAAGTAAAAAATCCATTTCTTCTTCAATTATTGTAAAATGTCTGCACAGGATTCAGTATGTTACCTTTTATTTTTTATCATTTTAAATCTCAGTTGCAAGCTTTCAACTGTCCTGAACTTCTGGTATTTGCTTTTGATGAAAGTCATCAAGGTCATGTTATTAGAAAATCAATCTTGAAGTCTTTACTCAATAGCATTCATCTTGGTTCTCATGCAATTTCTAAAATTTTGCATATTAGTTTTTTTAATGGTATCAGTTATTAGAAACTTGCTTGATTTTTTTTCAAAGCAAATTTATCATATCAATGGGCTGTATTCAGTTTCCTTGGTTCCATTTCTCAAGCAAAATACTCATTCCTCTCTTTTTAACCATCCTATCTTTATGTCACTTTTACTTATTAAAGTCATTGAAACCATCATTAATAAGATACAGCCTATTATTCCACCTTCCTTATCAAATAATATTTTCTAAAAAGGATGTTTCCACTTTGATGTTATCACCCTATTCAAACTTGTTATTGATCAAGTTAAAGCTACGAGAACAGCTGGTCCCATAATAATACAACTTAATACTTTATCAGCTTTTGATTCTGTCCCTATTTACACTCTCATTGAATTATAACAATTGCATAACATTCCTGTTTTCATTCTTTACATTTTAGCTAACCTTCTAACAGAGAAATTTTTATCACTCTTAATGGAAAAGTTATATCAGGATTCAACCTCATAATTCTGTTCTGCAGAGTTCACCTTTGAATGTTTTTTTTATTTATTATATAAATCTGCTGTTTCTGGAAATAGAGGAAACTGTCCAATATCTATATTCCACTGATTGATAAAGCAGTCAAGCATATATCATTCATGGATGATCTCATTATTTTCCCCTCTCTAATAAGTACTTTCCTTTAGTTATTTCTATTTTGTAAAATTATATTGCACACTATAAACTTATAAGTCACCCACATGGAGCATACTCTCAGGGTAATGATTTCATCTCTCATGATTGCTCCCCCTAATAATTTTCTTGCATTCACCATTTATAAGTCTATGAGAACATCTATTCAGAACTTTATCCTCACATTTGCTGAAAATATAACTAAGTCCTTGTTTAAAGCATATCTTTCCCTTCATGCAAAAATCTCTTCCATCCTGATTTTTCCAAAAATGATTTACTATATGCCCAACTATACTAATGCTCTCAAGAAGATTAATTTGTTTTGCTCAAAATTGATTTAGAATAAAAGAGTAGATGCAACCAGTATTAGAATCTTACAAAAGCATGCCAAAGACAATTGTCTCTTCCTTCACTCAATTCCTACCTTTTATTTTCAGACATAAGTTGTCTCTGCTTACCTTAATGCTGTGAAATTTGTACTAGTCATAGTGTCCATCCAACAAAGTTATTTTTTTCAATCCTTAATCAAATTCATTGCTGCGTATATCAATATTAATAATTACATATTCTCTAAGGAAATACTCATTTGGGAGGCTTACAACATTGTTCATAGTGCTAGTCAATGTCAACCATCCCCCATCTATACTTTCTATCACCAATAAAGAAACAATAAAAAATCAAATTTTGGTATCTGGAACTAAAATAACTCAATTTTCTTATCAAAATTAATTTAGAAGCTCTCCCTACAAGTCATTTCTTATCATAGAAAATTCTGCATGCTAACCTTGACCCTCTTTGTTCTCCTTGTCATAAGATGAAGAAACAATAAATCATTTTTGTTCTAGTGTCCTGCTCTTCTTACCTATTAGAAATATCGTTGAGTCAATTACCAAATTATGTACTTCTATTTCTACTGTCATTGATAGCATGAAGTATGGCCTTTTACCTTGTATTTTCTTTAAGATATCATTTTTGCTTCAACTGTACACCTAGGAAATTACAATCACTGTTTTACAATAAAATTTCAAAAATTAAAAATGGGTGCAGGGTACTTGCCTCTTCAACATTGTTAATGCTACATAGAGCCTGATCTCACTTCTGACTCCATTGTAAGTAGATAATTTCATTTTTTGTGTCTTTGTTATGTATTTACAAAATGTACCTGTTGCAATTTATATACCATGGAATTTATGTTTTTGATGGTAAGCTACGAAATATCCAGAATTTCAAATCCAATTTTTTGTCTAATAAAAAAAAAAGGTTTATCTTTACATAAATTGCTATTTGATTTGGTACTGACAAGCTGCAAATTGAAAAATTTTGCAAACATCTATTAAAATAATATAAAGCAATTTGAAATATTGCTTTAAAAAAGTAATGATTGATTTAAAATCTTCAAGTTTCCTTTTCAAAGGGCTTCAGATATGCTTTATAAATGAACAGAAGTAAAAGAAAAAAGATGGATTGATCTTTTCTCTTAAAAAGTTTTGTGTGCTTTGGATTGTTAATATACCATTGTTGGAGTATTAATCTCAATGTATTACATATTAACTGCTGTGAAGTTTATATTTACATATTTCATTATTTGATTTGGTGTTGAAAAGCTGCAAATTGAAAAATGTCACAAATGTCAATTAAAATAATGTAAAGCTATTTCAAATATAGCTTTAAAAAATAATATAATTGATTTAAAGCCTTTGTTTTCCAAAATGCTTCAGATAATCCTCTATAAATGAATTGAGGTAAAAGAGAGAAGATAGTCCAATCTTTTCTCTTAAAAAGTTTTTGTGCTTTGGATTGAGAGTATTTCATTTACTTAATAAATCACTGATGGAATATATATATATAGAGAGAGAGAGTATGTGTGTGTGTGTATGTGAGAATGAGAGAACGAATGTAAAATATTTATTTTGGAAATATAGAATGTTGAAAGAGAAATAGAATAAGGTATATCAGAATAGAATAAACAAAGATGAAAAGAATGAAAAAGGTAGAAATTTTGTTGTTGTGTGGTCTTTTATGTTAAAGATAGATAATATGAGGAAAGAATATTGGAATTAATATAATAACTTTTTATTAAAATATAATATGAAAAAGAAATGTACCAATGCTGGAAAAATCATTTGATCATTATAGATTAAAAGGATATAAGAGTTGTGAAGAAGTAGTCTTCTATGCCAAAATTCTCACTTTATCAATTGTTTGATGTTTGTGAGGGCAACAGAAATCTGGTTACATAATGAAATTATTCACTATCATTTTTTAATGTTTTTATCTAACTTTTTTGTTTTGACTTTAAATCTAGAATCCATATTGCTTTTGAAGCTTCACATTTCTTTTGTTTTACTGCAGAGAATCAACTCACTGATAATGCAATAATTGTTGGATAATCAGTTAGGTTTCTTTTTAATGAAGCAAAAAACAGATTTATTTATATCCACAAAACAATCCTTAAAAGAATTGCATGCCTCCATAACATGATAAATTTGAAAATGTAATGATTCAATATTAGAGCTTATCAACTGTTAAGATTTTAAGTGTAACAATTGTTTGCAAAGAACTAAATTGAATTTCTTAACAATATTTTTGGGATAGGATCTATTTTTAATACAATTATCATTTTAACTTTGGATTATAACAATATATGGTCTATCATATATAATGCATCTATAAATACACCTACAAAAATAATTATTACATATTTTTTAATTAGAACATTATTTTTGTTTAGAGGAAGGACATATGAAACAATGTATCTGTTTCATTACCCCCTGCTAAATTTTGGGATGAAATCACTTTAAAATACATGATTCATTCCACAACTATAAAATTTACCACTAACAATGGTATATCTGCTTGTTTATTTGATTACTGATAACAATCTTACTTATTTGATCTGTTATTATTTTTGAAGATGGGGTCATTATGGGTCTAATATTTGCCTGCCTGCCTCCAGCACCATGATGGTCAGAAAACCTCATTACAGAACACAAATTTGTAATGCAACATGAGTGCCATGAGGACTATCTCAGTTTAAGCACAACACAACTTACTACCCAGAGGGCACATCAAGAGAAAAAATGACCAAAGGAATGTTTGTTCATCTGGGGTACCTTGCTCATTTACTTTTTGAGTCTTATAGGCTCCACACCCAAGACACAGTTCTATGATTGGTAGACACTTCAGTATTCTAATGATAGAAATCCCAGCTCCTCAGATGGGCTTATTCAAAAAAAGTTTAAAGCTTAGGTAGGTGCAGTGCAGAGATAAAACATTGGAGCATCATGAACATACTGCAACTCCATGCCTGGAGCATCAGGAACACACTGCATCCCCAGGCCTATAAGAATATCACCATCAGCACTGAAGGCAAAGCTATAATGCTTCCTAACATTCACCTCCAATTTCTTCAAATTATCTTCTTTCCTCAGTTTGTTTCATAATCTTTCTTTTTCTTGTTTTCTTGGTCAGAAATATAACTGTATCCTGCTTTGGGAGACTGAGGAACATGATCAGTTCTCTGATAATAATTCTTTGTGTTGTGAGGTGATATACTCCTGGTTTATCCAATTATTTGTATTTTGTCATGAGTATTTCCTTCATGAATGTTTGATCCACTTCCACTTCTAACTATTCTGGTTCTGGTAGTGTTTTTATGTCACCAGTTGAATTTCTCCTCTTCCATGGTAGTACTTCATTTCTTCTGTATGCTATGGTAGTATGTCATGGTTACTGTAGCACTGTGGAGGTATCTTCCCTTTTATATCCGAGAGCACTTATTCTTGATCCATCATCCCTCTTATATGGGGATTTACTTGTCAGCTTGGACCCTCCTTTGTTGTTGAGTTATCACAATTGTTGTATGCTGTTAACAACTAGGCAACCGTTTAAGGGACCAATGACCTGTCCCAATCAGCATCCTCTCAATGTAGTTGGGAACACTATGCCAGATAATCCAGATGATTTGGAGTTTCAACAGTGGATCTGCTGTCACTGTCCTTAATTTTGCTACTTGTTTTCAGAAGAATGGGGTATAGGGTTCACCAGGTGGTCATTTTTCCTGTGACACTTTATATTTGATGCCCTCCTGATAATCATCACTCTAATAGTAGTTTATGAGTGCCTTTTTAAAATCAGTGAAATTGTTGGGCTTGTGCAATTACCACTTTTACCTCTTTGGACATTGTGCTAATACTGAAGTATCTCTAGACTAATCAGGTACTCAATAGGTGCTTCATTGGAGTCCCCTGCAAGTGTTCATATCTTGAGGGACTGGTTTAAAATCCCTGGCATGTAGTTGGAAGTTTTCTTGTAAATTTTGTTTTGGGATTGTCCCTGCCCCTTCATTTGCCTGTCCCTTTTTAGGCATATGCTTCTTATTTGCAGTTTGTTTACTTAGGTAGTCAAGCTTTTCACTTGCTCCTGCATGGATTCCTGGATTTTTTCTATCTTTATATACATGCCTTCACAAATTTGGGTCATCTTGACCTCTTATTCATTCAAATATCCTTTATCTTCTTCCATAACCTGTTCCTTAACTCTCAATATTTGGTCATTAAGCTGATTATTTGGTTAATGTTTTAATTTTGACTTCCAATTGCTTCTATAATTTGTTTCTTTATTCTTTGGTTTGCTTCTTCAATTTTCTTTTTCCATCTTCTCATTTTGACTTTGATTTGCTTCTATTATTTGTTTTTTATCCTTTTCTCTTTGTTTCTTATCATTTTCTTGTTGTCGATTTCTCCCTATATTTTCAGCTTTAAGCATTTCTAGTAGCTGGAATAGCATGGAAGCTTCATCTATTTTCTGGGTTCCTTTCATTTGTTGCTGATAATCTTCTTTTAGGTCCTTTCTTGGCTTTTTTCTTCACTAGGAAGATTCTTCTTAGCTTCCATATTTATCATTTTTGTCCTTACTTTAGTTATCATCTATATTTTATTAATTTGCAATTTACTTCTCTTTTTTTTTGATATTTGACTCTTTGCCAATTTTATTATTGATTTCTTTTATTTATCTAACTTCAGTTACCTCTCCCTCAACACCATGGATTCATCTCCAACTTCTTTCTTATGCCTATATTATTCCTTGTATGCCATTCATTTTCTTTAGCTCTCTCAATTTCCTCTTATTCATTCCATTTCATATTCCCACACTGTGCGCAATGTTCACATCTTACGGTATCATAATTTGCTTAAGCATTCATTTATTTCCTCATTTATTTTCTTTGTCTGCTTCTTTTTCCCTTCTAGCTTTTTATGCCCATAGGTAGGCTAACTCGGTTTGGCCTCATGATTAAGGTGAAAAATGTAACTGGATTGGGGAGTCCACCCCTCTGGTGGTTGATTGTTTCCTAACAAGCATATTGCAAGAAGGAAAGAATGATTAGGGTTGCTCAATGCTGATGTCACCCCCTTACAACAATATTTCCTACTCATCAGAAGATATAACATTAAAGAGACTGATAACAGTTAGAAATTTATCTATTTGTTTTCCCAAACAATGCCACTAGAATTCAGATCACTACAACCTTATTCACTCAGATCAAGTTATGTCAAACATAGCTCAGAAAACATGAGATTCTGGTGAACAAGTACACTGATAGATGGATGATGTGAAATGAAACTGACAAGATGTATTAATTTTATATAACAACAATTTATTTCAATAACAAAATTTTGGATAAATAACTCCTTCTAACAGTTCATTAACAGTTCAGCTTCTACAGATCAATTAGTCCATTCCATAGGTAACTTCTCTGATGCTTGGTCTCATCACTGATGCTCATACAATGTCCATCATTGATATATTAGGTTATATATATGCCTGTACATCTTTGTGGTAAGGCTAAGATTACATTTCATGCAGCTATTGGTCATTGAGTCATTGATCCTGTTTGCCAGCATTCATGTAGCAGGAATTTACATATCCGTGTGTACATCACAGATACCTCATCATTCCAAAAGTTTAAATTTTCATTCTGTAAGTTTACATTCTTCTTACATGCGCACACACCACACACACACCTGCATATATATATATTTCATAGATATGTCTATTTTAAATTAATCCTCACATCATAATTTCAATATTTCGCTTATCAAATTACAACTTAACAGTTTGACACATATAACTATACTCTTTATTAAAGAAAAATCAGTGAATGAAATTTATATTCATTATTACATTTCACCATTTCTATTGGCATATTTCAGTTTTACCTTCTTCACTCTAATAACACCAGTAGCAATTATATTATTCTATCATTAAGAAATTATTTAGGTTCATAATGGTTTTCATATAACATTGAATTTTACCATTATGTTATTTGTTTTTAAATTTGATATGAAAATTTTATCATTTTGTCCAATTAATTATTTTAAATAACTTTATAACTATGTTTCACTTTATCCTTTCTGAAATGTTTTTCTTACCGCATTTTCATAAATACCTTTAAATATTTCAATTGTCAAAACATCTATTTCATGTAATAGTAGAGGTTCATCATTATTAAGTAAATAAATATAGGTAATATCATTGCAACACAATTAATTAAATCTTAATTAAACATGTTTCAATAACTATATAGAGTTTTAATACCTCTTCAAATCTCCATTATGTTTTTCATGTTTGATGTTTCACCACTGGTAAAATCTTCACATTAAAAAGGGGGTTAGTCTTTAGGGCTGAATGGCTTACATATGGTTACTTAGACATATTTCTTTATCCTCATGATTTCTTTCATGGTGTGGGAAGGAGAGCAAGCTATTCCTTATTTGCCAGACATTTTAGCATTTACTTTATTGATAATTTGTTTCTTCATATCGCAGTTTTATGGTAACTTCAGGTTTCTCTTTACTGCAGCACTTATTTAATTACTGGCCATGGTGGCTCCAAACTTAGTTGGTCTGATTATCTAAACCCTTCACTGTAGAATGCTTGAATACTGAACTGAGATTTACTGCAAAGCGACTACCATAAGGTGTTTTTCAATATCTTCTTTGATCTTAACCATGCCAACCAACATGTTTCCCGAAAACATGTTAACTTCTTTTGCTAAAGGCAAGAAAGCGACACTATCATTCTTGATCAACTAATTACATTCCTGTGCTTTAATTTGGAAAACATTCAGCTCCAACAAATAAATATATCAGTAACATTTTAATTTGAAACCGCAAATTTTAAATGTTAAAGTTTCATTAAATAAATGTGTCATTTAAATTTTAACTGTAGATTTTAAATACTGATTTTCTTTTCTTTTTTTTCTAAGAGAATTTGAATTTACATATTTGGTTTTTATAATGGGAGTGAAAAACTGATTTTAAATCATTGTCAATTATTTTTCTAAATTTCACTCACAAATTGTATCAACTTTTATTTTCAATTATTACGAGGGGGAAACTTCAGGATATATGACAATGTATCTGTTTCAATATATATATATTTTTTAAAAAAAACTTTTAGAAGCTTGTTTTTTTCATATTGATTTTAAATTGCATTCATCATTTTCTTTTTATTAGAATGAAAGAATATGTGTGAATTTATAAAGACAACATGTTCACTTATATATAGGATAATTTATAGCTATACATATAAATATTGTGTGTAATTTTTATTACATCACTTTTATTCAAGATAGGAACTAATTTTTATTCATTTTTAACACCTTGTGAAGGGATATCATAAAATATAAACAAAGACATGAAAAAGATGCATGACCCCCAAGATGCACCTTCCATATCAAATCAGCACTCATCAGTTGGCCCAGACTGGTAAGATATGAAATGTGCATCTTGGAGATCATGCAACTGTTTCATTACTTTGATCATGTTTACAATTATACCGCTCCACAAGATGTTAAAAGCAGATAGAAACTAGTCTCTATCTTGAATAAGAGTGGTGTAGTGAAAATACTACCATAGAAATAATATTCAACTAACTTATATATCAATGTCTAAACTAATATTCATCTATCAATAAATGAAAAATAGAATGATACCACCTATTTTTCTCTCTGATGGTATTTATTGATGTGCTACAATGCAAAGCATGAACTCTGTAGATTACCCTGATTTAAATGTATCATTAAATAGCATCATAGCTAAAAGAATAAGTAGTATCCCTTCTTTTTTAGTGATAGATGAATAATAGTTTATACTTAATTTGAGGCAGTTACATTTACTTATGTTTCAATTTCATATACCTTAAGCTATGATTATTAATATTTAAAGGTCGGTATATAAATAAGAGTAAATAAAACAAAATATTAATGTCTGACCATGTTTTCAGTGTAATGCATTTATGGCATATGAATCATTAGAAAATAACCCTGAAAGCATAGTCAGCTGTTAATAATTTAATATTAAATTTATTCTGAATTATCGGTTGACCTACCTATATTTTATTTATACATATATATGTATATGTGTATACATTTATACAAATATATATTTACAGATTATTCGCTTGCTTACCAGCAAATATAAAGCCATTCAAAATTCACTGGAAAGTGATTCTAGTCAGGAGAAGATTATGATGTTTGAAGCAGAAAGAAGTAAACTTCTGATAGAATACCAAATTCTTCAGGAAAACTATAATGATTTGGAAAAAGAAGTCAATGGTAAAGTTTTTGAAATAAAAAACCTTCGCATACTGGTTCAAAGACAGGAAGTCATATCAGAAAAACTTGAAAAGGTGTTACGAGAAACGGCATTTGCAATAAAAGAGTTTATTATGGTAAAAATCAAACTGAATTTTTTTTTAACTTATTATGTTTACATATTTATTATTTTATCATTTTTGGCTTTATTCTATTTTAATATGCATCCCTTTTTTGTATTTTTGCTTTTAAACATTCCTAAATATATTATTTTCATTTTTTATAAATGTATTTCAATCTGATTATTTACAAATCATCTTAAGGATATTTTTTCATTATATATAACCATTTAAAACAATATTTTAAATAGTAATTGCTATTGTAATAAATGACATATACTCTCACTTTGCATTTGACAATACATATAATAAAAGATTAGTCTTTTTTCATTAACTTTTCTTTGGCTATACAGAAGATTGTCAAGAATAGATTTAGGTAGAGGAATGAATCTTAATCAATCTAGAAAATTATTTTAAATTTTTGTATTAAATGGGTTGATTTTAATTAACAAAACAAAGAATTTCTTCTTATTTAAAACTTTCTAACAAATATTTAATCAAAAATTTACAAATACAAGCAATCACAACTATGGATATATAATGTTTAAAACAAAAATATTGTAAAATAAATATCTGGATTCATTAAGATTTACTAATCTGGCTAGAGGTATTTATAACAAAATTCTTTATAACCAATGAGAATTTAATGAAAAAAGACCTTTCTATTATTATACACATTATTGAGTACTATTTAAATGATGGTTTTAAATATTATATATATATATATTGTACCGGACTAAAACTCCCCTGTGGATTTCCTAATCCTAATCTTGCACTGAGCATAAAGTGAACAAGATTTAACAGGAAAAGAAATGGATACCAATTTAGCCAATTGTCTGTACTCATGTATATTGGTACTTCCAGCAAAACTGATAGAAAGAGTGGATCGACAGGACTCTTCCAGTTAAAAACACCCTTTAGTTGATATCTTATTTGAATGCCCAAATATTTAGAACAATGGCAAGTACACACCTTGAAAAATCTATTTACAAAATAGACTTTTGCGCGCCACTTCTAGAAAAGAATAAAAATGAATTTTTCCCCCCTCCCAGAAGGGTATGCAATACCATATGTCCAGCGAAGCATGAGAATAAGATTGAACACTCTGGTATAGCGATATCCCTATTTGTTTCATTTTCATATTATTATTTATATTGATCAAAATGTATTCTTTCCTTATCAACCACGTACCGGTAATAATCATTTAACTTACCCATTTGAAGACCCTAGATGTAGAGTGACTGAGCTAGCCACAAGGGATATCGCTCTACCGGGGTGTTAAATCTTATTCTCATGCTTCGCTGGACATATGGTATTGCATACCCTTCTGGGAGGGGGAAAAATTCATTTTTATTCTTTTTTAAAAGTGGCGTGCAAAAGTCTATTTTGTAAATAGATTTTTCAAAGGTGTGTACTTGCCATTGTTCTAAATATTTGGGGATTCAAATAAGATATCAACTAAAGGGTGTTTTTAACTGGAAGAGTCCTGTCAATCCACTCTTTCTATCAGTTTAGCTGGAAGTACCAATATACATGAGTACAGACAATTGGCTAAATTGGTATCCATTTCTTTTCCTGTTAAATCTTGTTCACTTCATGCTCAGTGCAAGATTAGGATTAGGAAATCCGCAGGAGAGTTTTGGTTCGGTACAGTAAAACTGGTGGCCCATATTGGGCACCAATTATAAGATTGGATGATTAAGTC
This sequence comes from Epiperipatus broadwayi, assembly GCA_028023455.1. Classification (NCBI taxonomy): domain Eukaryota; kingdom Metazoa; phylum Onychophora; class Udeonychophora; order Euonychophora; family Peripatidae; genus Epiperipatus; species Epiperipatus broadwayi. The sequence continues at coordinate 1,021,213 of JAQFVV010012504.1, read as the reverse complement.
TTAACATAATCCACACTACAGGGCGCCACTAGGCATTTGAACCTAGAAAATTTGTATAGTAGGCAGATACGTAAGCTAAAAAAATTTTTTTTCTTTATTTTATATATTTTCATTCCAATCGTTAGCCCAATGTCACTAGCTCAGTGGAACAGCAGAGATTTATATTTTATAAATTTTTATCTAAGAATATTTCAATATTAAAAAATAAAATAAGCCACTGCCAGTAATTAACACACAAACATTTATTTATGCACATATATATAAAATTTAGCATTCTTATTTTAGTGTGTTTCCTTTAGCATTTTAAAATTTAACTTACATTTTTAACTTTGATTTTAGATTTTAATTTACATTTTAATTTTTATAAGTTTGCACAGATAGATTTATAAAAGTTTGTTTTATAATGTTGAGTATAGATCGGTTACATAGATTACACGGTTAAAAAAACATTTCAAAATAAATATAAACGATCAAAATATAAAGTCATTGATGGAATTGAAGAGGGAAATTTATAAGAAATCCAATGGCATTCATCATAAGATTCCGCATTGACACCAATAACTTAAAAGACATCCGAATAAATACATTTTAGATACTCACCGTAAGGTATCATTATTTACCGAATGTCTAAATATTTTGATCAAATATGAAAACCAAAAACATAATTAACCGATAACGAATCCATGCAAGTGTCTATACACAACTTAAATTTAATGCATTTAGAGTGTCGAGTATGAATAGACTACATAGATTGCATTTGAAAAGAAAATATTTTATCCCTTATTTAACCTTAGACCAAAAGTTCGCAGCTAAACTAACATCAATCCATCTGATATATCGATGTATTCAATGTAATATGAATACGACAGCACAAATATAGGTTAAGAGAAGAAATTGACTCTCGTCCAGATAGGAATACTACATCTATCTGACGAGAAGAGCAATAAAAAAAACTCCATAGGAAGGGACTGCAGTCCTTTTTGCCGACTTACAATCCCATCCATAGGCAACAGGGGGTATGCGGCATATACTAGCGATTCTGCCCGTAGTGAACCTCGTACTACATCTACTAATTACACCAATATATCCAATCCATTGACCTAATTCCACTACGAAACGAATAACCTAAGATTACCCTCCCCTAATAAAACTTAACAAATCTATATAGCCATTTATGCCTGACTTAAATTTAACATTTATATAATTTAGTTTAATGAAAAACAGAAATCATAGTAAAAACTTAAAGAACAAAAAATAAATAAATAAATGGAAATGATTTTACAAAAGAAATACATCAAATAAAAGGAATTAATAAATAATTTAGTTTGGTCAGATAGGAAATACTATTGCAATAATTTCTGAAAGGTTTAGAATTTAGAGAACGTTTTAAAAATTGTAAGAACTTTATGAACATTTTCAAAACAAACTCTAAATTCTAAACTTTTCAGAAATTATTGCAATAGTATTTCCTATCTGACCAAACTAAATTATTTATTAATTCCTTTTATTTGATGTATTTCTTTTGTAAAATCATTTCCATTTTTTTTTTGTTCTTTAAGTTTTTACTATGATTTCTGTTTTTCATTAAACTAAATTATATAAATATTAAATTTAAGTCGGGCGTGAATGGCTATATAGATTTGTGAAGTTTTATTAGGGGAGGGTAATCTTAGGTTATTCGTTTTGTAGTGGAATTAGGTCAATGGATTGGATATATTGGTGTAATTAGTAGATGTAGTACGAGGTTCGCTACGGGCAGAATCGCTAGTGTATGCCGCACACCCCCTGTTGCCTATGAATGGGATTTTAAATCGGCAAAAAGGACCGCAGTCCCTTCCTATGGAGTTTTTTTTTTTATTGCTCTTCTCGTCAGATAGATGTAGTATTCCTATATGGACGAAAGTCAATTTCTTCACTTAACCTATATTTGTGCTGTCATATTCGTATTACATTGAATACATCGATATATCAGATGGATTGACGTTAGTTTAGCTGCGAACTTTTGGCCTAAGGTTAAATAAGGGATAAAATATTTTCTTTTCAAATGCAATCTATGTAGTCTGTTCATACTCGACACTCTAAATGCATTAAATTTAAGTTGAGTATAGACGCTTGCATGGATTCGTTATCAGTTAAGTATGTTTTTGGTTTTCATATTTGATTAAAATATTTAGACATTCGGTAAATAATGATACCTTACGGTGAGTATCTAAAATGTATTTATTCGGATGTCTTTTAAGTCATTGGTGTCAATGCGGCATCTTATGATGAATGCCATTGGGTTTCTTATAAATTTCCCTCTGCAATTCCATCAATGACTTTATATTTTGATCGTTTATTTTGAAATGTTTTTTTAACCGTGTAATCTATGTAACCGATCTATACTCAACATTATAAATCAAACTTTTATAAATCCATCTGTGCGAACTTATAAAAATTAAAATGTAAATTAAAATCTAAAATCAAAGTTAAAAATGTAAGTTAAATTTTAAAATGCTAAAGGAAACATACTAAAATAAGAATGCTAAATTTTATATATATGTGCGTAAATAAATGTTTGTGTGTTATTTACTGGCAGTGGCTTATTTTATTCTTTAATATTGAAATATTCTTAGATAAGAATTTATAAAATATAAATCTCTGCTGCTCCACTGAGCTATTGACATTGGGCTAATGATCGGAATCAAAATATATAAAATAAAGAAGAAGAAAAATTTTTTTTTAGCTTACGTATCTGCCTACTATATAGATTTTCTAGGTTCAAATGCCTAGTGGCGCCCTATAGTGCAGATTACATTAAGACTTAATCATCCGATCGTTATAATATATATTCACAGTTATGATTGCTTATTTTTATATACATTAAATTTGAAAAAAGGATCAATACACATTTAATATTATTGGGTTTTTTTTACTTTATAGGTTACATGGTAAAAGCCTGAAATCCAGGCAAAGCCACTTGGAGCATTGATGCTAGACAAAATCAATGAAATATAATGTTACCGGGCCGCCGCAACCTTTTCTTTTTTTAGACAACAAGTTTTTTTTTTTTTTTCTAATATTGATTAAACGAATAATTTTTATTTCATTTAGAACATGATTTCTTTATTATTAAACAAATTTTGATATTCATTTTCGTTACTTTTTGTGGGTTTTTTGGAACCTGACATTTTTCAATAAATTTTGCTAATTGTATTTTTTTCTTTTTATCATTTGAAAACTTCGGACCATTTCACGACGCCAAAAATTTTGTTTGAATCCCACTGCCAAAAAAATAGAATACAATTATTTGTGACTTGTTTAGAACTTAATTCTACCTTTCTTTTTTTTGGCTTGACTAATGGTTTTTCTTATTATTATTAATTTTACTTTTTTTTAAACACAACTTGTTTTCACTTTGATTTAGATTATGTTTGAATTAGCCTTTTTTTTTTTTTGGCTACTACAAGAAACAGCTTTTTGAGCGGGGGAGGAGGGGAATTTGTACTGTTATTATTAACAAAAAGGCAACAAAAATAGTCAATTATTTTAACAGCGCTGAAAAAAGAGAATCAACTTCGGGACTTGTTTCGAATTTTGATTTCTTTTTGGTTGATGTGATTGTTTTTTTTAATATTAAATCAAAATTTACTTTTGTGTTTTTGCCGATTAAAAAATGGTTTTCAAACACCCACCCCCACACACTCGGAAAAAGAATTGTAACCAAAAAGTCAAGAATTTAACTTTTTTTCTTTTTTTTAAACAACTTTTTCTCACTTTTTACTTTGATTTCTATTTTGTTTGAATTACCTTTTTTTTTAAGCCTTCTACAATAAACTGCTTTTGGTGGTGGGGGGTGGGTATTTCGTAATTTGTTATTCTTAACAAAAAGTCAACCAAAGTCGTCATTTATTTTAACCCCGCTGCAAAAAATTGAATCCAAATACTTGTCAATTTCTAATGAAATAAAAAACAACAAAAAAAGACACAAACTTTGGACTTTTTAAAATTATTTATTCGATTTTATTGCTTTAATAAAAAGTGGACATTACGTGTGCCTGACAAAAAAAAAAACAACACAATCTCACACATTTTCTGTACTCGGCAATTTATCTGAAGAAAAGTTTCAAAATTGCATGTTCGTCTCAGACCTTTTAGTGGTCTCGAATATTTTCCCCACACTGAAACGTGACTTAGCACGTGAGCTTTGTCGAAGCATGTTCGAACATACACTTTGCCAATTTTTTACATATTAACCTTTTTTTCGGGAAGGGTGGGGACCCTATGACAATTATTAATAATTAACAACATTTTTTAAATCAAAATGACATTACTCTATTATGGAGATTTGACAAAGTCGTACCGCCTTGAAATTTCAACACCCTCAAGCGATACGGTAATCAGCTATGAATAGAACAAATACGTGTAAATAGCTTCGAAGCACAAAACAGGCCATAATATTTTTGTGCAATGTCATGTAAAGTGGCCTAGATCAATGGGTTAATACAATACGTAAATGTTGTATTAGCCTGTAAGGCCGCGGCCGCCGAAACGGCATTTTTATGTGTGTTGACACTAAACAATGCCCCAAGCGGCCGTGCATGGATTTCAGGCTTTTACCGGTTATATATGTAAAATAAATCCTAGAATATTATATAGAATAAATATCTGTAATATAATCATATAATTATAACACATAAAAGCTCTTTTTGGCAATTTTTAATTTTTTGCCCTTTTCAGTATGTCTTAACTACAAAAATAACCTATATTGCATACATAGTGACATCTACCAGCTATATATAAAATTAATACAAGTCTATAATTTATGCTTTAATATCTTTATAATACATATTATTATATAACCATCCATTCATTTTTCATTATCCAATTATTAGTTAAATTAATTGATATTTTATAAATGTTCATACAATTATTTCTGTTATAATTAATATAATTGGTTTCATATATCTTCCTTCTATTAATTTCTTTAATATAATTTAATGGACTTATATTCTTAACACAATCTATTCTATGTCCATATTTTAAGTATGAACATATAATGCAGATCTGTCATCTCTCCTATTAATAGCATTATTATGTTCTTTAGCCCTTTCTTCTAATTGTTTTGCCGTATGTCCATAATAAACCATACTGCGAACCCCACAAATAATTATATATACTATACCCTTTTTTATATTTTATATCATCTTTTATTTTATAATTCCCTACTAATATATCAAGATTTTTACTGTTTGACCATCCTATTTTAATATTTTATCTATATAATTTTTATTTTTTAATAATGTATGATAAATTTTAGGAACATATGAAAGTTTTACCCATTTTATATTTTATGGTTCACTATTATTACCTGGAAAATTATACCAAGGCTGATCTAGATGAGGTGGTGAGACCTCTAATCCAACCAAACATCAGCTCATTTGCTAGTACTTTGTGATTTAACATCTTATGAGTGACATTTCTGAAATCACACTCAGTCTTAATTTAACCTGCAAGCTGGCATAGTACAGGGAGAAACGTGAGACTCAAGGGATAACTATCAATTTAACGAAGTGGATGGAATAGACCACTTAACACATGAATTATCTTAACTACAGCAATATATACTCAGCATATAAAATCATTAAGAAATTGGGATAGGATAATGTTGATTGGATAATGTGAATTGGGATAGGATAATGTGGATTGCATTGACATAGAACTATGAGCAAGAAAGATATGAAACAAATTTTGTATTTTAAACATGTTTATTAAAAAAATAACAAAATAACATAAAATAAAGTAAAAAAATGGAAAAGATTATATAGCATTGAATAGGTGATCCACAGGCAGGTATTAATATAGTGGATATGGCTATTATCAATACAGCAATCTTATCTCAGCATATTAAAATAAGTGCATGTGCAGTTCATAAATCATGCCTAATCATGTAATATACCCATCCTATTGCTCATGGTTTGTTAATGTTATAAGTTAATAGCCTAGCAGAGATTATGAATACATGCAGTTCTAAGATAGCTTTATATATATTAATGGTGTGAGCAAGTAAATAAGCTCAAGGTAATGCAAATTCAACCTGTAACCAATATTTAAGCTTCAGTCTAATGTTGAATAATTAATTAATAAGGAGGAAAAGAACTGGTTACCTTTAGGTTAGCATATATATATATATATATATATATATGTGTGTTGTAAGAGATGGCTTACAACTGGCCTACACACCTGCCCACTTTCTTTTTCAATATTTGAATTCAGACCAAGTGGTAGACAAATTAAATATTCTACATACTTGCTTATATCAAAGTAGTGTATACATTTATAGACATACATGTAGACTGATATGTTTGATAAGTTAATTTTTTTTTTATCTATTATGAGAAAGCAAATAAATTTGTTTCCTACATGATATATATCTACGTATAAACATGCAGGTAAACTTATATGTTTGGGAAATTAATTCTCTTTTTTTTATATTTATTGTGAGAAAGCAAATAAATGCATATAAACTAATATGTTTGTCTATTGGTAGAAATTAATTGTTTTTCTATTCTTTTTATTCATTTAATATTATTAATTAAAAATACTAATTGACTGACATAGAACAGACATAATTAAAGATTAAAATTAATATGAGGTCAGAAGTAATCGAATTTGGAATAAAGAAAATTAAATAAAAATAGTAATAATGTTTATAATTTGATTTTTATTTAATTAAATTGTAACAATATGTGTTAGCTAGTGAAAAAAAAAAAGGAACACAGCATTCTTCACTTGATTTTTACTTTTTATTAAACAGAACTGGTCAGACATAAAAATGAAAAGTCTTTTATTTTAAAAGTAATTTAAAGGTTTTTTTTTTAACTTGGATTGAAAAAAACTTGAAAGTTAAACTTTGAATTATAGTTACAAAGAAACTAATGAAATAATTTATCCTACAAACTGGAATTCATTATTATATAAATGATGGAAAAGAAATCTGAAATTACTGAAAATTAACTGTTTCTTCAAGCTAGTTTAATACATATATGTATTGGAGCCATGTCATAAATAAAAGTTTATAATAATGGAATCTATAATGTATTCGGGGTAAGAAGCCAATACTGTAGGATTTCCTAAAGCTGGCTTCAAAGTCATTATGAAATTATAAAATTTTTCATCAGAATGTCTGTCTTGAAGAACACTGGTGTACCGCCATTTTCCATGGATTCATATGGTCAGGAAAGATATTTCATATGCGTTTGTTTCAATCAAGGAGCATGAGATATATAAATAATAACAGAGTTGCCATGGATATTGACATTTTTAGGACTGAATGCTTGCTTTACTCAAGATAAATTATATGTCTTATTCACGTGATGATTATTTTTTTTTGCTTTTGTCATTTTTATTTGAAAGTTTATATATTGTATTTTTTTTTTTTTATGTATTTAAAATTTGTTTTTCAAATTCGATTACCTACCATTTAAAAGTATAACTAGTGGATGGATAGATATCATATGTTGGAATATTTTAAAAAAAGAATCCACTACCATTAATATGTATTGTTATTATTTTTTAATAAAAATAAATTAACAGATTTCTCTCAACATCAAGACGACCTCATCTCAAGTAAGGTTTTTCATATATTTAATATTAAGAGTAAGACTTTAGGGCAACAAGACTAAATAATCTACTAACATTTACTTGCAATTTTGTTGTATTCTGAATGCATGATTAACCCAATGAGTAAATGGTTTTTAACTGTCATTAATTTCTGCCATGATTTATACCTACATATATATATAAATAGGAGTGGGGCTATATATATATATATTTAGTAGAAAGAGTAGTTATAAATGTATATATCCTAGCCTAACCATATTTTAATAATTACATTAATGGGGTAGTTTTATAATTAGTGAACTTGCATTGTGCTTTTTTTATTTTGTTTTATGTACATATTTAATAAATTATATAGTATTATTTTGTATATAGTATACTTTAAATTATTTTGTTTCTGTTGAATGAAGTCATCAAGATGATAGAAAAGCCATTCTTGATAACTGAATATTTATTTATTTTATTATCTTTTATTTGTAAATATTTATTTTATATGTTGTTAATAAATTAAGTTGTTTAAATCAATTTGATCTCTGTTTGATCATCACCATCATCACTGTGCATTTATTTCACCAGATGTTTGATCATCATCATCACATTATGAATTTTCACCATTAAAGGTTAGATGATCATCATCATCATCATTGGGTATTGCTCTTATAAATAATTGATCATCATCAGTATTTTTCTATATCTATGCTTATATATAGGTATATTTGGTTTATAATCGAGTAGGTCCATCCCTGAAGAGAGCTGACTGCAAGAACTCCCTGAGTTCGAATTCCGTGGTGTAATGGGGCCTAAAAAGGGAGATGTAATGAATATGCACTGGTCTAGGTTACATTGAAATTTTGTTAGTAATATAACAGTCGGAAAATAGTGGAGTCTTACTGTATCTGCACTACAGGGCACCACCAGGTTATTTGAACTTAGAAAATTTATATAGTAGGCAGATATGTAAGTTAAGATTCACATTTTACATGTTTTATTCAGACCATCAGCCCATGCCACTATCTTAGTGAGACACAGAAATTTATAAAATATAAATTCTTGAAATATTTTTCAATATTAAATAAAAAATAAAAGAAGCCACTGCCAGTAATAACACACACAAACATTTATTAAACATATATGTAATTTAGAATTATTATTTTAGTCTTTTACTTTAACATTTAATTTACATTTTTAACTTTTGTTTTTGAAATTCACACAGATGAATTTAATATTTTTAATAAAGTGTCGAGTATGAATAGACTAAATAGATTTCATTTGAAAAGAAAATATTCTATCTCTTATTTAACCTTAGGCCAAAAGTTTGCAGTTAAACTAACGTCAATCCATCTGATACATCGATGTATTCAATGCAGCATAAATATGACAGCACAAATACCATACTGTCAGGAATGTACATCTGAACAGCATGGTTATAGAAGACATTGATTCGCATCCAGAACAGGAATACTACATCTGTCTGACAAGAAGAGCAATAATAAAAAAACTCCATAGTGTAACGGGATATATATATGCATTACATTTAAATTCTAATACTTAATGTGGTGCTTGTCTTATAGATAAAGATGCCGTTCGATGGCACTGTTTTCACGCTAAAACTATAAAATATGAACATTCACAGGCCATTGATTTCAATTATTTTGATGTGTTTTTTTGTAATGCGAAAATAAAAACAAAACAAAATCTTTTTTTTTAAATATTATTTTTTATTAACGCATACAAATTAAATGATAATAATAAATGTAAAATAAAATAAACAAATTACAATTTGATTCATGTTTTTTATTTTGCTTTATTAGAAAAATCAATTTTCTATCGTATATTTTTTTACTGGGGTTACGGCTTTACTGCTATTTTTACTTCATATAGAATGACAACAAAAAGTAAAAGTTGTTACAGTTAGGTTTAGGATTAGTTTTAGGGTTAGATTTAGGGTTAGGTTTAGTGTTCTGTTGTTTGTAATGCTAAAATAAAAAATATCAAAATCATATTTTTGTAAATATTTTTTTTTAGCAACATCTATAAAATAAATGATAACATACTATATTCAACAAAGTATAACTGTAGTCGGAGAAAAGAAAGAAAGTAAAACTTTTTTAAACCACAACAAAAATCTCTTCTTTACTTATTAATCATGTTTATAATATATGCTTTTTATGAAATTTACAAAAAAAATATGCATAATTGTACTTTTCTTACTGGATATTTTTGTGTTACCACTCTTTTTTACTTCAAAAATATACACACAGTAGAATCTTGTTTGTCTCGCGGAATGTTACAAACAGTACATTACTTGACGCGTTACCTAATTCCAACTCACTTTACACATATATCTTGTCAACATTTTCCCAATTAAAACTTCACTACAGTATGGTGTAAAAAGTCTTGATAATTATTACTTTACAAAATCTGAACATTTCAATACTTTAAAATAAAAAAAAATCCAATGAAAACAACATTTCCATCTAATTAAAAAAAACACACCCTCTCACCAAGCCGTAACCATTTTATAAACTGTGCGAATTCGGAAAATGTATTTGCTGCGATGCGACATAATGCTGTACTGCAACGCAACATAGCAGCCTGCAATCTGTAGCATAACAAAAAAGTTGTATTATAGAAAACGCAGGTTCGAACATGTCGGCCACGGAAACGGCATTTTTATGTGTTTTAGTGTGAAAACAGCGCCATAGAGTGGCTTCTTTAGCTATAAGACTAGTACCCTTAATGTTTTTGTAAATATCTAATACTGAATTAAAAGCACAAATGTTCAAAATGCACAAATAACGAATTATTAATTTATTAATATGTTGATTTAAATATTAAAATAAGATAAGCTTTAAAAAAATTGTAGAATCGAAGCAAAGATTCTATAATTTAAATAAAATATAATAAAAAACTTTTAATTTTGAAAATAACGAAGAGAGTTTTTAATCTTAAAAATAAAAATTACAAACAGATCCTTAGGGCAAAATGACCACTGAAAAGATGATTATGAAATAGATAAGAGTTCCCACCCAAAGATATAGACACAAACCTCAGTGGGAAAATTTACTTAGCCATAAACCCAAAATCTACTTGGCCACAAACTCAATGAACCAATGAAATACAGATATGGAATATGTTTGATGAATTCATGCATTCCAAAGATGAGATGCCTCAGGACTATAAAAAGAAAATCCAAAAGAAATAATTAATTAGAGAGAATTGGAGAATTAGAATTTTGAATTCGTTTCATTGTTGCTGAAAAGTTAAAATAAATATTGTCACTGTTACCAAAAATGTAATCTGTTTAATTGCACTCCCTTCGGACCGGCCGGCTGAAGGCAGCTTTCATCTCCACGGATCCCAGGATCGAACCACTATTAACGTCTTCAGAAATTATTGGAAATCTTCCTAAATCATCATCATCCTCAAGAAAAGGGCCCTTGCATACATTAGATCTTCATCACAAAGGAACAAGCACGGAGAAAGAAAGGAAAGTATACATTATTGATAAAAATGAACTATAAACTCTTTAATTTAAAATCTCCTAACTTTATTTTCCTGTAATGTGATGATCGCACATACTGCGACCACACATATAGATATTTAACATTTAAATAATATTAAATATTGTGTTTTGGAATACTAGCTAAAGAATTTAAAACTTATGAAGAAAGAAATGTTTTAATTAATAAATGTAACGGGAAATCACCGACGATCCAAAGCTTTACTTCCCTTTTATTTATGTATAATACGGAATTCTTAAAATTCAAAATCGCCCACCTCCCGCTACCACAAGCAGAGAGAACATACGGACATAAATGAGTCTATATCCGTACTTGACCGAACCTGTAACTATATGAGTATAGCCCCAGGTTATCTTTCATGGTCAACTGTCTCTCGACTGCTGTAAGATTTAAAGAGTTACATCGCTTGGATCATTTATAAATTTTAATGGGATCAAAATACTGCACCACCAGCCTCACGTGTTCATTCAGTATTCAAATGAGTAATAATTATCCCTCCAAACCCTATGAATATATTACTGTTTGGAGTGGCAAAGAACAAGACGAAACAGATTTAAATCAATATGAAATATTTAATACAATAAATTAAACAAAAAAAATACTTTAAATCATTTACACACAATAAAATAAATTATCTGCTATAATTGCTACGATTACAATATAAAAAAAATCCTATAAATGATTGTACATTTATAGTCGTCACTTCGTGTATATAAAAAATTTATATAATGTCTGTATCACTCTAATTAAGAATTTGGCAATTGTCTAAATTAAAGATATGTGCACATATGAATGTAAAGGTGTAGTATACATATTTTACCTAGGTTTATTGAGTCTCTGAAGTAAGTTGAGGTTTTGCTGACTGCCACATGGACTTCTACTTCTTTAGCAGGGAACGGTTGCTCTTAGATTGGATTTTGGGTTGTGGGAACTCCTCCATATTAGGACATCAAGGACATGGCAAAACAAACCTTCCAGCAGGTGCTACGTCGGCAGTTGTTACATGTAGATGGGAACAACTAAAGAACACGGTGAGTCTGAATCAGCCAGCAATCTTGACACCCTTAGCCCTCCATTCTTGATGTGTCACTGATGTTATACATCATATCTTGTTCATTTAATAATTCCTTCTAACGTTGGAGTCCTTCCACTACATATCTGGGTTTTCTCTTGTTTGTTTTGTTTTTGTTTTTTTTAAACTTTAAAGATTCTTAGGTTTGCGTTTCTCCTGATTATATATACTTATTTTCTAGAGCAGTGCTTCTACCAACGTCTTGACAAGAAGTCTCTACTCTACCAAATTTTTTTTTTAATAAAAAATTCCACAGTTTTTTATTCTTTCGATTCTTTGTTTTTTAGCTTTTATTCACACCTTTCTCTTTCTTAATGCGCCTTTGGCCATTTATATAGATTTACTTTTACACAATCTCATAGCACTATGTACATTTTTCTTATTTCTTTTTTTCTTCTTTTAATTAAACAGATATTTTAATAAAATGTTTTTTTATTTTGACAAGCTTTAATTGTTGCTGTCTTTATCATACTTCATACACGCATTTTGTTTTATCGTCAAATGTGTACTTTTATGACCCAGATCCTTATCTTTCGATCATGTTTTAAATTTCTATTTTACTCTGATTTAAACCCTTCAAACTTTACCTTTTCTTTTAAATCATATTTTAGTTCGTATTTCATTTATATTTCATTATCACTATTAATTTTACTAATATACAATTTCAATATTTATAACTTTAATTATTTTTTTATTTCTCAAAATCTTGACTTTGGAGGGTAAAAGATAAGAATCTTTTCAATTCGATTTCCCTCTCTTTTATTAATTAAAAGATTTCTTTCTTCATAAGTTTTAAAATCTTTTGCTAGTATTCCAAAACACAATATTTAATATTATTTAAATGTTAATTTTCTATATGCGTGGTCGCAGTATGTGTGATCATCACATTACTAATGTAACGGGAAATCACCGACAATCGAAAGCTTTACTTCCCTTTTATTTATGTATAATATGGAATTCTTAAAATTCAAAATTGCCCACCTCCTGCTACCGCAAGCAGAGAGAACATATGGACATAAACGAGTCTATATCCATACTTGACTGAACCTGTAACTATATGGGTATAGCCCCAAGTTATCTTTCACGGTCAACTGTCTCTCGACTGCTGTAAGATTTAAAGAGTTACAGCGCTTGGATCATTTATAAATTTTAATGGGATCAAAATACTGCATCACCAGCCTCATGTGTTCGTTCAGTACTCAAATGAGTAATAATTATTCCACCAAACCCTACAAATATATTACTGTTTGGAGTGGAGAAGAACAAGACGAAACAGATTTAAATCAATAAGAAATATTTAATACAATAAATTAAACAACAAAAAAAATACTTTAAATCATTTACACACAATAAAACAAATTATCTGCTATAATGCTACGATTACAATATTAAAAAAAATCCTATAAATGATTGTACATTTATAGTCGTCACTTCGTGTATGTAAAAAATTTATATAATGTCAGTATCACTCAAATTAAGAATTTGGCAATTGTCTAAATTAAAGATATGTACTCATATAAATATAAAGGTGTAGTATACTTATTTTACCTAGGTTTATTGAGTCTCTGAAGTAAGTTGAGGTCTTGCTGACTGCCACGTGGACTTCCTCCACTTCTTTAGCAGGGAACGGTCACTCTTAGGTTGGATTTTGGGTTTTGGGAACTCCTTCATATTAGGACATCAAGGACATGGCAAAACAAACCCTCTGCAGGCACTACATCGGCAGTTGTTACATGTAGACGGAAACCGTTAGAGCAAAGTGAGTCTGAATTGGCCAGCAATCTCGATAGCCCTTAGCCCTCCATTTTTGATGCATCACCAATGTTATACATCATATCTTGTTCATTTAATGATTCCTTCTAACGTTGGAATCCTTCCACTATGTATCTTGGTTTTTCTCTTGTTTTTTTTTAAACTTTAAAGATTCTTAGGTTTGCGTTTCTCCCGATTATATCTACTTATTTTCTAGAGCAGTGCTTCCACCAACATCTCAGCAAGAAGTCTCTACTCTACTAAATTTTTTTAAATTAAAAAATTCCACAGTCCTTTATTCTTTCGATCCTTTGTTTTTTAGCTTTTATTCGCACCTTTCTTTTTCTTAATGCACCTTCAGCCATTTATATAGATTTACTTTTACACAATCTCGTAGCACTATGTACATTTTTCTTTTTTTTTTTCTTCTTTTAATTAAACAGATATTTTAATAAAATGTTTTTTATTTTGACAGCATTAATTGTTGCTGTCTTTATCATACTTCATACATACTCCATACATGCATTTTGTTTTATCGTCAAATGTGTACTTTTATGACCCAGATCCTTATCTTTCGGTCATAATTTAAATTTCTATTTTACTCTGATTTAAACCCTTCAAATTTTACCTTTTTTCAGTTCGTATTTCATTTATATTTCTTTATCACTATTAATTTTACTAATATACAATTTCAATATTTCTAATTTTAATTATTTTTTATTTCTCAAAATCTTGACTTTGGAGAGTAAAAGATAAGAATCTTTTCGATTCGATTTCCCTCTCTTTTATTAATTAAAAGATTTCTTTCTTCATATGTTTTAAATTCTTTTTCTAGTATTCCAAAGCACAATATTTAATATTATTTAAATGTTAAATATCTATATGTGTGGTCGCAGTATGTGCGATCATCACATTACACCGTTCCCCTCCTTTTTAAATTTTTTTTTTTAAATTTTAATTTAATGCATTGAAAGCTAGATGCTCCTAACTACTGTTATGACCCTTTCATATCCATGTACTCCTAATATGACTTAGTGCTGAGATTATCTCTAGAGAGGCGACTAGGCAAATTACATTTCTACTCTGACAATCCAACCAGCATTACTAAACCAATTTAATCTCGCTATAAACAATACATGAGTTTATTTCTGCCTCCTACTTGTATATACAGGTTCGAGTCCACAGGATATCTCTGTGACTCGATTAAACCTGTTCATATCTCACATTTTACAAATGATAACCCTCTAAGTGAGAACACTGGTCACTATCCCGAGGTGGGTTGGGAGACTGGCATTTTTTTTATCCAGCTCATCCATGAGCTCAGAATATTTACTGATAGCCCGAAATGCTACATCTGTCTGATGAGAAGAGCAATATAAAAAAACTCCATAGGAAGGGACTGCGTTTTCCGTCTTACTATCCCATTCCATAAGCTAAAAAAGTGATCCAAGGAGCAGGGAATACTGCCTGTCTCTGTTGGTCAATAAGAAAGGCTTATTTCACCTGAATGCAGCATATAAGGTGATCCTGCACATAGCAGACCTCATGCTGCATTTACTAATTACACCAATATATCCAATCCATTGACCCAATTTAACTACAAAACAAATAACCTAAGATTTATCCTCCCTTAAACTAACATAATTTTACGAATCTATGCAGCTGTTCACACCCGACTTAAATTTAACATTTATTAAGTTTAGTTTAACAGAAAAAAAAAATATTAAAAACTTAAAGGAATGGAAAAATAAATTAAGGAAATTATTTAACAAACAAATAATACATTCAATAAAAGTAATAAATAATTTAGTTTGGTCAGATAGGAAATATTATTGCTATAATTTAAATACTGGGAAAGTTTTATACTTAATATTCATGAATTATCTAAAGTTCTTATGGTTTTAAAAAGTCCATATTTTCTAGTTGCTTGTAGTTTGGGATCCAGCGTTAATTCCCCTGATGTCCTGTTGTCTGTAATGTAGGAAAATGATTGGTCGTTTCTCTTTCTTTCATTTTTTTAGCAAAACTGAAGGGATTGAAGAGTGCGTCTTTCCAATCCTTTCTCCATCAACTTTCTCTGCACTAACACCATATAGTACATCTGCTGTCACATCTCTATCTTCTCTAATTAATTTTTTTATTTCCAAACTTTTCCTTTTATTGTAAGCTTTTGGATCCAGTGGACATTACATGATGATGATAATGATCTTTTCAGTGAGGTCCGTTTCCTACAGGATTTCTTTTATTGGCTATCAGTTTCTATTGTTTTTTCTCCTATCTGATCTTTACCTATACATTTTGAAATGCCCAAGGGCTAGCTTACTTTTAACTAATTAAAATAATCATTTCCATTTTACAATAACATTAATTAATTTATTGTGCAAACTTAACAATATATTTTTATCTCTAAATCTTTTTAAGTTTTTGTTGAAAATTTAGTTTAAAACTTTTTCTTTTTTTTTAATAATTTTTCATCTGTGCGATTTTATAATAGTGTTTTTAACTTTCAATTTTTAATTCTTAAAAAAGAAGTTTTTATTTGTGAACTTTTATTTTTCATGTCTAATTTTTAGAAAAAATAATGTAACAGCGTATGTGCCCATTAGAGTAAATTATAAGTTAGTATATTGAAAGTAGATGTGACTTGGAACTGGGCATTTCATTGTGACATCTTTAGCATCCTACTCGAAGGCCTAGGTCTGACAGTAGTGAGATGTGCTCCCTTTGTTAGATGCCATTCTTGATTCAGTAACATCTGATGCACCCAAATGTGTCATTGAATCATGAATTTTGGATATGATTTGTTGTAGGTTGGTTGACACATTTCATCCAAATCATCCAACTACTTAGTCATATTCTCATTGTCGTATGGTGTACCCAGTGGTTCCGGTATATCTGGCACCATCAACTTTGGGGGTAGCAGGTTCCATTATAATATATATATATATATATATATATATATATATATATATATATATATATACACACTATACACTATGGCACTATATAAAATATTAAAGAGTAAGTTTGCAGTGCAAGTGAGTAATTATTCAGGAACTTCAGCATCAAACAGATGGTTTGCTGCAATTTATATAAGAACAGATAAGTTCAGGAACTCTGATAGGCTTTATAAAAATGGCCTGGACCCTTGTGTTCCAATTCTAATAATGATAGCCATGCCCAAACTAAAGAATGGGACCGTATGTCACCATGAACCCATTTAAAAGAAGCAGCAAAATGTAAACACATGAATGCATACTGTATAAAGACACACTTGCAAATGCAATAGATATACATATAATTAATTAATTGTGTCTAAAACAGATAGCTTCTATATGCCAAACTAACACAACCTAGTTTTTAAATTAGCATTATAATTATGCTAATTAAAAGGACTTAAAATTAAATTATAATTTAAATTAAAAATCCTGAATCTGCATATATATATATAATCGCAATTTAAGAGGGCTGCAATAAACATTAACAAATATACTTTAATATCATTTCTAGTCAGTATATCACTTCTAACTAACAAAATCAAAAGTCATAAAATATAAAAACTGACTAAGCAAACTTTGCAAAATAAAATGCAATTTATAATATATATAAAATCATGATGATAACGAGCGCGTAGCAATCGGTTATTATCTATCAGTATTATTATTTCGAAACAGCGATTTAATACACCAAGCAGCGTTCTTAAAATATTTAAAGTGGAGATTTTAATTATCTCCATTGTAAGTCAGTTAACAATTATTATTTGCTATTTTGAAAGATGGTCATATTATAATATATATATTAAATTTAAACTGAATAACTAAAATAATAAATCTAGGCATGACCGCAGTTTTTAGAAATTTAAATATAACTGATTGCATTTAATTATAGATTATAAAAATTGTCTTTTACTTTATATAGATGAATTCAGGCAAATTTACAAGATTGATTTATAAAAGATTTAATTTGATAGAATTTAACAATTAAAATTGCCAATAAGTCAGTTTACAGTATAGAGATGATTTCAAACAAATTTAACAGTTTTACTTTATAAATGATTTAATTTAAAGAGTTTTAAGAAACAATATAGAACATTCTCTACAGTAAATAAGCTAGCTTAGTATTATAGATTTACAGATTAAATTATAGAGCTCTGCAGTCTTTAAAAGAACATTACCGGTCTTCTTGGTAGTAGCTTGTAATGCAGATACATCAAATAGTGGCATTTCTCTTGGGATAGGGCTTACGATCTCTTCTTCTTGTGGCAGACTGCTGGAAGGTTTCCTCTCCCTGTGATGATGATCATGCCCTTAGTCATGCAGGGATGAATAGAAATTGCCATCCCCAGATAAAGACAAAATCCAACTTTGCCTAGCCAGTCATGGCAGTTACTACTGACGTAGATCCTATTATATAACTATTCACAAAAATTTATAAAATGAACTCCTGCAGTAAGATTCATATCACCTTGCTTACTTAGCACCCCCCTCCCTCTTGAAATTTTATAACTCATATATTTAACTTTCCTGTCATTTTTTTATAGAGCATGATTCTTTAAATTTAATCTCTTAAATTCCGAAAACTTTTAATAGTTTTAAAGTCTGGAAATGTTATTTATTAAAATTGTACAAGTTTGGAAAAATGCTATTGTTTTAGACACAAGTTATATAACCTTGTCAAGTTGGGTATTGTGTCTGATTTATTCAATTAAAATTGAGAATTGTTCTAGCTTTTAACGATATCCCCCCACATATAACAGGGCCATCTGTAGACCACACGCTATTTAAAATGTAAACTTTTTAAATAAAACAAAATATATAACAAATATTATTTAGAAAAAGAAATATACACACTGTAATATATATACATAAATTGATATCACAGTCATTTATTAATCTATATATGTGCAATAATACCTATATAACTGTGTTGATGCTTATATACATGTACTCAGAGAGGGTTTAAATCTGGCATAGATGAAGCTGTGGGGAAAAATAAGTGAAACAATTATAAGAGAAGGAATATACTGTTTCAATATATATATATGGAAGAAATAAAAAAAGATGATGGATGAGGAGATTGGTTCAATAATGTTAAAAAAATATGTAGATGATTATCTATTAATTTTTAATAGAAATGAAAGACAAATAGATAAGTATTTAGATAAAATTAATAAATAAAATAAGAATATTAAGTTTACAGTAGAAAGAGAGATAATAAGTTATCATATTTAGACATATTATTAACAAAACATATGATAAAGGAAGATGTAGAATAGAAACATCAGGGTATACAAATGAATGTGAATAGCAATATAATGAATTGGAATTCTAATGCAGATAGTAAATATGAAATAAATAGTATTAGTTCAAGAATTTCTAGGGCTATTAATTATTGTTCAAGAGAAGAGGAGTATAGAAAAGAAGTGTAATTAATAGTCAAGGAATTTAAAGAAAATGAATATCCAGAGAAAGTAATAGTGAAAAATATAAAATTAATAGAAGAAAAATATAAATAAGTTAATAGAGAAGAAGAGAAGGATAAATATAGGAAGAATAGTATAAGGAAGGAGGAGTATATAGGTGATAAAACATATAATAATAATATAGTTAAGAGTGTTAATAAAATTATTAGAAAAATTAATATAAAAAAATATAATAATGTAATTAAATATAAGATAATAAATAAAAGAAGAAAAAATGTAATGAATATATTAGATAATAAATATATTAAAGGAATAGGAAAATGTATAAATAGGGTATATCAGGTAGATTGTAGATCTTGTAGGAATAATAAGATACGGACTAAATATTTAGGTGAGATGAAGAATTCAATTTTTACAAGGTTAATTCAACATAGATATGACAAAAAACCACTAGTTTATTTGCATACTATGGAAATGGCATATAATTGAGAAAGATAGTATAAAAATGATAGGATATACTAATAAAAGAAGAGATAGGAAAATAAAAGAAGCAATATTAATTAAGAAGATAAAACATAATTTGAATAAGCATGGGGTTTTAAAACTTTGTTTTTGTAGGGTTACTAGTAATAAAAGATAAGTGTATATATATCTATAAATGAGTATATTGAAACAGTAAGATGTGCTCTGCAGATCTTTGTTTCACCTTTGCTTACATCTTACCTACTCTTATACACTATTTCAAACTCTAAACTTATCATAGTGTGTGCGAACTGCGCATATATACTGAAATCCTGCCTAATTTAGACTTCTAATGGGGTACCGTGGGTTTTATCTTAATTAAATTTTTTTTAGCGGTTCTATTTTCAAACTGTCGAATATATATACAACAAAAGTAGGTCACATATTCTCATCTACATACATACTGCGATATATGATCAAATGTTTTAAATTGAAATATTTTAACTTTTAATGTGGGGTTACTTAAGAGTGAAATATATGTTTCTTTGCATTTAAATTCTAATATTTCTGTAATAATGTTATAAATGACCTAAAATAGTTTTCTTTGCATTTAAATTCTAATATTTCTGTAATTTTATAAATGACCTAAAATAGTTTTATAACTTTGAAAATTTTTAAAGGGTTTTGAAAAGAATTTTAGTTTATATTTTATTAAGTTTGGCCTTATTTTAAATAACAATAAATGAGGATGGAGAAAGAGAACAATAGTAATTAATTTTAACCTATTTATGCCAGGTTTCACTAATAAGTTTTTTTTTTCTATCAAGATTAGAAATAACAGGTTCACTAGCAAAATTTAATTAAATGAATCGTAATCAGAAATATCTGGGAATGTAAGTATATAAAATTAATTCATCTTAAGTGCATTCCTTTGGTTTCTGATTAAATTAATGGCAATAATTAAATGAATTTATTACTGGAGGGCTATAGCATTTTATAATGTAAAAAAATAGATAAGTAAGATGGATTATTAGATATAATTCTTCTGATTCTATATGGGGACATTATTATTCTGAGTTTGGTCAGTGAAGAATTATTGTCGAATTATTAATTGATAGTGACTTAGTGTAGTTACCAGCAAGTTATAAAAGTTGTTTTAAAAAAAGAAATCACCTTACCAGGTACTAGATGAGAAGCAAATATCAAACCTTAAAATGAGGGAGTAGAAAAAGGCAGTATGCTGTCTTCCCTCAGGAATGGCTAGCTTGCCTTCCATCATTCACCATCTGACATCCTTTCTACCATCTAACACTTGACTTAACCATCATAATAGGTCAGAATTTTGCTGATCAAACATATCTTTAATGCTGCCTAAATAATACTGCTGAAATCATCAAATCCATAGAGTTAAGAAGAAACCGAAGCTACTCAAGAAATCCATTAAACTCTTTGAAAGTGCACGCAGACTGTTTCTTAAAAGCTGAGATAATATAAAAATTAACCCGAGATATCTCATGAATAAGCTACCTTTTTATTGTATTTAATAATTGTATTTATTCATTTGGTTCTTGTCTTTAAGGCATGTTGTATTCATACTTGGTTAATATTTTCTTTATATATCTGTTTAATGTCTCATTTTATACTTTATTATAATGTGCTTGAATAAACCCCGCTGATTGATCTAACTATTCCTTTTTTATACATTATTTTATAAACCACTATTTTGATGTGAACTTAAATATTAAATTACCCCTCTTATTATTTGTTTTTGCTGAGAATGAAAGTACTAATATAGTATCTATTCTATCTGAAATTCTATGTGAAATATTTTAAATTAATCCACTCAAGCATGTGCGAATTACATAGAAAGTTTTAATAAATACTTGGTTGCCTCACTATTTTCTTAAGACCATAATCATGCATTTTCCTCCCTATACTTTAATTGATATAAAAATATATTTATATTTTCATGTCTTATGTAAATCAATTTTCAGCTAGTTATTTTATTCATTTAAATTTTGATGGGGGGTATGTGGGCCATCAGAAAATCAATGTTGAGAGAGAGCTATTCTGCCAATTTATGAACTGCCCTGTTGCCAGTGAACGTGCTGGGGTGTTGAGACTTACTCTGATACTTTCCCAAAGGCATCAACGGCTGAGACCATACCCTTTCCTCCGCAATTTCCAGTAGGGTGTGACATGAAACATCTCACATGGGAATTATACACATATGTCCTTACAGTCATTTTCTCCTGGGTGTGGGCAAGGCTTGGGCTGTCCAAGGTGACTAGAGATTTCCCAGATAATTGGCAAACTGCCTATTCATGACAATGATTTGTGTTTTTTTTTGTAAAGCCATGGTTTCAACATACCGCACTCCATCCTTAGTACCATACCTTGTTGGCACCACCATATACTTCATTATACATTTATTATTACATTTATTCCCATCAAGGTCAGCATAGCTCTGTCTTATACTCCATGATTTACTTGAGTTATTGTCTTATACTCCATGATTTACTTGAGTTATTCTTCTGTCAAATACCAAGATTTTCCCTACTATTTTAATTAGGTTTGATTCATTAAGTTTCTTTAGTGCTTTGCTTAGCTTGCTTAGGCTTAAAATATTGCAGTATAATTAGGCACAATTTATAATAATTTTTAATCCAAGTATAAAGTACCCTAAAAGTAATCTTATATAGCTATCCAATTTGTATAGCTGACATTGTTTATAAATTGATGTCTAATAAGTGTTATATTTGAATTGATTAATTACACTTCTTTTATTTATTTATCCCAAGGGTCTAAATTATATACCATATCCATTGATAGGTATCTTTGGCACATCTAGGGTTATTTAATTTAGAGTCTCTTGTTTCTCCCTGGGCACTGGTAAGAAACTGTGTTAAATCACTAAACATCACGTGATCACCATCTCTTATACTAGCACATAATTATTAAACAAGGCAAAACTCTCTCCATACAGTGGTGCCACCCTGTGCCAAACAGAGTAATCAATGGATGCCAGAAGACTTAGCGCATAAAATCCCTATCTAGTGCCTACTCATCCAATATTCCCAGACTAGTTTCTGACTTGCAATCTTTGTCAGTGAGAGCCTTGGATCTGAGAGCACTGCACCTAGATCTTAGGATCTAATGCAACTCTCCAGCAGCCACCTTTTATCTCTACTTAACTACAAAACTATGAGAATGAAATTAAAAACACAATAATATTTTCAATCTAAGCTCAATAGCTTATATAGTCATATGGGTCTGAACTCAGTTCAGCACCCATACCATTGATTACTCTGTTTGGCACAGGGTGGCACTACTGTATGGAGAGAGTTTTGCCTTGTTTAATAACAATTATGTGCTAGTATAAGAGATGGTGATCATGTGATGTTTAGTGGTTTAACACAAATCCTGACATATAGGATAGTGGTGGCTATGGTTGTTAAAGAGCCAAAGACATCAAAATGTATGGGTGCTGAACTGAGTTCCGACCCATATGACTATATAAGCTATTGAGCTTAGATTGAAAATATTATTGTGTTTTCAATTTCATTCTCATAATTTTGTAGTTAAGTAGAGATAAAAGATGGCTGCTGGAGGGTTGCATTAGATCCTAAGACATTTGTAGCTAAAAGTTTGACTTTTAAGATTATGTCATAGCATATTATTAATAATATTGTAAAGAGGAAAATTAGTCAAATTATCTTCATGGTCTATATCTTACAAATTCAGAAGCAATAATAACTCATAAGCACCTGCCTGGAGTTGATATTTCAGATCACATACATAGGTGGAGAAACTCTTCTAAAATAGAATATAGATTATGGATTAGAGCATTTTAATGCCATCTGTTAACTCATTGTTCAATCAAGATATAACAACATTATTAAAAATGAGGAAATCCTAATAGCCAAATACAATAATTAGATCTTGCTGAAATGAATATTAAATCATATGATCAAGCAACAGAACTTCATCAATTGAACAGCCTCGTCAAAAAAAAAAAAAACCAACTGATCGGGATAAAGAAGAATCATCACATTCAAAACCTGCTCAAGATCATCAGAGATCCCACAAATTTCAGGATTATTTATATAATTTTATGGATAATTTTTAGAGTGAGGGGAGAAGTGAATTGTATGTGCATATAAATATTTTAAAATGTAAATGAAGTTTACTAAATTTATGTAACTATGTATAGACAGTGCATTGTAATTGTCATCTTTTACTACTATTACCACTCTAGAAAATTTACTTACAGCATGAAGATTGTTGAATGATAAATAAAGATAATATATGCAAATGAGTGTGTATTATGTAGAACTGATATATAAAATAATATGCAAGAGACTGTGAGTGTAGACTAACAATTGAGATATATGATGTATTCAGTACCATGGTAAAAGATAATTAATGATGATGATGGAATCATCATGTATACAGTTATCTAATATCTGTGTAAGAAACCAAAGTAAATGGTAACACACAGCTATGCAGACTTTATATATGTATATTCTATTGTGTGTGTGAATAACTAAATTCATATAGCAGTTTAGAGTAATTAGTTTGAAGAAGGCAAAGTAAATTCTACTCATTATTTATTATTCTCTTATATACTTTTAGAAATGAACTTGTGAAGTTCTCTCTACATTAAATATAGTTAAATATTTTGTAATATCTTCATCTAACTATAACGCAGAAGAAAGTATATTCCAATTTTCAATTGCAGTCTTAGATATATAAGAGAAGGAGATTTAAACATTGACAATTAGTATTGTTTAATTCTAATACTATATATTTATGATGATTTATTTAAAAAAATTATTAAAATGAATATTTAGAGAGTCCGTCTTATGAATATTATTTAAGATGGTTGTAAATAAGATTGTGCAAACAATTTCATAAATTGGATATTGTATCTATAATTGCCATTATTTAAATCTGCCTTTCTTGTATATATATCAGGCCATACTTGGAAATGGAAAAAGTATTTTTTTTTACTTTGCAGTTTATTTATATTTAATATTGACAATACTTAGGAAGTCATCATTCCAAAATATAACACATTATTTAGCACTTTTTATTCTAAAATTACACACACTTAAATATATATATGTAATGATAAATATTTAATATTGAATAAATATAAAGTCATGTGAAATTTATTCAAGTCTATTTTAAATAATAATTGAACTGCCCTCTGGCTGCCATGTCCAATAACTTTTTACTGTAAGAAAATGGATCATTTTTAACAATATTTTAGATCTTTTACTGTAAAAAGTTCTGAATATGGAAACTAGAGGGCATTTCATTTATTAGTTAAATGGATTTGGTGAATTTCACATGCCTTTATTTTTATTATATATATAATTATGATTAATCATAATGCAAATATATATATAATGTGCTATACAATTTTTTAAACTCTAAATGCTGTTATAAATAAATAACACTTTGTCACCTTAGTATTCAACAATACAAATGATAAAAACATTGGATTATTTTCTTATTATTCATATTGTTGAGTATTAAGATGGGAGTGTGTGTCATTTACTATAAGCATTTACTGCTTAAACAATTGTAAAGAACATTACATATATAATGTAGATAAATATTATATTTTTATTTAGCTGGATAAAGAAAAAGATGAAGCAGAGCAATTATTTAAAAGAGATATGATGTTGCAGTCTTTATTAAGCATTCTGAATACAGCACTTGAGTTTGGTATTGGACCTGCACCAGTGGATTTTGCCTGCGATTCTCAAATGGTCACTGAAGATATAGAAGTAGACAAAAGGTTTGTGAAATTTATAAAGCAGTTTTATTTTTATTGTAGGTGCATTACTAAAATGTCTCATCTTTTTATCTATATTGGAGGGGAAATACATATTAATCTTCCACATTGGATTTAAATCTGGATGGAACTTGGACATTTTTTTATGCATCAGAGTATTTGCAGATGTCAAAATAAATGAAAATATATTTTGCAGTTTCTGTCTTCAGTATAATTTGGGCCTATCTAGAATATAATTATAGATTTGCTTATTGATTATAAAGGGCATCTCATCTTTAATAACTGCATGTACTTTATCTTGCAAACTTTAAAATAATGCAAGTAAAATATGCTTAAAATAAGCAAGATTCAAGTCTATTTTAATTTGCTGGTAATGATCTTAGAGGTAGATTATTATATATATTGTCTCAACTTTGAATGATTTATTTATCAATCTACTATATTCGTAGATGAGTCTAATTTAAAAATATAAGTAGCAAGTAATTTAAATACAAGAGCAAATTTAAATAATTGGAAAAGTAATGAGCACAATTATAATAACATGTAATGATAATATAATATTTAATGTGCATCAATCATGATTATAGTTATAATTGTAATACATATATATGTAAAATCAAGCATTTTAAAGTTCTAGTTATGATTTTTATAAATATTATATACTGGAAACATTCTTCTTTCTTACAGAGCAATGCACAACTAATTTAAGACCTTCACAGGGTGCTATAAATTTCATTACAGTGAATTCTACAGTTAACTTAGTTATTTAAATTATCTGTTGTATGCCTCACATGTGGTACACATAAGTCACTTTAATGACATATCCATAATTCGAGACAATTAAAAGCTAGACACATTGACAAAAAAATCTATATTATTTAAAGGGAATCAAACTGATAATCATTAGGCATATTTCCTAATCTCTTTTTTGGTATCAATCCCTATGAGGATCAGCAAAGTTTTCCATTAATAAAGCATTTTTATAAAACCTGAATCACATAGACTTTATGCACTATTTTCAAAAAAAGAATACTTTAAAAGGATCCTTATACATATGTTAACCTACAGTTCTTTTCAGCATATCCCAGGTTCAATCTCAGCAATACTTTTAATGCAGTAAAAAAAAAATGGACGAAACTTACTAAACTTACATTTATTGTGGACTACAATGAATAAATAAATGAACCACCAAGTGTTGAATTAACTTAATAACTAATTTATTCATATTAAATAAAGTAAATAAAACATATAATCACAATTTAACACAAAATAATATATTAGAGAAATACGATGTCTAGATATAAGTGAAAATTCCCTCTTCCCTTTTTTTTACTTACATGAAGATATATGATTATATATACAACATATACTATAATAAATAATTAAAAAACATTGAATCTAAAAAGGTTAAATGATTCCATATAAAATAAATAATATTTCATATGCATACATACATATATATATATAAGTAAAGGTTAACTTATTAATTGTATTTAGAATTTAAAAAATCAAGGTCATAAATTTTGTAGGTTAACATGAAATCATATTATTCCACACACATACCTATATATGTAAACATATAGATTAATTTATAAAATATATTGATATAAAAAATGTCAAATATTAAATAGGTTTAACATATATTAGAATTAAATAAATAATTAACCTTAGTTCCTGGGTGTATGATTTTCTTTTCCATTTTAAACATTTAATTTATAAATGCAAAGAATTATCTAGAGCTAAGTTCTCTTCCATACTAAAAAAAGACAAAAACATTGTTTTAATCTATTTTTAAAAAAAACAACAACAACAACAACTTGACACACAGTTCAAAGTTTCCAGCTTATTCTTCATGGGAAAAGATATAGATATCTACTTCACAGAATCATTTTATATAATAGGCAGGCATTGTCATTTAGCAATTATGTATAGGTTCACATGATGAGGATGAAAAATGACTGGGGTATAAAATGGAATCTATTCCATCGTGATTTCTTAAATTAAATTAGAAAACAGCATTCTGGAAAAGTAAGAATTAGCAATCCATGCAATTATATTTATTTCCTGGAAGTAATTGATGGCATTCAGGAATAATACATGGTTGGGCAGTTATCACCAGCAATCCAGAGTCTTTCAGAACAGAGCTTCAACTAACTTTTTCCAGCCTAAAATTTCTTTTCCAGAAATGCAGCTTGCCATGTTCTCTCTGCTCAAATAGCAATTCAAAATCCTTGATTTAAGTTTTAAAGCTTAATTTATAGCAATAAACATGAAAAGAAACTGCTATTAGCCTATTTTTTTGTTATCACTATATTGTTTTTTTTCTCATTAAATTCCCAGATACATCTTGTAATTAATTAATAAAATTAATCAGTATATAAAAAAGAAATATATTTTTTGAATCTCTAACTTTGATAAAATCAAAAACAAAATTCTTTTTTCTTTTACAAAAGAAAATTTATATGAATCATAATTTTTAAAAAAAATATTTGATTCTTCTATCCCATTTATTACAAGATAATAAAAAAACAAAACTTAATTTTCTTATCTAGTTAACATTTAAATAGAAAAAAC
This sequence comes from Epiperipatus broadwayi, assembly GCA_028023455.1. Lineage (NCBI taxonomy): Eukaryota > Metazoa > Onychophora > Udeonychophora > Euonychophora > Peripatidae > Epiperipatus > Epiperipatus broadwayi. The sequence goes on along the minus strand of JAQFVV010012504.1, from coordinate 993,002 downwards.
AAACTGAAATATACAATTTTTTTTCTTTGTGATAAAAATAAAATAAAGTATAGGTACCTACAAAACCAAATTCGTCAAGTGTATATTTTCTTATATTTATGAATAAAAAATATTAACTTAAAAATGAAGTTAAAAAAGAGAAGTTATAAATAAATATAATAAAAATAAGCTAAACGTTTTCAAGGATTCATGCCTCATAATCATAGCTTTTTTAAAAATACATAATAAAATATATACAAAGATATATAAAATTAGCACGTGTTACGTGGACCATTTCTTCGATATATCAAAGCAAGTGTCTTTTCTATTTATAGCATTAATATTTCCATTAATATAGAATGCTTCTTTTATTTTCCTCTTATGGAAATATTAATGCTATAAATAGAAAAGACACTTGCTTTGATATATCGAAGAAATAGTCCATGTAACACGTGCTAATTTTATATATCTTTGTATATATTTTATTATGTATTTTTAAGAAAGCTATGATTATGAGGCATGGATTCTCGAAAACGTTTAGCTTATTTTTATTATATTTAGTTATAACTTCTCTTTTTTAACTTCATTTTTAAGTTAATATTTTTTATTTATATTTTATGGGAAGTAATTTATTTTATTTATGAATAATATATGCATGCTAGGTATGTGTATATATTATGTCTACAAACATTTTTATTTTCAATCTATGTTTGTCTATTTTAAAATTTTTATTTAGCTCATTAAGTATTGAACTTTATAGGGCTAGCTGAAACAAACTGGTGATGAGGTTTTCTCATTATCATACCATCAAAATACATATATTACATTATGTCATATTAAAATAATAGTAAGGTCAGCTAAAGGAGTGAAAGTAAATAGAGATTATTTAAGTCATTTAGATTTTCAGATGATGTAGTTGTTTTTGTAAATAGTGCTTTAGAGTTGCAGGAAATTTTGCAAGAGTTATCAGATGAAAGAGGAAAGTAGGACTAAAGATAAATGTTAAAAAGGCTAAAGTAATGTTTCATGTATTTTCTCAAAATATGAAAATAAAGATTGATTATAATGAGTTAGAAGAAATTAGTAGTTACAAATACCTTGGTCAGATTATTAAGTACAGATGGAAACATAATGGATGGAATTAATCACAGAATTAAACTTGGTTGGAGTGCTTTTGGTAGAAATAACTTGATACTAAAAGGAAATATGCTTATGTGTTTGAAAAGGAAGATTTTTAATAAATGTGTTTTGCCTGTTCTTACTTATGGATCTGAGACTTGAACACTTAATAGAAGAGCAATACAGAGACTTCAGACCACTCAAAGATGTATGGAGTGATGCATGCTGGGAGTAACAAAAAGAGATCGAAAATGCAATATATGGGTAAGAGAACAAACAAGGGTTACTGACCTCATTGAAAAAATTAAAAGTCCAAAGTGGAGTTGGGCTGGATATATTGCTAGAAGAGATGATAATAGATGCACAATTGAAATCTTAAACTGGATTTCAAGAGATTGTAAAAGACCCAGAAAGAGACCACATGAGATGGATGGATGAAATAAGAAAGTGTGTAGGGGTGATGTGGAGAAGAGATGCTAGTAATCAGAGAAGATGGATTGAACTTGGAGAGACCTTCATCCTGCAATGGATTGATAATGATTGATGATGCTGAAGGTCAATGATACTTGTCATAATTTTCATAATTTGCTGTTGTTAACTTTCAGGAGCAGATTTCCTGGATCTCAATGGCCATGATGCATTTTTTACTGCTTCAAGTTATGTTCTTCAATTCAACATAGATAAAAGATCCTTGTAAATCTTGTGATATCTCTTTTTATACCTGACCACCTCCTTTGCATTCTAGAGTATAAACTGGCTAATCAGATATCATATAGATACTTTAATCTGCTAACAAATATTTTAATCATTTTTGGAAACAATGTTTTTTTTAGCTCCAAATCCTTTTAGTTAATTTTAGAAACATTTCTTTATTATTAAAAAAATTTTTTTTTTTTGAAAACTGATTATCTATCAAAATGTAATTAGTTTGAGAACATATATTTAGGTTTATAAACCCACTCACAGAACAAACAAGTTCAAATACATTACTAAGATAATTCACAAGCAAGATCTCTAAAAAATCATTTAAATGAACTTGCAAACAATACTCATTTTTTGTTTTATCAGTATTAATTTACTTTATCAGATAGATTGGCATTGATATCTTGAAAGACTGGTATTTAGAAATTATCATAGTAATGTTTTCAGACTTGTATGTTTTGTGAATGGATTTATATTTATAGCATTATATATCTGATGAGTCATAAAAATATTTATATGCTCATTAAAACCATTAGAATTTAAGTTTAAACAATACATAAATTTGAAAAAATATTTATTTAAGAATCAAAGTTTTTTTATTTAGATTTCGAAATTATTTAATTCTTTCTATTCAAACAGCATTTTATTTAATTTTATTTTTATAAAAAAAAATTTGATTTCTGATATCAGTATAAAATAGTTTAAATATCTTAATTAAATAGTGAACTAATCATCTATGTATATATTTGTACATGTAGTTTACCTAGACTTAGACCAGATGTAAGTTCAAAATACACAGTGCCATCACCCCATTATCAGCAAGGAGACCTCGGACTTATTTCTAGAACTTTGAAATACATACCAACAAGCATTGTTTCTAGAATGAAGCTAATAAGATCAACAATAGAGCGTCCCCCTATAGTGATGACTCATGATATAGGATTGCAAACGTCAAAAATTCCTGGTGTACCAGTAAGTATGATTAAATTACCTTTTAATATTAAGTTAAATTTTAATTCAAAAATGTAAACCGCCATTATTTTGCTGTAATATTTGATATAAATACAATTTATCCATCTTACTGCAAACACTTTATAACGACAACTAAAATAAATAACTATATAAATAATATAATAAAAAACAAATTAGAAATGTAAACGTAAATAATACAATAAAAAACAAATTAAAAATGTAAACAAAATTAAAAACATAAAGAAAAATAACATAAAATGCAACAAAATATAATAAAACTAAAATAAATTAAATGTGATAAAAATGGAATCAAAACCAAATAAAATAAAATAATCCAGATAATATAAAATAAAATATACAACTTTAAATTGAAATATAAAATAAATATAAATTATACATGCATATTTCTGTCTATGTTCATGAACAACTAATAATTTAAATGCATTAGGTCTTTTACTATCTTTAATAAACCCTTATTACTAATCCTAATAAAAGTGTTTGAAGTAAGGTGGACAAATTGTATTCAAATTTTAATTGTAAATTATGTAAAATTAAAAGTTAATTTTCTGGACATAGATATCATATAAATGAACATTTTTGAAAATATGGAAGACAGTTGTGTGAGCATTATCATAATTATAAATTCTTATTGCTAAATTCTTCAGTTAATATTTTTTAAAGTAAATATGGTTTAAAATAATTATTTTTTAATAACATTTCTATAATATTTGTTATTATAAAGTCATTTATTAATGTTATTTGTGACATAATAAAATATTTATAGGATAATGAATATATCACATGATCACTATCTCTTATACTAGCACATAATTGTTTATAAATAAGGCAAAACTCTCTATACAGTACTGCCACCCTACAAGCCTTCTGGCATCCATGGATTACTCGGGTTGGCACTGAGTGGCAGTACTGTATAGAGAGTTTTGCCTTGTTGATAATGAATATATTAATAACTTATAAAATACATTGATTCTAATTTTAAACTAAATATGTTTCCATTTTACTAATGCTGCATTATAATGTATATATAATGATGTTTAACTAGATATGGGATATTTGCATGAATAAAAAATAATAATAAACAAATATAAATTGAATAATATTTTTGTATTATTTTTATTTACGATAGAATCAATTTTTTTAGTAATAAAGTTAAATTCAAACATTTTTATGTGTGGATACTTTTTTAATAATCATTCTTTCTATCTTTTTTTTATTATTAACATTTTTAAGAATTAATGCATGAGAACAGATATGTGCTTAAGCTTGCATGTGTATGTAGATAGGTTAGATAATCACATATTAACAGTATAATTATATAAATTTGAAAATATTATGAAGCTGAAATCAAAATAAATATATTATTTTCTGTTTTGGAAAATGCATTAGAAATTATTTTAAATAATGTCTTTAATATTTTAAAAATATAACTGTAATAATGCGGAAGTACTGAAAAACCCTAGTGACTTACATGTGAACTAACTGTCAGTAAATTTAAAATGTAAAGTGAACCCATTTACACTTTAGCTTTGATACTATATAAACATGCTATTTACTGACATACTTACATGCAGAGGGTGATATAGATACAGACTAATGTAATTTCAAGATAACTATAAGTTATTCTGAAATCATTATAATTAATTGAGCTGGTAAAAGATTATACTGTATTTAAAATATGACTATATAATAATCCAGTATGTGCTTGCATGAATGGTCATATTCAAGAGAAAAAATCCATGAAAAAAAACATATCTAAAATAATTCTGATGAAAGAAACAATAATGTTCATTTTTTGTAATTTGTTTTGTTTTAGTAGTTGTAAATGATATATTTGTTTGTAAATAAGAAAATAGTCAATATTATGATTGATTTTATAAAATTAAATATTTATATTGTCTTTAAAATAAAACACTTTATGTTCCTAAAATAAGTCACTGTAAAAAGCAGAGAAAAGTTGAAATGGTCTCACTAACTTGTTCAAACTAAAACTTTTTACATCTGATTCGCAATATAACTGACTTATTAAATAATAAACAAATAGTCAATGGTATAACAATCCAATCTTGTAAAATGATCGATGAATCTAAATAGGGGAATTGTCAATAAAAACATGTTAATTTGAGAGTGATCAGTTAGTGAGATGAGTTACTTGAGTTAATACTAAGTTATTGAATTAGTTCGCTTTTACAACATTTATTCATCAGTTTGGAATTACTCTCCAAACAATAACTTACGCATTGCATATTATTTATGAAATGCAATCATGTACATTCAAGCTTGAGTGAGAATCTTCTAGTAGGAAATAATGGCATGCCTGCCATAGTGTTTTATGGAGAGCAAGTCACAATACTTCTTTAAATTAGCTAGTTTTGCTAAGTAAGTAAGTAATACTTTAAATATCTCGTACCCTAGCATGTGTAACCATGTGGATTTATAGGAAAAACTAACTTTGAAATCTTTGTTTTTGATGAAGTACATGACTCATGATTACATCTATCTTCAATAGACTAGCATAAGCCTTATCTATCAAATCTACATGTAATTTAAATCAGTTCATCTAACATCTCACAACTCTTTTTCGGAACCTTTGTCTCAGATATTCGAACTCAGGAAGAATTCGCATTTGACTCTCTTAACAGGGATGTACCTATACAGACTGTTAATCAATAACTGAATTAGCTCATCCTATTTATTAGTAAAGAATAACCTTTATTTAACATTTTTCTTTCATGCTCATCAAACAATAATATGTGTGTGCATGTGTAAAATATTGGTTATAGGCTTAAATGTAAATGCTGGATCAACAAAACTAGAGAGACTTTGTCAATTAAACAAAACTTCATAATATTTATTTACAAAACAAAATATATTAAAAACATAGAACAAATCATCACTCAATGTACACCAAAAAATTCAAAAAAATATTTATAAGTGCAAATAAATTATTTGGATATATTCTTCTATACTTATAACTTTTATGTCTATGATGAGTATCTATCATTTTGTTAATTAAGCAATTTAAAATTATTTACCCCTATTTCCCATGATAGATACACATAATATAGAGATTTGTATATCCAGAAGTAATGAAAAATTTATTAGATAAAAGTGAGATTGCTAACTAAATTAGAAATTTAATTGCAACTCCAGATGCAGTATGCAGTTCTAAATGTGGAAATTGGTTGATCTAAAATAATCACCTTGCATATTTATATATTATGGAAGAAATATAATAAATAAACATTACATGATATGATAGCAAAGCAAATAGTAAAGAATATTAAATAAGAAGTGTTAATCATTTATTCATTAAAAAGATCTTAGGAATACCATTAGTAAAACATATAATACATAATATGAGTGGTCATGTCATGTTGTGGCAGGTTATTTTAGTGAATTTAAAAGAGAAAAACCCTTACCATTTAAGTATTCAGTTTGAGTATTCAATTTCCTAGTCATAGATGAAAAATCAAGTATTTTGGCAGAAAATTGCCTAAATTTTATTAAAAGAAAAAAAAATCAGACTTTTCAACCTCCCCCTCCTCCTACTCTCTTGACATTTTCTTATGTTGGACTGTTCCAAACATGTTGAATTAGACCATTAGTACTTCCGAAATATAAGACTGAGATAATAACATAAAAATAATAAAAATAAGACATATATATATACAATAGAAAAAAACCCCATAATATTTACAATATTTCATGAATCAAGATGATCAGGCACAATTCTACTTCAGAGTCCTTCTTACATAAGAGTTCTTACAATTTATGCATTTTTTTATTATAAATGTTGAAAACTCCTTATTGATTCTGAATAGCACATTCTGAATATATTTATATTGGCAGTGGGTGATTTTGTTTTATTCCTTACGTAGATTTCCATCATGTGTGGATCCAGCTTATCAGGCACTTAAATGTAGACAGTTAAATATTAATTTCACATGGCCATAATGGATAAATGCTCCACCTGAAGACAATCATTCTAGCCAAAATATATTATATTTTGCACTATATACACAGGTTTATATATATGTAGTTTGCATTTAATAAAATATATTGGCTTTATAACATATTCTTGTCATTAAACATTTAACTGAATAAACCATTCTAATTTCTTTTTTTAGTCTTTAAAAAAATCATAATACTTTTTTTTTAAATTTATAAGTTATTTTGAACTTATCTTATTATTCAGCTTGTATAAGAATCTTCTATTTGCTTCTTTAATTTTTTTAAATGGACAATAAATAGAAAAAAATTAACATTTCTTGAGATGCTGATTTAAAAAATGTCCATTTTGTAGAAAAATGTTTATTAAATAACTGCTTCAATAAAATTGACTTTTCATGTCAAATGCACAATAATAAAGAACAATTTTTAATTGTTTTTTTCTTTTTATACCTGGTATCATTTCCATTGTTTATTTGCAGTGAGTGCCTATTGTTGCATTTTAAAAATATTGTGATTATCAGATTCATTTAAAAAAATAATAATAATAAAATGATATATTAGTAATATTATTATCTCCTTCTTATATTCAATTATTTAGTACAATACTTGATTTGTTTTATTGCTATGACTGTTTTGTTTATCATTTAAGTCATTGTCTATATTTATTATTTTCAACACAATACAATTGTCAACATATATATAAATTTATAGAACTTTATCAATGTTTATATATATTTTTTTAAACACTAGAATTTTATTACTAATATATATATATGTGTGATTTTACTGTAAATGACATATCATTCCCAGTATTTAATATACAATTAATACACTACCATAACTATTTATACATTTATATTTTTTTTAAAGTGTTCTAGCAAAACTTAGTATTTATTTTATATTTACATTCTAATTAAAAGACAATCCAATATTTCAGGTGGCTAAGGTTTGGTGTGGGTGTGATCTTAAGCTACCCTCATAATATGAACCCCTCAAATAGTGTCCCAGCTGGTCTACATGTTTTTTTTTAAATTTTACTATAAAATCAATTTCAAAAATAATAGTGCTTCTACATTTTATATGAATATGTTTTTGATTACTCACAGCCTCAAGATCAGCATCTTGTCATTCAAATATTTTTAGCAATCTTTGATAAGGATAAAAAAATTAAACAGTTTTGTTATAAGACCAAAATAAAGTAATTGCATTACAATTCTGTTTTAATATTTGAATACAAGTATACTTTATATATTTAGAGTTTATATGTAATTATAGGGGATTTGAATTATCCACTCTATCTCATACAACTGATACACATGACCACACACATGTGAAAAAGATAAATGATCACCTATATAATATTTCATGCTGAACCAGCATTCAAACCGAGCATTGATTATATATGTATGTTGGGAGATGATAATCCGGACCAACTTATGAGTGCTGATTCAGCATGAAATACATACATTGGAGATCGTTTTTCTTTTTCACATGTGTGTGGTCATGTGTATTGGTTGTATGAGATAGAGTTGATAACTGAAGGGAACTTGAAAGTCTGTGTTCAAATCCCCTATAATTAGTTCGTTTCTAAGTATATTTTGTTTAAAAAAATAAGTGAACAAAATAAAGTCATCACTTTTACAATATTAACTGATAGATTTTATAATTAAATGATTTATATACATATTTACCAAAACAAATAATTTTTTTCATTTTCAACATTTAAACTTTTTTATCACATTATCAATTGATTTTTTAAGTAATCTAACTCTACCGACTTTTTTTTTTTACTATAAAATAAACTTACATCTATCATATAAGTCAACATTATCTAAGCATGAAGAGAAAATAATATATATGTGAGTTGTTTTGTATTATTTGCTTTGGTAGAGAAACCAACTTGATATTGATAGTAATTTAATTTAGAACTGGGGTTTTGATTTATATATGCACATTTGCTCGATGGGGGTTTATTTAAACATTTAGCAATATAAAAATTTCAACCTGTTACAGTCCAAATGTTAGTTTTCTTGTTTATATTAAGACCTTAAACCAGAGTGAAAATTGGGAATCTGTCTTTTATTTATAAAGGTCGTCTTGATAACAGATTGAAAATTTGTGACTTAGATAAGTTTGGACTGTTATCATAATATGTGCATTTACATGTTTATATGTAGATAGACAAATACTTCATGTTTTAACTTAAACCCATTTATAGAAAGCTTCTGCATATAATCAGTTGATTTGTTTTTTGGGTTTGTGGCCTTGATTAATAATTACGAATTTCCTAAATTTCTTTAGTTAACCGTCAAAACTGAGGGAAATATTTTATTTCTGAACTGCCAGTAAAATATCAGGAAAACCTAAAAATTATCCATGGGTCATTAATTTGAAAAACAATCAAAGTGACCTTGATGCTAATCTTCATTTTTTTGTATATGTTCTATAATTTTTAACGTTTAGAAATCTAGTGAATTGATTAAACTTTATATAATATTATTTATATAGAATAATTAATTGAACTCATATTATTTTTATTAAGCCAATTTCATTATGTAGTCAGATATACATATAGTAGATTGACAAATATTTGTAATCTAGCAAATCTTTTGGATTTGCCTTGGACTTCTGCAAGCTTGTAAAAAATCTTAAACTAGTATTCACTGTAAAATCTTCTGTATCAACTTCTGTTATTATGCATGTATTTCATGATAAATCTTGATAAACAAGGATTTCTCATAAAATACTTGCATATTGAGAGATATTAGTTTAGAATATTTTATAATGAATGTGTTATATATAAGTAGAATTTTACTAATAATATTAATAAAGAGTGAATCAGAAAGAAAGGATAGATTAATGGATTTAGTCAGAGGAAAAAACAAAAGCTGTAATGGAATATAATCAGCAATATAGAGAAAGTAGTGGGAAACTGTTTTCATAAAGGTTCATGAGTCCCTAAATTCAAACAAAGAGTATAAATATTATTTAATAAAATATGTGACAGCACACACAAGTTATGATGGTATATAGCAAGTAGCAAGTCATTACATAATGTGCATAAATAATATATAGCATGGCCCTAGATATGTTGTATAATTATAACTACCATGTAATTAGATCAGAAGAAGACTCAGCCTAGATGCAAAGACATTGCTATTGGACCTTTATTCACCTCATGAAGCATCAAAGCAGAAAAGTTATACAAACCCATCTCCAACATTGAAGAGGAAGTAAATTAACATAGTATTTGACCTTAACAGCAGCTGTTAAGACATCAACAGAAGAGGATCAGGAATGGATAAGTCGAGTACAGAAGAGTCTTTGAGAGTCAACTTATAGCAGTAAATTCACCAGTTGTAGAACTCAAGATCACTGAGATGAAATGACACAAGATAAGAAGTAAAGCATCAGACCAAAACAATCTAGGTTGCACATCAGCAACCTAACAATTATTTGTTGTGTGAACAAGAACCTGAGGAATGCCAATGAAACCATGAACTGCATATTATTGCAATAACCATAATTTAAATATGAATAATTAGTATGTTATATTATAATTGAATTTTTTATTATAAATATTAAGTTACAGAAGACAACAGAATAATAGTCCAGGATTTGTTAAAAGCTTGGAGAAGTATCATCTCAAATCTTTTGGTCTCATCAATATAATATATTTTAAATAAAACATCATATGACTTTCTCTATTTATTTTAAACATCTGCATTAGAGAAATAATTTATTCTTTTCAAAACCATCTTCTGTAAACTTAAAGAATCAATGGGCATTCAAATAACTAAATTAGTTTTTGGTTTTGGCCTTCATCAATGAGGAGTCCCAAATTTACATTTCCAGATCCATCAACCTCTTTATTTTTCACACTATATGAGCTAATAGGTTGAGATTCAAATGTCCTGGGTATACATCATCCTTGCATGAGAGTTGCAGCCTATTATCAAATTCATACAACTATGCAGGTAAGTTAGCTTCAATTCAAAATCTCAGAGTTTTTGAATAGCTTCTACATAAAAAAACTCGATGGGGTGGATATAAATATAATGTTCCTCATGATAAAAACTAGTAGCCAGAAACTAGTTTGGAAATTTGGTACCAACATAGACTGATTATTGTATGCTCAAACTCATATGCTAGAGTAAAGTGAATTACTACTACCTTAGGTAGTATTACATTTATATATAATTATAAATAATTCATTTATAATTATAAATAATTAATTATTAATAATTATAAATAATTAATTTATACCAAACGTTAGGACATTTAAATATCAGATTAATAGCTCGAATGGCTTGAAAAGTATAAAATATTAAAAGTGTACTTGATTTATTTATAATATTTTATTCTTTGTTGCAATGTTTTAATATTTATAATAATGACAGAGATTTAATCTATTACATATATTAATACTTTTTTTTTTTTTTTAGCAATTGGCGTTAGCAGACAAAATTTTAGGAACAATGAGACATACTCCATTTGTATTTACAGGAAAGCCTACAAAATCTTCATCATCAGTCGCAAAAGAGATTGAAAAAAGCAGTTGAATGCTTTAATTACAATTAAATAAACTTCATGTCAGGATTAAAGTTTTTAAACAAATAATGCTTATACTTTTTGAGCTGAAGATTCTAGGGCAAAAATTTACGATTGTATAAGTTTATAATCATGTCTGGATAGATCTTAATTAAAAATATATAACTGCACTATACTTTGTATTATTTTTTTACTTATTTAACATTGCATTTGTAATGGTTTTTATTTTAAAAAATACCCATAATTGACAAAAAGTTGATCGATTTATTCACTTCTCATGGCATTTTAAAGAAGAAAATAAAATACAGTAAAAACATAAGTATCGAAAATATCAGATTGTAAATTAGACATTATACCAAATAAGTAACTAAACTATTAAGGTTTATAAATGCTTTATTAAACCAAAAAAAAGTTCCATGACTAATTTGCAAATAAAAAATGATGTCAAAACAAATTCATATTAATAATATGTCTATTTTATCTATGAAATTTAAAATATCATAAACAATTTTGAATCGAATTTTCAGTTACAAATTTATTATATTGATATATATATAAATAAGTATCTCAAAAATATATATACACTTTACTATCATGTAACTTTATAATCAGAAACTTATATTTGAGCAATGAAAATCTGTAAATGGACTTTTGATTAATCATTTTATGCATGCATCATTTTCTGTATCCATCGTCTGCTTTTTTTTTGCCTGAAAATAAATATGATGGAAGTATGTTTTTTTTATGGATACATCATTTCACAAACAGTTTTTTATTTTTATCTATTATCAAATCATGGTTCTCTTTTTCCTCATATTTTTTTTGTAATTTGAAAACAAAACAATTATTCATATTATATGCAAATGACCATATATTATAATTACATTATTTATTATTGGATAATAGATGATTACTTTAATTTCCATAGATTTAAGTTGTCAATAATAAATTAGAGCATATATAAAATACTCTAACAATTTATTCAAATTTCTTTTGTCTAGAATTTTATTTAGAGACATTATACAATTATTTGTTTACACAACTGCTTTTAATATTTCAACCAGAGAATTGGTTTTCATTAGAAAATAGTTTCAAGGGACTTTTAAAACCTAAACATTAAAAATCAGTATTGAAATGTAAGATTTATTTGGAAATAAAGAAATTCTAATAAGCATCAATGTTTTTACTGAATAAAAGCAGAGAAATTAATCAGAAGTAATCATAACATAATAGCAGCAGCAACTAATCATTAACAGTCATTCTTGGACTACTTTAGTAATCATTATCAAGGCAATGCAATCATGAGGTAAAATATTGTAAAAGAACAATCATTACTTTTTTGTTGTATGTACATCATCATCATCATTATTATTATTCAATTCATTTATTCTAGTGTTAAATAATAACATATAGCCATTTAGATATTGTGCATTAAATTAGTAAAGGGAATAAACACAATGCATATAACATAATAAAGAGGTAACAAATAAAAAAGTAATAAAATATAAACAAATAAAATAAATTTAAATTAATAACAATGACATTTTAATTTAAAAATATTACAAAATTGCTTATGATCTAAATTAAAATGATTAGTATTAAAGAGAGTAGCTTGAATAAAGAAGAAAATTTAAGAATATTGGAAAGACAAGCTTAAATATTTCTCCTTTACTCATCTGTCTGTGTAAGTTCAACTGTTTAAACTAAATAAGATTTGAAGAAAAGAACCTATAAACAACAACGACGAAAGAAGAAGGAAAGAGAGTGGATAATTTTTGGTAAATTTTTAAACAGTAATAATGTAGGTCAATTTATTAATTTATTATTAAATTCGTATGTGGGAATATAATCATATTGAAATACAATATAGATAGTGGGGGATTAAAATATTTATTAAATTTTAAGTTTCATTTTTATTATAAACCAATTTAATGAAAAACACATTGAAGGGGTGATTGGTGTGTAAAGAAAAAAGTTCTAAAAATAAAAGTATTTTCGGAGAATAAAAGTTAGAAAGTTTTGTGAAAAATTGATCGTATTGTTGGTTTTAAAAAAAATAAAATATTATAATTGATTCTAAATTATTTTGGGTCTAATTAGAATATGTTTAGAGGATTTAAATTAAAATAGAAAAGAATAAAAAAATATATGGAAAAGAAAAATTCGAATAAGTTGATAGAGAAAAGTAATAAAAGATGCATGTTGAGTCAAATAATATAGAAATTAAAAATTTTGTAATCTTGATGGAGATGAAATTCCAAGGGTGTGGGTGATAAGGTTTTAAAAAGGTGAAGTGGAGGGGGTTTAGATTTTTTTGAAATTGGTTGTATCTGTGAAGTTTTGTCTTTTATCGTTAGTTTGGATAGGTGATGAAAAAAAAAATTTGTATTAGAATAATTTTTATATCTGTGGGAGAAAATGCGGGTAAAATTTTAGGCAAAATATTTAGTGGAAAATTAATTTATGGATTAATAGTCTAGTATAAAATGATTATTTAATTTGAATTAAGTAAATTGTAAATGTAAAATTTTATAAATTATTATATAATTTGTATTCTAATGTTTTATAAATGATTAAATAAGTTATTAATTTCACTGAGTTGGCTATGGTTCTTTATTTTTTATTTAAATATAAATTATATGTATTCGAAAAATAATTAAAGAGGTCATTTAATAATTATTATGTAGTTAATGAGTGTTGATTTTATGTTAGAATTGGTAGTGTGATTATTATTGTTGATTATTTAATATTGTTGGAATTTTAAAATGGGATTTGTTAAAATAATATAATATAGTTGAATAGTTTGTATATTATTTTGTTCAAATTTTTTATAATGGTATAAATGTGTATGGAGAAGAATATAAGTAAAATAAGTATGGATTTGTGTATAATTATGGGGGATGGTATATAATTTCGTATGGATTCTTGGTTGGGATAAATGTTTAGATGGTGGTTGGTGGTGGAATTGAGGAATTAGAGATGGTCGATATAGTGTTTTGTCATGTAATAGTTTGAATTTTTATAGATAAATTTGTAAATTTATATGAGAAAAAAGTCGTGTTGTATGAAAAATGGAATAAGAGGGATTAGATGATATAAATGAGGGATAATATAAAAGTAAAATATATTATAAATAAAATAAAATGTAAAATAATTTTAATTGTAAGGGGAAATCTCAAAATGTTTTAGGATTAATTGAAAATATATTGAAATGTCAAATTAATCGAAAAATAAAATAAATTTAATAAATTTCTGATCTCGATCTTATTTATTTCAATAATTAAATTCTCTATATTATATATGTGATTTCGATGATTAATTAGTTTAAGTATATAAGTTAATAAATTATTTTTTGTATGGTCTCATTGTCTCGTGATATGTGGGTGTGGAAAGAGGTATATAGTGTAAGTTCAAGGTGGTCATTGTAGGGTTTGAGTCTTGGAATCTGGTTAGAGTTGAAGTGGGTGGACTCAGGATGTTAGTTAGTCTGGTCAGTTCGGTTCTTTTGTTGGATTCTGAATTCTGTTACGCGAAAGACAAGCTTACTGTTATAATAGATAAAAACAGAATGAGTATCATGCTCATAAGACCTAATTATAATAATTGAAATTATATTGGATAGAATAACTAGTTAATTTATGATTATGTAAAAATATTTAAGATCGTTATATTTTCATCTAGAAGAAAAATGAAGAACTTTATTTTCTGAAGAAATGTATTTCAAGAATTTATTAAACATTAATTGTAATAAACTATATCCTTGATTAGAGTTAGGATTGTAAATGATTGAACAATATTCAATGATGAGAAGAACTAATGACAAAAATAATTTTAATTCTATATCATCAATGAAATGATAACCATATCTAAAAATGGCACCCATAATTTTAAAATCTTTGCTAATAATCATTTCTAAATGAGGAAGAAAGGATCCATTACTAGAAAATAAAACTTCCAAATCTTTTGGGAATTCAATAGAATTAAAGAGAATTAATAAAATAAAAAAGTTTAAACTTCAGATTTTTTAGAATATGAAATAAGGTAACATTTACTATATTTAGTCATAACAAGCATTAAAGTTGTCAATATTTTATTCTGAAGGAGAGTGCAGTCACTGATGTGATTCTTTTAAAGATATTACAGTCACCAGTATAACAAAAAGGATAAGAAGATTTAAAACAATCCTTAAGGTCATTAATATAAATGTTAAAGAGCATGGCTGCTAAAATACTACCCTGAGTAACACCTAAATTATGTATACTCAAAATTAGATGAAATATTGTTGAATTTGACATATGCTGTATGACTACAAAGAAAAAATTAAAATCAATGAATGAGTTTAGTAGAAACCCCCATTTTATATAAATTTGTGAAGAAGAATGATGTGATCTACTTTATTAAAGGCTTTTGATAAATCAAAATAAATAATATCAAGTCTCTACTGATTTTCAATTGCTTATGCTATATGATCATAAATTGTTAGCAAATTAGTTTTTACAGATCTGTTGCGAATAAAACCATGTTATGAAGAAGAAATGATTTTATTAATATCTGAAATAGTTTTATTATAAACATACTCTCGAAAATTTGAGCAATAGTATGCAAAATAGAAATATACTTATAGTTATTAAGACAATTATAACCACCATTCTTAAAAATTGGAGTCGTTTTTGGCATATTTAAAAACATTAGAAAAAAATACAGAAGTAATAAATTAAAAATAAAAGCAAGAGGTGTGGCAGACCTTTGTAAATAAAGGAAAAAATATTTTTTAAACTAAAATAAGTTTGTTGTTTTTTTCCTAAAATAAAGAAGATTTATTGAGACATTTGAAAAAAAATTCTACAGAAGTTTGAAATGATTAAAGTTCTGATTTAAAACCGGGATGCAAAACTAACAAAAGTGCGACTGTAGTTGAGGGCCGGTTGCATACATGCAAAATCAACTCTGGACCACGATTTCTTGTGCAGCCAATCAGGGATTAGTAAGCGATCTCTGATACAAATACTCTTCAATAGTCCTATGAAAGTTTCAGTAACATTGGAGTTTGCATGACCAAATATATATTTACACCTAGTAAGCCAGACTGCAAAGGAGGGAAATATGGATATTCTGATAATTGATGGTGTTTTGGATGGAGAGAGTGTCTCTATAGTCGAGAGACACTCTTTCATTAATGAAGGATCTGAGTGGGCTGAGGAAAGGACAGATGTGAAATAGGTGAGGGATGGTTTCATCCGCTGTTGAACATAATTGACATTGTGGATTGAGGTTAGCGAAGCCTCTCATCCATACCAGAAAGTGGTTCGTCGGCAGAGAGGAGAGATTAAGCTTCAAGAGAAAATCAATGAATTTGGGTTCAATGTACCAATTTTCTGATTTGTAGATTAACTGTTTGTTATTTAGGCCGAGTGTTATGAAGTGCCATAAGATTGGGATATCTGAGTTTATATGTCTCCCAGTATGTTTTTTTTTATTTCTAAAACGGGTTTTGTCAGGTTGCGTAAGTCCATAGGTCTGTCATCCATTTGCTGCCGAAGGGGAGAGGAGTGTCTGTAGGAATTATTGGTAAGAATGAATTCTGTTCTGGGTGTTTGAGGTAAGATGCCCTCATGATCCCAATTGCTTTTTGTAGGTAGAGTGTAGAAACTGAATAGAGCCCAAGACCATTTAGGTCTTTGGGCATGTGTGCTTTAAAGATGCTTACAGTGACCACTTTTCCCTTCCATAGCAACTTCGAGCATAGCAAGTTCAGTGAAGCCTCAAATGATTTGGTCAGCTTTATTATGGGAAGATAATAACTAAGTCTGGGGTACACTAACATATTGAGTAGAGTGGTTTTCCCGAGTGGCAGGGAAACTCTAGACAATGAGTTTGTGATCTTTCTAGTCTTCTCAAGTATAAAACTCTGGATCTCTTTGGACATAGCCAACCTAGACTTGGCTATGGGAAAACCTAAAAATTTTTGTGTTTGGGACATGAATATAGATGGAATTGTTAAGCCAGACTTTATGGTCCACATTGAGGATTTGTTTATAATTAATGTGTAGTTTTAATTTTTTTGTGTCTTTGTTGATGATTTGCAGGAGTAGTTGTAGAAAATAAGTTTTAAGTCATTTAATGGCTACAATAACATTATCCCTAGAGATATAATTAATCATGCAGTAAACAATAGAATTGCAAGGTAATGTTATAAGTCAACAAAATGTTATAATGTGATGTATATAAGTCAGAAAAATGTTTGGAAATATCCGTATGTGAACCATGAGTAGCCTAAACTCTTTTCTAACCCAAATCCAAATTAATAAAATTTCTTTAGGGTTAGAAGAAATATTAAATTCAATTTTTATAATATAATTTTGTAAATCTTTTTTATAAACATATTTAGGCAATCTTTTGAAATTAATAAAATTATTATAAAAAAAGATATTGTGCTTTTTAAAATAAAGTCAGCAATGGTAAGATTTCCTTATAATAATCTTAATGAGAGTATAAAAACCAAGGAGAAAATCCCTTATGAAAAGAGAATTTATTAGGAATATATAAATCAATAAGACTAAAAATCTTTAAAAATTAATTTAAGCATTGATTCACATCATTATAGGAATATAATAAATTCCAATTAAACAGGCAAAACTCTCCATACTGTAGTGCCAACCAGAGTAATCAATGGATGTCAGAAGGTTTGTGCATAAAATCACTATCTAGTGCCTACTCATCCAATATCCCCAGACTAGTTTCTGGCTTGTGTCCTACATCAGTGAGGAACCTTGAATCTGAGAGCACTGCACCTAGATCTTAGGATCTAATGCAACCCTCCAGCAGCCACCTTTTATCTCTACTTAACTACAAGACTATGAAAATAAAATTGAAAACACATTAATATTTTCAATCTAAGCTCAATAGCTTATATAGTCATATGGGTTTGCACTCAGTTCAGCACCCATACATTTTGGGATCTTTGGCTGCTCTTTAACAATCATAGCCACCATCATGTGATGTTTAGTGGTTTAAATTCCAATTAACTTAGAAAACTTCTTACAAATATCAAAATAATTACCTTTTCTAAATATTTTCTTAAAATATTAAAATAACTAACTTTTGAGAGATATATCTTAATATAAAAAAACTCAATAGATAGATGATAAGCATTAACTGGAAAATTAACAGAGATAAAGTGAAAATTACTAATTACTGGTGAATTACATAGAACATTGTTCAAAGTATAATGAGAAGCATTAACAAGTGGATTATATTGCTAGAGTCCAAAAAAATTTACAAAACCATAATATTCTAAGAAGCTTTAAAAAACAAAAAAGTGTAGTAATTCTAAGTCATCAGTAATAATAATAATAATAATAATATAGCCCATCAAAAAATCTTCAAGCTAAGTCAGAAAATAATCAAGTTCCAACAATGACAAAGTGGGTTTAAGGTAAAATTTCCCTAAGATAAAAGAGAAGAAATAGAATGAAGATCTAATTATAAAAAAACATCTTTATGAATAGCAATAAGAGTACTACCCTTGTCAAGTCATATTTTCTGTAGATATGTCAGTTCATAAAAAATTAGATAATAATATCAACAACACTAATAATAGTTCTTTAATTCCTATATCTAATTGTCCAACATTTCAATAATTCCAGATTCATGCATGCAAACACCGCTAAAACAACTTTTTCAACTAACCAAGCACTTAATAGTTTTAATAAATAATGATAATAGTAATGATATCAGTGAAAATTTTAAAAAATCACTCTACAACTCCTAATTTTACTGCTCAACTATTAGTAATGTTATTAAACTTGATTTATTAGAACAAACTTCAAACTCAAAAGATGATAACCAACAAAATTGGATTGATGAAGAACTAAAGAACATAATGGATAGATTTAATCCTACAATTCCTAAACACCTATTTGACTCATGCAAGAGATTCATTACAGAAAAATCAATTTTGCTAACCATTATCAGCAATCTGCTCACTATACAAATTCCAAGATTTCCTTTATGAAATACTAAATCTGCCCAACAGGTGGAATACAATTTACTGAATAGCAGAAAATCCTAACCCAAGGCACATAGCTATTGAATTTCATAATGGAGAAACAAAATTAAAAAAAAAAAGAAAATGAAAAAGACTGGATAAATAGGTTCTAGTCAAAATAAATGAATACAGAGAAAATTATATCACTGGTTTATTTTAAACTTCCTATCTGAATTATAATATTGATGTAATGGAAACATTTGGAGTGGTCATAGGATTTCAGCCAATATATTTAAAGAATATCTTTCTTCCATGATATGACAACAGTTTTCAATTTGAAGTCAGGCTACACCAAAACATAGACCCTAACAATATTCCTACACAAATTATGGATCAGGAAACCATGCTACTGTTAGTAATTCATGAACTCAAATCTCAATGCTTTCATAGCAAACAAAGAGGACATACAGTAAATACCTAATCTAGATTACTCTTTCCACACTGTGACATGGTTGCCACCTCATTTAAGTGCATCAAATTAATAGAATACATTCAAAATATACAAAAACCACAAATGAGGAATCAGAATAATGGATTTTGAATATAATGATAAATTTCTCATTGTACCATAAAATAAAATCCATGAACCAACTAACAAAGAAATCATAAAGCCAAACATATATCAAAAGAAAAGTTGGCAAACTCATAAAGCTTCACAATCTCTAATACTTAATAAAACAACAATTGGAATCATGAACTCATTAATACCGTCTCCCTATTCTTAATCATTCCAACAAATGATGAGAATACCAATTGCAAGTCTGGTTGTTTTTCTCATAAAAGGGAAGCATAAATAAGGCTTACAATATAGATAAAATCAATGAAGAAGGCTCTATTGATAGTTGATCTTAAAAAGAAAATTAGGACTACAGCAGATAGTAGCCATGGAATAGAATTTGATCTCTTTTTAGAAGAATATCAAGCTGCTATTGAGATATGATTGCAATGCATTATTCTTTAGAGAACAATAGAACTGAATTTAAATTTGTATTCAATCACCAGATTGACAGAAGTGACAAATATTAATTTATCTATGATCTTTGAATCAAAATCTAAGATTTTTCTTCTTTTTCATATAATCTCAACATTCCAATCTAAAATATTGATAAAAATTGGTGCCTTCATTATCAGGGAATTAAATACGCCTGTTAATTAATTTAATTAACCCCATTTACTAGGTCTATTTAAAACAAAAATATATAGCGACTCACAAATTAACCCATCTAACTGCCTTCATAATCAAGGCTTTTCAACTTTTTACACATTAGCCAACTCTGTCACTTGGGTGCCAGTTTTATTATAACTAAATAATGTTCTTTAAAATCATTCCAATATTCTATGTTGATCTATACATAGTTTTGAATATTGTATTTGTTTATATCTTCCCAGATTGGTACATTATAAATAATTTAATACTGGCTTTAAACTTTTTTTTTTTGCAACTTTACCATATCGAAGTTTACTTTTAGGAGATTTTTAACATGAGTTATAGAATTTTTATCTAAAAATGGATCCCCTAGTGCCTTTTCCATTGATGAATGGTGAAAACCTCTTAGCTAACAATATATATTCATTTAATAACAGAAGATATACATCACTAATAGATTTGTTTTTTATTCCCCACTGTTATGCTATATTCTCTCCTTGTCATTTAAAAACTCACTTTTCTCTGATCATCTAATCTTGATAGAGCCTATGAATGTTGGTTTATCCCAAAAAGCTCAATTTCATAGTGGAAAAATAATTTAAATTTCCCTTCCAAACAATGCCACAGGTTTCCTTTTTTCAGAAATATACATTGAATTATTTAAACTTAGTGAATTAAAACTAGATTCCATACAAACCTGCATCATATTTTTTAATATCATTTCATTCACTATTAACTATATCACCAAACTTAATTTCCCATCAGCAAGACTTTTAACACTAGCCTATGAGTTATGACAATATAAGAATAAAAACTCTGATAAACCACTAAAAATCTACATGCAAGACACTTAGACAATACTTAGTAATTAAGGAAAAAAGAATATATCTTAACAAACCTATATCCAATAAACCTTAGTACAAACCCCACCCATCATAATATCTACTGAACTGAATACTGAAGACATAACACATACAAGTGACAATATGTTATATCCCTTATTTTTCTACCAAAAAAGTAAGCTGCAAAGCAGAGGGACATTCAAACTTCTCTCAAACTTCTTTGAGCAATTTGACAACACTCCCCTCTTTACACCAGATGAATTCAATACAAAATTAGATTCTCTTCCAAATTCATGTCATCCAATTATTCATGGGATGCTATGTTTTGTTTTTAGACATAATAACTCATTTTACAATAAAATACCTTGCAGATTTAAAGTTAACTACATATTTAAGCAAGTCTATCATATACACAGAACTCATTCAATATTTCTTCTACCCTTTACCAAAAGACCGAAATACCCCTAATAAATTTTTTTAACCTATATCAATGACTCCCCTAGAAATTAAGATTCTTTAATCAGCATTAAAAGACAAATTCAAGCCATACCTCTACCTGTATTATTCAAATACAATCTGCAAAAAGCCACTTCAACAAATCAAGCAGCCTTTTTATTTAAAACAATGTAAGGGGGGGGGGGAATCAAACCCATTAGTAATCCAGTGAGATATTAAAGTCAAAATTGATGGGGTTAAATTTAGGTAGATATTAAAACCGCATTTGATATGGTTCAAATAAATCTCATTAACAACTCTCTAGCAAAATCTATAGTACCTAAATTCTTAAATAGACTTACAAACCACCTTATAAATCATGAAATACATGAAACACTAAATGAAAAATTCATCCTAGTCTCCATCTCACATTGTTCACTACTTCAAGGATAACCACTGTGTTTTTCTCTTTACTATATATATCAATTCCCTACTGTTGGAAATTGAGAACAAAATACCAAGAATATATATTCCAGCACTAAAAGACAGCTTCTCAGTCATCACATACATGGTTGATATATCAGTTTTCCTGTCAAAAACTAAACAAATTCCAAAAGAATTCGGACCGACTTCATTACTTATAAACTAGAATTTAACATGGATGGTGCTCGATCAATCAATACAGGAAAAATACATTTATAATACTTGAAAGGTAAACAAACTCATGTGTCAATTCTCCTATTTTAGTAATTTAGCATTGTAAATTCCAATACAAAAAAAAAATGACAAAAGTCAAAACCAAATAAAGTCACTTCTCTAAGTGGTATCTATCTCTTTACTCAAAATTTCCCCTTTTTCATCTCATTATAAAAAAATTCTCACTGACAATAAGGTACACAGAAGCTTTAACAAAGAAATATGTATCAACTAAAAGGACTACTTTAGAGACAATGTACAGCAGCTATCTCACTCAGTGAAATTCAATGAGCACTAATTCTAAAAGTCTTAGACTATAGTCATTAAATACATTCAGGATCCAAAAAAAAAAAACAGTAAACCTTTTAAATTTCTATATTAAATTATTTCCACATATAAAAGTTACTGATAAACCATTAAAATTTGCTACTGCCATTTTGCTCAATTCCCAACTTCAACCTTCTTCCCTCCAGTCCCAAATATAAATTTTGGCAGATATGTAAACCCAATTTAAATATCTCTTTCAGATTCAGGCAATAAACAAATATTTAATATTAACAATAAACAATTGATTAAAAAATTTAAACTCTGGTTACTTTTTTTTTTAAGTCTCATAGCATCGGCCGGGATGCGAACCCGCAACCCAGGCAACTGCCTGCAAGTGCAAGGCAGTCATACTGACCTCTCGACCACCAATGCAAGACTAACTCTGGTTACTTGATTCAAAATATCTGGATTTTCTTATCCAAATAAACTTAGAATTCTTATCTACACTTCAATTTTATAAATATAGAAGACAATACAAGAATATTGATGAAAAATCAGCTTTTGCTCTAAAGATATTGAAATCCAACACTATAAGCCTCAATAACATATGCAAATCAATACTAAAACTATTTAACAACTCCAAATATAGTACAAACACCCTTTCTAGGATTCAAACAAGGTATATATGCAAATATTCATGCCAGAATCTTTATACTATATGATATTTGCTGCACTAGTTGCACTTTCAAGTATAATTGTAATCCTAGAAGAAACCCAAATACTTTCTGGAACAAATTGGAAACATCAAAGAAAGAGATAAAAAAAATTATCACATCATATAATGCTTGAAGACATTTGATCTCTAATGAGATAACATCTAAAAGCATAAGATGTGATCATATCTCATTGGTAGCTGCAATAAAAGAAAAAATATTGTACCCAATGACTCTTTTTTATTCTTAATAAAATTGTAATGTGTTAATGTAAACATAGGTATATGTATATATAATAATAATGTGAAATGATACTTCTTAATTTCTATAATTCTATATACTCTCTTTTGCTATTCTATGAATAAAATGTAAATCTCATGTAACCTATTTTTGTTAATCAAAAAATTCCTTTGAAACACAATTCATTTTATTCAATTATTTATTTAATATACATATCATTACAGATTGCACATATATACATGTAACAAAAATATCAAGAGAAGATTGAGAGAAGAAAAAACAAGATCACTAATAATATGGATCATATATCATGCATATTTCTTAAAATCTTTGAAAATTCACTAATATTAAGATGAAAAAAAATTTCATGGACAAAATCTAAATTGTGAATAATGAAAAATAGGGGAAATTTTCAAGGTATCACAGCTACAAATTTCAATAAAGAAATAATTGTGTGCTCTTCTTTTTGCCAAAAGAGATTTATTGTAATTATCCCTTAGGTGACAAAATTATCACTTAACAACTTTTTAAACAACACAAAAATACAGAATATATTTTGAATAAGCTCCCCAGGTCATAAATAAAATTTCATGCCCTGACTCATCCTGTAGCTATGTATATTATGGTGAATCTCGTGCTAACAGACCAATGATAGTCACCCATCACTGTATTCATACAATAAAGCTAAATAAAATCGTAATGCAATTTTTTATCATGATATAGCTACAGGACATACTCCCTCCAGTGTAAAAACAATATGTCCAAGTGATAATAGAAAAAAAATATAAAAAGGCTTGGGCTATTGTAAGGAATCCTCATTCCATCAATAGAATAGAAAAGATTCCTGTGTCCCATTGTCAAAAAATTGACACATCTAATTTACATACTGTGCCTGATTTACATATTAGTCTTTGCAACTATATATGCATATTTTTAATGGTGCAATTCTATTCAGTACTATGATTCTGGCAGTAATCCATCAAAAGCTGGCTTAATGCATTTAAGACTTTCTCATTAGTTTTATTTTACCTTTTCATATTATCTTGAACAGTACAAGTTTGGTAGAATTAAATAATACTAATTCCAATTCAATTATTTATTTAGTGTACATATCTATAGATAGGTTGCACATAAAAAGTATACACAAAAAAATCAAGAGAAGATAAAAAAAAATCATTAATAATATGGGTCAGATATTATAAGACATTTGGAAATTCATTAATATTATTAGCATGAAGAAGATTTCACTGACAAATTCTAAATTGTAAGTACTGGGAAGATGAAAAATAGACAAAAATGTTAAGCTTCAATAACTAAATAATTATGTCCATAAGTTTTAGACTGACAAAAATTAAGGTAAAGTTTGAAAGTATATTATAAGAAATATTATTTTTGGTAATGACTATGTATAAAAACAAAACATTTCCAGTTCTTCTGCTAGACAAAAAAAGTTATATTATAATCATCTTTCAGGTAATAAAATGTAATCATTATTTTGGAAGACTATTGCATTTTATTTATATCTCATTTTTAACATGGATTCCATAATACTGATCCAAATTTCAAAATAGGAAAAACCAAAAAGAAAAATATTTGGTGGGGTATTCAAAAACATTACTATGCTTGTAAAAAATTCCCACTATCTTAAGGGCTTTGTTGATTATTGGCTTTTATTGGAAAATATGATTCCAAGAACCTTAAAAGTGCAAGCAGAGTTTATTAATATAATATTAAATTCTTAGAACTTTAGATTTATTGAAGCATGTATCTAAGTTGGCTATTATTTCATTTTTTTTCACACCATTTAGAAAAACTATTTATATCATATTGAAGCAATATTCAATCATGAATAAAAAGTGTCTAAAAATATTGCATTCATCAGGATAACATAAAAGATGAGAGGATTGCAGACTTGTTTTGAGGACATTAATATATACATTAAGTAAAGGAGCCAAAATATCACTTTGAGGCACTCCAAGATAACAATAATACAGTAAAACTATTCAGCCAATAAACTTAATAAAAGTTGATCTGCCCTTTATGAAGAATTCAAACCAACAAATTAATTTTATTAGTTAGACCAAGGTTATGCAGTTTAGCAAGAAGGATGTTATGATCAACTTTATCAAAGGCACATCGAAATAGATAACATCCAACAATAATAATACTATTAATAATAGTAATAATATTTTTTAATTAATTGATCTTTTCATTATTATTCATTACAAGAAATAAAAAAATAATAATAATTATAATAAATTAATTCAGTGGACAAATATAATTGAATATCCCTCCAGCTTTAGCAAATGACAATACATTTTTAAAGTTAAAAAGATAATTCTTTAATTTCATCCTCCTTTATATATTGAGAGGTATTCTATAATGCTTTTGCTAGAAGAGATTAATTTTTTAATCAATCAATCAGAAATTTTTTGATAAAATTTTTTAAACATGATTGACATATATATCTGGCAAGTATGAAATTTCTTTCATTTTTAATCTTACCAATGATTTTAAATTCTAACATCATGTAATAAATAATAATTTACAGCGCTAAATATTTAAATGTAAATTTTTGAGATTAACTCATTACAACTGTTTTTAAATATAATTCAATAATCCTCTACCTTCAGCAAATGACAATACATTTTTAAAGTTATCAGGATATATACTTGCCAAATATATATGACAATCATGTTTAAAAATATTAGCAATTTCTGATTGATTAAAAAAATTCATTCATACTAGCAAAACAATTGTAGACAATTGTCCTGATATATGAATGAGTGCAAAGTTTAAAGAGAGATATTTATAACTTTTAAAAATGTAGTGTCATTTTAAACAGGCAAAACTTTCCATACAGTAGTGCCACTGAGTGTAAACCAGAGTAGTCAATGGATGCCAGAAGGATTGTGCATAAATCCCTATCTAGAGCCTACTCATTCAATATCTGCAGACTAGTTTCTGGCTTGTGACCGTCAGTGAGGAACCTTGGATCTGAGAGCACTGCATCTAGATTTTAGGATCTAATGCAACCATACAGCAGCCACCTTTTATCTCTACTTAACTACAAAACCATGAGAATAAATTAAGGCCACAAGCCAGAAACTAGTCTGGGGATATTGGATGAGTAGGCAGTAGATAGGGATTTTATGCACAAGCCTCTAGCATTCATTGATTACTCTGACTTGCACTGAGTGGCACTACTGTATAGAGAGTTTTGCTGTTTTAATAAGTTATGAGCAAGCATAAGAAAATGTGATTATATGATGTTTAGTGGTTTAACACCAACCCTGTCTAATAGGATAATGGTGACTATGGTTATTAAAGAACCAAAGACATCAAAATGTATGGGTACTGAACTGAGTTTAGACCTATATGACTGACTATATAAGCTAAGGAACTTAAGTTTGAAAATATTATTGTTTTCAATTTTATTCTCATGGTTTTGTAGTTAAGTAGAGATAAAAGGTGGCTGCTGGAGGGTTGCATTAGATCCTAAGATCTAGATGCAGTGCTCTCAGATCCAAGGCTCCTCACTGATGAAAGCCATAAGCCAGAAACTAGTCTGCGGATATTGATGAGTAGGCACTGGATAGGGATTTTATGTACAAGGCATCTGGCATCCATCAATTACTCTGGTTTGCACTGAGTGGCACTACTGTATGGAGAGTTTTGCCTGTTTTAATAACAGTTATGAGCAAGCATAAGAAATGGTGATCATGTGAAGTTTAGTAGTGTCATTGTCTGAAGCTGGATGGCTAATCATTGATATTCAAAAAAACAATTGCAATTAGTTAATCTCAAAACATTACATATAAATATTTAATACTGAAAATTTTTATTAATGTATACAAAGTAAGTAACTTATATATTAGATCTACAGCAACATTTCATTTTGTAATTTCCTGGCAGAGTTAATATACATAATACCATATTTTTCACTTGTAAGTAAAATTTGGGAATTACTGCCCATGTTTGTGACAGTAGTTTTCTCTAATGAGGGGGGGGGGGGTATTTGCAATGGCAGAATGACATTAAAAATCACACAGCAGGTCTAACGCCTAAGTAACGTAAAAAAAAAAAGGATGCTATATATATTCATAAATTCAATTCAATTAAATTTTAATATTTTCATTGTTATGAATTTCTAATAATCTTATTTACTTTTTAAACGAGATAAAAAAAATGTAATACATGAATAATTTATAAGATGCAGAATAAAATATTTTTTAAAATGACTTTAGGTTTAATTGTTTTTAGTGTGTGATTAGAATACCAATCACTGACTTTTCTTTAATTTTTTATAATATATATGAATAAAACCTTCACAATTCATATTTTTAGAACTATTCAATTTTTCATTTATATTGTTTTCAGCACTTATATTATTTTTAGAAGGAAGAGTAGTAGCAGATTTAACTTTCTTTTGTGTACTTGGCTTTTTATTAATAGAACTTTCATCTCTTTCTTTATTTTAAAGCCATCCATCCTTATAAAAAGGTTGAACAATCTTTTAATTATATAGTAATGAGTATTTCTTATCTTTTTAATTACCTCACTTTTTTTTTCTTTAGATAAAAGACATTCGTTAATTCCCAAAGAAACTCGATCATAATCAGGTGTGAGATCAGTATTCTTAATTTTTGTTCTGTCAAAACATTGTGGAATAAAGGATTTAAAAAAATTATTTTCTGTTTTAATTTGTATTAAAGTGTTATTAATATTATTTAATATTTCTATCAAAACATTTTTGCTAACATAATTTATATGAGAATCTACATTATCTTTTATAATTAAATTTCCATTTTCTGATTTTTCTTTCTTAATTTGTTTTGTATTACTCATAATTATTATCTTCTCACAATTCCCCTGAAATAATTAGAATAGACAGATTTTTAAAATCTCATTGTATCAGGAAAACACTAGATGAGCAGTTTAAGCATTTATAATAATTTTTATCATTTCTAGTTAACAACAGGAAATCATTTTTTGAAGTTGATACATTTAAGATGAAATCTATATAAAAATAAACTCTTTTCAGTAAGGGGAAAAAACTAACAGGGAAAAATGTTTCCACAACAATGGTTATTCGGTGGCTTGTACAGAGAGACTAGCGAGTTGCTTCATTGTAATGGTTGCAAATAAAATAGCACCGATTTTTTATGAATACCATTAAAGAAAATATCGCTGATGGATCTACCATTTATTTAGATTATTGGAAGGTTATAAAAGTGAGGAATTACTCATGTTTGATTTGAACATCTCAAAGTAAAAATGGGCAAAAACTCTCTATACAGTAGTGCCACTCAATGCCAACCAGAGTAATCAATGGATTACAGAAGGCTTGTGCATAAAATCCACATATAGTGTCTACTAATCCAATATCCCGAGACTAGTTTCTGGCTTGTGGCCTTCATCAGTCAGGCGCTTTGGATCTGAGAGCACTGTATCTAGATCTTATGATCTAATGCAACCCTCCAGCAGTCACATTTTATCTCTACTTAACTACAAAACCATGAGAATAAAATTGAAAACACCAATATTTTCAATCTAATCTCAGACCCATATGACTATATAAGCTATTGAGCTTAGATTGAAAATATTATTGTGTTTTCAATTTTATTCTCATAGTTTTGTAGTTATGTAGAGATAAAAGATGACTGCTGGAGAGTTGCATTAGATCCTAAGATCTAGGTGCATTGCTCTCAGATCCAAAGCTCCTCACTGATGAAGGCCACAAGCCAGAAACTAGTCTGGGGATATTGGATGAGTAGGCACTAGATAGGCATTTTATGCATGAGCCTTCTGGCATCCATTGATTAATCTGACTTGCTTTGGGTGGCACTACTGTATGGATAGTTTTTGCCTGTTTTAATAATAATTATATGCTAGCATAAGAAATAATGATCATGTGATCTCAAAGTAAATCACACTTATAACTCTCTGGATCCAGATACAAGCATGCATACACAAAATATAGAAAGGTTATGGTGTCTGGTGAAATGACAAAACAAGAAGCACTGAAAACTGTATGACAACACTTGGATTTGTATTTAATGGAATTTATGTGGCAATGATTGCATAAACAAGATGATATATTTGTGGTGATGTTGCAGGTTACTAACAATTTCTGTCTACCAATATACTTTCTTTCATCATGTTTTTTATTTTGTGCAATTTCTTGTGTTATTATAATCATCTTAAAAAAATTCAACAAAATATTTATTACAATAGTCATCGTTTTTTAAAAAAAACAGCCATACTAGAAGCCCCTGAAAATGAATTATTAATTTTAAAAATGCCTAGGAAGCTTCCGGTAAAGGGTTAATACATAAGTATCGAAATCTATTATTACAAATGTCTTAACATTCAATATATTGATTTTTTAATGAAAAATATCATTGCATAGTCCATGTTTTTTCTTTAAGTTATTATCATTAATAGATACAGCTGACAAAGATTCCATTTTGTCTTCTTTGTTTTCATTGGTATTAAATAAAATCATTTTAGAATTAAAATATACAGAGTTACCTAATTCAGTTTCTTCAAACTGAGTATCAGAGCAATATTTTTTAAGATCGTGTAACATGAATTTTTTTGTTGCAAAGTTCTCAATAAATTGTTTCTTGCCTTCCAAATAGCAACTTCACAATAAACGCATATTCCTCCCATGATCTATTTTATAACCACCATTGAAATAGTAAATAATAAATGTCTTAATTTTTAATAATCCAAAAAATAATACACAAAATTAATATTGATATGGAAGCTACTGAAAACCCTTAGTGAGCTATATGTAAACTAATGGTCAATAAATGAAAAATACAGAATGGACTCACCTGTAGCAAAAGTACAAGTATATACATCCTGTAACTTTTCCTCTATTGACAGTTAATTTACATTTAGTTCATTGTTTTTTTAAATATTTTTTATTTTATATAAAGTGTTACAAATGAATTTCTCTAGACAACAAAAAAAACCTAGTAACTTCCTAAGTGTTTTTATGAATTTCTTGTACTAAAAACCAGTCCATGTGGATAGGTAGATTTCTTTGGGTGCAAGAAGCTTATCTTTTTTTCGAATAGCATTAAATGTATCTCTAATAAAAAGTTGTGAGTCCAATGGAGAATTGGTTATGACTATATGACATCTAAGTAACCATATTACATGATTAATAAATATGCATCTTCTGATATTGCAGAAATTACCCATTTTAATATTAAGAATCATATCAAAAAGTTCTGGATTGTGATTATTGAAATAATTTTGAATTATATATTTTGCTTCTCTTAGTCCCGTGCAAGAATCAAGAATATGATCAAATGTTTCACTATCTTTTTTACACAAAATACATAAAGAATCAATCCTTTTAAATCCCCTATTTGAAACAAGGAAATCGTTGGTAGGAAGCGAAGATAGATTTATTTTAATGATAAAATCAATATATTTAGGCATTAAATACCATTTTCTCATTTTATTAAAAAGGTTGTTATTAGTCATTTCAAGATAACTAGGAAGACATGTCAGCTGAGGATTTATCATTTTAAACGTGTCCCAATATGTGTGTTTATTATTTAAAAAAATTTCATTTAAATCCATTTGTTTATCAATAAGTGAGATGAGAAGTTGTAGCCAATTTTTTTTAATAATCGGGGGAGACCTATCTGTGGGAAGGATTGTGTCAATAATGTTTTGGTAATTAAATTCAATCTTGATGTAGTAGAATAAATTTAGTAGAATAAATTAAGTATATTTTTAATTAGTAATGTATTAATTGAATGTAAACCTAGGCCATTAAGTATTTTTGGATTTTGCATTTTACACATACTGATACAGACCATTTTTTTTTCCCAAAGGAGGCTAGAGCACAATGAGTTAATTTGCGAAGTGAATTTTTTAGTAGGGTTTAAAATCGGTAAATAATAATTAACTCTGCTGAAAACAAGAGAATTTAGTAAGAGAACTCTATCATATAAAGATAAGTAAATGCTTTTTAGAGAATCTATTATTTTTTTTGTTGATATAATCAGTTTGTCTTGTAACATTTTCCTCATTTTGTTTGGTGAAAGGTACAGTGGTATACCTAAAAAAGGTTGAGGTTTTGATGAGAAACATGCAGGGACATTTTCTCCTGAATGAAGTTTCCAAACTGCAGATTTCTCTAGATTAAAATTTAATTTGTATTCTGATGAAAACTTTTTAAGTATTTTTTCAAATTCTGGTAGGTGTTTAGCTGATGGCAGCATTACAACAACATCATCCATATATGCAAGATGTTTAATTTCTTTGTTTAGAAAAGGAACAAAAACTCCAGGAAGTTTTGTTTCCATTTCTATTAGAAGAGGGTTAATATAAGCAATGAATAAAAGTGCACTCAAGGATGAGCCAAGGAGTAGAAATTGATGATTTAAAGCCGGGTGCAATTCTACCATTGAGTGTAATGAAAATTTCTCTATTAAATAGGTTCTCTATCATTGTAAGATAGACAGAGGGAACTCCATATTGTTGTAGTGTTTTCATTAATATTTCAATTCTTACTGAATCAAATGCTGCTATAATATCTAGTTGTACAGCTATTGGCTTTGATTTTCTTTCAATTCTAATGTATTCTGTTAAAATTTTGAAACGGCAAATTGCATGCATTGTTTTGTTGTTTTTTTTTAGCAGCTTTTGCATTAATTACATCTATATTTGACCTATAAAAATTTATATTTAAATGTAGTACCAACAAATAGATAAAAGCTTTCTGTATATAGGTATAGCAATTAGCATATCAGTGAGTAAAAATAATAGCATAATATTAAATTATTCTAGAGAAGATTTGAAGTTTGACTTATTGAGCATGCTCAAAAACTAAAAATAATAATAAACAACCATTTATAAATGAGAATGATTATCCCAACTTCAAGAAAAAAAGAAAGAAAGAAAGAAAAAGGAGAAACAAATACATGTACTATATAATGATCCCATTTATCTATTTGATATTTAACTTCTTCAGCAAAAAACTATTATTTCTGAAATACTTCAATACCATTTCTAATTGATAGCTCTCCAATGTATTTTTTTCTCTGCCATATTTTCCCAGTATAAGCAATTACCACTGCACTTCTTTAGAGTGTCTTTAAGATAAGCCTTATATTATATATGATCTCTCTCATGAAAACTCATGCTCAAGTTTCCCATAAAACATTCTTTTAGAAAATCCTGTATTGTTCATTCACTTTGCATAACCAAATTAATAAAAATGTAATTTTACAATAATGGACTCAATAGTATTACATTCAGAAATTTGAAGAACATATTGGTTGGTTTTATGATATTGCAATTATATTTTTAAACATTACAAAGCATCCTTAAATGAAACATTTGTAATACTGTTATATTGTACTTATATGGTGTCCAAGTCTCGCTTCCATGCTATAAATTAGGTGAAATAACAATTCTATATACAGCTAATTTAGTTGCAATAGTTATTTCCTGTGATGAAACAGTCTATCTTTTAATTTGTTATAAGCAACACCAAAGCTTATAAAACTACTAATGTACTTAAAGTAGTTTACATTCTCAAGTTGATAACCATCCAAGCTAAAGGTTGCCAAGGATTTTTGTTCTATCACTGTCTAAACATTAATTTAAATGTTGCATTCAAAACATTAAGAACATTCTGTAAATTGTTTTTCAAACTGGCAAAAATAACAAAATCATTAGCATACTGTAATCGAGAATCTAATAAAATTTTTATTATCAAATCTGTATCATATCTTGATTCCTATTTTAGTCACCTAAAACAATCCCACAGACAATCATTATCTTCATTGCCAACTATTATCAATCCATTGCAGGATGAAGATCTCTTCAAGATCAATCCACCTTCTCCAATCTCTAGCCTCTTTTCTCCACATCACCCCTACACACTTTCTTATTTCATCCATCCATCTCACATATGGTCTCATTCTGGATCTTTTACAATCTCTTGAAATCCAGTTTAAAATTTCAATTGTCCATCTGTTATCATCTTTTCTAGCAATATGTCTATCCCAACTCCACTTCAGTCTTTTAATTCTTTCAATGATGTCAGTGACACTCTTATCCATATATTGCATTTTCAATCTTTTATTACTCCTAACATGCATCTCTCCATAATTCTTTAAGTGGTCTAAAGTCTCTGTATTGCACTTCTATTAAGTGCCCAAGTCTCAGATCCATAAGTAAGAACTGGTAAAACACATTTATTAAAAATCTTTTTTTTACAAACACATAGGCATATTTCCTTTTAGTATTGCTATTTCTACCAAAAGCACTCCAACCAACTTTAATTCTATGATTAATTTTATCCATTATGTTTCCATATGTAGTAATAATCTGACTAAGGTATTTGTAGTTATTAACTTCTTTTAACTCATCATAATCAATCTTTATTTTCACCTTTTGAGAAAATCCATTGAACATTACTTTAGTCCTACTATTTTACTTTAATTTGATAACTCCCTGAATTTCTGAAGCATTATTTGCAAAAACAACTACATCATCTGCAAAATCTAAATTACTTAAATAATCTCCATTTACTTTTACTCCTTTAGATTTCCATTTTAATCCACAAAATACTTCTTTCAGCGCTGCTGTAAAAAGTTTTGGAGATATGAAGTCATTCTGTTTTTCACCATTCTCAATGTTAAACTTCCTAGTATCATTATGTAATCAAATTAATGCTGTTGCATTTTTATAAATATTCTTCAGAATATGGCAATTTCCTGAGTCTTTACCTTGATAATCCAATACTTTAATCATTGAAGAAATGCTTATAGAATCAAATGCCTTTTCATAATCTACAAATCCAAAGCACAATGGCTTCAGACAATATTCCTTGTAAAAATTGAAAACAATGTTGCACAATTCCGAGGATTGATGATACAAATTCCCATTGTACCTTAAAGATCCAAACTTTACAGATAATATTGATTACCAATTGTCAGTCAATCAGACATCTGCCAAATATTGAAGGGGAAAAAAAGGTTTTTTTTGAATGCATGTCATCAAAAACATTTCAAGATGTAGTCCTATAAACAAAAAAAACATCTTTGAATTAGAATAAAAGGATATTTTAAATTTATAGTCATGGTTGTCATATTAGAATGTAAATAGTAGTTGAAATAATTTCTTTTTTTGAATTAGAATTTTTTCTCTGGATTATGATAGTTTAATATGCCATTTTTGGATTTTCCTATTTGCCAAAAATCAACTCAGAAGAGAAAATTTGAAGATCTTTAACCCAGTGGAGAAGTTCTTGAAAGACTGCAAACTATAATAATACTAGTATATGTTTCTACATAGGAAAAATTAAGTGGCGTCTAAGAAAAATACTGCTACAGAAGATTTGAAATTCCTACACAATGAGTCTTGTTATGTATAAAATAATAGTAATTTCAAAATGTGTTTCTGAATAATATAAACATTTACATATTTTTAAATCATTTTTTGCCAATCGATATTTTAGTCTTTTTCTTCTTTTAAAAAAACAAAACAATGTATAATCATCAAAAAAGATAGTGGGAAAAAAAAGATCGACGAGAAATGATAGCACCTACCATCACACTAACAAGTGATTTTAAAGAACCTAAAAAAGAAAATAGATGATAAAGTCGTTCTGGAAAGATATTATTGATAACTAATCCTGTAACGTTTTTTCAAAAAAGTGTTTAGATGTTATTATATAAAAATAATCTTTTAAAATTGCTTAGGAATCTTTTTTCAGACCGATTTATTTTAAAAATTTTAGTTAAATGCTATTTTTTTTTTGTTTAAAATTTTTATTTTTGCAGTTAAAATTTTACATACACTATTAATTTTTCGGTATTTTCCATGTCATTGTTCTGGCATGAATAAAATTCATTTAAAATTATTTTATATTCAGAAATAAAAAGTTAACATTCTATACACGTTTTAATATAAATATTTACGTTTGCAAAGCAAAATTTAAAAAACAACTTGAATAAATATCTAATTCATTGTTTACTTATCTAAACAACAATGACGTAACTTTTTATAAATAATGTTTTTTTAATATCTAACATACAGACAATGTTGTTTTTTTGCTGAATTAGTGCTGATTAGAGCATTATTTAATTCCGGCAATATTTCTCTTTCTCTTCTCGTTCATCTCGCAGTTTTTATGTGATAAGCATGGCAACTTCTCGTCTTTTAGTTGATCGCTTAGCTCTTGTAACAGGTTAATTATTATGAATTGTTTTTTTAAAAATGAATTGATTACAACTTTACTTTAATATTATCGAAATATTTTAATAAAGGGGCTGGAAGTGGTATTGGAAGAGCAGTATGCCAAGCATTAGCTCTGGAACATGCCAAAGTTGCCGTAGCGGATCGTAATTTACCCTCTGCGGAAGAAACTGTAAAACTTTTACACACAGATAAAGGTTGTATTAAAATATTTTTTTATAGAGTTATTAAATGTAAGGAAATTATTGTTTCATTAGGTCTGCTAAAATTAAGTACAAAATACTATAATTTTGGTAAGATATCGAAAGTTTATTACATGTCTCAAATATAAATTTGAAACGGCGTGTTTTCCTTGCTTTACGATGGCAAAAAAAAAAAAAATGTTGTCAAGCATTGGTGGACGAAAGGTCGGCGACGGCTGCTTTGCAAGCGGTTGTCCCGGGTTGGCGGGTTCGCTTCCCGGCTGATGCTATGACACATGAGAAAAAAAAAATGTTAAAGAATTATTATTAAATTGCCCAGTTGTGATTAGTGAGGGTTAATTTTATTTACTTGAGAGAGATTAAAATTAGTGTTCGGATGTAAAATACATTCCCAAATAATTAATTCCCTATTGCATTTAAATATTGAATATGTAAATGAGATGAAAGCTTGACTTCAACTTAAAGCATTATCCATCTTAATTTTTTTTTTTTGTCAAAGCGTTGAACGGGAAACGAACCCAGGCCAGTTGCTTGGAAGGAGCTATGCTAATCGCTAGGCCACCAACGCTTGCCATCTTAATTTATTTTGTCAAGTTTATGAATTCAGAAAACTTTTATTTTTCTCAGTGGGTAAATATTAGTTTATTTATAAAGTTACACTGGCGGTGGATGTAGGCATAACAGGCAGATCGCAGCCAAATAAACAAATAACATAAATAAACGTGAGCTTATTATTATATTCACACAAATAGAGGCAGACCCCTAGTTACAAACTTATTTGGTTCTTGAGGTACGTTTGGAAGTTGAAATTGTTTGTAAGTAGAGGTCTGTAAAAAACATCAAAAAGGGTTTTCAAAATACAGTATTTATTTTTAATTGATTAGTATCTGTAGTTTTGTTTACAAATTTATCAAGAGTTAATTGAATTGTATTCTTTTTCTTCTCTTAATAGGAATTCTGTATTCTGTGTCTTTTTCTATTTACTTTGTACATGAGATATACACTCTCCATTAGGA
Organism: Epiperipatus broadwayi; assembly: GCA_028023455.1. Taxonomy (NCBI): domain Eukaryota; kingdom Metazoa; phylum Onychophora; class Udeonychophora; order Euonychophora; family Peripatidae; genus Epiperipatus; species Epiperipatus broadwayi. The sequence continues at coordinate 955,864 of JAQFVV010012504.1, read as the reverse complement.
TCACATTCTTCCATGATGGTCAAAAATTTGTCAAGATGCATGAAGGCTTCATTCATATTCTTGATTGTCAAACTCTCTTAACAATAAGTTCATTATCAGCTTCTTCATTTTGTATTTCATTCATCTCTTGTAATTTAATCAAGTCTTTATTTGAACGAGATGCCGAGTGAGATTGCATTAACTCATCACTATCTTCATCAGTGACATCTAAATTTAAGTCATTCATTATATTAACTATTTCAGTTAGGATAGCATCAGGAGTTTTTCCATGTCCATAGAAGTATTCATCATTTGTGGATATATTTTTTTCCAACAACTTCTCATTGTTGACTCTCTTATTTCAGCCCATGCATCCCCAATAATATTTATTGCATTCCATACATTATAACTTTTCCAAAAATCTCTTAGTATAGGTCCATCTTCTTTGTCAATTGCCTTGATTGCTTGAGTCATTAATCTTCTCATATAATACCGCTTAAAAGTAGCTATCACACTTTGGTTGGTCCATAGGTTATATTTCACTTGTAATAGGATGGATAAACACATTAACTTCTGGATATAAATTTTGCAGGGATTTTGTATGTCCAGGAGAATTGTCTAAGAGTAATATGGTAAATTATTCTCACTACAATATTGCCTAACAAGGCACAAAATGATGTGAGAACCAATCTCAAAAAAGCTGTGCAGTAGCCCAGACTTTAGAATTTGATTCCAAATGACTGGAAGCATTCTTTTATCTTTTCCTTTCAATGCTTTAGGATTTTCTGTCTGATAAATTAGCATTGGCTAAAATTTAAAACCACAAGCTAAATTACCTCCAAAAAGCAATGGTGCAACTGATTTTTGCTTTGCTAAATATGTATGTGCAGGCATCTTTTTCCAAAATAATCCTGTCTCATCTACATTGAAGACTAGGCATGGAAAATAAGCTCCATCGTTAATGATATTAAGTGGAAATAAATTCACTGGCAGCTTTCTTACCTGCACTGGCACTTTCCCCAATACATTTAATATTATGTAAATAATATCTCATTTTAAATTTGTGAAATCAGTCATTACTTGCTACAAATCCAACAGCAGAATCTTTTAATTTTTCCAATCTTCATGCAAACTAAGAGCCTTAGCTTAAATAATTGATAAACTCATTGGGATGCCTTTTTGATGTTGATCTTCAATCCATAAAGCTAAAGATTTCTCCATTTCATCCATTACTCTGCCATGTCTTTTTGAAACAATGTTTGAAGAAATATTTCCACAACTTTTTAACATATTCCTTAATTTTATTTTTGTTTTTCACAATTGTATATATGTTGATCAGTTTCAATTATCTGAATGTGCAATTGAAGCAAAAGATTCACCATTTTCAAAACGTCTAATTATATCCATTTTTTGTCTCAATCATTTGGAGTTTATGAGACCTTCATTTCTTTTTAGCTGTATCCAACACTGCTTTTTTTTCATTTCTCTCTCATGTTTTTAATTAATAAGAATGAAAAATTCACCAAAATAGATTGCTCACAAACTACTTTTAAAAATAAGCACTAATCTAGAGAATCTGTGACAATGCTAAAAATAAAAGTAATCAATGTCAAAGAGATGGGAAGATTTACTATATTTTATATAGGCTTTTATTGTTCTCTAAAATATACTAAATTAAATTCCAAAGCTTATCTTTCTTTAGAAAAAATTCAATTATGAATGTATGTAAATAGTTTTTTTTATCATGTGCATAGATAAAGATCTAAAGTCCAAAAGTGATTACGTAATAGCGAAATGTTTGTAACTCGAATGTTCATAACTATAGGACTTGCTGTATCTATATAGATAGATAAATGAAACTAAACAATCCTTGAGAAGTACTTATTAACATAAACATCTTTTGCAGTATATATACTACTTCTGTATACTACTAAGTATAATAAAATCTGTATCTCGTTATTCAAAACTTTTGCGTGCACACTTTACTCTGTCTGCTATAGCTTTTTGTGTGAGTGAGTTCTACATATATATATAGTTAATTTGTGTTCATAATTAAAGTTAAGTCCATGCTAATTTCTTGTAAATTTCGCTAGAGTGAATAATTATGTTTCAAAGGTACTTTATTCATTCTTTGTAAAGAAAACATTGGTTACATTTATTTACTTTTTTTTTTTTTTACAACATTAATTAAATCATAGACATTAGATACAACAAACGAATAAAAAAAACCCAGATATTATTATTGAGACAAGTATCTCATGCTATAGCTTTGAAGATTGAGAGAGTCTCAACCAGGTTTTTATATATACCTTGTATTCGGAAACTTTTCTATCCCTTTCTCTTATTGTTTCTAGCTTATTTTTAAAAGCAATTAGTGGTTTTCTTAAACTGTTTTTATAGACACATATGCATCTTGTGCACCATATAGCATAGAGAACAAAGATATTAGCATGTACATTCAAAAAAAGATTTTTACCAAATTCCTTAAACATATATCCAATATTTATATTTTTATTCTTAAATATGACTGGTATCATGAGAAATAAATGTGAGATTGGGTTTCGGACTCCCTTTTACAAAGACCACAGTAATCATTATTTATTGATTCTGTCTTTTATATTTGTAAAAAAAGTTGGTAGGTAATCCTTCTAAGTTGATCTTAACCAGAAAATCAAAGAATTTAGGTTCAAGTGATCAATATCTATATTTGTGACATAGCTTCTTATTTGTAAGTTCAAGTATAGACTTTTCATGAATTTTTGTGGCTGGGGAAAGTAATAAATATACTTCCCAATATTGATATTTATCCTTTGGGGGGATATAGACAAGATTTTGATTTCTAGTACTAAGACTCTAATGGCCTTTAAATATCCTGTATGTGGAGGTGATCTATCTGTATGTTATTTCTTTTCTTGAACGTAGACCCAGACCATTGCTTGCCAATATCACACTGGAGCTTTCTGATTGAGATTGATGAAATCTTTCTATCCCAGTGAAGTTTTCTTAGTAGTATATGACTGTGGTTAATAAATTTCTTAGTAAATTTTATTATTGGTGTATAATATATCATTCTAGTCATAATTAGCATGTTGTATAATGAAAGCTTAGCATATATAGAGAGATAAGCTTTTGTTAGGGAGTTAATTATATGTTCTATTTTATTTGTTAGTAAATTTTGAATACTTGTTCTCATTTGTGTAGGATTTAAGTAAAAAGGAAAGCTTAAAAAGAGGCTGGGTTTTCCTTTAAATTATTCTATAATATTGTGTCCTGTATAAATTTGCTGTTAGATGCTTAATGCATTGAATAAACTACATATTCTACATGCGACAAGTCAAAATATCCAATTGATGCTGGCTCTGTAGCCTCTAAATTTCTGTGCCCTAGGGGCTGCTTGCCTAATATGCTTATAACTGGGCCAACTCTATGGTAGTTACTGATGATATTAATTAGTTGCAGTTATAGTACTGGTAGTAAAAGCTGATCTTTTGACATCTTGATAAGTATTACATTTATAATATGAGAACTATTATATATTATTTTGTGAGTATTATACTGCTATGTATTTTAAGAAATCAGTGATATGTCTTTGATTTAGATATCTTTTGGGTTATATGTGTGTTAATAACAAATAAAGGATAGTTGGATATTTTATTTAATCGAATCTATACAAACCTAAATCAAATTACTTATAGAGAGTTGGGGATATTTACACTATTAGCTCATAAACTTAACAAATTTCTTAATAATTATCAGTACAACTTGTAAGGTTCTCTCTGGTGCTTTTGGATCTTCAGAGAGCAGATAATTTAGAGAGTTTTCAGAATTCTTGCCCAGGATTTAAATTTCTGCTTTACTGGAGGATTTTTTATTATTATTTTGACCTGTAATTAGTATGAGAGGCATCTATAGGTTACTGGTTATATCCTATTATATTACCAGATAGTTGTTGAACTAATTATTCAATATCCAGATTGAACATGTGCTGCATAAGTAATACATCAATTTAATTATACGACAATAAATGCTAGCCTAACAGCTTAATTTTTTGATTATATTAATCAAAAGGCATACATATCAAACGTTTTCTTATGACTGAATAAATATTTAAATTGCATGGTGGGAGCAAACATTAATATTTTTTTAAATTCTCATTTAAATTTCTTTTATTTTTGGAAAGTGCAGATAAATGGCAAGGACATTGTTAGATAATAAGTTGAAATGGAAATCCACATCATCAGTGAATCTCACTGGAATTTTTTTGTAAAGATTAAGAAAATGAAAGACAATTTTCTCAAGTTCAGAAAGAGGTAAATATTAATCTCACACTTTTTTTTAACTTGTGGAATAAAAAGTAATCTCGTGAGATTGAAACCATTCAGGATACATCCAATTCATTAATCTATTTTGATGATGGATTTCATAATTAAGGTTTTTAATAATATGAATCTCTGATCCTGCCTTGATTACAATATAGTTGTGTTTAAATATGCTAATTTATAATAAGGATCATGATGCTAAATATTTATGCTTTGACACCAAATCAGTTGCCATTACAATATTAAGATATATAGTTGCTATCTTGCCAGAGCTATAAAGTAATAAAGGAAATTAATATTTAAATGCCCATATATTCATAAGCAATTTATCTATATTTTCATATAGTATGGCAGCTGTTGTAAAAAAAAATGTATTTACACTTTTTTTTTTTTAAATATTTGAATACATGTATAACTTATAGTTTAGATGTAATTATAGGAGATTTGAACACAGACTTTCAAGCTCTCTTCAGCTGTTCACTCTATTTCATATAACCGATACTCATGACCACACACATGTGAAACAGTAAATGGTCTCCAATATCCATATTTGTGTTAAATATACTGAACCAGCAAAAAATATATATATATTGGAGATCGTTTATCTTTTTCACATGTATGTGGTCATATTTATCAGTTTTCATATTTATCAGTTTTATGTGGTTCAGCGCAAAATACATATATTGGAGATCATTTATCTTCTTCTCAAGTATGTGGTTATGTGTATCAATTAAATAAGATAGAGTGGATGGCTGAAGGGAGCTTTAAAGTCTGTGTTCAAATCCCCTATAATTACACCTTTTTTTTTGTATTATGCAAATCACATTATCTGCTTCTTAAATTTCATTATTTATTTCCAAAAATGCATATACATATTAAAAGCCAATATATTCCCATATATTTTGACATATCTAGTATAATCAAATTCATTTCAAGTAAATTATAATATACAGTAACATCAAATTATAATATACAGTAACATTTATTTTTAACTATATTAAAATTTTCAAATGTTTTTTTTAATGTTAAAAGTAAATTATTTTGAAATTTATTATTATATTGATCAAAAGGATAAATTTTAATAGAGTTCCTGTCAAGCTTTCTTCATTCTTGTAACTATCTTATCTTACTTGTTACTAAATTTATCACCTTTCATTGTCTAAAAATATGATTCAGTTCTATTTCATAATTTGATGAATGGTACAGTGTAGAGCAGTGTTCTTCAACCCTTGGTTCGTGGCCTAGACGGGCAGTAAAAAGTTTGTAATAATAAATAATAAGAGCTTAAACTTTTAATTAATATAGCCAATTTTTATTTATTTGTTCATCTCATTTTTATCCAATTAAAAAAAAAAGAAAACAGAACGAAAACAAAATCTAGTCAATCATTCATAAATTAATTTGTTTTTCTAGTTATCACAGATGTTTATGGGGGGGGGGGGGTAGAATTAAATTTTTTATTACTTTTCTAAAAAAATTTTAAAAAAAGTTTTTTATTATATAAACTCCATATATATATAAAACTTTATCTTATATATTTAACATTGTTGTTTTGATCAGTTATAACAATTATGCTTATCTTTAAGAAAATTTATCTATAGACTTCTGCCGGTCTGAGAAATCTTATCCTTATTTTTGCTGGTCCGCGGAACCGTATCCTTATTTTTATCGGTCCGCAGGTGTGAAAAGGTTGAAGACCACTGGTGTAGAGGGATTGAAAAACGAAAGCTAATAAATCAAGTCTCATTCGAGTAAATAAAACAAAAATCAGTTTGCTCAAATGAATGGAATCATTGTGCTCAATTCATTTGGGAGCTCAAATATCACATGACCTCTCAAATAACTAACTTTTATTATTATTTTGCTTCATATGTTTTAGTTTAATAATATCACATGATCGCTCAAGCAGTTTATCAAATGTTTTGACAATTACTTCAAATAAAGTGATTAGTCCATGGCCAAACAAATTTTGCTCATAATAAATGCCTTTTTTCACATGATGTTCTTCCATCTTTTTATGTACACATTATTTCAATTGCCACATTTTATCTCGTAAAATATCATCATTTTGATTTATTAATATATTTTTAATAATGCGCAACTATAGAGAAACTTGTTATTTTTATAAATTAAATACAGTTTAGTGTTTTCAAGAACCTATGGCGTTATCATATTCATAGCTAGATGAAATAGTATAATAAAAATATATTTTTAATATTTGTGTTCAAAATTATGTTTAATATTAATCTAATAAAATAATATCAACACATTCTTCTATGACCTATCACAAGTTTCGGCTATCCAACAGTCTTTCCTCAGAACTTTTCTCACTACTAAAAATCATTTAAGCTATGTGATATTATATGAAATTATATAAATTTTCAGATTTTATTGTTATATGTAATGACTAAATATCCATTACTGTGGTAATCAAAAATTGATAATATTAAAAATAATAATTTAGTATACGTATTTTAATTAACCCATGCTAGCTGTACAACATGTAGGTTTTTTTTCTAATGTGTGTACTATGTTTTGAATGTGGAACATAAGTAGAGAGAGATGATAAGTTTACAAAAAAAAAAGAAAGTATCTTGTCTCTATAAAAAATAATTTAAAATTTTATTAAATTTAGACTCTACATATGGATAATTGAAATTAATAATTTTTAAACAAATGAAGAATGATCAATAATCATTTGTGCAATAAAATATGCATATATATACTAAGGAGAATAAAATACTAAAATTATTTATCTGTATTCAAATAAGTCACTTTGGCTAGATGATGCAAAACATTCATTCTGTGTAAAGTAATATATATTTGAGTCATTATATGTTGTGTGAATTTGCATATATATATATATACTGATCTATGCTCATGTTATATATAAATAATCCCATATAAATAATAAAACAGAAAGCATAAATAAATTTTAATAAGCCCATATAAATAATAAATAAAACAGAAAGCGTAAATAAATTTTACAATACTGTGCATATATATATATATTATAAATATTATTTATAATACAATAATATTTTCATTTTTTAGAGAATTATTAATTTCTTTTTTATATGTATTTTACCAGTAATATATAAATTTAAACAATAATAACAAAAAATTATTTTTATAGAGGAACTTAAAATTATTTTAATATAAACCTTTAGGCTCACTTTCACATCATGCTTTCGGAGTTGATGTGTCATCATCAGCATCAGTCAAGAACTTATTGCAAGAAATTTTAAAACATTTTTCAAAACCACCAACAATTGTCATAAACTGTGCAGGTATTGTAAATAATTGTTTGCTACAAAACGTGGAGGAAAGTGTCTTTGATGATATCATTAATGTCAATCTGAAGGTAAAAAAAAAGTTTATTATTTGTATACTTTTATTACATAGATTACCCATAATAAAAAGGATTAGCCATCTTTCTCTATTTATAAAGCAAATCTATTTGTATTTAATGTGTAAGCAATTGAATATAATACCAAAACATGAGAATATAAATCTGCATTGTCATGTGCAAGCATGCATGTAAATTTGCTCACGTTTGATTATATTTGCTGAAAATTTGATGTGAAAATTGACATTTGTGTTTCAGCATAAATTTTAAGAAAACACATTTTTTTTATTATTCTGTTTTATTAGAGGGAATTTGAACCCAGACTTTCAAGCTTCTTTCAGTCATCCACTCCATCTTATACAACCGATACACATGACCACATACATGTGAAAAATATAAATGATCTCTATTTTGTGTTGAACCAGCTTGAAAGTCTGGGTTCAAATGTATACTATACTTGTATTTAAATATTTTGTTTTATCAATAATGTTCCTTTTGAAAAGAGGATATTAATATTTTTTTAGAAACTGACTAGGGACAATAATCAAACACTGTTTTTAAAAATTAAAAATTTTACATAAGTTATTTCCTGAATATTAAAATTATGAGTACATTGTCCTTAATATAGTGTGAAAGAAATTAAGAAAAATATTTAAGAGGAAAAGGTTTTCCATTTTTATTTCTCCATTTATTAGACTTGTTTTTTAACTGATTTAAATTTGATAAAAATTTTAAACAGCGGTTTAGAATTGTTTTAATCATTAATAAATTTAAAAGATTGGTGAAAAAATATGCACTTTTAGAATATTCTGTTCAAAACTGTTTTCAAAATGAATCCACCCCCTCCCTCTTAATTCTAGAAATATTGTTACATTAACCTATCTATTTATATATTGACATTTTTATTCAATTTGGGGTTTGTTTGTTTTTTATGGTAGATATTACTTAGAAAACTTCTCTATTTCTAACCATTTTTGCATAAACCTTATTTTTATAATGGAACCTTTTTTAAAGAATGTTAATTGAGATATAGAAGAACTATTATATTTCTTATACTGTATTTTTAAAATAAATCTTTTTCATGATCTGAAAGTTTTAGCTAGAGTAAAAATTGTAATATTTTACAAATTTTTTTTACCAAATTTAAATTTTTAATACCTCATGTATGTTCATGGAGTCCACATTTTGCCTAAAATGCATTACATTAACTGTTTATACTTTTTCTATATGGAATGTAATAAGTATGCACAGCTATAAAAAAGCTTGTTATTTCTATAAATTAAATATGGCTTAGCATTGGTGAGAACTTATGGCATTCTCGTATTCATAGCAAAATAATTCTATTTCATGTTGCTATGAATGTGAGAAAACCATAAATTGTCAAAAGTGCTAAGCCATATTTAATTTATAGATATAACAAGCTTCTCTATAATTGCATATAAGGGTGTTCAATACATTTATTACTAAAAGGCATTAGTATGTTTTTTTGCATATAACTGTTGATTAACTTTTAACAACATTTAATAGTCATGATTTCAAGAGTTAAATGATATCATCAGCAATTTGCTTGGTTAATTATTTAAATGTTATTAATAAGATAAATTTATATATTTACTCCTGTTTAGCAGTATGATGTGATTAAATCACTAAACATCACATGTTCATCATTCCCTGTGCTAACACAATCTGCTAACACAGAGACCTCTCTGGATGCAGGAAGGTTTGTGCATAAAGGTGAATGAGCTTGAATTTAAAACATTATTGTGTTTTCATTAGTTAGTTTAAAAAAAGATAAAAGGTGACTGCTGGAGGGTTGCATTCGATCCTAAGATCTAGATGCAGTGTTCTCAGATCCAAAGCTCTTCACTGATAAAAGTCACAAGGTAGAAATTAATCTGGGGGATATTGGATGAATAGGCACTAGATAGCGATTTTATGCACAAACCTTCTTGCATCCATTGATTACTCTGGTTTGCACTGAGTGGCATTACTGAATGAAGGGTTTTGCCTCAGTATTTATGTGGACAGTATGATTTTTTTAACTGCTCATTGCTATTAGGCATTAACAGTCTAAGTCTAAGAATGTTTATTAATTATCATTATTTATTTGTGTTGAAGGTGAATTTAGAGGTTTCTATTAAAAAATGTATAAAAAGCAAGCTAAGAGAGATGAGTCATGTGATTGTTTGATATAAATCAGATCCTGGCAAACTATGACTCAAGAGCTAATTTTATTGTTGGCATTTTTTTTGCAGCCAGGAACAAGTGATACTTTTAAATGATTAAACTTCATTATCCATTGGAATATTGTCTATAATGGTTTGCACTACACTAAAAAAGTAGAGTAGTGACAGTCATAAATTCACATTTTTTGAGTGCAACACCATTTCATCTTGTTATGACATTTTATTAGCAATGTCTGTCTTATATATCAAAACAAAAAAATGAGAAAAACATGGATGAATATCATACTTCCAGGCGAAAAATATTTTTTTTTTTTTTATGTTATTGAATTAAATGCAATGGCTAATTATGTTAGAAAGAAATATATATGGTTACAATATTTCCAGCTCATAGAAAAGCAACAATCTGAAAAATTAAGAAAATTTAAAACAGAATATCTCATTATAACAATTTTTTCCCCTTAAAAACACCTGTGAGCAAAAACTGACTCCTCTTTTATCTAAGAAAAGAAACCCACTTACTGTGGTGAGTTAATAAAATTGTGTTCAGTTGTAGTAACTGAAGATAACTTGTCAAGACTTTTTAAATAAATAATTCTTGATTTTAATCATAGCTTAAAAATCCTTAAATATTTATTTATTGGCTCATTACAAAAAAAAACGTTTTCTGATTTCTCATATATACTATTTTTAAAAACAGTATATATGAGAAAGTCAATATATAATTGTAATTGTATACTAGATTATTTCTATCATTTCTTTGGAAAAATAAAAATTTTATTGAATACATTTGATTGTTAGTAATAGCACACAGATTAGTATAAATCATAACATTTTGAATGATATTATTCTCTTCTTTTCTTCGGGTATTAATAGCCTAACCAGTAATAGTACTAGCATGGGAATTGAGATAGGGACTTTTAGATTTGTGAATATTGAACTTCAGGTGATGCCTATTCCTAATTCTAAATGATGGAGGTAGTCCTACAGAATTACGTCTAAAATAATATTACAAACTTTCAGATAAATATTAGAATTTATAGTTTTGAAGCAAGTTTTTTCAGAGTTGGCAGCCATTTTTGAATGAAATTACTTTAAACTAATTGAAAAAAAAATTCCGAAGAATCATCTCAAGCTCAGAGAAATGAATTTTTTTTAAGAAATAGAATAGAATGAAATATATATTATTAAAAAGTATATACATTGAAATTTTTATTAACACAAAAAAAACAAAAAAACATCCAGTTAGCTTCTTGAGTGAGAAATAGGCAATTATCCTATAATTATCATCTTTAAACATTCTTAATCTCATCTTGTTCAATCAGTTTTTTATTTATTTTTAATATATTTTGGGTTTTCTTGTGAAATTTTTTTTTACTTTTATGCACAAGTATATTGTATATACTTTTAAGCTAGATGTAATTATAGGACACTCCCAAATTTTGTCATTTACTCCATCTTATACAACTGATACACGTGACCACATACATCGGAAAATGATAACTGATCGACAGTTTATATATTTTGTGCTGAACCAGCACTCATCAGTTGATCCAGATCATCATCTCCCACACTCATATATGACAGTGATTGGTTTATATTAAGATAGCAAATCTTCACACTTTAACAAACAGGCTTCAATCTTCTCCACTCTCCAACTTTTTAGCTGTCCATATCATTGAAAATCTGATGCTGGCAAATTTAAAGCACTTATTGCTAATTTTGTTGTCATACCCATGTTGACTGTAAATCATTCTGACTCTTCATATGCAGGACCTTAAGCCCATTTAAAACCATGAAAAAGGATGGGCAGAATATAGGCTGAATATATAATATTTAAACACAAGTATATTGTGTTCACTTTTAAACTAGATGTAAATTATAGGGGATTTGAACTCAGACTTTCAAACTCCGTTTTGTCATTCACTCCATCTTATACAACTGATACACATGACCACATATAATGATCTCCAATATATGCATTTTGTGCTGAACCAGCACTTATCAGTTGGTCCAGATCATTATCTCCCACATTATATATATAATCAGTGCTCAATTTATATTACAATAGCAAATCTTCAAACTCTAATGGACAGGCTTCAATCTTCTTCATTCTCCCACTCTTCAACCATCCATATCATTGAAAATGAGATGATTGAATGTTCAAAGCCTTTGTTTGCCAATTTATTGTCATACCCATGTTGACCGTAAATCAATCTGACCACTCATATGTATGACCTTAAGCCCATGATGTTAATAATTTGATTATTCTTATTTGATTAATAATAGTGCATCACTTATTTAAAAAATTAAATGATTTATAATATGAATTCATATATGTTTTATAAATAAAACCATGAAAACATCACATGATCATCATTTCCTATGCTTACACAATCTGTTAATACAATGTGGCAAACTCTCCATACAGTAGTGCCAATCAGTGCAAGCCTTAGTAATCAATGGATGCAAATAAGTTTGTGCATAAAATCCCTATCTAGTGTCTACTCATTTTGCATCTATTAATTACTATGGCTTGCACTCAGTAGCACTACTGTATGGAAAGTTTGCTACTAAAAAAACCATGGAAGAATTAGTTGGGATCAATATAAGTACTGGTGCGGTGAAGTAGAAAAAGTGGCAAATAGGGTTTTAGGTGAGAATATTTAGAAGAATAAAAGTAATAGAAAAGTGAGAGTCAGTAAAAGTATAAAAGAGAGGGGAAAAGCATGCAGAGAATTTAAGTGTGCTATTAAGAATGTGAAAAAAATGTTGATGTTAATGGGAAAAGTATTTAAAGAAAAAGAAGTTGGCCAAAATAGATAATTATGGAGAGAGAATGATGGGAGTAAAAAAATTTGGAAATATATTAAAAAGAAGGAATGTAGGAAACAGAGAAATAGTATTACTCAATGATGAGGGAATAGAGTGTAACTCTAGAAATGAATTAGAGACAGTATTTTAAATAAGTATGTAATGGATATAGAAAAGATGTTAGATGTGAAGGACAGACTGATAACAAACATAAAAGCATATAGTAATTGAAATGTTAGGTTTATAGAAAATGAACTGAAGAAGCAGGGAAGAAATTGAAAAGTGGAAAGGCAAGAGGTTTAGATGGAAGGGCAGCAGAGATGGTAAATTTAAGACATAGGGAAAAATTAAACCTATTACCAAGTTTAATAAGATGGCACAGAAGAGAGATTTTCCAGATAGTTGGAATAATACAAGAGTAAGGTTACTATTTAAAGGAATGGGTAAGGATCATAGAAAGTTAAGTAATTTTAGACCGATAGCAATAATGTAAGTGTTATATAAAGTTTTTGCATATATGGTGGCTGAAAGGATAAAAAAATGGTTGGAAGATAATAATATAATGGGAGAAATACAAGGAGGCTTTCGATCCGATAAGTATATAGGAGATAGTTTATTTGTAGTTACACAACTTATGGTAGACAGTTACATATGGTTTTTGTAAATATAGAGAAGACATATGATAGAAATAGATTATGGGTAAGTTTAGTAAATTTGGGGATGGGTGGAACTTTAGTGGATCTTATTAAGAGATTGTATGAAAATAATTACTATATATATCAATTAGGGAGTATATAATCAGTCAAAGTTAAAAATGGGCTGGGACTAAGGCATATCTGATCTTGCCTTCAGAAGTGGACAGCAACAACCCAGGTGAATACCCAGGGACAAAACCATTAAACAAGGATGATGAACAAGACAAGAACAGCAATAAACCTAAGAAACCAACAAAGCGGATAACACATTATCCAGCTCATCTCGATGACTAAGTTCTCTAGGGCTAAATTTAGCTAAGGGGAGGGATGTCATATCTGACCTTAACTTCAGAAGTGAACTAGTCTATATTCATTCCTCATCTGATCGGATTCAGCATTCATTGCGGCTAATCAATGTGTAAATATGTGGATAACCAATGTTTAAACATATGTATAACCAATGTACAAACATGGCCAAAGGGTAAAACATAAGTATTTCCAATGTGTAAACATGTGATAAACCTACCATTGGTTACTATGGGCCAATAGGCAGCGATGCTCTCTGAATCTGATTGCTACCAGTAAGATAGAGGATCTGGCAATAAATAGTCAACCTTTTTGGAGGCAAGAAAGGAAGAGAGAGAGAGAATGTATGTCTAACATGAACGACTTAATGTGCTCTCAATTGAAACCACTTCCAACAGCGAAGGTGTTCATTACTGATATGTTTACACAGTGAGGCAAGGACTGGAAGCTGCTAAAACTATGGTCGACTCGAGGCAAGCTGTCCAGTACAGCTGGGAGAGTCTTGACTAGAATTTGAGGCAAGCTATCCAGTACAACAAGAAGAGTCTTGACTAGAACCTATGAGGCAAGTTAAATGTACAGCTGGAAGTGAGAGAGTCATTCAGCCATGACCAGCTCAGTTTTAACTACATTTATCTATATCCAATTATATTTATTGAGTGTTCATATTTTTATTGATATCACTGATAGTTTGAGTCTGAAACCTGCAATTCAGACCAAACCTTTGAAAAAAATGGAAGAGATCATAGAAGGACTAGGAAGAGGGACAGAGATACCATTAATAGGTCACAAGGGAGTATATATATAATCAGGTCTTTTATTTGCAGATGATGTCTTCTTGTGCACAGAAAGAAGGGAAGATATGGAAATTATGCTAAGGAGATGCACAAGGCTAGATAAGGAGATGGGATGAAATTTAATGAAGAAAAATCAAAAGTAATGATGATTAATACTGGAGAAAGAGAAGACAAAGAATTTTTATTGGGGGATATAAAATTTGGTGACTATGTATAACTATTTAGGAATCATTTTTTGCTTGGATAAGTAGGAGAAAAAAATGATAAATGAAGCAAAGAAAATAACGAAATAGAAGTGTTTTTATTTAATAAATAACGAAATAAAAATGTTTTTATATAATAAATATGATATAGCTAGAATTGTATGGAAGGAAATAGCAGTAGCAGGGTTAACATATGGTCACAATGTATTACGTGTTAATAAAGGGGTATTAGATTACTCAGAAAAAGTACAAAGAGGAGTATGAAGACATAGCAGATGTGTGGATGGCAAAAGGGACAATTCAAGGAGAAATGGGATGATCAAGTGTTTATACGAGAGATGCAAAAGCAAAATGTTCAAGAGAATAGCCAATTGGGTTATGAGTAAAGGGCAGGCAATAAAATGGGAGAGAAAGATAGTATGGTATGCAGAAGATTTGGTTAAAGAATTTATGCCGTATACTTATACAAAAGATGGGATGATTGTGTTAGGAGAATTGTTGAGTGTTATAGTGGCAAGAAATGGAATAGAAGAATGAATGCATTAATAAAGAATAAGGAGTTGGAGAGATTGAGAATTAGTATGGAGAATAAAAAGAGTTTAAATATATATAGTATATATAGTAAACAGAATATTGGGTGTGAGTTAATTAGCAAGGAAAGTAGTTTACTGTTTAAGGTTCGAGCAGTATCTTTAGCAACAAGGAAATATACACATAAATGGAAAAATATGGATGATTTAGTCTTCAGGTTATATAAGGAAGGCATTGAAAATATTAGGTATCTATCAATTGAATGTAAATGTCTGCAAACAGAAAGGGTACAAATAATGAAGTGGATGTCAAGCATTGGTGGTCGAGAGATCAGCGAAAGCCACTTTACAAGCAGTTGTCTCGGGTTAGCGGGTTCGCTTCCCGGCTGATGCTATGACACATGAGAAAAAAAAATAATGAAGTGGATGAATAAATATAAACAGTGATTATACAGAAAAGTGGGTTCTTGGATTTTATTCTGGGTTTAGAAAAAGATAAGGGTGATTTAGTTATAAAGGCCATGGAATTGATAAAGGTTATGTTGTAGAAATGAGATGGAGCATGATAGAGAAGAATATGGGAGTAACTTAGGGTGGGGAATGGAAAAGGGAGAAAGTAAAGAGGCTAACAGATTTCTTTGGGCATAGTATCTGAGAGATTCTTGACTCCAAAAAAGAAGTCATAATGCATCTCATCTCATCATTTCATACTGTATTAAAATAGTGTAGACAATATTTGTAATCTTCTTTCTTCTTTTTTTAACTTATATATGTATTGAATATATTATTAAATATAAATTATATCCGTTCTTGTTTTTATTTGCTTACAATTTCAATTTTTAAAAATTAAAATGGTTTAAAAAACTCTTAATTAATAAATTATATCAAATTAAAATATAAGCTAAATTAAATGTTATAGAAATATAGACTATTATCATCATCATAATCATCAACCATTATCAATCCACTGCAGGATGAAGGTCTCTCCAAGTTCATTCCATTTTGTCTGATCTTTAGCTTCTCTTCTCCACATAACCCCTGCACACTTTCTTATTTCATCCATCCATGTCACATGTGGTCTCTTTCTGGGTCTTTTACAATCTCTTGGAATCTAGTTTAAGATTTCAATTGTCCATCTATTATCATCTCTCCTAGCAATATGTCCAGCCTGACTCCACTTCAGTCTTTTAATTTTTTCAATGAGGTCAGTAACACCTATTTGTTCTCTTACCCATATATTGGGTTTTCGATCTCTTCTTGTTACTCCCAATATGCATCTCTCCATACTTCTTTAAGTGGTCTGAAGTCTCTGTATTGCTCTTCTATTAAGTGTCCAAGTCTCAGATCCATAAATAAGAACTAATAAAACACATTTATTAAAAACCTTCCTTTTCAAACACATAGGCATATTTCCTTTTAGTATCAAGTTATTTCTACCAAAAGCGCTCCACCCGAATTTAATTCTGTGATTAAGTTCATCCATTATGTTTCCATCTGTTTTCGATCTCTTCTTGTTACTCCCAATATGCATCTCTCCATACTTCTTTAAGTGGTCTGAAGTCTCTGTATTGCTCTTCTATTAAGTGTCCAAGTCTCAGATCCATAAATAAGAACTAATAAAACACATTTATTAAAAACCTTCCTTTTCAAACACATAGGCATATTTCCTTTTAGTATCAAGTTATTTCTACCAAAAGCGCTCCACCCGAATTTAATTCTGTGATTAAGTTCATCAATTATGTTTCCATCTGTATTAATAATCTGATCAAGGTATTTGTAACTGTTAACTTCTTCTAACTCATCTTAATCAATCTTAATTTTCATATTTTGAGAAAATCCATTAAACATTACTTTAGTCTTTTTAACATTTATCTTTAGTACTACTTTCCTACTGTGACAGTCAGATGATGTATGTTGGTTTAAACCAGTTTGAATACTAGGCGAAAGTACCTCGAGCCACCCATACACGAGATATTAAATCAAGAATACTATGACCTCTGCCCTATTCGCCTATTCTCGAGGCTAACTACGAACCAATAATATTATCTGAGACACGCATAAATTATTTTCTCATCCGACCACAAAGCTTAGCATCAGCGGTAGAGACATGGACGGTAACACCTACGGAGCTAAATAGTTAAATGTGCATAAAAGTACTATGAAAAATGTGTTTTGCGTGCCTGGATCATTGGAAAAGTAAAATAAAGCATTATAATAAAATTAGGAAACTCAAGCTTTTTATAGTTAAATAATATGTTTAATTAATGACTTTAAAATATTAAGAAGGTTTTTAATGACCTCCGCTATTCCCCTAAATTAATGAAAAACTAATTAGATAATCAAAACAGATTAAACGATATAATATTTTTGCGGTGTAAGTCTTTTCTTCCCAATTTTAATAAAATTGTCAACTCGAATCTCCTCGATAAAGTACAATAATAAAAATCTTTCGCAAAGCATTTTCTAATTGCTTTGCACTAAAAACAGACAGTTTAAAAATTATTTAAGACGTATATAGCTAAATCAGATGTACGTAATAAGCTAATGGTGGACAAAAAAAGGCGTTATCGAGGAGATCAAGTTGGCAAACAAAGGAAACTTACTCGTATGGAATTTAGAAACATAAATAAAATTGGAAAGAGATTTTAAATGAAAAAATTAACTTTTAAACTTAACCACAATGGAATACAAAATATTTATACATATTAGTAATGAAGAATAGTGAAGGAAAAAGGGTTAAATATATATAGATAGATGATCACACAATATATATCTAAGATTAGTCTAATAAAAAAATGGTTACATTAGAAATATAATTAAATAAAAGAATTCAAAATATAATTCAATTAAGAGAAGGTATGAACAAAAGGGTAGAAAGTAAATAGTTCAATGGAGGAGAGATATGATTACCGTCCTGGTTCTTTGGTCATGTTTCCTATGGTGTTCGGACCGTCGATAGGTATTTGTCCAGACAAGGAAAATGGATAGACGCAGCATGGTTTCACGAAAAGTCCTACAGACACGGCACAGAATTCAGATTATATTGGGTAGATACTATGGCATTTTGATGGTATTTAGGAACCTCGGCGATAGGCAAAGCTATTTGCCTAGCCAAGCATAGTAGAATCCATCAAATTCATATGATTTTTAGCTTGAGCATGTTCAAACTTCTCCATGATTTTGAAGACAACAGTTGTATAACTTTTTGGAATAAAATCTCAACAAGCAAAAGCTGAAAGAGTTCTGCAGAGAGAAATCTGAATGCTATTTCCAAAAGGAAAATCTGAATGCCAAGTCTTTTGCTCACTCTCCTATTTATATGTTTTTTTGTAAGCTACCCTCTATTGTTTTGCCTATCATCTTAGATCTTGATAAGCTCACCCACACTCCTTTGTTTCAAGGTAACATTTTCTAAAAATAACTTTTACTTTTTTCTTCTAAATTTCTTTCTTTAAAGTTTGAATTTTATTAATTAAAAAAGAGAAAGCCATCTTTAATTTGCCTTGAATGGGCTAACTAATTACAAGCATACATTCTTTTAGAAAATGTTGGTGGGCTTATCTCAAAATAAATCATACGCATATTTTAACAAGAAAAACTATATTATTATTTCTTTTAATAAAATAAGCATTTTTAAAATAAACATTTTATTTCAGCAGAATTTTGCATTAACTCATATATATATACGCTTGACGTATAAATATGTTTGACTTATAGGTTTGACAAGTAATTTTTATTAACAGAAATTTAATCTTGAAGTGGAATTTATTTAAAATGAAATAGTTAAATGCAAATACAAATTATATAAACGTAATTAATTTTAGCTTTAATGCAAAACCCTGCTGATATTGGACTATAAACTTAATTCAGGTCTATAATACTAACCAAGTTTATAGGAGGTTGTGAAGCATGGATCGGGCTTCAGATCCATTGCTTCACTACTTTCATCTGATAACTCCTGCAACATTTCCTACAGCTCTAAAGCATTATTTTCAAAAAACAACTACATCATCTGCAAAATATAAATGACTTAAAATTAATCTCCATTTACTTCCACTCCTTTAGCTTCCCATTTTAATCCACAAAATACTTCTTGCAGCACTGTTGTAAATGTTTTGGAGATATGCAGTCGTCCTTACACCCTTTTCAATGTTGATTTTCTCAGTTTTGTTATGTAATCTAATTGTTGCTCTTGCATTTTTATATTTTTTAAAATATGACAATATCCTGGATCTATACCTTGATGATCCAATGCTTTAATCACTGAAGAAATGTTTATAGAATCAAATGCCTTTTCGTAATCTACAAATCCAAAGCATAATGGCAACTCATATTCATTTGTCTTTTCTATAACCTGTATATGCACTTTTAAATCCAGCTTCTTCTCTTGGTTGGTGGAAATCCAATATTCTCTGTAGACAAGTTGTAATTATCTTTGTAAAATTTTGTATAAAACTGATATAAGGTTGATAGGTCTGTAATTCTAATATCTTTCTTTATCACCTTTTTTAAATATTAATATTATTACTGCATTCTTTCAATCATCTGGTACATCTTCATCATTTAGACATTTGGTATATAACTTTGCTAAAAAAAATTCTATTTCTTCACCTGCTTCTTTTAATATATCAATTATAATTCCATCATTATCTGGAGTCTTTCTTTTCTTCATACATTTAATTGCATGTCTCACTTCATTTAAAATTCTGGGCAATTCTGAAGTTGTAATAGATATAGGAGGTACCTCCTTATTCTTTATTACTATATAATTCTAATTCTTGATAAAAGTCTTCTACCCATTTCACGATGCCATCTCTCTTTGTAGACTATACATATACAAATGTATTAATTTAACAAAAATTTAAAATAAAAAACATAAGTTATATATATATTTATATATAAAGAATGATAGCAATAAAGTCATGAGTTATAATTATATAATATTAGGTAAAATAAGAAAAAAAAAACAATTTCAAATATAAATGTAATTATATTTGTTATTTTTAGTGTATTCATATATATATGCATGTTTTATAACTGATGAAGGCTGCTGGTTCGTAGAAATGGTAAACAAATAAAACAAGAACAAGATCTTGCATTGAATAAGCGAATGTGGAAATAATATATTTGATTATATTAACAGTATAGTTGCATGGGTATTGTAGTCATGATGATTAATCTTTGACCTTTGCAATACACAAATTTTTTCACTGTGCACAAGTAAATTAAAATTGAAAAATGTTTTGTGATTTGTGCTGAAACTAATACAAGGTTTATGATATATAACTGTTTTTTTTAAATACTTGTGAATTAATTTTTCTTGTAATGAAATTGAAAATTGCAATGATTAAGCAGAGACTTGTATAATTAGGAAAAGAGATGAGGAAAAAATGGGAGATTTTACAGATCTCAATTTGAACACTAAAGATAAAGTTAGTATTGGGAATGGGTTTTTTTTTTTTTTTGGGGGGGGGGGGGTTAAAGGAAACATAATGAAAACAGTATAATATGGAAATGAGTAAAAAGAACAAAGTGTTTAGAAAATAGAAAAGAAAGAATAAAGAAAGTGTCAATATATATAAAGAAATAAATAAATGTATAAACTATGTAATATTCTTTAATGAAATGAATTTATGAGCTGTATTAACTGATATTTTATATTACATGAAATATTTTCGAAAAAAATAGTGAGCAATTGGTTATGTAGCAGAATAGCTTTCTGATGAATTAGTTTGCTGAACAAAAAAAAAATTATATGACTCCAGCTTGAACCTTGCTGTTTCAGATGTACTGTTCCATGATCCAAAACTTTTTACTAATGAAAATAATAAGCTAGCAACTAGTCTGGGAATATTGGATAAAACAGCACTGGGTAGGGATTTAAGTGTGATCATCTGGCATCTATTAGTTGTTAAAACTTTTACTAGGTGGCATAGCTATGATAAAAGAAAAAGAATATACTGCAAAAAAAAATCAATTGAGGTATATGGAAAGTTAAAATAAATGTGTCAAGCATTGTTAGTCGAGAGGTCAGCGCAGCTGCCTTGCAAGCAAGCAGTTGTCAGATGGTTGTTGCAGGTTCGCCTCCCGGCAGATGCTATGACATAGGAAAAAAAATATGTAACACATTAAATGAAAGCTATGTAGACAATAGCTTATTAGACAAGAAAAATGAACCTTATAATCAGATGTATTTGTTTTTAAAACTATATTAGTGCACAGTGGATTTATTTTTAATAACGCAATATACAATGGATGGCATTGGTGAATCAGGAAAGTGATAATTGACAGTGCCTTTAATGATCGCTCTAAAATAAATATGGAAATCAAGGGAAACTTGTTGCAATCTCAGAAATACTGCTATTGGATTGTCATCAAATGCAATAAATCAACAGCAATAAATTTAAAAATGCAATACTTGTTAATTAAAAATGAAGACAAATAACTATATAAGAAATATTTATTTATTATATGATTAATTGTTCGGGGTATCAAATTATGCTTAAGTTTCAAAATGATTAATGAAGCACAGTAATTGTTTTCCATAAATCATCCTGAATTTTTTTTGTTTCTTTGGGTGACAATTGATTCAGGAAGCTTCATTTTTTGTCTGCCATTCTCACAATGGGATAAATTACTCGTGGAAATTTTGAGAAGTTTTTATGTTGGATAATAAACTTTTAATTGAAAAATAGAAACCTAAACACATTATAACAACACTTCACTTTATATTGCTCTCATTTCTTTTGTTTGCTCATAGTTTTGTAGTTCGTGCTAGTATTCTCCTAACGTTGATATTTGGTACTGTGTTCTTGAATGTACACATTTTTTAAAACAGGCTAAAAAATGTTGTAATTGCTACAAATTAATAGATCTACTAAGAAACAAATATTATTTATTATACATTTATCATATTTAATTTTTATCACAAAGTTTACAATTAAATATTTTTTGAACTTTGTTTTTCATTTTTATGTACATGATTAGAAATTAAAATTTTTAACGGATAAATGGATAATAAAAACCAAACTTTCAGAAAATGATAAAGATAATAGCAAGGAAAGAATATTTATATATGGTAAAATGACTTTCATTATTACTATCTTTATATGCTTATAATGGGATGATTACAACAGATAATGGTCACATAAAATTTCAATCTAAGTATGGTGAAACTAGTGTAAAAAGATTGTGTACCATTCAACTAGAGAACATAAGTCTTTATTCTATTATTTTGAGTAGAATATATCATGTTGAGCAGTAAATATCCATACATGTATTTAATAATGGCATGTGTTAAAAAAGTAGTTTAAATATGGGATATGCATTGGTGTTTATATTAATTGTTATATTGCTCTTCAGCTGAGTTTAAAGCTCACATTTGGGCTAATATTAATACAACAATCTCTATCAAAATAAATAGTTATTAACAACATCAATATATTTATCCAAAAGGTCAGTAAATCATTATTAAAGTTGTATAAGACTTGTACATTTGTAGATTTACTTATAATACTATTAATATTCATTTCAAGTAAATTGAATACCCCCCCCCCTTATGTTCTAGTGTCCATTGTGCTTGAGTTAGCAGAATAAATTATTTCTTTTGTGAATTGCTTTCTATAAAAAAACAAAGAACAATAAAAAATATTTCTAAAATATTTGCTTTTAATTTTTTAATAGGTTAAAATATTCATTTATTTTAATTAGTTCTACATTTATATATTTGTTATTAAAAATATAAAATTCTTAAGAAATATTTTAACTAAAAATATAACTATTGTATAATTATATTATTAGTAAATTAAGTATATTGTTTGAACTAGGTTTTATGAAGAGCATAATTATCCTTAGTTGCCTTGGAAATCTTTCTCTTCTTTTTATAATTGTATAGTCACAAATAAGATCAGAATTGTAAATATAATTTTAATATATATATTTTAATGTTCGGTGCTGTGATTGGTAGATAATTCATAACAATTTTGTCCTATCACTTGATTAAAAATATATTTTTTTTGTTTTAGTCATCATATGATCATTATTTTTGTTTTTTACCAATCTATTAGAACTGCCTTGTCTCTTTCATCTGTAGTTCCTCTTTTTCACATTACTTCAGCAGACTTGCTTAGTTCATTCATCCCACATATAATCTCATTTTAGGTCTTATAATAATCTTTGGATCTAGATTAAGAGTTCAACTAACCAACCTTGTCTAGAGAGTATGATAAATAGGAGGTGAATAAATATATTTTCTTATTAACATATTCCAAAATATAGTTATATTACCAACATTTTCAGGCTATTCTATGTTGGTAATGTTAGTCACCATGCCTACAACATTTCAGGTCTCTTTTTGGACAAGGACACAATGAGGTTACATAGACCTTTTTCTTACTGCAGGGTCCAATAACTCAAAATGCCTTATTAAGATTCACGATAGCTAATGAAATTGTCAGGTAGTGGAGTAAATTAAGGAAATTTTAACAAGAATTACTTTACAGTTGGATGAATCAATTGATCTCTCTGACTGTGCACAACTTCTTGTTTTTTAGCAGATATATATATCAGAATGAAATAAAAGAGAAATTTCTTTTTTGTAAACTCTTGAAAGATACAACAAAGACAGTGAACATTATGAATTTGGTAAATGATTTTTTTTATTCAAATTCCCTTTCATGGGAATTAGTACAATCTATTTGTTCTCCTGCTATGTTGGGGTGGGGTGGAGGACATGTTTCATCACTTTTATGAAAACTTAATTACTGTGTATTTTTTATTATAATGAATAGGGAATACCAGATAATTTACTAAAAGTCAAGGGGTTATGGGGATCAAAAAGATTGGGAACCCCCTGAACTAACCAATTCTATTTCAAACTTAATTTTTTCAGTGCTAACAATAATACTTCTTTGCTTTTTGATATATTTCTCCATCAGTCTTTCCTTATTTCTTCCATGATACATTTCTTCATCTTTTGCTAAGAAATCTGAACTCCTTGTATTGTTTTTATAATAAGCATTGATATTTCAGATCTGCATATAAATATAAGACAGTAGTAAACATATTTTAAAACAGATGAGCCTTTTTTCTTGTTTATATTATTTCCACCCAAAACACTCACGCTCAGTTTATCATGACATAATCAATGACCACAATGCATTATGAGTTTAGAAAATAACTAATGTAAAATATATGTCCAATGTGTCATTCATGTTCCAAGATTTTCAAGTATTAAAGAATCAAATCACATCATCTGTGAAAGGATCAACTGAAGTTAATGTGGCAAGAATGGAAGTTATGTACTATGTAAGATGAATATTACTTTTTGAATGATTGTAAAATAAAAAAATTAACTTGAAACAGTTTTAATTTTTTTTTTTTTTTCGCAAACAATATATATTTTATTTTTAAGTTTTTTATTAGCAGTTATATACTCAAAGTGCCAATACTTTATGACTAATTCTGCAATTTTTAATAAAAATTCTGAAATAATAATTTGAATGAATATTAATTTTATTTACAGGGAACTTTTCTTATTCTACAAGCATTCAGTAAATTAATGATTGAATATGAAGTAGAAAATGGTTCAATGATTACAATAGCCAGTATAGTAGGCAAAGTAAGTTCTTATATACGTGTGTGTGCCTATTGTAAATATGTCATAGCATTTTGATAAATAAAATAAAAATTAAAGGAATTTTTCTTTTTAATTGTTATTGCAAACTATAGTAAAACAAAATCAGTTCTCTATTCTAATGACATTTATAGCTAGCTTTAGTAATCAATGATTGCCAAATGATTACATCCTAATCTTCAAATTGGTTTCTAGTTTTTGCTTTTATCGATGAGCTTTGGTATTCAAAGCTGGAAATAAAGCTCTTAAGCATTCAGCAAACATATTTAAATTTATTTTACTATTTGAGCTAAAAACCTGAAATTTAAAACATTTTTAAGATTTTAAACCCAAACTCACCATTTGGACAATTATCATTCTGTTCTTTTGTCTATGATGCAAGAGTAGAGAAGCCATTGTCTGCTTCATTCTGTCAAGATGATAGAGGGCAAGGTGGAAAAACTCATTGCTAAGTCTCAGAAAAGAAGCCATCTACATATGAAGAAGCTATCCAAATATATGTCTGCTAAGCATTAACCTAAATGAATAAATCTGATGTCCAACACTACAGGAAGAACTAACTGCCAAAATAAGACTAAATTGATTTCTAAGCAGTCAAAATGAATTTGAAATAGTGACTTAAACCCACTATCACCATAGCTATGGTTTAATGAAAATGCTGCAAAATAAACCAATACCTAAAAGAC
Organism: Epiperipatus broadwayi; assembly: GCA_028023455.1. Classification (NCBI taxonomy): domain Eukaryota; kingdom Metazoa; phylum Onychophora; class Udeonychophora; order Euonychophora; family Peripatidae; genus Epiperipatus; species Epiperipatus broadwayi. The sequence goes on along the minus strand of JAQFVV010012504.1, from coordinate 930,369 downwards.
TGCATGAGAAATTATTATGCTGCAATAAGAGATATGAACTTTAAACAAATTTCTAATTAATCATGAACTATCTCTGATCTAGTAAAAATGTTAGTGAATAATTATTAGTTTAAATCTATCATATATGGTGAGAGATTAATATGCTATTTTCTTTAGCAAGCCATAATTTATCAGCGATATTTTTAAAGTAATAATTTTATAATACTCAGTTAAAGCATATTTTCATAATCTCTGGTCATGCTATTAAAAATTGTGTGTTAATTAAATCAGTTATTTCTACTTTATTTAAATATAAATAATGTTAAAGCTGTAAATTTATAAATTAAAAATGGAGTTCAATCATGCTGTGTAGACAAGATAAATTGAGGTTGTATCTAATAGGTTTCAGACTGAGCGAACTGCACTTTTGTTTTTGAGATATTGAAAAAGTGGATGGCTATCAATTCAGATTATACTTGTTACATCTGAAACTCATTCTTATGTAACACAGTATTAAATTATTGTAAACCATTTGTGAAGTGCTGGTCACTTACCTTCATTATTCCTTTAGTGCAGTGATGTGTAATAGATGAAAAGTTCCTATCATATATTATCTGCTTCATTTCATATATGTCTTGTAGTTAATATGTTTGCAACTACTGGTCACTAATACATGGTACCAAATACTCTAAGAAGTAGTATGCAGTAGAAGATTAATTCCTACTATATGCATATAATTTGTCATGGTATTTGCTTTTATGTGTCAGTTATGGTAGTACAGATGTGACTCCCTGTATTTTACAATTATTTTCTTGTTTTAATTGCTTACTAATATCATAACCTGAAACTGAGCACACAATCCATTAGTTAAATCATTCTTCATTGCTAATATTGTATTATCCTCATTAGTCAGGGTCAGTTAGTCTTAGAACAGTGATAATGAGAAGTGCAAATGGTTAGAAGTCTATGGAGTAGAATGGGATCCATTTATAAACATCTAATGATGATAATATCCTAAATTAGAAATCAAATCTCAATTATTTAAAGTCATTTAAGCTACCGTATACTATATCTGTGTATAAATTAAAATAATACTAATAAGATTTAGAAGGATTAAGTTATCTTTAATTAATTTTTAAAGCAATTAACAAAGTTATGCCAGTGCATGTGTTATTTTGTATACAGTATATGTAAATAAATTGTGTTTGTCTCATTATTTTTGGCAGTTTGTCATCATTATTTGCAATCAATAACTTAAGTAAAATAGTTGACTTTCATATTTATTCCTGAGCTTAGTGGACTGTAAAGAAAAAATTATTACTCTGTAATGTCAGAATGTGGAATGCATATGTGGATTGCTCTCAGATGATTTTCATGTGGGTTGTGCAATTCTGTCAGTTACAATATCTGTCATGATCTTGCCATGATTTTTTCAGGAATTTTTATCTTCATTCTGTTTTTGATTCATTTGCTTACATCTCACTATCTTGGTCATCACTGTCCATATCAGAACCTTCTATATCATGTTCTTTTTTAATGCTACCCTCTTCACAGCTTGTTTCTAAACTTTCTTCTGCAATTATTTTCAGATTTTTTTCATTTTCTAGATCTGCAAATTTTTTAAAATATGTATAATAAAGTTTTCAATATTATTTATAACTGGATTCACCACCAACTGTCCTAGATTGTTACCTGGATTATCTCAAAACCTGACAATTATTTGGATGCTGTATTTTTCCACAACTTCAGCTCTGTTTTCATTTTTTTGTTTTTATAGTAATACTGAGAGAAAAGCTCAACCATGCTATTTATCCAATTCAGACAAATGGGTGTTTACAATAGCTATAGAGAGTACTTAATCAAGTCCTCACTTAGCCAAGGTATAATTTACTCAGTTGTTACCTGATCTTGAACATTTAGAAATAGATCAGCAATCATATATATTTAAATAAGCTATGAAAATATTTTCTTTAATATGATAGTGATGACCACTAGATAGACATTATTAGCAATACCAAGCTAGATTCAATAGAACATAAGTTACTCTCGATGAAATGAACATGGTGTTAATATGCAGATTAGACAATATTACCTATAAAGACGTTAACACACTATTTAAACCAATAACAAAACAATAGTTTTTTTTACAAAATATAATTGTCAGACAAATATAATTTTCTTTTTCTCCCTCAATAAAACAATTTCTCTAATCGTTTTTTTTTTTTCACTTTTTTTTAATTCACAAGCATAGTGAAAATGATAGTTATTTATAAAGTATCGCTGGTCTGCCACAGAATAAATCCCAATACTTTAAAAACACTGAATATAATCTTACATATGGTTCAACCTCACAATATATTTATTTATATCAGAAGCTTCATAGCACAGTCACACACATATATTTAATATAGAAAAATTATATTTAACACACCTTTCTTATAATGATAACTCTAGGGTATGGCCAGTTTAGGTCTGAATCTCAATTTAACAATAATACAAACAAATTGTGAGAGATGGGTCTTTGAATCTGACCCCAATTTATTAGAAAATACTTAAATAACAGGTCCTGTGGATTTGACCCAAACTTATGGAACAAAACTGAATAAATCCAATATATATATATATATATAATAAAACATTTAACAGTGATCTAATAATTGGATGTACATATTAAGTTCTAATATACACAATTTAACTCACAGTAATCAAAAAGAAGGCTAATTTACGTACAAATGAGCTTGATCTAATTTCGTAATAAATCTTAACATAATACGAATAAGTATATTACATTCATCTTCCTTTTTTTTTTTTTTACATACAATTTTTTTTTTTAAATTTTAATTGCTTTAAACTCAACTAACTTTTTGTTTTAATGTTTTCTTCCTGTTTTAAATAATCCCTAATATAAAATATAGCTTGTTAGTAATAGTCTAAACAGATTTTTTTTACTTGCAAAGCAAAAGTTCTGTAGCCAAGTTTGATTTCTCTTGTGATGACAAATATTAATTGATTCCATTTGTAAGTAGTTGTTCTTCAACAATCTCCTGTCTTTGAAAGTTAAGCATTGATTTTTTTATTTAATTAGAAGTTTGTTGGAAAAATAGTATAGCCAAGTTCCTTCTGTTTTATTCAGCATAATGACAGTTTAATGTAGTGGAATAAAGTGAGAATCCAGTTTGACTGTAGCTTGATTAAAATATGAATCCAGATTTTTCAAATTTAAGAAAAATTGACCTTATATAAATTTTATTACTTGATTTTAACACCATTAGATCTTGTTTTTAACATCTTTAATAATATTTTATTTTTGAGACCTTTATTGACTCCATTTTAATTACAATTATTTCAAAAATACTGTTTTGATTGAATTTGCAAAATAATTATTAAATTGCTTGAATTTTTTTCTTGTTATTGAATCTTATATCTTCAAAACAAGGTTTTTTTATATTTAAAATCTATTTCTTAACCAAATTATTTTGCAATAAATTCTTTGATAAGAGAAAGTTTTAACATTATTTATATAAACCCCCCCAGTTTCTCTTGAATTTAAAATAATTTTAAAATTTAAATATACATATTACATTTAATACTCTTTTTTTTAAAAACTTTTGAACTGTTATATTTAACACTGTACAATTCTGAACTAACTCAACCATGTTGAAGACCCAATGGCTATTAATGAAATGAATAAGACATTATTCATTTCAATATATATGAATATACTTTGTATCTTATGAATTGATGTTTGTTTATCGTGTTTAATTTTTTTTATTGACTATGATGTCACAGTATTGGAATCTTTAATTTTAGTTATTTTCCTACCTTATCTCCCTCCTAATTTTATATTAATCTAGTTTTAATTTTTATATCAGTATTATGATCTGACTTAAAATTTTCACAATATATGTAATATAACACTGTCTAAGTACATAATATACTAAAATAATACTTATTTAATTTATGTAGGTTGGTAACATAGGTCAGTGTCATTATGCAGCATCTAAAGGTGGAGTTCAAGCACTTACAAAATCAGCAGCTAAGGAATTAGCTAGGTAGTTTGTTTCTAATTTATGTATTGTATATATATATGTTATTTTTCTGAAAGCAGATTAAAGTGACTAAGCAACACTAAATCTAAACAATAATATTTAATCATCATGGTTCTAGATAATTATTGTTTATTTTCTTGATACACTTCATCCTAGAAATTCAATTTAAAAGGACTACACTCTGCATTGTTTACTTGGACAAGGAATTATATATATTATTAATGGTAATTTACACTATATATATATATCATTAAAAAAGCAGTCAACACTTAGACAATCCCAATATCAATAACAGTCAGCAATATCAAACTGTTGTCAAGGCAACCTCCTTTAACAATAAAGGTAGAATCCAGTCAACACTTAGACAATCCTAATATCAATAACAGTCAACAATATCAAACTGTTGTCAAAGCAACCTCCTTTAACAATAAAGGTGGAATATGTATATATTGTTACAAGAAGGAGGAATAAATAATGATAAATGAAAAGTACTGGGGCTTTTCTGATAAATTATCTATGCATAATAAAATACATAAAATAATGTTACATATGAGAGAATGTCAAAATTTAAGTTACATAAAATCAATAAAAGAAACTAACTAAAAGATTTATCAAAATTATTTTATTAATAAAAAATCAACAAATAAAAACTAGGATAAATACCGAAACAATGAAATAAATATTAACTTAAATTTAATCCTCAAATATTATATTGCTTGGATTTTATGGAAGTAGTAGATGTTATTACTAAATAAATGATATTTTTCTATCATTTCTTTACATCTAATGTGTATGTGAAGGCCCTCTTAGTGCATCAGTAGCTCGTCTGTTTGCTATATTTATAAATTGGTTTTTAATCATAGCTAAATAAACTTGAAATTTTTTTTTTAATAACTTTGAGATTTTTCTTTCTGATATTTAGCTGTTAATTAAAAAATAAAACCAGATTGGAAAAACACTCAAACCATTATAAATCAACGATTGGCAAGTCCGAAGCACACTGTTATTTCTTTATAGTTTCTTTGAGAGAGTCTGTTGGAGAGATTGAATCTGTTTTTTTTTTTCTAAATAAAAATTTTATATCATAAAGATGTTTACAATAAGAGATAAGTGACAATATCATTGTTTTAATATTAACACGAGTTACTCAAATTTCATCCTTTTCTATACTCATTTATCTGATTAATTTATACCCATATTTAATATTATATATCATTGCTTCCTGAAACACCTTTGTAATTATACAAACATGCAATTAATTTCCCAAATAATAATAATATTCTTTATAAAGAAAAAAATAATAAAAATTTGCAAATTAACAATAAATATATAAACTACTTTTAATAAATATTATTTTATAAAGCACAAAATCTTTTATAAACCATTCAACAAAAAGAAAATCTCTAGATAACAGTTTCTTTCAGGTGAGGTTTTTCAAAGATATTAGGAAATTGTTAACAACGTGAAGGCAGGTTGTCAAATTTAATTAAAAAACTACTTTTGGCAAATAATATGATGATCTTTTATGAATACACTAACCAAAAGTTATGGCAAAGCTATGACAAAAATATTTGCTCCCTATAGTTTTTTTTTTATTCTCATGAACCAAATTCAAGTCTGTTATTTCTTTGTAATTTAGAAGTTTTGTTCTGTTTAAAATGTAAAACATTAAAATTGGGACTTCAATATTATTGTCAGCATATAAATATATGCACAGTGGGGTCGGTATATTCAGAGGCTATATTTTTCTTTAGATGTCAGGAGTTTGTGGATAATAATGAATCCCCATAAATTCTATATTACATATATAATTAAAAAAGAATTCAAGTTATTTTATATATACAATAAAAGTATTTAAACACAACCACATATATAGCAAGAGAGAGTACTGTCTGCACATATATTTTAATTTAAAATGTAAAAAAAAAATACTGTATTGAATAAATTTTACAATAGATAGACATCTTTGAAATTTTGTATATTAACCTACTCTGTTTCTAAAAAGAAATGTTTTTTGATAGATTTTTTTATTATTCATTTTGTTCAAATAAGTTACTGAAAAATTCTAAACAAAAATATAAATCTTTTTCAATAAAAAAGACTGAAAAAAATAACATTCTTTTTAAAAACTTAATAATAAATAAATGATCAAATAGTTTATTGTTTACAAATTTGTACGGAATTTGAGTACCAGAAATGGAAATGTCAAAGCTGGATTGCAATACATGGACCTTTAGCTCCAAACCTTGCAGATCAGCACTCTTAATTTATTACTGCAATAGATCATGAACGTATATGCAAATATTTTTTGCATAGATATGGCGAAACTGATAATGGAAAAATGCAAAAGATATGTGTCTTTCATAGCATAATAAAATTATATTTTCTAAATTAATTTTTTTAATTATATATATGGTAATGGATATGTGGATGAGGTTATGTTGATGCCTCAGAGGGCGCCACTAGACGAAAAGCATAGTCTTCCTTTTTATTTTAGGCTGTATTGAACAATCCAAGGTTAATGGGATCTGGAGGATGAATGTTTATTTTGAAATAGAATTTGATTGCTCTGAACAGAACGTTATAACTATAGCTTGCTTTTGCCAAGTCTTTAATATAAACCTCAATATTAGGCTTAGGATCTGCTTTGAATTTACATAATCTTAAGTTTCTATACAAAAAACATTTAAAGCCTGCAAGTTTGTGTGATGTAGGCTTGTGCAAATGGGGATAAATTGCTTCCCAAATGTTGAAGGGTTTGACAATTCTTCTATAATTGAGCTTGTCATTATTTCTTTATACATACAAAGGTCTAAGAATTTAATGCCTTTATTTTTGTCTTCTTGTTCCATAGTCCATACCAAGGAGGAGCATTGTGTTAACTCATGGCGTATATTATGTATCTCTGATGCCCAAATAAGTGCATCATCTACATATCATATATAGAATGAATTCGGAGAGCAATCCACTCCCATTCACACATACTTATATCACACAGCTTGCAGACTTTAAATGTTTTTTGAATAGAAACTTAAGATTATGTAAATTCAAAGTAAATTTTAAGGCCAATATCGAGGTTTATATTAAAGACTTGGTAAAAGTAACTATAGTTATAGCATTCTGGTCAGAACATACAAGAAATTCCATTCCAAAATAAACACTCACCCTCCAGATTCCAATAATACAAACCACTGGATAAGTCTTCCTTTCATGCTGGAGATGTTGCATTGTTTACATATGTTCTAACATCAGCTCATAAACAACACCAAAGATAGGCTGCCTCCAACCCAGACCTTTCAGATTATTTATAGGATTGACTGCAATGATTCCACTTGCAAGGCAGTTTTATTACGGGGAATTGCATACTAATATTGCCATGAGATTGCCACAGTGTAAATACCGCTACAACCATGCGAAAAATAATTCTGGTATTAAGTGAGTGCTCTTCAAGCATGAAATAAACTCTGGCCATAGCTTCAACCCACAAAATGTAAACATAGTGTGTGCTGAATGTGATGATCAAAAGAGGAAGATCAAAGGGGCATGGTTCATTGGAATGACTCCCACATGATTAAAAAAAAAGTCTCTTGTTGCTTTGTCCAAAAAGTGGAACATTTAAATATATAAAATTTGCATAATGCCTGATGCATTCATATTATAAATTCATCATGAACTTTAGCCGCTTGATGCGAGCTCTATGAATTTGACTGACTTGGCATGCTCAGCTATATATTGAAAGTTTACTAAATAATAATAATAATCTTTTCTTTATGAGCAGGTAAAATGCTTATGATATAAGTATTAATGATTGTTTTTCCTTTTCATGTATATTAAAGATTTTCTTGATGACAGTTTGTCTTATGCAGATCTTTTTTTTTTATAAATCACTGGTTTCTGAACAAATTTGCTTTGCTCTGTTCCATAGTGATAATATAATTCCATGTTTTGGGTTTTTGATGTGATTCAATGCATATGACAACCAATCAAAAACTATAAACTGTTATTTTTACTTTGCCATGAGGGAGTCTTGTCACAAGAACATAAGTCTGAAGAGATTTTTTATAAGGGTTTGCAATTAAAACCTATTCACTCCAAGAGTGCTGAGATTATTCAGAGAACAAGTGAGATCCTCAAAGATTTTTCAAGTATCAAACCTTGCATTCCATTAGAAATGTGGAATGTTTTCTAAGAAATAAACTTACTGATGAAGACTTCACAAGAGTTTGATCATATTCTAAATTACAAGGAAGAAAAAAAAAAATGTCAGTAGAAAAAGCTTGCAAATCTACATGGGCATATAAACCATCATACTGTAGTACACAATCTATCAACTTCATCAGTTAAAAATCTTAGCTCTTAACCTCTTACTGATATTGAATTATGCCTTATTGGAAAAGGCTTAAACTTTGTCATTACTCTGTCTTCTGTCCCCTTATTGGATATAATGGCAGCCACTAAGGAAGTCACCTAAAAATTGCCTGCAGAAAAAGTAGAATTACACAGGAGAATTAAAACACAATTGATAGACATTAAAAACAGAAATCAAACATTTCATGTGATGAGAGGAAAGCTATTAAATCTCTCAAATAGGATACATCTGTAATCATTCTCTCTGCTGACAAAAGTAACACAACAGTTGTAATGGATACCACTGATTATAAAATAACAAGAATTTTTCACAGTAGAGCAATACAAAAAAGTGCAAAAAATCCTATTCAAAGTACAGAAATAAAGTTACAAGCATTACTCTGAAAGCACCACTGGTATTTCAGTGACTTGAAAAAAAGAAAATTAACGTCATATTTCTGTAAAATTTCTCATTTTTATGGAATACCTAAAATCCATAAAAACAGTTTTATTAAAACCTATTGCTCAAGAAATTCACCATTCAAAACTTGTCAAGATTTCTTTTCAAAATTCTTAGTGCTTTTGGCATACAGGACACAATCCTTTATCATGGATTCTAAGCACTTTGTAGAATTAATCATGGACATGGAAATTGAAAGAACTGACATATTGATAAGCTTTGATGTAGAAAGTTTTTTTACAAATGTACCATGTTATAAAGCAAAAAGGTTATATGATGATAATAGTCTACAAATCAGGATTCTACCTATTGATAATATAATAGAACTTAATTTTTTTTGCATAACAACAATATACTTTCAATATAACAAAATCAAGGGATGGCCATGGTTTCACTACTGTCACTCTTGCTTAACAACATTTACATGGAAATTGTAACCACAGTCATAAATACTATTCTATTTTCACCTAAAGTGTGGCTTAGCTATATTTGTTGTATGGCTGCATGGTTAAGTACAAATAGTCATTCTGGATGCATGTCAAGAATGTATCATCCCCTTCAAATACATTCACAATGGAATCAGAATAAGAACAAAAATTGGCATTCTTAAATGTCCTTGTGACAGCAGTTTAAAGGAAACTAACTCACACTAGTTAAGTACTTAGCACATATACATCCAATTACATCAGAAGCACCAAACATGGAATTATAATATCAGTATAAATAGAGGAAATGAGGTTTATTCAGAAACAAGATTTTGGAAAATGAAAAGATCTACATAGAACAAACTCTCATGAAGAATGGTTATGTGTCGGCTGTCATCAAGAAAATCTTTAATAGACAACAAAAAAACACCAAAATGAAAAATAATTATTGGTACTGTAATGTATCTACATAAAACCAGTGTGAATAGTGGACAAATTTTAAAAAAATCGGCAATCAATATAACATTAGAACAGTTTTCCAAAGCTATACCACATTTTGAGGACTTCTAACTTCTATAAAGCTTAAATATAAAATGTTGAAAAACAAAAACTGCATCTGTGAAATACCATTGAATGTGTGGAGGAAATATATTGGTGAGACCAGTCACCTCGTTGAACAGTGATTGGCTAGAACACAAACTAATTGTTAGAAAATAAAAAAACAGATATGTCAACAGTAGCCATATATATATATATTAATGAACATATGTTAAATTGGGAAAATACAAAAATATTGGATAGAGAGGAAAAGGTATAAAGAAGAAAATTCAAAGAAGCTTCTCATATGACAATGGAAAATAATCCTATAAGTCAACCCAGTATGGCAATACTTAATGTCTGGAAATCTAATTAATGTAGCTCTTAGAAGAAGAGAAGTGGAGAAATCCAGATTTGAAGCAACTATTATAGATAAGAATATGAGATTTTTATAACTTTTGCCTTTGACGGGCTAGTTCAAACAGTTAGAGCATTGCCTAAATTTTTGATATTCAATAATCTAATTTTGTAAGTTTAACTCCTATACTATTGTCACTGATCAGGCCAGCAACTCCTGAAGAGTGGAGAAAACATTGTGTAATCTGTGTTAGCTATTTGTGTATTATTACTAGCAATTGCTTGTATTTGGAAAATTGTAAATAAAGTTTAAAATTTTCTAGATATTCAACATTTAATGAGAGATGCAAATAGTCCAACATATTGTCACATAATTAATGATTTGATTTACTGTATTTTTTTCTTTTATAAATATTTAATAATTATTGCAAATATTACAAAATTAATAATGCCATCATATATGTTTATTTATTAATATTTTTAGGCACAAAATAAGATGTAATTCTATCCTGCCAGGATTTATTGACACTCCAATGGTAGAAACTGTACCTGATAAAGTTATAGAAAAATTTAAAGAATTGATTCCACTTGGGAGAATTGGTAAACCAGAAGGTTAGTCCTTATGAATTTATGTGCAGTATATATATATTAAAACTGTTGGAAAAAACCATCTAAAATAGTATACAGATAAATAAATCAGCAAAGTTAAGTAAAATAAATCTAACTAGGGAGATCTCTACATACGATTACTTAAAAATATAACTTTTGCAGAATTGAAACTTTTATCCCAAGTCCAGTTTCTAAATGGCTTGTTATGCCACATGTAAAGATTGGAAGTAAAGGTTTTCAGTCTACTAAATCTGTCCCAACCATTGATTTCTTAAAAGGCCTGTAGTAAAAATGAAAATAAAAGATTAAATTCAAAATTGCTATACTTATCAAAATTAAAAATATGGCTCATAAACATCTTTTTACTGTTAATGCAGTGATATTTAATTGATTATATGAGGAGTTCATAACAAGTTAACTCTATTCTAATTTTGGTGACAAAATAATGCGATAAAAGAATGCAGAAATATTTAAATATTATTCCTTTCTATTAACATTACATATTATTTAATATTTAGTAAAATCAGTTTCCTTTTATACTCATTTTTTACAATGTTTAAATTTTATTAAATAATTTGACATTTCAATTCTTCAATAATCTTCCTTCTCCTATAGTTTAACAAAAAGCTTAAATTATTGGAGAAAATCTTTAAAGAAAGTTGTTAAATAATTGAAATATTAGATTAATTAACACACAATGGCTACAACATGATTTTATAATGTTGTTCCAAATTTAATTTTTTTCTTATAATCAGTATTTACCATAAATAATATTTATAAAAAAAATTTTTTTTTAAATCACAAAAAATGGAATCATTGAAAGTTAATTGAGAAAACCAACAAACAGTGCTTGACCAAAAATATCTCTCAAAAGCTAGGTGCTGTTTTTGATATAAAAAGTTTCTCTTTTCTATGAGCTTAATTTAAAATATCAACTCTTTTTACATTTATTTTTTGCAATTTCCAGATTGAACAGGCATCCATCTTAGTTTCTTCCTAGGTATGACTATTTATAAATATATGCACTTAGGCACTATCATAAGAAAAGCTATTAATAATTGCATATTTATTGAAGCTTAGCACTTTTGAGGGGGACGTATGGCCTCATAGTCAATGCTATGAATATGAGGCCACATATCACCCTTAAAAGCGTTAAGCTTCAGTAAATACGCATGTTATTAATAGCTTTTCTTTTCTTACGATAGTGCTTAAATACATATATTTAGAAATTACAGCAGTATAAAAAAAAGTTTGTTATATTTTGAATTAGATATGACTATATTTTGCAAAAATTAAATTAGTTTGAATTTTGTTAACATGGTGTAAGTTTTAAGTCACTTTTGGGGGGTTTAGCAGTCTCATATCAGTTGTAGTCTAAATCTTTCTCTACTTTTTTAAATTTATGGTTATTTTTTATTACTTTTTAAAAGAAATACTATAATACTTATTATAAATAATGCTTACAATAGTAAAAATCAGATTTATTTAATTATAATAATAGTTTTTCCCTAAAAGAAAATAACACATCCCAGTTGGGAGTGTAAAAACAAAAGCAATTTTATTTCTCCATTATTTATGATCTACGGTTATTTTTTTATAGAAATATTATAATATGGATTATAAATAATGCTTACAATAACAAAAATCAAATGTATTTATTATAAAAATAGTTCTTTTCCTAAAAGAAAGCAATCAAGTGATTCCAATTAGCAGCTATTGTGAACAAAAATAATTTTATTTTTCCTTTTTTTTTTTTTGAGATTTTATGGATTTATATATATATTTATGCAAATATTATAACACTTATTGTAATAAAGTAATTAAATTTGTAATCATAATTAGGAGCGGTATTAAATACCAGTTATAGCATTATTGTTATAAAACCATATAGTAGCTGTTGCAGGTTAACCTTCAAATATGAATGTTATTCCACTAATCGATTCTTGGGATCCATAAGTAGTCTGAATACAGCATTTGATTCTATACATTTAAGTATATATACATATTATTAAATACCACAGTGTTGACTCCCATCAATTTGTATTAATGACTTTGGGCTTAGGAAGTAGTTTATGATTTTTTCATCATGTTTTAGCATTGAAACAACTGTGGTCAATAGTCATCAATATCATATTATCATTTCGCATATGAATTATTAGTAATAAAACATTAATAAAAAAGTAAATGAAACAAATAGAGAAAATCAGCAAATAGAGAATAAGTGTAAGATTAAAAGATAAAAATCTTTTTATATCACTTTTGATGCTCAGATGTTACACTGATCTCCAGAACATTCATTCATTTATTGCTATGGATAGAGGGAGTCTTCCCATGACTTATCTTGATACTAGCCTGTTTTTAGATGTGAATAGTCATCTTAAGATGAACTTCTAGTTATTTAGACAGAAAATTTATAAATAAATATAAATTAAAAATATTTTTCTTTTTATAAAACTATTTAGTCTCCTACATTACAAAATAATGAAACTGCTCTTATAGAATTTATATACAATATATGCTAGTATATATACATTTACTCATCAATTCTCGATAGTGAATATAAATTTGGCAAGAATAGTAACATAGTAACATAAATAGACAACCATTTCATCTGTTGATTGCACTGCTTGTCTATAATGAAATCTATATTCACTTTATTTTCTATCATTTTATTTACGACATTTTTATTTCAAGACCTTTTGCTTTTGTTATAACAGACTGATCTGAAGCTTCTTTAAATTTCCCTTAGTCATTTCCGATTGCTTATTGTCATTTACTCATATTTTTATCCAACAAATTTGTGCACTGTCTCCCATTTGTAATTATATTTTGGATTATTTCAATCATCTAGAATTGTCAAATGTTTTTAGAAAAATTGAATTTTTATTTCAACTTTTTATATATATTCACCTGTTGTAATAGGATAAATATTACTATATAATACAATGTTTCGAATATATTATTCTTCTCTCTTCTTTAGACATGACTGACCTATCAGTGATGGTACTAGCATGAGAATAAAATTGGGAGTTTTAAATTTGTGAATACCGAATTTAAGGCAATACTCTAATTAACTAAGCTATTCTATCAAAATTGATTGGAGTATCATTTTAAATTCAGTATTCACTAATATGAAAGTAAAGATTCAGTTCCTATACTATTACCCTGGTCATGCTAACAGTATATGAAAAAAGAGATGAATTATACTATTCAAAATATTAAGTTATATATTGTGTGCTATTACAGATGTATTTAAAAATTTTAAATAAAGTTCAAATTTTTCTATAGACATTTAACAATTAATTCTAAATGATGGAAATAGTTTAACATATAATTACAAGTAAAATGCCACCAACAAAAACTTTTAGATTAAATGTTGTCTCCTAAAATGTTTTATATTATTTCAATGGCCTATTTATCATTACTAATGTAATTTGATTCTATATTAGTTCTAGATTGTACTCATATTTTTATTATTGATTCCAACTTATTCTAAATTAATTTTATAATACATACGATTCAGTATTAGCATGCTTTTCTTTACAAAACTTATTAAGCTTTCACCTCTTTTCTTAGCTCTAATTTATAATCTACACTTTTTCCTAATATTTCAAATGTTTTTATATTTTATTTTCAATTTCCTCATACATCTCATTCACCTGTTGATACTTATCCTCGAATAGTCAATTATTAGCTCCAGTATCAATCTCACTACTGCTCTTCATTCATCGATTTGCTATATATGAAATCTTGTTAATTCTCTACTACATCTACTTTTACAATTAAAATAAAATAAACTCCTCTATTCTTCATCTTACAATGTGCTCTAAACTTTTATTTATTTCTCTCCAATAATATTTAATTTTTTTAAATAAAAGTTGTAAAATTCTATATATCAAAGTTATATGATTAAATCTAAATATTTTGAAATTACATGTGAGTTTCTTTGATGTGTTCAGTCTTGGAAAAAAAAATTCTTACTCGTAAAGTTTTAAAATATTTCTTCTTTTACATAAGCAATCTATTAAACTATCAATTATGAATATTGGTGAAGAATACTCTAGAAGAGAATTAAAGTATAAAATTGAGATATTAGAAAGTTATTTCAGCAATAAAATATTGCTAAAAAAAGATATATTGTAAAATATATGAAAGAATTCTACAAAGAACTATACAGTAATAATGAACAAAAATGCAAAGTAGTACTACAATCATAACATTTTTTTTGAAATGCTAAATATTTTAAATGAAATGGTGAGACATGTAATTGAATTTATGAGGAATGACAAAACATCAATATCTTTTAAAAAATCAGTTGAAAAAATAAAATATGCAAAGCTATATATCAAATATCTGCAAGTAAATCAAGTCATATATCACATTACTTAATTTAAAAAGCTAGTATTACAAATGTTAAGTAATGAGCACATGCCAATAGCTCTTAAACAAGCTTTTCAGAATATCCTTATTCCCAGACCGTTTTCATGCTTTTGGCATTCCTCACTAAGGCACTAGGATATTCAAACATTAGATTTAAAATACCAAGTCAAGCCCAGCACTTTATTTAATGGTTAATTACTAAGGAGAAAATCTGAAATTTTCAGACATCCATATGTCTTCAAATCCAGCTATTTAACTTAAATAGCTAAATGGGACTGAACTAAGTTCAGGTACACCATATATTAATAGCTTTAGCAATATAAAATCGCCAAAGCTGTGAGAACAAGAACAGTAATTGCTAGTAAATCAAGTCATATATCACATGACTTAATGTGCCAATAGCTCTTAAGCTTTTTGTGAAACCAGTATGGAGATAGGGATATTCTGAAAAGCTTGTTAAGAGCTATTGGCATGCTCATTATATAACATTTGTAATACAAGCTTATTAAATTAAGTCACATGTTATATGACTTGATTTACTTTCAATTATTGTTTTTGCTCTTAAGGCTTTGGTGATTTTATATTGCTAAAGCTATTAATATATGGTGTATCTGAACTTAGTTCAGTTCCATATGACTATTTAAGTTAGATAGCTAGATTTGAAGACATATGGATGTCTGAAAATTTCAGGTTCTCCTTAATAGTTAACAATTAGATAAAGTGCTGGGCTTAACCTGGTATTTTAAATCTGTTTGAATATCCTAGCACCTCACGGAGGAATGCCAAAAACATAAAACCGGTCTGGGGATAGGAATATTCTGAAAAACTTGCTAAGAGCTATTGGCATGCTCATTATATCAAATATCTAAATTATAAAACTGTACAGATGATTAGCTGAATGCAATAGTGATAATGGTATTAAAATAAGGTAAAAATAATAATGGCAAATTACAAGTCAATTATCAGATTTTTATAAAATATGTGTTTTTAAAAAGAACATTATAATTTGAATATAGAGAATTTGTTCTTTTGATTGGTTTGAGGATGTGGTATAAGTTTTATTTCAATGCAGATAATTGCTTAACAATACCCTATGCCTGTGATATTCTGATTCTATTCAGGGTTTAATTAATTTATAATTAATCTAAATCTGTGTTTGGTATTCCTCCATTGTAGACTAGTAAACCTGGAAAAGAATCAACTGTAAATAATTTTTCAGAATGCTTATGGAAAATACCAAATTTTTCTGATATATAGATTCTTAATCATCTTTTTATTCAAAAGCATTTCTGCCAAAATTGCAATAATCAAATATGACTCTTGCACTTCCATCTACAATCTGAAATATTTCAATAACTGTATTGTTTCAAAGATAAATCTTTATGAACTTTATTATTCCAGCATGTCACCATACAAATTGTTTCTATAGTTTTGAGATAATTATTGCTTTTTAAAATTAATCTTAATTAATAAATGTTTCATTTATGTATGCATATCAATATTTCTGATAAAACCAATCTGATAGAATTATATATATATATTTATTATGCTAAATATATGTTATTGTTTTATATTTCAGAAGTTGCAGACGTTTGTACATTTTTAGCCTCAGACAAAAGTAGTTATATAACTGGTGCCTGTATTGAAGTCGCAGGAGGACTTTTCATGTAATCATTGAAAGTAAAAGATTTATTGTAAATTTTAATTAAGTGAAAGAAAATTAAGAAGCATGTTACTTTTATGAAGTCATTCATCTTTAACGATAAGGTTTTAATGCTCTCAATCACCATGAATAATATAACAGCAATTGCTTATCAGCAAAATCAAATATTTTGGACTGAAAAATCATGCAAGTATTCAAAGTTCAAGGCATATATGTAAAAAAAAAAAGTTACATAAAAATCAGAGATTATAAGATTGAAAATTATGACTATGATAATCACAATCTTAACAATGAAAAAATTAATACTGCTTATATTGTATGTAAAAAAACATAATTTGTATGTGTATTCGTTAATATCAAAAATTTCCAAGCAATAAATTATTGCCTTACTTTTTTATTGAAAGTTTATTACAATCTTTTTAATAAATACTTTTTTTCTTATTTATTCCTATTTATTTAAATGATACCAAATATAGTAAAAGTACATCTTAAATATCTTAAGAGATTAAATGTTTGGAAATAAGACTTTATTAAGACATGATCAAAAAAAAAAAATACTGATAAAGTATATATAGGATAAATATATTGATTCCATTATAAAATGCTAAGTAATTTAAATCTCTTTTTAAAAATTACTAATTTAAAAAAAAAAAAAAGCTTAACCAGTAGAAATTACAAATATTATTTAGATCAAAATGCGCTAACATTAATTCAGTTTCTAATGTGATGAAATTAATACAGGTCAAAAGAAAATATTAAAATTACATTGATAGAACAAATTAGTTTGCTTAATAAAAGAAATACCAAAAGTTAAGCAATATAATAAAATTGAATGAGATGATTGCATATTTTGCTTTTATTTAAAAGAAAAAAAACAACTTAGCTTTAAATTATTATAGCATGAGCAACATTTAGCATTGTAATAGTTTATAGAAGCAAGTCTGTACTCAATAATTAACAAGTTTCGAGAATTAATTAAGTATAGAAATGAGAATTATCCTGATATAAAATGAAGCACATATAATATTCAAAATGAAATCATTAGATTATATAGTAGCATTTGAAGATTTATTCTTAAAAATATTTAGGTTTAAAATACTTATAAATATTAAAGTTCTACTTTTTCCCTATATGTAATTTTTATTTGTAAACTTCCTTTTTTAAAAAACAATATATATAATACAAATAAAATGTCTGTTAATTAAAAACTATTGTAATAACATATATATTATTATAGAATTAAAAAAAAAAATTCAAGTCAGATGTCACATGACCTAATTTATCATAGAAATAAACTATTTCACAATTATTAATAACCATATCGAAATCAAATTCATTTCTAAAAGCACAAACCTTAAATTTTATATAATTTCCAAATGAACTATTACTAAACAAATGTCAAACTTTGAATGCTGCTGTAAAAATAATTTAAACAATGACTTGAATACTTTTTATGCAATATATTAAAGGATAATTCTGGTTATAACTGGCAAAATTGTCATCATTTTTGAAAAACAGTTGCTTTTAGGAAGATTCAGAAATCAGCCTTGATTATTGGATCATCAGTTGAGACATATTTCAAGAACATATCAAATTATATTAATTTAAAGAAAGATGATCAGATAGGATGACTATAGCTAATATTGGAAATACATTGAAACAGGTCATTGATTCTGAAAAAATATTGATTCACAATAAAGATCTTCAGTATTTAATATTTACATTTTTAATATTCTGTAATTTTCAAGTTTTTATAGAAATAAATACAGTTAAAATAGTAAAGATCATTGAAAAAATATATCATAACTGAGGACAATGATGATTTAAAATATGCAGATAATATAATTTAGGACTGGTTCCTTTCTTTCCTTCTATATAACAGTTAGAATTTCTAAGTTCTCAATTATTTTTCTGTTTGCGGGAATGGAGACAAAAAATTTTAAATTCCTAAGAATTTTAATAAATAACACATAATCGATCTTCATAAAACAAGTGAATAGTGTATATGTATGCCTTGTTTGGCTATTACTATGGTAATGATGATCAGGTGATCAATATATTTATTGCTATAGATAATAAGTTAAAGTTATTAATTAATAAATTTTTAAAATTAAATAAAGATTTGAATAAATAGTAAATTTTAAAGTAAAATAAAACCAATTTATCAGAAAAACAAGGATAAGAATCAGGTCACATGATCACCATCTCGTGCTAGAAACTAGTCTTGGGATATTGGATGAGTAGGCACTAGATAGGGATTTTATGCACAAGCCTTCTGGCATCCATTGATTACTCTGGTTAGCACAAGGTGGCACTACTATATGGAGAGTTTTTGCCTGTTTAGATAAGAATCAGGCTTCAAATACTAATATATATAGGTATAATAAGAAAAGAGAATGTGTACTATATAAAAAATTACACATTAATATAAAACATTTAATTTTTGATTTCCAAAATGTTTTTAAGGATGATTAAAAAAGCATATACTGCTTCAATCAACAATTTATAATAATTCATATATAATCACATGTATTCTATATATATATATACTATTTATGTATATACAAACACAATATATATATACATTATAAATTATTGTGATGTAAAATGAGCAACTCTAAAATTTAGTTTAGCAGGCATACATAAAGAATTATACAGATTCATGTATCTATAATTAGTTAATTATTCATAATCATAAAATATAATTAACTATATGGATCACAAATCATATTTTTGAACTGTTCAAAATTTCTGCATTCACTATAACCTTTTCATTTTTTTTTTAGTTTAATATAATTATTTTTTTTACTAGATTAATTAAAAGCTTTCAACAGATCAGAGAAAAAACAGGATATTGGAATGTTTCTAAAGTGTTCAATAATAATTGGGAATTTAATTGATTAAAAAATAAAAATAACTATAGTAAATAATGTGTTAAGGAATATTTGGATATAATATTTTTTTCAAGAGTGCTCATGATGTCAGCACAGACTTAAGTATATTGCACATAAAAATACAAGAATAGTTTATCAACAGTATGAAAGTTAGGCTGAATAATAAAAGTATACTCATTTAGAATGAAATTATCTCACATTTTTATATTTGGTTACTTGGGTCTAAAGACTTATGATTTGAGAGAGAAAAAAATCCTGGGTTAGAAACCCTATTTATAATAACATTTTAAAAAGTGTTCTAATTACTCTCATTAGTCGATTACTACTTGTACTATTATGACTAGTAATAATTGAACAGTTACTAGAAGTGACAGTTTCGATATAAAAACCAATAATTAAATAAATATTTTTTCACTTATTATAATCTGGAAGTAATGATATTTTATTGCATATGACAATTTTACAAAAGGTTAATTCTTGGCTGGTCCTATTCTGTTCATGTTTTATTATCATTATTTTAGTTAATAGTTTTCATGCAATATACTATTTTCAAACACAAGCACAGTTTTCTTTTGCTTCATAAAGATCTTTTCTTTTTTCACTCTTTTCAAAACTCAGTTCTTTCTAATACTGACTTACTTCAATAATCAAATATTATCAAATCTTCAAGTTTTTATCAACTATGATTTTATCAAATAAAGCTTTTCTTTTTATATATTTTTTTAATTTTATTGGATCACAAATAATTTTAAATTATAAACACTTTGAGGATAAAAGGAGTTCTAAGTTCTGTTTTTAAGACATATTCACAAAGATAAAATATTATTTGATCCATTTTGGATAAAATAGCATTTAACATTGGTTTATTTATATTAGCTACAATAATTTTTTATTTACAAGTCTATCAGGTGTAGTACTACATTTCTTAAAAAATTATAAGTAACCCCTCATATCAATTTGGTACTTATTTTTGTATTTATATATTGGGAATCAGGTTTATTTTATGATTTATTATGAATGAATGCATTTAAGAGACCTCTATTAGCTCTTTAATTAAATAATCAACTAACAGAGAGTGCTTAAATGCACACATCTCAATATTATAAGATGTTGCTTAATAATGTACTAATTACATAAGTGGTTATTGTACTATGTATATACTTAAATAATAAGTGTAATAATGCTCAAGGCTAAATGAGTTTATAAGTAATCATTAAAAACCAGTCAACACTAAGACTATCCCAATGTCAATAACAATCAACAATCTGTAACTGTTGTCAAGGCAACCTTTTAACAGGTGGAATCCCACCTTTATTTATGATCCAATGTTCATATAGACATTAAAGATTGCAACTTGATGACAGAAATTGAAATTATTGATGCAAAGAAGTTTAAATAAACCTTAAACAGGTAAAAATAACCTGTTCTGAATACAGACCAATAAATAGTCAATTATAACATTACAAACTGCAATTATAATTTTAAAATTGCCCCCAAAGTATTATTTAAATAATAAGTGTAATAATGCTCAAGGCTAAATGGGTTTGTAAGTAAATGATTAAAAACCAGTCAACAGTTAGACTATCCCAATATCAACAATCTCAAACTGTTGTCAAGGTAATGTTTTAACAATAGAGGTGGAATCCCACCTTTATTTATGGTCCAGTATTTATTTATGGTCCTGTTTTGAATGCAGACTAATAAATAGTCAATTATAATATTACAAACTGCAATTATAAATTTCAAATTGACACTTCTTTTTAGAAAACACCATACAACAATGCATTTATATCATAAATGAATTTGTAATCTTTTAATGAAATAAAATAGAAAAATTTAGCAGATGATCTTTCATAAATTAAAATTTGTACATTGTAAGTTTTTATCAATCATTTTTGTTTTATTAATTTTGTATTAATTATTGACATCACTATATTCAAAGAAATTAGACGGAAAACCAAATGATTTAGAAGTGTGAAAAAGTAATTTGGTTATATATGATATATTTTATATTAAAGATCTTTAACACATTAAACTAGCAAATATAAAATATTAGGTTAAGTCCAAAGGCATTATAAATCTAAATAATGTACATAATTTCTAATCAATTAACTGAAAAATAATTAATAAAAAACATAGTCACAAGGAAAATTAGAATAATTTTAATAACTTATGTACAAGATAGATATCTATTCTGAAAAATTTAAATTTTCTGTGAAATTTGCTTTTTCATCTTTTTTCTTTCCTTTCTACTTTGCCACTCACTTCCCTCTGATTCCTCAAATGTTCTCTTGCCTTTCCTATGAAATTAAAAAATGAGTGACATGTAAAATCATAAATAAAATTCATTTTAATTTTTAAAACTACACAAAACTAACAAATAATAAAAAAGTACATCCATAAAAAATATAAAAACAATTTTAAAAAATTGTATATAATGAATATCTATTTTAAAAAATGTTAATATTTTTCTGTGAAACTTACCTTCTCCCTTTTCTATTTTGAAAATCAGTTCTTTCTGGTTCTTCAAACTTTTTCTTACTTGTTCTACGTAATTAAAAAGTAAATGATATAAAGTTGTGAGTAAAATGCATTTTAATCTTTAAAACTATACATATGACTGAAAAATGATTAATAAAAAAAAAGTGCAGTCACAATGAATATAAAAAGTTTACTAAATTGAATGTAAGAGATATTGATTCTGAGAAATTTAAACATCTTTAAGCTTACTTTTTTTTCATTTCCTTTCTCCACTTTCTACTTCGCCAATCCCTTCTTTCTAGTTCTTCACATTTTTTCTTACTTGTTCTAAATAATTAAAAAATAAGACAATTTTATAAGCAAAATGTATTTTAAATGTTAAAATTACATGTACAAATTGAATTTCCTACCATATAAAGATGTAATGGGGTGGAAGGCATCTAATTCATATTTAGACAATACACTAGTTGCAGTACAAATAATAACAGAAAACATTATTACCATCATTACTTCTTTTCAACCAAAAACATTTCAATATGTATACAAATTTGATTATAAGAATGCACATTCAGCGTGAAATGCATTTTACTTTTTTCAAATATGTATTTATGTGATTAAAGTATGTATGATAAAATGGAAAGTTGCAAGTATATTTAAGGTTATTACATATGGAAAAAAGTGAAAGGAATTGAATTAATTATTCCATGTCATTGTGTTTAATTATAAGAGATATATTAATCTTTAATTAAAATATATATTTTTAAAATAATACAATTTCTAGATCGATAAATAATTAATAATAAACATATAAAGATATTTATGTGGGGAATATGTAGTCATAGTTGTGAATGCAAAAAGTTGGACATTTTAAAATTAAATTGTGATATTAAAAAACTCTTAAGTAGATGCTCCGTAAACAGAGCAAAGTTTTCCTGGATCAATTCTTAAATAAGAAAACAGAAAAAAATAAATAAATAATTTTAATATGGACAAATACAATAATGGCTTCATTATACAGTGGTTATTGTTAAGCCTACTATGTACGTGAACTGGGATTGAAATCAAGAATAGAACAAAAAAATTTTAAGTAACTTAGTACTTCCAATATTGCTTCAGTTGTCCATGCAAATGCACTAATTAAATCTTAACCTTCATCATTTTTCCATCACAAACCTGGATTTGCTCTTATAACTAAAAAGTTGTTTTGACAACTGATTGAAGATTCTCTATGTTAAGAAGTGTTGGTTGCTATCATCTCATAATCTTTACTGTGAGAGTGCAATTCTAGTATATAAATTTAAAAAATTAATAATCACATTTAAAAGTCAAAAAAAAGAGTGAATCAGAGCAGCTATAATAATAAGCATTATTATCTGTAATTTACTGTAATAATTGTAGAATAGCAGTTTTCATAGTTAAAAAAATACTACATACTAGGCAAACTAATCAAGATTACATTAAAACTATATTTTATATGTATATGAAAGATATATCTATACATAACAAATAAAATACTAAAACATTGTTTAATTTAAGGATATTGTAAATTTATGTAATCATATAAATGTATTTCTAAATCATCTGCTTTACATTTTTATTAATAAAAAAAAAAACAACACAGCACACATTTATGTTTCAGAAAGGAAAAAAATACTTTAATTAAATTTTGATTAGATTTATTAAAGCTTTAAAAAACATATTTGATAATGTAATTAAACTTAATAGTTGTTTCTTTCATCAGATTTGAATTAATATAATTCTAAAAAAATTAAGTTGTTTTTTAATACATTTTAAGATTCAAATGTTTTTGGAAAAATGTAATTAAGGATTTTTTTTTCTTATTTTTTACACTGTCCAGTAAAAAGATGACTGGTTCTCTCTCCAAGCTGCCTGCACACCATATCTCAATAAACACTGTATTATGTACTGACATAGTTTAGTCATTCGCCATAAAAATGCTATCATGAAATCTTGCAAATCACTTTTGATTTATGGCTTCGCTGACATATAATCTAAGTCAATTCTAACATTTTAAGAGAAGTTTTGCCAAATTTTAAATAAAAAATTATGGTTAGAGTGTTGTTACATTGTGAATTAAAATATGAAACACTGTCACATTTCATATCATAATTCATGATCCAGACAACTGATATTGTATAACACATTCTTTGATTCAAGAATGGTGCTTCAGGCAGTTTGAAGAAAGAACTAGCCTTTTTACTGGGCTACATTGGGTATATACTTTTTAGGTAAAGAATTATGATAAGACTTAATGTTATCAAACTTTCAAAAAAGTAAAAAAAATTCTTAAATTTTCTGGTGAAATTTAAAAAACTATTTTTAAAACTATGTTAATTGCTATGTTTATTGATTATGTAATTCAAAATGTTATTATATAAATAGGAGAGAAAGCAAAATGAAGGATAATAAGTTTATAAGATTTTATTCCAATTTCAAAAGTTTGCATAAATGATTTTTGGTAAAAATTCATGCAGAAAATGAAGAGCAAATAAAAAAAGATAATTTTTCCAGCCAACATTATTATATGGAGAATTATTTTACATGTTTGAAATCTACCTAAATGAAGACCCTGTTGCTACATAATCACTTAACAGTTATATAAAACAGTTGTATTCATTTTAAAAATTCTTTGGCACGATCCACAAAATTTAATACTAGTTCAAATATATCTATGCAATCCTGTTCACATGAGCAAACTCAAATAATAAAATATATGCAAATACTATTTTTTTTAAAAAAAAAACCAAAACAACTATTATTCAGACATTTGATTCCAATACTTTTAAAGTTCACTCAGTCATTGTGATGATTAAAATGTGATAGAAAAAAAAAAAAGAATCACTGCTGAGAAAATGATTGATTAATAAGAAGGAAAAGGTAAATGAATCTATTGTGGTATAAACTGATTTTAGAAGGAGGAATGTTTAATTTGGCTGAAAGTGATTTAAAATAATATAATGATTTGAGTGGTAATATTCTCCTTTCTTCTTCAGAAGTCCCAGGCCTGACCATTTATAATAGAAACATGGGAAGCAAAATGGTCACCTTTACATTCATGAATATTGAATTTAAGATAATCCTCTAACCCACTTGACTATTCTGTCAAAGAATTCTAACTTAATATAAAGTTTAAATATGATATATAAATCAGATGATTGATGTAAAAATTACACGTGTGTGTGTGCATGATAACTGAAATGTCAAATGGATAAAATTTAAAAATATAGCACTATCGTTAAATGTTTTTAAAAAAAAAATTAATTATAAGACATAGATAATAAATATATATTTTACTGTACTTTATAAGTTATAATATTTCTTATTTGAAAATGATGATTGATTTGATTGAAGATCACTGGGATTTAATTCCTATTGTTGGGATCCATGTATTAATTTACTATTCAATCATTTAAAGATATTTGTGGATGGATATTCATTACTTATATGATTATCAGTGATCAATAGAAAAACAATGGTGATTTTATAATATAATCAAAATATTGATGTTTAAGGGAGTCTTCGTATTTCTAAGAATGTGGGATTTATTAATCCAATATTTACCATAATCAATGATATACAAATTAAAAAGCGTATGAAGCACTTGAACGAGAAGCTATACAGATTCCAAAAATTATTATACGCTAAGTGCTTTCGAGGCCATTTGCCTCATATTCATAGCGGTAATGCAAGATGCAGAACAAGGAAATAGGGCATTTGTTAATGAAAATGTTGCAGGTAATATTAGACAACCAAAATATAATTTAGGAGAGATTTTAAATTTAACAAAGAAAATTTAATTATCCTGATAATTATAAGCTATTAATAATGGCCTGTTCATTTGTAACATCGAATAAGGGTGAATTATGCTAAAGAAATCTTTTTTTATAAATATGACATCTTTTGTTGAGTCAAGATTTGTAAAATAACTAATATACAAGTAATTTAGATTGAGGTTTTTTAATATGATTAATTGCATCTAAGAGGATTAAATTATTATTCTTTGTACAAAAATATATTTGATTTATCAATACTAAATGAAATACTTTTTACAATTGTTAATGCTTTGTCATACATGCATTTATCTGTATAACAATCATGAATATATCAATATGATACAATTAGTTACAGGAAATTGAAAGTTGAAGGTAATATTTGCATAAAACAAGGATTTTGAAATCAAAAAAGGGTATTCAATAGAAAGATAATGAAGAATATTCATTTCATAACAATCCAAAAAATTATAATCTTTTTTCCTTTTAAACACTTCATTCTTTAGAACATATATATTTTTAAAGAAAAAAAGGTTTATTGTTGTTGTTAATTTTTTTTTAAATAATGATGATAATATTTAAAAATAATGATCAATTCTATATTCCAGATACTGAAAACGCAGTAAAAGAAAAGATAAATAGTATAAATATTTAGATTAGACAATTTATATAAATATAATATTAACATTATGCATTTATATTTTATGGATTGTAGTAATAAAATTATTATTGCTATTTTATTAATTTTAAGTATTTATTGAAAAGTATCAATCTGTCAATATGAATATGGAGATCCAAATATTTGATAGTTCTAGCTAGTGAGAAAGGATGGATTAAGTTAATACTGAAGGATGGCTAAAATATAATGGAGTCGAGATGATGATTGCACTGAGAAAAAACAAAAGCTTAAAATTTTTTTATTGAACAGATTAAGTAATATGGTGATTGTATTCAGTAGAGTTGAGCAAAGTAATGATTCAACAGATGGTGAAAATTGGCACAGGCAGAATGGAAAAGATAATAAGGTCAATTAAGATACCAAGTTTGCAATGAAAGATTCAGGATGCATGCCCACACATAAAGAAAAATATAGCAATTAAATAATTCAAATACATATGCTGCTTGACAGTATCCAATATAAGAGGAAGTATTTGATGAATCAGGACTTCACTGCACATGATAAGAAAGAATAAATTTGAACCAGGAATGAGGAGATACTTAGCAATGATGAAGATAAATCCTGAAGTAGAGTGGGCATTTTAACAGAGCAATGTGACTTTCATATAGAAGCTTATCATCTGATAAAAGAAACATTTCTTAGATGTGCTCAGGAGAGATCAAATGAATATTTACAATATATACATGTATACAAATTTTTTCGAGTACTGATTGATAGATGAGTATTTTTAATTGAAAGGAAATGTAGTTTCATGACAATTTGCATTAATCAGATAAAGCTGACAGGCTGACCATTACAAAAAAAGGTGGTATAATAAGCAATTTCACTGTTGATGAAACTATTATATCTTTATGGGTATTGATCACATATTTATCTTTATCAATTATATAACTACCAATAAAAATAGAATTCAAATTCAATCGTTAAAGTTAGTAAAACATTTCATACAAAAAAACATAAGACTTGGAATCTGTAAACATGAAGATCGGTTAGTTTATAAATTTTTGAGGATGTTGTTTTAGAATTTTTTAATATATATGGAAATAATAATACTTGAAAATATAGATTATCTCACTTTAAATCCCATATAGTGAAAACATTATTTGATTAAAGGGACAACAATCAGGTTTCGGAAAGGGGAGGGGGGTATATTTAAGATATTGGTGACACAAACTTCCCTAAAAGTTATATAAGCAAATTAAATTATTTAATAAACAATGAGGATTGCCAATTCCTCAACAAGCTTTGTGAAAAATGCTTAGCCAGAGCCAGCACTTAAAATATCTCTGTCAGAACCCCCCCCCCTTAAACCCCTGACCATGGTTTCGTGCTTTGGCACTCCTCAGAGAGGTGCCAGGGTAGGTTCAGACATTAGATCTAAAAATACCAACCCAAAGCCAAGCACTTATCTAAAAGTTATCTATTGAGTGGAAAATCTGAAATTTTCAGACACCTACATGTCTTCAAACCCAGCTATCCAACTCAAATAGCTATATGGGGCTGATAAATCTTGAGCCATACCATATATTAGTAGTCTTAGCAATATAACATCGCATAAGACATATATTGCTAAGATTATTAATATATGGTATAGCTGAAGATCTATCAGCCCCATATAGTTATCTGAGTTGGATAGCTGGTTTTGAAGACATGTATGTGCCTGAAAATTTCAGATTTTCCACTCAATAGATAACTTTTAGATAAGTGCTTGGCTTTGGGTTGGTATTTTTAGATCTAGTGTCTGAACCTACCCTGGCATCTCTCTGAGGAGTGCCAAAGCACGAAACCATGGTCAGGGGTTTAAGGGGGCGGGGGGTTCCTGTCAGAGATATTTTAAGTGCTGGCTCTGGCTAAGCATTTATCACAAAGCTTGTTGAGGAATTGGCAATCCTCATTATTTATAACTTAACAAGCTTAAGGGAATAAAGTCATGTGATCTATGATTCTTATTTTTAAATTATTTAATATTTCAATATACCAACAAAATCCATTTTAACCTTTTGGGCTAAACATTAAAAAAATAATTTCTATAAATTTATGCATCTGCTGTGAAAGAATTCTTTAGAAATTAGTAATAAAATAACAAACTTTAAAAATATGAAGAAAAAAAATCCAGATGTGTAAATTTAGTTAAGGAAAAAATAATAACTATAATTGCAAAAACAAAAGAACATGGTAAATTGCATATGGCAATATTAATCGAAGATTTTCTCAAAAAAAGAAGTTAATAATCTTAGAGCAATCATAAAACAGTTTGAATGATAATCCCCTTAATCAAGGTTGGAGTAAAAAAGCAGCAAAATAAAGACAACTGCAAGATATAGAGAGAAAAATCTGAAAGTAGATGGTAGATGCAATGAAAGCACATAATAAAAACGTACTAGTATCATAGTATTTACAAATTATATTTACATTAATTGAATTTTGATTGTCAAAGGTAAAAGAGAGGATTTTAATGAATAATACTGGAAAAAAATTAAATTATCTGTTAAGATAAAAGTTTAAAATTAATTAATAGAAGTTTAGTTAGTTTGCAAGTTCTGTATAAACTGCTTAAGAATTTTGTAACAAGCATGATAGAAATACAAACTGGGACATTTTTTTGTACTCTTTTTAAAATGATGACCTATGATGTTTATAATTCATTTCTGATTATTTTGCATGAATGAAATATTTCTTAATTAAAGTAAGTTATTTTGAAATTAAAATTCCTAAGCTAAGATAACAATTAATTCTATATCAACTCTTTAAACCACAATTCTTAAAACAAAAATAGTTTTCATATCCATAATATCAAAACCTTTTACCTAGCAAATAAGTGATTCAGTTTTGTATGATTTCACTTCATTATTATATACCAAACTCCAGTAATTAATCCATTCAAGATAATTTTGCAGAGAAAGAATATTCCTTAGAAAGAGATAAAAATAAACAGATGTTCACTGTTACTGTCAAACATTGCCAATAGTATGAGAATTTAATGAGTGTAATTTTTGAGTTCTGTATTAAATGAATATAAAAAGTATACTGTATATACTTTAACACAAAAAATAATTTATGACTTTCAACCATTCAGATTTCATTTTACATTGAGAAAATATATAATACTAATAAAGATACTTGTTCAAAAATAGAACTCGTGAAATAAATTTTTTTTTATCCACAATGCCAATCTTTATAAAATGCATAATACAATTATCATAATTAATTCTATTACATCAGATTTTAAACCATTAAAACATCATTTCTTATATTTACAAAATCTGTTAATAATAATAAATACATATATATTAGCAATTCTCTCCATATGTAGTGCCACCCAGTGCAAGCCATAGTAATTAATGGATACTGGAAGATTTGTGCATCAAAATCCCCATCTAGTACCTACTCATCCAATATCCTCCAACACTAGTTTCTAGCTGGTGCATTCCTATATGGAGAAAGGTGCTACTATTCTAACAGAATGCATAAGCATAGGCAATACCAATCCTGCCTATAGAATGATGGTGACTATAGTTATTAAAGAACCAAGGACACCAAAATGTATAAATACTGAACTGTGTTCAGATCTGAATAATTATATAAGTGAATGAGCTTAGATGGAAAACAATATAATTGTCTAAAAAAATAAAAGGTGACTGCTGAAGGGTCGCATTAAATCCAAAGATCTAGACACAGTGCTCTTGGATCCAAGGCTCCTTATTGTTGAAAGCCACAAGCTAGAAACTAGTCTGGGGATATTGGATGAATATGCACTAGATAAAAATTTTGATGCACAAATCTAGCATCCAGTGATTATTATGATTTGCACTGGGTGGCACTACATAGATTTTAATAAGAAAGTCAACAATTGTAAATATAACTATTATAAATGGTGAGCAATTCTACTAAATGAAAGCAATCACAGTATGGGTTTCTACAATTAAGACAAATGCTCCATAATTACATTGGATTATCTAATTAATTATTATATAATATCATATAGTTTATTATAATGTCTTCAAATGTTAAGGCCAAATAAAAGGACACAAAAATAAAACAAGTAAATATATTAAATAATTTCTATTTATATCTTTCTTTTTTGTCATAATTAAAATATCACAGAAATTATAATCTTGGATAAATCTATGATAATCATGTTAGGGATTGTCTTTATGTGAAAAGAAAACAAAAACTACCAATTTTATCTCCATTAACAGAAATGCCATCTATCTTGACCAAAGTTTAAGAAGGGAATAAAGAAATTAATTATTGTTTTGAAGACTCCTTTCAGTTAAGTGAAATCAATAATCTTTTATGGCATGTGTAGTTTAGTGCATTGTAAAATGGCATATCTGAGAGCTAAAAATCTATGGATCACAGCTCAATATGTTAGTTCAGTGTTCGAATATCATTCAGGCTCTCGAATAATAAACCATTAAATTATTCTAATGATCTTTATTATAAGGTTTTGTTAAAGATCAAAATATCTGCAGTCAATAGATACTTTGCTAAAAAAAAACAGGTGGTTTGAAATTAAAACATTAAGATATTTGACCTTTTAAGTCACTAATTTATAGACAGTTTACTGAATAACAAGGTCATTAGATTTTTAATATATCTTCCT
This sequence comes from Epiperipatus broadwayi, assembly GCA_028023455.1. Lineage (NCBI taxonomy): Eukaryota > Metazoa > Onychophora > Udeonychophora > Euonychophora > Peripatidae > Epiperipatus > Epiperipatus broadwayi. Next base: position 899,112 of record JAQFVV010012504.1, on the reverse strand, counting down.
AACTGAAAGATGAGCAACTAGCCAGAAATCTGTAGCTATTATTTATATTGCCTGCCACCTACAATTCATTAACTTACTGCTATGTATCTAAATAAGCTATGTTGTATATAGATGTCACTGCTGTAAAAGAAGTTGACTGAATCATATAAGAAAGTCAAGAATTTATAAAGATTGGAAAAAATTCAAATTGCTTATATTTGTCAATTAAAAATAATTTAAAAATTTATTATTTATTAAAAACAATGCCTTATGACATTGTAATGAGTGCATCCACCTGTCAAATGCTGGTTTTCAAATCAAATTAGATAAACTTGAAATCTTTTTCAGATTTTTTTTTTTTGTTTTGAGAACTGATTCTTAATCAACTGAGACCCTCATTCACTTGTAGCATAACTAGAGGATAAAATCTCATCTAACAATGAACAATAAGTATGGTAATTGCCTTTTCCTTTCCTGTTCTTCTTTAAAAAACTGTTGGAGGGGATTTTATCTTGAAGTGGGTTATTTAAAAAGTTTTTTTAACTTATCTTATTTTTTTAGGTTAAAAAAAAAAAAAATTAAAAATCTGTAACTGAAGTAGCTCAAAAAAAAAAAATTAAAGATGTGTTGAAATATGGTATTTATAAAAAATTTTAAGAATACCTGAAAATATTTTAAAATATTCTTTAAAGTCATTATGTTTGTAAAACTTCTTGGCACCCAATGAATGTTGTATTTATAAAAGAGTTCAATAGATTTTTTCATTAAAGCATATATAATCAAATTGTGTAAAAAAACGTTAGATATATAAAAGATCACTTAATTAAAATCTTTGAAAATTATAATCTCATTTGAAAAAAAAAAGGAATTGAAAAATATACTTACGCAATCCAATTTTGGTCACCAAGTAATTCATCTACTAATGTTTGTTTCCGCTGCTTCTTGGGAATTCTAGCATGATAGAAATCTGCAGGTGGTTCTACAACTGTACCCACCTTTTAATATATATATATATGCTATTAAAATTTTTTATTATTAAACAGAATAAAAATGATTACATATATATCTATATTATAACCAATCAGGAATGCAGATTCATGATATACTTGTAAACAAATGTAAATCTATAACTTCATCTATAAGTCAACATGTAACCGGAAATTCAGGCCAGATCTCTCCTACTCTACATGCATTTCAAGTAGCTTACAAAATATAGATTCTCATTTACTCAGGAGGATGCTCAAATTAGAATTAGGTATTGATCACAAACATACATAGGACAATTATGACAGATATTTATTGGATTAAAGAAATAGAAAAGGAAATAGAATTACATAAAACATACATATATATAAGAATAAAGACAGCTAAAAATACTGGTTAATACATTTATTTTCATTCCCCTAACCTGTATTCTGGGTTTGTATCAAGTGAAATGGGAAAATGTTTCAGATAACAGAAACTACATTAAATGTATTCAATAAATGCTATACAAAATTACTTGCAAATAATTAAAATTTTGTGGGAAATGTGCAATGACTTCGAAAATGAATCAAAGAAATATTTATATATATTTTACAAAGCATTTGGATCGTAAATTTGTAACAATATTCACATATCTTGGATATTTCAATTTCTTGAATATTATTGTTCTAACACCTAAATTAAATTTTTACTTTTATATTATATTTGTCTATAATATTTTTAAAATAAAAGAGAAGTGCAATCAACCTTTCTGAGTTAAATTTAAGATTTGTTCTCAAAAACATATTTTTTTCTTGTTGAAACTTGAGGCTATCTAATTTTTCAAAATATTTAAATACTCTAAATTACTTTTCTCCAAAAATATTTTTTATTTTAAAATTATTCTTAGATTTGGATAAAATAAAAATCTTAACACAATTATTTTGTGCAATGGACATACAGAAAGATGATATTTTGAGAAAATCATGGTTTGAAAAATTCATATAATTTTATTTTTTCAAATTACCATAAAATAATTATAAATAATCCTAATATAAAAAAGAATAATCCAAAAATATATATATTTCATCCATTATACTAGCTTTCTTTAGAAGTGCAGAAAAGAAAATAGTATGTAATATTCCTGTAGACATTTTATCTCTATCTCTGTAGATTTCCATCACTATCTTTTTTTCTGCTGATTGATTTTTTTTATTACCTGAAAATATTTAGGAAAAGCTTTTAAATCATTATGCTTGTAAAATCTTTTGGGGTCCAATGAATGACGCATTTGCAGAAGAGTCAAATCATTCTTAATTTCATCAGTAAGCTCCATTGTAGGAAGTCCAAACCACATGTCACCTTTTGTCTTCTCTCTTTCCAGCTGAAAATAAAATAGTTCAAGAAGTTCAAACTAATGGTTTTATTTTTTAATTTGCATCATAAATATAAAAATCCTAATTACTTAATGAAGATAAGTATATAAATAAATTAAATAATCACTGTCTATATGCCATTAATAATTGCATCATAGTTTGAAAAGGTGCTTTATAATTAAAAACATTTTATCTGGAAACTGAAAAGCCATAGCATAAATCATTAGCATAAAATTATAGAAAATAAAACTGAAAATAGTTAAAAATATAAAATTCAAGTCCTTTCTAAATGAAATCATGTTCTAAACAAAGATAAATCTAACCAGTCAACAATTAAATAAATGTAAGCAAAATGCAGACATCTTTATTGATTTTTTTTTTGTAAAAAAAAAAAAAGACATTTCTAAGATAAAAAGAAATAAGAAAGTTATATTCAATGTCTCTATTATTTTTTCATTATGGAAAAATTTTATTCCTAGTAAAAAAGGTACATACTTGAAATATATGAAGAAAAAAAATCTATTAGGCCTTCACATAAATATTTAAAGAATAAGATATTTTTGGTAATAAATCACAATATGAGGCAATGTGCTTTAAAAATTATGTGGGTAAAGAAATATTTAAATGAAATTTAAAACATAATAAGAATAAATATAAGCATGATTGTTTTTTTTTTTCTATGAAATAAACAGCCATATAAAACTAGCAAAATGGAAATTTAAAAAGACTGATAAAAATATAAAGAGACGTGTATTTGTTGAATATTTTGTAAGATTGTGTTATTATTAGAAAGTCACAAAAAAATAAGGAAACAAAGGAATAATAGCTAGTTAATATTATTTTGTTATTCCCTCTGGTTACAAGCTATAATATAAAAACTAAAATGTAAAAATAATAATAATAAATAATCACTCATAAATGAGTATGATCATTCTAATTCCACAAAAAAAAAAAGAGAGAGAGAAAAAAAACGCTCTAGAAATGAGTTTGGCAATGATTACACAAAGCAATCTGTGAATCACTAATATGTCCACATTTAAAACATGCAGGTCTATTTTTCTGTTCACATAATATTTTATGTTATTTTTTAATTTCTTAGGAAAGTTTTCTTTCTAAAATACTTCAATATTATGTCTAATTGTAGTTCTCCAATATATTTTATTCTCTGTCATATCTTCCCAATGAAAACAATTGACATTGCATTTCTTTAGAATGTCTTTGAGATAATCCTTATAATATAAACAGAGTCTACCTCTCCCATGAAAATCATGCTTGAGTTTATCATTTCCAATCCAATGAAGGTGTGATTTTACAATAGTGGACTCAATAGTATCAGATTCAGCAAGAACATAGTAGTTTTATAATCTTGCCATTGTATTTTTATAATTTCATACAGCATCCTTAAATGAAATTTTCTAATATCTTTATATTGGATCAATAATATCTAAGTTTCACTTCCACATAATAAATTAAATAAAATAACAGCCCTATATACAGCTAACTAAATTGTGCTCTTGAGATAAAATACTGTATCTTTTATCTTGTCAAAAATAGCAGAGAACATTGAAGTCTATATTGTACTTCAATATCTAAGTCCACCCTTCTATTTATAAAACTACCAAGATTCAAATTTGTTTACACTCTCCAGTTGATAACTATCCAGTTAAAGGTTGTTGGAATTTCAAAACATTACAATTATCAGCACATTGTAATTCCAGAATCCAAATTAAAAGTTTCACCATCAAATTTGTATATCTTGATCCCTGTTTAAGCTACCTATAAATAATTCCAAAGATCAGTTATAAAAATTAAAAATAATGATGGAATAAGGATAAGTCTTTGTTTAACATCAGTTTTCATTTTAAATGCCTCAGATTATTCAGCTGTAATAATAAGATATTCAAAACCAATTTAATTGGCAATCTAAATTTATTTTTCTTCAACTGATTTTTTAATAAGAAAAAACAATGCCAGATAATAACATAACATGAAAAGAAACAAGAAAGATTAGGATGCATTTTTAAAGAGATTTCTTTAAAACACTGTTAGAGAACCTCTCACTCAGCAGGCTTATAAATTTTGTCTACATATATAGTTCCCATATTTGGTAGCTAATCTTTAAAAAATATAAAGAAATAAAACTTAAAATTGATGGGACCCAGTTTCTCATCATTTTTATTGCATTAATACAGAGTTACCTGCATCAATAAATCAAATATAAAAACTACATAAAAAGTAAAGTACTGATAAATATCATCTTACCAGAGAAAAATTTGGAAAACAATTTTGAATCAAGGGAAATTTATTTGAATTACAATAATAAACTATATTAAGGCTATGTATAGATTCTGCTAATATTTATTTTAACATCTAAGCATGTTTCTTTTATTTATGTGAAATTACACAACCATCATATTATATTAGATAATTTTTGTAAACTATAATACTTTTCTGATAATTTTTGATATACAAATGATGTGAGTATATGAAAGCAATCATATATATATAACAATAAATATATAAATATTTCATAATGCATATATATATATATATGAAAAAAGGAATAAAGGAAAGTATTTTATTGAAGAATAACAAAAAAGAAAAAATTAACAATTAAAAAAATTCTAATATTTCAAAATGGTTTCTTATAAACTGTGATTTTGCTACAACTGATTAGTATTATTTCAGGTGTTAAATTTATTCAAAATAATAAGATCTATCTGATAATGATCATTTAAATCTAAATGTTTGATTATATCAATATCAGTTTTTGGTCCTTCGTGAGTTACAGAGTGTACATAGGCAGAATAAAAAACAAATGATTAGGGCAATTAATCTAAAATAATGAATGGGATCAAATATAGTGCTGTGATATCTAAAAATAATAATATGGAGTATCTTAGAGCATAAAGTATGTAGAATTGTAAATGTAAAACACTCAGGCAAGTTACCATGTATTATCATTTTATATTTTTTACAAGACATTTAGCAAGCATGATAGAAATATTGATTGCAGATGCACATCACATTTTTTCAATTATTTTACTTTTCATAATATATAATTTGGCACCACAGATCACTCAGGCTAAGCCACCATATATTATTTTTCTTTATTTATCATCCAGTATCTAAGAGATCTGAGAGACAGTCAGCAGAAATACACATCATATTTATTATTTATTTATTTTTCATTACAATATGTAACGCATATAACGAAACGAATTCAAAATTCTAATTCTCTCTCTAATGATTGTTTTGGAGTTTCTTTTTATAGTCCTCAGGCACCTTATCTCTGGAATGCAGGATTCATCAAACATATTCCATATTATGGCTAAGTAAATTTTTCCACTGAGGTCTGTGTCCGTATCTTTGGGCGGGAAAAGCAAGTCTTTTGTTTCTATTTCATAATGATTTTCTTTTCCATGGTCATTTTGCCCTAAGGATCTGTTTGTAATTTTTCTTTTTAAGATTAAAAACTCTTCGCTATTATTAAAAAGGTTTTTATTTTATACTTTATTTAAAGATTAGAATCTTTGTTTCGATTCTATAATTTTTTTAAAGCTTATTTTAATATTTAAATCAAACATTTATTAAACATATTTATTAAAATATACTTCTTTTAATAATAATAAAAAAAATAATAAAAACAATCACTGTCAGTACTAATAATATAAAAAATTTTTATTCACACATACATATAAAAGAAAATGTAATCATTAGTCATTATTAACACATTCATGGAAGCGTGTTATATATATAGCTGCACTCGTGGAAGTGCATTCTCTAACAGCTAGACATAGCAGTTTGGATATCGTGAGCTTCATAAACAATTAGTAAAATCATTGGATACTCATCGAAGAGCCCCCATATCCCACTGGATGGCGCCGTTTTCGCGCTAAAACACATAAAAATGCCGTTTTCCGCGGCCGACACGTTCGAACCCGCATTTTCTATAATACAACTTTTTTGTTGTGCTACAGATTGCAGGCCGCTATGTCGCGTCGCAGTACAGCATGTATGTTTTACGCAGCAAATACATTTTCCGAATTCGCACAGTTTATAAAATGGTTACGGCTTGGGGAGAGGGTGTGTTTTTTTAAATTGGATGGAAATGTTGTTTTCATTGGATTTTTTTTTATTTTAAAGTATTGAAATGTTCAGATTTTGTAAAGTAATAATTAACAGACTTTTTACACTGTAGTGTATTGAAGTTTTAAGTAGTAAATGTTGACGAGATATATGTATAAAGTGAGTTGGAATTAGGTAACGAGTCAAGTAATGTACTGTTCATAACATTCCACGAGACAAAGAAGTTGTAACGTGTGTATATTTTTTAAATAAAAAAGAGCGTTAACACAAAAATATCCCGTAAGAAAAGTACAATTGTACACGGGTTTTTTTAAATGTCATAAAAAACATATATTATAAACATTTTATTATATATATATATATTTGTCGTTTAAAAAAGTTTTAGTTTCTTTCTTTTCTCCGACTACTATTATACTTTGTTGAATATAGTTTACGTTTATAGTTATCATTTATTTTATAGATGTTAGTAAAAAAAAATATTTACAAAAATACGATTTTGATATTTTTTATTTTAGCATTACAAACAGAAAAATAACCCTAAAACTAACCCTAAACCTAATCGTAACAACTTTTACTTTTAGTTGTCATTCTATTTGAAATAAAAAATAGCGGTAAACAACAAAAATAAAAAAGCCGTAACCCCAATAAAAACATCTCCGATAAAAAATTAATTTTTCTAATAAAAAGCAAACTAAAAAAGATGAATCAAATTGTAATTTGTTTATTTTATTTTACATTTATTATTATTTAATTTGTATACGTTAATAAAAAATAATATTTAAAATTAAGTAATATTTAAAAAAGACGATTTTCTTTTGTTTTTATTTTCGCATTACAAAAAACACATCAAAATGATTATAATTAACGGCCCGGGAATGATCATATTTTATAGTTTAAGCGTGAAAACAGCGCCATCGAGTGGGATATAGTAGCTATTCGACGACAACCAATCATTGTCTTAAAGTTTAATTACCAATTATATTGTCGACAGAAAACCATTAACACAGCACGAGACTGAAGTTGGCGCTAATTGTATTTCCTCCTGTGATGAAACAGATGTCTTTCCAGTTCACAAACAAACCACATATTGTCAAATAGCGATAATGATTAAAATATAAATGAAAAAATGTAAAATAAATTATACATAAAAACATATTGTTTTGAATAAAATTAAATAGTTAATAAAAAAAGTTTGTCTTGTATCAATTTTTTTCAAATATTTGAAATTTTTTACTAGTCATACTTTATTTCCTTATTTTTTTAGTGCAAATTTTAAAGTAATTTTTCCTTGTTGTTTTGCTTTTATGCGATTTCTGAAAATTACAGAACCTACCCCCCATTTTTCAAGGTAAGTTAAGTCTATTTTTGTGCGATTTTTTTTAATGCGGATTTTCAGTGGAACCTATCTATCGCATAAAAAGAGACCCAGGTGTACATATGTGTGTATTTCCATTTTCTCATTATTAATTTCTTTTTCAATTAAAATGTCCAAAAAATTTATTTTATTTTTTCTATAGTAAATTTTATTTATTTATTTATTTATTTTTAGAAATTTTATTCATGTCATTTATAAATTTTTCTATTTGTTTCTCAAACAGACATCTTCTTATAAAAGATAAATAAAATGTAAAATTAATTGTTAAAAAGATCATGTTACATTAAAGCAATAAAATAAATTCAATTGGTCAAATTGTAAGTTGTTTTTGTTTATCTTATAAATAGAATCAATCTAGGAATATTTAGATCTTGAGTCCACTATTAGGTTTTTCCTACATTGTTTTTCCATTTGAAAGTTATTTGCCCTAAAGTGAGTAATGAAAAACTGTTTTACCTTTTATATGTGTGACATTAGTGTTATTAGTACTTCAGCCCTATATAAAAATAAATTTTCATTTCTGATGATTCATATTGATAATCATAAAGATATATAATGTAACACTTTCCATTTTCAGCAGCTATTAAAAATAATTCATTTATACTTCTATCTTTTATGCCCCTTGCCAATATTAATCAATGGTAGTTTTATTCTATGAATAATTAGCTGCTGCATTTTAAAATTTTAAGTTTCCTTTCTCTTTGTTCAATGATTATAGTTCTGCAATCTGACCAGTTTATGAAAAAAATCAACCAGTTTTGGTCAGTAAAAATTTCAAGTTTAAATATAATATCAATCCATATTAAATACCAAAACTATATTGTTTATTTCTTAGTTGAGACTTCAGCCAGCTAGCAAATTATTTTATTATTAAGCCAATCAATCACTAACTGAAAATATTAAAACATAAAAATGTGTGTGCATCCAAATGCATTTCTAATACATATTAAAAATGTAAAAATATTTATTAGCGTAGTAAAATGAGAAATTACCCTGCGTTTCTTTTTTAGTTGACGACGACTTTGCAAACAAGGAACTGATTCCTGTCTCATGAAGTCTGGTGTAGCTATACTTTTCTTCAGAATCTAAAAAAAAAAAAAAAATCTCAAAACAATTTCCATTTAAAACTTGACCATAGATAATGGTTTACTTTTTATGATTCATAATAAGTACTTCACACACAAAAAAATGAACTAAATGAAATCTGAAACTGACAGATTATGAAAATAAAATATATTTCTGATAATTGTATATAGTGAGAAGAAATGCCACTACATTTAAAAGTAAAAATAAAGCAGATGAGCAAACTTTTATAAAATATGAACTATATGAAAGGAAGAATTACGTGCAAATTTCTTAATAGAGAATTAAGATTTAGAACAGCTACAGGATGGGTTAAGACTTAGGAAAGAATAATTAGAATTTAGAATGTAAAGAGAATTAGGAGTTAATCAATTTGGATGGTAAAAGATTATAGAAGAAAACGTCTAATTACTATTAAGGGAAATAAATGTATAGAAAAGAAAGAAATATTCAATATACATAGGATTTTTAGAGTAGAAATATTAAGCCTTTCTCAAACTGAATTGAAAAATAACTTTAAAAAAACACACAGATTATGATAAAAAGGTTTACAATAATAATTGGAAAAAAATTGTTCAAATTTTAAAAATGAAAACTAGAAAAACTTAGGGAATTGATGTTTCCAAGTGTTTGAAAGAATTAGATGTTAGAAATGTAATTTATGATTCAGGAGAATAGCCAGATTTTTTTTCAACAATGAGAATATTACTAAAGAAAAGGTCTAATTCTAAGAAATGTACAGATTTTAGAACAATTAGCACAATTTTTCTACCAGTTAAGACACTGATGAAAGACTGGATAAACAACTTTAAATATAATCTTCATTTGGGATATAATTTTACATACTATTATAGTTAAAATGACTACCTTTATACATGATTATTTATATGAAACTCTTATGTGGATAGTTTAAAATTGTCATGGTTAAACTTACCAAATCTTTGAAAGAAATGTTGATCTGTTCTATTTCCTGATTGTGACTTGTGAATCTGATTGAAAACTTTTCCATCAAATTAGATGTTGGAATTCAAATAAATCAGTTTTATAAAAATAATTTGTAATTGTAGCTAACATTTCTATATGATCACAATATTAAACAAGAAATATTCATATAATTTAAAGAGACAATTCTGAAGGTACGTCATGTTGTGATTGCATGGAAATGTTAGCTACACTTTAATTTATTTTTTTATATAAAACTGACTTTTTTGATTTTCGACATGTACTTTGATAGAAAAATTTTCAGTCAAACAAGACATAGCAGAATAATAGAGCTGCAATGCTTCTTCCAAGCATATGCTAAGTCTAATCAAGATAGTTTAAACCGTACACATAGAGTTTCCATCAAATAATCATAAACAATTATCTTTTATTTATAAAAATATTTGAATTAAAATATATACATAATGTCATATATCTTGCCAACCATTGCCAAGGCAAAATTATTTTTCATCCATATCTAAGATGCATGCTAAGATTGAAAAAATTATAAAACAAATGAGAGATTATTAGAACTTCATATAAATCAGTCTAGATTAAACACTTGCAAGTTTTACTATATTTATATGTTAAAACATTTCATGAGCTACAGATATAATTGCATTATTATCCGTGATCATATGTGTATAATTTATTGCAATAAAAATATACTGACATTTTGACTGGGTTGTATTGGCCATCAACTGGTTAATGAATTTTATAAAAACAGTTGTAGAAGCATTATAAATATTGAAGTACAATAAGATTGAAGTTCTTCTACCAATAGAAAATAGATAGAATTAATAAAAGTCGAAAACTATTTAGATTAATGTTTTTTTAAAAAATTTTTCAATGGAAAGAATTTTAATGTAATTGAAAGAATTTTTATGGATTATCACATTTGTTGACACAATCTAGCCTTTTAAGGATCTAAATGGCTTTTCTGATCTTACATTGTTAGAGAGCATTACATCTGAATATTGATTTCTTTATCATTAGAATCCTATTCAAATATGATACTTTCCAAAAATGTAAGATAAGGAAAACCATTGGGATTTCAAAAGGCCAGACTATATCAACACATGTGATGATATCTGTAAAATATCTTCTATTTGGAAGAATTTTTTAAAAACCATTAACTTAAATAGTTTCTGGTTTTTATTATTTCTACCTTTTTTTTATTGGTAGAACTTTCAATCTTATTGTGTGTCAATGTTTACAAAGCCTCTACAATCGTTTTTATAATATTCATTATCCAGTTGATGATTAGTGTGACCCAGCTGAAACATTAGATATATATTTTTACATTGCACCTGAATGAACCTGGATATTTCATTTATATACATGTATTAAAGTAAGAAAACTAATACAGAGAGAAACAAACAAAGAAAGCATGCTTTGAAAAGGCATTTGATAAAAAAAATTGAGTTACTTTTTAGAAGAGATATTTATTAGGAATCAATATATAAATCAGATGGGATTTTTAAAATTGAATAATATTCTTATCAAAAATATGTGCATTTAAAAAAAGTTATACAAGATATATTCCCTAACTCTTGCTTTATTATATATTTAGATGAGTTACTAAATGAGTACCATTCCCAAAAAAAAGTTAAAATTACCAATGGGGTAGAAGGGTTCATTGCAACAATTTTCTGAAGCTATGGAGTTTAATAAAATGATACATAGGATTGACAGAATCTGTCAAAAGTTTAGGATGAAAATAAACACCAATAAAATTAAAGTAATGTACATATGCAATGAAAAATAGAAAAATTAAAAATAAGCACTGAATGTGAAATTATGAATAAGTTAACACTTTTATATTTTAAAATATATTATCTGATATCGAAGGAATAATAATATATATATATGAGTATTAATAAAGATAAGAGCTAACTATGATCATAGCGAAGATGAAATATAAAGAACATATAAAGAAATTTTTAAAAATAAATAAAAATACAATTATATAATTGTAATGCAAGATTTGAATATTAAGATAAAATAAAGAAGAGATGATAAAATTATATTATAGTTTCAGAGGAAAAAAATAAGAACAGTTGATAAGATTTTTTTTTTTGTATAGGGAAATGACATAATAATAATGAACTATTTAAGAATCCCACAAAGATAGCTTACACATGGAAAACTTAAAATGATAAGTAGATACTTGAGTTACTTATTAATTTAAAATGTTTAGGAATAATGTAAAACTGGATGTTGATATTTTAGAGTCACATAAATTCAGATCACAACTTAATAGTGATAGAAATGAGATTATCTTTTAAAAAAAAATGAAACCAAGAAATGTAATAAGTAATTGAAAAGATTTACTAAAAACAATATACTAAATTCATTAGGTAAGATATTGAATCTTAAAATAAGTTGCTCTATTGACAGTAGATTATGAAAGAGGTAAAAGAACAACAATGCTTTGAATTAGCAAAAAAATAATGAAAACAAATAAATAATCATGCAGATAAAAAAAAAACTGAAATATAAAAATAATAAAAGAATGTAGTAAGAATAGATAGAATACTAAAAAAGAAAAAGATTCCATACACAATAGAATAAAACATTTGAATGAGAAAAATAAGCTCAGAGTGTAGTATTTTATTGAAAAAATAGTAAAATGTTAATAAAGAGGAATGCATTAAAAAAAAGTGGAAAAAATGTAAATCACATATGTGAGACACAATTAAGGGGGAAAAAATCTGATAGATAGAACAAAATAAATTGCAATTATGAAAGATTGGCAACATAATAGTGAAATCTGGAAAAGATCATAAAACTAAGAGTTTTTTAAATGTAAGCTATAAATATCATATAACATCTTGTTTTAAAGTAGATTTGAAGAAAAAAGAAAAAATTTGTTGGACGAATAACTTTAGAAATAAATGGTATGCAAAAGACTATGTGAAATATAATTATTTTAAAAAATAAGAAATGGAAAAGTTAAACAAATAAGAAAAGGAAGAGAGACAGTAAAAAATTATGAAGAATATGTTGGAAGTATGGAAGTGAAAAACAGATGATAGAAAAATTTGTCAACTCACTTTAGGTAAGGAGATAGTTGTAAATTTTTAATAAACAGAACCAAAAATAGAAACACTTGAGTAAAGTTATGGTATATGGAATTTGCCTTTTGGTACATGAATGACAATAATGTTTTTTTTAAAATAAAAAAAAATCCACAATTTTTTTTAAAGATGTTGGTAAATAATTTCTAAAAATTATTATTTACCAACTTCTGAACAGTTACTGCACTTAATATTGTTTTGTCAAAAACAAATTCTATTTATTTCTTCTACTATCTTATTTTTTTTATTTTATAAATTATTTACCAATTCCACATTTCTCTACTAATTTTTCAAAAAAAAAAATTGCAAAGGAATATAATATTTTTGCCATTTTTATATAAACATCCAAAAGAATCTTACTTCTGGTCCTTTGCAGACTTCTTCTGCCAGTTCATCAATAGTCTGCTTCTTTTTAGTTGTACTCATGGAATCCATAAAGCTATCAAAATGGTTAATTTGGGAATTGATGTATGTTATAGAATTCTTTTTTTTCTTTTGATATGCACTTAGAGGATCCACAAAATAATTTGAATTGTAAATTGAGGATTTAATATTGGAAGCCAATTTCAAACTAAAAAAAGGATATATATATACATAAAACAATAAATGATAAAATAATTCCATTATCGAAAATTATATTTTTATTATAATATTTAGAATTTTTTAAAGGTACTTTAAATCAACTATCAACTAATTTTATACTCTTAAAAACAATATTTTCTTCATTATCTAACAATTTATAATCTGTATAGTCTTCTACAGAGATTTCTTGTATATATTCTTTTTTCAATTGTAATAACAATTAGAAGTAGAACATATATAAAAGATCTTTGAAGACTACTGTTAAAATATCTGAAACTATATAACAATAAATAATGTTTTTAAAAGTGTGAAAATAGTTGTTGATTTAAGAATTGATTTAGATTAAAATAATAAAGAATGGAGGTTGAAATAAATATATAATATTCAGAATTATTAAACAAATAAAAACAATGTTATTAATACCAATAAACATATATATATTGAAAAAAAAAAAATTATGGCAGCAGAGATTGATTGATTTTGTAAATTACATTAATGCTATTTAAATTTCTAAAGATTTATATCATTTTTAATTACTTATTTATATGTGCTAGGTGGCTGAAATGCAGCGAGTCACATTAATTAAACAAGTCGCCATTGCATATAAAAAAAAAAAATCAGCAGATACTTATGTTTCATTATTCCAAGGCAAATAATTGTTTATATAAGATGGACTAGACTATTCATACTAAAAGTGGAATAAGGCCGATTCTCCATCCAATTCCAAAAATAAGTTTAATATTCTGATCCTATTAGGAAATATATCAGATATTAATTTGCTAAATAGATATTACTATTTATCTTAACTTTTAGATCAAAAAGCAATGGTTGAAAATCACTGATCAAAATAAATACCACTTCTCTAAGTTTTAATAGTTTATAACAAATTAATTTAAAATAAAGTGGGTACTATAACTACTTAAAATATTGTGCTTATATAATAATTAGATATCAGTAGAAAGCAATTTTTATAATTTCAAAATCACTTAATAAAAAAAAGCAACATTGTAAAAAATAAAAAAGAGCTTGGATCATATATATCTAGCTAATCTTTTATGAACATTAATTTATAAACTCGCCTTAAATAAAATCGATACTAAGTTTCACCTCTTTTATGAATAGAATTACTATATTTTTTTACCTTTACCATGATGTTTTTTTCTTATTTCTATTACCAATATCTATAATGAAAAAGCGTGGGGGAAAGCAACATAAACTAATTCTGTTTATATAATACGAAACTTTTATAAATGGAAAGGAGAAAAAAAACATTTATACATGATTGTCAGAGACGTAATCGCTTAATAATATACATATATTTTTTATAAGCGTGATTTATATATCTTAAACTTTTGTATTTTTTAAAAATAAAAACACAAACTTATAATCTCAGCCGCTTGATTTTTAAAAGTAATCATAATAGTTGTTTATAAATTTCGTTTAAATATATACAATACCAATTACGGTTAAATTTATATTAATAACTTTCCACTTAAAGAAATAATGATGATTATATGTAACACTTACTGCCGCTTATCATTTATCTTCGCATAATAATTTGCTTGTGAAATAAGATTCATTTTCTCATTTAATTTTGTAATTTTATTTTCCAGTTCAGAGAGATCGACATCACTATCGGAATTTTCAGCAGTTTTGTCTGCAAGAAAATTATCGTTTTTTATTCCAGAAATAGTAGCCATTTTAGAAGTTTTAAAATTATATGTATATTCAACGTTACATACAAATAAATTACATGTTTAGCGAAGATAAATAATAACAAACTTAAAGGTGGCAGCCATTTTTATATTCAGACATGCGCTTTTAGCTATCATGTGATATCAAGGGGTTTTTTGTTTTTTTTTAACTGTTCATTGGAAAGTGTTATTTACTATTATTTTTTATTACCATTTTACATCGTAATAAACATATTAAAATATCGTAAACAATTTGATTAGAATGCCTCTTTTAAAACAATTCCCCCATATTCGTGTTTATCGAGAAAAACTTTCTAAGGGAAATAACTAAAGGAGCCCATTTGATTACTTTTAGAGAACTTAAAGGAACCGAGCAGGTCGATATGTTCTTATTGCAGATGTTATTACTATATGAATATTGATATAGTATATGAACATGGATAGTCTGCTCACAACACGCATCAGTCAACGCGTGAGTTTATTGACGTTTCACCTCCGAATTTAAGATCAAGAAACACTATAGTCTTTATTTTCAGTTGCCTCTTAGTTGAGTTGAGTTTTCCTGAAGGTAGAATGATAGACAAAACTAAATTATGGCCTTATTTTCAGGAGGCTGTAAAGTCGCCAGCCAAGTTAGAGGGTGCTAAAAATCCCTCTTGAGTTTAAGATCAAGAAACATTAGTCTTTCTTTTCAGTTGCCTTTTGGTTCTTAACTGAAATATCAGTTTAGTTTTCTTGAAGGTAGAATGATAGACAAAACTAAATTATGGTCGTTATTTTCAGGAGGCTGTAAAGTCGCCAGCCAAGTCAGAGGGTGCTAAGAATCCCGTAATTGCAGACCCAAGCTGCCATTTGATGACAACTATAGTGGTACTGGCAACTGTAGAAGAACATTAAATGGGATATTAATTGTACTTAATGAAATTTTAAAAAAAGAATGAACAGACAATTAATTGCAATGGCACAAATATTGAAAGCACAAATGGAGTAGAATTCATTATAAATAAAAAGTAGAAAAATATTGTGGAGGGTGATCCAGGTTCGCATTTGTGATGAAGAAGTAAAGGATTTTTTTTAATGTTTGTACAAAAGATTTTTGATTAAATCAAACAACATTTTAAAATTGTTGCCCAATTAATAAAATTTTTAATGATGTAATGTATGTATGTTAGATAGTTATACACCGATATAAAAAGTAAATATATGTTAAATAAAAACAAAAAGAAAGAAAATCGGGTTGATAATTAAATAACTGTAAATATAATTAGTTGTTTGTTTCAATTTTATTAAGATTGATTTTTAATGAGGGAAAAATAGTAATTACTTTAAAATCAATTATTTTTTAGATGATAGTCTAAAAATAAAAATTTAAAACTTTCTGGTATTGATTAAGATGATTCCAGAGAATTGCATAAAAGATGGCGATTTAGTTATGTAAAGAGATCACATCAACATAGAAGCGATATCTAGGAATTCTAGCATTTGGACAAGTTTCATTACCCAGCTGCATCTTGGTTGAAGGTCGATAAGGGGATTTAGGGACTTGTTAAAGGTTCTCAGTTTATATTGCATTTTAAAGAAGCCTTTAGGTGGACAAAACTGATAATATGTAATGCATTAAATTACAAAATAAATTACATTTGTACATTATTCAGGTAATAATAAGTAAAATAGTTATACTAAATGTTGATTTTGAACTATTTTGTGATAATGATCTCTTTATTTTAATTTATATAACTTTGAATTCTTATTTGAAACCAAAATTGCAAAATTGACATAGCACTTTTAATTGGCACAGTCTGAGAACCAGTAGAGCGATAAAGTATTAATTCAAAACTAGAAATTAAGGTAATATCTATTAAAGTTGAAATTAACTTTAAGAAAGCTGATTATTAATTGATAAATAGCACAGCAACAGCAGAGTTAGGAATCTGAATGGCTATCTATATGAAGAGGATTAATACAAATGGTACTGTTACAAAAGTTGACACATTACTTCTTTTCAGTAGCTCAAAAATAATTGAAATTGCAAACTGACTTTGTGAACCTGTAGACCCCAAAAGTTTACAACATTGCAGAATTAGTTAAATATTTGGGCAGCCATTATAGCCCTGAATCCTCTAAACATATAGTTCAACTTCATTTATGAAATAAATGCCAATGAGAAGTGAAAATTGCAAGGCTTACAATGCTGCTTTGAGAGATTTGGCAAAGAATTACGTTTGGAGGAAATGTTATTAAAGCATTTCCTATTGGTATGGCATGTGAAAAACTGTAATAGCAGCTACTGTTCATATTTGACCTGTCTATACGGAAACTGTCTAAACACATATCGCCCATGAGTTAGTTTTAAGTCAGATAAAAGAGTTTAATCAATCTAATATAGAAGTTCCCAACTGAATAACAATTCTGAAATCAAGCAAGTCTGAATGACCACAAAAAGTTAAATTAGAATGTTAACCATTATAGAAAACAAGGGCACAAACACAGGATTGCAATTATAAAAATGTCAAATAGGTAAAGTATGACAAATTAGCTACGTAGTTTGAATCTGCAACACTAAAAAACAAATATTTCAAATAAAAAAACTCATGAGAATAAAGGTAGACCAATGGGATATAGTTATGAAATAAATAACACTGACATAATTTCCAAAAAAAAAAAATAGTGATAGTGGAAATAAGCAACAAAAACAGCAATGAAAGTCAACTGTAGACCTGGCATATTCCTCATGTCCAGAAGGATTGGACTAGAGTTAGTAAAATAATCAAAGACTGCCCTAAGTTAATGAAAACAAAAATTAAAGCTAATGGTTCAAATGGAAATGCCATTTTTATCATCAGGGTAATTAAAATAATCGTTGAAGTAAATAAGTATCGGAAAAAATTATGTTTATTTGTCATAAAAGGCAATTTAAATCCAATAGTAGTTGGAGAATGGTTATGCCTATAAATATAAAGATTTGTATGAATAATAAAATCAATATTGAGGCAGAAATATGAGCAAAATATAAGAAAATCCCCTAACATTTGGGTATAGAATTTACATCTGCTAAACTTGTCTTTTTAAAAGAGGGAAGGACGGTGAATTATATCCATACATCACCATATCATCATAAGTTAAATAGATTTGCCAAAAAAGCAGTTCAGCATATAAAACAATTTTTTTTACAAAAACAAATTGTGACAACATACAAAAGACAATAAACTTTGCAATGCTTCATTGACACATTATCCCATCTATAGCTATGCCTAAATCATTTACAGAGATACTTATGGGCAGAAAGCTACAAAATAAATTGTCCAGATAAAAAAGTACAAAAAATTAAGGAAAAAAATATTTATGATGCTGAAGACAGAGTTTAGATACAAGATAATCTTCACAATTTATTGATTAAAGGAAAAGTAGTTAAAATACTTTCAGATCAGAGTGTGAAAGGCCAAACAACATTGGGAATCCGTTTTTTCTATCATATTGACCACATCAAAAAAAAACTGAATGGATGCAAACCCAACTGAAGAAAGAAGAATGCCAGATTTGTGCTACCCAATGAAGACCTGGTTTTATTAACTAGTAAAATTTTTACTGAAGCAATACAATTTATAAAGTAAAGAAGGAATATGAATATATATATATAAAATATGACCTATTAAGAAAGATTGATTATCTAGAATTTTATAAAATAATACAAAAAAGAATTAATAATAATACAAGAAACTATAATTGTGAATTAATAAGAAAAGTTATAGTAGAGAAAGTGTCCAAAATGGAAAACAACAACTTGGTGTTGGAACTAATCTAATTTCTGCAATAAGAAGAAAAAATGGAATTTTATGCTAAAAAGAGATATGGCATCATGAAATATGTGGAAGAGTTCTATTAAGAATTGTATGGTAATAAAGAACAAGAAAATTCATCCTTTATAATTACTTCATCTTCCGAATTGCTCAGGATTTAAAATGAGATATGCAATTAAATTTATGAAGAGGGAAAAACTCCAGGTAATGATGAAATTATTATCGATATCTTAAAAGAAATATCATTTCTTCATTTTAAATCCTGAGCAATTCAGAAGATGAAGTAATTGCAAAATTTTATACCAAATGTCTAAATAATAAGGAGATACCAAATGATTGGAAGAATGCAGTAGTAATATTAATATTTAAAAGAGGTAATAAAGAAATTATTAAAATTACAGACCTATACTTTCAAATAGAACAAACTATTCAAAAATAGTTTTAGTACTGTGACATCCAAGTATTCAGAGAAGTTATAGAAAGGACCAATGAATATGAGTTGCCATTATGCTTTGGATTTGTAAATTATGAAATGTCATTAGTTTCTATTGGCATATTTTCATTGATTAAAACATAAAGATATTGGTTTAGGTTATTGTCATATGCTGAGGAGTATTCATTAAAATGTGACATCAATGATTAGATTACATATGTAGTGATACTAGAAAGATTAACAACACTGAGAAAGGTTTATGACAGCATGACTCCATATCTCCAAAACTTTTTACAGCAGTTTTTCAAAAAGTATTTTGTGAAGAATTAAGTGAGTAAAAATAAATGGAAATAATTTAAGTCATCTTGATTTTGGTGATGATATAATTTTTTTTATAAATATTGTTTCAGAGCTTCAGAAAATATTGCAAGAGTTATTAGAAGAAAATAAGAAAGTAGGACTAAAAGTAAATGTTAAAAAGACTAAGATAACATTCAATGGATTTTCCCAAAAGAAGAAAATAAATATTGATAATGGTGTTAGAAATTAACAACTACAAATATCTTGACCATATTATTATTAATGCAGATGGAAATGCAATGGATGAAATTAATTACGGAATTAAACTTGGAATGCTTTTGGTAGAAATAATTAATATAAAAGGAAATATATCTATCTGTTTGAAAAAGACAACTTTTAATAAATATTTTTTACTTATATATATGCCACTTGGACATCTAACAGAAGGGCAGTCAGATACTTTACCCTGCTCAACAAAATATGGAAAGTTGTATGTTTGTAGTAACAAAAAAGGATTGAGAACAAAACAAATAGATGAGAAAAAAACATTACTGACACCATTAAAAGAATTAAATGATTGAAGTGAAGCTAGCTGGACATATTTCTAGAACAGTTGATAATAAATGAAAAGTTGAAGTCCCAAACTGGATCATAAGAAATTGTAATAGAAAAAGATTATATGTGATATATAGGGTTGAAATAAGGAAGGGTGCTGGAGGATTGTGGAGAAATAAAACTAGATCTCACAGAAGTTAGATTAAACTTGGAGAGACCATCCTGAAGTGAATCAATAATCATTAAAAAATAGTGGTGATGATGATAGTCATAAACACACAAAAAGAAATATTTGATTTTAGTGATTAAAAATATAATGCATACATACACATGCATTAGTATGACACTTTACACTCTTTCATATGGAATAATCTAAGAGAAATATAGGAAATAATCTATTTATTCACAATAAGACATAGGCGACAGTTAATGCAGAAGTAAAATTAATAATACACATTTATGAGTAAAGATAGTGATTATTAAATGTATATGTAAAATTATCATATGCATACAATTATTTGACTAAGTTTACTATTCCTCTAGCCCATTGAAATTTTTTTATATTATTGCAAGTCTATTTTTTTCTCATTCATTAATCTTTCTGCTATATTAATATCCAATTATTTTACTTACATGAACACATTCCATTTACATAAACAAATTTTCTAATATTATTTAATGACAAAAGCAACTCTTTCCATACAGTAGTGTTATCCAATATAAGCCATTATAATCAATGGATGCTAGAAGGAAATCCTTATCTAATGCTTATTCATCCAATATCCCCAGACTAGCTTGTGGCCTTCATTGGTAAAGAGCCTTGGAACTGAGAGCACTGCACCTAGATATATGAATCCAATCCAACCCTTCAACAGTCACCAACTACATTTTTAGTTAACTATTAAGTTATGAATCCCAAATGAAAACAATAATGTTTTCTATCCAAACTGAATTCATTTCAGCATCTAGAATTTTTGGGGTTTCTAATAACCATAGTCACCATCATACTTCAGCCAAAATTGACATTAAACCAGTAAAATATCACATGATCACCAATTCTGATGCTTACACAAGCTGTTAAAACAGTAGCAACTATTTCTGTACAATAGTGATCAATGGACATTAGAAGGTTTGTGCACCAAATCCCTATCTAATGTCTATTCATCCAATATTTTCATACTACTTTCTAGCTTGTGACCTTCATCCATAAGGAGCCTTGGATCTGAGAGCATTTCACCTAGATCTTTGAATCTAATTCAATCCTCCAGAAGTCACTTATTATCTTTTTAGTTAACTATAAAGTTATAAGTCCAAAATGAAAACAATTATCAATATAAGTTCATTGGCTTGTATATTCATACAGATCTGAACCCAGTCCAGTATCTATACATTTTGGTTTCAAAGTAATTATAGTCATCACCATTCTTTGGCCAGTATTAATATTGTATCACTAAAACAGGACCTTTTACTGTATGGAGAGAGTTGCTACTGTTTTAGCAGCTTGGGTAAGCATAGCAAATAATGGTCATGTATTGTTTTAGTGATTTAATATCAGATTTAATACCAATACTGACCAAAATAATGACAATGATTATTGTCATTAAAAAACTTAAAGACACCAAAATGACTAAATACTAAAGTGGATTCAGATCTGTATGACTATATAAGCAAAACTTAAAGACACCAAAATGACTAAATACTAAAGTGGATTCAGATCTGTATGACTACATAAGCAAATTGGTTTAGATTGGAAACAGTATTGGGTTTTCATTTTGATTCATAGCTTTATAGTTAACTAAAAAGATAAAAGGTGATTGCTGAAGAGTTGCATTAGACCTAAAGATCTAGGTGCAGTGCTCTCAAATCCATGGCTTCTCATTGTTGAAAAGCCACAAGCTAAACACTAGTCTGGAGATATTGGATAATTAAGCATTAGAAAGTTTAAAAGTAATTAAGACAGATCATTTTGACTAATGATAGAATAAAATCTATTAAGAATTCTGTAACCAGACAAGATAAGCAAATAAATAATAAATTCTGAACTAATGAAATTATTTCTATCAGTAATATTGACTTAGATAAGTAAACAAATATAAAATTTATATCTAATCAGATTTAATAATAATGTATAAAAACATACATATATCTAATTCTATTTCACTTACCAAAATGTATTTGATCTTGGATCAAATTTTAATACCAAAATTATCTTACATATGCAAAAGGAATAATTAGACATATTCACCGGATTTTAAATCAACTCTAAATTTATTGGTTTATAATAAAAATTTATAACTGTAATAATAAAAAATATAGCAGAACAAACAAATGATGTTTGAAATAAAGTTGTAACCAATTAAAAAAATATACAATCCTAGATTTTTTTAATATATAAATAATTGGTAGTCTATTACTGTATAGAATCAATAAAAATAATAAGCAAATATGTATATAAAACTCCACTGAAGGAGAGATTTTAAATATCTTCCTGAGACTTTGAAGAGAGTATACAACAATAAAAAAAAAGTAATTAAATAAAAATTGATCTCTATTTATTCATTAATGTAATTTCTAAATAATTAAGCTAACATAAAAAACAACTCTATTACATTTAAACCCTTTTTCTATATGAATATCCCTGAGTTAAATCTGGCATATATATTAAAATTTTAAATGCTTGAAAAGATCAGGTCGTATTAACCTATTTCATCAGTAAGAATTTAAGTGATGAAAACAAAATGAATCTCTCTGACCTTTTTATTGCATGAATTCTATAATGACCCATATACATACTATTTAACTCAGTTTTTAAAATAAAATATGAGCAAATGTAAACCCTCCTTTTCTTTTAACCAAACAACAACAAAAAATACATATACATAGAAATCATACCATCTAAGTTAAAGTGTTCATTTTCATCTACTAGTTCATCAAGCTTCTGGTTCCAGGTTTCTGATCCTAATGCATAAAGATGGTTTTCCTTTAAGTAGAGAAGATGAGCATGAATGGTAACTATCACATATTTCAATCCAATTACTTTCGCATTTAAATTCCAATATTTTCTCTTAAACACATAAATGTATTCAAGCTTTTAAAACAATAGATACTTAATTGATGCAAAATCACATATCACTGGCTTTATTTTCCTTTTCCATTGGTAATCATGTATAAAGAAATTTTTTTTCATTGACAAAAATTCAGCTACATCCAAGTGAATAATAAATGCTAACTTCTTTCAAGATTAAGAAAGTGAAATTTAGATTGTTTGACATTACATGAGTTAACTTAATCAATCTTGTGAAATCCATTGATCTGAAATATGATATCCATATACACATAATTGGGGTTTGCATTCATCATGAATAGAAAGATGGAATTCTAGATTTTTGACAAAAGAATATTTTTTTTACTTTATAGCCAACTTGCACATTTTGATTTTGTGTTTTGTTATTTAACATTTTTTCATATCCCCAGGGATTTCATCAATGAATTGGCCCCAATTGAATGGGGAGATAATTAAAATTTTTTATTCTTCCATAGTTTTAGAAATTTAAACAATAAAATTTGATAAAATTTTAAAGACAGATATAAATGTATCCATTCTAGGCAATAACAAAATTACAAGAAGTCAAGTCCTGACAACTATTGAAAATTGCTCAAATCTCACTTGATGATGCAAAAATTGTTCAAGAAAATTTGCTTCCAATTAATAAGAAATGGAGATTTTAAAATAATTGTATACAGTGAAAATAAAATCTTGTTTTGCAAGTTCAATATCATTTTTTATTTTAAACCAAAGTAAAAAAATTCATATCACAATTTTAATACATTTTGCAATGCCCTTCCCCCTAAGAAGGCATGACCATAAATAATTTTGACTACTACTGATTAATAATGACAACAACTGTTTATTTAAATAAATACATTAAATGAATTTGGCACAAAGCTGAATACTCAAAAAATGCATTTGGAAAACTAGGGAAATTAAATTCCTGGGCCATATATCAAGAAGCATCACATCCCCTTGCTCCAAAAAGGCTGAGTCAATAGCAGAAGCACCAAGACCCACAACCATAAAGCAACTACAAGCTTTCCTGGGATTGGTGAATTTTTTTGAAACTTTTTTAAAAGGAAACTCAAAGAAATTATTAGTACATTATAACAATGATCTGGAAATTATGTTGATCACCAATACATCTGAAATACTAAGTCACCCAGCACAGTCAGAAGAGTGACCCATAGCATATGCTTCATACACATTGTCCAAGGCAAAAAAAACTATAGCCAGTTGAATAAGGAAGCCCTCACAATTTGGAGTGAAAAAATTCCACCAATATCAGTGTGGGAGGTAATTTACTATTATAACTGACCAGAAAACCCTGCTGAGAATATTTGGAAATAAGCATGCACATGATCACTTAAGTCCACAAGTGTTACATTGGTTTAACATTCTCACAGGATATGATTACAGTCTGGAATACAAAAAGGGGAAACAAATTGGGCATGCAAACACATTATCAAGCATGCCCTATCTTTGTGAAGCACCAGTATTAGAAAGAGAAATAAATTATATAGTTGTACTTCAAAAGCAAAACTTAAATTGGAAAAATTGTAACTCGATGGACAGAAGAAGATGATGGGTATCAGTGGATAATAAATAAGATCAGAAGGGGATGGCTGAACAAACATCCAAGCTTTTTCCACAGACAATTATGGAATGTCTGTGAACAGCTATTGGTATGTAAAGGCTGCATTTTGATGGAGACCAAGTGCTGATACCTGTAGTGGGGAGACAACAAATATATTTGCTGCATGAAGGACATCCGGGCATCATGAGGGCAAAAGCCCTAGCCTGTAGTATTATATGGTGGCCAAATATCAATGGCAACATATATATATATATATAAAGAAATGTGAGAACTTCCAGCAGTGTGCTAAGGAATCACCATCAATTTTTGGAATATGGCCAAAAGCAGACAACCCATGGCAATGAATCCATATAGACTACTGTGGTTCATTTGAAGGCCATTTATTTTTAAGTTGTAGTCAACTCTTATTCAAGGTGGGATGAGTATAAAATAATGAAAAATACCAGCTCAGAGGTAACAGTTGGCACTCTGTATGAGATTTTTTTGCTCATCATGGGTTTCTAGAAACTTTAGTCTCAGATAATGGAACAGGTTTCACATCAGAAAAGTTTGCAGAGGCAATGCAAGAATGGGGAATAAAAATGTACTCACCCCCCCCCCATATCACCCCCAATCAAATAGACTGGCTGACAGGGTAGTGCAAAGCCTCAAGTCATCTATAAAAAAATGGGGGAAATGAAAATTCACAAAGCTATGTTGACTACTCTTCTCCACCAGCATTCTACTCTGGTTGCCAAATTGGGAAAATTACTGGGGGAAATATATTTAGGCAGAAAACTGTGAATGAAACTTGCAAAAATAGTGCCCAACATAACAAACAACAGAGTTGTTCATACAAATTCCAGCCACAAAAGAGAGTGTGGGTAAAGGATACACGGAGAAATTGGTGGTTACCAGAAGAAATTGCCATCTGTCAAAACAAGTGATATTTTTGCACAAATGATGGGAAGATAATAAAAAAATATGTGAACCAGCTATGGAGAAATGAAAGTGATGACTAGATTCCAAATCTATGCTAAATAATGATATTAAAATGGAAATTTGTGCCACCCAAGAAACTGATCATCAGTTAAATACTTGGTCTACAGAGAAGTCACCTCTACAAATGGAAAATAATTCACAGCAATGACTAAAAAGAAAAATAAAGACTCCAAATATTTAAATGATTATATTCTAATTTCAAGGACTAACAATTTTCAAACTTGGGGAAAATATTGTTATGTGTGTGCATAATTTATTGCACATACATACATGTTATATATACATGAAGGATAAAAATTACTTTGTTAATTAAATATTAAATAAATGAAAAATCAAACTTTAATGTGTTATTCTTAAGAAAGCAAATCCCTTTAGATGAGAAGTTTAGTTGATGAAGGAACTTTGCAAATAAACAAGGTGTGTAATTAGAAAGTATTCAGGCTGCAAAAATAATTAATCAAACCAAGGAGTTAAGTCTAAATCTACTGCACATGAACTGGGAGTGATTGATCCAATCAGGACAGACAAAATGTGACCAATCAAATCCAGTGAATCAGAACAAAAAATGAGTACAGTGTAAAGAATTTGAGACACTAGCAACTGGAAGATCTACCACTGCAGATGAACTTTTAAAAGACACTGAACATCACTTTATGTATCACAGTACCTTCAAAGTGTCCAACTGATATCCAAATTTCCAAGCATCAGCATAGGGACTGTAAAGCAGATCATACTGATCTTTATTATAGTTTTGTATGCCTTCGGGCTTTATGGCATAAATGTATAATTATATTAATGTGTTTGTATAATTATATTTAATTTATAATTAATGCTTCTTTTTGTACATGCATTGTAATTAAAATTGCACTTACTAATTCTACAAAGTGTTAGTCTTATTGGGTTATAAATATTATGTACCTATATAGGCAGATTAAGATTAGCTCCCTGCATAGATTGTCTATCAGTGGGTATTATAACTGACAGACATAACACATTTTAATGAATATAAATATTCTTACATACGTTTTTAATAATAATCTATCAAAAAATTAATTTATAAACAAACATATAGGCAACATAAAACATTTAATTTTGTAATATGTGCTGCTATGGTGATTGTAATAACAGAAATTGAAATGTGTAATAATGATAACAATGTTGATTTTATTCAAGAAATCTTTTATGAGTCACTTAATTATTTCCAAAATCTATTTATTTATTCATTGTTTATATATATATATAAATTGATCACAACAAATTTATGATCTGATGCTAGAACAGCAAATAATATCCTTTTAAAATATTAAGTTGCCACACTTATCTATTTGACAGCATATTTCAAGCCCATCATTATCCATAGATCAAATGAAATGAAAATTAAACAAGATGAACAAACTTCTTTTTTTTTAAAATAACTATGACATACAGCATTAATCTGGCACTTACAATATATTTGTACATTAAAGATGTTTAAAACAAAATATAGCATAGCTCACAGTTTGTATATGTTAACAAAAATATTTTCTGTATTATTTGCCTATTTGATATGGTTTCCTTATTAGTCAAAGTGATGCTACTACAATATTGATGCTATCATTAGAATGCAGAACTGAGCATAGAATATAAGGCTACACTTAAACAAAGTGTTGAGTCTTTTAAAAAAAGGAAAGTTTATTATTAGAGATCTTCAAGATGTCAAATAAGCAAACTAGAAAGCAGTATATGGTATATGTGATCTTATTAATAGTTCATAGATTGGTTTGTATAGTCACAGTAAAACTTACCAATAACTTTCTATTCTTAGTTTTATTTTTTTTCCATTTGGAATTATGATAGCCACATTCATTTATCAGTGGTTGCTAATAAGTGGAAAGAGTCTGCTGTTTGTATATTACAGTAAATACAAACAAATTTTATTTAAGCAAAAGAAAAACCTATTGGCATTAATATTTAATAATGTGGTTCACAATTCTAATAGTAATAATATATATATACAATTAAACGAATTCAAAGTATAAATAATGCATTTAGTTTATATATATATATATTCAATTTCAAATGAGAAAAAAAAATCCATTCATTATTTATAGTAAATTTACGACTTATATTTCAATAAGTTCATTCAGATAAGTTGATGCTTGAATTACAAAACAAAAATTAATTTTAATTAACATAAATTAATAGCCATTTCTTAAAGAGAATACAATAAGTCACTTAAAACCAGAATAAAGTACTAATTGAAAGCGAATCATTTTAATTAACATGAAGGTAAAAAAAAAGATTAACTTTTTTGAAAATGATTTATTTTTTAAATTCTTATTATTACTATTATTTATTTTCTTATGTTTGTATGTTAAGGTGTGACGTATTAGTAGTTATATTTTCACCATATTTTATTTTATATAATTAGAGAGAAATCCACATACCAATCTCATTTCTAAATTTATTGTAATAAAAAATTGAATGATAATTTTAAAAAATTTATATGATGTTCAAAATGCCCAAGTGGGAGATCGATGTTTGATCCAAAAGCCATTATGCTAGCAATGGACTAGTCTATATAGAACAAAAATTTGTCAAATAACTTGTTTAAAAAGTTATATGATACTCAAATGCTAGAAGGTAACAGACTGAGATTTGATTGAGACCTCTCTGGCTTTTGAGCATGCCACTTTATCATTGTACTGTACTGTATAGGGCATATAATCAAATTTTTAGTTACTTATGGGGTTATGTGACATTTGACTACCAGAGTGAAAGGGTGAGCTTCAATCAGTATATAAGGCCACTACTCTAGCCTACTCTAAATCATGAAGGGATGATGTGTCATTTAACACACATTCAGGAAAGAGATCCTGCTAGAACAAATTTGACTATTCCCATCTGATGTTATGTATTTGAACTAAGTGAAAAAACTTATTGTCAGTGATAGAACTATAAGGTTAATATAATAAAAAGTAATATTAGAAAAATATGATTGAATTGTTTTGTAGTTGGATAAATAAATCAAATATGAAATAAGTGGGGAGAGAATGTTTAAACCAGTATATAAAAAATTGGTAAATTATAGGCAATATTAATACTGCATATTTGGAGAAAATATTGAAATATTAAATACACTCTTAGTACATTAAGGTTGAATTTAATATTTTCAGTGTTTTCAACAAAATGTAGGACATTAGTATTACCATTAATCTGTCATACTTCAGTGATGGAAATTATTATAGTGATTTAAAAGAAAACATAGAAATTATTTTAATAATGGAATCAATATGCAATACATCAGGGGACCCCAATCTTTTTGCACTTAAGAGCACATTCTATAATACTGGCTAGGTGGCAGGCACCATTTATTTTTTTGATGAGGTGGCGGGCACCATTTATTTTTTCAATGTAAATTTATAGTTGGATATTGTTAATAATACACATAATGTACAAAAAAATATTTATTTCAAAAATAAAATTTTAACATATAATTAACGTTTATATTTTTATACTGTAAAAGTATAGTATGGCCTACAATTTGATTACAATATAATACAATATAAGAAATTTTAAAAATTAAATTTATTTGTATCAGATAAATAATTTTTTATCCTGTTCGAATAGTGGGCGGGCACACGTAAAATGGTCTGTGGGCACCATGGTGCCCGTGGTCATACAGTTGGGGGCCCCTGCAATACATAATGCAATTAATAGGTAGTTCAAAAGAAATGGAAAAGTAGACCTTAACACCTTAAATTATAACTTCTTCCTCAACAATGAGTATTATATTACAATTATAATTTTGATTTTAGTAAATACACTGACACTTATTTGATTAACCTAAAGTAACATGGTTATTTTTACCAATCAGCTATGTGCTAATTAGATATCCATACATATGTAAGTTCTACTTCTGAATATAAATAATGTATATAGGAAATAAACTACTATAATCAAGAAATATAATTTTATCATCATAAGTATTTAATGGCATTGTTTGTCAAACTTTAATATAATTTATTTAAATATCTCAATATTGGGACTTTATTAGAAACTTCAAAAAGTCTTTTACATTATTAAAATGCATATATTGGATGAGTTGGAAAATAAAAATAATCTCTCAAGTTTACATCCAGAGTAGTAATGATGTTAACTGTTTATACTTTTATACAAAATATTATAAATGTAATAAGTGTGCTTATATGCAGCTATAGAGGAGTTTGTTATTTCTATAAATTAAATACGGCTTAGCACTTTTGAGAATTTATGGTGTTTTCATATTCATAGCAAAAACATTTTCAATTTTTACTTGAATTTGAACCTTCTTGCTATGCCATACCAAGGAAATTCATTAATCCCTATGCCATTATATGATATTTGTTGAGAAACAAAATTACATAAAATTTTAAATCTGTTTTCAGTCAATATACTTGTAAGATAAATTAACTAAATTATAAGACTAATATCGATGGTGAGTAAAAGTTTCCTAAAAGATATGGGACTGCCATGCTTTAGCATTTTGATCTCACAAATAATATTCTTTTTTATTAATTTAAATACTTCAACTTTTTATATTTTAAAGATCTTGAATTTTGAAGTTATTGGTTTGAATACTATCCTTTTGAACTGTTTTTAGGAAATTGAGTAATCTCTAAACACCAACATGATGTTGAGCACAGTACTTCCATTATTTGATCAAGCAGAGAATTTTTTTACCTTTTTTCATAGAGAAATTGATTGAAGATCTTTTAGCTCTCGAATCCTTTACTTTATGATCGGGCATTATTTTAAATATGACAATAAATATAAGCTTATTAAATGTATGACATGCATTCTACATATTTTCTGAAAGAAGACTAAATCTCTAGAAGCCAGTTATGGAAATAAGTAATTTGAAGACCTGATTAATACTAAAATCTAAAAAATAGAGTATAGAGAAGATAAATTCATAATGAGAAAGAGGTAAAGAAAAAGTGAAATGATATTTTTTTCAGTTATACACTATCTACTCAGTAGGAAATATTTCAAAGGGATGATATTTATCAGATGTTGAAAACAGCTTGGGAATGGCATATAATTTTTAAAGTACCTTAGTTAATGTGTATTGCGTAGTAAAATGAGCAATGCAAATACTTCATACTGAAACAATAATATTCTAGCATATGATCACTCAGCATTTTATGACATGCTTTGAGGTAATATTCATGGAAATTATTGTGAGAATGAATGGTGCAGATAAAATTCTTTAAAAAAATATGCATGATCTATTGAAAGATTGTTATCCTATGAAAAAAAATCTGTAACAGTTTTTATTAGTAAAATTTTACTTATATATATTTCCAAATCATCAATATGCTAATAATATATATTGTGGATATCTTTATATATTACAATTGCTATTAATAAAAAAATAAGTGAAGAGCTTTATTGCTTTGGAACTCATAAGAAGTTTGAGTACTGGAAGTGCAAGAACTGGAATCTATCTGAGGACTTTACATTCCAGATTCTCAAAGTTTACCATTGCATTATGGAAGGCTATATGATAAGTACTGCATTTAATGCAATGATAATATAGTTTTTGTATTCTCACACTATCAGGATATGCCATTATTAGATGTGGATACAACAATCATCAGTGAAAACAAAATTATATCTAGTTGCAAACACATAATACCATTCTTATAGCATACTCTCCAAGCTCAGTAATATGAGAGACAAATAGGAGCTCTAACCAACCTTTTGCAATCTTCAGACCATTGTTTGATTTATAAAGTTTGTCATCACTAATATGGATTATACATTATTATTCAAATGTATGGTTTCACAATTATCTGGAAATGATCATTCTGATAAGACCATGTTGTGATCATTCTAATGATTATTAATGTCCTCTTATGACTAGTTTTTAAACATGTTCAATATTGTACTCTAATGCAAGGATTATAAAATATATCTTGGCATTCATGATTGCTCAAATGCCAATAGAATTAGTGACAAGGTTTTCTAAGGTGTTTTGTTTTTTAGATATGTTGTGACTAAATATTTCATTGTTTGATTCATTTAACATGAAGTATAATTGAACTAATAAATTATATGGTTTTAGTGGAGAGGTGTTTGCATTTTTCATTTCCACACCTTACCTATAATAAAAAATGTATAAACACACTTAGTAGAGCACACACCATATGCTTAGAATTTTTGTCTTAGGTAGCTGTCTCATAGCCAACTCATCTAACAATCCAACTTTGATCAGTAAACAAACCATTCAAACTTTTATCACATGGAAGTGGGTAGGCCTAATATGTACTCATTAATGAAATATCAAGGATATTTACAATTTAGAAATGTATTTTACTTTATATATGTGTAATAACTGAAACACACAGGCTTATTATATACCTGTGTCTATATACGTAATATATAGGGTATATGAGCACAGACTTTCACATGACCCACTACACTCCACACTATCTCATAACACTGATACACTTGAATACATATATGCCGAGAAGATAAATAATCACCAATATATGTACTTCATGCTAAACCAGCAATCAACAGTTGGTCCAGATTACCATCTCTACACATATATGCTATAAGTGCTCAGATATATATTAAGATAGCCAAACCTCATACTTTAATGGACATGCTTCAACCCACTCCACCCTCCAACTCTTCAAACATCCATCCAATTGAAAATCTGATAATGGAATGCTCAAAGGCCACCCTGAGACCGAGATTCTTGTCACATCATGTTGACCTAAGCTCAATATGAACCCTCATATACAGGACATAATACATTTAATACATATACAAGGGATGGGCAGACCTCTCTACTATGTAATAACTGAAACACAGGCTTATTATCTGAGCACTTATAGCATATATGTGTAGAGATGGTAATCTGGACCAACTGATGATTTCTGGTTTAGCATGAAATACGGATATTGGTGATTATTTTGTTCAAGTGTACCAGTGTTATGAGATAGTGTGGAGAGTGGTGGGTCGTGTGAAAGTCTGTGCTCATATACCGTATATATTTATATATGTGTGTAATTTTTAAGTAGCATGATTTTAACAAGCACTTATTCACAGTAATCATCTTTTAACAAACACACAAATAATAGTTCATATTTCGTTTAATCCTTATATACAATTTAAATTTGATAAACTTTGAATATGGTTATAACTTTTTATATAGTTATATGATAAAATATGCATTAATTAAAATTTCAGCTTTTTCTATTCATATGCCATAATCTTATTTACCATTAACAATGACTAAACAAATGCTGTTTAAAAAATAAACCTTATATATATATAATGTAATCTCTCTGATGTAGGTCACATGTACAACTTTTAAAAATAAATACAAAAAGATTATTATGTATTTAAAAATTTTGTAATAAATTTATTTATTTATTTTTAAAACAAATCATAATATTAACAAGTTAAAAATAATAATAATTTGTAAAAAAATGAAGTTATTTTTTTTGTTTATGTTGAAGATAATAATTTGAAAATAAAGTTAACTATTTTTAAAATATTAAGTGTCAATTAAAAGAAGAAGAAAAAAGAATGTATACAACTTATTTCAGACAATTCAGTGATTGCTATGGGAATTTTGATGGTTGCTAAACAAAGAAAAAAAATCGTCTGCTATAAAAAAAAAATAGTGCAATTTTTTGTACTGCTCATAAATTAGCAGTTGTAAAAAATGATTTGCATTCTTGTATATTCATATTTATTTATTTATAATGATTGAGTAAAAATTTAATTAGAATGCTAATTTCATCTTTCTGAGAATGTAGGTTTTTTTTCATGTAACTGTGATAATGTCCTAATAATGAATAACAATTATTTATATTTACTAATGTTCAATTTTATTTATGAATATTGTAACAAAACTTGATAATAAATAAAAATAATAATAAAAAAATCAGTTATGGATTGCAAGAAGAAATAACCCCATCCCCCAAAGTCATATGTACACATATCAGATATATTTGGTTTCCTTTATTATAAAACCCAACTCCCAAATAAAGAAATTTAAAAAGTCAACTATGGATTACAAGAAAAAATCATCAAGGAAGAGAAACATGGGCATACCTTAGATATATTTCGTTTCCTTTATTATAAAGCACAACTATTGAAAAAAAACTTATTTTCAGAAAAATCTTCAGGTTGAATTATATAAGAATTTAGACATGAAATTATAATGATATGTTCAATATGGTCAGAAATTTCATTGTTCAATTAACATTGGGGTCTAAAATGCATTGAGCTTCACAGAAAAACCAAGTAAGAGAAATTTGATAAGGTCTTTTAAATGGCTTTTATTCAATAAATAGTACTTTGAATTACAATATCAAAAGAAAATTTACTTTAGAAAATATCCTTTTAAAAAGTAAAAATTAATATGTTATTTTTTATCTCTTAGTTATTTAATTCAAATATAATATAAAAAAACCAAAACATTGATTTTAAAATATTGTAAGGTATAATTTTATAGTTGAATTAAAGACTAAGAAATCGATCAAGTTGGGAGGGAGAGGATGTATATATATATGTTTGATCTATTTCGAAAGTCACTTTTAAATATTAAATATCTACCATCTATCATCACCATCATTAACTATTATCAATCCACTGCGGGTTGAAGGTCTCTCCAAGTTCAATCCATCTTCTCTGATCTTTAACTTCTCTTCACATCACTCCTGCACATTTTCTTATTTCATCATCAATCTCACTTGTGATGTCTTTCTGGGTCTTTTACAATCTATTTGGAATCCAGTTTAAGATTTCAATTGTCCAACTATTATCATCTCTTCTAGCAATATGTCCAACCCAACTCCACTTCAGTCTTTTAATTTTTTCAATGAGATCAGTAACACCTGTTTGTTCTCTTACCCATATATTGCATTTTTGATCTCTTCTTGTTACTCCCAACATGCATCTCTCCATACTTCTTCGAGTGGTCTGAAGTCTCTGTATTACTCTTCTATTAAGGGTCCAAGTCTCAGATCCATAAGTAAGAACTGGTAGAACACATTTATTAAAAAACCTTTCTTTTCAAACACATAGGCATATTTCCTTTTAGTATCAAGTTATTTCTACCAAAAGCACTCCAACCAAGTTTAATTCTATGATTAATTTCATCCATTATGTATCCATCTGTATTAATATTCTTACCAAGGTATTTGTAGCTTTTCACTTTTTCTAACTCATCATGATCAATCTTTGTTTTCATATTTTGAAAAAAATCCATTAAACATTACTTTTAGTCTTTTTAACATATCCTACTTTCATCTGATAACTCCTGCAACATTACCTGCAGCTCTAAAGCATTATTTGCAAAAACAACTACATCATCTCCAAAATCTAAATGACTTAAATAATTTATTTTCACTCCTTTAGATTTCCATTTTAATCCCCAAAATACTTCTTGCACCACTGCTGTAAAAAGTTTTGGAGATATGGAGTCACCCTGTCTTACATCCTTCTATATGTTGACTTTCCTAGTATCATTATGTAATCTAATTGTTGCTGTTGCAATTTTATAAATATTATTTAAAATATGACAATATTTTGGATCTATACCTTGATAATCCAATGCTTTAGTCACTGAAGAAATGTTTATAGAATCAAATGCCTTTTTATAATCTACAAATCCAAAGCATAATGGCAACTCATATTCATTTGTCCTATCTATAACTTCTCTCAACACCTGGATATGATCTACTGAACTAAAAACACTTTTAAATTCATCTTGTTCTCTTGGTTGGTGGAAGTCCAGTGTTCTCTGTAGACGAGTCGTAATTATTTTAGTAATAATTTTGTATAAAACTGATAAAAGGCTGATAGGTCTGTAATTTCTAATATTTTCTTTATCATCTTTTTTTAAATATTAATATTAATACTGCATTCTTCCAATCATCTGGTACACCTTTATCATTTAGACATTTGGAATATATCTTTGCTAAAAAAAATTCTATTTCTTAGCCTACTTCTTTTAATATATCAATTATAATTCCATCATTACCTGGAGCCTTTCCTTTCTTCACACATTTAATTGCATGTCTCACTTCTTCATTTAAAATTCTGGGCAATTTGGAAGATGCAGTAGATATAGGAGGTACTTGTTCTTTATTACTATATAATTCTTGATAAAAGTCTTCTACCTATTTCATGATGTCATCTCTCTTTTTAGTAATAATTCCATCTTTTTTTTTTTTATTGCACGTATAAATTTTCTACCAATACCAAAATGTTGTTTTATGCTCTTGAGACTTTTATTCTCTTCTACAGCTTTCCTTGCTAATTCACAGTTATACTTTCTTATATATCATTTTCAACTCTTTTCCACATCATTGTAACAAAATTCAAGATATTCAATCCTTTTTAATGCATCATTTTTGTATATCTTCATATTCTTTCTTTTCTTCATAAATTCTCTAGTCTCAGTAGAAATTTTATTGGTCAATTGGTGCTTTTTTTTACCAGCTATTATTGTTTCAGTTTTTAAAAGTGTATCAGTTATTTTCATATTAATTTCATTCAAATCTGAATCATGTTCAAAATCTACTAATACTTGAAACCGATTTGTAAGTTCTAATTTAAATTCATTAGAATGTTTCTGAAGATTAGAAATATCAACTGTAAATATTGTTTCCCTTAATAATTTTTGCCTCTCTAGTTTTGCATTAACATGTATCTTACATCTTACTAATCAATGATCACTTCTTGTCTTAAATTTATTAAGAACATTACAATCTTGAAATATGTATTTTCTATTAGTCAAAATATAATCCAATTCTGTTGTACCTTCATTTGAATGCTTCCATGTTCATTTCCTTTTAACATTTTTCTCAAAAAAAGAATTCATAAAAACTCCACAAGTCTATGTCCTCTCTCATTTCTATTACCATAACCAAAATTACCTTCAGCAGTTTCATCTTTCATTTGTTTACCAATTTTAGCATTAAAGTCTCCCATAACAATTTTAAAATGTTGTTTATTCTGATCAAAAACCTTTTGTACATCCATGTAAAAATCTTCTACTATTTCATCACTATGAGAACTTGTTGGGGCATAAACCTGAATTATCTGCATTTGGTATCTGCTATTAAGTTGTATAACTAATCTTGCTACTCTACTATCAATCTCCACAATGTTGTTTTTTTACTTTTTATTTATAATGACTTTTACTCCACTTGTATCTCCAATATTTGCAGTTTTATAATAGAGTACATGACCACTTTTTAAATCAATTGTCTCTTCACCTTTTCTTCTAACTTTACAAAGTCCAATAATGTCCCATTTAATATAAGACAGTTCTTTTTCTAATTATTGCCATCTTCCTTCCCTTGAAAGTGGTCTGCAGTTGTAAGTACCTAAATAAAAAGTCACCATCAAATGGCAGCCTGGATTCACAATCAGGGGATTCTTAGCACCCTCCATCTTCATCCACAAACTGCTCCCTTGGTTGGTGACTTTACAGCCTCCTGTGAATAAGGGCTATTATTATTTTTGTCTGTCATAATTGTATATATTGGAAAAAGATTTATCATTTCCACAAACATTCATTCTGCCTTATCAGGCAACTGAGAAGAAAGTTCATGGTGTTTCTTGATCTTAAACTCAGAGGTAAAAAGCCAATAAACTCATCACGCTGGCTAATGCATATTGATGAGCAGCCCATCCATGTTCGTATACTACATGAATAATCACATAGTAATAACAGCTGCAATGATACGAACATATGGAGTGGACATTAAAAATTTGCCCTGCTCAGTTCCTTTAAGGCATCTAAGAGGAATAAAAGGGTCTATTTCAATTATTAGCAAACTACTTTCTGCAGCCCTGCCATCTATATTCCATATTTTATTTTATTGATTATGTAATTATGTTATTATAAAAGATATTGTTCATATTCTATTGGTGTATTAAATAAATGTATTATTATAGTTAAGCATAGTTTCTCATTAAGTTTCTCATATGACATACACATATATTACTTTAATATTTACATTAGAGTAATAATATAAATGTGGAGTGGATAATACTTGTTATAAACTTCAGCCTGATCACTATTTATAAATATTATCAAATAGAATAAACTTATTTACCTTGTATATGATTATATTTTTTGTGATTCCATTAGTTCTGAGGATCAATTGTTTCAATCCAACACAAAAAGAGATTGAATTTAGTTTGATTTCAAAATATTTATATCATTTGGATTTTTATATATATCTGTATTATTTTGGGGATTTATATATTATAACTACTGATTAAAAAAATTAATTAGCTAATGAAATATATAAAATAAATAAGTAATACTTGGCATGATGAGAAATTTGAGACAATACACATGCACACACACACACATCTCTATATATATATTAATGTAAAAAATACTAAAACAAAGTTTAAATATAAAATTTAGAAAGATTTATTGTAACAAGTATACTTTCAATGCTTTTGCATTATATTTATGGTTAGTCTGCTGAGAACATTAATTTTCTGCTGAAATGAATGCTATTTGATTTTTTGTTCATTACATATTCATTTTGTATAATGAACCACACTTCCTTTATTTTACGTTCACAGTCATTTCTTTCTTCATACATAATTTTGACAACACTTGGATCACACCTGTCTATTCTCTCTTACATGATTATGAAAAACAGATGAATTAATAGCTTCCGACTTAATCTTAGATTTTTTTATACTTTAGTAAATGTTGAGTCATTCTAGTTCTAAGATATGCCCTGGTATCACTATAATATATATAATGTAAATGGACCAGAACCAACCCCTATCTTCATTGGTTTTATTTCTTGATGAGCATATTGCAGGAAGGAACTATTGATTGGCATTCCCTAATGCAGACATCATCCCACCTATAACAATATTTCCTGCTCATCAGAGGATGTAGTGCTATAGAGACTGGAAGCATCTAGAAATTTATGTGTTTGGTTTCCCAAACAGTGCCACTAGAGTTCCATCTCACTACACTCTTACTTACCATCATCTGGTTATGCTGGACATAGCTCAGGAGGCATGAGTTCTCAGGAGCAAGATGTAATGAATGATTAGTGATGCAAAATGGAACTGAATAACTAAAATTAATTTTTAGTAACAACAATTTTATTAACAATAATTATTGATAAATCCTTCCAATAGAGTTCATCATTTGTATCAAATGGAAGCTCATTTCAGTTCATTTTGTGTGAAGAAATCAAAAGCTCTTTTATCAAATATACATATATATAGGTTTTATCACTTTATTCTGATGTGGTTTATTCAGATATGCAGATAAGCCTTTATAAACCATCATCATTTAATTATTCTAATATATAGTACTTCCAGGTTTACAGATATTTATTATTCAGTCAAACATAGACATATATTTTTACATAAATTTTACCAGTTTATCCAGATGTGGATTATTCAGGACAGCATTTAAACATGTATAAATCATTATCATTTAATTATTCTAATATATAGTACTTCCAGGTTTACAGATATTTATTATTCAGTCAAACATAGATATGTATATTTTTACATTGATTTTATCATTTTATCCAGATGTGGACTATTCAGGTACGCATTTATACTTTTATAAATCATAATTATTTAATTAAAGATATTTATTATTCAGTCAAACATAGACATAGGTCTTATCACTTTATCCAGATGTGGATTATTCAGGTAAGCATTTAAATATTTATAAATCATCATCATTTAATTATTCTAATATATAACAATTTCATGTTTGTAGATAATTATTATTCAGTCAAACACAGATGTATATTTTTACACATAAGTTTGTTATCAGCCATTCCATATTTGTAGAACATTTATAATTTTGAACATATAATGCAATTAATGTTTTTATATTATTTCATTAATTTTCTGTTGTTAACTTATTATAGAATTAATAATTGAATTATTTTCTAATGCTTACCTTTTAACTAAGGTCTTCATTTATTGCCGTTTCTAAATAACAGGTGAGGGTGGTATTGAATTTGAACAGCACTAAAGGCTTGGACAGGCACTGGAAGCTTACTTCATGGTAGTGAATAGAGAGAAAAATGGGCTAACCACCCATATTAAACTGATTCTTCATGGACCTGCTTGATGGTTCAATTCACTTTCCTAGTAATCTAAAAATCTTAATAAAAAATTGTTGTCTCTCA
The DNA here is from genome assembly GCA_028023455.1 of Epiperipatus broadwayi. Taxonomy (NCBI): domain Eukaryota; kingdom Metazoa; phylum Onychophora; class Udeonychophora; order Euonychophora; family Peripatidae; genus Epiperipatus; species Epiperipatus broadwayi. The sequence goes on along the minus strand of JAQFVV010012504.1, from coordinate 859,006 downwards.
TGATTTTCAAGTATAGAGTAATAATCTAACAATCATCTCTCTCAAAAAATAATAATTTTGCTCTGAATTCTCCAACCTATTTATACCTTTTCTCTCTATCAGAACAGATTTACCTGATGTGCCTGCTGAATCCAATTGTTTTTTTGGTGTGTTTTCATCCATGTTCATGCCATTAATTCCCAGTTTATTGGACAGTTTCTTTTTGGTGGGAAGAGACCGTTTTTATTTATCTGGCTAGGTGTTTTCAAATTTTTAATTAATTTTTTCTTGCCTGTGGCAATGACTTGACACCTACAGTTATTCTGTTTCACAAATCATTCTTCTGAAATATAGAAGGAGCTAAAAAGCAGTAAAGTGATTTTTATTTAAATGATTTTGTTTTTCTCACTTGAATTTATTAATTTTAATAAAAAAGATTTATACTTTCTTTAACTGCAAATATAAACGTATTTGCTTTTCTTTCATTTTCTTTTTAAAAAGTTCGATTTTACTTTTAATTTGACCAAAACATTATTTTTAATTGTGGTCAAATTTCATTATTTCTTTTTCTTCTTTAAAATATTTAGTATAATGTCTTTTTTTTATTTTTGAAATATTGTTAGTCTGATTTAAATTTAACTCATGTCATTTTAATTTGGGGGGGGGGATCTTCTAAATATATACGTGAAACAGTGTATCTGTTTCAATATATATGTATGAGCAGTCTTTTTGGATGCAGTTTACAGCATTAACCACATTAAGCCAATATAATGTTAAAATTTTGTTCTTGTATGTTGTTAATGAGCTCATGGAGGTTCTGAATTTGTCATTAAATTTGTCCGAGCATATTTGTGCTATTTTATTACCCATACATGATAAATGCAGTAGAGCAATCCAACTTTTATATAATGAACCAAAAATCAAATAGCATTCAAATCAGAAAAAATAATATTCTCAGCAGATTAGCCATGAATATGACCCAAAAGCATTGAAAGTATACTTGATACAATAAATCATTAAATTTTCTATTCAAACTCTCTTTTAGTATTTTTACAGTAACATTCAGAATGGCAGAGTATCAAAATGTAATTATATATATATATATATTGTAATGGAAACCACTCTTTTGACCACCAGTAATCATAAAACTAACAGTAAAGAAAAACACAATATTCACAAAATAATTTTAGTCTAGGGGAATTAAAGAATCTAACAGGAAACCATGTGTAGTGGAGTGACTATACACATTTTAATTTTTAATTATCTATTTTATATAGCAACAGATAATGATCAGATTGAACATCCATAAAAAGGCTTTATGCAGATTCAGTCAGATTTCTTGATCACTATCTCTCTCCACCTTAATACTATTATTAAATGACAAAATAAATAATCGGCTTGAATTTTGGATGAGAAATAAGCAAAAAAATTATTAAAAATAATAAATTTAATTAACAAATATTATGATGATAATAATAATAAATTTATTTATATTTATAATTGTATGAAAAGTGTGAGTGAGAGGAAAAATCTTTGAGGATATATAATATTCCTCAAGAAAGAGTTTATAGGAAAAATCTTTGAGGATATATAATATTCCTCAAGAAAGAGTTTATAGCAAGTTTATTCAATTATCTTGATATCTTTATGAATGTATACATATATTTCTGCCTCCATAAATGTAGATTTATGATCAATAAAATCGCTAAATTTTAAAAGTCTGCTAGCAATACTAACATTTCAATTTTGTGCGATTTATTTTATTGTAGTTTTCCTATGAGGGTTTTCCAAATATTTAGAGCATCAAAATAAGTAGATTAACTACTTGATTTATAGAAGAATATTTCCCTTTTCATTAATGGCATGTTTTCTTATACTGGGATATCACATATTTTTAACTTTGGCATTAAACAGTAATTAATAGATTGGCAAAATCAAAGTTAATTTGAAGTAATTCCGTTGTTTACAGCTCCATAATCAGCTACATCATTGGAAAGTGTCAGGGAAGGCATTCTAAAGTTTTACCCAAGAGACTGCATAATATTTACTTAAAATAATCACTATAGTTTTTCCTGATTTCTCTCCAGTTAGTGATGCAATGAAGAAGTAACAATAATTTTCACCCTTTTCTTGGAAATGCAGACAATTGAAGAAGCTTCAATTGATTCTCATTGCAATGTTGTTTTTATAAAAAAAAATTATTTTCTATTTTAAAATAAAAATTATAATACATTTTATTTTTTTACAATTATTATTATCATTTTCAAAACATTTTAAAATTTATTTTATACACATGACTTTTAATATATTTTAAAATACATAATCAAGAAAAAAATGCATATAAAATCCATGCCTGTAAACTCATCCAAGATGGTTACTATATATATATTGTAATAGAACAGGTTTTGACCTGGCATGATAGATTAGCTAGGTCATTGCACTGGGTAAGAGAGTCTATCTAGGATCTTTGGATGTATATATCCATGCACACTTCAATATCATTCCTGGGAGATGAAGTATTAATACTTAAACATGTATCAAACCATATCCATATACTTACCTCATTCTGCCTATCTTTAATTTCCATTATTCCCAGATTTCAAACTCAGGAAGAATCTGCATAGTCTTCTATAGAGTTCAGGATATATTAATATCACTTAATGTGTGGGTATGTGATGAGGGTATGTGTGAGTGTGATAACATATGTAGATAGTGTGATAATAAATGACAAATTGAGAAATGAATATAAAAAAATACAAATGATAGTCTTTAATTTAAAATTATATATATATGTATAACAAGTTTATTTACAGGAAGTATAAATTTGATAACTAAGTTATAACAAAATATAAATAATTTAATTTAACATGATGGATATTCTTTGATTATTGTTTATTTAATTATTGGTTCAACTTTTTATTCCCTTCAAAAAATAACCATTTGATGTCCATATTAACACAAATGAAAATTATTTTACACCTTTTAAATTCGATAAAACTTTTCTCACATTTACATCTTTTTCTTCTATTACTTTTTCTAGCTGTTATATTTTGCTATTAATATCTGTCTGTACTTGAGATACTTCTGTTTAAATTTCAATTTTCATGTTGTCCATCCTTTCAGATATATTTTCTATCTTTTTAGATAAATCATTTGTCAGATCATTCTTCATTTTAGATAAATCGATTGTTATATTATCCATCCTGGCAGATATTTGCTGTTGATCTGCTTTGATATCTTCTTTTATATTATCTATCATTTGCTTTTTTTGCTGATTGCCGAACATTTGTTGCATCATTATCATCACTTGATTAAGTGATGCATCATTAGCATTTCCTTTTTCTTCCCTTTGTTTCTCAGGAGTTTTAATAATTTCTGGGGATTCTGTTCTATTTCTCGATCTTCTAAAATAGGACGCTCCATTTTTATCTCTATCTGTCTCACACTGTCCTTCAGTTTGAATTTCTTTTTCATTATTAGTTTTTGATCGTATCATTTTGATTTTGTTTCTTGTAATCATTTACTTTCTTATTTATTTTAATTTAATGTATTAATAAATAAGGGGTTTGAACTCAGACTTTCACACGACGCTCAACTATCCATGCTATCTCATACTGCTGACACACTTGATCACGCACATGTCAAAAAGATAAATAATCACCAATACACGAATTTCGTGCTAAACCAACACTTGTAATTGGTCCAGATTATCATCTCCACACACACATATATAATCAATGCTCAGCTTATATTAAGATAGCCAATCTTCATACTTTAATGGACAGGCTTCAGTCCACTCCACCCCACAACTCTTCAGCTGTCTATTTCATTGAAAATCTAATAATGGAAGCTCAAAGCCCACATTGGTGACAACCTTGTATATATGTGTAGAGTTGATAATCTGGACCAACTGACGAGTGCTGGTTTAGCATAAAATATGTATATTGGTGATTATTTTTTTGACATGTGTGTGATCAAGTGTGTCAGCAGTATGAGATAGCATGGATAGTTGAGAGTCATGTGAAAGTCTGAGTTCAAACCTCTTGTATATTACATATTGGAGTGCAGGCATGAAAAAAGCCTGTACTGTAGAAAACATGTATATATTAAGACTTTAACTACCTACCTTTCATTATCCTTGCCAAAAAAAAAAATGTTTACATGAGCTGTTATTTTATTCGCCCTTTCATCTTTACTATTTAGTCTCTCAGTATTACAGCCTTTTGACTAAACGCTATTTTAAGCGATCTTTAATCATAAATGATTTACAATATTCAAGTTCAATTTGCCATAAACAAAAATTTTGTAAAGAATATGTTTTATTAAATTTTATTATCGAAATTATTGAATTATAATATTAATATAAAATCCGATTACCCTGCAACTGGATGTATTATATATATATATAACAAAGCCTTAATATTTTTTTATTATCTTTATTATCTTCCATTTTATCTTTGTGTATTCTCTTTGTTTTATTTCTCAATGTTTCATTACTAATATTAATATTGGGTAACAGCAATATCAGACAATATTGATGACAGTTGATCACAGTTAAATCAACAGTTAAATGTATATCATGTATGTGAGTGAATCATTAACTACTCCTGTAAATTTATGTTGAAAATTGTAAGAACAAAGACAAAAATGAAGGGAACTATGGTTCTGAAATGAGAGTTCATCAGATCTGAGGGCAGTCATTTCCAATGCTACAGGTTTGTATGTCATGGCTTGAATTAAAGTATTTAAACATCTAGCTGTCAATGTTATTATTTAAAAAAAGAAATATCACAAAGAGATCTCTATTAAAACTTTGAATAAAAAGACTTTGAATCCCTATAACAAGCTTAAAAATGAATCCCTTAAACTAATTTAATAAGAGTTAATAGAAAAAAAAATGGATCGGAAATTTTTAATCTGAATAACATACTGTTTACTATTCAAGATAAAAAATAATAATAAAAAAATATGGCTTTAATCATAAGGAAGGATATAGCAAGGATTGTTTTAGGATATAATCCTGTGAATGATTGATATCAATTTGATTTTGGGAGATTTATTCAACTTTACTGCAATACATGCTAAATTAATAAATAATAATACTAAAATGATAGCATATAATATGATGATGAATTTATAGGGTCATGAATAAATTGAAAAGTTAAAAAGTTGTAGCAATTAGTGATTCAACATCACATGATCACCATTTCTTATGCTTGCTCATAACTGTTATTAAAACAGGCAAAACTTTCCATTCAGTAGTGCCACTCAGTGCAAGCCAGAGTAGTCAATGGATGCCAGAAGGCTTGTGTATAAAATTCCTATCTAGTGCCTACTCATCCAATATCCCTAGACTAGATTCTGGCTTGTGGCCTTTGTCAGTGAGGGGCCCCTCTAGCAGCCATCTTTAATCTCTACTTAACTACAAAACTAAGAGAATAAAATCAGAAAACACAATAATATTTTCAATCTGAAGCTCATTAGCTTATATAGTCATATACCCATAGATTTTGGTGTCTTTGGTTCTTTAATAACCATAGTCACCACTATTCTATTAGGCAGAATTGGTATTAAACCATTAAACATAACATGATCATCATTTCTTATGCTTGCTCATAACTGTTATTAAAACAGAAAAAACTCTTCATACAGTAGAGTCACTCAGTGCAAGCCAGAGTAATCAATGGATGACAGAAGGTTTGTGCATAAAATTCCTATCTAGTGCCTACTCATCCAATATTCTGAGACTAGTTCTGGCTTGTGGCCTTCATCAGTGAGGCACCTTGGATCTGAGAGCACTGCACCTAGATCTTAAGATCTAATATAATCCTTCAGCAGCCATCTTTTATCTCTACTTAACTACAAAACTGCGCGAATAAAATTTGAAAACACACCTAAGCTCATTAGCTTATATAGTCATATAAGTCTGAACTCAGTTCAGTAACGATATATTTTGGTGTCTTTGGTTCTTTAATAACCATAGACCCCACTATCCTATTGGGCACTATTGTATGGAGAGTTTTACCTGTTTTTATAATGCTTATAAACAAGCATAGGAAATGGTGATCATGTGATGTTTACTGGTTTAATACCAATCCTGCCTAATATGATAGTGGTGGCTATGGTTATTAAAAAACCAAAGACCCCAAAATGTATGAGTACTGAACTGAGTTCAGACCTATATGACTATATAAGCTAATGAGCTTAGATTGAAAATATTATTGCATTTTCCAATTTTCTTAGTTTTATAGTTAAGTAGAGATAAAAGGTGGCTGCTCAAGGGTTGCATTATAATCTAAGATCTAAATGTAGTGCTCTCAGATCCAAGACTCCTCACTGACAAAGGCCACAAGCCAGAAACTAGTCTGAGGATATCAGATGAGTAGGCACTAGATAGGTATTTTATGTACAAGCCTTCTGGCATCCATTGATTATTCTGGCTTGCACTGAATGGCACTACTGTATGGCGAGTCTGCCTGTTTTAATTAGAGATTCAACTTAGAAAATTAACTTTCAATCAATTTCAATATCTCTTCATAATGTGCAAGATTGATCTTTATTACATTTACATTAGCTAAAGCAGGCGATGGGTTTACTATTCTACCTTGATTATGAAATGGCTGAAAATAGAATGCAATAGAGAACTACAATTAAACAAGATGATGAAGTCTTTCATAAACATTTCTACTAAGAAGTTAACAATTGGTATTGTGAAATGGCAAATAAAAAAGACTAAAAGCCTGGAATTCAATATATGTGAACATATTTGTATTTCACAAATTGGTTTATATAGTTATTGTAGAATTCATCTTTGCCTTTTTATTAATAATTTTTCTCTGACACTCCGTTTTTAAAAAACGAAGTTAGAATGTTCCTTTCGTTTATAAGTGGCTGCTAAAACAATTTCACTAATATTCTCTAAATTATACATTATTTATCAAAGTCCTGTCAAATAATGGCTTTCCTGTCGTGGCTATAATCATATATATATATATTAATGAATTCAGTAAACTTCTATAGAATTATAGCATATATCTAATTATGCATGTTGAATGTATCTAATAGTTAAGAGTTCGAAGATAGGGCATATAATTTTTGATGATGAACGAATAATCGAATAGAACAAGTAGTATTTCAAAAGACCATTGCTAATAACAATAAGAAAAATAAATAAATCTCATTAGTTGATAGATATCAGCTTTCCTCATTCACTCTGTAAATAACATGGCATGCTTTTGCATATAAAATCAATATCTCCATTTGGAAATTAAATCTCATCTTATGAGAACTGCTCAAAAAGAAAGATAGCAATAAAGTTTTATTACTAATACATCCGCATTTTAAACAATCAATTTGAATTTGATTTTTTTTATTGAGCTATAAATGTGTAGAATTTTTTTAGAAACAATTTTTATTACTTATATTTAATATCGTACATTAACATTTAATGTCTTGCTATGGTCTGTAAAAAAGTTTAACTAGTATTAAATTTTTTCCCCTTGTTGAATTAATATTATAAAAAGTACGGGTTTTGATTTTTTTTTTTTTCGTTGCGGCTGTTTTTTACTCCGGGACTAAAAATTTATTGCTCGATGTATATTTTTGAGTTTTTTTCCAACTTGTCAGCTTCAATTGATAGTTTTCAGTAATTTTTTTTTTTAACAAATAATATTTTTCTCTATTTCAATTTCGTTTTAAAAACTATGATTAACTTGCAAAGTAAAATTGCTTTGAATGGATATGTTAAAATTGAATATTAAAAATAGAGGGAATATATATATTGAGGATTGAAATGTTTAATAAGCATTATTGTTTTTAATGACAGAGCATTTGATTGGTTGACATCATGAATAATTAATGTTTGAGGAAGGAAAGATAATATGAAGTTAATAAATAGCATTATTAACTTATTTTTAAATTGATTTTTATAAAAATTATCAGTAATTATTTTGATGAAATCAGGACAATATGTTTTCACACTCATTTTATAAATGTACTATAATATTATACGAGATTATGTTGTATATACGCGCTTTAGTGTATTATAGACTCTTGCCCTTATTAAAAAGCTGACCAGGATGTCGTCCCACTATTAAAGTTTCTGACAATTTATTGTTTCTTTAGTGTGATATCTTCAATGATTTGTACTTTTGTTATGTTATATTACTGAAAGGTTTTGGTCTCAAGGGCTCTCGAGAATAAAGATTGCTTGAATCAATTCTCTCAGCTGAGTAAAATACAAAAAAAAGAAAACCCTAGTTAATTAATCAAATGAATGAAATTATTATATTCAATCTGTCACTTAGGCAATCGAACATTATTACATGTCCTCAAGCAACAACCATACAATTGTTTAAAATAATGACATCTTTATAACTTCATCTTGGTATTATGCTACTATAGTTATATTAGGTATTAGTGATGAGGTGAATTCTTATTTGTATCACATCATCATCATAATAATATCATCATCATCATTATAAAAAACACAATGATAAATATATGTGGAAAAAAGATTGTGGCCTGATTCAACTGATGAGTGCTGATTTAGCATGAAATGTGCATCTTGGAGATCATTCATCTTTTTCATGTCTTTGATCATATGCTTATAATTACCCCACTTCACAAGGTGTTAAAAGCAGCTAGCATCTAGTCCCTAGTTTGATTTTAAATAAACGTCAACTAACTATTTTTAAAAATAAAGCTTTTTTTTTTTTTTTTATGTTGCTAAGTAAAATTCTAAACATAAAAAATTTGAAAAGAATATACTGCAACAAATTATTTTGGGAAAATTGCCAAATTGGTCTTATATATTGTATTAGTTATAATTAGAATTTATAAAAAAATAAATAAAGAATAAACTAATTGCAACATATGCATGCCTACACAAACACATTGCATGCCATTTGAAAAAACTTTTTAAAAAAGTTAACCAATGTGGAAAAATTTTGCATCAGGATTGCATTGCAAAAAAATAACACATTGAAAAATGATTAATTCATATAAATTTATATGCCATTGATTTTGAATTAAAAAAAGTAGATGATGGAATTGGATATACGAATAAGTAATGGATGAAGAGGTTGCTATATTTACTTCTAAATATTATTGAAGATGTTTTGATGAATGTTTTCTACATTTGCAGAGTATAAACTTTGATGATTGTTTGATAATCAATAATATTTACTGTAGTTTAAAGTTTCTTGGGCGAAGATTTTTGACAACTGGATTAAATATAGCATGCTAAACTACCATCATTATTCAATGTTTTTTGTTGAACACAAGGATCTTATTACTTTTTCTAAGCATGACCTTCAAAATTTAGGCAGTATTTTCTGATGCACCATTTAGTCTAGAAAGATGGAGTAATGATTTGATGGACTACTATAGGAAAATTGTTGTGAAGGAGTCTCCTTTATGTGATACCAAAATATCTATTGGACACAATACATAGTAATGTCAAGGGAAATATGAGCATTCAGATAATTTGAAAATTTATCTCCAACTTTTATCATGTTGTCTTGCATTGGTGGTCGAGAGGTCAGCGCGAGTGCCTTGCACTTGCAGGCAGTTGCCTGGGTTGCATGTTTGTGTCCCGGCCGATGCTATGACACAAAAAAAAACACTTTCATCATGTTGGGTTTTAGTAATTTTGACCCCCTTGGGGTATATTTTCTGTTTTCTGAGCTGCAATGTTTTAAAAAGCAGTCTTTATTCTCTATTGATCCCCAAGATGTTTAGAACATCTAAAGCAATCAGCATTCTTATATTTTAGAGCACATAGTTGAAAACACATTAACTTTAATAAGTGGACAATCATTCTTTATTTATTTGACAAAATAATTTCACTATATCAGGTTAAACTACTAATAATCAAACTAAGTTTTTCATTTTAATGGTCTTGAGTTATTAATATGACTAAGTATTTAGATGTGCATCCTTTAGTTATATAACTCATTGTTAAATCATAGCTATCAAGTACAGAATAATATTACGCTAAAACATTTTGAGTGACAAAACATCTGAAATCAGAAATATGAGAGTGGAAATTTCTATTAAATATTTGCAATTTTCTACTGAGCTCAAACACATATTTTTAGATTATCAAAAAAAAAAAAAAAAAAACAAGATTACAATCAGGGCTTTTTAATTTATTTTGCAGCTACTAGATTTTACTAAGAAATAAATTAAGGTATCTAAATTATCATGTATATGATGTCTACAGCAGCTATGATTTAAAGAGAAGCCGTAGTGGTTAGATACTTCAAAATGCATTCTTTATCACTTATAGCATACATATGCTACTCTTTCAGGTTTATTCTGGATATTTTTGTGAGCAATGTAAATAATGGAAAAGAAATATTAGATTTGCTAAAACAGATAGTAAATATTTCTTTACTTGAAAAATTAAAGATCACTAAATAGCAGTGTCTCTTCCAAATCTCTAGTGTAGTTGCTCATTATTGGCCATCATTAATAAAAAAATTAAATTTAAAATAATGCATGGACATTAAAAGATATACCTTTGTGCCAATCCAGGATCATCTGGATTTCCAAAAACTCTAAATATAAATCCTTTTATATAACAGACCATTTAGCACAAACCCAACTCAGTGAGCAAAATCTCTATAATGATTACTGCAAGCAAAAAATATACTACAAACATAATATTCTAAAACTATTTTAGTATTGAATAAATTCATTGGAATAACTTTAACAATGAAATATCAGTTTATTAATAATAATTAATTAAAATAAAATTAAGGTCAGTAGAATATGACTACAAATATAAATTAAGCATTCTGATTTTGATTACAATACAAAAAATATCCACTATTACATTGTAATTTACATATATCTCAATAGGTTTATATAAAACACACCTATATATCCACACACAGACATGCCAGTATAATATAAAATGAAAATATTTGAATTGTCATAAATCTATAAAGAAAATTCATTTTTTCCAGTACATAGTAATTAATTTAACAATTTACAGAGATTTCTATATGTTTACATGACACATAGCTATACAAATAAATATAGACATGCTGTATAAAACATTCTATTCCCCTTTAATAATATATAAATGATTAATTTAACATTTATGTTGGTCTACACTCAAATGTATATGCACACTTTTATATCCTATGATATTTCATTTGTCAAAAATAATAAGTTTATTAAAAATATATTTTCACAAGACAATTAATTCAAGGTTGACAATATATATAAAATACACATGTATGTGTATATATAAAAAATATAGATAATCTGAATTAAAGCTATTAATAAATCTCTTATTTTTTATAAATAAAAGTTTTTTCTTTAAAAAAAAACTTATCATTTGGAAAGTTCATTTAAAATTCAGACCTTTGTGGCCTCATTTTCAATATTAAAAAAAAAGATCATTGCAGTTTTCCTCTCTTTTTTATGAACAATAATGGGAACAAATAATCTTCCAGAGACAAAGGTCAATTATTACTTTTCTTTCCTTTTTTAGTTGACAAAGTTTTCTTTTAAAAGCTTGTAATTTAAAATTTTTAACTGTCATTTTCAAGAAATTATTTAAAATAATATCATTCTCAATATATAACACATTCTACTCAATAGCTGTATATATATGATGCAGTACCTTTATCTGTACTGCTCTGTATATAGATAAAACAGAATACATATAAATTAATTCTTCAGCAAGCCAATTGAATCTCTTGATAAGTGGATCCCTTCTAAAAAAGTAGACTGGATTATTGTCATCCTTGGAAAAGATATTATCTGGTATCTGTTGGCATTCAACATCTCCATTCAGTTTCTGTAATTTGATAGACTCCAGGCATCCTGTCTAATACATAATATATATAGTCTGAACCACATAAAAGCTGGATCTTGTTTTCATGTGAATTCAAACTTTACCATTGTGAACTAGCAGCAGCATCCAGATACACTGCCTTTAGTTATATCTTCATAATAATAGAGCTGCATAACTGTTGTCATTTTTAAAAACCTTTTTATAATTAGGGGTGAAATTTAAAAAATACAATAATTAAAAGTAAGTTTTCTTTATCTTGATTAAAAAAAGTTAATGACACTTTTTAATTCACCTTGATCCTTTAAACAACAACTTTGTAGGATTTTATTGACTAATTTTTATCAAAAGCTTTATACATGCTTTAATTTTTAAAAATCGTAATAATAATTAAAAATAAATAGGGAAATTTTATAATTACCAGTATTATTTATTTTAACATAAAAATATGCTTGGTTTAGATTGCAAAATCAGAATTGATAAAACATTAAATAGACCTTTCTAAATGTTTAGTTTATAATAATTTTTTTTAAATTTAAAATTATTATTTAATCCTTAACTGTTATTCCAGTGTAATATAGTAAATATCACAAGTATCTACAAAAAAACTGTTTGTGTTTAAACTTCTACTTTTTCTTTCAATGTATATATATGTGCGCACACACTACTATGTTGATGTATACTATGAGACACATAGACATGGTGGAAATTACAAAATTTTAACTTAAATATGAGTATTTTGTCTATAAAGTGAGTGTTCATGTGGTTATCTTTTTGAATGCGATTAAAAACTTTAAATATTCAAATGAATAGAGATAGATGAAAACAGAAGAGCTGAGAAAATTTATGCAGGATTGTTCAAATGTTTCTTATGCAAATTTCAAAGGGAAGGGAAATCTGCAGCCTATTAAGATTCCGTGTAAATGTGTTTGCATAAAGTAAAATGGGGGGGGGGGTTCTATTATACATCTTTGACATAAATATGTTTAATTTGCAATTACTTTTTGAAATGCCTTATTTAGTTTTCATTTTTGAAATGTTCGTAATTATAAATAAACTCTTAGAATGTTTCAGTTATTGAAACTGAATAGAATTTAAAATTGATCTACTAAAATCAAATAAGCTTCAGAATATTTTAAGTACAATCTATTAAAAATTCTAATTTTTTTTTCTTTATGAATACAAAACTTTTAATTTGTAATTCAGAAATAACCCGAATACACATACGTTTTTGCATACTGTTAGAGTTTTTACCTGTTTAACGACGGTTTGAAATTTTGCCAAAATTATATTCCGTTCCATATAAAAAAAAATCTTTTTAGATGACATTTCATTTTCCTGAATGAATTATAATAAATGAATACAATACACTCTGATCAGTTAGCTCGGAAAGAAAATTGGCCGACTCAAAAACATAAAGCTTATTTTGGATTGATTTCAACCATTTAACAAAAAAAAACTGTCAGATCATTTGAAGAGAAATAGTTCAGCAAGGTGCTTAAATATCATTAATAATATTTCAATTCCATTTTATACTTTTATTTAAATACAAAACAATTCCATATAGCTAATTATATATTACACACAAAAGTGCGTTGGAATACAGTTAATGGTGAAGCCAAAGTACGATTTGTAATGCTAAGTGGCAGAGCGGTTTCGAGAAGTTTTATCTTCTCATAATCATAGCGAAAATATCATATAAAAAAGGTGGAATATATAGGCAACAAATATTTAAATATATGCAAATAGTGGATTAGAAAGTTCATTTTCTGGAGAGGGGAAAGCATGCTTCCTTTCTATTTATAGCGTGGATATTGTTAGCTATATGCTATATTTCTTTGATTTTACATTTGAATTCATGGCGTTCTGTACATGCAATAGAAGTGGAAGAAGGTTCAAACATATGGCCGTTGGACTTCTGGTGTTCTAAAAAGATGAAATTATATTCAGGTTTATTAAGAGCTTTTTTGTATGAATAACAATGTTAAGAAACACGTGTTGAGAGATGTGCGGGATTCGCCATGTGTAAGTCACTGCAACCGGTTTGAGGACATGGAATCTTGTACACAGCATGAAAAGTTTGATCAGAGGCTAGGCGATCTTTAGAATTATTAATTAATCTATTGGGTTAAAGGGGGGGGGGTACAAAAACTTAGGCTTAAATGAAGGAAAAAAGATTTTAATAAAGTAAATTACATAATAATTAAAGAAAGTAACAACAAAATACACAGAAATAGAATAAATTTAAATTAATCAAAAATGGTATTTAAAGTTAAGAATATTATAAAATTGCTTAGGTATCTTATCTTGCTTTCAAATAATCGACTAGTTCAATTTCATCTTATCGTGATCAAATTGAGCTTCAACATCAAGGACCAATCTATATACAAATAGATAACATATATCCATGGCAAGAACCGACCAATATGTGATGATCCTCACTGAATTTGATTGCTGTCTTTAAAAAAGGGGATTGGGCCATAAATAAGTAATCCATTTGAAGATAAGAGTAGACAATGAAGTGAGGCAAGTCCATATTCAGAACTAAAAGCTATTAGAACCTAAATCAGACATGAGGCAAGTTGTCGTAATACAGGCAGAAATGTTACCATACCTACTCATGGGACAGACTATCAGAGTATAGCTGGAAGTTGTAAATAAATTTATAAGGGCAATGAATTATCTTATTTCTATAGTTGCATGGCAACTAAAAACTATACTAAGCTAATTGTAGCTGAGATAGGCATAGCTGTGTAAATAGAATAAATATGCAATTGTATATTCCATTAATAAATATATATTATAAAAATATTTCACAAGTTTGTGTTTATATAAAAGTAATAGGATTTAAATTAAAATGATTAATATAGCAAAAACCTGATTATATAAAAAGGATAAGTTAAATAAAAGAAAAAATTTAAGCATATTGGAATACAATGTTGAATATAAATATAAAAAAAAGAAACAGTATGAATATTACACATATAAATCTTAATTACAAGAACTAAAATTATATCAGATAACATAACTTGTTGATTTATAATTTTGAAAAAAAATTTAAGATTTCCATATACATATGGAACTATGAAGAAGATTCTTATTATTTTTCAGAAAAACATTTTTAAAGAATTTACTGAAAACTAACTGTAATATAATCTTGTTTGGATTAGGGTTCTAGCTGATTGAATCATATTCTATTATGAAGAGAATCAATGACATGAATAATTTGCATTTTGTAACATCACTGAAAAGTAACCATGCCTAAAAATGATACCCATGATCTTAAAAGCTTTACCAACAATATTTTCAATATGATCTTGAAAAAATCCATTATTAGAAAATAAAGTTCCTAGATCTTTTTGAGTTGTAACAGGATTAATTTTGGAATAATTAATAAAATAAAAATCTAAAATTTCAGTAACCATTTTTTAAGTTTAATTGGCATATTATTTAGATCAACCCTGAAGTTATCAATATCTCTCTGAAGAAGAATCCAATCAACCACAGATGTTCTAAAGATTTTACAATTGTCAGCAAAGCATAAAAAAATAAAATTTTCATGCAATTCTCAAGATCAATGATATAAATTAAAAAAGCATAGCTCTAAAATACTGTCCTAAGGAATTTCTATATTACATTCATAATTAATGGAAATTTTATTAAATTTATCATACACTGTATGACTACTAAGAAAAGATTAAAGTTTAGGAAAAAAGTTATTTTGTGTAATTTGTGAAGGAGAATGATGTGATCTATTTTATTGAAAACCATTAATAAATCAAAATAAGTGACAAAGTCTCAGTTGATTCTCAGTCACATATTTATATGATCATAAATATTAAGAAGATTAATTTCCATTGATATATTAGGAATGAATCCATGCTGTGAAGAAGAAATAAGTTTACTTACATCAGAAATAATTTTTGTATAAATGCATCATTCAAAACTCCATGCAATTGTGTGCAGAATAGTATATCAGGGGAAAAAAAACATGTATTTAGAGAATAATTAAAAATGAAGACAAGAAGTGTGGCAATAGATTCTGTTAAATTGTTATAATAAAAAGAAATATTATCATGACCTAAAGTAAAATGAGTTTTATATTACTTAATGGCTATAATAATATCTTCATTAGAGATGTGACCAATAAAATGCAAGGTTATATCATGTATTTTTAGAATATATTGTAGATTGTGATGAATATAAGTCATCAAAATGTTTGGAAAAATTATTAGCAGTTAAGGTAAAAATATGATTGTTAGAACTTGTTTCTTACCTAGGATAGAGTTATTAATAAAAACCCAAAATTCTTTAGGGTTAAAAGAAATATTATTTTCAATTTTTTTTAATATAATTCTTTACATCTCTTTTGCAAATATGTTCAACTGTCTTCTAAAAATAATAATATTATTATGAAAGAATATTCTGCATTTTAATATAGAGTCTACAATGTAATATTTATTCTTAATAATTTTAACGAGAATGTATAAAAAACAATGAGGAGAATGGTTGTGGAAAGAAAATTTGTTGATAATATATAAACCAATTAAACCTTTAAAATCTGTAAATAGTAATAGTAATAAACAAATAAAATATTATATGACATAACATAAGACTCCAACTTACATATAGCTGTTTTAGCAACATACTTTTCAAGGTGAGGGGCTTTGGATCTTGGAACAGTGCACCTGGATCTTTAAAATCTAATGCATCTTTCTTTCAGCTTGGTCATATAACTAGAAGTAAATGATGGTAGCTGGAAGAAAAGTTCATTAGATCCTAAAGACCAGGAGCACAGTTCCAAGATCTAAAGATCCTCACTGATGAGATACACAAGCTTTAAACTAATCTGGGAATTTTGGATAGAACAGTAAATGATAAGGATTTATTAAGCAATAACATATGGAATTTATTATTATGTACTAAATTTTACAGTAAGTAGCTTAGGAAAAATGTAAAACTATGCTTCTAAAATAATCATAATAAGATTGAGGATATAAGTTTACAAATGATGAGGTAGAAATGAGTACCTTTATTACTGAAGAAAATGAATATTGAAATATTATTATTCTGAAGATATATGGAGAAGAATAAATGAAGACAAAAAATTAAAAAGTGGTGATATCTTTAACATTCACTAATTATGAATGCAATATTATAATCAAAAATATCATTTACCACAGGTGAATAAATTTTATAGACATCTGAGAAGTTATATAGAATAGGCAGAATGGTTCAGATGGATTCATAAATTGGAATGTAATTTTTGTAATGAGACGGATAACGATAAAACCTTTTTTTCTGATAATTTAATGTCTTATTTTAGAATATTAATACCATAAAATTGTGATTATTTATTAAGCGCATATAATAAAGGTTAAAGCTTTCCTCAAAAAATATTAATATCGATAAAAGTAATTACCTAGCAAACATTTTTTTTTAAAACAAATATTTGTATTTAGATTTTTTAAAAAGTTTGAAATTAAAAAAAGAAATGGCGAGGGAAAAAACTAAACAAACATTGAAATTAAATATCACAGTTAACAACTTTGAAGAAAAATTTAACAAATATTAGTTTCACATTTGTTTAGATATAAGTATCGTTCAAATAACAACTTAATTATTTCTGAAAAAACAACAACTGTATATTGATATTATATATATAAAGTATGTTCCAATAAAAACACGTACAACGACTTTGTTAAGATATTGTTTGATAGATATGTGACTGGTTTGATGCAAAATACCTTCTTAGATAACAGTAAAAGCAATTAATTTTTTTCAGAACACTCTTAGTATCACAAAAAAGTCTTTTACATATTCATTATCCTAATATCCACAGCTATTGTAATTATTATACCACAAAATATAAAATTTAATATATATATAGTAGTTCCTCTATATTAGAGAAATATGATTTTTAGTCTCAGCTGGGTACTGAAATTCACAGATAGTAGAGAATTATACACAACATACATTATTAATATATATATAAATAGCAATGTATATTATTGTTCATGCATTGCGAATTGAAATATCAAAAATTAAAATTTCTTTTTTATTAAATTTCTAATATTTTTTTAAAATTATGGATTACTGAAATTATATATGTGAGAATTGCAGATACAGAAGAACTACTGAACATTTATTGTAATGGAAAATGTATATCATACTAATATATATCCTAAGTTGATCAATCAGTTATGTGATGGAAACGAATCTTATATATAATAAAAAATAATTTTCTATAAGTGGATAACTAGTGTTAATAATGTTAAAAGACAATATGCAATTTATAAAATTAATAATATATAACTAAAAGAAAATATGTTTGTTTAGGGCACCACCTTCCTTCTTTATAAAACAACTTCCATTTACATTCCTAATTCAAACTTAGCCTTATATCATACACTAACATTTTATCAGCGTATTTAGGATGAAATAATAACAAATTAGAATAAAATTAAAAGCATGAAATATTGTGTAGTACTTTTTATCTAATAGTGATATAATAATTTCTTTACTTGCTGAGACATTTAAACTACAAAGTATTAGGTTGAAAAAAAAATAGATAAATTTTCATAATATATATATTGCACTGTATACTGATAACACAAATATACTCTTTAAAGGTTGTAAAAATAATGTAACAATTAAAAATCAATTAGTAAGGGAACTTATTAGTATTGTTTGTAAATCACATATTATTCTTAATGATATAAAAAGATTTACAGTTAGAATTTACAAATATTTTTTCATATATATAGTTATAGTTGAAGAACTAAAAAAAAATTTGTGAGTGCTCAGGAGAAAATTATGGAAAATTATTAAAACATGAGAATACAAGATTTTTGACCTTATGTCCATCAATTAATGGAATAGTATGTGTGAAGGATTTCGTTCATATTTTCTTTAGAAAAATATCCTCTAATATTAAAAATTTTATTTGAAGATTCTTGTTTGCATTATTATTCATAAAAGATCAAATTCCAACTTTCCATATATATATATTAATTGTATTTATAAATTTATTTAACGCACATTGATTATGTAAGTAATATTTACTAAAGCATTCTTCCAAAGAGTAAGCTTGTGGTTAAGACCTGTAGAGGTCCCTATCTTCGTATTTTCAAGCACACATGCTTAAGGTTTATTGCCTTAGTAAATATTATTAATTGTATTGAAAAGTATATTTCAATTACACATACATATTTTAAAAAATTTGCTGTTATACTTAATGCTAGAATAAATGAACTTTTTCTATCTAAGGATGTACAAAGTAAACTAAAAATATCAATTAAGGTAAAATTTATGAGGCCAATTTTTTTGAAATAGTTAAGAATTTCTATGAAACTAATTTAAAATATAAAAACCAAATAGAACATCAACTTGAGAAATATTGAAAAAGTAAAAATAATAATTGAATGGCTTTATGGTTCAAGAGTCCAAGCACTGAAATTGTCAGAATTATAATAATTTAAGTGGCTCATATTCAAAAAGGCACCTGAAAGAACAGAAATTCAGAATTGTTTTGATAAGCAGTTCATCACATGAATAATTACAGATGAAATTTCCTTATTTGATCAGTGGGCACTTATAAAATGCATAATTGTTAATCAAAATAGAATACTGAAAAGTCTTGTATTAGGTAGATGGATCCAATATTCACTGAAATGAGTGAAAAATACCTAGATTTTCAGAATAATATAGTAGAAATCATTCTTTGTTTTCCTGAAAGTATTACTCCTATAGCAGGAATACTTACTATATTGAATATGGTATAAGTAAAACAGAATTCAACAAACATCGCATGATCACCATTCTTTATACTTACACAATCTGTTTTTCACAGAGACAAAACTCTCCTTATAGTAGTGCCACTCAGTGCAAACCAGAGTAATCAATGAATGTAGGAAGATTTGAGCATAAAATCCCTATCTAGTTGCCTACTCATCCAATATCCTAGACTAGTTTCTAGCTTGTGACTTTCATCAGTGAGAAGCCTTGGTTCTCAGATCCAAGTATCTGGTTAAATGTATATCCATAAGAAATAAAATTTTCAAAAATACTAACCATTTCTGACAGAAAACCTTTCAAATAAATGAAATAGAATTCTATTTTAGCAAGCAAATGGTCAGAGATTTGGAGGGGGGTCCTGACAGAGATATTTTAAATGCTTTCTCTGGCTAAGCATTTATCACAAAGCTTGTTGAGCGATTGGCAATCCTCATTGTTTATATCTTACAAGCTTAGGAGAATGGGGTTGTGTGATCTATGACTATTTTTTTTTTTACTAAAAAATAATAATAATTGAAATTGGAACTTGATATTGTAAAACTGAAATAAATTATGCTTCTAAATAGCAGATACATATTTTATTCATCCTCAATGTACTTTTTTGTTAAATAATTGATATTTCTTGGATATAACTTATTTTTATTGCAACTATATTACTTTCTTCATTTTATTTCATATATATTTATAGTGATAAATTTAAAAATAAATATAGACATTTTATTTTTTATCAATTAGTTGTTTTTTGCATGCATTTCTTAATTCTATGTAGCTTCAACATGGTGATAGACCATAATCTATATAAACATTAAAAATGTATTTGATTAGTTTAATAATCAGAGATATAATATGCATATACTGTACATGTAAAGAAAAAATAATCTATGATGTAACAAGTTCAAAATTTAAACAGGCAAAACTCTCCATACAGTAGTGCCACAGGTGGTGATCATGTGATGAAGTTCAAAATTTGATATTTATTTATAATATAGTTTAGTGAATCTCAGAAAAATTATTATAAAATCTATAGGACTAGATAATTAAACTTGAGATTTCAAGTCAAACCTGGAAAGTAGTCACTGTAAGGATATATGTATGCATATATAAACAATATACAGTACTTAATAATTTGTAAACAATTTTATTGGATTTTTAAAAATATATATACAAGACAAATTATCTATTACAGTTTTAACAAAAGAATAATATAAAATTATTGATGTCTTTAAATATAATGATAGCTCAAAATTGATAATATTAATATTTTTACTATAAATTTTATTTAATTCATATAAAATTTCAAGTGAATGTAAATAATTTTTTAAAGAAAAATATGTTGGAAGATTTAAGATTGAATTTAGAATTCATAAACAAAACTGATCAAATTTTTTTATGTTCATGCCTTTCAAAAGAGATTCTTTCCTGACATAGAAATGTCTCTTAACAAGGCTATAAAAAGAGAATTTTTTTTCAAAGATGAGGGCCTTATTTTGAATCCAATAATGATATAATATATTCAATTTTTTATCTAAACAACAGAGAATCATCTCATAATTTGAATATAACCGTATGCAATAAGATTGAAACATAGTCCTACCCCATACTATTTAAGAGTAACCTTAGAATTTATATTCATTTAACTAAGGTTAGATCAAAATTAAATTTTAGGAACAACTTTCTTAGAAAACTAGTTGGAATCTTTAAGAATAGTTTTTTTTTGCACTAACATATTTTTTTGGCAAATATTGCATCCCTGTTTGGAGGTAAAATTTCAACACTAAACTTGGAAATATAAGTAGGCATTCTGAAGAAGACTGCTGGGGCAATCAAAATAGTCATAGTGGGTTGTAATAAAAGCAGTATAAAACAGTAATAAAGAGAATAGATGATTTAATATTAATTAAGTATTAACATGAGAAATATTATTAGTGCCCTCAAATCTACTTCTGTTCAGTGACTTCCTGTTTTTTTTACATATTCTTTCTCTAGATTTCAGAAGAGTAGTTGCTTTTCAGAAAATGTATAAAAAATTTATTAGATTGGATTTTTTAATAACTCAAGATATAGTTTCACCACCTAAAGACTCATCTTAACCCAAGATATCTTTTTTTTTTTTTTTGGATATTAAACCAAAAATCTATAACTAAAGAATTATATACAAAATGAAATTTTTGTGATATGTCAAACAAATTTCTCAGATCCAATAATAAAGTGAGTTGGATTTGATTTTTCTAAATGCAACTGGAGTCTCATCAAAAGATTCAGGACAACATATAATCATTGCATTTATTTGATTCATAAATGAAATTTATCAGCCACTGATCTATCTAATGTGTGTAAACACAAATAATTAATGACTGTTGAATATATGGCTACATTAACAGAATTAAAGGACTTAATAAAACAAGTGGTGATTCTATCCCTTGTTTTGAATGTGTACAGATTTTTATTTTTGTTAGTAATTAAACTGTCAAAAAAAATCCATATATTAAAACAATAAATCAAATCATAAATAATAATATAGATTTAAAGAAATAATAATAAATACTTTTCACTGGCTTGAATTTTCATGATAATAAATTCAATATCAATAAAGGGTACTAGTTGCATATGTGGAATACTTGTAACCAATAAACATCATATGATCACCACTCATCTGTGCTTACACAAGCTGTTGTAACAAAGGCAAAACTCTCCATGCAGTAGTGCCACCCAGTGCAAGCCAGTATAATCAATGGATGCAAGATTTGGGCATAAAATCCCTACTTAGTGTTTACTCACATCCAATATCCCCAAGACTATCAGTGAGGAACCTTGGATCTGAGAGTACTGTATCTAGATCTTAGGATTTAATGCAACCCTCTAGCAGGGCGCATTTTACCTTTTTAGTTAAATATAAAGTTATGAGTGTAAAATGAAAACACAATAATGTTTTCAATTTAAACTCATTCACTTATTTAGACATATAGATCTGAACCCAAATCAGCAGCATCTATACATTTTTGGTGTCTTTGGTTCTTTAATAATCCATCACTATTATCCAATTTGGCAGGTTTGGTACTAAATCACTAATCATCACATGAACACCATTCCCTATGCTTACACAAGTTGTTGTAAAAGAGGCAAAACTCTCCTATAGTAGGGTCACCCAGTGCAAATCAGAGCTTCCAAATGGAATGATAGTGACGATGGTTATTAAAAACCAAAGGCACCAAAATGTATAAATGTTAAACTGGATTCAAATCTATATGACCATACAAGCAATGAGCTTAGATTGAAAATGTGTTTTTATTTTGGACTTATAGCTTTATAGTTAACTAAAAAGGTAAAAGATGGCTGCTAGAAGATTGCATTAGATCCTAAGATCTAGGTACAGTGCTCTCAAATCAAAGACTCCTTATGGATGAGTATGCACTAATTAGAATTTTATGCACTAATCTTCTTGAATCCATTGATTACTCTGGTTTGCACTGGATGGTACTACTGTTTGGAGATTTTTGCCTCTCTTATGTATACTTGTTAGAGGAACCATTATTCTCATAACATATAGACAGAAGTAAGCTAATCAATAAATTCCAAAAACAATGAAAATAATATATTTGAAAACAAATCTGAAATTAATATCCAAATAAACAATTATTGAAAAACAAATATTTTCTGTAAGCATGATCAATGCACATATTTAGTCAGAAATTTTATTGGAAATGACGACAAATGAGTTAAATGAAGGAAAAGTAAAAAAAAACATGAATTTATTTAGGAAACAAACTTGAAACAATATATTTAGTGAACAAACATATAAAACAAGTATTTTCAGTAAGTGTGATGAAGACAAAGATTACATTAAAATTAAATGAATGATGACGTGAAAGACTAATTTAATTTCTTTCAGAATGTTTGCATTGATCACACATGTCAAAAATATTTGTTTTCAATCACCATTTGCTCATTAAAAAAAATTAAAAAAATGTAAAAATATAATATATTATTTTCAGATGTTTTCTAAATAAATTATATCATTTTTATATTTTCAAATGTAATATATTATTTATTTGTTGTTATTTTTTGTGCTTTTTTATAGGCAAAAAAAAGTAAATTTATTTATTAGCTTTTTCATCTTCTTTGGTTTGTTGATGATGGCACCAGTATAGTTTTAGTGGAGTGTCAGGAGATATGATTGGAGAAATTAGTAGTGCAATGGAGATGGTTAGCCAAAGAATAAGTAAGATAGATGAAGAGGTGAAGGATGTAGAAGCAAAATTAAAATTGTTAGAGACGAAGTGTGAGCAGATAAGAGTTATTGAGTAGGAATGATAAGAAAGAAGTAAATAAAAAGTTCCAGAAGGTGGTAGAAAATGTTATGGATGGAGCAAAGAAAGTAGACTATGAGACAGTATTAATAGGAGATTCACTAATTACAGAATGTGGGGATATAATTGCAAGGGAAAATAGAAGCAGGTATGTAAGAGTATGTATGCCTGGAGCTAGAATTAGGGATGTGACATATAAATTAAAACACAAGGTAGTAGAGATGTGTATGTTATGGTAGGGACTAATAATTTGTCAGAACCATCAGAGAGAGTAATGGATGAGTACATAGAATTGATCAGGAATTCAAGTAAAATTAAAGAAAGAGTAGGGATAGTTGGATTAGTATCAAGATTTTATAAAAGGTATTTGATAGATAGGGCATGTTCTATAAATGAGAGATTGAAAAAATTGTGTGAGAAAAATGATTGGTTTATTGGAAAGAGGAAATTGCATAGTAAAGATGAGTTGCACTTAGAAAAACAAGGCAGTGAAGTTTTAGGGAGTCTGATTTATAAAGAATATAATTTGGGAAACTTATAAAGGGGATGGGATTTTAAATTGCAGGATTCTCAAAAAGAAGAAGAATGGCAGGATGTAAGAAATAAGCAAAGGGTAGTTGATTTAGATATAAGAGTAGATGTGGAGAGGGAATGGTCTGTAAAATTAATGGTAAGTTGTTTTATAAACATAATGGAGAAGAAAGAATCAAAAGAAATTTATAAAAGAGTAGTTAGAAAAGAAGAAATTGTTAAAATTGGGTATTTGAATATGGAAGGTGGTAGGAGACCAGAAAAGTGGCTGGAATTAAACAAAACAATTGAAAATGAAGACCTCGAGATATTAGTAGCAGTAGAAACACATCTAAGAGAAGAAGAAACCTATTCCAGAAGAATTGGTATAACAGGGTATAAATAGAAAAGAAAAAGAAAAAAGGGGTAGTGGTATAAGTATTATATCAAAAAAATATCCAAATACTGTTAAATGTCAAGAACATTTGTGGTTTGAAATAAGGTTGGAAAGACAAGAATGGATGGTGGCTATAGTTTATATAGCTACTGGAGATAGTCAAATTATAATGGAGTGGAACAATAGCATATATGAATGCATCATTAAGGATATACAGAGTTTAAAAGAAAAGGGAAGAAAATAATGTAGATAATAAGAATGGACAGCTTTTGAAGAAATTTTGTCAGAAAGTGAATTTGAGCATTGGAAATTTATTGAATATTTATGAGGGACAATACACATGGTCTAGAAATAATATATTCCACACAATAGATCATGTATTGGTAGAGAAAGAGGGAATGAATAAAGTAGAGAAAATTAAGGTGTTTAATAATGAAGAGAGACTATGTAATAGTGATCATAACTTCTTTGTAATAGAAATGGTTAGTAATGTGATGGAGAATAGAAATAAAAGTAGAAACAATAGTGAAAGATGTGGATGGAGAGTGAGTGATAAGAATAAATTGGAAGAGTATAAAATGCAAGTTAAAGAAACCATGGTAGAGTTGGTTGGGGGTGAATATAAGGACTGATGTGATGAAATAGAAAAAGTGGCAAATAGGGTTTTAGGTGAGGATATTCAGAAGAATAAAAGTAATAAAAAAATGAGTTAGTAAAAGTGTAAAAGAGAGGAAAAAACATGCAGCGAATATAATTGTGCTATTAAGAGCAAAGAAAGTGAAAAAGATATTAATGCTAAATGGGAAAAGTACTTAAAAAAGAAGAAGTTGCCTAAAATAAATAATTATAGAGTGAAAATGAAATTGAATAGTAAATTGTTGGAGGATATTAATAAAAGTGAAAGAGATGGGAATAAAAAATTTTGGAATTACATTAAAAGGAGAAATGTAGTGGAGAGATAGTATTACTAGATGATGAGGAAATAGAATAGCTCTATAGAAGAATTAGAGAGAATCGTAAATAGGTATGTAATGGAAATGTTAGATGTGGACAGAGTGATAGAAAACATGAAAGCATATAGTAATGGGAATATTAGGTTTACAGAAAATGAACTGAATGAGGATGGAAGAAATTGAAAAGTGGAAAGGCAAGAGGTTTAGATGGATGGTCAGCAGAGATGGTAATGAATTTAAGGTGTAGGGAAAAAGTAATCTATTATCATGTTTTAATAAGATGGCACAGAAGAGTTTTTCCAGATAGTTGGATAATACAAGAGTAAGATTATTATTTAAAGGAAAGGGTAAGGATCATAGAAAGTTAAACAATTATAGACCAATAGCAGTAACATCAGTTTTATATAAAGTTTTCTCATATATGGTGGCTGAAAGAGTTGCAAAATGGATGGAAGAAAGTAATGTTGTAGGGGAAATGCAAGGAGGTTTTAGTTCAGATAGGCATACAGGAGATAGTTTATTTGTAGTTACACAACTTATGAATATGATGAGTAGAAGATATTCAGGTAGACAGTTATATATGAGTTTTATAGATATAGAGAAGGGATATAATAGAGTAAATAGAAATAGATTATGGGTAAGTTTAACAAATTTGGGAATGGATGAAGCTTTAATGGATATTATTAAGAAAATATATGAAAATAATTATAAGTATCAATTAGGGGATATGAAATCAGTTAAAGTTAAAAATGGGGTGTAACTAAGGATGTCCTATGACACCTATTTTATTTTTGTTGTATTTGAGTAAAATGGAGATAACAATAGAAAGACTAGGAAGAGGAATAGAGATACCGTTAATAGATGGCAAGGAAGAATATACTTTGCTGGGTCTTTTTTTTTGCGGATGTCTTTTTGTGTGCAGAAAGCAGAGAAGATATGGAAGTTATGCTGAGATATGGAAGTTATGCTGCGAACATGCGCAAAGGTGGGTAAAGAGATGGAAATTAAATTTTGTGAAAAAAAAACGAATATAATGATGGTTAATACTGGGGAAAGAGAAGACAAAATTTTATTGGGATATAAAGTTAAGTGTGGTGAATATATATAGTTATTTGGGAATCATCTTAAGTAATCAGAAAAATTGCTTGGATTAATGGGAGAAAAAATTGATAAATGAAGCAAAGAAAAGAAAGGGATTGATAAAGAAATTAACAGTATTTTCATATAATAAATATGATGTAGCTAGAATTGTATGGGAGTGGTAGTAGCAGGGTTAACATATGGCAATAATGCACTGTGTTAGTAAAAGGGTATTAGATTACTTAGAAAAAGTACAAAAGGAAGTAGGAAGACATGCATTAGATGTAGATGTGTGGACAGCAAAGGAGGCAATTCAAAGAGAAATGGGATGGTCAAGTTTTTATATGAGAGATGCAAAAAGCAAAGAGAAAGTGTTTGGTAGATTGCAGTTTATGGATAATAAAAGAATAGACAAAATAGTATTTAATTGGGTTATGAGTAAAGGGCAGGCAACAAGATGGTGAAAAAGGTAATGCATAATGCAGGAGAATTGGATAAAGAATTTATATTGGTATACTTGTACAAAAGATGGGATGATTGTGTTATGAGGATTGTCAAGTTTTATAGTGATAAGAAATGGGATAGAAGAATAGATGCATTAATAAAGAATAGGGAGTTGGAGAGATGGAGAACTAGTACGAAGAGTAAAAAGTTTAAATATATATATAGAAGTGAATGGAACATTGAGTGCGAGTTAATTTATGATAATAGGTAAGGAAAGTAGTTTATTGTTTAAGGCTTGAATGGGATCTTTAGCAACAAGGAAATATACATGTAAATGGAAAAATATGGGTGATTTAGTCTGCAAGTTGTGTAAGGAAGGCATAGAAAATATTAGCATCTATTAATTCAATATAAATGCTTGAAAGCAGAAAGAGTACAAATAATGAAGTTATGGAAAAATAAATATGAACATAGTGATGATACAGAAAATGGGTTATTTGTAAAATACAGAAAGTGGGTTATTGATTTTTATGCTGGGTTTGGGAAAAGATAAGGAGGATTTAGATATAAAGGCCATGGAGTTGACAAAGAATATGTTGTGGAAATAGGATGGAGCAGATTATGGGAAAATTTAGGGTGGGGAATGGAAAGGGAAGGTAAAGTGGCTAACAGGTTTCTCTGAACATAGTTGCTGAGAGATTCTTAACTCCGTATAAGGAGAAAGTCACAATGCATCACATCACATATGCAACTTATATCAATAAATAAATACATAAACTGTATTTAACTTTATTTTTTAATGGTTACAGCATTTATTAAGTACACAAAATTATGTTCATTATTAATAATAATAAAAATAATTTTAATATTTTTTAAGGCTTTGAATACTTGCTTACAATCTATGCACTCCACAAATATTTAATAATTTGATTGTACGCCATGTATTTAGTGATTTAGTAACTTTAAAATTAAAATTATTCTCAGTATTTTTAAAAGAAAATTTACCAAAACTTTGACAAATGGCAGTTTTATTTCACAAAAGTTTTAAACACTTAAAATGTGACTTTCAATTTGAATTATAAAAACACCAATTTATCATTGTGAAAAATAAACGGAATTGATGAGATGCGAGACGTTTCAAAATATTAAATGTAATTAAATTTTTAAAAAAATCTATAAAAAAGGGAAGACAAATATTTAAAAACACATACTAAAAACATATACTAAAATATAGTCCAAAAAAAAAGAGGGAATGTTTTTTATAACCTTTAAATTTTTCTATCGTATAATGATATATAGAATGTGTCCTGTCTGGTAACCAAACATTTCACTAATATTTATTACAAAACTGATAGCATCAATATGTAATTCTAAATTTAGAATTTATATTTCCTGTCTGAACTGGAAGAAAAAATATTTATTATTAAAGCTATATATAATAAAATGTCATAATAAAATAATAATGGATAAATTTTAATTTATTTTAAAGTCTGTTAGCAATTATTAATATATGACCTATCTACATCACTTAAAGAAGATATAAATTCAAAATCCATAAAAACAAGATTTAACTGAAGTTTTGTAAATTAACAATTTACAATATTTTTATATATCAGTCGATTTAGTCTAATAATTATGAAATAAAACTACTAATAAAAAATAAATTGTAAAGAATTAAATGAAAATATTATGGACTTTTTACAGAACCAGTTTATGGCATCAATCAGCAAAAAGATGTTTGGGCACTTCTTTGGATGTTACACTTTGCAGCATAAATTAGTAAAAATTCATATACAGTATTACAAAAATTTATCAGGAAAAGAATGCCCCTATAAGTTCAATTATAGAGTCTTTTCCAAATGCCTGCTTCGCAGAAATAAAAGTACAACATTTATACTATATGCATTATGGTGCACTTATCTTTACAATAGTAATGCAATATATAGGGGGTTGAACTCAGACTTTCACACAACACTCAACTATCCACGCTATCTCATACTGCTGACACATTTGATCACACACATGTTGAAAAGATAAACAATCACCAATATATATATTTCATGCTAAACCAGCACTCGTTGATTGGTCCAGATTATCATCTCCACACATATATACAATCAATGCTCACCTTATATTAAGATAGCCAATCTTTATACTTTAAATGGACACGCTTCAATCCACTCCACTCCACAACTCTTCAGCCATTCATTTTATTGAAAATCTGATGACGGAATGCTCAAAGCCCTCATTGGTGCTAACATTCTCATTCTACCCATGTTGACCATGAGTCACTTTGACCCCTCATATATAGGATATAATCCATTTACATACATATACAAGGTATGGACAGACCTTACAGTACTATATTTTAAAATATAATTTTTTTCTATAGTACCCTTTTTCAGACCTGCACTCCAATATGTAATATATAGGGGGTTGAACTCAAGGTATAAAGAGCATTGATTGTATATATGTGTGGAGATGATAATCTGGACCAACTGATGAGTGCTGGATTAGCACAAAATACATATATTGGTGATTGTTTATCTTTTTGACATATGTGTGATAAGTATGTCAGCAGTATGAGATAGCATGGATAGTTGAGAATTGTGCAAAAGTCTGAGTTCAAATCCCTTATATATTACATATTGGAGTGCAGGTATGAAAAAGCCTGTATTGTAGAAAAACAATTTATATATTAAAATATAATGCTGTAAGGTCTGTCTATCCCTCATATATGTATGTAAATGGATTGTGTCTTGTGCATGAGGGGTCAGAGTGATTTATGGTCAACATGGGTAGGATGAGAAGGTAGCACCAATGAGGGCTTAGAGTGTTCCATTATCAGATTTTCAATGAAAATGGATGGCTGAAGAGTTGTGGTGTGGATTGAAGCCTGTCCATTTAAAGTATGAAGATTGGCTATCTTAATATAAACAGAGCATTGGTTATATATATATGGGTATAAAGATCATAATCTGAACCAATTGACGAGTGCTGGCTTAGCACGAAATACTCATATTGGTGATTGTTTATCTTTTTGACATGTGTGTAATCAAGTGTGTCAGCAGTATGAGATAGCGTGGATAGTTGAGGGTTGTGTGAACGTCTGAGTTCAAACGCCCTATATATTATATATTAGAGTGCAGGTATGAAAAAGGCTGCACTGTAGAAAAAAAAATTATATATTAAAATAGTAATGCAAGAAATTTTAACACAAAAACAAATTAGAGGCAATAAAACAAAGAGATAAATAAAAATCATCTCATCATACATTTTCGCATTCACTTGGTTACTTGTCCATCAGTACTCTAATCTCTAGTGAGATCTATATTTCTGTTTCCTAATTTATTGTAAAGGTTTTTAATAATAGTTTATTTCACTGAATGCTATTGAAAATATTTACTGTGATATTCTTTGATTTTGTATTCTTTTTTTTTCTTTTAAACTGAAATATCTGTATATATGTCTGTAGATATATTTTTCCTTGAATAAAGTTCTTTCTAAAACATACAAATAAAAAAAAAGAATTTTCACAAAATTGCAATAGAAAAATAGAAGTTTATTTATTTTCACGAAATGCATTTTTAAATACAGATACCTCTCCCCCTATAACATGGCATTCCTACGACACGGTTTCACTCTAACATAGTATGAGAATTAGAGACAAAAAACCTATAGCAGTCATTCCTACAGCATTGTTTTGCTGTACCACGGTTCGAGAGTTAGAAAAATTCCCTCTATAACACAGCATTCGTACAAGTTTTGACAATTGGATCAATTCCTGTAAAACAACCATGTCAAGTTTTCAAGAGCAAACACCATCTCTGTCGATATTTGCCTTTTGAGTGTGTATGAAAACGCTCGTTTATTGGAGATTAGTAATGATGATGAAGAAAACATTATTTAATATATAATACTTTTGATCAATTATTGTTTTAATAAACATGTAAAATGCAAACGAAATCTGTTTTTTATACTAGTTCTTTGTTTCGATAATGAATTTGCATGCCACGGCCAGTTTTTAGGAACCTATTGACCGTGTTATACGAGGATTACCTATATTTATTAAGATGATTTTAAAATATCGTATTCCAGGTTGTTTATCGTACTTATCTTTAATTTCTAATAATAAAGCAGTTGAAGGAAGCAAGAAACAATAAGTTGGTTAAAATTATTTAAAGATAATGACATTCCAGGTTTATTTAGCTGACTTGATGTTAAATTTTATTGATAAAAAAGCACATGATTAAACAAAACTTACAAATAAATTCTGATAAAGAAAAATCATCTAAGCCAAATCAAAAATAATTAAACTTTGCAATAATCTATTATTATTATTATTTGTATCATTTTTTATAATTTAAATAAACATTTAAAAAATGTATATTTTCAAATTAATTTAATGATAGCATGGATGTGTAGAGGGTTAACTTGAAATAGCAAAAAAAAAAAAAAAAAAACCTTAAGTACACACTAATACTGTATATATATCAAAAGATGACATTTTTTTAGTGATCTATAGAGCAAACTTATCAAAAATTTATTGAAATAAATTTTATACATGCTGAAAATTCTTGCAAAATTTTAATTTTTAATAGTTAATATGCATAATTTATACAAACTTACAATTAAAAACACATGAAAGCTGCATTGTTTTAAAATTTCATTAGGATTTGTGATGTTCCAAACAATTTTTAAATTTTATGACAACATTCATCAGTTGGTTGCACAAATTGTTTTTGTAATCCTAAATTCATTCTGATTCTAGGTTTAAATAAATAAATAGCTGTTTTAATTCGATAACCAAAATTTTCGAATAAATTCACAAAATTGTTGCAACTTTAAACTTTCAAATATCATTTATTTAAGTGTGCAAATATATAAATCTGAATTAAAATTTTAAACTGCATAAAGTATTTTTGAGGTAGTTTATATAAGGAGCAAAAGCTTTTCCAATGGCCTTTTATACAAGAAGAGTGAAGGGGAAGCATTATTCACCAGACTTGCCAATTTTCAGATGGTAAGCATTTGAGTAATTGTCCATTAATATTTTATCTTGTAGCCGAAAATATCTAGACACCCATTTGCTGACCAATATAGAATGACTAGCTCAGTTGGTTACCTGAGACCTGAAAAAAAAAATTTAAGCCAATTGAAAAAAAATTTCAAAATCAATTTGGAAACCAGGTCATAAGCATGGAAAATGGATCCACTATCAACATGAAGCTCTATTTTCCCTACATAGATGTACAATTTGATTGACTAGAAGAAAGTTGATTCATCAAGTATAAATCTGTATATAATATTGTCCCTAAAAATGCAATATGGCTATTCTCACTTAAACATTATAATGACAAAGTACTTCAAATCACAAACAGCAGATGTGTGACAGTAGATATCAGTTTGTTTTCAATATTTTTTATTAAAGCCAATAATGTGAATCAACAAAAATATATTTTCATATTTATATATTAACAAAAGGATCCAATCATCACTATGCTTTAGAGCCATCTATTTAAAGCATGAAAAATTAATTAATGTTTACATAATAATGGCATAGATCGATTTCTTTTGTTAATGCAGATATTAAACATTAGCTATATAGATCACCAGATTTGACTTATATATAGATTTATATATATGAAAACTAATATTGATAATTTAAGAAACTGGTTTGAAAACAGTTGCCAATATTGAGCAAATGAATACTTCCATAAATTTCCCACTATGTATCTTGATTTGACCAGATCCGTTTGATTTTAATGTCAAAATGGTGGCTTTTATAATTTTATCCTGATTTTCATTGCTCCTTATAAACATTAATTTACAATGGTACAGTCAAAACATTTTTATTCTATTGAAGCAGTCAATCTTAGTTTAAGATTGAGCTTCATAGTTCCATCTACTAACCTGTATTCAAACCCTATATCCCATCCCGTTCCTTTTGTTGTGTATATATATTTTATGTATATATTTGAGATGTGCACCTAAGTTATAAAATTTTAACATTTCAATAACATTTAAAAAAAAAAATTTTTTAAAATTAAAGTATATAGATGCGGCTCAGATATATACATATTATAAGAGCAAAAGTACTAACAAAACTCTGATTTTTTTAAAATATTTTATTAGACGTCATTTTAAAACTTTTTCTTTTTAAATTGTTTTTCCTATTAAAATGTATATTTTATAAAATCCAAGATGGAAGATGCAACCATTAATTATCCAAAAATAATCAAAGGGTTGGAAACACTATTGTTTTAATCTGGAGGTATTTTTAATTAAAGTTTTTACTTAAAATAAAATGGGGATTAAGATTAAAGATTTTCTTTTGTTATAAACATTTTTGTCAAATCTATTTCTAATCTGAAAATAGATTTGAATTTATTTTTGGACATTATCTTACTGTTGCATCTTCAAAAACAATAAATAAAGAAAAGGAAAGAATTTTTAAGATCAGAGATTAGATTTTAAACTAAACCTAAGTAATTAAAAGCATTCCAGAAATACCTGAGCAGAGTATAAAATGGCTGGATTTTAAATCACCAACCAATTAGCTACTATAGTGAGAACTGGTTGTTAACATAGCTGTGAAACCGAAAATGATGATCGAGTAAAACCAATCACCTTCCCGACCCTTGCTGGGTCATTTTCCCCGCAAACATACCATCTAACTGCTGCCCCGAAAGCAAGTAAAAGCCTAAAGAAGAACTCTGGAATATTAAGTGGAAGTTTGCTGTCACATAAGAACTGCCATGCATGAGCTGGACTTTTTAATATGGACTCTTAAAATGGTGTAAGGTAAATTATTTCAAACCGCCACCATTGAAACTAAATCTAGCTTGCCTAACTAGTCTCAAACTCTACTATCAATTTCTCCTAATGTATAATTTAATCTCTTATCATCATCATCAGCTGAGTTCTCATGCAAAATGATGTAGCACCAGGCCAGGATGGAATGAAATTTATGTGGTATCATCATAGGTGTTGTCCGTAGTGTTATAGATTTGGAGAATGGGCAAACAGGTTAGAATTCATGATTGCTCCTGACCTGTGTATCTCTGGCATGATTGGATTCGGGGTACTTTTACTCAGATTCTAAATCTTGTTGGATGGACATACATTTTCGATGGTACACTATATAAAGCAATAAATCTGATTTTGTTTTACATTTAAAATGTCAGTGAAAAACATTGAGTTGTGTATGAATCTCTAAGCTCCATTTTTTCTTCCAACAGATAGTATATATTTCTAACTTAATATTACTAGTAGAAATGCAATCAGCAAAGACTAGATATCTGATAATTAATTCCTAGAGATTATATCCAATAACTTTTCCCCAGAATATCTATTTGCTTATCAATGGCAGTTGATATCATGTTGATGGAGTTCATTAATTTTAAATTAGTTACTTTTTTTCTGTTTATATTTCTGATTATTGTAAGATTTACAATGAATTGGATTTTATATGTTTATGTTAAATTATTTCAATTCAGTCAATTGTATTTCAGTTTTATCATCTATAATACATCAGCTTTGACAATAGACTAAAATCTTTTCTAGAACTTCTGTCGAGTATCACTCTACTGAATTTTTTAAAACTGTTGATCAAGAAGGTAAAAGTTATCTAAATAGTCAATAGTTACTCTATAGATAGCTACTATTCTATTATGATAATCTATTTTTTCACATATACCATATTCCTTTTTCTTTGCATTCTTGCCAGTATAACTCGCACATAACATTGTGTTGAACTTAATTATGCATAAAATTATGTGTTTAGTTGATAGCATGTAATTTAATCCTTTTTTTAACTTTATATTGACTTTAGGATCTAAAATCTGTATTTATCTAAATATACATTCAATTCACACATAATTATTAGACTTGTTATATAACTTTATTGGCCTACTTGTTATCTATTACATACACTAATGACACATACATTTTTGTTTTTAAGAATAGAGAGTAAGCAAGCCAATGATAGGAAATGAAGGCCTATTAAGCTAAAATCATTTACTGTTTTACAATATTTTTGATTTGTTTACTGCCTAACTTCAGAGCATATTGTTGAAGTGATGACATTATGATTGGGTAACATAAACGATCAACAGCTTTAAATAACTCAGAGCTAAGCAAAGGTCTTCCAAACAACTCTTGACAGAAAAACAATGAAAAAAGCAGTGTTCATAAGGCTTTCCAATTTGCTAGGTAAAAGGATTTTCCTTATCTTCTAAGAATAACCCTTTATTGATCAATATTAAATGGTCATTTAGGTTGTTGTGGACTCTCTACCTGAAAAAATAATCTTTGGTATGGTTAAAACTTAAAAAGTTTTGCAAGTCTATCCAGCATGGATTTGAAATGAGAAATAGGTGTGTCAGATAGATGCATCATGGAACACTAGATTATTATATATACACACACATTTCTTTTTTTCAATTCATATAAAGTTTGTCATATTAGTTGCAAATATGTAACGGATTAAACTTAAAATCTATATTTCTACAATATATGTCAGTGAAATAAAGTAAATCCATATAAATATATATTTACATATTATTATGATCTTTAGATTTTATAAAACATTTTTAAACTGCTTTTCAAATTCTTTATGCTCTTACAGATGGCCAATGTTTTATATCACATCATCAATTTCAGTAGATTATTAATGATAAAAATAATTCAGTTTAATTTTTAAGCATTCCAGTTTTGTATCATTATTGTGCAGCCAATCATAGTTGTCAATGCAATATTTTTAGTACTGATATCAATGTAATGTCTATGCATATACATTACATATATATATATACACATATAAATCTTGTTAAATTAGAAACTGAATTTCTAAAAAAACAAAAAAGAAAATACGTTTTTCATATTATGCAAAAAGCAGGAATTAATTTATAAGCATCACTAACTGAGAACCAGTGATACATTTATATATGTAGTACGACCTGAGATGGGTAGTGAATATGGAGATATAAATGCAGGAATGTATGGACTTTCTTTACTAAATGAATTATTGCTTCCTCTGAGAGTTCTTTCGACATTTTCTTCTGAAAATGACATGGAAATATCAAAAGGACTCTCAAGTGAATATTAAGAATCTAAAAGAAGAAATGAGAATTTATTTGTAAGGGAAATCTGTGCATTCCCACAGTTATAATTAATTATCTTTGTAGTTCACTAACAATCTCACACTATACATCACATGATCACTATCTCATACTAGCACATAATTGTTGAGAGACTTTTGCCTTGTTTAATCTCACACTATATTATAAATATATTACATAAGATGAAATTTATTACTAACATATTGAATATATAAATTTGTGCTTAAAACATTAAAAAAAAGAGTGTCAATCAAAACACACAAAAACAGAGAACAAAGTTTTATTATCATAATAAGTTTTACATAAAAATTTGAACTATAAGATTAAAAATAAAAAAATCCATCAATGAACAGAGATTTGTCATTCTCCGAGTTATCTTGTAAGCAATCTCAGACCTCATTAATAAATGTGATTTGTCATGTTAAAACACAAGGATTACATTATTTCTTTATAATTTATTATAAATTTGCTTTATAAGATTAACACTAAACTTACACATATCAAAGATTTTAAAAACATAGTGCTGACCCTCATCTAATATGAAAAGCAACTTAGCTGCATTCATGAAAATCGTTATTATTATTTTTTTTTTTAAAAAAAAAAAAGATAATACAGTCAATTGGTTGCGATTTATTTTACTTAGCAGGAAGTTGATTCCGAAACCTTTAGCTAAGAATAATGCCTCTCTCATTACTGTGCTGAATTGCACACAAAAAAATTCTTTTTCCATACCAGAATTTGAATCTGAACCTTTTAAGTAAGAAATAGATATCCTACCCACTAGACAAATATCACAAGTCACTAGTTTACTCTAATCTGTATAGTTTAATTTAATATTAGAATGAAAAATTCAAAACTAAAGATTCCTGGATCAAATTTCAACCTGTCAGTTCTGGTTCTCAGACATTTTGAGCAACTAATGTAATTAATTATTATTAATGGAAAAAAGTTGTATAAAGGTTTGTTTTCATATTAAATGTAAATAGGAATATACATACATAATGTTTATGTGTTATAGGATATCTCAAAAATTTGGATTCATAGGTTATTTTTGGTCTTTTTTCTCTTCATCATAAATTAATCTTTTTTTTATTTTCAGGTTTAATATTGCACAATAACTTAATATAAATACCATACTATCAAGAAAGGTACAAGGAGTTCAATATTTTTAAATCTTCTTGTATTGTCTATATTAAATATATAGATATAAAAACATATATTAAAAAATAGGAAATAGAATAAATAAAAATAATCAATTAAATATACAAATAGTTAATATAAAAAAATGGAAATAACCACAATAAATATATTCAATAATAAATATTTAAATAAGAAAATAAAAATGATAAGAAAAATTTAAATGACACTTATGAAATAAAATGCATAAAATGTAAACAAAACAAAAAATATGATTAATACATACAAAGAAAAAACAAAGAATCCAAGTATAACAAGATATAAGATAAATGTGACAGAATATGTATAAAAAATACAGAGTATACATTTAATGAAAGATATTAAAATGTTATTGTTTACTAAAAATAAAACTTAAAATAAAATTAGCTCCATACATACTAAAAATAAAATCAAAATTGAATAATGATTCTGGAATGAAATTATTAATGTTTAATTAATTATAAAATATATATACATCATATTGATATATGTATATAAAAAATGAAAAGAAAATACGCATGTAAAATAATAATATATAGATATAAAGATTAGATTTTTATATTTTGGGATGTAAAGTAAATTACAATTAAAAATATTCTTGAATTTGTACATTAATTTAAAAAAAAAAATTGATATTCAAAATAATATTTAAAAAATTCTATAAGATAAATTAACATAATTTAAAAAAAAAAAAACTTAAAAAAAAACAACTCAATAGTATTAAATTGAAGAAAACAAATATTTTAATGTTGTAGTTATTTAACATTTAAACAAATATTGATATTATAAAAGATAAAAACAATATTAAATTAAAATAGCATATTTTAAAAGAATATATTGATAATAAGTGGTAAATGGTAGTATGCTAGAATGGATAAATATATGGGTTGTATATATGGGTATATATATATGTATGCACAAATATATTAAATATTTTTAGTGTTTTATTAATTTTTTTACTTTTAAAAAAATTAGTACAATCAAAGTATTAAAAATGAGATGTTGTCTCCAGCCTTGTATAATTACTTATCAGTTTAATAATTCTTACATGTTATATTACATCTGATTAATAAATTAATTTCGCTCTGAATTACCAACAATGTTGACAAAGGTATGCTTATAAACATTAGAGCTACCAAGAATAGATGAATTCATTCTATTCTTGATCCTTTGTTCAACATTTAGAATGCTTTATATATATATATATATAAGGTTACTGTATGTTTATATAAAAATAATATAATGCAAAAGTATTTTATAGTTCTGAAAAAGATTGCTAAATAGTCAAAATTACATGAGAACTAAATTTAATAAAGCATTATGAAGATTGCACAGAAGGAATAAATATAGTAGAAAAAAACAAAGAAAAATTTATATAAAAAATAATTCTGAAGAACAACACAAGAAATATAGAATTCTGTAATAATTGTTTTATATAAAGTTCTTTCTCCTTTGTACATCACAAATAACTCTGAGAGTTTATATATTGTTTGTCTAAATTTATATTAAATTATTATACAAAGTCAAATTTATAAAAATCTGGGATATTAGTTCAATGTTTATATACTGGCTGTTTAAGTCAAAGACCCTTTCAGCAACCCCAGTCAAGATAAAAGCATTATTTGCAGAAGGAATTCTTTTATATTTAAAGTATTGTTCACATCTATGATTGTCTTTTTAAAACACTCAATAATTCCCGGGCTTATTTTTAATAGAAAAAGAAAAGACTAGAAATTATGAGGTTATAATGTGACACTTCATGGATAGACAAGATTAAAAGTTACTTGTAAATCAAAGGTACATAATATGAAGATATTATAAAATAAAATTGAAACATATATATATATATATAACATTCAATAACACATGGAGATATAAATATTTAATAAATGAATGATTAATCACTCTATTCAATATATATACATGAAAATATCTAAGTACATATAGCTAGCTAAAAATTCAAATACAAAAATGTTCAAATTATCTTCCCAAACATTAAGTTTAGCCATGCTGTTTGAAGTTCAGACTTTATTCGC
Organism: Epiperipatus broadwayi; assembly: GCA_028023455.1. NCBI lineage: Eukaryota > Metazoa > Onychophora > Udeonychophora > Euonychophora > Peripatidae > Epiperipatus > Epiperipatus broadwayi. The sequence continues at coordinate 819,396 of JAQFVV010012504.1, read as the reverse complement.
AGAGGACATAGCTGAAAAAGTATAACATTTAAGAGGGTGATTTGAAAATTTATATATAAATAAATGCATTTATAAAATTGACTGACAATCAGTTCTGATATATATATTTCTCTTTATAATCATATTTCTCATGTGCTCTAAAGCCTAACATAAAGAAATAAAAAATATCTGAAAATACATTCATCATTTCTACATCATTTTTCCCAAACATTTGAAAGTCTTTGATTACAGATCAAAACATATATCATGTCAGTGATAATGAGGGATCCAAAAATTTATATGAAAAAGAGTGTAGACTCATCTTTTTACTATATATGCAGAATAAATTGTTTGCCCATTCATTTAGCATTTATTTTAAAATAGCTGGCAATAAAAAAATAAATGAAAGAGAAAAGTAAATAAGATATGATGAACTAATTAAGAATCCAATCTTTTGAGACATTTTGTACAGATACACATATATACAGGCTACGCACAAACTTATATACATATATGCAAATTCTTTATTAATTTTCTTATATGATTAAACAAAAATTCCATGACTTGATCTAAATGATCATTGTAAATATAAACACTAAACATTGTATGTAATATAAGGATATCTGGTACCATGTATATATATACACACACATTATGTACTAGTGAAAAGATAGCTAGTTTTCTCTCCAAGATGTCTGCCATGATTTCTGCATCAATACATGTATGACATAGTACCATAGTTTATCTATTCACCACAAAAATTTTAAGATGCTAGTATCTTTCGATCCTCTGTTTTAAAATAAAATATGACAATATCAAGCTGGTCTACAGTATTCAGGGTTCCTAGACAGTCACCCATCCAAGTAATTACTGAGACTAATATTGCTTAATTGTGGGGATTGGATGAAAACTGGTGTGTTCAACATAGTATTGTAATTTCATGGATCATCTTCAAAGTTTCCCCTACCAACACAAATCTTGAAAACGCTCTTGTGACACATGACTTCAATGATATACACAGTTTTCATCATTACAAATCTTTCAGTAGCATTTTTGCTCAATTTAAAACAAAATTTACAGTTAGCTCAAAGTCCTACCATGAGTTAAGATATAAAATACACCATCACATTTCATGCTGTAAGTTATAACCCGGATAAGGTAAGACCTTAAAATTTTTGTGTTAAATAGCTAAAATATGTTGCTACATAACTGAACAGAGAACCAGTCATCAGTCAGCTTTTCACTGGGATATATTGTGTATATATTATATATACCGTGCATATATATATAGTAAACAAAAATTCAAAAGACCCCAAACACTGAACGTCCAGCATTCACAAATCAAATGTTAATGATAATACAACTTAACACATTATTATAATAATTACGTACAAAGTTCTATATAAAATTTTCAAATAAAATATAGATATTGATGTCAATATCAAATGCAGGATTCTTTTTTTTTATATTATGACAAAAAAAAAAATTCTAGTTATTACATAACAAAGTTTTTGTTTTATAAAATATTATTTCATATAATCTATTATCTAATAATACAAGGCAAACAACTTACAACTGGATTTATCACTTTTAACATACAGTATATATTTATAAATAATAAAAGTTAACTTTTTATATCTTTTAGAGTACAACTTTTATAATATAACTAATATTTTCGTTTTTCTTTAGAAATTTGAAATTTAAAAAAAAATGGAATAAGTAAATTTAATATTCAATGTTTTCAATAACTAATATGCATTCTTATAAAGTAATATCTACATTTAAAAAGAGAACAAAATTGTATCCCAAACAATAATTCTGTAAGAGAGTTAAAAAAGTTAGCAACATAAAAATCAAGAGAGTATGTTTAATAGTCAGCTCCCCCCCCCCCAATTATATAGAGCACATTTTTTCTTAAACACTTTCCTCCATACATATGTATATATTTATATAGTTGTTACATTGAAATTGCCTGAGATGTTTCTGCTCTTTCTGAACATTCATTAACTGTATTCTCTTTCAATTAATGATAATTGACATGATACTTTCTCTTCTCAAGAACAGTATATTACAAGCATGCAATAACCCTTGATTATCACTGCTGTAGCTTCTCATTGCTTATCGTTCTCTTAAAATGTATTCCAACATCATATTTTTGATTCCACAACATAAACTTTAATAAAATCTTTATATCATTAAGGTATCAAGTATAATGTAAGTTTTGATTGATAAAATTACTGATACTTATTTTACTTACCACCTTTGTTCAGGAGATTGTGATGCCTAAACACTAAAGTGACAAGCAGAACATATTAGTTTCATTCCACTGACTTAACTTTTTTTTCTTTGTTTTCAGCTAGGGATTACTTCTGAACTTAACTCTTACATCATTCACTTCATTATTGGAATACGGGACTCAAACGCTGAATATTATAAATGCTGTATTACCTTAACATTGAAGTTTTATAGGTACTTACGTATTATACCTGCTGTTTGGATTTGCAATGGCAGAATGCTATACCCTTTTTCAATTGAAGGGAGGATGTTGCAATGACAGAATGCCATTGTAACATTTTTAAAAGTTGTGACTTTTTAAATATGCTATATTAAAAAGTCACAATTATGACATTCTGCCATAACAAACACCCCCCCCCCCACTGGAAAAAGATATGACACTCTTCTATTGTAAACACAGTCAGCAGGTCTAATACATAAATAAGTACCATTTTATATTATAAACTGATGCAGGTAAATAATAATTATGAACAAACAAAAAAAAAAGCAGCTGACAAAATCTAAAAAAAAAAGCAAACCTTACTGTATGTTTCCTAATTGATTATTAAGACTATTTTTTCCATTTTATTCTAATGGAATAATTAACAGAGAAATTAATTATATTATATTCATCAGCATTGAGTTTTATAGACTCTACATATCATTATTGCTTATATATATATATATATCATTAGTGAAATTTAAATTAAAAAATTAAATTTGCTTGCATAGTAAAGGATATGATATATATAGTGTCTTGTGTGTGTGTGTGAAAGTTTATTATGGAAGTAAAAAAATAAAATCAAAACTTAAAGAAAATTGGCTATATTTTCAAATAACTCAATATTTAACTTTTATATATTTTGAGATTCTTTTTCTACTGTAAATCTGAACTCTCAAAATAAGTTGTTTTTTCTTTGTAATTATTTGTTTCCTTTGACTGAAGAATAATTTTGCTTAAGGAATTAGCCGAAAGTTAATTGATATTGTAATAAAAAAATTAAATTAATTAAAAATAAAATAATTATGTTAGTTCTTTAATAAACAAGATTGTCAACAGATAACAAGCCTATATATATGGTAGTTATAATTGGGTAATTAATTTTTCTGGATTCTGAAAAACAAATAAACAAGAAAATGGAAAAATCTAAATTTATTATACTAACCCTGAAATTCTGTTGACAGAGTGGACCATTTCTGCATAGAAAGACCAACCATATGAACTACTCAATATCACCCCCAAAAAGTCTAACCTTAAAGAAAATATTCATCAACTAACATAATATTTTTGAGTAAGAAGTCAAAGAAATTAGTTTATCATAGAATTCCTATTAAGTGATATCTGGTCTTTATTAAAATCTCTATTATTTGATTTACCAGCATAGTATATACTGCACTTTAGATGTAATTAGAAAGAATTTGAACACATACTTTCAAGCTGCCTTCAGCTATCTATTTCATCTTATATAACTAATATACATGATCACATACATGTGAAAAAAAAAAGATCTCCAATATACATACTTCCTGCTGAACCAGCACTCATCAGTTAGTTCAGATCATCATCTCCCACACACACATATAATCAGTGCTCAGTTTATATTAAGATAGCAAATCTTCAAACTTTAATGGACAGGCTTCAATCTTCTCCACCTTCCAACTCTTCAGCCATCCATATTACTGAAAATCTGATGATGAAATACTCAAAGCCCTTGTTGATGCCAATATTGTTGTTATACCCCTTGATGATTTTAAGTCACTTTGACCCCTCATATACAGAACCTTAATACATCCACTTAAATATACAGAAGAGGAATGGGAAGAATTCAAGCTGAATCTGTAATATTTGACTATCAGGATAATGTATAAAAAATCTCTATTGGAAACAAATTCAATCCAAGGAATTTTTCACCAAGAAAACCTCAGCAGTAAGGAATGAATGATTGAATAAAACTCAAAGTTACTGATAGCAAGTATTGGCAAGGTAAAATTCATTTTGGATACATAAAATTTAAATGAAAGTAATAACATATCCAATAAATAACACTCATAAGACAATAATTCTATTTATTGTATTTATTAACATATGAGTGTTGTTTATACATAACTTCCAGATTTATGTTGTTACTTCCATTTATATTTCACATACATTAAGCTATATGTATTAATATTATATCTAGTACTATATATATTTACTATCCTGCAGTGGACCAATACTGGTTGAAAATGATGATGATGATGATGATATGCTAGTATAAAATTTTTCCAAAGGTGAGAAAACTTATTTTAAATGAATTTATTAAGGGTTAGTAAAATAAACTTTTTATTGACTTACTTCTGTCAAATTTGTATTCCAATAGTAATTATAATTTATAGGATTTGAACTTAGAATTTTCAGTCTATATTCATCCTCCACTCCATTTCAAGCACACAAAATATACATTACACATCACATGATCACCATTTCCCTATGCTTGCACATAACTGTTATTAAAACAGGCAAAACTTTCCATACAATAGTGCCACTCAGTGCCACCCAGAGTAATCAATGGATGACGAAGGCCGCAAGCCAAAAACTAGTCTGGGGATATTGGATGAATAAGCACTAGATGGAAGCCTTCTGGCATCCATTGATTACTCTGGCTGGCATTGGGTGGCACTACTGTATGGAGAGTTTTGCCTGTTTTAAAATATACATTACGCCATACATGTGAAAAAGATAAATGTGTGGATATGTGCATCAGTTGTTTGAGATTAAGTAGAGAATGAATATAGATTAAAAGTCAAGCCCTCTACTTATTATAGTAAACATTTGGTATAGTGAATGAATAGGTTCATTCATTATAATTTAGGAATAAAATAATTAATATTACAAAATCAAAATAAATATTGCAATCATATATTTGTAATTTTGATCATTGTTTTATATAAATATATATAGTAATTTCTCAATGTGGTGGAAATATGGCCATTGACTATTAACTATTTATCAAGAAAAGAGGAGAAATAAATAATAATAAAAGAGTTTCATTTATTAAAATTAAACATAATCTCATTTGTTATTTATGTGCATGCATGTTATAAAACTCAAGCTCAAAATGAATTAGTTTCTGAGCAATTAAACAAGAATAAAGACATTAAAAAATTGGCACTTGATATAAAATAATTTATTTATTACATTGGAGGACTTTAGTGGGTCCTGATAATCATTCTCAAAGCTGCCTCATCCCTCTGGTGTTAACTTTTCTATTGATGTTTTTTTTTCTTTTTTAAATTTTCATGATAGTTTATTCTTGTTATAAAATTTTTACAAAAATAAAATTAAAGATGATGAAAATTTTGATACTAATTAAATCATTAGAAATCTACTAAAAAGAAAATTTAAGCAAAAGCTATTTCAAAAGAAAATTTTTAGAATTAATTTTTGATAAATAAGAAATTTTCTGCTAATTTGATATGATGTTTGCTACTTTTTTAAAAACAAAAATTTAAATGGGGCAAAAAAAAAAGACAAAAGCAATGAGATTTAATGTCTATTTGATAATTTAAATGTCAGTTATTAGAAAATAATGCTATTTCTTTATTGTAAAATTTTCAAAGCAATCTCTGCCATTGGAAAAAAATCATTGTAATACATTGAAAAATTACAACCCAATTCTACAAATATTTCCAGCTGCTGAAAATCATCCAACAATTTCCATAGATTATATGTATTACTTGTAATATAAAAGTCAAATGCTGACTCTATAGTTAGTTGATTTTATGAATGATTTCTTGCTAGATTGACAGCAATAAATACAGTTTAAAAATAATAGCAATAAATAAATGTACTCCATATGTTTAATTTAATATTAAAATTGTTCAAAAATTAAAAAGGGTTTAATTTTATATTAAAAAAAAAAAACAATTCAAAATTTTCAAATATTATGAGTCATAAATAAAAAAAGAAAAATGTAAAGCGAAATTTTAAGTTATATAAAAATAATATCATCAGTTTATTTTCGAATTAAAAATATAGCACCATGAACATTTTAATAAGATTTAAACAAAGCTACTGTGAAATTTCTCAAAAATTTAACACCCACAACAAAAAACAACAACATGCATTTAAGGATGTCATGGAACCAGAATATATTTTAATTCCAATCAAACAAAGTACTATATTAATAAAGATATAAATGTTGTAATCAAAAGTTAAAGCAAAAATCTTGTAAACATTTTACATTAAACTGAATTTTATAATTCTCATGCTACTGTAAATTTATGTAACTTAACATATTTTAAGAACAATGTAATTCTTATTTTGTTGATATTTATAATAATAAATTTTTTGTGAGCATATTAAATACTTTTGATCATTTTTAGCATGACCGGAGGTTTGTTCCTTTTTTATAATATTAGATATCAGTCTGTGCTACATAAATAATAGACTATTATAATTGTTTTTATATTTTTAACATACTTGCAGACAGACTAGAAGCATGTAAACATAATACGAAGGACAAGCACATATTTAAGAACTAAAGAAACAATCATAATTAAATGTAAAATTTGGATACACTTAGAGTACTATAATATCATTTCATTAAACAATAAATCGCAAGTTTCATACATTATCTGTATTAATAAAAACTATTATACTGATTAGCATTAACAAAATAAATTGGACACTAATTCACTTTATATGTTACCTTTTGACAAATATAAAAAATTGATTATATTCAAATTAGCAATAATTTTACACAATAAAGTAGCAAATTTTGATAAAAGTAGATGATAAGATAAAGTTCAGCCACATAGTATGACCATAAACTAAAATGAAAAATAACTGACTTAAATTCTGCAAAAAACCTTCTTTTAAATTGTTCTAATTAATTACCAAATTATATGTCAAGCAGTAAACATATATTATTTATCAAGATTAAACACACTATGAATTTTACTTCTTATTCTTAGACATACATTATACAATATCATTTAAAAATAATTTAAAATACAAGCCATAAACTGATTTGCAGCTTATTTTGCATTATCTATGAGTTAATAATCACATAAGAATATTTGTAGTGGATTTTAATGATAAAAACACAAATTTAAATCCTAATTAAATAAAATCTTTTATTATTAGACCTGCACTTTGAAACTTGTAATCAATCATTGAATCTAGGCAATAATTTTGGAAATTTATTTTCTCATTTTTATTGTATTGTTACTTACATAATATGTTCAATTTTGTTTCTTGATTTGCAAAATTTAATATCTGCTATAAAATCGATCTCAAATAAAACTGAAACTTGCAAGTTTAATTTTGAATTTTTACTTTCAATGTGACTATATAACTTCATATATATATATAATAATGTCTGCTATGTATACAAATACATACATATGTGAGAAAAGCATAAACAAGCCCGTAATCACATTTCAAACTGACTTTAAACAGTACATGAATATAACTTTATAAGAAAAGAATGCATTTATGAATATAAATAATAAGTTCCAATAATATAAAATAAAAAGTGATAATTATTAAAATAATAGAAATTAATCATTACATGAATTATGCTAAAATTAACTTGATAAATCTAATCAAGTAGTCAAAAAAAAATTGAGTATATATATTGCATTGTTTAAAATAAATTATATGCATGGCATTTGGTCTTAAATAAGTTAATTAGAGACATAAGAAAATTTGGATAACTTTTGGTATAAATACAGTATTGCTATATTCATTAACATCAATGTATCAATCATTGTTATTTCTCTCGCTGAATGCTTATCCATAAGTAATAATCACTAATAAATATTAGTTGTTAAATATATTCAACATTAATAATTTAAGGAATAATTAATTTCAAACCATGTTTCAAAGTCTAGCAATTTCATTTATTGTTAATTTCAACATTAATTAATAAACAATATATTAATTATTTTCTCTATGTAATATCAAACAAACAACAATTATAAAATGGCATACTTTGCAAATTTTTAATTAATGAAGTTGGGCCGATCCTTGAAATTGTTTCTCTATTTGTTCCTTTAATAATTGGACTTGATCATGAGAGAGATTTGCAATTGTACTTTGTTTACGTAGAAATTCCAAGCACAACTCCTTACTGAGGCCAAAAGCTTGCATATTACATGTAAAAGACCCAAGTTGCCCAAAAGTTACATTTTCTTCAAATTGTTTTTCATCAGTCCTTTCTTCTGAACTATACTGTTCCCATTCTTTTCTCGTAGTCATAGGTCTTCTGGCTCGTTCACATTGTATAGCATCGAAATAAGCGGCATTCCAAAAACGTAAAGACTGCCAAATAGGTTGATCTTTCAAATAAGTGTACAAGAACTCTTTAACAACAGCACCAGAAACTGATTTTAATTCATGATAGAAGGTGAAGCACATATTCATCAACGTTTTGGCCGGTGAATAATCTTCCACTTCATTACACTCAAACAAGACAATAGCAAAATATTGGACTAGATTGTAAAATGTGGTTTCATCTACATTTTTTTTATTTACTCTCTGAGCATTTATATATCTAGCAAACCATAACCTACCAGCCTCGTGTTGGCAGATAAGACCAAACTGTGCCTTTGTATTTAAACTAATTTTATTTTTGGCAAAGATGTCATTCACAAAATTTTTCATAAATTCCATGTATTCCATACTTACTTCATCCTGCTGGCTATCCCAACTGAGATTAGAACTCCAAGAATGTAATGAATTTTCGGAAGCTGACCGATCAAAAGCGCGTCTTCCTACTGCGCCTTCCATGTCTGAGGAGTCAATACTAGTACTGCATGCGTGACCATCTTCCGAATGATGTTCTTCCGTTACATCATTTTCACTACCATCACTGCTAACACATTCTTTATTTTGTACGGAAGTCTGCCACGTTTTTATTTTTACTTCATGTGATATTACGGTAGATTTTCCATCAGGCAAAATAAGACTAGAATTGCTTTCACTCGCTGAGTGCTTTCTTCGGAGGTTTGGTGGTATATATAGCGGTTCATCAAAACTGATTGCTGGACTGAGAGACCGCGAGTTAGTGGTAGCTTGTGTGCTAGCTTTACGAGATACAGGAATTTCGCCGTTATCTATTCGGGAATTTTTTTCATGATCCTCTTCGCTGCTATCAGAATCTTGAGTAATACTAAGTGCCGATTCTAATTTCGAGGAAAGATTATCAATAATTCCATTAGTACCGCTGATAAAAGAATTAAATAATTTGGACGTTTTATTTGATAGTTGACGTGTCAAGGGAGGCCGCGTTCTTGATTTTTCAGTCAGCCTATCTTCCGGTTGCTTATCAGATATAACTTCATCCATTTTAATAATTCCAATTAGAAAGAAAAATTACATATTAAAATCTTAAATTTCTTGACACTTAATTGTCACTGATCGAGAAATCAAATACATGTCGTAGTCCGTTGTTGCACAATTCCATAATATTACTTTCATAATAAAACTGCATGTAAATAGTTAGACCTATTATTCTTTTTAAAAAAATTCAATTTCGTGTGTAATAATTTTCCGGCATTCTTACCGTCGTAGAGATTTACTTAACGATGTTTTTCTTTTCGTAAGTTTTCATAATTTTTAAAACCGTAATGAAAATAATTGACTCATATTTTTTGTTTGTTTCATTAGTTAAAATTCTAAATCGATTTCTAAAATTATCATAATTATGCTTTTGTAAAATAAAATTAAATAGGTCCAACAACAGTAATATTAGCAGAGCAGTGAATTGATTTAATGCCGTCTTGAACACTAAAATTTTTAAAGCGACATCTTGCGATCAGTGGCTATATATTTCAAGATTTTGTCTTGTATACATAGTGCAGATAACATACGGAAAAGAAAATGCCAGCAGGAAAAGTAACATATTACCTACCCTCTCCCAATCAATAAAATTCAACTGTTACTTTGAAATATAGTCTTGTAATGACACGAAATACGTCTCAGTATTTTGCTGATAAATAATCTTCCTCATAGAAATAATTAATTTTTGATCCAGCAATTAAATAGAAGTTTTAATCAAAATGGTAATGAACATTAACTTAACATACAGAAAAACGGATATATATATAAAAGTAAATAGCGACTTAAGTTTAAACTTAGTAATTGTCACTTGCATATAATTTGTAATATATTTCGTTAAGCTTAATACAAATAATGTTCATTTAATAAAATAAGAAGCAATGTTCAGAGATCGTAAAGTATATTTATGAATATATTTACAAATAATGCGTTTTGATGTTTACATGTAAGCATGATATGTATAAACGAGAGAAATATCCTTAAGAATATCTTAACAATGATAATAATAGCAAGAAAAGTTTATGTTAAATCAGTAATGTCATGTGATTTGATGCACTGTGACTTCTCCTTAAACAGAGTCAGGAATCTCTCAGCAACTAATACCAGAGAAACTTGTTAACCACTTTACCTTCCATTCCCCACTCTAAGTTTTCCCATATTCTGTTCCATCCCATCAGGGCCGAATCCAATAAGTGCGGGGCCCGATTGGATTTTTTTTGCGGGGCCCTCTATATATTAAATATTTAAATAAAATGCAAATTCAATATTTTGAAAAATAACTTTTTGTTAATTTTGGTGGTGGTGCGGGGGCCCCTTCAAGTGCGGGACCCGATTGGCCCAATCGCCTTAAATCCAGGCCTGCATCCCATTTCCACAACAAACTCTATACAATAGTGCCACCAAGTGCAGGCCTTAGTAATCAATGGATGCAAGAAGGTTTGTGCATAAAATCTCTATCTCATGCTTAGTTATCCAATATCATGAGACTAGTTTCTAGCTTATAGCTTTTATCAGTAAGGAATCTTGGATCTGAGAGTTCTGCTCCTAGATCTTTGTATTAATTAACTATAAAACTATGAGCCTAAAATGAACACAATAATGTTTTCAGTCCAAATTCATTTACTTGTATAGTCATATAGATCTGAACGCAGTTCAATAGCTACACATTTTGGTCTCTTTGGTTTTAGTCCCTCTTTTATATTGGAATGATGGTATAAAACCACTAAAACACCAAATGATCACATTTTCTATGCTGGGTTCAGATCTATATGACTAAACTAATGAATGAACTTGGATTGAAAACATTTGTTGTATTTTCATCTTGAGCTCAGCTTTATAGTTAACTAAATAGATAAAATATGGCTGCTGAAGGGTTACATTAGATCTTAAGATCTCAGTGTAGTGCTCTCAGATCCAAGGTTCCTCACCGATGAAAGCCACAAGCTAAAAACTGGTCTAGGGATATTGGATGAGTAGGGCACTAGTTATTGATTTTATGACAAACCTTGCATTCATTTATTAAGGCTTGCAGTGAATGACACTATTTTATTGAGAGTTTGCTACTGTTTTAACAACTTGTGTAAGTAAAGGAAATGGTGATCATGTGATGAATGCATGTTTTTTTTTAATTATTCAATGATAAAGCCAACTCACAAATACTGTAAAAGATGACTGAGTTTTATTAAATTAATATATAATAATGAATGTTAAGAATAGAAAACAATATTATAATTCAGTAATACAGTATTTTATTTGGCCACTTTGAATTATATTAGTGGAAGTTATTATTATTTGGATTTAATGTAATGAATCCTAGAATTGATGAGTTTTTAAATTACAAAAAGAGCTAAACAAACTGGACTAAAGATACAGCAGTTATATTCTCAAGTTATAGAGTGCTGGATCATAGTTCAACTCTGTCAACTCCAGTACTTGAATTTCTCTTTAATAAAAAATCATTTGTTTCTCTGCATGGTTTAGTACAGTAATAGAATGGCGATCTTTAGAGTTCGTCATTTATGGATTACAGCTCAGCTCTATCATTTAACTTTTAATTAAACTCCTTGGCAATAAATGAATCAATTTCTTTTTAAAAAAAATATTCTCAAGTGAAATTCTAGTATCATATGCATTATCAACTAAGAATTTACTGTTTTGCTTTATCTTTGTTCCAATCAGTTAGCCAGTTGTTTATTACCTTTAAAGAAAGTTAAAGGGTCAGAGTTTACCATGGATTATCTTTGAGGGCTAAAATACTTAGTAATCTGTGTAATTTTGGTTTTTAAAATAGAGGTAGCATTCTAACTTTTTAGTTTTAAAAAAATAAATAAAATCACCATTTTTTAATCACTTTCACAAAGGTCCCTTAGTTTTCTACTTTATCAATCTAACAGTTGCGACTTACCAGCAGTCTTCTTCAGAGCTTTTTCTTATTTGAGAATTCAAAACTGGTGGGTTTATTTATTTTATAAAATTAATCAATGCATAAAGGAAATATAAGATTTTTATTTTTAATGTGAATGCTTATAATAATGTTTGTTTTAAAAATAAAATTGCAAAACATTAGACAAGATAATTCATTTATTCATAATTGAAAAAATGTATATATATATAAAAAGTAACTTTGCCACAAAATATGACAGCTAAGGCAAAATCAGGTACTGGTTTAAACCTAATGATTCCTGGTTGAAACTCTACACTTCTGCTTCTTTAAGAGTAAGAAACTCCTACTGATAGTGAGTGTATTTTTTAAAGGTTTGCCAAGTGATTAATGTACCAATGATCCATATCACAGATTTGGCTGGAAGATTTTCAAATAGCTACTTGTGAAAATTCTGATAACTGGCATAATGTTTATTGCATGATTATCTAAAGAAATTTCCTCTCAAAATAATAATGAGCAGTTTTCACTTCATTCTTAATGGACAGGTGAAGATAATGATTAAGAAACAAAAAGAATTCTCTAAAAAATCACTTTTAGCAATTGGTACCTGCCTGGATCAAAATGATCATAGATCAGCTCAAGCATGAATATTGCAACACCCAAACTGATGTGTCTATGAATTATATATAAAAACAATTCTATCATCTCTCTATTGAGGAAAAGTGATGGGAAAAATCAACAAAGTGAATAGTAAGTTTAATGCAATCATAAAAATTGTGTGTTGTATATATATAATGGAAACATTAAATAATTTCCTGTGATGCATTGTGGGTAAGCAAGGGCTATAAATTTTCACTATGAAAAACAGTATAGAAAAATTTCATCCATAGCATAGGAATCAATAATAGATAAATTTCAAAACTTAAAAAAAAACAATCCCTAAAAGTCTATCAGAGAAACTGATCATGGAAGCAGAAATTCAAGAACCACTATAGGGATCTGGTGATCCCAACATCAAAGAAAATACCTAAGAACCCAATGTTATTCAATATAATTCTAATATTGTATTTAACTAGATAGATCTTATCAAGGGGAGGGAGTGATTGTAGTAATCATGTTTAATATATCTCTCACCAATTATAAAGCATGAACAAATGGATTGACAAAACTGAACCTATAACCAGTCTGATCAACAATGCAGCCAATCACAATGAAAAGACTTACAACACATTGTGTTTGTGATTCTCTAAATTAAGTACACCCTGAATAATAATTTCATGGGCAATTGTGCCTTTATATAGGTTTAAAATAACATGATAATTTAAACAAAATATCCTGCATCCTAAAAAACAATCTTGCAGTAAGACCCTGAGTTAGACCTTCCACTCTTGCTAAACCCAAATATGGCAAATTTCTTATACAGTAAAACTTACAAACTTATAATATTAGAACCTCAAATCTTAGAAAATTACTGAATCAAAACTTTTATGTATATAAATAATATTAGTATTAAATAATAAAACATAATTAAATATGATGTGAAATTTATGACAGTTAGATAATAGTGTATATTGTTCGATGTGTGTGATTTTTAAAAATATAGATGTGTAAAATTGATTCAAGAAATGAGGCAATATATAATAAAGCAGCTAGAGTTTAGAGACCTGAGATATTATTTCTCAAGAGTTAGTAAATAGATGCATTAATATACGAATAAAAATAATTTGTTTAACTAAAATAAGATATGCGATACTGTACAGTATTGAAGGATATGAGGAAAAAGAGTTTAAGAGGATTACTTGATACTTGTTAATCAATTTATAATTCAGGCGAGTGTTATCATATTCATATTCAATAGTTGTGATTCCACTTTCTTTTGAAAAGGCCCAATTCATTGAGGAATTTAGAAAATTAGTTTAATTTCCTATGAAGCTAATGTATTGTTTGAATCGTGAAAGGATAGATTTAGAACAGTTGGTATGTACAAAAGACTGAGGGACAACCGATATAAATGAAATAGTAAGAATAATTGTTGAAATTTATGTAAAACAGGCAAAACTCACTATACGTATTGCCGTGATGTTTATTGGCTTAAAATGTATGTAGAAAGAAAGTGGGGGGAAATTAATATTTGATTTACTGATAGCATTGTTTTGTTGGATATATTAAAAATGTAAGATATAGAGTGAAAGATATTTATTAAGAAAATTGTACATGAATTAACATAGAGTTAAATGCTTTTCCTAGGGAAGAAGTAGATATAGAAAAAAGTATAAGACAGAGATACAATCTGTATTATATTTAGTTTTGTATGCAAATGAACTGTTTAGTAAGAATCAAATTAGTATTTAAAAGAATCAAAGTATATCAGATTTAATGATGATTTGGTAGTATAGTCATTCCTCTATATTTGTTAATATGTATGTATGTGAGTATATGCACATACATATGAAGATAATAGTAAATAAATAAAAAATAATTGTAGAACTAAAAGATTTATCTTTTAAATATAAAACTAAAAAATAATTAGAATAAAATCTTTTTTCTAATCTTATAACTTCTAATTATTTTTTTAGTTTTTGTATTTAAAAGATAAGCCTTTTATTTCTACAATTATTTTTTATTTATTTACTACTACCTTTATTTGTATGTGTGCATACTCACACACATACATATCAGTGATAATTATAATATCTGCAGTATCACTTAATCTTCAACTGTTACAATCAGTCTATTATAACTGCTGTCAAATTTCACATGTCTTAATTTCACATTATTGTTTAAAGTAAACAGATGTTCATCTCATTACCTTTTTAAATATGTTTTTATTTTGTAAAAAACAAATTAGTTTAAATTTATCTCATGTAATATAAATTTTATGTTCTCTCTTTTTTGATTTAGTAGTATTCCATACCACTTGGAGTCTAAATGGGACATTTTTTCATCTTTTCTAAATGACCATATTTTTTACATTTTTAAGACAAATATAAAACTTATTGTAATTTATGACTACAATAATAAAAAGCAAATTTATTTTATTATAATACTGACTATAAGAGATCAATCAACTAAACAAAAATAATTTTATTTCTCCATTTTCACAATTTTATGGCATTATTATTTTAATTTTTTTTTATAAATATTTTAATACTTATTGTAAATAATGCTTATAATTAAAAAATCAACTTTGAATCAATATATAAACAAATAATCTTCTTAGGAGTAGTATTTGATATCACTTGTAGTCTATATGGTTATAAACTGTATAGCAGCCATTGTGAATTAATTGCTGTCAAAAATATTAGATAAAAAAAAATTGCAATTAATAAAAAAGATTTTCATTTTCTAAATTTAAGTTTTTAATTCATAATACTACTGCTGTGTGCCATGACCATTATAATTTGATGCCACTTTTTTATTTCACCACAATAAAAATGAAGAAGAAAAATTTTGCTTGACTTTTTATTTTAAAAAAAGGGAAGGGTGAAGTAATAAAATATGCTTACTTTCCATTTAAAAGAAAAAATGGAAAAAAATTTCTTTTATTTATTAACAGAAAACATATATTTAAAAAAGGATACAGTATTAACCTTATTTTTTAAAAAATTGCTAATTATATTTTTTAAATTTTTTATAGATTATTTTTATTGATGTCATAAAGTGTATTTTTTAAATAAAACTTCATTATAGGTATTTATACAGACTGTACATACTTGTTGAAAAAGTTTTATATATATGTGTGTATATGTTAAATACACATACTATAAAAAATTCACTTCTGTCTATGGATTTCAATATATATGGTAAATCTTGGAAATAAATATCACACATATAAAGAAACTACTGTACTCACAGATAATAAGAATGAGGTCAATAAAATGTTATGTAGGGTTGACAAAATTTATAGAAAGTTTAGGATTAAAGTAAATGCTGATAAAACTAATTCCATTAATGTTTTTAAATATTTAGTAAGTTGGACAATTGATGATAGAGTTAAGAATTGCAATTACCAAACAAACTTTTAATAATGTTGGAGATTATTTTGTTGACTATTGAAACTAGATTTAAGAAAGAGGCTTGTTAGATATCCATATTTTTGCTCCATATAAAATTATACTCAACTTCATATGAATGAGAAACATGAGCCAAAAAAAAAGTTTTAGAATGTAAATTTGGAGGCAAATGGAAAAAATATGTTAAAAAGATAAATAAAATAAAAATAGAAAGGTTGAAAATATTATTATTTGAGGATATTATGAAGTGAGAAAAAAACTGGATTGGGTTTACATATAGAAACAGATAAACATGTGAGAAAAGAGTTAAAAGAAAAAAGTTGACTGATATTAAAAAATAAATTATCTATGGATTGAACAATTGAGCAGGAAACATAAAGTTTAGAGAGTGTTCTTTGAAGTATAAAAAATGCCTTTGACAAATATTCAATGATGCTATTGATAAAAATAATTTCCTTTTCTCAATATATACTCTTTTTAGGTCATGTCAAATGAGGCCCTATATTTGTACATCATGATTCTCAATGTTTTGCAGGACTTGTCATGAACTTGACATAATTAAAAATTAAGGCAGTAAAATAATATTTCAAATTTATAAAATACTTCTATGTTGCTTCATTTTATAGGAGGAAATTATATACATACATAGTATGGGATAATTAACACACATAGGTTAGTACGTGGAAATTATATTAAAATGATATATATAAAACTTCTTTATATAAACACACAGAACAATAATGATAATGTTGGTAAAGCTGAATATAGTACTTTAATTTTACTTTTTTTAAATATAAGTATTTGGAACAGTGCTACCTTTATTTCTAGTGAACACCTCAAGATATGAACTGAAGTCAGAATTTATAATTAGAAGTATCAAGATTAAAGTTCAATACATCTGCCTTTACTGAACATTTTTTAATTTAACTGAACCAACATATAACTATATGTATTTTTATTTGTAAGGACAGATCATGAAGTAAAATAAGAATGCATTGTGTAGGAGTTCCTCATAGTATATAATAAATCATAGTTTACAACAATGTCCATTTTCTCAGGCTTATGTTCCTATATTAGATTTAATGAATTTAAAGAAACAAAAGTTAAAAAGGTGAATATGCCATTTGGAGTTTTTAATGCACATGTTGACAGGAACAATAGTCTTTGTATTTATTACTGAAACTCATTGTATTGATGCTGACAATTCAAATGAATTATTAATTTTTTCCCAGAATTTACATTTATCGTTATGAACAGTTTGTTATAAAGAATCTCGAATGCATTCCATCTTAAAATTCTAATAGATGAAATTATAGATAGGAGACAAAATTCAATAGAAGTGGATATTACGCAGCGCTTACAATTACTGATTGTTGGACAGATCATATATTAGGACACTGTAAGATTGCAATGGTAATGGCATTAAAATAGTTTATACCAGGAGCCCTTACATAATACTATTTAATTGTGTAGTTTGTTTTATCCAGCTTTAAAATTTTTAATTAATTATAAATTTACGAGGAAAAAAAAGCATATTCATTAATTTAAATTGAGTACTGATCTAGCATTCCCAGCAAGTAAATAACATTATTTCTTTTCCACTCCAGTAAGTTGTCATTGTCTTCTTTTTCTTCTTCTTCTACTTTTTCCTCCTCCTCCTTCTTCTTCGTCTCCTTCTCCTCCTCTTCTCTTCCTCTTTTTCTTCTTTTTCTTCTTCTTTTTCTGTTTCTTCTTCCTCTTCATCTTCTTATTGTTGTTATTATTCTTTCTCTTCATCTTCTTGTTGTTGTTATTATTAGTTAAATAAAGTTTTGAACTAAAACATGATATAAAAGTGTTTTTACTTCAAATTAACTTCATGGTCTATAATATATTATGCAAATTAGAAAGAGGTAACAACTCATAAAAGCCAACCTATGCCCAATTTTGTGCCACTGCATTTAACAAATTAAAAATTAGGTTACTTTATCGTAAAGTTGTATATAGATCTGTTATTTCCTCCTAATTTATTATATGGAAGTGAGAATTAAATCCCCTATTGATGTGGTATAAGTGCATTAAAAATTCATTTACGGATGCTCCATAGAGTTCTAAAAATGTATGGCATAATCATAACACCGATCAATATGCTTTTCAACTTTCTAGACATGATCTTACAGAATCTACATTTATAAACTCACATATTTGTTGAATTAGATATGTGCAATGAATAAATAATACAAGAATTTCTAAAATATTATAATTGAAAAATTTGAATACTTTTTATGATATGAAGATTATCTCCAAGTCTCTCTTAAAAAATGTGATATATTGATTTCGTAAGATGTAGCTGAGAGTAGAATATAAGTAGAATAAAAAGTTGCACTATTTGGAAAAGTAAAGTTCATTGCAAAAGAAGTTAAATAGACTAAAGGATTACTATATGTTATGTATTGACATATTTGTAAACTTGTGCTTTGGTCTTCCTTTTTTTTTCAGAATGCTTACATTTATTTTCCAAATGAATGCTGATGATGAATGTATATGCAATTGTTAAAGATTAGTATATTACTTCATTGTTATTGATACAACTGGCTTATAATAAAATATGCATTTGATTATTGCTTTTCTAATATATGCATTGCTATGATATGCCTAGAGATAGTGTTCATCATTGATCACTATCTAAAGTTTCATGCACAGATCTGCTCATGTTGACAGGTCAAACACAATTTTTAAAAAGTGATTCAAATGACAGTAATTGTTTTATGAAATTATTGGAATGCTAAATTAAAGCTCTGATGATGATCATACCAGGTATTGATGTTATTTTTTGATCATATCTAGAAATTTCAGAGTCACCATTTTCTTATTCAAAAGCATTTTTTTATTATAATTTTTAGCTTTTAGTTATTATTTTATTATATGGGGCTTAAGATAAATTAATCTTTATCCTGGATGTCATTTTCCATTTGAAAAGAATGCCTCCAGATAATGTACTGCACCTTCACCTCCTGGCATCAAAATTTCCATTACCCATTAACACCATACTATCTTCCCACTAAGAGCATGTTTTCTCAGGACCATATCAAATTTCTTTTTTGCATGTTTGGAATGAGATTAAATAGCACTGTCAATAACAAAAATAATTTATTTATATTGAATATAATAGGATAATTTATAAGAAGCTTATTTTATTATAAATTAATCCACTGTATCTACTTCGGAAACTTCAGAAGGATGAGGATTGCTTTCTTAATTGATTTTTCACATCTTTTTTGTTTAATTCCAAAGTACACACATGGATAAAATAAAAATAAAAGCAAATCATAAATTAGTCAAACTATAAATCTACATGATTGCACTACAGCTATCACTATAATAGAAATAAGTAACTAAACGAACAAACAATAAATAAAATAAGAGTAAAAATTATTTAGTTAACCTAATGTTTTCAGATTTAAGAAAATCTCATGCAATATATAATTCATAATATGATAATAAACTAAAGATCAGCTTTTCAAGCTAATTCACATGCGCTTTATGAATCTTAATAATAAATGAATACTTTCACTTCCAACACAAGATAAAGTCTTTGTGAAAGAATAGAATGAATACCTATTCTTTCAACCAAATGCTTAAGTATGGGCATATCTTAAGCACTGGAAGTGAAAGCATTGGAAATGAAAGTATTCATTTATTATTAAGATTCATAAAGTGCATGTGAATTAGCTTGAAAAGCTGATCTTTAGTTTATTACAATTCATAAACATAACGCTATATAAAATAAATGTCTCATTTAAATATGATAATATAATAAGCGAACTATTAAAATTCTATGACTAGATTCAAATTCAATTCCTCTATGTATTATTTCATTTCCTTTGGTCATTCTTCTCCATACCTATGATTAAAATAGTAAGTGATGAGTACATGATTTTCAGGGACCAGTGTAGGCAATGTCTTCTGCACTATTCTTTTATCTGGCAGGTTGTAATATTCATAAAGGGCAATTAAATAGTTCCAGCTTTAATCTAGTGTATTTGAGTGAATTCTAGGCCATCATGTTTAAAACTTCATATAAAATCTCATCCTATTTGCTTTGAAGTGCTATTACACATTTTTGATGTAAATGCTATGTCTGAATCTTGGCACTGATTAACTACTCTTGACATGGATTTTAAGAACATTCAATCCCATCACCCTTGAGACTTAATTTCTGTTGATGTTTTGTGATTATATTGATTAACAAAATACATTACTTAATTAGTTCTGTACTTTTTATTGAATGTATTTGATTACCTTTTACTTAATTCAATTTAGGAGTTTATCAAATAATTTGTTTTATGGTATGTTAAATTTGAACCCTTAATAAATATAGTAATTATATCATTATTTATACATAATTTTTAATCTCATTAAAATGCCTTTTCCAGTTTTATATAGACAACAAAAAAAAGTTAATCTTTGTTGAAAAAAAAATCATTATTGAATTTTGCAAATGAGTCTAAACTTTGTTTATTTTTGTTCTTTTACATTTACCATTAAATAATTCATATTCTTTGTTCTTTTTATTATAAGAATATGTAATTTATTTATTTACATTCTTCTCTTTAATTTAATGTTTATAAAATCTGAAGAATAGTGAACATATATATCAGTCTTAAGTAAATGAATTAGTATTTAAATAGTTAGCTGAGAATAATTTCCTTTATTTATTTCTGTCATATAGAAAAGTCTTATAATAATTTAATTTTTTATTCAGGGATAGGGTAACTTGTACTATAGAATAAAGCTATGTTTGGACTGAGTTTAGACATTACAATACTCCCTCCTAAATGACGAGACAGTGAAGGAATAATATTTTTTCTTATCATTTTCAGTTTACATTTAGTACTTCAGCACATTTTGTATATACTGTATTTGATTTTTCAGTTATAGTGACTATTGTGATTGTTGTTGTACTATATCCATCCTATTGGTTAATTGCATGCATGACTGACTATCCCATCATACATTTCTAGAAGTAACATGTCATGAATTAGAATAATCTATACAATTTATAACAAAATAAGCGTATGTCACGCTTGAATGTGAAGCTATAATAAGATACAGTAATTAAATACGCTAAGCGCTTTCGAGGTCCTTTACCTCATATTCATAGCGAAGCTGTGAGCTGCGAAAATAAAAAATGGGGTGGGAGAAGTTGTATGCAAAGCATATGCAAATAGACTAAATAGTCCAGCGTTTAGAAATGTCGAAGCATGTGTCTCGTCTATTGATTGAGTTGTTATTGTTGTTGATGTAGAACGCTTCTCTGATCTTCCGCTTAATGTCGTTTTTCTCAATACAAACTATTTTAGGGTGGGAAGGTTCAAATAAATGTCCAGTTACTTACATGTGCATTCAATTTACCTTGATGATCAGAAATAATCAATTAATTGGAATAATGCTATATACTGAGTTTTTGCTATGTGTGTAACTCCAAATGCAAGAATGCTTAATTGGAATACTAATATTATCAGAAAATCTCAACTGGATTACTATCCCACACTTACAACAACAAATGTATGAGTCAAATGGTACAATATTCATATGCACAGGATTGCTCAATCCCAAATATACCTGAACTCTAGAAATGTATGATGACAATGATGCATTTTAATCATCTTTTGAATAATGATACAATGATTGAGATGGCACCTTTTAATGATATAATAATTTAGATTTGGATAAAGATATTCATCTTAGTGAAGTCAAAACATATCTTTTTAATATTGAAAATGGAAAGATTGCAGGTCTTGTTGAATTATCTGGAGACATTTTGAATTATGATGGCAATATGTCAGTTTCAAAAATATTGGATTTTTTAAGAATATATAGACCCATGAAGTTGTGTCACCAGATTCCAAATTTTTAAAAATAAAGGAATATACAAGATTACAATTACTGTGATATATCAAGTACTTTCAAGAATTTTAGTGAATATATTGTTTCTGGTTATAGATGAATAGCTATCAAAGACTTAATGTGTTTTAGAAAATTAAGAAGCATTATAGACATATTTTTTTTTGTTGGGTAAATGCAGTGATTTATAAATTTGCCCTTATTGATTTAGTTAAAGCATTTGATTCAGTTAATTTTTTTTTTATATAGATTCTATATGATGAAATAATGTGTTATTACTACAGATTAAAAATCTGAGATATTTGAAATAAAATTTGGTAAACAACTTTCTCCAACATTGTTTTCGATTTTTATGATAATTGTCTTTGGAACTGTTTATAGGCAGCTTAATAAAATAGGGATCAAAGTGTGATACATCACAATGCAATTTTTAATTTGAATCAATTAAAAGCAAAAGTGTGAACATCTTTTTAGATTCTGGATTTACAATATGATGATATGATTGCGATATTTTTGCAAATTCAAAAGAAAAATTTACAGAAAGTATTTAATGTTTTGAATTTAATACAGTATATAAAATTTTGATTTAATAATTACTGTTCAAAACCTGAATTCTTTATTAGCCAGAGGCAAAAGAAAAATCCTCAACAACTTTTAGCTTTGTTGGTTATTAACTTAAAAATGCATTGGTATTTTTGTAAGTAGAAAAATGGATTTATATTCTTAGTTATCACTCCAATGTGCTGCTGCTGCTTTTAACAAGTTAAAGGTTAAATGATTTCATCTAAGGGAAATAACTATGTAACTAAATCAGCTATAGATAAAGCTGTTGTTTTATCTAATTTATTGTATGACGGTGAGATTTGAACACTGTATCAATTCAGTATAAAGACACTAGAAAAGTTTTATTTAAGGAAGCTCTGTAAAGTATTAAAAATGCAATGCCAATATCACAAAACCAATCCATATGTTTTTCAACTTTCTGGATATGATACTGTAGAGTTCAGAAATAAAAAAACATATCTTCATTGAATTGAACATGTAAAATGAATGAATAATCCAATAAACATAACATGATCACCATTTCTTATACTTGCTCATAACTGTTATTAAAACAGGCAAAACTCAGTATACGTATTGCCCCTCACTGCAAGCTAGGGTAATCAATGAATGCCAGAAGGCTTGTGCATAAAATCCCCATCTAGTGCCTACTCATCCAATATCCCTAGACTAGTTTTGGCTTGTAGCCTTCATCAGTGAGTTCAGACCCATATGACTATATAAGTTAAGGTGTTTTCAGTTTAAGACTCACAGTTTTGTAGTTAATTGGAGATAAAAGGTGGCTGCTGGAGGGTTGCATTAGATCCTAAGATCTAGGTGCAATGCTCTCAGATCCAAGGCTCCTCACTGACAAAGGCCACAAGCCAGAAACTAGTCTGGGGATATTGGATGAGTAGGCACTAGATGGGGATTTTATGCACAAGTCTTCTGGCATCTATTGATTACTCTGGCTTGCACTGAGTGGCAATATGTATAGAGAGTTTTGCCTATTTTAAAATGAATGAACAAAGCAAAACTAAAAAAGTGTTTTGTGATGATGAATGTGAACATGGTTTTTGTAAGAGAGATATACTCATTTATTATCATGACTATCTCAAACACATTTGAAAGATGTGTAAGAGTATTTGTTTCCATTAGGAATATATGATACAAAATTAGACATGGTTTTGAAGTATTTCAGAAAGAACAGTTTTCTTTTGAAGAAATTAAAGAGCAGTACGGCAAAATAGCAAACAATCAGATAAATAGACCAGCTTATTTAGTTCTGATTCATAGATTGATTTATATAGTATGAAAAATTCATTCTAGAACAGTTTTTTGATTTTCTTTTCTGTTTTTTTTTTTTTTTTGTTAAGGTTAGAATGACCATACTGTTTATGAATGAATGCATATGTGTAAATGTATTCTTCATTACAGGACTTAACCTTAAATACAGAAGTCTATAATTAAACCTTAATACGATTTCAGAAAATTACTATTAAAACTTTCTATCCTTTTAAAAATGTTTTCTTTCCATAAATCTCGAAAATATCTTGAACAGATAGGAATTTAGATGAATTTTAACTTATTTTTATCTTTTAAATAAAATTAAATGCAAATTTACTTACTCTTGTAATGAAGTTATTCTATATTATTGTGAATGTCAAATTTAAAATAGTTTAAAATAATTACATAATTTTTAAAAAAATCAAGCATTTTGCTAAAAGTCATTCAAACACCAGAACTGATAGATTGGATTACAATTCATAGGTATTTAGTTTCCGAGTTCACTATTCTACCACTTGGATTCTACAATTATGCTTTCATTTTTTATTTATCTTCCTAATTTAATCTACCAAGAATTATTTGTATCATTTAAAATACTGATATATAGTAATTTTTAAATGTCTTGGATTTTTCATCAGAGTAAAAAGTTACATACAAAATAAAGATTGCAGTTATTGCAAATATTATACATATAAAAGATTCATAATTTTCTTTATTAAGTATTATAACTTTATATTTCCTATTGCATTGCCAAATCCATATAATAGTAATATCATCTATTTTCTTTACTACTTTTACAATGCTTTTTTACAACCAAATATGACAGTTCTGAAGAAGATAGCTGAAGCAATCGAAACTGTCATTAGGTTGTAAAAAAAAAAAAAAAAGCATTGTAAAAGTAATAAAGAAAACAGATGATTCTTAGTTTATATTAAATTTTATTTTTGATTATATTAGTCATATTTTTAAAAAATTCAAACAACGATTCAATGTTTTAATAAAGATTTTTAAAATTCAGAGTGCTAAAGGTCTAAAGAAAACAGCTTAAAACTCAAAGCTAAAATCATAAATCTTAGGCTGAAATGTCAATAGTCTTTGTACCTATTACTGGAAAAAATCGTATTGATACTGTCACTTCAAATGAGTTGTTATTAGCCCCCCCCCCCCGAACCTACATTTGTCATTATGAAAAGTTTGTTCAATCAGAAAATTTGTTATAAAGAATCTTATCTGATCCTTCTCACATTTGTTCAGCTTCCAATGGGATTATCTTCTGACTCAGTAATATGGAATTATATTTTATTGAAAATCTGATGATGGAATGCTTACTATATGGGCTTTGAACATTCCATCATCAGATTTTTAATGAAATGGATGGCTGAAGAGTTGTGGGTTGGAGTAGTTCGAAGCCTGTCCATTGAAGTATGAAGATTGGCTATTTTGATATAAATCTGAGCACTGATTGAATATATGTGTGGAGATAGTAATCTGGACCAACTGATGATTTCTGGTTTAGCATGAAATATGTATATTGGTGATTATTTATTTTTTCAACATGTGTATGATCATGTGGGTCAGCAATATGAGATGGTATGGAGAGCTGAGGGTCATGTGAAAGTCTGAGTTCGAATACCTTATATATTTATTAAGTATTATAATTTTATCTTTTCTATTGCATTGCCAAATCCATATAATATTAATATCATCTATTTTCTTTATTACTTTTATAATGCTTTTTTACAACCTAATATGACAATTCTGAAGAAGATTGCTGTAGCAATCGAAACTGTCATATTAGGTTGTAAAAAAAAAAAAAAGCATAAAGAAAATAGATGATTCTTAGTTTATATTGATTTTTTTCTTTTTTACATTAGTCATATTTTTAAAAAATTCAAACAACGATCCAATGGTTTAATAAAGATTTTTAACATTCAGAGTTCTAAACGTCTAAAGAAAACAGCTTAAAATTCAAAGTTGAAATCGTAAATCTTAGGCTGAAATGTTGTACTTATTACTGGAAAAAATCGTATTGATACTGTCTCTTTAAATGAATTATTGCCCCCCCCCCCCGAATCTACATTTGTCATTATGAACAGTTTGTTCAATCAGAAAATCTGTTATAAAGAATATTATCTGATCCTTCTCACATTTGTTCCGTTTCCACTTGGATTATCTTCTGACTCAGTAATATAGAATTATATTTCATTCTTTATATGTTAGTGCATGGAAATATCTTGTTTACAGACTAGTAAATACCCAAGTATGGTTCATTTCAAAGAAAGAATATTAAGAAAACGACAATCTAGTCACAGCTGATCCGAATTTCATTAGTTAGTTTGTTTTTTCTTATACATCTTAATGATGTCAATACTTAATTAAAGATCACATAACCCTAAATATATTTCTTAATAAGATGGCAGTAATAATACACTGATGATGATTAGGTATTTGGTAAGAGTAATATTTCTGTAGTGTAATTTTCACTGCAGAAATATTATTCATAAGTGAATAATCTCTAGTCTAATGAATGACTAATAAAAAGTATTAATATTTGGTAATCGTGTTTAACTACTCTTTCTGCTCTCAGGAAAAGAAATTCGCAAATACACGTATATATACTATCGATTTATTTCGTGATTTTTAATAATAAAATGTTATTTATTTAAAATCTGACATTGTTTCTTTTTATGTAATTTATAATAATTATTTAATTATTAATATGTTTCCTATTATCGCAAATTATCAAATTATTCATGCGCACAGGAACTTATTTAATAATGTTAGCATTTCATTTTCCTTGCTAGTTTAATTAAATAACATTATTATTATTTTTCAAATCACTATTACGTAGACATAATGATTAGTGTAGTTAAAATAATTAAATATGCAACAAATTTGTTAATTAATTTTAATTGAATTCGTCTACATTACTTTTTTTTGCACAAAAGGTTTCATATAGTCTTTAAATAGCCCATTTCAGGTCAAATACGCTGGTGATCATGATTTAGATTTCCTCTCCCTGTTTTACTCGCCAGTTAAGAATAATTAAACACCCATTTACTAACCAATATTGAATGGCAATCTGGATTTAACTTTCATTTAAATACACACACGCATATATAAACTCTCCTACAATAAGAGTATGTAAAATATTTTCTTGCATTATTTTTTTGGTCATACGGCTAATAATGAATAATGAATCGTTGATTAATAATCAAATATTGTGAGGGGTCAGAAAAAATTTTGTACATTTTCTGATGGTTCACAAGCTGGAGATTATGATTGCTATGTAGCCTGTGGATTTAAGAGTAGTGTGCATAACTTAATGTATATATTTTTTAAATTTGCTTAATGATAGACATCATAAATAGCATTTGGATAATGCTTTTACTATCATTTTGCTGAAATATTTGGAAATGAATTAAATGATTTTACTGCTAAGAATAAAGTAAAACTTTCTTTTAATATACTTCCAATATATGCTTACATACATGCCAGCATATTCAGTGAAAAGTGTGTAATTAATAGAGTTTTTTAAATGCCAGTCATCCATAATCAAATCCATGACTGGGGAAGATGTTTTTTTGCTCCAAACAATAAATTATGCAATTGCTTTGATGTTTAATTAACCACCTCATTTCTAAGATTACTGTTGTATTCATTTTCCTATTCTATTGTCTTCCAACCTTTTCACATTAGTTATTTCTTTTGTAACTTCAAATCTGTTATGTATTCCATTAATAAAATAGTCATATGGACTTACAGTTTCACTTTCATCCAATGACAATAAAAAATAAGTGAAATGTTTAGCCTTCTCCTTAATTTGAATAAACACATCTAATCCTAAATTTTATTAGTGAATGGACTCTCTTTTATTCTTAGATATTCAATTTAGTTTTAACAATGGTAATATGTTTTTGATTTGTCAAATCTTTCTTGAAGAGTCTGAATATTTTTTGGCAACTTTTTCTCTACATTCTTAACTCCCATATTTAGTTTTATATTTTATTTTAAATTATATTTCTTAAATATTGCTATTGATTAAATCCACATTTGTCTTTCATTTGCGTAAAATCATATTTATTTTGACAATTTATTTTATGTTGTTGGAGCAACTCTTTTCATTCTACTTCAGAGCCATCTATTGCAAACTTAAGTAACCAATTAATATCAGGTAATAATGTTATTGCATCCACATCTATTGCTATCATATTTAGATCTCTGATTAGTTTTTGAATTATGACTTTTATCAATGAGTGTGTTAGTCTAATACAACTGCATCTTAATTTAGATGCAGGGATAGTCACATGATACTTGATTTGTTCATTCACTTTTTTTGAATGTGGGTGATAAAGATATAAAGTGTTAAATTAATTTCAGTTATATGTTGCTCATTTGTGAATTATCAAAATTAATAAATAAAAATTTAATTACTGAATGTAATCAGCAAAAAATTAAATTTATAAGTTTTGATTTCCTGTAATAACTTTTTATAGCTTTTATTTGACTTTTTTGTCTATCCATTTGTCTGAAAAAACAGACAAAACTCTCTGTACAGTATTGCCACTCAGTGCAAGCCAAAGTAATCAATGGATGCCAGAAGGCTTGTGTATAAAATCCCCAACTAGTGCCTATTCATCCAATATCCCCATACTAGTTTCTGGCTTGTGATTTTTATTGGCTTTATCCATTTGTCTGTCTGTGAAATCTTGCACCTCAATTTTTACTCATTTCCCAAATTTCTGATGAATCTTTTCATACACATGTATTGCCAATGGCAATACATTATTTTAGAACATCTTAGTAAAACGTTTACATTTTAATTTTATACAGATTCAGTATTCTTTACAATAATGCTACCTAGCAGTATTAAATTATATCTAAAGCTTCTTTATTCTTAATTTCTGGAACTATATAAGACTAAAAAGTAAATATTAAAAAAAAATTTAAAGGAACCCTTTTATTCACATAATTGTTTAAAAAGTAAAAAAAAAAAAGCATTAAAAAGATAAAAAATCAATTTTCTTCGGCTTTCATAAATAAAAGCATGTGGGGGTGTGTGATCATGTTTAAAAATTGTATCAATGCTAATCTATTCACTAAATTACTTGTAATTAATGTACCTTTCTTGGTTCAATGCCAAGTGGGCATTGTTACGATGTCTAAATGTGTGCGCATCATACTTTTATCTGCAAAAGCTGAAATCTAGCAATATTAAATTGTATCTAAATTTGTAATTTCTGAAACTATGTAACACTAAAAATAAGGAAATAAAAAAATATTTAAAAATATTTTTTTTAAGAAATTCACATAAATGCCCTAGAAAGTAAAAAAAAATTTTTTTTTAGTTTTTCCAAATTAAAAGCATGATGCAATCACGTTTAGAATTATGACAATACTAATCTGTTCATCAGTTTACCTGCAACGGTTACCGTGAACTGATGAATAAATCGGCTTATAAACATGATTGCCTTATATTTTAATTTATGAAAGCTGAGGAAAACATATTTTTACTTTTTAATGATATTTATGTGAATAAAAATGTTTTTTTTATTTTTTTATTCTAAAAGATTTGAGCAATGTCTCAATTTGTCCTTGGGTCCAAAACAATAAAAGGTAAAATACTTACAACCCCACAACATCTGGTTCCCAAACAACTATTTTTCACAACCTCATCTTTGGTTCATAAAGGACGTGAATTTGTCCTGCAATTTCTATTGAGCCTGTATGATAGTTCATGGCATTAGTTTCAGATGATAAGACAATAAAAATTTGGGAAATATCTACAATTTGTTTTCAAATAAATCAAGCTTCTAGTCTTGCGGTGGTGGGGGGGGGGTTGCGCACCCCCCATGCAAGCAAGGAGTTGGGTGCGGGGGGGGGGGGGGTTGGGCGTCCGCAGATGCTGTGAAAGAAAGAAAAAAAAAAAAATCAAGCTTCTAATATTGAGAAGTCTTCAAAAAGTGATAGTGAATAAGTGGATTCATTGTAACATGATGTGGAACAATTAAATTTAAGTTCAGGTCAAAAATGATTACATAAAATTATCTTTCCTAATAAATGGATGGAATAATTGTTCAGTTATTAAGTAATCAAAAATATTTATCTGCTGTTCAAATCACTTTAGAAATACATTCATTAATGCTTTGTTTTAATTACAGAAATTTTTATTCTGTTATGTGGATTGCACACAGCAATAAGAAATATATCTAAACAAGCAGTGATAACAAAGATCAATGAAGATCTTTCAAAGCATCATAAATAAAGAAGACAAATGATAACATAAATAAACTTTAGTTCAGTAGTTGATTTCAATATCCAATTTTATTTTTAGACTGACAAATATTGATCTTATTCAGAATTTGTGCTGCAGAATATAAATAACAATGTTTATTATTGTTCAGAAATAATCACAGTATTAGCTTATAATTTGTGTACAAGTACCTCCGAAATAATTAATATTTTTCTGTGATTTTAGTGCATAGCTTTAAGCTATAATATTAAGAAAATCTGAATTAAAATTAAGCCTTTGATGAGCTTCAGTA
The DNA here is from genome assembly GCA_028023455.1 of Epiperipatus broadwayi. NCBI lineage: Eukaryota > Metazoa > Onychophora > Udeonychophora > Euonychophora > Peripatidae > Epiperipatus > Epiperipatus broadwayi. The sequence goes on along the minus strand of JAQFVV010012504.1, from coordinate 788,664 downwards.
AGATGCATTGACTTACAATCTATTTCTCCATGTTGCTGAAATAGAGAAAATTCTTAGAAATCAAGCATATCCCTCCAAGTCAAATGAGGCAAGTCATAATTCATTAAAAAAGATAAGTTCAAAGAAATCTGTCATCACCCATTGCATTAAACGATGAGAGCCTTAAGTTTAATGGGAAATGCCAATAAATAAATTGTAATCAAAGTACCAAAGATTAGAAAGAGATGAAAAAATACATAGAAAACTACATTACAAATCATTTAACAATGATACTTTTGCTTTCAGTAATAGAAGATGGAGTCAGCTTAGTCTTGAATTATGTGGCTTCAGAAATTGATAATCCTATATAATAATTTCTTGCAAAAGAAAAGGAAGAATCAAATACACATTGGGATACTTATTGAAAATTCAATTTGTATTTTTTATTCCTAAGGAGTCCTTTTAGAATGTATAAATTATTCTAAGCCTTGGATCATATCCAAATAACATTAAGTTGTGCATTATTTTAAAAAAAAGTATCTACATTAATGTATAAGCTAATTTTAGAGAAGAATATGACACCATTGTAGTAGAATTGAAAACGTCACAGAATGCACCAGAAGAAATCAACATGCAAGATTTTTGATTCAGAAACCCATTCTTGCTTAAGTACTCTTAGCATTATGAGGTATTTTCCCATGAGAAATCTTATAAGGAAATTGGATGGTACATTTGAAGCAAGGTTTTTATAGTTGCATGCTGTCATTTTACTGAGAAATTTTTATTTATTTTATATTTAAGCAGGGGCATAATATGAACAACAACAAATATGGATTCAGAATTGATCGAGAAAAAACATTAACAATTTTAAATGTGCTTACGATATCATATTTATAGTTTAAAATAGGTAAGAAACCAACAACTGTAAATGGTGATCATACAATGTTTATTGGTTTAAAACCAACAACTGCTAGAATTTTTTTTAAAAAAGGTAAAAATATGAGGGAATGTGGCTAAATATGAAAAGACAGAGAGGAATAATGACTTTAAGATTGATAGTAAAGACACAAGGGCCAACTTGAATGAAAAATATGTAAAACATCATTACTTATAGATAGCTTTGAAATCAGAGATATTAATTGTTTAAGTTATATTCATTTTCTGTGGCTTTATATAGAGATCAAAATTGAACACTGAAAAAAGAGGACATGGATCCTTTGAACAGTGATGCTATAAAAAGTTTTCAATATCTATCTCCAGGAATAAAATCAGAATATTTAGGATTATGGAGAAAAAATTGAATAATGTCGGAAAAAAGCCTCAACATTGATTAATTAATATAATGTAGTTTTTGTTCCATAATCTATAGGTGCTTTTATTTGAATTCATTGTATCTTTTGAATTCTGAAAGTAAACATATATATATATATATTGTACCGTTTATTTATATATGGTACAAATATATTGGCATTTGGTAAAAGCTAAAAAAAAGAGTAAACTTAGATTTTTTTTTTTTTATTATAATTTATTTTCTTAAAAATGTACAGTGAAAGTTAAAATTGTTGTCCATATTTTTTTTTTATGTAATTAAAAATAAAAGTTAAAATTAAAGAGAACAAAAGACACACAAATTACTAATCTAGATAAGCTAAAAAAAATATTTTAGCTAATTAAAGATGGCCGAAAAACATTATAAAGAAGAGAACTTTGTAAGGTAAATTTTATAAAGAATGTACAAGATTATCAGCATATATTTTTGATAAACAAAAGGTATGTGCAGAAGTCTGAAAACTGGACCTCTAGTATAAAAAGGAGGCCAATTTGATCAGGGTCTTGGTGTCTGTTTTTCTTTCAGTTGGTCTTGGATTATGAAATCCAAGATCACTTCACAATGAAATAATTCTTCATGCGAGAGTAGACTGGAGCTTTAGCTGACATCGTTACTGAAGATGGATACCAGAAAAGCTTCCATGACTAGCCTTTAGAATCAGGAGCAAGATCAACTTATAAACAATGGCTGAGCTCATTCTAACCCAAAAAACTATGCATAGTAATCTACAACCTTCTCACTTAACTTACCAGTAAGCTATGACTCATTATCATTTCCGATTGTAACTAAATTGTTGACAAACCATTCTAAAAAAATAAGATTATAATAGGACCCCGATAGAGACTTTAATTTCATTGATCAAGAGCCTCTTATTTAAGCAAGAACTTTTTAATTGTTTAACTGTTATTTTTTATTAATGGATTCCTATCTAGATTAGTGTGTGTTCTCTCCAGTTTATTTGATTAGTAATTTCTCCATTTTAATCTGTTAGAATAAAAATGTTTATTTCTAATACCAACTTTTCATTTGTACATTATTAATAATAATTATTAATATTAGTTTAGTGATATTTAAAAATATAATTTACCTTGGCCAATATGTTTAATAAGTTCCAGGAATAATAATATTTAGGAAATAATTATAATTCATGGTAAAATATAATAATGATTATTTTAAAAAAAAAACATTTTTTTTAATTTACGAGTTACGATATGTTTGATGCAGAATTAGTGAATCTAATCAACTCTGGTGCCCTCATTTATAAATTAAAAACTGATTCAGCTCACAATTGTAATCGTAACAATTCTAGGCTGAGTTGATCAGGAAATATAGTTATGTTTTTTAGAAATAGGAATGAAACTTCCTTCTTTTTGCATAACTTCGTCAACTCATGCAATTTATTGTGATAGAAACCTAATCAGATGGAAAAATGTTTCAATGGCTTCCCAATGTAGACTTCAATGCAACAACCACAACCTGAGATACGTTATAATGGTATAAAGAACATTACAATGATGACCCAAAAAAATCATAGCCGGAGAACAAATAGTAGTTTAAAAAAAAAAAAAATAACTAACTAATTAAACCCTGATTATTAAAATATAACAAAATTTTTTTAATATGACTTACAGAAAGAAAAATATATATATTTTTTAATATGTCTAAGAAAAACACGATCGTGGCTGATGTAGATGTAAGTCACAAGTATTTGACCGGGTAGGCGGTTACTGAAGAGGGGAAAAAGCATAGCCTCGAATTTATGTATGCAGTATATAACATAAGACCATCTTTATATGCCCATCAGTCTATTTCTAGCAGAGATCCCAATAAAGGGGAAGGCGGATCAAGTTGGACCAAGTTGCCGCAAGCCTATAAGACTCAAAACAATGAGCAACATTTGATTGTGCTTATAACTTGGGCTTCTTATCATTACTATTATGCTTAAGCAGAAAGGACACAGGTGAATGTGGAAATATTTCTCATTCCAACCATGTTAGACCCAAAAGTGGGCGTTAAAGCCGAACGTCACTTGTTGAATGAGTTTGCGAGATATATCAGCACGTTAAATACAAAAAAAACACACTAATATGAATTTAAAACTTAAGAATAAAATTATTGTAAACCCCTATTTTATTCTCATCTCCTGGTCCCAGTGGTATGTACCATTTATTTATATATGGTACAAATATATTGGCATTTGGTAAAAGCTAAAAGAAAAAAGTAAACTTAGATTTTTTTTTTATTAGTATAATTTATTTTCTTAAAAATGTACAGTAAAAGTTAAAATTGTTGTCCATATTTTTTTTTTATGTAACTAAAAATAAAAGTTAAAATTGGAGAGAACAAAGGACAAACAAATTACTAATCTAGATAAGCTAAAAGAAAAATATTTTAGCTAATTAAAGATGGCCGTAAAACATTATAAAGAAGAGAACTTTGTACGGTAAATTTTATAAAGAATGTATGAGATTATCAGTGTATATTTTTGATAAACAAAAGGTATGTGCAGAAGTCTGAAAAGTGGACCTCTAGTATAAAAAGGAGGAGGCCAGTTTGATCAGGGTCTTGGTGTCTGTTTTTCTTTCGGTTGGTCTTGGATTATGAAATCCAAGACCACTTCACGATGAAATAATTCTTCATGTGAGAGTAGACTGGAGCTTTAGCTGACATCGTTACTGAAGATGGATACCAGAAACGCTTCCGCGACTAGCCTTTAGAATCAGGACCAAGATCAACTTATAACCAATGGCCGAGCTCATTCTAACCCAAAAAACTATGCATAGTAATCTACAACCTTCTCACTAAACTTACCAGTAAGCTATGACTCATTATCATTCCCAATTGTGACTAAATTGTCGACAAACCATTCTAAAAAAAATAAGCTTATAATAGGACCCTGATAGAGACTTTAATTTCATTGATCAAGAGACTCTTATTTAACCAAGAACTTTTTAATTGTTTAACTGTTATTTTTTATTAATGGATTCATATCTAGATTAGCATGTGTTCTCTCCAGTTTATTTGATTAGTAATTTCTTTATTTTAATCTGTTAGAATAAAAATGTTTATTTCTAATACCAACTTTTCATTTGTACATTATTAATAATAATTATTAATATTAGTTTAGTGATATTTAAAAATATAATTTATCTTTGCCAATATGTTTAATAACTTCCAGGAATAATAATATTTAGGAAATAATCCTAATTCACGGAAAAAATATAATATCGATTATTTTAAAAAAAACATTTTTCTTTTTAATTTACGACTTACGATATGTTTGACGCAGAATCAGTGATTCTAATCAACTCTGGTGCCCTCATTTATAAATTAAAAACTGATTCAGCTCACAATTGTAATTGTAACAATTCTAGGCCGAGTTGATCAGGAAATATAGTTATATTTTTTAGAAATAGGAATGAAACTTTCTTCTTTTTGCATAACTTGATCAACTCACACAATTTATTGTGATAGAGATCTAGCAAGACGTGGAAAACATTTCAAAATATGTATATGTAATATTCAAATATAAGTATATTGTCTACACTAAACTCAATGTAATTAGAAAGTACTTAACTCAGACTTTCAAGCTTTTATAGCTATGCATTCCATCTTATACAACTGATACACATGACCATATACATGTAGCAGTTGTATAAAATAGAGTGCATAGCTGTAGGGATCTTGAAAGTCTGAGTTAAATCCCTTATATATATATATATATATATATATGAATGGATTGTTCATATATAATGAAATTATAAAGGGAACAATCCATTCATATATATATATATATATATATGAATGGATTGTTCCCTTTATAATTTCATTATTATGCTAATAGTTTTTGGTTAGAATATATAAATTTGATTTAAAGGCAACTATATTATCCCAAATATTTTGCTAATGTGAAGCACATAATTTATGAAAATAGACAGATAATGAGTACGCAAGTGTCAAAAGATTGGAAACCATTGCTCTAGTGAATATAGTTTTGAAAATCTGAAAAACTAAACTGATGTCAGATCATTCTGAACAATAGCATCCACATGATAAATTTCAACTTAGGATACCTAGTAATAATAATATTCCATGATCACCATTTCCTATGCTTATACAAGCAGTTAATATAGTAGCATAGGAAATGGTGATCTTGTGTTTATGATGACTGCAGTTTTTAAAAAAACTAAAGACACCAAAATGTATAGATGCTCAATGACTATCCAAGCGAATGAGCTTGTGATTAAAAGCATTATTGTACTTTTATTTTGGACTCATAGCTTTATAGTTACCCAAAAAGGATAAAAGGTTGCTAGAGGATAGCATTAAGTCCTAAGATCTAGGTACATTGCTCTCAGATTTAAGGCTCATTACTGATGAAATCCAAAAACTAGAAATTAGTCTGAAAATATTGGAAGAATAGGCACTAGATAGGGATTTTATGTTCAAACCTTCTTGCATCCATTGACTACTCCAACTTGCACTGGATGGCACTACTGTATAGAATTTTGTCTTTGTTTTAACAGCTTGGGTACGCATAGGAAATGGTGGTCATGTGATCTTTAGTGGTTTATACCAATCCTGCCTATGGAATAAAGGTGACTATGGTTATTAAAAAATCAAAGATACCAAAATATATAGGTACTGAACTTGGTTTAGATTTATATGACTATACAAATGAATAAGCTTGGATTGAAGACATTATTATATTTTTATCTTGGACTCATAGCTTTATAGTTAACTAAATAATAAAAGCTACCTGCTACAGGATTGCATTAGATCTTAAGATCTAGGTGCAATGCTCTTGATTCACGGTGCCTCACTGATGAAAGCTACAAGCTAGAAATTAGTCAGGATATCGGATGTGTAGGCACTAGATAAAGATTTTATGCACAAACATTCTTGCATCCATAGATTACTAAGGCTTGCACTAGATGGCATTACTGTATGGAAAGTTTTCTATTGTAGTAATAATAATATTATGTAATCCTTTAACTTTATTATATTAACTAACATTGCCTTTCATTTTTATGCAGAATGAAATACTCATATATAGGTAAAAATAAGCAAAAGTTCTTCCATTTTTATAAGCGATTGTAAAAACTTACTATATATAAATATCCACAAAATTCTATTTTAGTTTTAATTTTATTATCCCTAAAGTTTTTTTTTTTCTTGAAAAAAATAATAATTATAATTTGCTATTTCATTGCTTGATATATTATTTCTTCATTGTTTGATATATTATTTCTTCCTTTACATTTTCTATTTCTCAAATGACTGTCGTTAATTTCGAGACCACTAATCATTTGTAGAAATTAATCACGCAAATATTTCCTCATTAGCATACTAACTGCCATTTACTTTCTAAAATTAATTATCTCGCTGAATAAAAAATTAAGTTTCTGCCTGTACAGAATAACTATTTTCCACACGTGGACGTTCTTCTATTTTTAAATTAAAAGATTGTTGTAATTATCAAATAATTAAAGCAAAATTGGTACGGAGTCATCTAGTAATTATAGTCAGAACTGAAATTTTATTAAAGTTAACTAAATAATCAATAGAGTAAACAATAAATGGAATACTATAACATTCATTCTTCAACTTTTAGTTTTAATTAAAAATTAAAATTTTGAGGAAATCTAAAGTAATTCGCTACGTGAAAGATTAAAATGCCAAACACGTAATAGAATACAAATGTCTGTATGTGTTGATTATTCCAGAAAAAAAAAAGGATTCTGTGTTTCTAAATACATTACAGGTAACAAATACGTAAAGTCAGTGAAATGAAATAATTCATCTTGACCAACTCTACTCTTGCTAAATAAAAAAATTAAATAATTTGTTATATGAGAGATCAGGTGATATTATACACCTAAAAGATGGAGCAAAGTTTCTATTCAGTTTACTAAGGACCTTTTAGCTCTTCAGTCTGCTACTCTTACTTCTATAATAAACTATGTGGAGTAGTCTTATTGATATCATGTAACAAGCAAATAAGACTGAATAAATACTTTCTGAAGCTATTTGTGCCACTTCTAAGAAGATAGAATTGTGATACATTAAATTCCCCATTCAAATGATTGAATGGTAGACCCAAGGTTCTTGAAGTAAAGGTCTACCTGTTATTTCTTGCACTTACATGACTTCCTGAATGACCAATTATTTTTGTTGATACATAAAAATAATTGTGGATTCATACAGTATGAACTGAGCCATGCAATTAATATTTTAACCTGAAAAGCTGTCAAAGTTTCCTCCAGTTATCTCAATGAAGAGAACAAAGAAATGTTTACAATTATGAAATAGAACAAAATAAAGGTAAACTTGCATGTTCATTTCAAGGGCATTAGCAGTGCATGCACACTAAGTCATAGTAATAAATTTTATTATGTATACCCGGAGAATCTGCAAGACATGAAATAAAGACCATCATTATCAATTATTGTAAGTAAAAAATCCCCCAACTTCAGTTGATCATATAGAGTTCTTTAAATAAAAAAGCTATATTTAGAAAGTCCTTTCATTTTTATAATCAATAAAAATATAACAGAGTTAAACACTGAAATTTCACTCATGGTTTACATTCTAAATATAATTTGTAACCAAATTGCATGATATGTATGAAAACAAATCTGGAAAGATGTCAGCTGGCATTAATTATTCAATTGCACATGAGATATCAATTAATCAATTGCCATATTATATGAAAAACTAATAAATCAGCCTGAAGTATGTATATATTTCAGGAACAATATTCATCAGCTGTCTTGGATGATGACAATTGTCCACACAATTATAATAACTGATCATTTTATATTAATAATGAAAAATCAATTGACATTACAGTAAAACATAAACATTCATCAATCTTTCATATAAATGTGCCTATTCCAGTATGGCTAAATATGGAATTAATAGATTAAAGCCTTTTGAAAATATGTAAACAAATTTGGATAGATATTAGCTCCAATCATTGTGCGTAAAATTTCAGTTATTTGATCACCATATTATGGGATAAATGTGTGTGTGTGTGTATTATCACTGTAGTGATTATTAATCCACAACAAGATAAAATTCTCATTGGATTTAATAAAACTTCTTTCACATCATTCCATCAATTTTTTCTTTTATCTATCTCACATTCAATTGCTCTTTATTTTTATCTCATCTAGAAGCCTGTCTAGATAAATCCCATTTCAATCCCTTAAATATCCCATTCAACACAGTAGTAGATTAAGTGTAATTTAAGAGCTAAAAATTTCTGAATTTTTACTTCAGTAAAGTACAAAAAAAAAATAGTATTTTAATGCTGTCATTGATATATACTTTTTCTCTCATCCATCTATTTAATTTTTAATATCTTATAATTAATTCATATTGTATGCTCTATAATAGCTGTCTTGCTTTTCTACTAATTGTTCAACTCTCAGGTCTTCAAGTAAACACATTTATTAAAATATTTTTTTCAGGTTCATAGTTATATTTTCTTTTAATGTTAACCTTCCCTCCCCTTCTGAATTAATGTTAACCTTTCCTCCCCTTCCGAAACACTTCTCAATTTATGTTTATTCCTATGATAAATTTTTTAGCATTTATTTTTAGTCAATTTTTTCTAATTTTATTTGATATCTCTTAAAACATTTTCTCCTTTGAAACATTGTAATAAAAATGACAACAATCACAACTTCTTCAAAGTTCAGTTAACAAGACAGTGATGTGATGTGATGCACTGTGACTTTTTATACAGAGTCAGGAATCTCTCAGCAACTATGCCTAGAGAAACTTGTTAGCCACTTTAACTTCCCTTTCCATTCCCCACCCTAAGTTTTCCCATATTCTTCTCTATCCTGCTCCATCCTATTTCCACAACATAATTTTTGTCAACTCCATGGCCTTTATATCTAAATCCCCTTATCTTTTCCCAAACTCAGCATAAAAACCAATAACCCACTTTCTGTATAATCACTTTGTTCATATTTATTCTTCCACAACTTCATTATTTGTATTCTTTCTGCTTTCAGGCATTTACATTCAATTAACAGATGCCTAATATTTTCTATACCTTCCTTACACAACTTGCAGTCTAAATCACCCACAGATAGTTCTCTTTACCTCACTGAGCCATCTATTTTGGACTTACAATACTAAATGATATAGCATTATCAAAATTCTCATCTCCAAAACACTTTTTGGTTTTTTTGTCATGTATAAAGTCTAGAATTCAAATCTGGAATGAATGTACTTTTATCTAGCATAAGAATGGATCATGTGGTCTTTTTCTTTTTTTACTTTTTTTGTTTCCTATTTTATTCCCAAAAAGTATTTCTCATAAAACAACTACAAAATGTTTTGGAGAGATGAAATCATCATGTCATGCTACTTTAACTAATTTTAATCTTTTTGGTGCAACCATAGAGTCTAATCACTTCCAAATTATGATAAATATTTTCCAAAAGTGATAATATCCTGAATTGTCATATTATAATGCTTTCAAATCAAATCAGGCTTGTTTTCTTAGTTGACTTGTGTTCTAAGATTTTGTAGATGAGTTAATGTGATCTTAGTGAATACCTTGTTTAAATGAAATAGTTGAATGACAGATCTATAATATTTAATTATTTTTTGTTCAACTTTTTTAAATATTATAATTACTACTGCAATCTTCTAGTCATCTGATTTTTTTTAATCATTTATATATTTTGTGAATAACTGTACTAACATTTTATTTTCCTCCTGCTTAAATTTAAAATACCTACTATATAATTATTACATTCTATCCTGGAATTTTTTAAAAAATTTTAAATCAATTTAAATGCAGATTCTAACTTCCATTTTATTATGTGCTCTTGAAATAAATGAATGTTTGGTATAATGGAAGTTCTAAGTATATCCAAAAATGATAGACATATGAAAGAGAGAGAAAGTTGGATGAATGATCCATATGTTCATGTTGAATTAAAAAAAAAGAAACATATCAATTTTTAATTGGGTTTAAAATTTTTCAGGACTAGGATTGATATATTAGTTTCTAAGCTAATAAAAGATTATTATTCATAATCATTAATATATTTATTTAGAGTAGATGGAGTCAAAGATGTGAGGGCAGGAAACAGATCAAATTGTTGTAATTTCTGACTGAATTCTTTGATAATTTTTAATGATTAGGGATATCAATTGTTATTCTTACCTTAATAGTTTTGTATTTATATTTTACATTTATTCATATATTACATATCTCCAAGCAGTGATCCTTTCATTTCTGTTAAATCTACTATGTGGATAAATTTGAAATATTTATTTTCTGGTAGGCAATGTATATTCAATTCTGGTACATTTTTATTTGGATGTTTTCATGTACATTTTTTTTAATCATAATAACCATTCTAACTCACAAAAAAGAAAGAAAAGAGAGGAACCAAACTGTGAATCACAAATACATCCATATATAAAATTTGCTGCCCATTTTTCTATTTATTTAATATTTTACATTATTGTCTTTTATTTTCCTCAACAGAAAACTTTTCTTTCTGAGATACTTCAAAACCATGTGTAATTATAGCTCTCCAATGTATTTTATTCTCTGCCATATCTTTTCAATAAAAAAATTGACCTTGCACTTTTTTTAGAATGACTTTTGAGATAATCCTTTTTCCATAAAAATCATTCTCACGTTAAGCATAAAACACCAATTTTAGGAAATCTTCCATTGTTATTTATTTTATATATCCAATCCAATGAAGATATGAATTTTGCAATAGTAGATTCTATAGTATCATATCCAGTTACTTGAAGAATATATGATTAATTTTATGATCTTGCCAATGTAGTCATAAAATTTTATGAACCAGTTTTAAATGATTCATCTCTAAATACCTTTATAATGTGTTAATAGAGTGCCCAAGTCTCATATCCATATAATAAATTAGATAAAATAGCAGCTCTATATACAACTAATGTAGTTGCAGTAGTTATTTCCGTCCAATTAAATTTTCTATTTTTTAACCTGTTAAAAGCGGCTACAGAAGATTGTAGTCTGTGTTGTACTTCAACATCTAAATCCATCTTTCCTATTTACAAAACTACCAAGGTATTTAGACTGGTTATATTCTCAAGCTGATAGCTATCCAAGCTAAAAGTTGCTGAGGATTTTCTTCTGTCATTGGCTAAGTGAGTCTTTATTATTTACATTCAAAAAATTAAGAACATTTTGACATTTTTCTTTTGAACTGGAAAAACAGAAAATAATCAGCAGATTGTAAATTCAGAATCCAAGAATAAAAAGTCTTATTTTCACATTTAATTAATTCAAGGTTTAAAAATTCTACCATCACACCTGTATGTATAGTGATTCCTGTTTTATTATGTAACCTATAAACAATTCCAAAGGCTATTGTCATAAAAATCGAAAACAATGTTGGAGAAAGTTCATATTCACGTTTAAAACCACTTTTCATTTCAAATATCTCAGATTTTCTACATGTAGTAATAAAACCTCATGTGGAAGTTGTATAATATGATTAAATTTTAGTGAAAATCAATTAATTTCAAATAATGTCATAGATATATCCTATTAACTGAATCAAATGTCTTGAACAAAGCAATAAAAGTTTTTCACACACACAACTATAACTATATTCCGATACTCTGCCATTATAATTATTAATGTAAAGAAATACTAAGAGTTTAAATTTAGTAAAAATTTATTGTACCAAATATACTTCAACGCTTTACATCAGGGGTCCGCAACCCTATGCCTGCGGGCACCATAGCACCCGCAGACCATTTTACGTGTGCCCGCCGCTATACGAACACGATAAAAAAATATTTATCTGATACAAATAAATTTAATTTTTAAAATTTCTTATAAATTATTGTATTATATTGTAATCAAATTGTAGGGCATACTATACTTTTACAGCGTAAAAATATAAACGTTAATTATATGTTAAAATTTTATTTTTGAAATAAATATTTTTTTGTACATTATGTGTATTATTAACAATATCCAACTATAAATTTACATTGAAAAAATAAATGGTGCCCGCCACCTGGCCGGTATTATAGAATGTGCTCTTAAATGCAAAAAGGTTGGGGACCCCTGCTTTACATTATATATATCTTTATACATTAAAACAGTTCTGAAATGCAGAAATAATCGATATATTTTATGGAAAGTAATCATGTAGAGTATAATCATCTATGTGTATGTTGGAGCGCACAAACATGATTACTTTACACTCTCTCCCTCACACATAATTCAAGACGAATCACTCCAAGCAATTAATATGTAAATGGACTCAAAAGTTCCTTGATGGAGAGTAAAAGTATTTTTAAATAATTTTAATTTTGAAATTTTTGAAATTTCACATAATACTCCTTGACTAATATTAAATGATATTTTGAAACTTACGAAGACTTTTTTGATTAAAATTCCAATTCAGATTTAAATGGATGCAATTATAACGCTAGTTGTCAGTGTGGCTTGGAAATTGCAAATAAATTTTGTTTTTCATTTATCTTTTATTTTCTAATATATTTTTCTTCACTCGGAGTATGTCAAATTTATCAGGATTAGATATATAGCCTGTATCGATTTCATGATATATTTTAAAACAAGAATTCATTATGTACAGTTTATATTTTCTGCAAATCGTTTCATTTATGTGTTCATATCTATATTTATTTTTTCATTTACATTCTTAAACATTTTTCTATTTTTGCCTTAAAATTTATCAAGATGATTTGGAAATATACGGAGGGTAAATTCTTCATACAGCAGTGCCATGCTTAGTGGTTTAAAATGATTTTAAAATAATTGTTTGTTCAAATTTACATAAAAGTTCTCAACTTATTCAAACCAAAAGTTCGTTCTTGATTATAAACCTGAATTATCTTCACATTGTTATTCTTTTATTTTATATTTGTATTGAATCCTACTTTGTCCTGAATGGTTTAGTGCAGTGGTTCGAATGAAAGTTCAAAAGTTAAGTTTTTATATCAGACCTTAACCTGTCATTTCTGATGCTTATATTGTCACATAATTTTAGAGCAGCCAAGTATATATTTTATATATACGATTCTATTTAAAATTTTAAATCTGCTATGTTTATAGTAAAATTCATATACAATTTTTAAATCGGTTGAATTTTCATTTTTGTCTAATTTTATAAAGAATCTAATTTATTATAATTTTTATTTTGATACATATAATTTTTTTTTAATTGAAAAAAAAACCGAAAGCTGTAGATGACCAAATATGAAGTTGTTATCAAATAATAGTCTAAAACCCATGGACTTTTACCATTTTTACATTGTCAAATACTACCGTGATATTTTTACAATCTCAGAAAAAAATGATGTAAAAGTAATAGTGTTTAGCATAAGCACATGAAACGGTTTTTTTTTCCAGCTGAGATGTTTTTGAAGGCAGAATAAATGTTTCTTTCAATCAGAAGCTACCAGGACAATGTTCTTGGCTTCAACTCAAAGTTAAAGAACTGTAAACTCATTATGTTTAATCTATGTGTGAAGATCACTCAACCATATTTGCTTATTATATAACATTCAGATAATGATAAAAATGGCAATAATGTATGGAAATGGCATTAAAAACTTGCTCTGTTCAGGTTTATAGTTTAAGCAAAAATCCAAGAATCTCATATAAACTAACAGCATCTTATGTACAAAGTGTGTAGAAACTAGTTTCTATCCTGATTTGAGTATGGTATTGGTAAAAAAATATTGAGCTGTGAACATGAGTGTGGAGACTCAGAGGATTGACACCTCTAGTTGAACTGATAAGCAAAGATTGTTTGTGAAACACATGCTTAGTGAAGGAGAATGATTTGATTTCCTGTACTGGTGGGTAATTGTGGTATGATGGGATGAGAGATGCGCTGATGAAAACAAAAAGAAAACCTCTTCAAAATATATAACAATGCAAAGATAGTTCACCTTCCCCTAAGGTATTAAAAAGATAGAAACTAGTGCCTATCTTACATGAGAGTCACTCATGGAATATGCATGAGAGTAGTGTAACAAAGAAATATCGATCTGCCAACCTAGATAAAGAGATTCAGATGTTTGATAGCTCATTTGATAAGCGAAGATTGTTTTAAATAAGAGAATGGCCTGACTTTGTGTGCTGGTGCTGATATGAGAGTTGAATTATATGTATACTATCATTAACTTATAGATGAGTATGACTATCCTAACCTCAAAACAAAAGACAGAGAATAAAAAATTTTAAGAGTTTTTCAATGTCTTTACAGATCAATCATAGAAATATAATTAGGTTTGTGTATGTCATACTATGCCCTGATTTTTGAATCTGAACTGGGCAAACTTCAAACTTTTTCCTAACTTATAATCAGAATTAGAATTTTTTTTTCCAGGTAACTGTACTATAACACACCCACTTAATCATCCAATATTCAGTAAATAGGTATTTGTCTATTTTTAATAAGAAAATTAAAACAAACAGATAATCAAACTTTCACTATCTAATCATTAACAATCCAGTGAAAATGCCTTAATTAAGGCAGTGAATCTCAATATCTATTTGGGACCCAACTTTCCATATCAGCTTTAATCATGCCCTCTTCCAATGAATTTTTGGAGCCCTAATCTTTTTCTATATTTATTTTTCTTTTGCTGCCGATCTGCAGTGACTGCATTGAAGACAAAATATAGGTTTCAACCAAACATAGAAAGAAAGCCCAGTGTCAATTTCAACCGTAACACTTTCTTATGAAAAGGTTCGGCCTGTACAAAAAAAACTTTGTGGGATTTTAAATAATTAATATCAAAACACTTTTTTTGTATTTATATGTGTTTCCTATTTTAAAGGGTGACATTTTATTTTTATATTTAAAAAATGTATCTTTTTTTATTTTAGTTTCATATGAGTTTTTTTCAAATTTTTTAAATATTTATCATGTCTTTGTGCTCATCCCTTATGGGGCATTCACCACAGGATGAGAATCACTGTCTTAAGGAGAAGTTGAAGAATGCTTAATTCACTATTACTCGATGAGAGTGCGCATATGTTTAGTCCTTTATCTTTTCTGCAGCAAACCTTTTTTTTTTTGAAAGACTTAACTACTTTGCCTAATTGTAGTTCAGTTGTATTATAGTATCAGCTATATTCTAGTGAAAATAATTTATATAACATAAATGAAATCTTTATCAATATAAAAATGACAATGCTTTTCCAGTGAAAAAAATTCCAACTTATAACATGATCATCATAATTTCAAAATATCCAGTATATTCTTAAATGAAATTAAGTGGTAAAACCAAAAATGGTACAGATGTGTTGCACACTGCCCAATACAACTTATTTCATAATCCATTAACTTGCATCTTGTATTTGAGTTATTTGATTAATAGATCTGTTCAGTTAAATAATTTTTGCACTTTTGCATTAATAGAGGTTTGGATTCTATTTAGTTCAATTGATCAAACTATGAAACATTTAATCAAAGTATTTGTCATGTTTGGTGTTATGACCTTCTTATATGACCTCTTGTTAATTTTTAAAATATAAGGCAACATTCAATTCAGTGTCAGTTCATCTTACAGTCTAGTTAGTCATCACTGAAATTTTATGGGGATAAACTGCTGTCATCCAACTTTATAACTGCACTCTCAACATTTTTTGATATTGTGCTCAATTTTTCAAAAGTTAAATTAAATTATTATCTGAATCACCTATTAATTAATAAAAATTAGGCCACTTCTGTCAGTCTGCTATATCTTATTGTGAAGTTTGCCATCATAATACCATCTTGTGATTTACTTGTTTATTCCAGTACTGGATGTGTCTAATGAATTAATCAATAATAAATTAAACTAAATAACCTGATGATTAAAGTTTAATTAACCCAAATATGTTTTCATTTTCATGTGAGTTCAAATATGTGTCAGTAAATTAATCACTCACTCCTTTAATGTCGCAATTAACTTTTTAAATGTATTATATTATGCTGGAAGAATTTTTTTGGCAGATAATAATTTGAAGCACACCGATAAGATGTATCCTCCAGCGATATAAAAAAGATGTCTATGACTAATCAAATTTCAAAATCTTTGTGAGCCATAATTCAGAATAAAATTTATTTTCAATCATTTTCAAGATATTTTATAATATTTTATCTCCACATTTAATTTAAATTTTGATTCCTATGTCTTTTGCAAGAACCACTCAGAAGACATTTTAATTTTAAATAAGTAAGTACCTCTAAGACTATGTTTTCTCCAAATTTTCAATCAATCTTAAAGTAGTGCTTTATAAATTTATCTACTCTATAAATTATGTCTGTTATTTCGGACTCTCAGAAAAATATGTGACCATACAAATAGTGCTTTTTTTTTTTTTTTACTATATAAAATATGCATGTGAAGAATCATGTTTTAAACTTTGCTCTTAGATAATTTCATTAGTTGTGCGATTAATTTAATACTGCATTATGCCACCACAACTTCTAGACTGTTGATGTGATGCCATTTATCAGTATTGTAGTCTAGCGCCATCACACATGTTTCTGCAAAATTATTTAGTGACTGCTTGCAACAATATTCCACTAATCTAACTATCAAATAACGAGTAGCTCTCTGAATATGCATTGTTTTTCGAATATTTTGTATTTCATTAATTTTTTTAAAATATTACAATGATTATTTGTTTACAATTTCAAAGTTTTTATTTAAACAGTTTATTTAGAGCTTATCTCGAAAAGTTAATTTTCCATTGTATACTTTTGTATTTATCTGATAAAGGATTTATGTAATAATCAATAAAAGTCTAGAAAGTTCTGCTTATCAGTGATTAATTGCTTATTTATAATTAAGAAGCTAAAATTGAATATTTGTTATAAAAAACTAATTAGTGTTAATTACAGAAAAAAAAAGTTTTCTTTTGTGATAAGATAAAAGTGATTTTCAGTTAGAAGAGTGCTAATGTAACACTGACTAACAAAGACTAAGACAAAGTTATTTTACAGTGTGGGATCAAGCACAATGCTAATAATCTGAAAATTACAGTTATCACAGACTCAACACCTGTAGCAATATCACTTCTTTCCCACATGTAGTCAAGATTGCTGTTATGCTGTTTATTTTCACACAAAGTATCAACACTAATTGAACCAATCCAGATTAACTTGCTGACTTTTATTCTCTATTTATGAAAAAACGGGATACTATTGGATAATAATAATTTTTATTAATCATTCATTAGACTGAATGGGTTTCTGAGTCAACTATGGGATAGCTATGGAAAAGAATAAATTTCATCATATTTAAAAATAAAAAACATCAAAGTAAAAGTTCAGATACTACTATAAAATGCTAATACTTATCTTCAGATTATTAAAAATCACATTTGGTGGATAGTTCAATGAAACTTTGCAATGAATTAAATCAAAAGTTACCATCATGGTTTTATTATTTAAATTAATGAATAATATTTCTGTAATTTTCACTACACACATGCAAGGTAGGGACTGGTTTCTATCTACTTTTAATACCGTGTGGAGGAGTATAATCATAAACATATGATCAAAGATGTTTGATCTCAAAGATGCACATTTCATGCTGAATCAGCATTCATCAGTTGGCCCCGATCCCAATCTCTTAGATATGTCTTTATTATTGTTCAGTATATATATATAGGGATTACTACAGTGTTAAAGTTGTGAGGGCAAATAAGTTTGACAATTATCATTTAAACTGAATTAATTCTCTATCTATATGTATTGAACAAATGATAAAAATGTGTAAGAGATTGTGATCTGGGCCAACTGCATCTAGAGGATTACATATCTTTTTCACATGTCTTTGGCCATATGTTTATGATTACAGTCCTCCACACGGTGTTAAAAACAGATAGAAAACAGTCCCTATCTTGCACGAGAGTGGTGTAGTGAAAATTACATTACAAAGATATTATTCATTAAGTGTATAATCTTTTAATCTAATGAATGACTAATAAAAATTATTAATAATTTTATTACAAAAAAAAAGCAAGTCAGAAGTCACATGACCTAATTTAATAAGCTTGTGTTTACACAGGTTGTATATAGAGTTTGCAAAATAAGTTCTTAACAAGAGCTTATTTTGCAAGCATCTATATATAATAATAGTTTTATTATACTTAAAATCTCCAAACACTCACAGGCAAGGTTGAATAAAAGTATTCATTAACAGAATTCTAGTTGATATTTAAATTATTATTTTAGATCTATTATTTGCAATTTTGCTTTATTGCAATCTTTTTAAGCAAAGAAAATGTTGCAGATAAAAACAGATGTCGCTTCAGTATTACTAATATAAAAAATTAATACCAACATATCTTCTTCAGGATTTTCCCCATTACTTATAATGATTTTCAATTAGAGTGCAGAAATAATAGGATGTCGTAATGTCAATACAAGGGTGCATAAAATATAGTGACAACTAGCATCAAAACACTGTATACATATATTCTTCAAAAGTAAAAAAAAGAAAGAATCTAATAGAACAAGAGAAATTAATTGAATTAAGAAATAATGGAAATTTAACATTAGAATATAAAGAAATTTAAATTGATATGTTCTGCATTAAATAAAAGATTGTTTTCTTCACATTGCAAAGTAAGTTTTAAAATAATATTGCAATATTTTAGACTAATTCATATGAATGAGGCTTTTCTGCATTAACAGTTATTAAAACTACAAAAGAAACTGAAATCAATTCAGAAGTGAGAACTATCTTTTTAATATTTAAATTAAGATTTGAAAAGTCTGCAATTGAGTCAGACATAAATTCAGCATCAAATCAATTTTTTATGCTTAATTTTATTGTAATTATTATTAACTAATTTTGCTATTAAATATAGAAACTATTCTGGGGATATTGGATAAGTAGGCACTAGATAGGGATTTTATGCACAAACCTTTTGCATCCATTGATTATTCTGGCTTGCACTGAGTGGCACTACTGTATGGAGAGTTTTGCTTGTTTTAATTAACAGCTTGAGCAAGCATAAGAAATGATGATCATGTGATGTTTAGTGGTATAAAGATTATATTTTTATAATCATTTTATTGAAAGAATTGTACACAGTTTTAATGAATTATTATGTATGATAAAGTATTTATAATATAAACAAAGAATTATATGTATTATATAAAAAAAGTAAGAGTAACACAAAAAATTACCAAATTGAAGGATCATTACTTGGAAAATATTGAGAAACAGTGCATTCATTAGAAGCCAACTAAAAATGAGAGCGGGTGTTCTAACTCAAAAAAAGGGGGGCAAGGAAGAGAGACAAAAAATTAAGTACATTAGTAATAACTATAGAAGCCAATCCATGGAATATGCCCATATGTTATCAATATTGATTCAAGAGTGTTTATTTGACAAAATAGAATTATCAAAGAAATAAAAAATTTAAATATAAAAATATATGTTTTATAGTAATAAAAATTAGCAATGATTATTGATGAATAATATATATATATATAAGATCTCATATAGTGAATTTTTGCCTAATATGACATAGAGTTTGAATTCAGATTGTATAATATATATACTTTTTAAAAAAAAAAATTATAAATATGTGCAGAATTTCTCTTCCAGATAGAGGTATAATAATAGCTAATCTAAATAGCCACTCATTATTGGTGGATAAATGAATATTTAATTTCTTAACTAAAAAGTAAAGAAAAAAAAAGCTCGTCACTCTGAGTTCAGTAAGTTTTGTTCTCCCATTTCCTATCTCTTTAAAAAACAAGCTGTTGGAGAAGACTTTGCACTAACAACTTTATAGATTCCCGGGAATAAGGGCCATACTTGGCATAATAATAAACATTTTAAAGAAAAAATGATTTGCATACAAATTCAATCTGCCTTCAAGAAAACTCAGATGATGTTTCAATAAAGAACTATTGGGCAACTGAAAAGAAAGACCATGATAGTTTTGGATTTAATAATTCAGCATTCTGGATAAAGTCATGAGCAGCCTATCCATGTTCTCTTACCATATGAATAATCACAAAGTAATAATAGTTGTAATAGCAAGAACATTGAAAATGGGCCTAAAAATTTCCCCTCTTCTGTTTCTTAAAGGTCTCAAAGAAGAATCAAAGAAGTCTTCTTTCAGTTAATAGGGAGCAACTTTTTGCAGGCTATACTATATAGATAAAAATATTGAAACTATTTATGTACTTACTTAGATAATTTTTAGCTATTTAGACAAATAATTAATTAAAACTGATATGGCATGATTTTAGTCTGCAATTGGTCTGTTTTAATTGGTTGTTTGCCTAATTATATCACAACTGAAGATTATTTAGAAGACATGGAAATTCTCAGTATAATTTCAATATTTACATACATATAGTTAAATTATTTATTCAATAAGGTTTAAACCAGACTACTAATAAATTCTCATGTAAAAAATTCTTATTACTTTTGGCTTGCAAACATTATTTTCCAGCTGGTTAAAGAACCATCTGGTGGCATCCCAATATAATGAAGCATCCATTTTTTTAAACATCAAACTTTAGAAACATTAGATATTAAAGCATTAGAAAATTATGATACAGTCATATTAAAGTGATTGGTGGAATTCTGACATATGAAAATTGGTAAGAGTTGATTACATGTGAATTTATTGATTGGCTGGTTTAAACATGATTAGATGAATAATTTTTTTATATAATTATTAGTTTAGTGTTATCACATTTAATTTTATTATATAGTAGATCATTAATTGATATTAATTAATATTTAAGACCATAATCTGTGGTCATTTTCAACTATGACTTATTTACTGTAACACTCACTGGAAAAGTATCTGAATCTAAAATATAAGATTCTTGGATCAATTCTGGTTCTGAACTTCAGTGATCAAACTTATGAACTCCCAAGCAATAAAATTATTTGATTATTTATTTATCATAATGTTTTAAGAAGAACATATCATAATTTATTCAATCTTTCATATCTAATGCACCCGAAGTTTGATATACCATAAGCTAACTGATAGCTTTGCAGCCATATGAAGAATAATATGTGTAAATCATCCAAATTATTGATAATCTTGCTATGATATCAAAGTGAATAAAATTTGTTAGATATGAATTTATTGGCTAAATGATTTAAAATTTTGTTAGATGAACATTTACTTTAAGTATATATACAGTTGTCCTTCCAAATCCATAAAAAAAATTTCTGTGCCATGTCAAGGATAATAAAAAATCATGGTTCATAATGAACTATATAAAATAGATATTTCATCATGCATGCATTTTTAACATGTATGTACAATATGCACACACACCTTTAATAAAATTAACTGGTAATACAGTTCATGCATTCATTTTCAACCATTATTGATTCATGGAGAAGTTGGTCCAGTTTCTCCTATCTGTTCCCCATAGCATACCAGCAAACTTCCTTATTTCATTCATCCATCTCACATATGGTCTCTTTTTAGATCTTTCACAGTCTCTTGGAATTCAGTTTAAGACTTCAACTATCCATATATTATTTCTTCTAGTAGTATCTTCAATCTTTCAATAATGTCCATGATACCTGTTTGTTCTTTTATCCATGTATTTGATATTTAATTCTTCCTGTTATTCCTAGCATACATCTTTCCATAATTGATTGACTGGTCTGAAGTCTATATTCATCTTCTGTTAAATGTTCAAGTCTCAGATCCATAAGTAAGAACTAATAAAACACATTTATTAAAACATATAGACACATTTCTTTTTAATATTAAGTTATTTCTACCAGAAGCAGTTCATCCTAGCTTAATTTTATGATTAATTTTAACAATTATTGTTTCTATCTGTAGTAATAATCTTTTGGAGATATTTGTAGTTAACTTTCTTCTAACTCGTCATAAACAATCTTTATTTTTATCTTTTGAGGAAATTCATTGAACATTAGACTTTTTAGCATTTATCTTTAGTTCTTTTTTCTTACTTTCATCTGATGACTCCAGGTATATGAAGAGTGTCTGTATTTCAAATATTACTGATAACACTAACAACATTTGCTGCATTATTTGCAAAAACAACTACGTCATCTGCAAAATCTAAATGACTTCGTCAAGCGTTGGTGGCCTAGAGGTTAGCATAGCTGCAAGCAGTTGTCCCGGGTCCGCTGGCCGACACTTTGACATATGAAAAAAAAAAATCTAAATGACTTAAATAATCTCCATTTACTTTTATTTCATTAACTTCTTATTTTAATCAACAAAATATTTTTTGTAAAAAGAACAGGTTCAGTTAATATTTACAAATTAAGAATTCTAATTGTAGTGAGCTACCAGACTTTTTTTAAAAAGTCTAATACAGGTAGTTCTATTTAAATAAAGAAGCAAAAAGAAGTCATTGAAGAGCAAACAATACTTTTTCAGTTTTTTAAAAGTAGATTAAATTGAATTGATAATATAAAAGAAAGAGATAACCAGTTTTTAAAGTGATCTGCATTTTAAGTAAAAAATGAAGAAATAATCGTAAACATTGGCAACTTTTAGATTTCAAAGAAAAAAACATTCCTCAACTTAAATAATTGTCTTTAATTTGATGTAATGTGAATACCACCATTTACAAAAAGAAGATGTCTTAAATTGATTACTTACTTATTTTTTTTATTAATTTCTAATGATTTACATTTTTAATCAATATTTTTTTTGGAATTGCTGATAATTAAAACTATAGTTAAAGAGTTTGCAGCTACAGATGGGTAATGAATAGTAATAGCAACTACTGCTAAATGAATATGGACATTCCAATTACCCAATAAAAAAAAAGAAAAGAGAGAGGTAAAACTACTCTAGACATGAATTTTGTGATGGTAATGTAAACCAATCTTTTTTTTTTTCTCCATGTGTCATAGCAGCGGCCGGGAAGCGAATCCGCAACCCGGGCAACTGCTTGTAAGGCAGTCACCAATCTTTGAACCACAAATTCATCTATATATAAAAAATGCTGGTCCATTTTTGGAGATCGCGTACTAAATTAGCACGCCGTTTAGATTGATTTTATAGCAAAATTTAAGACCTAACAACTTTTAGTGTGTCTGATTTGAAATTTCTAGCTAATTAATACCTCTTTTTTTCCTAATCCCAAAAAGACTTATCAGAGTAATATAAGTTAGATATTTTTATATATTAAAAAAACTTTAATTTCTGCCTTTGGTACGTGCTTATTCATTTTTAACATTTTCATTTAAGATAATTTATATTTGCTTTAAGTAAATAAGGTTTTTCTAATTTTTGAATTGACAATTAGATCTGTATGATGAGATGAACTGATATTTAGTTGTTTTTTTTAAGCTACAAGATTACAACTCCATATTTTATTTTTCAATATAGAAATCGGTGATTGCATAAATTTTAACAAATCTTAGTTTCAGATTTAACTAATAGAGGACACTGGTAATTTAAAGATAAAAATATAATTGCGAGTTCTAAATAATTAATTATTTTCCATGATAAAAATAAAAAAATAATTAATTATATCGAATGTTTTTAACCAATATCCAGGAAACTTTTTTGTTGTCATTTACCATTTTTTTTCTTTACTAATATTATTGATTCTCATGTAAATGTGTGTTTAATTCGAAGTTGCTTAATTAGATTACACTTATTTAATAAAAATGATAGTTTCAGTTGAGCATGTGGATTATAGATCAGTCTATACCGATATTAATTTATTTGGCAATAGTTGATTTTATAGCATCATACCCTGTAAGCTGAAAAATATACATACTGGTTTTCCAATACCTTTAGTTTACATTCCCAATTTATCAAAGAGCAGTTCTTTATATAAATCTTTTAAGATAGTTATTCAACAATATAAATACTGTCATATTAATCGATACATTTTCTGTTGTTCAGAGCCTTGAAATGCATAATAATAAATTATCTGATGACAAAGTCCTTTCATTAGACCTCTATATCTTTTCTCTAATACTCATAACTCTTTACTTTTTGTATTTATTTTAGTGTAGCACAGCCACATGGCTAAAGTATAATAATTGACCCAAAATTATAATACTAGTTTTTAATGTAACCATGAGAAAATACTAGTGTCTTATTAGCTTTATTTTTTATAGACAAAAGGGAGATGAATGAATTTAATATTTAAGATATGCATGGAAAAATAAAAATGAATGGGCAATCAAATATATTGATAGTAAATCAATTAGAAAGTGAAATTCATCACCATTAGTATGACTAATTAAAAAAAAAAAAAGAAACAAAGAAAATCAAAAACCAAAAATAAATTTAGTGATAGCTACAAACCAATATGTGAAACACAAATACACTAGCATGATCCTTGAGTCTAATTATTTGATATTTTCTATCTGTCTTCAAACTACTTTTGCAATAAACTTTATTTCTGAAATATTTTAACATATCTTTCCATCTATTCTTTATTATGTAATTCTACATTGTATTCTATTCTCAGCTATCACATTACTTTTTTTTCGAGCAGATTTGAGATAATCTTCCTGCTTTTCCCATGAAAAGCATAGGTAAATTTATAAAACACTTTTTTAAAGAAAAACTGTTACAGTTCATTTGCTTCACTAATATATCAAATGATGAGCTTTTATACTAGTAAATTCTATATCATCACATCCATAAAGTTGAGAGATCTTATCAATTGGTCTTATGAGTAATGCAATTATATTTTTAAAATTTTACAAAGCATTATAAATGAAATTTCTCTAATATCTTCAAGCTACATTGACAGGAGTTCCCAACTCTCTATTCTATATAATAAACTGAGCAAAATGACCAACTTCATACAATTAATTTCATTGCATTAGTTATATCATGATGATAAAATACCCTATTTTTATTCATTAAATGCTGTGGTACCCCATTGGAGTTTGGGTTCCATCTCAATAGCCACATCTACTTTTCTACCTAAAAAGTTACCAAGGGAACTTAACCTGATTGACATTGGTTAAGTTAAAGTAATAAGTGAATGGTTTAATAATCAAGAAATTGTTAAGAAGTTTTGGCATAAGAAATGGCAGGGTTAGACTGCAATCCATTGACCTTGATCTCCAGAGCCTTCAATTCTACCACTGTTCCAAATCATGTAGGGCAAAGGTAAAAACAATTGAATGGTTTGTCATTTGGAAATTATAGGTTTGGGTATCAGAAATGACGGAGCCAAGCTGTGATCTATAAACCTTATACTCTCATTTCATCAACACTACCACTGCACTAAACGACAGAGTATTCTTTAAATCAACAATTGCACATGTTAAAGGTTACTTAAAAATTTTCTTCTATCTCTAATTAATAAATGATGTGAGCATTTTTGAACATTAGTTATTAAACCAAATTCCTATCTTTTGAACTGATAGTAATAGCACAATTGTCAAATAATCTGTAAATTTAAAAAAGGTTTCATTTAACAAGACTAAAAATGAGAAAATATTGCATACAAAAATTAGAGCAAGGTTTAAATATATAGGGAGATTTAATAATAAAAACTATATAAAAAGCAAAAGTTAAGAAATTAGCCTATTTTTTCTGTAATAGGAATTTGAATCTTATGGAAAGGAATGACTATACGAGTTCATTTAAGAAAATTATATATTATACATATTGAGATGGATAGGGATCTATCTCAATCTTTTAAAATATAGTAGTTGGCAATTGTGAATCAAATTCAAATTTCATAAATTGAATTAAGGTTTATATACATAATTTGTATTATATAAGCACACATTGATAGAAGTTTGAATCAACTTAAGTCAATTTTACTTTAATTTTAAGAAAATACAGAAACTTATTTTAACTAAATTTATTAGTTTTTAAATTTGTGTTATAGGAATAAAGCTAGATTAAACACTAATTTATAAAACTTTTTGCTCAATTATTTTGTATTATTAATTAAAATTCTAAAAAAAAAAACAATTGCTTTCAAGCTTTGTTCAGTTTTGAAAATGTTTAATTAAATATTTTAGAGATTAAGGTGGCTATCATCTAAAAACAGGTGGACTTGTTTAATTAAAGAATTGTATAAATATGTAGGCTGATATATAATGAATTTTTGTAAATATAAAAAATTAAAATTATTGCTTTGTTTAATTAAAGAATTTTGTAAACATTTGGGCTTGTTAACTAAAAAAAAAAAAAGTATTTTGCAAGGGGATAATATAAAAAAAGACAGTTCAGAAAATAATTCTTTTGAATTTTGCTTTTGGTCTGTTGTCTGCTCTGCTAATTGCTATTTCCACAGAATGTTTGCTCTCCATGATCTATAGGCAATTTTAAATGTCTATGAGTAATGGTACAGCTGCGTAGGCATTTATGCCTGATATTCTTACCAGTAAACTCTCATATTATAGGTCAGGGATTGGTAATCTAAGGAATGTGTGTAACACAAAACAATTATAATGGTATTGATTGAATTGAAATAGTAGAAAATATTAACACATGCATTTGAATTATCAATGTTTTGCATATGTGACTCACATGTAAATGGAAAGCATGATTCAGTTTGTTTTTTTATAATAAACCTATGCAATTTTTGTTATTTTCAATAAAGAGCTAAGCTGGAAAAAAATATTTTTTTTTCCCAAGGAAATTAATTTTGTCTGGATTTTTTAAAATGGTCAATTTACCTTTGATACTTTTATATGCAATTGCAAGTTTAGGATAAATTTATATTCAGGCAGATTATATTAATTCATTTGAAAAACTTCTATTCTTAATTATATAATAATACATTTTAAGTTTTGGTTTGTATACTTGAAAAAAAAGTTTATAGTGATAGTGGGGTTAATGTGTGAACAATGTTTGCAAATACATGAGACTTGATATCTCAAAGAAGTTAAAAATCATTATTTTCTTTTAAATGTCTATTGTGTAATTTCAAACAAATTTCTCATAGGCAAAAATTCCAAATATCCAGTTTTAAAGAAAAGAATAAATGAAAAACTTCCAATTTGGAGTTGATTTTTTATATCACAAAAATGAATTTCTTTGAAATATTTCAATGCAAATTATAATCCTATTTTATATAAGTCTCTTAAATAATAATATATGAGTTTTTGATTATTATTATTTTTTTTTAAAAATCCCTTTTTTAGTTTATTAAAATTCATTCATCAGCTTTTTAAATTAAAAGTATTGAAAGTTAAATGCCCTTTGCTAATTCTACATTATTGTACATTAATCAGCAATTTTAAGTATATTTTTCACATAGATCCCATGTATTTTAAAATATTGAATGATCTATAATATAAGATCCTGTTATAATATGCTTCAAAAGTATCTAATAAATAATTTTGAAGCCCATTATAACTGATCTAATTTTGATACTATATATAAGATTGGTAGAAAAATGTCAGCATGTGGAATATCATTGTGACATAGGTTTGGCACAACACCTTTTCTAGGTTATAGGTCTAGTGACACCCCATAGTTGGATATTTGTGTGCCTAACAACGGCCATTACAATATGAATTATTGACAGGTTTGGATAAAATTCAAGAAAAAAATGGTAAAATATACTTAAGAGGATAATCATGAAAATATACACGAAATGAGGTGATGTTTTAATATGAGAATCACATTTAAATGGTTTATATAACAACTATTTATGAATAGAAATAAAATAGTTAAAATAATATTTAAGTGGATTAATTGGAAAGGATCTCAAATAAATTGAATAGATAATGAATCTTATATATAAAATCCCTATTTTCTCTGTTGTCTGATTGGAGAATGTATGAATTTTTGTCCAATGTCAAGTATCAAATTCACAACCACTACATTTATGCAAAGTAATTCTGCCATTAATAATATATACTTCATTATAAAGGTTCCTAATCTGCATAAACAGCCACTAATGCCAATTCATAATTCAGTGAGTGCTAAAAGCAAGCTGTGCTTTCATGGTCTGTCAGTCCCCTAATATAGCTCAGATGAAAGACATACTCAGCAATGTTTAGTAAAAAAACAACAACATATATTTACATTAGATCTTTAAAAAAATCGTTAAAGCAACCAATTATATATATATAATACAAAAATATTACAAAAACGAGCTCAAAGGTTGGCATTTTTGTATTCTGACATTAATAAATAATGATTACTAATAAAGCTAAAACAAACTTGTTTGTGATGCTGTCAAAAAAAAAGATATTCAAAAGGCAGTCTAGTAAATATATAATTGCATATTAACATTGTCAAATATAACAAGTATATTAAAAATGTAAATTTTAATTTAGATATTAAAATTCGGAAATTTATTTATATAATATTGTTTTAATTTCCATAAAATCTTAAAATTTTTTGTTAAAGCAACTAATTATTACAAAAACAACAGACTGAAAGCCCAGAGTTTTTGTATTCCATTGTAGTGATGGTCTTTAAAGCTGGTATATAATTCTCACATTTAAAATTTTTTAATTTACATTAAGTCTTTAAAAAAGGCAACCAACTAAAAAAAAACAGTCTTCATAAGGTCAGGCAAATCTGATATCAATATAAAAATCAAAATGAGAATTCAAGAGAATATTAAACTTATAATGTGTTAGAAATTGATATAGAAAGTTTACAAAAAAAAATAGTAAAATGAATGCATGTTATATAACAAAACCCATTAACACGTTATCACATTAAATCAGAGGATATTTATGATAACAGAAAAGGAACTGAATTATTATTTAAGGCTAGAACAGCAAGTCACATGATCACCACACATCATGACTACCATTCTCTATAGTAAGAAATGGAAGAAACCTTTTGTCATGTAAGGCAAATGATATGGGACAGAAAATATCGATCATTTATTAGGTGACAGTTTCAATAAAGATATAGAAAAAAAATCATAACCATTCAAAATTGATTAAAATGTTTAAATATCTTAGTAGTTTTATAAGTAGAAAGGTGGATTTAGATGTTGAGATATAGTATAGATTCCAATGTGCTGCTGCTGTTTTTAACAAATTAAGAGTATTGTATTACAGGGAAATAATTGTTGTAAATAATCGTATATAAATGAAACTTGCATTAGAAATGTTTAAGGATGCTCTGTAAAAATACAATAGCATATTTATATAACCAATAAAGTTCTTTAATTTTTGGATGTAATACTATGGAGTCCACTATTATAAAATCACATTTTCATTGGATTGGATATGTAAAATGAAAGAATAATACGCGTATTTTATGGTGAACTTTACATCGTTTTCATAAGAGAAATTGGCCCAATCTATGTTATAATGATTATCTAAAAGAGATTCTAAAGAAGTACAATGTCAACTGTTTCCATTAGTAATATAAGGAAGCGAATAGAATATATTGGAGAGCTGCAGTTAGATAGTGTTGAGTACTTCAGGAAGAAAAGTTTCTGCTCAAGAAATTAAGACAACATTGAAAAGCATAATGAATATGTATTCTATAGTGGATATGTTTCAGAAATTAGTTTGTATAGTTATCACAAAACTCATTTCTAGAGCAGTTTCTTTCTTTTGGAGTTAGAATGATCATATTCAATTATGAGTGGCTGTTTATTAATATTATAAAAAAAAAAGTGGAATATAAGTGAAGAGAAACAGTGTAATAAAAAAAAATGGATGGACTTTTTAGGGCAGATGAACAATGATACAGAAATTAAAAATGGCGGAGAAACAAAAATTAATTGATTTAGTGCTCAAGTTCATAAGAATCTCAAGCATGGGAAATGAGAGCCACAATCCATAGATTTTAAACTCCAGACACAACTCTGTCACTACAGCAACATGAAGATAAAAATTCCAAGTTTATGAACACATAAATTAATAATAGCTAACACCTGTTATATATGTAAAGATACACAAAGTAACATTGTATTACATGAAAATTTTTGAGTTTATAAAATTTTTGATATTAGCATTGACTTGATTTTAAAAAAATGCAGATTAAAAAATAGATAAATTGTTGGAAAAACTATATACCACGTATCAAAATAATAAAAATATACTAGATAATTAAAAGAATGCAGTATTGATAATTAAAAAAGGAAATTATACTTATCAGTTTTTTTTATCACTTCTATATAAGATACTTAATAAGATAATCAAAACCCATCTTCCGACAACTTTGGACTCAGAACTAACCTAGAGCATAGTATTTCATATTCAAATATTAAGAATATTAAAGATAAAACCAAGTTTTGGATTTGTAGTTTATGAAAAGGGATTTGATTCTATAAAGATTTCTAGTGATTAAAACTTTAGAATATCAAAATATAGACTTTCAATAGTGCCATTTTTTTTTTATCAAAACACTAGCGGGGGTAGTCAAGTTACGTGGTTGGATAAAGAATTTATATCAGTATACTTGTACAAAAGGTGGGATGATTGTGTTAGGAGGATTGTTGAGGTTATAGTGGTAAAGAATGGATAGACAAATAGATGCATTAATAAACAATATGGAGTTGGAGAGATAGAGAACTAGTAAGGAGAGTAAAAAAGAGTTTAAATATATGTAGAAGTACAGAACATTAGGTGCAAATTAATTTATGATAATAACAAGGAAAGTAGTTTCCTCTTTAAGGCTCAAATGGGATCTTTAGCAACAAGGGAATATATACATAAATGGAAAAATGTTGACTTAGTCTGCAAGTTGTGTAAGGAAGGCATAGAAAATATTAGTCATCTGTTAATTGAATATAAATGCCTGAAAGCAGAAAGGGTATAAATAATGAAGTTGTGGAAGAATAAATATAAACAAAGTGATTATAGAGAAAGTAGGTTATTGGTTTTTTATGCTGAGCTTGGAAAAGATAAGGTGGATTTAGATATAAAGGGCATGGAGTTGACAAAGATTATGCTGTGGAAATGGGATGGAGCAAAATGTGGAAAAACTTCGGGTGGGAAATGGAAAGGGAAGGTAAAGTAGCTAACAAGTTTCTCTGGACATAGTTGCTGAGAAATTCCTGATTCCATATAAGGAGAAGTCACAATGCATCACATCACATAATAATAAAATTAAAGCTGATAAGTGTATGTATGGTGATTCATCTCAAAAAAATTTTTTACAACAGTTTTACAAAAAATATTTTGATTAAAATGGGGTCATTTACATTTTACAGATGCTGTCAGTTTTCACAAATAATGATTGAAGAAATGTTACAAGAACAATTAGAAGAAAATACAAAAATAAAACTAAAGATAAATGATAAAAAGACTAAATTAAGGTTCAATGTTACTGAATTACATCAAGCTAGCAATTACATTCATCTTCATTGGATTTTGATAGTAATGAAAATATAAGATAAAAGTAGATGTGAATAAAATGTTTTGATGGAAATATATTGATAGTAAATATAGCACACACACACATATATATGAGGTAAAATTGTAATAAATAAAATTGTTTTTTTTTTTATATGGCAGATGAACAATAATACAATAGATAAATTAGAAATAAAATAGTGAAAAAAAGGAAGAGGATTTGAAATACAGTATTTTAAATATTATATATGGGGGGTGTATTAAAAAGGAGTTGATTGGGGATTCTTTTTAGGGCACATGAATAATAAGAGAAAATATAAATAAAATGGTGGAGAAAAAATTCTTGAAAAATGAGATTAAAAAAATAATCAAATGGTTTACTCCTCAGGAGTTTATAACACCAAAAGATCAAGAGATCTTGAGCTCCAAAGTCCATAACTTTATAATTGTGCCATAGAAATAGAAAAACCAGAAATGAAAAAAATTTATGAATATATAGTACAAATAAATTAATATTGGTTTTTAAATAAATGCATCTTATTTGTGCTTACTTTTAAAGATCCAAGACTTGAATACTTCTGAATTGAATGTAGATTTTAACATAGTTACATATTATTTTTGTGTGTAATGCTAAATGAAAAAATGACATATATCTCATGGATAATCTAATTCGTCCATAATTATTTAAATAATATATATATATATACAATATTATTAACACTTTCTTTTTCTAGAAATAAATACACACATAATTTAACTTGAATACAATTTAGTCTTATACAACAGACAATTTGATTTGCTGGACTTACCTAGACAATCACTATTGATTTCTAGATTTCACATTATCATGTTGAATACCGAGATAATACACACATAATTAGTACATCAGTATATATGATGAAACAACAGTTTAAAGGTGTTTGTTAATATATTAGAATAGTTATCTGTCTTCATGGACAATGCAAAACACTATGGACATTGAACTTATTGATGATGATAAGTGGATCAGTTATAAATATGCTTTACTATGATAAAGAGAACTGCATTTGATATAAACATTTTCTTGGAAATTATTAGGATCTGTTTAGTTATTATTTACTGTAATATATTAAATGTCACATGTACATTTATTGCTATTTTCTTACAGTTTAAATATATTACTTTTATAGTGATTGTGCTTTGGTTTATATGCCAAATACATTATTTTTAGTTTGTTTTCTGTAATTTAATTTCTTATGGATTTACATTTGGCATCATTAATAAAACATTATTTAGTTTGATATTTATTGGTTTGATTGCTAAATATATTATTTTTATGTTTCTTTTCTAAATATATTTTCATTGTACGTATTTCTTTGAATGATTTTCTTACACAAAAGATCAAACTTATAGTTTTTTCTTTGATCATTGGCATATGGCCCATGACATCATCTGGCAGGTAACTCATAACTTTAGTAGCATCTATACAACATACATAAACTTATAACTAAAATAAGACAGATATCTAACTTTGATATTTAATATTTTATTTTTGATGCAAATAGTTTAAAATCTATCAAATATTTTCATAAAAATGAATGGGAGAAAAAAAAAGTCCTATATTATTTCTTATGGTGGTGTGGATGTAATGAAAAACATCACTACATGGAATATTTGTGGCCCTGATTTGCATACAAATAATACGAATATAAAGAATTAACCTTCATTACATATTTTATAATGTTTTTTTACAATTAAAAAAAAAAGAGAGAGATAAAAAGAATAACAATGTAAATTAAGGTGGAGGATGATTTATACAATATTCATAAAAAGTATGTTTCAGGGATAATAAAAATATTAATAAAAAATAATAATAAACTGTTATGGCAAAGTTTTTTTTTTTTCTTAATAAAGAAAAATGAATAAACCGTACATGATTCTAAACAGCAGAAATAAAACATTTTATACAATAAAAGTGACACTGAAATCACATCAATTCATTAAAGATTCTTCAATACTTTATCAAAGTATCATTGAAATAATTTTTTTTTAAAAATTTATACTTACTAACTTCATGATTTAAAAATATTTATCAAATATAAAAACATGAATACTTAAAATTATGATTGATAAATGGCTTCAGCGTTCACCAGACATCATGAACTTCAATTTTTTATAGTTTTAATATGGTTGCTTTTCAAAACATATTAAAATTACTTCAACAACAGAAGTAGCGACTTAGTTTCATTGACTATGCTGGTGTTTATTTCTTTAAAAAAAATTAAATTTTATAATTTGATCCCCAAATTTCAAATTTTTTTAAAAAAACTCTAATTAAAATGAAAATGATTTTTAAAAAAAGTTTAAGGATATAAGTAAAATCTCTAACTCTCTACACATAATTGTCCCAGCAGAGATTTTTACAGAAAAATAGTCATTTTTTTACGACATGCAGGAATAGTGAAAGTAGATATTTCAATTGTTACAATGTACAATACCTAATTCTACACAACTATATGTTTAAGCTGAAAATTATTTGAAATTAGATTCTAGTTAGATAAGTAAAAAGATATTACTACTTTTTGCACAGGCCAGAATACCTTTAGCAGTCACATTGTCGGGAGCTACTAAAAAAAAAAATTATCTATTTTTATGGCATAATAATTTTATAATAAAAAAATATATTAATTATAAAAAATATATTTTCTTGAATGCACTTTTTTTGTAGATTTGATCATTAATAAAGATTATAACTGGACTCTGCATGTATTTCAAAACAAATGTTTTGAATAATATAAATTTGTTCTTTATTATGTTTAATTATTACATTTTATAAAAAGCCATGGTATTTTAATATACATTAATTAATATAAATGCATGGAAGTGGGTATGCATTAAAATTGTGTGTGTATATACACGACATATTACTTGTAATATAAAAGCTTTCAACCAGTCTAAGGTGTTAAGTTTCAAGGATTCTTGTATCTATCTAATTTTAGTTTATAATATATATATTAGTTTATATATATATGAAATTGAAATCTTTTAGTGGTCATAGTGTATTAGTTTTTTGTTTTAATTGCCGATGTTTCGATGAAATGACAATCATTCTTGTCAAGGCTAAAGCTGTAATGAACTGTTTTGTCTCGAATCATAAAATTGATTGTGTATGAATTAAAAAACGTTAATTTATATACATTAAATAGGTGTCCTTTCAGAATAGAATATGAATTAACACAAATGTTTTTACTTTCATCTATTTTGCAATCAGATGATTTATTAAAATTGATTTTAGAAGAAAGATATAAAATAATTGTCTTCCATAAAGCTGGAATACATTGTATTTCATAATTATAAGAGTCTATTGAAATTTAAGCCAAAGCATTTTCAGTCTTGTGGAAGCCAATTATTTTATTGCGTTCTTCTTCTAAAATCAATTTTAATAAATCAGCTGATTGTAAAATGGAATGAAGTAAGAAAATTTTTCCTCTGGACCTACTGATGAGTGCTGATTCAGCATGAAATATGTATATTGGAGATCATTTATCATTTTCACATGTATGTGGTCATGTGTATCGGTTGTATAGGATGGAATGGATAGCTGTTGAGAGCTTGAAAGTCAGAGTTCATATCCCTTATAAATTCACATAATATTCTAAATGGAGAATCAACAATATAAATATATATATGAATGTTCTCTAATTCATGTGCAATCACAATCTTGTTATTATTTGTATTACAGTCTTAGACTTGACAAGGATGACTCTGATTTGATCGAAACATTGATAATTTAAAAACTTATACATGTTATGATCCAAAAAACATTTTAATTTCATCGCATAACTATGAAATCTTTATTATATATATATAAGCATGTTCACCTGCATGTGTAAGTATATATATATATATGTAATACAGATATGAAAATTGAATGTAATAATTTAAAATGTGCTTTTTAAAATAAAAATAATCCTGATTGATCATAAGAATTATGAAAATCTGTCAGTTTGAGTTAACTTCCGAGTAAAAGTTATTCATTATTGCCTTTGATTTATTTACAGCTTCCCAACAATGAAATTCAAGTTTATGTAAATTTTATATAATTACTACACTTATTTTCATAGAATTAGATTTTGAAAGCAATACTTCATAACATATTTTCATCATAATAAAAAAGAAGTAAGCATTCTACAATTAAAAGAATTTAAATTTCAATTAATTGGACTATTAAAAGTTTGAATACCGTTGGTTAGAACATTTTCATGGTTACTGAGAATCCTCCGTTTAGAAATGAAATCAATGTAGCAAAGCTACAGTGTACTTTTACATTAAATGTTAAATATTTTAAGATAAAAAACCAAAGATCGGTCATTACTCATTAACATAATTTAAAAAAAAAAACAACTAAGAAAAACCATAAAAATGATACTTTCATTTAAATTCTATAAATTTGATAAAATTATTCTATCTAGTGGACAGTAGTTCAAATAGAGAATTGTGGAAACTTAAAAACGCATGTAGTTTCTATAAATTATCTGAAATCTTTTGCTCGGATAATTTTGAATTTTTAGTTAACAATTTACAGATTATAAGATTATGCTGGTTATATATGAATAGAAATATTGTGGCTTAATATGAGCAGGCAGACATTAAATATGAGAATGCTGTTGGAAAATAATAAAAATATTCAAATACTTTTGAAACTGTTTTAATAAATATATGTCTAATCAAAAAAACAACAACATATATGCAGGTATCTGTCTGAAGAATTAATATGATGATGATATTTTAGATATGATATATTAGACTATTTCCATGATCTATCATTAAATGTTGAATGTGTGGAAAATTTTAAACGTTATTTAAACTTTTCAAATGCAAGCAACTGTTAATAATAATGTAAAGACAACACAGGTTAGTAGATTACCCAGCATTTGGACTGGTATTATTCTCTACTCTTCTTCAGATGTTGCTGGCCTGACCAGCAACAATGCTAGCATAGGAGTCGAACTTCCACCTTTAGATTCTTGAATATTGAATTTAAGGCAAAGCTATAACCAACTGGGCTAATCTGTCAAAGGCCTTTGATAGAATAGCTCAGTTAGTATGGGTGTTGCCTGAAACTTTGATATTCAAGAATCTAAAGATGTAAATTCGAATTCTATGCTAGCATTACCACTGGTCATCAAGTTAGCATTTTCAAAAGAGTAGAGAATGATACCATTTGAAATATTGTGTAATCTACTAACCTGTGTTGTCTTTGGGTTATTACTAGCAGGTGTTTGTATGTGAATAAGGTTAACATTTTCTAGACATTTAACATTTAATGAGAGATGATGGAAATAATCCAATATATTATCACGTCAAGTAGCTATTTTTCTATACAAAAATTACATAAACTGAACTATCAACCTAAGTTTTCTATTGGTCACCTGAAAGCAAATGATATTGATCAATCCAGGGTTTTAATAGCTGAGAAAGATGACTTCTGTTATTATACTTCTTATGGAGTTTGCAAAGAAGGAAACAAAGTAATAAGCAGTACTAAAATACTTATTAAAGAACTGTCGAAACTTAATATTCATTTTAATATTCAATGTGATTCAATGCAGTGGAAAATGTTGGACTCTGGAGTTCATGGTTCTCACATCATGGTTCCAGTTGTGTCACTTCCAGTGTCTGAACTAGGAACTAAAAGCTCCAGATCATTCTATTGTTGCATTGAGCCATGCAGTGCATTAAAATGAATAATAACTTTTGACATTTTTATTTTATTGCGTTGTTTAATTATTTGTGAAACTCCATAACTCTGACTTTCTAGGCTATCAAAAAGAGGGACTGGTCTACCATATTTTCCTTCTCATAAATTAGCAGTAAATAACTTCAGATTTATGGTTCAATATATGGTTTTTATTTTGCATGTATGATTTTTTTATAAATAGATATACCTATATTAAAACAGTTTCAAAATCTTCCGAATAATTCCACTATTTTTTCAGCAGCACGTTCATCCATAATAACTGCATGCTCCTGCTATCCTCTACGATATTCCTATTTATATGCAACTAGAATAGTCTTACAGCCATAGAATTATCTAAATAATTAATTACTTAATAAATCAAAGCTATATTAAAATTACACTCCATAGATCGTTAATTAAATTATTTAAGCAAGAGTTTTCAGAGAATTGTTAGAAGCTATATATTTTCTTTGTTTTCAGAATTCTCTTTTCAACCAATGATTCACAACACGAGTTATTTTATCAAAAGCTGTTTCCTCAATATCATTTTGTAATGATTTGAGTTTTTCAGGGGAGATGAATTGAAAAATTGATTGAAGTATTTTATTATTTGAGCTTGATATTTCAATTTTAGCTGGAGTATTAAAATCACGAATCCCTAAATGAATTAAATCGTCACCAACAAAATCTAGCATAAGACTTTTTCTGCAAAAGAGATCTATCTAGATTTCCAGTAAGCGTTGAAATAGATATTGGATATACAAGAGAAGTAGGGGATGAAATGTCATAAATTGTAGATAAAGGAGAATACATTAATTTCTATAAATTCAATTGTTTTACTTTTAATTATCAAAGATATTAATTTATTACTCACCCAAAACATATATTTACATCAAACAGTATATAAAGTTTTATAGTATTGTGGAATAAGGCAACAAATGGTAAAAATCCTGAAGAAACTGAGAAAGAATAGAAATAGTGAATATGAGATTAATAATTAGCGTCCAGCATATTTTTCTTTATTGTTTTCAGGCAGAACAATAATCAGTCATTAAAATACATTATTTCTATGAACTTAAACTTAAGTTTTAAGCTTTATTACTGTTTTCAAAACATATACAATGTCAATCTCTAAAATTAAAAATTTATTCAAGTGTAA
The DNA here is from genome assembly GCA_028023455.1 of Epiperipatus broadwayi. Classification (NCBI taxonomy): domain Eukaryota; kingdom Metazoa; phylum Onychophora; class Udeonychophora; order Euonychophora; family Peripatidae; genus Epiperipatus; species Epiperipatus broadwayi. The sequence goes on along the minus strand of JAQFVV010012504.1, from coordinate 750,213 downwards.
AAAGTTATTTGTTGGAAAAGTTAGTATTAGAATATAAATATTTAATTTTTTTTTAACTGACTGTACCAGTAGTTTTAAATTAGTTAATGTGATGATTTATATGTTTATATAACACATGCATATACAGCGCACATGGTTTCATGATATAGCAACCTATCTATCATGATTATAATCCAAATCCAGGCGAAGTGAAATCTGAAAAATTTCCCAGGATACAAGTAGATTTAAAATTTTTCTTTTTGGTAACCAATCCATAATAATACAGTTATTGATCAGAAAATAGGGTGTCTGACTATTATTAAGTAGAGTGTAATGATCCCAGGTTAATCTAGCATGATCAGATAAGCATTGTGCATACTGAAAAACAAACCCTGAAAATGCTATGTTCGTGATTTACCATTTTAGACAAACATGACCACAAGCCTCATATAGTGATTAGTGCATTTTCTCATGACCATGATAATATATGAATCTGGTTGGAACTTTAAATTTTTTCAGACAATTGAGAATTCTTTTTCAGTTAGTAAGCCACTAGTTAAACTAACTATCCATTCAATTATTGGTCAGTAGAAGGAGTATTTAATAGTATTAACAAAAGAGAGTGGAAAATTAACAAAAAGTACTCAAATCCGCATAAAATGGAAGTTGAGTAACATAGTATACAATGTCTTGCATTATTTTCTTAGGAAAGTTTCTGAAAAGGCATTAGACTATTTAAAGCTATTTGCCATTATCTTGCATGTATATTCATATATCCAGACATAATGAAAGTAACATGTACATATATAAATCTACTACTGTACATATATATAATATTCCAATAATCAACCACATTATGATTCCATACAGATGAAATCAAAACAAACTTTTTATCATAATATTGTGAACATATTATACCAAATCTTTTGACATTAGAGAAGCAGCTTCCTGTATGAAAATGGCTATAGTTCTGAAGGTAATGAAAACTGTACATTATTTTTAACTATTATAAATCCTCTCCAGGGCAAAGGTTTTTCCAAATTTAATCCAGTATCTCTAATTCATAACTTCTCTTTCTATATTATTCTGGTAAACTTCCTTCCTTATATGGTATATTTCTAGCCTCTTGCAATCTTGTTCAATAGTTATTATCTTCTTTAACCACATAGCAAACTCTTAATACATTTCAATACATGACAATGATACATGTTAATCATTCATATATGCTTTTGATCACTCCTTAGTGACCCCAAAATACATTTTATTATCCCTCATTATATGATTTATAATGTTTGTATTACAGTCCTATTTAATGTTACTGTCTCAGATTCACAAGCATCAGCAAAACTTTTAGTAATCTTTTTTTGCAAGCATGAGGTATATAATTCTAGAATTGTCCTCTAGTTTAATTCTACATTCATTTCATCATATTTCGGTAAGTATTAATACTTTTTTTTTTCAAACCATAGAAACTTAGAATATAATCCTTTATTTCAAACAATAATCTGATTTTTTTTTTTTTTTAAGTGTCATAGCATCAGCCGGGATGCGAACCCGCAACCCAGGCAACTGCCTGCAAGTGCAAGACAGTTGCGCTGACCTCTCGACCAATCTATAAATACAAAATTAAGTAGAACTAAAATCAAAACTCTCAAGTTTTTTTTTTGTGCATGAAAAATTACTAAATTCTAAATGAATTTAAAAATAATAAATGTGACATTTACTTTTTTTATGGATAATATAAATTTATATTTAAATAGGTTGAAATACTTATTAGTATTTTTTTTTCTTCAGTTGATTTTTATAGACACAATTAAGTTTTCTTGTTGGTTCAAAGTTGAGCATGGTCAACAAAATTCACTTACCTAAAAGCTTCTGCAATTCAAACTTTAAAAATTAAATCTGATACACTTTAATTCTATCTTTATGGTCCATTAAATAAGTTTACCAATATTGAGATCGGTGTTCATTAAAAATCTACAATGTACCTTTAAAATTGATATATTAGAATAAATTGTAATTTAGAAGGGATTTGAACTCAGAATTTCAAGTTCTCTACAGCTATTCTTTCCATCTTATACAACTGATAAACATGACCATGGAATGGATAGCTATGGGGAGCTCGAAAGTCTGAGTTCAAATCCCTTCTAAATTATATTAAGTTCAGTATAGACAATATACTTGTATTTAAATATTGGAATAAATTGTGGAAAAAATATTGGAAAAAATTATCAATGATGTTGAAATGTGGTCTTTGTTTATAATATTTTACGGCTTGATGAACTCAACCTGACTATGGGTGAAAAACTTACACATATAAACCACATCTGTATTTGCCTGAAGGTTTGTGGTGATGGCATTAATAATACGTTTAAAATAAACAAAAAAAGTATACTAACTTTTCTCTTCAATGATAAACTTTAATAATAAATCTTAAATGTTACTAATATTTAAGATATTGTAGAAGTACGATTCAGACATCATAGAATGCTTTCTTCACAATAAATCACAAACTTATTAGTCATGTGAGGCCTTAAACATTTATCCAATACAGTATTATGGCAGTATTGACTTACTTTCATCTTGACAAACTCATTTTTAAAATGAAAAGCGATTACTTCACATAGATGCAATTTACGCTGTGCTTTAAACATTAAGTAAAGTGATTAAAATGTGTCTTAAAAGTGTCTCTACCTTATTTAATGCATTAAATATATTTGTGTTTAAACACAAGATAAATTGTGATAATGTAAAGTAACAACTTTCCCATTTGAAAAATATAGTGCACACATAGCAATGATATGCAGTGAGATGGTAGCGAAAGGAAGGGATGCAATTCAATTCTTCATTGTGAAACAAAAATACAAAACAAATCAAATGTTTTATGAAAGTATAACTTTTAGATAATTTAACTATGTTTCATCTTTTTAATGAACTTTAAACAAATTGATTAAATCATTAAAATTTGCCATAAGTTTTTTTTTGTTGTTCATTAAAAAAGAATATGCGACCAACAAAATTTGTTTTTTTTTTTTACTCTCTATTAAGATATTGAGTCATAATACTTTGTATTAAAACGTATTTACGTTTGTCACTTTGATCTTTCCACCTTTGTTAGTGCAATAAATTGAAGACTTAAAATAATTTTGTCAATAAAGAATGAATTGTACAATATTTTCTCATTTCAAAATCACAATGTTCTAATACATACTGAATCAAAGAATAGTAACGAAATATTAATTATTCTTACTTTACTGATATCTTATAATTTTAAAGAAGTGTTTTTACTAATTTACTGTTCTGGACAATTCATTCAGGATAAAATATTATATAGTTATAAATATTTCCAATTATTATCATTCTAGTATTACCCTGTGGAATAATTTAGAAGTTATTATGGTAATTATAACGTAATCGGGCTTGGCCACTTGATGACGTTGTTGGCAGTCAAAAACAATACAATACAATGTTCGGGGCCTCGTTATATTTTTAAATCGAATCGCTGTTTTTTTTTTTGGTTATTAATTTATTGATTGCTATAACTTTTTTTTCATGCCTTTTTATTAAAAAAGTTGTTTAATTTTAATTTTGTATTTAGTAAACAACAAACTTTTTTTTATATTTTTAAATCGCTGTTTTTGGACAAAGCTGCTACTCTGTGATGTCTATTTAGTGACGTCTTTCGCTTAATTATTGGTAAATGACAACCTTTTTTTTTATTTTTAAATCGCTGTTTTTGGACAAAGCTGCTACTCTGCGATGTCTATTTAGTGATGTCTTTCGCTTAATTATTGGTAAACGACATCCTTTTTTTTTATTTTTAAATCGCTGTTTTTGGACAAAGCTGCTACTCTGCGATGTCTATTTAGCGATGTCTTTCACTTAATTATTGCTTTCTACATAACAAAGCAACTGTGTAGGGTTAGGTTTAATTTTAGGGTTAGTGTTCTGTTGTTTGTAATGCTAAAATAAAAGATATCAAAATCGTAACCATAGTCGGACAAAAGAAAGAAACTCAAACTTTTTTAAACAACAACAAACACATATAAATGTCTTATTTACTTATTAAACATGTTTATAATATGTGCTCTCTATGAAATTTACAAAAAATCGTGTATATTTTTATTGGACAGCAGAAATACTCGGCTTCTGTTGTCGGCAACTGCGGAAAAAGTTGATCGCCATCCATTTTATCAACTACGTGGTATTTCACGTGAAAACGAAATTTCACACACGATATCAGCCGAATTCTTTTTTTACCTACCCTCGGCAAGCTTTTACACCTTACACATTCTCTAAACAAGGTTGTGGCCATTTAGAAAATTACTATAAATTCATGTTTGTTAAATAAATTATAAATACAAATATTGTGTAACGTATATTGTAAAAATTTGACTAATCCAACTAAACACACATATATATCAAACTGTAAACGAAAGATAAGTGTGTGGATTCACAAAAACTGTCGCGAAGCAGAAATAGGCCATATTATTTCTGCGTTATGCATTATAAACAGCCTTCTTAATGGCTAGATGTTTTCTATAGCCGTAAGTCAGGCCTTGTAAACGGTATTTGTTAGGTGTTTTGGCGAGCCAGAACGCTATCAAGTGGCCAAGCCTGATTACGTTATAAGTACCGTTATTTCCATTAAGTAAAAAAAAATTCCACAATGATACAGGTTATTATCAATATCTTTGAACTATTCTTTTTGAAACTATATATATTTGATTCAATAAGGCTTTCATCAATGTTTACACAAGTCAAAAAAATGGCAGTATAAAAAAACGTTATCAGCATAGTATTATGAAAGCATCAGCTATATAACATTCAAAAACCATCTAGAATAAATATATGGTTGATTTTGATCATTTTTGTATAAAAAAAGAAAAGGTAAAAAAACATATAAATTATTACAGATATAAAATAATCATATTAAAAAAAAAATTATAAGGATTATTAAAGGAAGCAATCCTTCCACTGTCTCCATGGACCAACACCAATGATGCATAAAATAAAATAAAAATATTTGATTGGCTCTACTGCTTGAGAGTTCATAAGAAGTTTGAGTGCTGGAAATAGCATTCTACCACTGTGCTAAACCACATAGGACAAGATGCATAAAGATAGTTATAAAGAATTACTCAGGCTATAAAAATGTACAACATAGATGTTTAATGCTTTAGAAAAAATTAACAAAGGCCAAGAAAATGTCCTGAAAGTGCATGATTGATTCTTTTATACTGTAGTAGAGATTAACAACGTTCAAGATTTATTAAAATTAACCATATTAAATGAATTCCTATTGTATATTATAAATATTCTTAAGGTGTGTTAGGAAATTCATGATATTGATATATATTCATGTCATGACAAAAACTAAATTAAATTAAAATTATTTTATAAAAATAGAAACTTAAAATTTTTTTTTGCTATATACCATTTTCCACAATAATTATTAAATTTAATAAGCTCAAACAGTTGACATAGTAATAACGTGAAAGGCTAAAACCTTCGGCAGATGCGCTTTAAAAATGCCCACATGACAGCCAATCAGATGTAACAATGATTGCATGTGCTTGTGTTTTAAAATTAAGAGTTCCACGTGCAGTCATTTTTATATCTGATTGGCTGTCTGTGGGCATTTTTAAAGTGGTTTTAGCCTTTCACGTTATTATTATTACAATAATTATTATATGATATATAAAATACATACAAAATACCATGTCTGTAAGTAATTAAAATATTCATGTTTATATAATTTTGAGCAACTAAATAATCCCATGAACATTTCAGAAATCATGATAATTACTTATCAGGCAATATGTAAAAAAAAAAAAAAAATTAAAGAACTTATTTATTAATTCTGCAACATAAAAAATAAAAATATTCCAATGTTTTTTTTAAACCATACATTTTTTTTAATACAACCCTCCCCCCTCTCAAATTTTGCATTATTATTTATCCAATTACTTTTCATTCAAATTGCATAAAATCACATAAAACTTATTAAATTAAAATATTTTTATAGCTAATAGTTATAGTAAATCAGATTTCAAAGTTAAATGGATTTTTGAGAGTCAAAATGAAATTTTAATATCTATCAACATGATTAAAAGTGCATAAATGGATAGATTTCCCAACGAGTTTGCACAATAAAACTTGCACAGGACCACGTCACAGTATTTATTACATGAAAAACTTTTTTCAAACTGCAACCATATTCTGCAGCCTAAATCAATATTAAAAATTCATCATAATTTTACCACTAGAGAGAGCTAACAATAAATTGATATCAAAATATTTTGTAAAATATTTAATTGTATTACTGGGATTCAATCTTTGGAAAAAAAAACCCCAGATTTAATTCATTTATAGTTACATATTTTAAATTATGTATTTATAAATATGAACATATCAGTATATACACAAAGGGTATATTAAACACCATGTATTGAATGTTAAACTGAATGTAATTATGCATTTTATTAAAACATGACTGACAAACTATTGATGATAATAATTTCATAAATATTTTTAAAAAATCATTTACAAATTTATTAGAATATGAAACAAAAAAAAAAAAACTTTGCCAAATACGAGAAAGCAATGTAGTGAATGACCTCATTAATAAGAGTAGCCTTATTATCTCTGAATGCTTTCCAGCCTTTAAATTTGAAGATATAATACATCACCATTTAGCTTCAACTATTTTTTAAAAATAGTCCTGAAGCCCATACCTTATTTTACTGATGTGCATTTGGTGAGGATTGATCAACCTTCCTTGTACATATGTATCTGCTTTGTTATCAGGAATATACATATTTTCAACAATAAACCCCTAGAGGTAAAAAAATTTTTTTTTCAATTTTCATTATTAGACTTATCATTGTCATTGTTATCTAAATGCATTTCTTCGTCAGTAGTACTCCCTGAGGTTTTCCTATCTGAAGTAGGAAAGAGTTCATTTAGAAACCTATTTATAGAGTCTTCAGTGGGAAGGGATGACGAAATATTGTTTTCTTTGCAAAAATTAGAAAAAAACGTTAAAAAACTATCTTTCATATTTGGCGGCAACTCATTAAAAACTTGCGAATGTGTTGTGTTGGTACTTTCTGGAATAGAAACTTGGTTTTCAGTTGCTAATGCTACCTCAATAGGCTGGTGACTCACTGATGACGAAGGTTGTTGTGGATCAGGAAGATCTGCTTCTGCATCTACAGCCTTTTCTGATGGTTCTTGATAATTAGTAACAGACTGGTTTGCTCCTGAAATATAATCAATGCAATTTGAACTATGTGGACCTCTACAAGAACAGTTATTCCCAGAAGGTGGTTGGTTTTCAAAGGCTGTTGCACAGGCTGTTTGAGAAATTTCACCCCCTCCATTTTGATTATATCTCTGATGGGAACAAGAAAGGTTCTGACAATGAGAACTATTTCTGCAATTGCCTGAATCTTGTTGGGTACAAGATCTTAAATGAGCATCACATGGACAAGGCTGATGAGATCTTAGATAATTCAATAGGGCAGGATAGCATCCAAGTGGAACATGACAACAACTCTGAGATCTCCAATTGCATGTTTGAGGATTATCACAAGAATGATTTACCTGACAGCAAGAAGATAAATTCTGTTGAGTTGTATTAGCACAACATCTGTTTCCTGAGTTGATGCAACTTGACAAAATGTAGACAATCTGAGGCACTGGACCATTACAATGGCATGAATTAGAACTTCTAGATCTACAACATGACTGGTCACTTCTGCAAGAATGTACATTATTTTGACAAAAATGGCCATTGGTTCTACAAGAATTATTATTTCTTGGAGTACATGTTTCATTCCTAAACGTATTTTGGTCCTCATGATTTCGTAAAACTCTTTTTCGTTTTACTTTCCTTTTGATTCTTTTTCGTTCTTTAGAGGAATCTTTGTGGCGTAAGTGACTGTTTTGCATATATGAGACAACTCTAACTTGTTCTTCATGACTTACTGGCTCGTATTTTATTTTAGCAGATACAAATTGTCCAGGTGAGGTAGCTGTTTGCCTAGAAACTGAATTATTTTTTTTGGAAGTATTACTAATATGAGAAGTAGATTTAGATAGCCAGCCATTAGTGAAACACTGAAGCTGCCTTAATTCCGTTGCAGCATTTTCCATACTAATTCTTGTTTGTTTCTTGTGCATTTGCTTATGCCATAACCAACTAGAAAAGTATGTGAATTCTTTCTTGCAAAATGAACAACTATATTTTCTATTTTTTAAATTAGCCTCAGAGCTTTTTGATCCACATTGCTTATCATCATTTATTTTACTATGAGATGCTGTTATAATTTGATCTTCAGAGTGACTCTCAAGATGATTCTGGAGAGTTTCGGTGAGAAGAAACAATTTTGAACATACAGGACACCTTTTCAATTTTTTACCATGTATATCAACTTTTTCATTCATTTCCTTGGCCATCTCATTTTCCATATTTCCTAAGTTATTGTTTATCCTCGGATGTTCAATTTCAGATTCAGAGATTAATCCATTGCAGAAGAGTTCCTGAGATGACCGCAGACTTCCAAGATTATCTTCAAGAGAACTATCTGCCAGTGAAGGATAATCTTCACTCATTTCTACAAGTTCTGCTTGGACTGGAATTGTTTCTAAAGGTGAACATATCTGAAGTGATGAAGGCATTTCCCTCAAATCTGAAACTTTAAACAAAGTAAAAAATATTAGATTTCTAAACATATATATACATACAAGTAATTTCTAAATTAAAATGTAACTAAATGTTACTAAAACAGATACTTTTAGCAAAAAATGATTTGGTATCATATTATTAAATTATTATTCGGTTCAAAAATAAGGTTCTTAGATGCCAGGAAAAGAAAACAAAAATAAATAAGGATATGAATGATAGGTGTGATTTATTTAAAGAATACTTGGGGGACGGACGACATTTATTTTTGGAAAGTAGAATGTGAAAAAGAGAATTAGGATAAATTATTATGGATGGTTAGTAAAAATTTAAGTGATGAGAATGGAAAAAGTATAAATTTTATGGTTCTATTTAAGTGTTGATAATAAGAATGGAGATTATGCAGATAGGATAATGAAATTAACAAAAGAACTTTAATTAAAAAAGAATAATAAAAAAAAAAATTAGGACTAGAAAAGTTATTTGGTAATAAGGAGTGAGAAGTAGATGAATTAATATATAATGCTTTCAAAAAGAGAAAATGTTTAATTTGACTATGAGGAGCTTTGGTCATACAATCTATGCACAGAAATTTGATATGTGTATAAAGAGAACATTACTATATCCACATAAAAAAAGAGGCATTACTAATATATGTTGAACTAATTTAAAATAGTTAAAAACCATCAAACTTGTCAGTCTCCATATGATGAGGATTTAAGTCATTTACTGACCAGCTGAATTGATCATGGATACCTATCTTAAAGAAAAACCCTAAGTCTCGTGAAGAGAATTTAAGCCAGCATTCAAACATCTGGTTATAGGCATGGTAAGTGGATGCATTATCTTTGCATCTTATGACCTTTTATATACATTACAATAGGAGCCTTATATACACTAATAATCAGAGAAAACTAAAATAGGAAAATTATACAATTTAGTCAAGAAAAAAAAGCTACGAAGATTGAAGTATGAAAATTATGGATTCTGCAAGGAAAAAAAATAAAAGATTGAATGTCTTTGGGCACATTAGATGTTATTGTTAATTTTTTTTATAATAACTCAAGTCATGAACTATGATTATTATTGAATTTAAAACTATGTATAATACTAACAAGTATAGTATTTAAAAAATGTATGCACATATATGCAAGAAAAAAACTATGTATGCTAAGAAAATTCCTTACTATTGGCCACATTTTCTTTTCACAATTTTTAATTATTTGAAAAGTTTAAGAGTTTAAATCCAATTTTATGCTATAGTTAGTGTTCAATAAAGGTAATTAAAATGCAGTAAAACAATATTGATTAAGATTTATTGTGGTATGAAACGACTAAAGTAATGGGATAGGTATGTGGACTAGTATTTAGACACTTCAAAAATTTTACCCTGAATGCAAATTAAGTGTCATTTCATATATTGTTCTGAGTTTTCATTGTAAATGCTGATTGGAAAATTCTTAATAATTTGGTGCCAATGTTTGTAAGTATAATTGATTGAATTGTATTTTTAGAAATATCAATACCTGCCATGAAATTGCTTATAATATTCTTAACTGTTTGAGGTAATGTTGTTTGCAATTAAGCTTTATTGATATTAATTTACAAATCTGAAATCATATATTATAAAATATTGTTTATAAATAAATAATTTATTATTAGTTTTATTTTAATAATTATATAAAGATAATCTCACATTTAAAATTTAATTTTTATACAACAAAAATATTTTACAAAGATAAAAGAGAATATAATTTTAATTATTTTCTTTTATAATAAATTTAGTAAATTAAATGATTCACTAACCAGAGATTGATTAAAAAACAAAAATACGTCATTGCATCCAGTAGGCAAATAATTTATTTACATTTTTGATTCTAGAAACATAGATTATGCATGAGAGAACGGAGAAAATACAAAAGAAATGAAAAACAATTTTAGTGTTTGTTCTTCAGTGATTTGCTTCTTTATAAAAGTTTTCTCCAGTTTGCACTTGCAAAGAAATTTGAAGAAATATAAATTCCTTGAAGAAATAGTTGAAGTCTCTCCAAGGAAAAGAATTTAGCATTCTGATTACTAGAGAAACAAACTAAACCAGCATTGAAAGATTGTAGATTATCATAATTGTTTTTAAAGTATAGCTTTGAGAAAGTTATTCATCAGTGATAAATTATAAGATGGTTTTTGCTAATTGTTTTTCTTAATTGTGTCACTGTCATTGTCTGGAAATGTAATCATTGGGACAAGTGTATATATGACCACAAAATGTCTTATAACTTGCCTACTGTTATCTGCAAGACAAAATGTGTTCCTGAGTCGATAGCCTGCTTACCAACCAAAGATCTGTGAAAAAATAAAAATTGCTCAATAGATTAAAATAAAATTGATATAGTGAAGACAACTAAGCTTCAAAGAAATAGAATTCATCCAAATGATTGAAAATGTAATAGATGACCCTAAAATAGTTACAGTGAAAATTTGATAAAGTCTTAACTTTCATTATATCCTTATTAATTCAAATATTTCATTTAGTTAGTAACACATTAATTATGTGTAAATTTTAATAATTTTCTTTCTCTCTCTCTCATTTTTGAAAATTTTGTAAAATTCCCATCTTTCTCCATTCAATAACATATTTTTATATTATTATGAAATATTAAATAAAGTAAATTTTTATTTCATAAAATGTGTATATAAATAACAAACGATTGCAGTATGTACATATATCATTTAAGAGGTTAAAGGGGAGAGGGTGAATAAAGTATCAAACCAAACTAGAGATATGTGCAAATAGGCACATAATGTTGAATAATGTTTGTACTTACAGATGAATGCATCATATAATGCTGACTCAATGTTTTGTTTTGTAATAAAATGTGATTTGTATATCATAATTTGTTAAATCATTAAAATTGTTATTTTATATTTAAAAAATAGTAGCTGCATCCAATTTTTATTCAAGACTCGACCTAAGGCATTGCATATACTTATATGTGGGCCATCAAATGTATAGAAAAGAATTCCCAGTAAGTTGTGTTAGACTGTAGGTAAGTTATTATTATAGAGCAATTGTTTCAGAAGTAGTACGAATAGACAAATCAGACCGTCAAATCCAGAAAATGATATCAGAAGGTATAGAAATATTCACTCTCAAAACAAATAAAACTGATCTGTGCTAGCCAATATTATCTTTATGATCAGCCTAGATTAATAAATAAGAATGATTACTGAGAGAGAAATATAACCAGTTCAATAATAACAACACTTCATTAAGATCATACTTTATACTTTACATAATCAACGCTATATAAAATAAATGCTTATTTACATAATCAACCTATGTAAATCACTAATGATGGTTGGTTCTGGCATTCATCTAAATACTGACCAGTATTATGCTGAAGGAATAGTGTCAGCTATGAGTAATTCTAACATTGATTCTTTACTGTAGCAGTTGGTCTCTAGTCCAAAATGATCATCTAATTTACAGTATGATCACTAGATGAGCAAGTTCATCATCAGTGTTGCTGTTCTCACCTTCACTTCATCAGTTTGTATGGTACAATATAGATACAATCAGTAACACCATAGTCTTTTTCAATTTCTAAAAACATATACTATTACATTAAAAAAAAAAAACTTTTTTTTTTCAGATTTTAAAATTCAGCAGCATTTGTTCTAACAAATAAACAACTCTTTTTAAACTCATCACTATTTACTTTAATTATAATATAAGGGGGGCTTAATAATATTTATCGTGTAGCTCTAAAAAATAATAATTTAAAATAAATAGTATTAAAGGAATAAAAAGCAATTATATACTACCAGTAAGGGACAACAAGTGATATTTATTATTATAGTACCTTATTAATAACTTAATTATTATAAAATTTTGGCTTTTGAGCAAATAATTTGTGACTGACCCATATATAAAGCATTGCATAAGGAAAAAAAATATAAAAGCAAACTAAAGTTTCTATTTACACAACTTATTCAATATATCCAATATTATATTCAATTCCCAAATTTAGATTCATCAGAGTAAAAATCCAATCACTTAAGCTAAAAGGTTTTCTAGCCAAGATTATATTCCAGATGCAATTCATTCTGTAAAAATTTGTAACCTATTTCTCGCTGATTTCAATTTCCTATGAATAGAATTATTTTCATTGTTTTTTCCTTGCTCAGATATAGCATTATCTGTACAAATATGCATCTTATTTTCAATAATTGTATAATGGTCATCATAAGGAATACCTTCTATATGTATATTTATATATAATACAAATAAAATGTCTGCTAATTAAAAACTATTGTAATAACAATAAAAATAATAAATATAATGGTAATTAACTATTATATACAATCTTTCAAGTACTTTCGGTTAATTCCTTAACTCTTCTCAACTACTGTTAAATTCAAAACATATAACGGAAGCAAATGTCATCAACTCAAATCCCACAAATCCTGAATTTTAACATTAGCTTGTCTATTGATTATATGCATTTTATTTCTATTTATTAAAATTGCCTCCTTAATTTTTCTTTTATTATTGTTTCTCTCTTCATGAAGAATCTTAACACTTTCAATATCAAACTTAAATTTATATTTACATGTCCTTTCATAATCCAAAAAAAAGTGAAGCAGTCATTAAATCATTGTTATTTTTATTTTTCACATGCTTGTATAACAATTCATGCTTCTTTAATCTTTTTCCAATACTGCACCCCGATTCACCTATATATGATAATATATACAATCCACAAAAAATTTGATACACAACATTACTTTTCTGCTTGACAAATATGACATTTTTAGAATTATTCACTAACTTAATAATGTAATATATATATAAAGGCTATAACCTTAAGATTATGTGCCTAGATGCGACAGTAGGGACCTCTACATTAACTTATTAATGTTATTTGTAACACAAAATAAAACTTTAAACATATCCTTATATATATCCTTAAAAAATTTCACTTGAGCATTTGAAATATATGGAATAGATATCCATTTTTATTACCAATCTTAAATATCTTTAAATCATTACAACTCTTTTTAAATTGACATAAAGTATTGTTAATCTGTTCAATCTTCTAACCAACTTCAAACAATTCCTTGGCAAATATCGCAATATTTTTTTTAATTTATCACACTGGTTACAACATAATTTTTCATTATAAAACAAAAAAGATCTAAAACTTGCCATCTTACAGATAATAAAAAACTATATATAATAATTAATTACCATAATATTATTTTTATTGTTATACACACACACATAAAACATACAGAAAACCCTATAAATCAATATCTCTATAGATAAAAAATGTGAAGAAAAAAAGTTTGCAACTTTGTAGTTTTGATGTCTAAATACCTCACATCTTAAGTAGAATAAAAATCTAACTACAATTTTAATAATTCAATTATAAATATTAATATTAATAAAGAAATTGTTGGCTTCAGAATGAACAATTAAATTTCATAATGTCTAATATTTTCACAAATTTCACTCAACTTATATCAAATAAAGATAAAACTTTTTTATTGCATGCATGATTTACTTTCATTCTTCCTATGCTATTTTTATGAAACTCCTTAGAGAAACATGATGAAGTATTAGTACATCTATTTTCCATACTCATGACCTAGGGTTCTAATCCAGGTAAATACTTAAAAATTTCTTCAAAAATGACTGAGAGTTTTTATAAAAAAATTAGTTTTTTTCAGGTTAGATCAATAGCCAAAACAACTAGCTAGCCATTAAAAATTGAAATATAGCTATTCTTAATTAAAAGGTAATACAAAAAATTGTTAAGACCTTGATAAACTGCAAATGATTGACTTTGATGAAATATCTACATCCCTGTTTAGTTATAATGGGATGCTGAAAAAGCATGCATTTTACAATGGACTACATTGTAAACTGTGTGTGCTGTAAAATTTTATTTTAATCATTTTTGTTTATTATTATTTAACATTAAAAAAATTAATAATAATAATAATACCAAAAAATATATCATTTTAATAAACATTTCCTGACTGAACATTTTCATTTATTAAAATCCAAATTTACTATGACGAGCTTTGCATTGGCTAGGCAAGTAGTTTAAAGAAAATATTAATTTTTATCATTTTATACTGAAACTTACAAAAAAAATATCCTAAAATGTGCTATTAGATTAATTCAGTAAAGTATGTAGTCATAAGATGGAAAAAAGTGGAGAAGGAAAACAATTTTGTTGCCTTGTAGTTTGAAAATTTATAATTTTATCTACAGTTTGCTGCGCCAAAGTTTCAATATTGATACTGTATATGTTTTCAAATTATCAAAAGAAACTATTATAACAACAACAAAAAATGAAAGAATGAAATTTAATTCAGAATGCATAAAAAGAAAATAAGTTCTTGAATAAATTAGTGTTTTTATATTAAGAAAATAGAAACATTGTCAATCTGTAGTTCTGTTTAATTAAAATAATCACTTGTTTGCAATGTTAAATCCTAATGCATTGAGAAATCTCCTTGGGAAAACAATTGTTAGTTACAAACTTTCCGTATTTAAGATTCCCTGGGCTGACAATAAAAATTTTTTTGGCAAAGACAAATTCTATTTATTTTGAAGGCAGGACCGCCTCTCTCAACTGTCTGATGCTATTTTCATAAAAAATTATCCCCCTATCCTTATTATTCCTTAAATGTTTATCCTCTTCTATTATGTTGACATCACTTAGCACAGTTTGAAGTACTTTCTCTTTTGTATTTCAAATGACCAGTAGATAATGTATGCTACTCAAATGGAATGAAAAATGGATTACTTAACTTTTAAAATAATATTTTAATACAAACAAATCAGAAATATGATAAAGAAATTTAAAGTGCAAAAAATTATATTGCAAGCATATACCTCAAATCGTCACTATATTAGCATGCATATCTGCACTAATAAAAAAGACAATAAAGAAATGGTTCATAGTATCCAATTTTCACATATACATTAATTTTAGTATTCCTTGGTTGCAATAAATTGTGTTTGAAGTTTATTAGAAATAAATAACCAATTAAGTTTATTTATTAAATAATTGCGTCCCACTTTAAATCCAATGCAACCTTCTTATTTGCTTTATTTCACAATAAATATTGAATTTTACTATTATTAACCTTTTATATATTTTATTTGCCTCTGCTCAACTTATTTGCTGAAGCAAACTTTGATTTAGGCATTAGTGGCCTTATATATTATTATTATTATAGCTTTGCACATATGAATAATTTTCATAGACATATATAAGTGCTTAAACATCATACATGTTTAAATATTGTAGTTTTCACTTTATAATACAACATTTCAAATCTATATTACACATCAAAGTTAGTAGTAACAAATCTCAGAGCATTAATCCCCATCCCCACCACCAACTATATTCATTTAATCCATATGGTCAATTATTTTACTTCATCCCCAAATTGATGAATTGGGTGGCTGCTAAAATGTATTGCTGTGACTTCGATAGCATATAGAGATTTCTATTATTTACGCATACTCAATCTGATATTATATTTTATTTGATTTAATTATTGCATAACGTTACTATTCCAATTTCCATGGCCCTTTCACAAATTGGCTGAACTGAGTACCTTTACATTTTTTTAATATTTTTTATAAAATATATATTTTTTAAATATACATTATAAAATAATTTATATATTAAATATATTTTTCAATCATTAACAATATCATTTAAAATGTACACTAAAAAAAACATTTTCTTACTTTTATCTCGACTATTGTCCATTATGTTCTCATTGCTACCCAGATTCATTTCATGATTTGCACTATTGCTCACTTGTATCTGCAGAGGTGTTTCTATTGCTTTGCTGGGTGGAGGAAGTTTCACACTAAACTCTGCTCCAGCATGGCGCTTCTGATGAAATGACAAATCACACTGAAGGAAAAACTTTTTGCCACATATACCACAGATAAATCGTCTTTCACTAGTGTGCAGCATTTTGTGCCGAAAAAGAGAAGAAGGATGCATTTTCTTAAAACAATAATCACACTGAGTAGGTTTTATACCAATGTGACGCAACTGATGTAACTGAAGGCTCACTTTACGAGTAAAAATCTTTGGACACTGATCGCATGGAAAATGTCCTGTTTCATCATTTACTGCATTTTGAACTTGATTCTGATAAGCAGCTCGACTTGATACTATTCAAAAAAAAAAAACAAATCATGAATGAATAAAAATATTTATAAAAAAAAAAAAATCTTATTTTTTTCCTTTTATTTTCTTTGCATTTCTTCATATATTCATTTATATTGCTTACAATAACTCCCCTCCATATACACTTTAATGCAAATTTTTTTTTTTAATGATTTCTTTATTTTCCTGACAGTTTTGACTGTCCTGCAGTCTTCATCAGAGCGATCTTAATCTTCTTTACCTTTTAAAATCTTAATCTTCTCTACTTTTTAAAAACTAGAGAAGATTAAGATCACTCTGATGAAGACTGCAGGACAGTTGAAACTGTCAGGAAAATAAAGAAATCATTAAAAAAAAATTTTGTATTAAAGTGTATATGAGGGAGTTATCGTAAGCAATATATATATGAAAAAATAAAATAGAAGAATAAATATCTATCTGTATATTGTGAGTAAATACTTTTAAAAAATATAAATAGAAGAATAAACATGTCTGACATGTGTATGTATGTATGTATATATATATACTATGTTAGAAGTTTTCAATTCACTGTGATAGTGAACAATTTAAAATTCATTTAAATATATTAATACAGATTTGATTTACCTAATGTTGGTCTTATATAATTATTAAACCTCTTGTTCTGTACAGTTTAGTATAATGGAGAGAGAACCATATTCAAAAGATAAAGATCTCTAGCTAAGAAAATAATAAAAAAAAACATTTCAGCTTGGTAAACAGAATAAAATTGTTGTTTGTAAACTTTTCACTCTGGTGCTTCAACATCACTTATTCTCTTGAGAAATTACCTTTTTTTAAAAAAATTAAACTGCTTATCATGTCTGTAATTACATTTTAGAAAATAGCAGGAATGTATTTCCCCTCCTTTTGCTGATATTACTACCAATATTGAGGTTGAATTGTCAAATTCCAGTCAGAATTTTCACTCACACTAAAAGTGTTCTATCCATTTTCAAATATAAACTTTAATCCATCTGTGAGACTTGAACTCTGCACTGCCTTGCAGCATAACAAGCTATCTCTTATCAGATCTCATCCACATTCTACTGTCAGGGTTACTAATATTAAATTCTCTAGCAAGAATTTGCATATGTGATTTTGAGAAATAAGATAAAAGTGAACTACCATTTCATAGCCCATAATTGTATGACACTGTATCATATTATAACTTTGTTTTTGCTTTATGGTCAATGCATTAACATTAAATTGATATACCAAGATTAGCTTAGAACTCTTACCTTCCAATTAAGATTAACTACATACTCATTTAATAAACATATTGAATAATTAAATAGATTGGCTATTTTCTATTAAAAAAAAATTTTTTTTTTATTATCTAGCTGAACAAATCTTCAAGTTCCTGCCAGTTTTGAAGTTCAAATCATGGCTGTAGAGCACTGATAAGTATAGCAGGTACTTCTTAAATTATAAGGAATATGTGATAATTTTTAATAATACATTGTAGTACATATACTGTAACATAGGCAGATGCTTTCTCAATAGCCTCCTATTAATAACAAAATCTCACAGTGAACTTGATAAAATATAATTGTAAAATAAAATTAAGTGTTGGTCTATGTTGTATATAAAGATGACGATGATCAAATATGATCATCTATTTTGTTCAACAACTATGTTCCAGCATGAACAGATTCCCTTTGATAATGAAAATACAAGGTCAAGTTAATCAATTATAGTACCACTAATCACACATGCAGGAGAAAAATTTAAGTGGAAGAAAACAGCAAAGACTGTTTTTTAACTAACAAGAATATTTAATTAACTCGGTTGATTATATATAATAATACAACTGTTAATGTATCTGAATGTTACTTTGACAACAGATTACCGATATTCTATCGATTTATTGTAAGCACCGGCTATAGTTATGTTGATATTTTTATGCGGAAACGCTTTAATTACTAGGTGCTTTTATTTAAAATACTGTTTAATAAGCTATTCCAATTATCTAATTTACTAAATTAGTCTTCATTCACATTTAAATTATTAATTATATTCAATATGCAATGGAAACATATATCAATTTAATACTCAAAATTATTAAAATAAGAATGACAGCAAGCAAATAGAGTTTAAACAAACAAACAAACAAAAATAAAACTCTTTTTTTATTTTACCAAAGTATTTTGAAATCAATCTGTATATGTAGTTAAAGATATTTTCTTAACTGACAATTTTCTAAAGGTTTAACTATAGCTTGTTGGTACAGTCTTTACTTTTAATTGATGACTTTCTTGAAGCATAGATTGACTCCAGTCTAAATATATGTGAATTCATTCATTTTTTAAAGCAATATCCTAACTATAAATCCTTTTTGTCTTGAAGTTATTGACTCCTAAGAACCTTTCTTCATGCTGGAAATTAGTTTTTCCTGTGATATTAATTTACGCTGAAATAAATTCTTCATACATTGTCCTTATGGTCTGAAGTTAGACTTGACAAAATATTCATACAGCTAGTAGATATTTATGATGAGTCTTTATTGATAGCACACCTTTGGGAATTTAGTGCAGCTGATTCACCAAGATTTCTAACAAACTATTATTACAGGAGCTTAAAAAATAGCAATAATGTCTATTCTACTCAACTGTCCTATGAACAGGCTTTTTAAACATTGAACATATTACTTCTGAATAGTCTTTAATTGATAACTGCTATTACTAATATCAAAATTCAAGCTCTTCATGCATCTTATATACAGTCTATCTTTAACAATAACTCAACAAAAAAAGTAGAACAATTGATTTCTCAGTAAAAAAAACAATAAAACAATTGATATTAAACTTTAATTGCAAGCACTCTGAGAATCTGTTATACACAATTAATTAAATCTCACATCAACAAGACCCCCCCCCCCTTAAAAACAAGTCTTAAATCATTTTAATTAACAAATACATAAATATAATTAAAAAAGAGCTTTAAAATTAATCTTTAATTAAAGAAAATGTCTTTTCAAAATAGATATTATAAATCTATTATCATATTTTTTAAAATCAAAGAAAAAAATAAGCTTATTCCTTTTCTTTTTATATTTCAAAGAAAAAAAAAATAAAATTTGTACAATCTAATACAATATTTTAAAAATTCATTTTAAAAAAGTTTAATATTAATTTATTTTATGTATTATCATATGTAAGCCAACTTCTATATAAATATTAGAAGTGTTTAAATTATTTAATGTCATAAGTGATCTTACAAGCCATGAAACCAGAGCCTCAATATAGATATATATATACGCATATATAAATAATTAGCAATAATTGGTAAATTACCTTCAAACTTATTTTTATAAACTAAGTATTATATTCTTTATAAGCTTTATTATTCCATTTCTGTTATACTTTGATAATAAATTAAATTTTTTTTGAAATTTCAACATTAAATTTAAAAAATAATCTCTATATATTGTATGTATGAGGGAGGACCCAAAAATAACTGAAATTGATTTGTGTCTGTTGTAATAACCCTTCTGCATGAATCTGCTAAATGACATTACTGGGTGAAATCGTGACCACATAGCACATTTTTTTTGTAATGTGTGTTTCGCATATTTGTCATTTTTTTTATAATGGCTGAAAAGTTCAAACAATGTGAAATTCTGTTTTTGTTTACAGAAAACAGCAAAGAAAACAGTTGTAATGCTTGAAGCAGATTATAAGCAAGCTGAGCTCGTAAAAACACAAGTTTATGAGGAGTTTAATTGAAATGTTAAATTCACCTCATTCCAAAAAGCTTGGCAAATGAAGTCCAAAGTCAAAACAATGCTGATTTTTAATTTTTTTTTTTTTATGCAAATGGCATTTTATCTACAAGTTCTGAAACATCTATGTAATGCGGTAAAATGTAAACATCTAGTTTTGTAACAAAAAAAAAAAAATCAAGCTCCACCCCAACAAAGTGTCATCTCTCAAAGCCTAGTGTAAAATACTCTTTAATTAAATTCAGCATGAAGAGTCTCAACTTACCTATCAGCCATATTTGCTCGATCTTGCTTTGGACGATTTTTTTTTTAATCTCTAGAATGAAAAAATATCTCAATTTTTTTTTTTTGTGAACTTAGAAGTGATGGGAAAAAATGAGAGGCATTTAAAGTTTTGCAAGTATTTCTGGATTACTTTGAAAAATGAAAAACACATTTAGACTAACGTATTGTATCAAATGGATAGTAATTTGAAAGAAATTAAATTCATAACATTTAAAAATAAATAAATAATTTTTTATTATAAAATTTCTGTTGTTTTTGGGTATATAAATCGAGGTGAATAAAAAGCTGAATGACAACAGAGAGCCAATCCAGGGAGGGAGCTAATACATATGATGTTACGCATTGTCTGCTATTTTAAATACCTAAGAATTATTTAATATGTAAATATAAAAATTATTATAAATAAATGTTAGAAAAAGCCATTATTTATAATAAATTACATTTTAAAAAATGGGATTTTATTATTATTTTCTTTATTGTAATACTGTTTAACAGAAATAGTTTAAATTCTGCTAATTATATCTGTGCTCTCTCTCTCACACACATTTATATAGTATGTGCACATATACATATTAATATACAATTTATTCTATTTCTACTTCACCATTTTTTCAATGTAAATCAGGAAATCAAGAAATAATGAAGCAGAATGAATTGTATGATAAGCCTTTAATAATCCCTAGTTTGCAATTACAAAAACTGGAAAAAAATATTATATTTTAATAATACATACACATATATGATTGTTTATAATCATTTGATGGGAAACTCCAAGTGTACAGTTTAAAATTATTTTGATTAAACTTACCAAATGCCTGAAAGAAAAATTGATTACAAACTATTCTCATTATCATCCATAATAATTCATTAAGCCACCAGTCCTTTAATTAAAAGTTAACTTGTCATTAAACATTCTTAGATAAATCAACTCTATATTAGCTACCAATTTTATATAATGATAACTTCACCAATTGTCTATACCTCTAAAATTTAATTAGTAAAATACATTTTAATTTTATTCCATGAAAAACCATAAAATCTTCATTAAAGAGGATGCTAAAGTTTCACTACTATCAATAATAACTGACTTCACACTGACAACTTCACTACAATCACTGACTTTATATTCTTGAAACTCCAAATTGACAAATTATTTTCAACCAGACATTATTACATATATTTAGTCAATATATAGCCCAAGATAGAATGCCTATGTTCTTTGATGTGTCTTGTAAGCATGACTGAAAACTTTTCAGTCACTGCTGAAATAAAACTTTTATAGAAAAAATTAATACATTAAAGATCAGCCTTTCAAGCTATTGTGCATGCGCTTTCTTATGAGTGTTAATAATAAATGAATACTTTCATTCCCAACCCAAGATATAGTATTTATGAAAAAATAAAATGAATCCATTTATTCTTTCCAACCCAAATGCTTATATATGGGCAAATCTTAAGTACTGGAAATGAAAGTGTGAGGATAGACCACTCACTTTAAGTTACTGTTTACGATGTCTGAATGAATGACATCGACAAAATTATCTAGAATTTACTAAACGTCACTCTCAAATGAAACTTAAACATATGTAAATAAGCATTTATTTTTATATAGCGCTATGTTTATAAATTGTAATACATTAAAGATCAGCCTTTCAAGCTATTGTGCATGCGCTTTCTTATGAGTGTTAATAATAAATGAATACTTTCATTCCCAACCCAAGATATAGTATTTATGAAAAAATAAAATGAATCCATTTATTCTTTCCAACCCAAATGCTTATATATGGGCAAATCTTAAGTACTGGAAATGAAAGTGTGAGGATAGACCACTCACTTTAAGTTACTGTTTACGATGTCTGAATGAATGACATCGACAAAATTATCTAGAATTTACTAAACGTCACTCTCAAATGAAACTTAAACATATGTAAATAAGCATTTATTTTTATATAGCGCTATGTTTATAAATTGTAATACATTAAAGATCAGCCTTTCAAGCTATTGTGCATGCGCTTTCTTACGAGTGTTAATAATAAGTGAATACTTGCATTCCCAACACAAGATATAGTATTTATGAAAGAATAAAATGAATCCACTTATTCTTTCCAACCCAAATGCTTATATATGGACAAATCTTAAGTACTGGAAATGAAAGCATGAGGATAGACCACTCACTAGATGTTTCTGTGAATTCACAGCATATTCCTTATAAAATGATCTCCAATACCATCTATCACTGATTTTATTTAATTCAAACCTCACTTTTATGTTATTGCACCTTTTAAAAATGTATATATTCTCTCTCGATAATCTGATCAGATTGGTCAATTTTATCCAGAATTACTGCTTATTAAAACTAATATCATGTTTTATTATTTTAAAAAAGCTCTAAAAAAGATATGCTGCAATTCTATGAAAAATTTAGTTAGATTTTAATTTTTTTTTTCTATTTAACTATTTTATTTGATTGACAACATGCATTTTGTTTGAAAAGCTTTCGATCAGGTTCACAAAATTAACCAGAGAAATAGGGCACAGTAAAATTTCTTTCAAGTATAGTTTGAAAATATGCACATGGGTTTTACATCAAATAATTCTAACCAATTAACTTTTAACTGTAAAAAATCAGATTAGCATATATGTATTTAAAGAAAAGATGGTAATTATAACATAATCGGGCTTGGCCACTTGATGGCGTTGTTGGCAGTCAAAATCAATACAATGTACGGTTTACGGGGCCATGTGATTTTTAAATTGCTGTTTTTTTTTTTGATTATTAATTTATTGATTGCTATAACTTTTTTTTTTCATGCCTTTTTAATTTTGTATTTAATAAACGACAACCTTTTTTTTTATTTTTAAATCGCTGTTTTTGGACAAATTATCATCATTCCTCCTTTTTAGTTATTAATTGATTGATTGCTAGAACTTTTTTTGCGATGTCTATCACTTAATTATTGCTTTCTACATAACAAAACAACTGTGTAGGGTTAGGGTTAGTTTTAGGGTTTGTGTTCTGTTGTTTGTAATGTTAAAATAAAAAATATCAAAATCGTAACCGTAGTTGGACAAAAGAAAAAAACTCAAACTTTTTTAAACAACAACAAACACATATAAATGTCTTCATTACTTATTAAACATGTTTATAATATGTGCTTTCTATGAAATTTACAAAAAAATCGTGTATATTTTTATTGGACAGCAGAAATACTCGGCTTGTTTTCGGCAACTGCGGAAAAAGTTACGTGATTGCCAGCCATTTTATGAACTACGTGGTATTTCACGTGAAAACGAAATTTCGCATGCGAACTCGGCCGAATTCTGTTGACGTACCCTCGGCAAGCTTTTACACATTATACCTTCTCTAAATAAGGGTGTGGCCATTTGGAAAATTACTATAAAGTCAGGTTTCTTAAATTCATTACAAATACAAAGATTGTGTAACGTATATTGTAAAAATTTGACTAATCAAACTACACACACATATATATCAAACTAGATACGAAAGATAAGTGTATGGATTCACAGTAACTGTCGCAAACCAGAAATAGGCCGTATTATTTCTGCGTTACGTCATCATCAATGGCCTTTGAATGGCTAAGACAAACATTAGATGTTTTCTATAGCCGTAAGTCAGGCCTTGTAAACGGCATTTGTTAGGTGTTTTGGCGAGCCAGAACGCCATCAAGTGGTCAAGCCCAATAAGTACCGAAAAATTTTTTATATTTAATATAGCAGATAGAGTGATTGCAATCAAAGTTATTAAAACCATAAAAAATTTTTCTCTGTTTTAATAATATAAAAATGCCATTTTAACAATTTACTATTAAAAAATAATCTCAAAAAATTTTAAATTAATGCCCAGCCTTTATGCATAACTGATCAAACAGGTACAAATTAAAGCATTATTCATTACAACACCAGATTTAACAACAGATTCTACATGAATAACAAATTTGACAGTTAAATATCCAACTCCAAGAAATGTAATTTCTTGCCCTAGTAAAAAAAAAAATTACCACTATGTAGAACAATGTTGTGTACCGACATTAAATGTATTATTCCTGCATTTTGCATACCTATAAGTATTAATAAATATCTTAGCAAGTGTAATGTCATCAAAAATCCCAATTTTTTAATTAAGTAATTCTAAGACTATTAATCCATCTTTTCAAATTCCATTACATAAAATTACAGAAATATAATTAAATAAATTAAATCCAAAACTTATAATGTTAAAGCAAATAAACCAGACTATCATTGCAACACCTTTCAATCATGTCATTCTATTTTTAGGAATGAACAGATGAAACTTTTGACATCATAATCAACATAATAAGTTTCCATTCCTATTTCCATTAATTTAAAAACTGATTTCAATGCTTGCTTATATATCTTTAAAGCTAATCAACCATAAACAAATCTATTGAACTCTATTATAATATTAATTAATATGAATAAAACAAAAATATCCCTCCCCCAATCACAAAACTAACATTAATGTTCAACAACTTCTACATTGGAACCATGTACAACAGTGTCATATCATCTTGAAAACTGATTTTCTATAGAAAATTCAACTGATATATCTTTAATAAAAGTCAATGATGCCACATTTCCCTCCAATGGCCATCGCTACAAATTAGTTTGATTAAAGAATGTAATGGAAATGATGAACAACCTAACCTTTCCCAAAATAACAATAGCAAACTGAATAAACAAACAAAAAAAGTTTCTCTATAAAATCAAATCTATACCTATCAATAGAAGACAGATCTCAACTTATGTAAGTAATTCATTCCATGACAGTTTTCTTTAACTGAATTTTACATAAGTCAAATTATCTTCACATATTTATCAGAAACAAACTCTATTTGTGCTACTCAAGTTCTGTCATTACTTTGTAAACTTGAGTAATCAAAAGATGCTACATGGCAATGCTATTTCTATCCAGTTGCTTTATAGCCTTTGTCACAAAAGTTTTTAATTTGTTGGATCTTTACTACATCACACATGCTCCATTGAATTTTCCCTCCACATTTGTCAAGTATAATATTGCTCAATATTCAATATTACGATTAAATTTTGAAGTTATATACCATTTGAGATTCCCACCAATGCATAAAAAATTCCATTTAAAATAAAGACATATTTGAGAAAATATTTTTTTCATGCAGCCAATTTTTACCCCATCATCATCACTGGCAGCACAATCCACTTTACTTTAAATGTGCTTAACTTGATAACATTGGTTCACAATGTGAAGTTAATGCATTTGTCCAAAAAGTCACATGATTGATAAGCTCAATATTACAACAGTCAAAATCTTCAAGAAAAAAATCTGAAATAACATTCTTATCAATGATATAGCATCAGAGTTGAATTCCAATTAAGTTCATTTACATCACATGTGAAGCAGTATTTAAAGCATCTGACAATCCTCTATTACATTTTCTTATACTTCCAGCAAATCAAATATCACAGTCAAAAAATATATTATCTATTCAAATTGACAATTTTTTAATATAAAAGTTATAGTTTAATCTCATTGTAACCCAACAGTTAAATGTTTCTTTCACACTCTCCAATCCTTCTACAAAAATCACTATGATTTCAGTCATATAGATGTCTCATTCCTACTAAAATCCACATCACATTCCTGTCCACTAGTAACAACATGCTTTTAAAAACAATTGCTGACTTCAAATTATCATAAAAGATGAATTTAATAAATCTTAACATCATTTATAAATATATCATTGACATTTAAGGCTGCAACATTTTAGATAAATAATTTGTTTAAAACAATATCTTCTGAAATATATTGCAGATATAATAATTATTCTAGAAACAAAATTATTTTCCACATCATTATCTAGCCCAAATTTTTCTAGTGAAAACATCTTTATGCAAAAGCTGAATCAGTCTGAAATATTGGGATCCTTAGCGACATAAAATTGTTTTTGCAAAATTTAAATAAGACATCATATATATATTTATTAGGTCAGTTGTTTTATTTTAGGAAGTTATCTTATCTTGCATGCACTTATACCAATGGCTTCATTGCACTCTGCTAGTGTAGTTATTTTTGCATAGAAATCATAGGCCATCTTTTGTTTTTAATCTGCATCTATTTATAAATCTTTCATGAGATTCTCTTGTGTCCCATTCTGCTTACATACCATTTGCAAAAGTTTTCATTTTACAAAATTCTATTAAAAAACTCTTCATTAAATATGTTTTCAATTTTATTCTATTTTCTTAATATTATAAATCTTTCTTCTATAAAACTACATTTTGATTTTATCCCCACTAACATTTGTATAAATTACTTTCAAAAATGTTGGTCAAAACAACTAATTAAATATTGAACTTAATTGATGACATTAAATTGAGTCTAAAAATCATATGTCTACTAGACTTTGCATTACCCAAGCACACAAGTATAAAATATAAATACATTTAAAATTGACTTGTGTATGGATTAGAATTGGTTAAAATCAAATGAATAAAGATGATAATGTAAACATATTTCTGCTAAGCTCCTATATATTGTTTTGGCTTTTTGCTTTAATTTTCATGGAAACATATATATCAAAATTTTCATATGATTTCATAACCTCTGATTAACTGTTTATTTTAAAAAAAAAAACTATATTTAATTCAATAAAAAAAGAATATGATATAATGATATTAAAATTGAAAGAAAAGGTAAATTCTATTAACATATTTTTAAAAAAGTCTTACTATAATTAATTAAACAAAAGACTAATTGAACAAAAAACAAAACAAAAACAAAGCATAATTAATTTATAAAGTGATTGATATGAATAAAATGATATATAACTGATATCGAAACAAATCCAAACTAAAAGTTGAGTAAATAAAATTTCAAAAATGCAATATAAATTTATAAATATATATATTTTAAAAAAAGTATATCAATGAAATTTAAAAAAATTTAGCTAAAGTTTGAAGAGTAAAAGCACTCATTACATTTTAATATATATCTTCATCCTCCAGTAACATGTACTACTGGAATGTAAAATCTTTATATATAATAACACAGATGTCATTATACATATATATAAAATAAGTCATAATATACATTCATAAATTATATTTTAATTATTTTTATGTAAAAGTGCTTCTTTTCTCAATTTATTACTCCACTATCCTTTTTATAACTGCATCTATATTATAGTTTTTATTAATGTTTAATGGGATAAATTTTAAATTAACATGTGTCATATATATATATTGTGACCTTCCAGGTTGGCACCAGGAAGAAATGTGGGAAGTTCACATTTGTGCTAACAATGGCTAAAGATAATTATCTGAGAAAAATGATTTGTGATGTAATTTTCTAGATAAAATTAGGATTTAAAAGAATTAAAACTTTAATTGGGTGTACTGATTGGTAGAGTTTTGGATTATGTATGTTTGGTAGTAGAAAAGGAGGATGAACAACATCAGGGATGTTTGTATGTAATGGAAAAATTTACATGTCATAATAAGCAGATACACAGATATATTATTAATTAGAATTTTCTTTTCTATATTTTATTGATTATTTACTAATTATGTATTGTTCATAATCTTATATTTAAAAATGATAAAGATTATTTGTATATTAGTGAATAGCATTTCTAAATTAATAATTAATATTTTTTATTATTATTATGTTTTATTCCATTCAAATATTGTATTGTTAAAATTTTATAAGTAAAATTCTGGCACACTTCCAAAGTTGATTGTAATAAAAAGAAACACAGAGGGCGTGAGTGGAGAGAGACAGAAAGTCTAAAACTTGAAGGAAAGTAAAAAAATTCCAAGGAAAAAGATGTAAAAAAAAAAAAAAGCTTAAAACAATCAATAACTCTCTAAGAGTATTAGAACAAATAAAAAAACATCGCGAGGATTCTAATAATATACCTATGGAGAATTTTCTATTATACTACTGGAATAATATAAAAATGAGATACCCCCCCCCCCCAGAGGGAAGCCAGCTCCAAATTTCTATCAAATGATGATCCATGTTCACTACCTTTAAAATGCCTGGATATTATATAAGCTAAGTAATTATGATTTATTTTAAAGTATTACCAAAAATAAATAATATCAGAATGACAAAATTGTTTAAAATAAAGCTAGCTAAAATTTTCTTATTAAACGCTATAATTAAATGCTTGATTTTAAATTTTAAGAATTTTCTATCAATATTCTGCAAAATAAAATTTAAAATAAAAGAGTTTATCTATTTAATCTTATATCAAGAGGATAATTTTATACTGTATAACTTTGCTATTCACGCATATATAATAAAATAATTCCAATGCATGCAAATTTCATTTATCACGCCTATCACGGAATTCTAGGATAAAAAAAAAAAAAAAGACTATTGTCATTCTTAACAAATTATGCTTTAACAATCAGATAGACATTTTTTTTTGTTATAATTTACTGTTTTCTTTGAAATTTATATGTATGTTTCTTTCAATTTTCAAATTTTTTTTAAAAAAACTTAACATGTAATGATGGGATGTTGATAAGTATTTTCGTTATTGATTACAACAGATGTATAACCAATTTTTTTTTTTTTTGTTTTCTTTTAAAAAAAACAAAACAATGTAACTTCATATTATTATAATATGATAATCTATAATTTTGTATGATCTAGAAATTATATTATAGGTGATTATAGATATTCGGATGTGTGCGTGATGCTATAAATTATTATTTTAAAAAAATTGTATTTATTATGCTTCAATTTTGTTAATGGAGTTTATTTAAAAAAATAAAGAATTAAAACCTTGTCTGTTATAAGTGTGTTTATATCGGAATTATATTGGGTGTAGTTGGAGGTAGAAATGGTCAAGGGATGATTAGATTAGTTAGATTGAGTTTGGAGATATTATTTAACCCTCACGTATATAGGTATAAGTGTTTGGTTATTGTTTTCCCCTGCCTTTCTTTATTTTTGTATAGTTAATGTTAGATGATATACACTGATTATAACAGATAAGTGTTGTATAAATTTTTATAATATGTATAAAAGATGATTGATTTATGGCATCATCCAAGTTCTATAAATAAGCTAATAAAAAGTATGTTTTAAAAATACATTATATTTATGATATTATAAAAGCACACATGTTTGAAAATATATGATTTATATATTAAATATTAGTCAATTTGGGTTTTACTGTAGAAGAAATGTAATTGGTTAGAAAGGTGCATAAAATAATACTCTTTTTGTTTATTTATTATTTATTTTGTCTTTTATTTTTAATAAATGTTTTATTGAGTTAATAGCCCATATGAATTGCTTGATTATATACGTTCGATTCTCCATTTCCACACACACATATGCTTAACATAACATAGCCCTAGAATATATAGATTTGCCAGTAGAAGTCAATTTATTTAATCTGTCTGGAGATGATAAATCACCATATTACAATGCTAATAATATATTCTACTTTGCTTAGAGTAGATGGTGATGTGGATATAAAAGGTACCTGACCCTCATCATTATCTATCCTATATTAAATGTGATAATTGATAATTTTGCAATAGTTTTATAATTGAATAAATATATGGCATATGATTAAATTAGTATTACAGAATTGTTATCCATAAATGTTTTATTACTCTTATTTGCATCCTATATGAAGACCATATCCTATAACCTCAACTGAGCTAAGCCATAGAGTAATTACAATATAAGAATCTTTTAAATAAGTTTAAAAGCAATTTACAATTATAAATTTTATTCTATCTTGTATAGAATTGGCGCCTGGCCATTTATAAATCTAATAAAGTGAATAAGTGAAGACAGAGGTTACAATATATATACTTATAACAAAGAAATCAAGTCATATGTCACATGACCTAATTTAACAATCTTGTATTACAAATGTTATATAAAGGCTTGCAAATAAGCTCTTAACAGAAAGCGAGTGCCAGAAACTGGACTGGGATTGGGGATATTCTGCAAAGCTTAAGAGCTTATTTGTGAGCTCTTTATATAATATATGTTATAAAATCTGTATCATATACATATTAAAAACATATATAATGTCTGCTGTTATTTATTATTTTTGACAATTCTGCAAAGGCTTGGAACTAAATAATAAAGAAATTGCAGTCTTACTGTTTATGTACTTATGGGGTTCAATATTTTCGTGTGTAAAAGATATTTGCATATGATCATTTTGTTCATGTACTTTTTAGCTTGATAATGCATCAAAAATAGCTTTATTTAAAGTGCCACTAATTTTGTAAGCAAAGACTAAGATATATATTTTAATGAAAATGGACTGATATAATCAAAAATTATTACGTTATGATTTTTAAAAAAATCCAACAGTATAAATAAATGATATGAAGTGAATAAAATTAAATGTAATCAGAAAGAAATGATTAGAAAAAATAATAATCCTCTTACTTTTCAGCTAATACTTGAAAATAAAAAAGTAAAAAGTGAAAATTTGAATAATTATACATACATATTATCACTACTTTCTCCATTTTCTCTAAATCTAGTCTGTCTAAAAAACACTGGCTTTAATTCTGTTATTTTTCATAGATTCTCTATTATGTTTTTAGAAAAAATTATTTGTGGAAAACTTCAAAATATACAGGAAAATAGAGATGTAGATGGAACTACTAGATCAAATAGTTTTGAGTCATGCATAGTTTCCTAATTAAAAATTGTGCAACACATATTAAATGTTTATTTAATACTTAAACTGTAAAATCAAATATAACAGCAAAAATAATAAATATATCCGATAAATATTCAATTAAAAAATAGCTTATTAACATAGCAAACAAAAAATGGTTAAAAAATACCTGAATTTTTCTGATTTGCAGTTGAAGCTAAATAAGAAACATGAGCATTCTGAGATGTTTTGCCTAAATTAGACTTCAACTGACTGAGATTTGTACGCCCTCCACGCTGTCGAATCATAATCACCTGGTCTCCATCTTTAAAGTGCAACTTCCTATGACGATAAAGCGTGGCAGGTTGCGTAAAGCTTTTGTCACATATGTCGCACTGAGCTGGCTTGACACCAAGGTGGCTTAAATGATGAAGGCGTAAACTCTCTTTTCTGGTAAAACCTTTATGGCAAACATCACACCAAAATCGCTTCTCATTTGAGGCCATGAGTGCTGAGGAGCCATTTGTCTGAGAATCTGTAAAAATAAATCAATCTTTATGTTTTCTTATTTCGATTAATGTATTTTAACAAATAATAAAATGGCTGAGTGATTCAATCCTCAACTTTCATTCTTCTAAATCAATTTAGAATACAATTGTATCTATATATAAATTCTGTTCTAAAAAAAAATAAAATCAATTTATGTGAATTATTTTACATGCTATCATTTAAGTGCCAACCTTGGTAAGTGCCAGTAATAGTTATCAGTGCAAGATAATCAATTATTATGCAATTTACTGATTACAAATGAGATAACAATTACTATGTAATTTACTGATTACAAATTAGGAAACCAGGCAATATCTATTTAATTTAATACTTCAGATTAATTTGCTTCAATATATTAATGAATCATTTGGTGAAATAAATGAAAGAAGCTCATTGTAATTAAAATTATCAATTTTCTTCTATTATAAATTTGTCTTACATCCCCTTTTAACAAAATTCATAAAAAATTAGAGAAGATCAATATAACTTTACACACTAAAAACTAAATAATCCCCACCTATGAGTTAATAGTATTCTTATGTCTCAGGACAATTCCCAATAAGAACAATAAAAATTATTGAAATCATTTTGAATGTGAATTTACAAAATTTGAAATAAATATGATAACACAAAGCTAAAAGTTTTTCCAGTATTATATGATTAAAAAAAGCAATGTCTAATGGGAATAAAAATAAAATATATATAGAATGATTACGAGGATATAAATGCATTGAAATATGTTTATATGTATAAAAAAATGTGTGACTTATATAGCAATTAATATAAACGTACTAAAAAAAATACAATAATCTACCTGTGGAATATAAAAGACATATGATTTGCTTAATATATATATATGAATATATTCTAACAGAGTAATAGTCAACTATTATGGTAATAAATCTCAATAGTATTTATTATTTTGCTGAGCCAGATTTTCGATACAGCATATCTGCATGCATATAAACACAAACCAAATTAGTAGCTAATTACTATAAATATTAGAATATTTGTATGTGTATAAATGTAAATTGATCTAGAGGTTGGCTATATTATTAAATTAGACAACTGGTTCTTGTTCAGAGGAATGCTATTGTCTTTTACAGTTATAAAATTCTTAGAATTAATTATGTGCTAAGCTTCTTTTATTTTATATTTTTTATGATTATTTTCTAAACAAATAATTTTAGCATTGGCAAGTTTAAAGGAATGACCAGATTTTTTTCTGATGTTCTAAAAACACCGATTCCACACACTGTTGCATTCAGCTCTGTTATATAAATAAGCATGCTAGGTGATTCTAGATTTTAAATTTGTACAGGTCTCTCCACAATACCTGTAATTGCAAAATTGACAATCAAGGGCGTATAGTCTACAAATAAAAAATTAAAAAATAATTAATAAAAGCAGTGCAGATGTTTCTTCAACTGAATTTTCAGCAATTAAAAATGAGTTTAATATTTCATTAAAGTCATGTTCTGAAAAAGATTCCAAAAATGAATGGAAATGATATGGCCAACTTCTGATCAATTTACACTTATACACACGCAAATATGCTAATATCTATGTTAATCAATGACTAGTTTAGTTTATGTTTATACGCATGTAGATATGCTAATGTTCACTGCAGTCTTGCTTTGACAAAGGGATGCTGTATTGAAAGCCTGACTCAGTAAAATAACAAATATTGTTAATATTTATTACCATAATAGTTGATAATTGTTTACATAATCTGGTAGAATATATTCTTACACATTATTATTATTATTTTTGGGATATTCTGTGTGGTAAAATAGCTAAATAGCTGACATTTCGGTACAATAACAAGTACCTTTTTCAAAGCGTTCTCTTTCTCAAATTATATAAATGCGTGTGAGATTTAAAATCGTTTTTATCTTTTTGTTTCTTCTCATACTTAAATTCTATTGGTTGAGAAGTTTTAAATTTTATTTTGCCTTCAATAGCTTCTTCCAAATGTTGTTAATCTTCTTTAATTCACACCTTTTGTTTATGCTCTTGGGCCTTTTAAAAATCTCTATAGCTTCTCTTAGTAATCTCTGGTCATACTGTTCAATTTTTGCTAGAATATTTGTTTTATCAAAATTGATATCATGATTAGTTACAAATATTCTAGCAAAAATTGAACAATATGACCAGAGATTACTAAGAGAAGCTATAGAGATTTTTAAAGGGCCCAAGAGCATAAATAAAAGGTGTGAATTAAAGAAGATTAACTACATTTGGAAGAAGCTATTGGAGGACAAAATAAAATTTAAAACTTCTCAACCAATAGAATTTAAGTATGAAAAGAAACAAAAAGATAAAAACGATTTTAAATCTCACATGCATTCATATGATTTGAGAAAGAGAACGCTTTGAAAAATATACTTGTTATTCTACCGAAACGTCAGCTATTTAGCTATTTTACCACACGGAATATCCCAAAAATAATAATAATATGAAATCATCATTTATCCATGAAAATATTAGAATTAACATTATATTATATATATATAGATGTAATGTGCAGTGAAAATATGACTGATTCTCTTTTTAAGATGCCTGCATCTTTGAAATAAAACATGTGTTACATAGCAACCTATTTTAGCTATTCATTGCAAAAATTTTAAGACAAAAACATATTTGGACCATAAGTTATAACATGAAATATGACAGTATATTTTGTAACATAACCGAGGGTGATGCTAACATTAAATTTTGTTTTAAATTAGCATAATTGCTACTGAAATGATTCAGACTGCACCTAATAGTAGTCATGAATTGCACAAATATTTTCAAATGATTATCAAGATTTTATGATGGCAGGGAGAGCATCGAACATAGTTCACAAAGGTACAAAATATGTTGTCACATTACACATCATAATTCATGGTCCAGGTATGTTACTACCTGAAACTTTTTGTGGCAAATAGCCAAACTATGTCAGCTTGAAGAGAAAACCAGTCATCTTTTCATTGGGACACCCTTTGTATATTGGTAAAAAAAAAAAATTTGACAATGTTAATAAGATATGCTTTTATATATATATGCATAGGCAAATTTTGACATTGATAATGTTTTTAAATCATAAAATGTCAAACAAGGGTGATAAATATTAGCTTTTGATTGTAACTCTTACTTTTTGACGTTGTTAACTGTTTTTAGATTGTATAAAAGATTATAGTCTAAAAAAAGAAATCACCAATACAGACATTTATCATTATAATCATCAAATTATAATTTTAAAAATAATCTATTACATTATTACACTTTAAATCATCATACATTAAAAAAAAACAAAAAACTGCTTATTATTTAGCTTTGCATAGAATCTTCTTAAAAAAAGACTATACTGTAATATTCTACTGATATTGTAATAGTTCTTTTTCAGAAAAATGTTTAAAGCAGATCTTTAGTGAGAACTTCAATGTTTGAATTAGCTTATACTTTGGTTTTCTCTAAATTAAGGCTTAGTATTCAAAATTATTTTTAAAAAAATTTAAAAATGCATCAAATGATTTTCTCTGCTTTACTTTTAGAATCTATATTAGGAACCATATTTTTCTTATTTGCCTTACAAAAAAGCCATCTAATGTAATCAATGAACACTAATGGTAGTATTATGTCTACACACCCCCAGATTAATTTCTCACTACTGACTTTCTTCAGTAGCCAATCAATATTTCTCATTAAAGAAGATCAACAGACAGAAATTAATTTGGAAGTGTGAGCTTACAGTAGAATAAATGTATATTGTTTTTAATATAAAATTAAAAGAAATGTTGTTTATTTATTTTTAATTTAAAATCTGACAAATATCCATTGAATTTCCTTTTGTTTAAAATTTTATTTTTACTAGATTGTCATTTTAAAAAATTAGATCAAATAATTTGATTAATTTCTCAATCAAAAATTAAAGCATGATACAAAGGAAGGATTTCATTTTTAATGTTTCTTTAAAACAAAAATGCAATCATACAAAAATATGCTTTTCATTATATTTTACTAAGTATTGTGAGTGTCTTAGTATGGCTGATGTAAACTACCTAGAAGGATTTATATAATTCAGATTCTTTGGTCAACTCACTATGCATGTAAAAGGTGTGATTAGTTCCATGCCGTTCATGCTTCTTTTGTATGCTTCAACTGAGGGACAACAAAAGTCATAAAATAGGCCTCTCATAAGATTGAAATATTTTAATGATCAGAATAATCATGATCTTACATTCTGATTTCCTACACAAAGTTTACTATTATATTTTGATTATTTATTTTGGAAGTTTTATCTATATACAAATAAGGAATTGAAGTGAATTTAATTAAACACTCTATTGAAAAGGCAGATTTATAGTTCTAAAGAATCCCTTAGCAAAAGGCACTGTTATCAGGCTAAAAATTTAAATATACATCAACATTTCTAAATAGATTTACTTATATTATTTAATTATTTATTTCTCAATAATAATTATTATATGTACAAATAAAATAAGCAATAGCTTGCTTAATTCTTTGAAACAAATGTAACGTTCTCTACAATGGAGAAACCAATAATTGTTTAATGAATCAGAAATACTTTTGTCTATTTTTGTTCAAATCCAGTGCATTCATTACAATAAAGCAAAAGGTAAATCATACATCAATTTTATTAGCAATTTATTAAAAATTATATTCTTAGTACAGTACTGTGTAATGCATATTTATTTCTACATTCCTACTTTAAATTGAGTAAAAATATAATCAATATTTTTTAAAACTGAGAGTAGATGTCATCCATATAATCATTTTATCAGCGCACATATATATAATGTGTATATGCGTATATATATATATTATGGTGGGGGATGGGACACATACATGTAAAACTAGGAAACAGAAAAAAAAGTATCTAATATTTCAATATTTCAAAAATCGCAAGTAAAATTTTATAAATACAATTTTTTTTTCTGTTTTCCAATTTTATCTGAGAATTCTATTTTTTTTTTATCATGAATATATAATTATAAAATATAAAGGAAATAAATACAAGGAATTAGCACAACATAGAATAAAACAAAAGGACTCAAACATATTGACGGTAGGGAATAAGATTATTATTTAGAATCCAAAAAAAGAAAAAACAAAACAACAACAAGTGAATAAGAATAATCTTTTTTTTTTTAAAAAAAAAAAAAAATCAAGAATATACATGCATATCTGTACCTATATTTAACTTATTCATCGCATTGGACGACTCCCCGAAATGTTTCTTTTCAGATAATTTCTGAGTAGCCAGTTTGACTGTTCCACTGTCCACCTTAACACGAGTCAAAGCTACTCGCAGTTCAGCAGAACCTTGAAAAACAAACACCAGAAATTTAATGGAAAAAGACAAAATGGTGCTTCTAAACTGTATCAGATAAAGATTAAATGGAATTTTAAATGTTGGACTATTTATTAATTCTTTTTTTTCTCTAAAAATTTTTTATTTAACTTTTTAATACAGAAAAATTTAATAATTAAAATATTTATTCTACTGCTTTTATTGTCAAAACTTCTTTAACATATTTCTTAAAGAAGAAAAAAATAAAATACATAAAATTTTACAAAATAAGCAATTAAAATTATTTATATAAAAAAGGAAAAATACTATTAATGTATAAATCCTATGATGTGTTTATTCGCACCAAAGGAAAGATTAACTTGTTTAAACTTTATAAAAGATAATAAATGGCTGAGCAATATTACAACCAATACTACAACCATTCAAAACTAATAGAACAGTTCCAATAAATTACAACAGTATTACCAAAATACATCGTGAAAATTTAAACTGAGGAGACAAGCAACAAGCTTATTTTAATTGCAAGAATCTTAATTGGCTTAAAATAGTATCTTAATATAAAGAAATAAATCAGGGAAACAATAATAATATCATTCACTGTACAATGTCATTAAGACAAATTGTGAAAATTCAAAATCTAATAATTGCGTCAAAATAAAAATATATATAAGAAAGCAGTTACATGATTTTTCCAGTTTAAATTCCAACATCTCCATCAGTAGTAATCTACTTCTTGATTCCAGAACCATTAATTGTAAGTTTGAGTAAATTAATGGACAAACAATTCCCAGATTATTAAGGAAGATCAATATCCAGAAATTAGCCTGGGAATTTGGAAAATAAAGTGGCTAACAGGTTTATCTGGGCATAATTCCTGAGATATTCTTGTCTTCGTTTAAGAAGAAGTCACAATACATCACATCACATCACTAGTGAAAAAAAATCAAAAGTAATAATGATTAATACTGGGGAAAGAGAAGACAGAGAATTTTTATTGGGGGATATACAGTTAAGTGTGATGAGCAGATATAACTATTTGGGATTCATCTTAAGTACTCAGAGAAATTGCTTGGATGAATGAGAAGAAAAAAAAGATAAATGAAGCAAAGAAAAAAAGGGATTGATAAAGAAATTGTCAGTGTTCTCAGATAATAAGTATGATGTAGCTAGAATTGTATGGAAGGGAGTGGCAGTAGCAGAGTTAACATATGGTAACAATGTGCTATGTGTTAGTAAAAGGGTATTAGATTACTTAAAAAAAGTACAGAGAAGTAGGAAGACATGCATTAGATGCAGATTTGTGGACGGCAAATTCTGGGAGAAATGGGATGGTCACGTTTTTATATAAGAGATGCAAAAAGCAAAATGAAATTGTTCAGTAGATTGCAATTTATGGATAATAAAAGAATAGCCAAAATAGTATTTAATTGGGTATGAATAAAGGACAGACAACAAGATGGATGAGAAAGATAATGTGATATGCAGATAAAGAATTTATGTCAGTATACTTATACTAAAGGTTGGATGATTGTGTTAAAAGAATTGTTGAATGTTATAGTGTTAAGAAATGAAATAGATGCATTAATAAAGAATAGGGAGTTGGAGAACTAGTATGGAGAGTAAAAAGAGTTTAAATATATATAGAAGTAAACAGAATATTGGGTGCGAGTTAATTTATGATAATAGCAAGGAAAGTAGTTTCCTGTTTAAGGCTCGAACTGAATCTTTAGCAAAAAAGGAATATACACATAAATGGGAAAAGGTGGGTGATATAAGGAAGGCATCTGTTAATTACATGTAAATGCCTGAAAGCAGAAAGAGTACAAATAATGAAGTTATGGAAGAATAAATATAAACAAAGTGATTATACAGAAAGTAGGTTATTGTTTTTTATGCTGGTTTGGGAAACGATAAGAGGGTTTAGATATAAAGGCAATGGACTTGACAAAGATTATGTTGTGGAAATGGGATGGAGCAGATTAGAGAAAAATATGGAAAAACTTAGGGTGGGGAAAAGAAGGGAAGTTAAAGTGGCGAACAGGTTTCTCTGGGCATAGCTTCTGAGATTTCTGACTCCGTATAAGAAGTCACAGTGCATCACATCACAACAACTATTCCTTACTTAAATAAAATCATAAAATGTGTCAAGTAAT
This sequence comes from Epiperipatus broadwayi, assembly GCA_028023455.1. NCBI lineage: Eukaryota > Metazoa > Onychophora > Udeonychophora > Euonychophora > Peripatidae > Epiperipatus > Epiperipatus broadwayi. The sequence goes on along the minus strand of JAQFVV010012504.1, from coordinate 710,619 downwards.
CTCTTATTAAGATTCCCTCCTTCAGATTAAAAAATTCAAAAACAAACACATAATACAATCAGTTTGTACTTCCAACTCACACAAATATCCATTTATCAACATCCTGTGCATGCATTAAACAATATATGTGTGTATATATATAATAATAATAAGTACTTCCATCTACAAATCCAATAGGAAGAATGCATTATGGTGATCATAAGTTGAGTTCACTTTCATTTAAAAAAACCCAGTAATATTTGGACAAAACAATAACTATTTGATATCTATAATCTCAGACCAGAATTAATTAATCATCCTGAAGTGTCTCTAAAAAGTTACTTCAATTCCAAATGAAGCCAGATACTAACAATGCTTTATAAATAAGATAATATAAAACAATATTTCAAAAAGAATTCCTTGACTATTACTTTGGTCGCAGACAGCTAGAGGTTTGTACATAAAAAATATTTTGGCAATAGATATATTTTATGAACTATGTGTTAATGTTGATCATCAATTACCAAAATGCATTAATTCTTTTGGTAACATCAAACGAGTAAGACAAATAAGGTTTCAATTTTCAAATTTATTTGAGCATAAGAACTTGTAGAATTGAAGAGGTGAATAGTGATAAGTTTTTTACATAGTTCAAAATTGATGAAAGTAAACTGATTTTTATATGTATTTTAAATATCAATTACTCACATGGATATGAGCTATATGTGCACATGTTTTCTAATAAAACAATAAATTGTATATTTCTCCTCACACTTTAGCAATGCTTTTTTAAGAGTTTCGATTGTCTGGTAGTTTTTTTCAGAGCTTAAACATAATTATATCACACTATTAAGCTTTATTCATATAAACCCATAATAACCTGTTTGTATAGTAATGGAAAAGAAAAAAAACTTCTTAAATAAAGGGGAGAGGGAGATTCTTTACAAATAAATACAATATTATGGGATAAAAAAAGTTCTAGTCTTGTGTAAAATAATTGAATAATATCAATATAGTTTTAAAGATGGCAGTAACTACTACAAATGCAGTAATCTTTATACATTTATTGAATAACATTTTCTTTGTTTCTCTCGCATCTGTTCTTATTTTCTTCTCGTTTACATAATGACCATTCTACCCAGTTGCTACAATTTGGTAGTAATGCCATAACAAAAGATCAGCATTATACTATTAATAATAACTGAATGGCTTCATTACTCAGAATTCTTAAAAAGTTTGAGCATTAAAGGTGACAGAATTGGACACAATCCATAGACCTTAATATCCAAAATTGGTCATTCTATCATTACCCCAAATAGTTCAGGAAAGTCATGTACTCGTCGTTACCAAAAACAAGTCAGGGGAGTCTGCAGCAATTGAAAATAAAGATATTTATTGCTTTCTTCTCACTTCTAACTTTTCTTTAGTTACATATGCTTATATCTAAATATTTTCATAAATAAAAAATGTTTCGGATAACTTTTGAATATAAATCTACATGTGTATGGGTACAAACTATTTTGATATGTGGTTATTAACTTCAATTAATTATTTTTCAAAAACACTCTTCATCTTCTATATTTGTCCATTGGGCACTTTGAAACTGAGCAGAAACTTTTCTATCCAATTACATAGCAGTAATCTGTATAAAAATAGCTAATATTACACAGAAACTAAACTCTCCATACAGTAGCGCTACCAGTGCAAGCCAGAATAATCAATGGATGCAAGAAGGTTTGTGTATAAAATCCCTATCTAGTGACTACTTACCCAATATCCCCAGACTAGTTTCTAGCTTTTGGCTTTCATCTAGAAACTAGTCTGGGAATATTGGATGAGTAGGCACTAGAGAGAAATTTTATGCACAAACCTTTTTGCATACATTGATTACTCTAGCTTGCACTGGTGGTGCTATTGTATGGAGAGTTTAGCCTCTGTGTAAACAGTTGCTTGTATAAACATAAGAAATTGTGATCATGTGATGTTTGGTGGTTAATAGCTAATATTACAGTGTGATTCCAGCACCAATTTTTCAGTGCTTATAGTTTTTTAAGTTATGAAAATATGTATGGTATAATCAACATTTATTTATTCTTTTTTTATTCTCAAAATCTCTGTGCAGTTTAGTATAGTGAAATACTAATGAACTTAAGATCTGAAGGTTCTTAGATCAAAACATTATCTGTTACTTCTGGTATATGATGTCATATGATCTCCTGAGCAACAAGTCATTTGATTAATAATATTCTGCAAATTTAACTGATTGAGGACTATGAAAAAAAAAATAATATATATATATATTTTACAGATAGTATTTATTTTATTTAACTCCCATATTTTCACTTATGCTACTGGTTTTTAAAACTCTTCATAATCTTAGATTCTTCTTTTAAGGCCAAAATGCATTCTTTTGTCTTGATACTAATTTTACAGTCAGTTTATTAGAAGACAACAAACCTGACATGGGACTTCAGAGGTGTCAAGAAATTCTAATGGTATTTTATCCTTGCATTTGGAATTATTTACACATTATTTTTATCAAGTACTATAAATAGTGCAGGAAATTATTAGTCCTACCAATAGTCACCTTTATTTAAGATAAAGCAGTTTTAACTGTTGAATTAACAGATTTTTTCCTTGATGTGTCAAGTAGCTTTATTAATAATACTGTCATTAAAATCATGGTCAAGGAGCATGGAGAAAACTTCTGATTATTAAAACTAATGTCAAAAAGATTTTTAGCATTACCTAAAAAAATTTAAGCTCAAAAAATAATTGATTTGGAATAACATGAAAAATAAAATATAGTTATTAACTTGTGAATAAGTCACTAAAATCATGGCTAAAGAGTATCTATCTTCTTAGGAAAAGAATAAAGATTATTAAAGATGATCTCAGAAAGATTTTTAGCTTTATCTACAAAAATAAATAAAATATTGATATCAACCTGTGTATCTTGATTTTATATATTGTGCATAATAATAAATCATTTTATTTAAATTGTTGTATTCTGCTTAATAATCAAATTGATGTTGTTGCCTCAGGCATTCAAGAAAGTAATCAAAAGTAGTTCTACCGTGATGCCAAATAAAAACATTCCTTAGCCACATAGATGCTTTTATATATATATGAGTTGTTAAATTAAATATTATTTCAAGGTTTTTCATAAAAATAGAAGCCACAGTTGGAAACATTGGTAAGCCATAGTTAAATCCAAAGGTTATTTGTAGATCTGATTACAGAGTACTAAAAAATGTATTTCATAAATCATATTCATTTAAAAGTACAATGAAATCTGGGAGCTATGTATGTTTTCAAAACATCAACAATTATATTTGGTCTCACAAACTCACAAGAGTATCATATTTGAATAATTCATATAAATTTTAAATAAAATAATTTATCTTTCAGAGTAAAAAAAGTTCTGTTTTCTTATTTAGGTCAACAACAGAAATTAGTGCTTCAATTTTCTTTTCTAACTAGATAAATGAAAATTTTTTGGTTTTCCTCCCAAAAAACTATACATGCAACAAGCCAAAAAAAAAAAAAACCCTCTGATAATTCAAGAATTAGTACAATCTTACTTTTCATAAATAGTGGTAGCAATAAGATTTTTTTTCTTCATAAAATTAATATCGATACATTTATACTTCATGTAAAAAAAAAAAAAACAGATAAAATATTTCACATCCAAAGAATAAAATACCAATAAAATTACTTAATGTTTATGAAGCTCCATGCTGTATCTACTCCCATTCGTATATTGGACAGATCAATTATAGAATTAGTTTTAGTAGAAAAAAACATATTCTTACTGTAAAAAAAAAAAAATCATTTTATTAATTTCAGTAAGATATGTATCATAACTATTTTCATAGGATGAATAGGAAAGTTTCTCAATGGCTTCAAAATATTTAATGAATAAATACAGTAGACTTCCAATCAAAAAAGTTTTCAGCCATATATATATTTGTGTATGTGTGTGTACTTTCTTGTTAGAAAATCATGTGAAATGTATTATAATAGAAGGAAAAAAAAGTTTAAAAACTAAAAATAAATTTTTTCTTTCAGAAAAGTATTTAAAATCAACTTCTCAAAGAAAATGCTAAATTTTATTAATGAAATATTAATAATGTTTACTTATGAATATTCAACAGCTAAATTCAACTCTGAAAGATTCAATAAATAGTGTCAAAAATCAATAATAGCAGTAATGGTGCTTCTCTGCATCACTGATAGAATATCTTGTATAATTTAGTGCAGTGGTAGAATATCATACTATGGAGTGGAAGGTCCTTAGAATGATTATAATACTGGCACTTCCAGTATTCAAACTTCTTATGAATTCCTGAGCGATAAAACCATTTGATTATCATTACGATTAGAATGTTGCTCAACAATATCATACAAACTAAATCTTCAATATTTTTTCCAGTGCGTGATAAGTTTATTTTCTTAGAAAACTTTAATGATATTTCATACAGAATTTTTTATTTTTTTTTTAAAAATGGAGGTTATAATTTGAGTTATTTAATATTTTATCTTGACATAAATAAATACCAAACACTTAAAACATTTGACAAAAAGTAGTAATGAATTAAAAAGCTATGAAAATACAGGGGTTAGTAAGTACAACAGTAATGACAAGACTTATTTACGCATACATCACTAATACATTTAAAAATTACAATTATTTTATCTACTTACTTAAAGTTTTGACAATAGTTTTATAAATACATCATTTATTAATACAGAAATAATAATAACAATATAAATATATATCTTCTATTTTGAATTGAAAATGTTTTTTTTAATTCTAGAAATTCTTCCTAATAGAAAAAATACATCACATGATCACCATCTCTATACTAGCACATAATTGTTGTAAACAAAGGCAAAACTCTCCTGGCATCCATTGATTACTCTGTTTGGCACAGGGTGGCACTACTGTATGGAGAGTTTTGCCTTTGTTTAGAAAAAATACAATTTTCAAATTGTTATAAATATTAAAACAAATTACTAAAATAGGTTAAATGTATTTTTAAAAATCAGGAATATTGATAAATTATAATGAAATGAAAATGTTTATTGTAAACTTTTTATTACTTTTAACAAGTTTTCAATTAAAACCAGAAAAAAATAAACTTTATATGGCCTAAATAGATAATAAGAAAATGTAATATGCAACGCTTCTGCGCATTATTTATTTTACTTACCATATGTAATAATTATAATTTATTAAAATATAACTGTAACAATCATTAGGAAATCACTCCTTTACACATGCTAGATTTAAATACTTCAAGAATATTCTCATTTTCAAATACAAGATAAAGTCTTTTGTAAATATAGAATAAACCCACCCTAAACATATATGTATAGGCAAATCTTAAGACAGTAAATGGAATTAAAAGTAACTAATTAATATCTTCATGCTCTCATTTTTAAATGCTTAAGATTTGCCTATGCATATATGCTTAGGTTAAAAAGATAGAGTGGATTCATTCTATCTTTTCAAAAGATTTTATCTTGTGTTTAAAAAGGAGAGTATTTCTGAAGCGTTTAAATGATGTAGAGGAATGATTCCCTAATAATTACTATAAATTAAAAACAATATTATATAAATATAATTAATAACATTTTCATTATACACAAACATATATGTTTTTGATGTGTATTAAAGTATATTTGCACATATGTGATTGTATTTTAACTACTTGATAATATCAGAATTCAAAAAATTTAAATTACAATAAACCCGTGATGAAATTCTTTTTGAAAATACAAGTAGTATTTACAAACCTTTTTATTTACTTTAGCATAAAGGATTTCCATCACAATTTATTTTCAAAGCATAAACAAATTTTCCATGGCTAGAATTCAAATGTGTGAGAAAGAAAACTAATTAAATATGCAAAAGCATTTTAATAAAAGAATTATAATAATAAACATTTTATGCTTATTAAAATATTTTACCAGAATTACATACATGTATATCATCAAATGAAAGGCATGCCAAAAATACTGTCTAAATTATTAAATAAGAAATCATCATCATCTGAAATGATCTTCTAAATGTAAATCAATGATTGTTTTCTGAAAACCTTAATTCAAACGTTCTTTAAAATATGTAAAGTCATTCCTAATAACACCCTTTTTTATGTGATCCAAAAAAGTCTCTACATGATTTTTACTGCTCCCTATAATCTTTCTTGAATTCATCTCTAATAATTCAATGTGCTTTTAAAAATTTTTTAATCTTTTTTCATACTTCCACTAAAAAAAAAATAAAAGTTACACATTCTTATAGATACTAATTCCACAGGTGCCTTTAATATTTTATCAAGATTGATAGCAGCTTTTTCCAATGACCCTTTTTTTTTTTTTTGGCATGATCTTAGTTCTTCTAATGCCAGTCACTTCCTAAAAGTGTTGTTTTTGTATTTAAAAATATGGTCACTAACTGCTTTTTATCTTATATAAAGCATAATTTGTCAACATTCATATCCTATTTATTTTCAAGCTTTGTGACATCATAGTTCAGTTGCTATGCTTCACTATTTTTTATAAACCCTATAACAATCATAGCTCTTCTAAGAATGTTTCATTAGCCCTGATTGCTTTCTGAAAGGACTTACATTTTTCTAATAATTCTATAATGACTGCTTTAACATACATCAAACTTCCCAATATTGCTCCTTGCCCCTAACTGAATGTGCAATTATTTCTTTGTCTCTTTTATACTATTCTTTCTTGCAAATAAACTGAGACCCCCCCCTCCCTTTTGTCTCTTTTTTTTTTCATTCATTATATTCTAACTAGTAGGTTCATTCTTTACTGAGTTGCTTCCAATAAAAACTGAAATATTATATTATGAATATTACCATTATATTATTATAGATAAATAAACTCATTAAATATTTGACACAAAGTAAAATATACCTTCAAGCTATTTCAAAATTGCTAAGCGAATTTTCAGCATTTTTGTATCATGATCCAAAAGCTAAGGTTTAAAATCATCATCATCAACCATTATCAATTCACTGCAGGATGAAGGTCTCTCCAAGTTCAATCCATCTTCTCCGATCTTTAGCTTCTCTTCTCCACATCATCCCTGCACACTCATTTCATCAATCCATCTCATATGTGGTCTCTTTCTGGGTCTTTTACAATCTCTTGGAATCCAGTTTAAGATTTCAATTGTCCACCTATTATCATCCCTTCTAGCAATATGTCTAGCCTAACTCCACTTCAGTCTTTTAATTTTTTCAATGAGGTCAGTAACACTTGTTTGTTCTCTTACCCATATATTGCGTTTTCGATCTCTTCTTGTTACTCCTAACATGCATCTCTCTATACTTCTTTGAATGGTATGAAGTTTCTGTATTACTCTTCTATTAAGTGTCCAAGTCTCAGATCCATAAGTAAGAACTGGTAAAACACATTTATTAAAAGCCTTCATTTTCAAACACAGGCATATTTCCTTTTATTATCAAGTTATTTATATCAAAAACACTCCAACCAAGTTTAATTCTATGATTAATTTCATTCATTATATTTTCATCTGTATTAATAATCTGACCAAGATATTTGTAGCTGTTAACTTTTTCTAACTTATCATAATCAATCTTTATTTTCACATTTTGAGAAGAAAATTCATTAAACATTACTTTAGTCTTTTTAACATTTATCTTTAGTCCTACTTTCATCTGATAACTCCTGCAACATTTCTTACAGCTCTAAGCATTATTTGCAAAAACAAATACATGATCTGCAAAATCTAAATGACTTAAATAATCTCCATTTATTTTCACTCCTTTAGCTTTCAATTTCAATCCACAAAATACTTCTTACAGCACTGCTGTAAAAAATTTTGGAGATATGGAGTCATCTTGTCTTACACTCTTCTCAATGTTGACTTTCCTAGTATCATTATGTAATCTAATTGTTGCTGTTGCATTTTTATAAATATTCTTTAAAATATGACAATATTCTGGATCTATACCTTAATGAACCAATGCTTGAATCACTGAAAAAATGTTTATAGAATCAAATGCCTTTTCATAATCTAAAAATCCAAAGCATAATGGCAACTCATATTCATTTGTCCTTTCTATAACTTCTCTTAATACCTGGATATGATCTACTGTACTAAAATCACTTTTAAATACATCTTGTTCTCTTGGTTGGTGGAAATCCAATGTTCTCTGTAGATGAGTTGTAATTATCTTGGTAAAAATTTTGTATAAAACTGATAAAAGGCTGATAGGTCTGTAATTTCTAATATCTTCCTTTATCATCTTTTTTAAATATTAATACTGCATCTTCCAATCATCTAGTATATCTTTATCATTTAGACATTTAATATATAACTTTGCTAAAAAATTTCTATTTCTTCACCTGCTTTTTTTAATATATCAATTATAATTCCATCATTACCTGGAACCTTTCCTTTCTTCATAAATTTAATTGCATATCTCACTTTTTCATTTAAAATTCTGGGCAACTTGGAAAATATAATAGATATAGGAGATACTTGTTCTTTATTACTATATAATTCTTGATCGAAGTCTTCTACCCATTTCATGATGTCATCTCCCTTTTTAATAATAATTCCATCTTTTTTTCTTATTGCAGATATAAATTTCCTACAAATACCAAAATGTTTTTTTACACTCTTGATACTTTTACATAAATGACTGAACATAATTAAAATTCCAATTATGATTTAATTGATTACTATTGGAGTTTTGGTAAACCACACTTTTTTAAAGTTTCATTTTTGGTAATCTCTTTCTTCATGGACAATGCTAATAATATGTGGCCAGTCTTTCACCAGAAATAAAAGATAAAAAAAATTGTTGCTCATTTCTAATTCTAAGCATCTTATCAATAACACTGCAATAGTATTCATTTAAATCGTAATTGGAATTTTTATTAAATTTTAAAAGATCTTAGGGTAACATTATTTCAACATTAGTTCATTTGATAATTTTTGAATATCTTAAAGTTGTATTTTATTCTGCACCAAATATTTAGTGAGTTTACTTATGTACTAATTTGGTTGGAGTAGTTCACTTTTATTATTATACTATAATATTATAAATTCGAGATACATTATTATAAAATCTAAGCACCCAATGAGTAAAAGATTCAGGATTTATAAATCTATTTGACAAGCATTTATAAGAATGAAAAAAAAACAAACATTTTTTTCAATGATTCATATATATTATCATTAGTCCCTTAAGAGAATTATGATAAGATAATGCTAATAATACTTTTTATTAACTAAGTAACCAGAAATATTATAGAATAACCCTATGTAATCTGACAAGATAAAATGAAATAAATGAAAGACTGAAACGAACCAAAATCATATGAAATTGATTAAATAACCCTATGAGGTTTAATGCTACTGAAATATTGCAAACTCCAAACTAAAGATGCCATCATCAATTCTTAACTAAGTAAAAAAAAAACTTAAATCAACTATTATGATTAACCACAAGTTGGTTGCTGTAATGTCATATGACTTACTATGAACAGTTTTAACCATTTGATTATTCATTATATTAATCAAATACACAGCTAAATATAATTGGAAAGCAATTCAAATACAAAAACAAACACTGCAGCAAAAAAATTATAAGAGCAACATGGAAAACTTTTAATTGGGAGATGCAAAAACCATACAGTTATCAAAATATCTTACATCATCCACTTATCATCTGCAAAACATGGAATATAACAAAGAAATAGGAATTAATCAATAATCAAGTAATCTTTTAGCAACATTGACAAACTTTAACACATAAAAAATACATGAATCAGTGTGATTCCTAACAATCAAAAACTATGATAACACAAGAAAATAAGCAAATGTATTTTCAAAATAAAAGCCATCTGGGCACTTACATAGATTTAAACAAAAAGAAAATCTGGGAAAATCACCAACATGTTGATTATTACATCAATAATAATAATTATTAACATCTGGGGAAAAAAAAAAAATGATTGAATCAAAAAAATTTGAAAATTCCATTTATTAAGATATTCAATATTGGAGGAAAAGTTATTACTTTAAGACAGATGAACTAGGTAAGTCCTCACTTTTCCAAGCTAACCAAAAAAGATATAGCAAAATATCAAGTTAATTGATAAATTTTTAGTTTTCATTTCCCCCAAATTTAGACAAAAATCTAACAGATATGACTATTTATTAATCAAGGTAGGGTTAAGCTATCACATATATGCAGAAAATACCTAAAATGCCAATACATATATTAACATTTCACACATAAAAAAACACACAAAAATACTAAATATTACCTGCAACAGAAGCTGAAGCTATGCTTGTTTTTTCATGATGTATTTTTTTATGTCTAAACAACTCTGAAGGCCTACTAAAAGCCTGTTGGCAGACATCACATTTTACACACTTGATTCCAGAATGCCATAGTTCATGCACTTCAAGGTTCTCTTTACGAGTAAATTTTTTAGGACAGAGATTGCAACTAAAGATCTGATTTTCTTCTGGTTCAACTTTAATAGCAATGGAGGTAGTAGATGTTGAGGCAGATGTTGGAGAAAGAGTTTCCAGAGGATACATCTGGGATTCTAAAAAAAAAAAAAAGAAGAAACATCTAAATGAGTAATGGACTAATTATCAATCATAAAATAATCTTTCTAAGAATCTAGGAAAAGTTTTATTCCACTTTTCAGAGATGTTTATTTTGTTTCTTTTTCCAAATAAATAAATAAACAGTTCTAAAGATTGTTAGATTGTCAAAAACTGTACAGTGAAGGATGTGAAGAAGTAAAGTTTTGTAGTAATTCTCAGAATAAAATTTCATTTTCATTTTAGACAATTCGTGTAATGTGTTAAATATTTGTAGGGGCTTGTGATCAGAAATTCCACATGAAATTTAAGCATAGAGTAGTTCTACTCAAATAATTAGTTAAAAAAAAAACAAACAAGTGAGAATACTTAGATAAACCTACATAAAAGCATTAACAATGATAAAAAAGTGAGATTAACACTTTTTCTTTCTAAAGAAAAATTTGCAAAGGCAATTAATTGTACTATATAAAAATTAACTCAGTAGGTGTTAGTAGCACATTCCATCTGAAAGAAAATATATTTCAAACAGAATGCAAACACTATTTTTTAAGTGTAATTAAAGATCAATTGATTAATTAGCAAATAACAGCCACTTTGTTGGCTTTTTTATCAAATAAATTTTAATCTATCCTTTTGATCAATTAATTGATTCCCAAAAAATTCACTGTTACTTTTATTTCTGCCACTTCTTTCTGTTAAAAAAGAAAAAAACATCAATAAGCCTTGCTAATGAATTACATTATATCAATAAGCTTATCTGGCTGATAATAAGGCAGATATCTCTTGCCCAGAATAATACTATCTTAGATTTATTTATTATCATGTAATTTTTCTTTATGTTTGTAATTCTAGCTTTCTTTTTCAATTTACCATGTACACATAATTGTCACTGTAAACATTGACTTGTTTAATAAATATTTGAAAGAACATGCCTACACACACACACACAAACAATTTTTCTAAATAAGTGACATTTAAATTATTGTTACTACAAGTAAGAAATTTTTTTTTTTTTTTGAAACATAACTCAAAACAGATTTTATGATTACTATCAAATTTCACAATTTTATGTAGAACACATGAGACTTAACCCATTTTCAGAGTATAAACTATTTCTTGCAGATTTGTATGAATGTTATTTCACTTTTCACTAAAAAAAAATTGTGCATTTAAACATAATAAAGTTTATAACTTAAAAAAAAGTTTTCTGTAAATTTTTCTATATCAAAAAAGGTAATATTTTTTCAAATAGTAATATCTTTCTCTTGTGCATGTTGCTTCTTCATTCATATAAGCTGAAGCTTAATTCATAATATAATTTTTTTAAAAAAATCAACGCACCATTATATGGCAATTCTTGATGTTCTCCAAAACTAAATGAATATTATATATCTTAGTCTGAAGATGAGAATAGGATAACATGGGATATGAATTTATTAAATACAACTAGTTTAGAATCATTACTCAACCATACAATAGATAGCAGCACCGAAGCAGAATAAACAGAGATTTGCTTCTGAAAAACAGCATGTAAGTTGAAATCATCATTGCCCTTTGGTTTTATGAAAATATTCTCTTTGGTTTTATGAAAATATTCTCTTAATTTGCAAATTCTACTAAAATAATTATTTTCTTAACCTATAATAAAACAAATTAATAGTTTGAAATAAAATGGTGGGTTTTCTCTTAACTGATTCCTTATTATTTTTTTCCTCCACTGATAAGAATTTAATGAAAGGATGCTGTTATTTACAGCTTTAGTCACAAAATATTTTCATTCTGTTTCAGATTTCTTTTGAATTTCAATACCTATGAAGTTATATCATAAAATATGGCAGGTTTTTTTTTTAAAATCTAGTTTATTTTGCATCCCATAAATAAAATAACTAAAAAAAACTTTTGAAGTTTAAAATATTGGCCAATCATATATATATATAAAATCATTAGATATCTATAATATTAGTCAAATTCTTCTGAAATTATTATTTTATATATATATATTTCTTTTTCATTTACTATTTTAATTACTTTACAATTTACACAGAGGTAAAACTCTCCATACAGTAAAGAATGGTGATTATGTGATGTTCAATGGTTTAATACTTTACAGTTTGATTCACAAAACAAAAAAGTGAGCCACAAATTAATATTAAGTTAATAATAATAATGATATTAATTAGTTTTCTGGGTAAATATAAATATACTTAATAAACCCCATGGCATGTGTATAAGGCATGACTGTAATTCTAAGCTACAAGTATTATATCCAACTACTATATGTACTCCATAATTTAACAAAGAAATGAAGATATTATATCAGCTTAACATTGTCTAATTGTTCAATTATTCACATATTTGTGTGAAAGTCAATAAAGTAACAATTATTAAGAAAGGTCTATGCTCTTCAAACTCATTTAAAAAGTGACCCAACCTACTCAAAAAAAACAACAACTCTATACTGTCTAAATATTTCAGAATAAAAAATATACTTGATTTTATTAAAAAAATATTTTTGGTTTTGATTTTATCTTCCTGAAATGTATTCAAAATAAACCTTTTTATTAAAATCTTTCCATTTAAGATGTAGTAAAGGGAACAGATTAGTAGCTATCATTTCTATATTGTCTAAGAAATCTGTGCCTTCATAATTATTTTTTTGCTATTAATACAAGTTAGTTTGTTGTACTATTTGAGGATGAGACCTTCTAAGATGATTCATCATATTCAAAGTTGTAATTTTTATCTTTTTTTCTCCTTTAAAACTCCATATATAAAAAGTTGCCTCTTATGTCTAACTTAAAAAAAAAAATTACACAATACTGGATGCCTTTTTTTTTTTTAACTTAAAAAATCTGAATAAATATATATATAAATTTGAAGTTTTGAATAATAGTTATTTTATGATTTATTAATAATTAGATGTTAATGATCTTAATTTTATTTCTAATTTAAAAATAGAATATTTATTGTTTCCCGATACTGCAATTGCATTATTACAATGTAATGCACCTTTTTAAAAGTTATTTCAAATTCGTTTTTAGAAAAAAAAAAAAATATCACAAAACTCATTAAAAAAATGTATTCATTGTAATTAAGCATTAAAGTGATTAATGGACTTTCCTGAATACTCTTTTCTAACAGTGATATGAGCAATTGACATTCTTCAGAAAACTGATTATATCCTTCATTATCATAAATCTCTAAATGCGAAGCCTTCTGGTGGCAATGTGAGGCTGCTTCATCCAGACTTGCAAATTTTAGTGGATTTTATCTATGTCGTAAAGTAATTCACTAAAACCACTATTTTCACAAATCTCAAATTGCCATTTGTGTTAAAATTCTGATTTAGATATTAGGATGACACATTTTTAATTGTCATTGTTTCTTACATATATCTTTCCTCTGTAGACAAAGCAAATACTACTAAATGAATCATATATAAAATTCAACAACAAAAATACTGGACAAGATATACACTAATTTTTTTTTTTTTTACTAAAATTTAATTATAATATTATTACTGTATAAAAATACATTATTTAAATAAACTTTATTTTTCTCTTAACTTCAAATACAATTTTGTATTGTTAAGTTCAATGCTCAAAGGCAAATGAAAAGTTAATTAGCAAAGCAGGTGATAATTTGCCATTCCTGTGCCACCTCTTAACCTAATTTATTTTAGCACCTTGATATTTCTAGCTACATCATAAACTTTAATGAGACTTTTATATCATATAATTCAATATTCATTCATAATTACATAAGGAACTTTATATAAATACCACTTGAAAGACAATGTCTTATAAATACTTCTATTAAATCATTTGCAATATATTTTTTATATTTCTTTTTGATTACAAGAAAATATAATTTCAAAATTTAGATTTGTTATAAAATAATAGAAAACAGTTTTTTTTTTTCAATGAATCATCAGTATCGCATTAGAAAAATTTCAAACTTTGAAGATATCTATAAGTATATGTTTTAAAGACATGAATTTTTTCATTAAGCATATTCTAATATGAAATGTTTTATAAAGTTAAGAAAAATATTTGAAAATTACATACAATAATATAATTAAAGCTTTGATAATCGTAAAAACTGTACTACATTGAAATTTGTGGTTTGAAACCACATTTCATGAGGTACAGCTATAATTTGAAAGGCATTTTAAAAAAGAAAAAATAACTAAAAGGTAGCAAAAAAGTATAGTTTACAGCTGTTTTCACTATTATATGTTTCTCCTCTTCTTCTGCAAATATGAAACCATATTAAAGTTAATCCAGAATTTTCCTGCAATGAACCATTTATTTATGTAGACAAAACTAAATGATGACACACATAGCAACCAATATACAAATAATCCTTATAGTCAGAAGTCCTCAATATTCTTTGAGAAGAGAATCATTTCAAATAATTTATGATAAATTGTGTACTTTACCAAAAAAAAAAAAAAATTATTTGAGTTTAAATATAATTAAAGTTTTATAATAGACAGTATACTGTGTGGTATTTAAAAGCTTAAAAAATAAAATAATTCACATGTAGAAAACTCCTAAAAAAATCATACTATATTTAAAAAAAATATACAATGCAATGCATGTTAATGTTTCAATTAGCTAAGATAGTCATGTTAAATGGTTAGTCTGTCATTTTGATTTGATATATATTTCATTTTAGAAATTTTTTTCTATTCATTCTATTGTAAGCTTGAGGTATTAGAAATTGCTACCAGGTAGTAATCTAAGTCAATTATCATCATACCTGGATTTTGTTGTAATTGGTATTAGAATAAGTTTGATTACATAAATATATTGCAGCAAAAAATAGCATTTTTGTAGTATAGATTAGAAATTCATATTCTGAAAAACGAAAATGTACAAATAATAAAAAATTACAACTAAAATTATGTAAATAAAATCTAAGATGAATACAGAAGAAAATGTGTTTTCTTTAAGATGGTCAAATATAATATTTATCTAATTTTTAATTTAATCATCCATTGATCATTATGCACTCCTTACTTTGATATACAGTTGCTGATAATCAACATTTAGGTAACAAGAAACCATACATCAATTAAATTAGTACTTTAATTTTACAAAATATGACAGGACTCTCATTATATGCTGAAAACTGAAAAATATGCGATATTTGTTAAATCTTACTTAAAATATTTAATCCAAATCTTTGATGGCAGAATGTTTAGATAATTAATGTTCTAAGATATTTTTTTGTAAAATGTTACATTCATAGGTTGAATATTATTTAAATATTAGAATCTAATAATCAAAAACTTTTACTATTCTATAAAATTTCAGACCTGATCTTCAATCTTTTATAATAAATAAATTAGTTTGTAATTTACTAACAAAATTAAAGAAAAAAAACAACATCCGGTACTGAACTACCTTTGTACTTCTATTTTCTCTTAGCAAAATTTGAGTTTACAATGAGGACTAATAGATCTGAGAAACCCGAAAACCTCACAAATCCAAAAAAGCTCTGGAATTAATAACTTTAAATTGTGTTTTACCTGTATAGAATATTTATTTTTTGCTGCATATACATATTGTAACAGTATATAATACGCCATTACATTAATTTAAATTAGAATAAAAACTTTTTTAAGTTCATAAATAAAAAACTAAAAGCTAAAATTAAAAAGAGTTGTTCAATGTATGTATATATTCACACAGATGCAAAACTTTAAAAGTATTTGTTTTTTTTTTTAAATAAAAAAAAAAAAAAAAGGATTTGAACGTACTTTTTTATAAAAAAAGATAAAAGATCTAAATATAAAATATTTTAGCAAAAAGTAACGTAAGTAAAAATAGAAACAGGTATTAATTAATTCATGAAATTGCAAAATGGAAATGATTGTGTTATTAATTATCGAAAAGCAAACTAGCCCTTGGGGATCTTAAATAATTTAAAAAGTCAGATGAAAGATATAGATAAAAATTAAAGATTATTTCCCGCTCTGAAGCAGAATGTCCAATAGAAGCAGAAACCAATGCTTGGACCCTAATGAAAATGATTGACTGTTCAGTGAATCCGGACGATGTGTATAAAAGGAAAAATATTGAAATTAAGGACAGTTCCAGCTTGATTTTGTGAGAAGGGCGATAAGATGCACTTGTCACCCTCTCTCACTTATTTGAAATGAATTGACTGTTGAATTATGAATGGTATTGTTGCAGACTCGAATCATATGGGTTCTGCAATAAAATAGTACCAGGATTGAAGCAGCAAATAAAGACTTCGTGGGAATTGGCAGCAGGAATCGGGAATTCGTCTACTGTAAGATATAAACTGAGAAATTTAAAAAATATATATATAAGAACTTTCAAGATTTGACAAGCTAAACCTAATTTTTTTAAAATGAACTTTAATCTGACTTTTCAAAATCAATTATTAATGTTTAATTTTTATACATTTGAGTTTGTTAATTTAATCATTTCCATTTTTATTAATATTTATTGAATAAATTATATAAATGTTAAATTTAAGTTGGGCATGAATTGCTGCATAGATTTGTAAAGTTATATTACTTTATTAAGGGAGGGTTAATCTTGGATTGGATATATTGATGTAATTAGTAAATGTAGCATGAGATTCGCTATGTGCAGGATCCTATTATACGCCGCACTTGGGCAAAATAAGTCCCATATCTCACTGACCATCGGAAGCAGACAGTATTCCCTGCTCCTTGGATCACCCCTTTTAGCCTATGGAATGGGATAGTAAGATGGAAAATGCAGTCCCTTCCTATGGAGTTTTTTTTTTTCTTGTTCTTCTCACCAGAGAGATGTAGTATTCCTATACTGAACAAGAGTCAATGTCTTCTATAACCATCCTGTTCAGATGTACATTCCTGACAGTATGGTATTTGTACTGTCATATTCATACTGCATTGAATACATCGATATATCAGATGGATTGACATTGGTTTGACTGTGAACTTTTGGCCTAAGGTTAAATAAGGGATAGAATATTTTCCTTTCAAATGCAATCTATGTAGTCTATTCATACTCGACACTTTAATAAAATATTAAATTCATCTGTGCGAACTTCAAAAATAAAAAAAGTTAAAAAAAATAAATTAAATGTTAAAATTAAAGTAAAAGCATACTAAAATAATTTTAAATTTATATATGTTTAATAAATGTTTGCGTGTGTTATTATTGGCAGTGGCTTCTTTTATTTTTATTAATATTGAAAAAAATATTTTAAGAATCTATATTTTATAAATCTCTGCGTCTCACTGAGTTAGTGGCATGGGCTGACGGTCGGAATAAAACATATATGTAAAATTTGAAGCTTAACTTATGTATCTGCCTACTATATAAATTTTCTAGGTTCAAGTAGCCTAGTGGCACCCTGTAGCACAGATACGGTAAGACTAAAACTTCCACATCATCTCCCCGACTGTTATAATATTTATATACAGAATGATGGCCAGTTTCAGCCACAGGTAACAGTTTGAAAACTTCTGAGCTAAGCATTCTGAACTGATTATACTTGAGTAAAAAAAAAAGGAGTGTGTGTGTGTGTGGGGTGTAGTAGAATTCTAATTAGTTGCATGGAATTGTTGTGATAAAAACATAAGCAAATAATGTTTGCTTTTGTACTGTTATAATCTGTGAATCATTTGGATATTCAAGCATTCTGAATAACTGATATCATTATGGCTAGTTCAAAGTTTAAATATAAATTGACATTTTCAAGTTTCGTAAAAAGTAAATAGAATTTAACAAGAACCTTCTGAGCAAAATGATCCTGTGATAACTAATTTAATTATGTTAATAACTTTTTCAGAATTAAATTAGCTGCAAAAACTACTATAGAAAAGTTCCAGGAATGAAAAAGAATTCATTACTGAAACAAATTAAAAATCAGCACTGATTTTATAGTTTAAGGATTATATACATGAATGAAGTTTTCAGGTTCTTAGATGTTTGCAGTTGCTTATTATTATTATTATAGTCCTTATATTTTGAATAGATGTCATCTGACATTGGGTACTTTATGAAATCACACAATAGTTGTTCCAGGAAATTGATAATAGAAAAATGTTAGCAATGATTTAAATAACAGCTTCTGAGTTACCAATACCAAGCACATGGTAGATGAGAATCCTATAATAACAATTAACAACTATACATTAAAAAGCAAGAAACTGTATTCACATTTTTTCTTATAAAAAAGCTTAATGTGAATACATAAAATTTCATAAAAATAAAATAATAATATGGGGAGGGGTGTTTATATACAATTAAACTAGTTTACTATAAAAATTAAAATAGTTACATGCATAAATTAAATTTTCAAGAAAGATCATAAAAAAAAAAAGAGAGAAAAGGGCAAAAGAATAAACAAAAAGTTAAAGATGATTTTGGCGTTGATATACAAATCAATCTATGAATCACAAATATCACATATTGCTTCTTCAATCTATTCATTTAATACCTTGCAATGCTTTTTTAAAATCTCTTTTCAATTGAATTTTTCTTTCAGGAAGATTTCAACACTTTCCTATACATAGCTATCTACTGAATTCTGAAATTATTCATATGCTCCCAATGAAAGCAATTAATATTAATCCTTTTTAGAGTATCTTTGAAATCAACTTTATCATATAAACATCCCATGAAAATTATGACCAAGTTTGCAATAAAATATCTTTTTTATGAAGTCTATTATTCTTCATTCATTTCATATATATGATCCAATGCATATATTCCATCATATTAATAAACATATGATATGGTCATTATAATTTCGATATATTAAGAAGCATACTTTCATAAAAATTTCCCAGCGTTTTTAAAATAATCACAGTAATATCAAAAACTGGACACTTGATTTACAAAAACAAATGAGAATAAATAAATATTAATGTAGTGATCTGAATCTAGTAGACAACAATGCAGTTATTATTCTAGAATCATAATACTTATTGAAAAATACTGTCTAGAAGCTCTTAACTATGTCATGTCTTGGGTTTAATAGCTAACGAGATTTTATTTTCTAGTGATCATTAAAATTACAGATTATCTCAGTGGTCAGGTTGCAGGATATGTTTTTAGTAATGCTTATTAAAGCTTAAAAGTGTTTGGTGCAATTTAGTGCCAATTTCAAGTTATTAATTAAGTAAATCAAATAATTTATCTTGTTTAAAAGCTAGTTTTTGCAGAACTATTTTACAGGGATGTTACTTTGGATGTGAAAACAATTGTTCAATCTTATTTATATATAATTATATATTACTCTTATTATTCTTCAAATATTTTTGATATCAAATTTAACAAAAATAGTAAGACAATACCAAAAAAAACTTAAAGTTAGTGCAGACTTTTAATTTGAACTCCTTCAGGAAATATTCTTTCTATAAGCATTTGTTTATTGAAAAACAGTGACTAGGGTATAAGTAGTCAAATTTCACATCTGAATATAAGTTTAAATAGGTTGCACACTTACTGTATTTTATTTCTATAATAACAGTTTTGATTGGCAGTTCTCATATACAATAACTATCTCAAAAAACTTTTCAAAAAAAAAAAAAAAAAAAAGGTGACAAATCTCTTATTTTATACACACAAGACATTTCAGTCCTTTAATTAAAAATCAAAATCTATTTGGGAAACAAAAAACTTCTAATTTATAAACATTATGCTAATAACTTTATTTAAAACATTAAACAAAAGAGAATATCCTTTATAATTTCTTTCTTAATTGTTATAAAAGCATTTTATTCTATTCTTTATATCTTCATAATTTTTAATATATTCATTCAATTTGCAATTTGACTTTTTATTTTTTTCCTTATTTAAAATTCTTCTGAAAAATATAACATCAGCTGACCAAAGTAGGCTACATATATCCTTCTAAACAATCTTTCTCCTTTTACTTTCTCTTTTCTATTTAACATTAACTTAATTAATATTTATAGTTTCTTCCTTTAAAAATACCTGTTCTTTTTTCATCTTGTAGTTTTCTGAAGAACATAACTCACAATTCACCAACATATTATCACATCTAATATATCATCACCACAAGTCTTCAGGGAAACACAATCAATTTCTTTTTTTTTTTTTTATAATAGCTCTCTCCTGTTTCTTCTTTCTTTTAACACTTTTTACTTTCTACTCTTTTTTTAACAATGTTTTTCTATATATTTATACTTTAAAGCTCCAAAAAGTCACTTTTTAAAAAAAATTAATTGTAACTTTGTTTGGGTAATTGCTAATTTTAAAAATGTATGTACTGTCTTTTTTATTAAAAAAAGTTGAATATGTGTGCATATATATGTATAACTAAGACAGTAAAGCCAACTACTCAAGGCTTTAATAGGTTTATAAATGTAGAAGATAACAATCAACACTTAAGCTATCAACAATCTCAACCTGTAGTCAAGGCAATCTACTTTAACAATAAAGATGACACCACCTTTATCTATGGTCTTATATATTTATATAGACACTAAAAATTGCACCTTATGTGTAAACACATGCATACTTTTGGATAAAATCTAAAATTATGTTTACATTTTTTAACATTATTTACAAAGAAATAAATTACAGGCTGAGTGTAAACTAAATGCTGATCAAGCCTTTTATAATGGTCAAAGCTATTAATAAAATAATAATAATGGAAAAAATACACATACCACACATATCATATGTAAATAGTTCCAGAATTACGCAGAAATAATCTCTTAATATATATTTGTTCTCATTAATAAGACACTTGAATCAATGATAACCATAAAATGGCACTTTTAACAATTGTTATGTAGAACAAAAAAGATATTATTCAGCAGTAGATTTGGCCATAATATTATTAATAACATCTCTTCATATATACTGTAGAATAAAAAAGTATTTTGATAATTTTATGAATTAAGGTGGATTTTGTCCTTATATAACCAAGTGATCACTTAAAAATAATGTTTATAACAAAAACAGTATCAATATTGTTTATATTATTTTTTTAAAAAAAAAATAATGAAACATTTCCACATCTTAAGAATAAAATCTTTTAGAATAACATGGCATTTATGAAATTTCATTCTAGATCTGCTACTTTCGTATACTGTATTTGACAAATTAATCACAAAATTAGCTTAAAAAAGTATAACACATTTTTGCTATGAGGGAGGGATTCTAGTTGATCATGCATTTAGTTATATATTATTAACAAAACATCATATCAATTTTAACAAAATAAAATTTTTGGTAAGAATTGACTAATATAACCAGAGATTATTAAGAGGCTACAGAAATTTTAAAAAGACCTGATAACATGAAAGAAAACTCTGAATTAAATAAGATCAATGCCACTTAAAAAAAATTATTGGAGGGAAAATTACTGCAATCTGTGAGAATAAAGAATAAGACAGGAAAAAAAAAATTTAATAAGAAACACATTCTTATAATTTAAAAAGGATAAAGCTCTGAAAAAGATATCTGCAATCATTCAGAAATATTACTACATTTTCATTTAATTTTTCTATAAAACTGTTTTGATTGCCAACATGTATTCTGAATGGTTTTCAGTCAAGTTCAAGTAGCACAGCAGGAAAAGAAAGCAGACAAAATTTCTTTCAGACATTTGATAAGCTTAACTAAGATATTTTTAAAAAATACACATGGAGTTCATCAAATAATTATAACAATCAACTTTTATTAATGAAAATATAATTTGTTACTAATCAACAATTCAAAGTCATATAGATTAAAAGCAGTTCTTTAATTTTATCCTACAATAATTTATCCAGGCAACAGAAAACATAACTCTTAATTCGAAAATTAATACTTAAAAACCAATGTTTCTCAATGAAAAAGTACCATGTACAGAAAATCCACATATATAAAATATATCTTACAAGTTTTTACTAGCTAATCAAGTAAAAATGTAATTGTTGATTAATATAGTGATTAGAAACTTTTAATGCAAGGGTTTCTTTCATTCAATTTTTTTTGACTCATTCCACACTCATTCCTTTTTCGCAGTTGGTAATATTAGCAATTCAATATTGAAAATTGATCTTTTTAATCCACCCTCCCCCTCTTTTTTTCTCTTCTTAGGCAAAATCTTTTTTCTTTTCTTTAATTAAATAAATATTCTAATTAAGATATAAATACAACTCATTATGTTATGCGTGTATATATATATTTATTTCGATAAAATATAATTTAAAAGGTTCTTCTGAATAATAATGTATAATCATATGAATGTATATATGCACACTACTAATCATTATAGATTAAGACAAAAATTTTTACCATTTATATATAATCAATTAGTAAACATATTGGTAATTGCAAGCTATATATAAGTCATGTGACATCTGACATTATTATTACTATAATCAATTAGGTACTTGCATGAATATCTAAATATACATATTTTTTGTAAATAAAGATTTATATACATTTTCAAATTGGAGGGGCACTACTTTTTTCTTGGTAACAAAGATCAAAGAAAAATAATAGTGTAAATGCAATCATACAAATTATCAACTTAAGAGTACATTAAGCAATCATTTTTAAGTTGTTAACTAAATATTGCTTTACTAAATTATATATACACTGTAATCAAAACTAATAATCAGTTGGTTATGAAATACGAAATACAAACTTTAACTAACTTTTGATCATTTTTAGTAAGTTTGAAGCTAGTAGTATTAAAAAAGAAGAATTATACATTGAACTATACATATTTGTAAGCCAAATCATGGAATCTTTATGTAGGTTAGGAGTAACATCTTCATTGCAAATGCTTCTTCCTAAACTTTCTTCAATTAAAATATTCATTGAAAGAATTTATAGAAACTTCACAATAAAAGTTAATGAATCTAAAATTTAAAGAAATGTAAATAGGTGACATGATTGAAAGATTAAACATGATATTTGTGTAGGAAATCAAATAATAGAGTAATGCTTTTAAAAATTCTTGGAAAACTGATTAACTAGTGATGGAAATATTAATAAAAAATAAAAATAACAGGGATTCATAATAATTAAATTGACTTTTAATAAAGATAGATTATTTTATAGTCCATTGAATTTAGACTTAAGAAACAGGCTTGTGAAATGTTTTTTCCTTTGGAGTGTGGCTCTATATTAAGAACTTAGATGAGAATTATCACTCTTAATATAGACTTGATAATTAGGAAAAACATGAGAAGGATTAAATAGTTTAAAGATGTGAATTCAAAAAGAATAGAAGAAAAATGGGATCATTGAAAAGATTAAGAAAAGAAATATATAATTGGATAAACTTGGACTTAGTCAAGGAGTTGTATTTGGCATGTACTCGAAATAGAGAAAAAATTAGATATACTGAATCAGTTATGAGGAGTAAAAGAGATAGAAAAGAAACTTATTGATGTCATTAAAAATTTAATTCTTAATACGAGTTGAAAAACGAATGCATTATTAATATGGTGATCATATTACTTTACTTCACACCAATTTAAGATATTTTTCTATAAAGTTAGCAATAATATTGAAGCACTTGGCACAGCTCAAGACAAACTTTGTCTATAAACTTTATTCTTTTCAAATGACATTATTTGATCTACCCCAATAAAATTAAAGAAATCATGTTCATCATATTTCCCTAGTACTTCATTGTTTCAGATGTCAGTGAATTTCAAATAGGGCAACAAAGATATATGGGTTCAAAAATAAAGCACAGACTATAATTTACAATTGTGTGAACATCAATTTCCTAATTTTGAAACACAAATTGATTACTACATACTAACACATACTATATTGGTTAATTGATATTGAAGCCAATTTAATAAAGTGTGTGAACATTATGCTTAAGTAATTATCATTTTCTCGATGATCCCATTACAGGAATTCTACTTATTCTATAAACCCAGTAACTATCATAATAAATACGAAAATGTAAACTGCCATATTAAAAATACATTATGATATTTTAAAATTTACATAATTTAACTTTCTTTAAATATTCATTTGTATTATTATTACTATTATTATTAATATAAGAGTTGACCTTCCTATTAGGATTCATTATTTTATTGCAGTCAATGCAAATTAGGTATCTAATCATATTCATTTAAACTTTTAATTAATGTATTACAGTTCTGATTTACTAATTGTTTTTTTTTTTTACGGCCTTGATAATTAATTTTCAAAATTAGCATTGGTTGAAATATTCAAGCAATAAAAAAAGAAATGTCATCAAATGTTACTTCCTATTTTGTAGTGCATAATTTGCAATATTAAACATTGAATTATTTTAATAAAACGTAATTTATAATTTCCCATGAAAGATTAATTTGAAATGAAAATTATATATATACATCATTATTTTCAACCACTATCAATACTATCAGAATGAAAATCTCTCTGAATTTAATTTGGCTTCTCCAATTTATAATGTTTTCCCCCTCCATATCATTTCGGAAAACTTATCTCATTCAACCATGTCACAGATGTTCTCTTTCTAGGTTTCTTAAAATCTCTTACAATACAGTTTAAAATTTTGATATCAAAAAAGGGTATAAAAATAACATCAGACATTCAATTTTGAAAGACCTAAGGAAACAAGTTTGCTCAATTAACCTATCATAGCTCTTTTGTTCTGAGTTTAAATAGAAGTAAAATATCTATTTTCCTTCTAACCCAAGTTATTTTTAGGATTTAAACCCAGACAGCTATTTTTATAGGTATCAGCATTTAGAAACTCACATCTTCTTTTGACA
Organism: Epiperipatus broadwayi; assembly: GCA_028023455.1. NCBI lineage: Eukaryota > Metazoa > Onychophora > Udeonychophora > Euonychophora > Peripatidae > Epiperipatus > Epiperipatus broadwayi. Next base: position 685,267 of record JAQFVV010012504.1, on the reverse strand, counting down.
ACCTTCAATTAATAATTCATCTAAAATACACACCTCTTTGGCGAAGTTGAATGGCGAAGTTGAATTACTAATTACAGGATGTCAAAAGAATATGGAATATTCAGAATCCTCATACTTATAAAAGTAGCTTTCTAGATTTAAATCCTTATAACAACTTGAGTCTAATTAAACTCAAGACAAAAAAACAATAGGCTATTAGAAAAAAAAATGTTCAACCTTAGGATAGTTAATTAGTAATTAATAGTTTCCTAGAAACATCAAAGATAAAGTTATCTATGATTGTTTACATGGACATATTCTTAATTTCTATTGTTTTATATATCTACATTGCATAACATATCCCTAATACAGATAAAGATATATAAAAGACGTTCTATTTCATGTTTAGGTACACTTAAATTGGCAATTCAACCTAAAAAAAAAAAACAATTTGATCTTTTCAAAATTTCTTTAATTACTTTTTAAAATATATTTTACGATTTAAAAAATCCAATTTAATATAAAGTTTTTAAGAAGTTATTGTAATTAAATTATTAAAATTATATATATATTTAAGTTTTCTAGAAATATAAAATCTCTATTATCAATTATGTTCAATGGAATTCTTATTGAAATATTTTTTCATGGCTTTTAAGATGAATGTAATTGTGTTGTATATATATATATACAATTTGTAGAAATTATAACTAATATTCATTGTTACATTTCAAACATAAAGTTTTAAAAATTGAATAAAAAAAACATTTCTGGTTTCTAACCAGATCTTTTCACTAATACCAAGCCTTACACATCTCCCCCAGAATATGACTCTTATCAAATATATTTGTAATATTAATAAATACCATATTAAAGTTGTGTGGTAATTGGAGCTATATGAAGTTTAGCCTAATTGACAAGGCTTGAATAAGATGAAATGTATCTTTGGAGACATTAGTGCATTTCTCCAATGTCTGTGGTAGGAGTGAGTGTTAGTTATAATTTATAGAAGTATAAGATCATGACACAAAAATAGAAAAGGTGAAACCATTAAAAGATGGAGATTGTCATGCATCTATGTGAATAATATTGCAGATACATTTAAACTTTACATCTAAGGTTAAAAGGTATTTAACAATTTCTAACCTAATAAAAAATGAATATCCATAATAATATATTTATTGAAAAGAGATTATTGTGAATAAGTCATTGCTCAAAAATATGGCACTTATGATTTTTTTGATAGATGTTAAATAAATAAAGAACTTACCTTGCTCACCATTTTTTATGGAAGTTATGGATGAAGTTATTCCCTGAGGATTTGATGATGAGTGGAGATTCATCTCGGAAGGATTTGAAACATGAGATGCAGGAGGTAGTGGAGGAGATATAAAAATCCCTGGGCTCTGACTAAAAACTTCATCAATCTTCGGTAATCCTGACATATTGTTGCCTTCAATAGGCTTTCTCCTATCAGAACTTGCAAAACGGCATGCATTCTGTTGATATTCAGGAAGAGATTGATTGATATGACCGTACAAGGATGGAGACATACTCTGACCAAGCATTGTATGAGACCCCACCATTTCAAGATTTGGTGGTGGAGACATTATAGCTCCTTTAAAAAAAAAGTAAGTACAGTATTAAAAATATTTTTAAAATGAAAGAGGGAAAATAAAACGAACTACAAAATTTCAATAAATAATAATTTCCATCTAAAACTCATGTAAAGAAATCATTTAATGTGTCAATCTTAACATTTCAATGAATATCGTCACTTTATAATGTTGCTCTGCAAATGTGACATTAAAATAAATTGCATTAAAAGGTAGTTATCAATAACAAATCATTACTGATGATGATGATCAGTAGCTATCATCCAAGCTTGAAACAACTAAGCAGTAGTTCTCTTTTAAGCTAGATATATCAACTGACTTAGAGCTTTATGCTCATTTAAAATTAATACTGCCGTAATTTTATATACAATCATTGTATATATATCTGATAGATTCACTAAATTTCAATTTTTTTAAGTGAATATCACTTTGATCAGTTAGCCTATAATGAAATACAGCTTGATTGATTTCCAAATGAAAATCTATGGAAAACAGCAATAATAAAACCTCTTTAATAATCAGAACTATTTTGCTCAGATTGTATTTTATTTGATTTCCTGGACACATGATTAAAAGATAAATAAATAAGTCAATTGACTATTACATTGTGAAAACCTTAGGAATTCGATGAACTATATATAATAAAATATATATTCTAATCTGAAGATTTTGTTCTGTAACAACTTATAAGAAACTAGGTAAGCCTTAATTTTTTATATACACTGCTCAATAGAGAAATTGTCCCACTTACAGGTGGGATGCAAATCTAGATACAAACCAGTAAGTATACAACATGTGAACTGGAAAAGAAAAGTAACATAATTTGAAAAAAAATAGTAAACCATACTTTGACATAAATGGAGTAAAGTAATAGAGATCACTAGTAGTTTTTAATTTAATAAGATGTTCAAAAATTAAAAATTCTTAAATCTGATTATCAACACAGATAGATAGATCACTTTAAATAATTATGGGCAATTGATTAGTCTATATCTTAAATCATAGCACATGCATAGAAGTCTGTTAAACATGATTGGTAAGTGGTTGTTAAGAAACAAGCAATTACCAAAGAAAACTAATATAGACAGATACCAGTTGTCAGAAATGGTCTTTCTTGCTGCAGAGAACTTTTAGTGACAAAAGAATTTCCATCACAAATCACAAATTGTATTAATCACAAAGGACTGAAAAATTAAAGGGTTATAGAACTATATGAGATTAAATATGGTTCCACATTATACTGAGTCTACATCTAGTAAATGGTGTAGCATCAGAAATGATTCTGACATGCTCTAAAAGATGTTCATATATGAGCTGTCATCAGATAAAACATTCTTTAAGTAATGGCGAACATTATAGACCCAATAACAATTTAACAGTCTATCAATGCAATTTTACAACTTAGAATATTTGCTTACACTGAATGGTAATTCTGAAATCATTCTCTAGCAAGATAATTTGTAACATTTTTCAACAATTTAGCAATTTCTACATGGGAATATTAATGTTTCTGAGGTCAGATTGATATACAAATCTCTAATCTATTATGCATATATGAGAACTGTTTAGGAGATACCTGTCTTTAAGTGTTTTCAGAATGATCCCAAATTAAAATCTAAATAAACATTACTATCATGTATGCCAGGAGCCTTTTAGAGATTCCTATCACACCATGCTATATTGTGTGCACCGCATTGTATATTTTCATGGATATAAATACTGTGACTGCTTAAACATAATAATTCTTCATTTAACTAATGTACTTAAATGATATATTAATCATATATTGTTCTAATTTGCTTATAAATTTCATAATCTGCATCATTTTTTAATAGAGAAGTTTCTAAGTCAAACAGTCATTATAAATAAAAAACATATATGAATAATTTTAGCAATACGACGAAAGAATTTCATCTACGATAGTGACAAAGTAAAGAATATTTTACATTTGATAATTTTATATACATACATAACATAATATAGCGAGATAATAACTACTCTAACCATCCCATTATAGAGAAACAATGAAGAAGGTATTCATAGAAGTTTGACAAATAATAAGTAGTAAGGGTTTATATTTTTTCTATTAATTCATCATGAATTAATCCATCATACTATTTTTCCATAACTAGTTCATAGTAATGAATGGAATACCTTCCTCATATATATATAACATTTTGTTTATTTACAAAATGTGAGATAGTCAATAACACAACTGAGAGTATAGGAAAAACAAAGTGAAAGAAATTTAGTAAAGTTATCAAATTTACTAATTGTGAATTCACCTCAAAAATCCACTGCTAGTGAAGTGGATTTTGCATATTTCTATTAATGAAATATGTCAAAAATACTATAAACCTTTGTTGCTGTAGTGATTAAAGTATATCTTCTTTGAATAATATTTACAGAATATTTTTATATTAAAACATATTTTTATAATGCATATATTTTTTGAAATATATTTAAAATAATGGACATCCTATAATTAATTTTATAATTAATAAAATTCATTCTGTCACTAATAAATGCAAGAAAGATGTTTTTTTCCTATTTTTATACTAATAAACTGAATTATATTTAAATTTTGAATGATATGATGGAGAAAAATTAGTTATTTAATTTTTATTATTATTTTTCAAGTGAATATTCAATTTTGGATAATATGACAAAAAAATAGTTTGTTGTTAATGAATGATATTTTGCCCTTCATTTTCATTTCAATTAATTCTATAATTCAACTCTGAATGGTATGACATAAATTTAGAATGTTTTGTGCAGTTTTTATAAACTTTGCATATGTAAAAAATTTACTTAGCATGATTATATATATCAAAAACTATACACCTGGATCTTGTTTTATGCGGATTTATGTAATGCGATTTTGAAGTTATGCGATTCATATTTCTTCTTAATATCTTTGTATGCGGTTTTCTTTTAGGCGATAAAAATTATTCGATCAGAAGTGATCTCCGATAATGTGCTATTACTTTAAATATTATAAATTTTGCGCACTCATGTCATATTTAAAGTAATAGCGCATTATCGGAGTTCGACTTCCATCTAATAATTTCAATATTTTCAGCGCTTTATAATAGTACTGTAATAGATTTTATGCAATAAAGAAGTTCATAATTTACTTAAAATCAGAATTTCCCCATTTTATATACACACATTAAATTTTACAAGACTATAATATAAATCTGTTCAAACATTATAGATTAAAAATATTATGTATGATATTATTTTTGCATTTTAAATCACGTTCTATTTTTGCTTTTTATAAAAAGAGTACGTAATCAATTAATCATTTAGTGTCTGCAAGTTTATTTTTAAAAGGTAAGTAACAGCGGTGGGCACAATTAAATTTGACAATTAAAATCTGATTTTTAATTGTAATTAACAATTTAAAAATTATGTAACATGATCTGAAATTAAGGTGATATGAAACGATGAAATTTGATTTTTAAATGTAATTGAAAATTAAAAAATTAAAGACAAAAATAAGAATTTAATTTTTAATTGTTAGTTTTAATTAAATTTTGCCCAACAGTGGTGAGTCGGTGTCTTTTTATTATCGTAAGTCTAAGTTCTTATTTTATTTTAAACTTTTAGTTTACTCTAACAGAGAGAAAAAAAAACCACCCAAGAAAATGAATTTCTTTGGAAACAAAAATTTCAAATTTTAGATCGCTTAGCGAAATGGAAGGATCAACAGTGATTGGAAAACATTTTAGTTGTATTTCCTATTGACTTCATTTAAGGAGAAGCTACAGTACCTCACATCACATCACATCATGACGAATCTGATGTCTCAAATAGCGATAATGATTAAAATACCATACATGTATGACAAAATGTAAATTATGCATAAAAATATATTGTTTTGAATAAAATTAAATATTGTAGTTAATAAAAAAAGTAAAAAAAGTTTGTCTTGTATCAATTTTTTTCAAATTTGAAATTTTTTATTAGTCATATTTTATTTATTTTATGCGAATTTTAAAGTAATTTTACGTTGTTGCTTTGCTTTTATGCGATTTTTGGAAAATTACAGTGCGTATTCCTCATTTTTCAAGGTAAGTTAAGTCTATTTTTGTGTGCGTTTTCTAAGGAACCTATCTACCGCATAAAACGAGACCCAGGTGTATGTGTAACTAATTAATGAACTGAGTTTTTTTTTTTGTACAATAAACATATATTCAAGATTAAATTTTAAAAATATTACCTAAATAAACAATAATTCCTACTAAAATAATAAAGTCTAAGCAAACATGAAAATCAGAACAGCCTCTCATAATTTCATTTGGAATAATTCACTGAAACATAAGTTGTTACAGCAATAGTATTGCATTAAATATTTATTTTTAAGATTAGATTTTTTTAAAAATTCTATCCTATCTTTCTAATATCTTTTTAGTTTTCTATACTATTTTCCTTCAACGAAAAGAAAAATAAATTATTTATAGAATTAAATCTTTAAAAAATAGTCTTTGTGAAAATCATAGGTTTTTTTTTTTATAAGTTCATTTATTTTGTATTATGTATCTTTATATTTTAATTTCAATTTTATTATATTAAAATAATTAATACTTTTTTTAACTGATCCTACTTGAAAATTCTTAATATTTTATGTAATGAGATTTGATTTATTTGGGATAATTTGACAACAAAGTATTACGATTAAACAAAAACACTTGGACCACTGTTAATGGAAGTTTTCCAAGACCTAACCACAAAATATTCTAGTATCTTATAATTTAAACTTTACATCATAAAATAATGAAATATCCTATTTAATTATGATATTTCCTAATAGTATAAAGAGCAAGATATAAAAGTAATAATATTAATTATATATGCCATTGAATGTAGTATGTATATATACATACATACATACATACATACATACATACATACATACATACAAGGCATTCAAATAAACATGTAATTTTAAATAACAGTGATTTATAGTCACAGTTATAATTCCCTTAACACTGAACATAAATATAATTAAATACAAATATTGCAAGTACCTACCAGAACCCATAACTTTTCTGTAATCTACACCACTGGTTTGAGGTAATGCAGAAAACCTTGGGGAAGTTTGCATATATCTTACAGATTGAGTAATCATACCACCATGATTATAATTTACTACCATAGGACTATTGCTAGGAGAATTCGGAAAAGGTGAGGTACGATTTGTCATATTTTGTTCAATGTTCATTTGCTGGGCCATTCGATCAACTGAATGAACTGTTTTGATATGCCGGTTCAGAGATGCTCTTTGAGTAAACCTACGAAAACAAATTCCACATTGTACAGGTTTGACTCCACTATGACACAGCATATGCATCTGCATGTTTTCTTTACGCGTAAATCGACGCAAACAAACTGGGCACTGGAATCGAGCCTTGGCTGGATCTGTATTTGATGAACGCATTGGGATTGAATTTCCTGAAGAATTAACTTGACCAGTATGAGATGGTGAAGGAGAATTAAATTCTTTGGTTTCTAAAGGAGAATTACCTAAAATAAAAAATTTACAGCAGAAATCAACATGATAGTTAGCAAACAAATATGCAAACTGATCAGAAAAAAAAAAAAAAAACTAATTTGTTTTTACCAAAATTATTTATCAATAGCTATTTATTTAAATTTTGATATTTTTAACCTCTTTTCATTTCAAACTCTGATTATTATATTATATATCAGTATGATATATATATATATACACAAGCAATATGTGGAACTGTTTCAATCGTTTAGTTTTTAAATGTTAGATTTACAAAAATTCAAACTTTTTTTAAATTTTTCAAAAATACATTCATTTATTAGTAATAGCGCACAGTTGCTATTTAATACAACATTTCTAGTTGTAGTATTATCCATCCTTCTTTGAGTGTTGGTGGCCTATCAGTGACAGTATTGAGATGAGAACTGAATCAGGGACTTTTAGATTCATGAGTTCTGAATTTAACAAGCTGGGGTATTTTGTTAGTTAGAGTGTCATCTTAAATTCAGTATTCATAAATTTTAAGGGTTTCTGGTTCGATTCCCATGTTAGTACTTTCATTGGTCAATTCAACAATATCTGAAGAAAAGAGAAGAATACCCTCTAAATATTATGTTATATACTAACTTGTGCATTATTACTAACACGAATGTATTTGAAATTTTTAAATGAAGTTGGAATTTTATTAAAAAAGAATGAAATATAACATATAATTATAATAAAAATACCATCAATCGGAAGCTTTCAGACTAACACATACTTCTATTTCATTATTAAAATACAAAAAATAAAAGCAGTTTTTTTTTTTTAAAGAACAAAACATATATTTATATAAAATCTTTGGTTGTTTAGAAGTCTAAGCATCATCATTATCATCATACTATTAGGACTAATATATCATCCTAGATCTTCATTTCATATCTCTAGTTCTCTAGTCTTCAAAGACTTATATATGTCCTAATTCCTAAGCCTAACTATAAGATTTTTTTGATCTGTTTTTCCTAACTCAATTCCATTAACCATATCATCCTTAATTGTTCTATCTAAAGCAATAACGTAGTACAATTTCTTTTTTTAAAATATCCACAATAAATATCTTTATATTACCTAATCATTTTAATTCTTTAGTGTAATTATTAAATGAACTTTTTCCATTTTCCTCCAAATTCAGATCTTCTAAACTTTGTCTTAATTGACTAAGTCTCTAGTGTATAAAACTTCACTAGACATTAAATAAGCCCCTTTTTTTAATTCAATTTAAATAATCCATAAAATAATTTCCCTTTTTTACTAAAAGCTTATTTAGCTATAACAATAATCATTGTAATTTATTTTTTACTAGCTTCATATCCACGTAACAATCAACCATTTTTATTTTAAAAAAAAAAATCAAAAATACCAAATAAATCGGGAACATTATTTCTTATAAGCTGAAATAAAAATTATGCTCTCTGCCAAATAGTAGGTAGACTATGTAGGCAAAGCCTGCACATCATTAAGAATTTGGAAAAATAAAAATATTTATTAAAAAAATAAATTTGACAAAAAATGAAACCTTTTTTCCTCTCCTACTCTTTTGAATTTATGATAAAATTATTAATTTTCACATTCAGGAAGCTATTGTTTATTTAGTTTATTATATGTACTTTTCTAAAAGAACAACATAAAATAGAATTAAAAACGACATAGATTACATTTACTCTTGTAAATCTTGCCAAAATTAAATTCACCTCCAGCTAAGAATAGCTAGATATTCATTTACCAAGCAATATTAGGAAAATCACCCAAGATGTAAATAAGTTGGCTATCAGAAAAAAATACTACATTTACTTGGAAAATTCTGTTGCTTGAATCTCAATCACATCCTATTAACAATATAAATTCCATTAGATAAAAGGTAAGTAGACTTTTAAATAAATGCCATATATCAGACTAAGACCTCTCTGATAGCCCATCATAAAGAAATAATGAAGAAGATAGTCATCATCAGGTTTTCCAAATGATGGCTTATGAGAAAGCAGATTTCCATTCTTATTTTACCTTCTAGCTAAGAAGAATTAAATACCAATTTATTGACTACTATTAGGTGGATAGCTAATACGACTAAATGTCAGCTATCTGAGAGAAAAATACTAAGCCTCTTGAAAAGAATTTTGTATGGCTTGAATTCAGACTTTCAAGTAGAAAGCATAGTAAGCAATGTACTACTTGTGCACCAAAAGACCTTAATTAGTATATGTATATATAATTAAATAATTGATTGCTCAAAAAAAGTCATATTCAAGTCCTACAAATGACAGATTGTGATTTAATCCAAGAATATTTAGCTATCAAGTCAATCATTCTACCAATGTGCTTATATAACCATTTGGAATATTAATATATTAATTACTTAACCATGAAGCCAAGCCCTCCCACCTATTCAAGTAAATATCCAACTTTTGAATTTCTAATTTATTAACATTCATACATATTTGTTTACATATATAAATATTTTGATTAAATTATCCAAAACTTACCAACTGCATGAGATTGATCATTTACAGACCCTCTTAGGTCAGAAAAATTGTTTGAAATACTACTGTTTTCACACTCTCTTGATTTATTTGAATCAATCCTTACTTCGTCTTCACCAATGTAATTTGCTCCAGCCTCTGAATCTTGTAAATCCCCAGTAACTGAGTCCAAGTTAAGCTGAACTTGGGAGGGGTGAAGATCCACAACGTAGTGTTCTTTGGGTGAAGTGGCCTCAGGATTCCAATCGTTATGTATTAACTGTGGAGAGAAACTCATCAATGAGCCTTCTTCTGAATTGACTTGTGAATCAGAGAAATCAGATGAATTATCTAGCAAATCAAGTTTTGTTAATGAATCTCTATTATGAAGCTTCCTGTGACGATAAAGTGATGCTCGCTGATTGAATCTTTGATGACAAACATCACATTCAAGAAGTCGAATACCAAGATGGGTCATGCGATGACTCATCAAATTTTCGCTTCGAGTGTAGCTCTTTGGGCAGAGCTGGCACTGATAGCGTTTCTCTCCATATACCATGCCCTCCAGAAAACTTTCCTGATTTGGAAGTTAGATCTTCAGGAAAGATCCTTAAAATATGTATATTAAAAACAATATTAGCTAATATGACAAGTCATTATTATGTATTCATAAGTATTTTACAAACACACACACCAATATATAATAAAATAACATCAAATATGCATAAAAATTTATAAAATATACTAACAGATATATAAGGATGATTTTATACATTTAAATAATAGAAAATGTAAATAAGTAATATTAAGTAGTTTAAATAATTTTTTCATTTATAGCTTTACATATACATATATAATGATACTTTTAAGATATTGAATAATAAAATAAAATACTTAAAAAAAAAAATAGGTCATTTCCAGGAGTAATAAAATGTGTGCAGGAAATTTTAAAATAAATTGAATAGCAAAGTACATGATGTGTTTTAGAATAAACTAACTATGAAAAGAGAATGTTAAATTTTTTTTATCTCTTTATGCATCTATATATCTACTCTATTTTAATTATATTTCTATTCTAAAAAAGTAATAAAAAATAAATGAGAAAGATGAAAAAAAGATTCAAAGATGATATGCTTAGAGCTGATAATCAATTTAATATTGTTTTAAAAGGCTGCTTAAACTACACCTTTAATTTATGCATAATTGGTATTAGTGAGTAATGGCTTCTTTTTTCTTTACTATAATAACAAACTTTATGTAAAATTAAATAATGTGGCCATTAGGTACTAGAATGAACAGATTTCTATGAATTCTTATAACCAGATTCTGGCTAATGATCATTTATCTGTTGGAAAAAACTACCAAGCCAATTCCATGTAAGGATGAGCAATTAATTGATTAGATGATAATAAAAACTAATTTTTTACAAATTTTCACCTAATTTTTCTAACTTTAGAAAACTATTTGTACTGCTTCTTAGTATCCATTCAATACTTACTCTTCATAGGGATGGCTTTTAAAAGAGAAAAAAGCTAGTGTTTATCTAATATTGATTAAATAGATACTAAAATAGTTGTATAATTTATTGATATATTAAAATGAATATAAAATAAAAATATGAATTATCTGCACTATAATACAAAAACTTCCAAATAATAGTTAATTAGTTAACAGTTGGATATAGAAATGGGTCTGATCTATTATGATTGCATATGCTTATGTAGATTAGAGTTTGGCAGAATCATCCATATTACATGACACTGGAGATTAATGTAAAGTTTCTTTTTTAAGAGACTTCCAATGGAATAAAAATGTTATATAAAACAACCTTGAAATGGCAATCATATGACAAAGATCTCTTCAGCATTCTTCCACAGAGAAACAATGAATTAGAAGACCAAGGCTAGTTAAGATTATTTCCCCTTGTTTTTATCATCAAATTAAGAAATAGCTAATTAGATGCTCATTCATAACCTGATAAGAGAATTGGATTCTTCTATCTAAAAAAAAAAATTCTAAATTTATCTGAATCTGAAAAAAAATCATTTTTCATCTGGGGGGGGGGGGGCAAATAATTCAAAATAGAACATAACATAATAAAGTTTATATAAGAATGGCTTTAGATAGATAATACACAAATACATCACTTCAAAATTTATGAAATTGGTCTAGTCTTTCTTAATCATTAAAAAAAAAACATTCATCAAAACTTGTTCTACTTCCATTTTTTTTCCAATAAAATTTGAAATGGATATAAATTCTAAACCTATGTGATGACATACCCATTGTAAAATATATTAGTCATCTATCAGCATAAATCTTACATATTCCAGACTATTCTTTTTGAGTTTGTATTCTATTCTTAAAACCATTTGCAATTAGTCACTTTCCTTTCTTATTTCATTTATCACCTTCTTCCACTTCTTTTTCACTCTCTTTCCACAAAATTCTTCAAGATATATAATAATATCTAATAGTCTACCTTTTAATTACAAAAATCTTTATAAATTACTCACTTATAAATTATAATAATTTTTTTAAAAAAAAAAGATTCCATAGAAAAGCCCTACATTTACTATAATAAAATATTGGTAAAACATAAACATTGACTATATGATCATCTACTGCTTTTTTAAAAAAATACAGGGCCTAATGGCAACAAATTTAAATAGTATTCAGTCAAAAAGATAATTTTTTTACAATCAAATTTTAGCAAATACAAGGCACTCGTGTTTTTTTTTTTCCACGAGTTATTTGAATAATTTGAAAAATAATAACTACATAAAAATTAACACAGATAAAAGTTGATGAACACAGCTACATTTAAATTAGAATTTGAAGCAAATAGTAAGTTGTTGTATTATAAAAATAGTAAACTTAAATACTGAAAGGAAAGCTCTTTTTTTTTTACTACAAGTTCAAAAACTTTCACAAGGATCTTACTCTACAAAATGAGATATTACAAAAAAAAAAGTGGTTAATCATTATTAAAGGTGAATAAATAAATTGCTGACTCAAATATGGTATTGTCATCTCTAAATACCTTTGTATAGGACATTAATAGTACATTATGAAAAAATATACTGAACATACTATATTAACATTACTAAATTTGACAAATAATATCTTAATTCTTCATCCTTAAATTCTTAAGCATAATTTTAATTGATGTTTGAATATATTTTTGAATGATCTCATGAAAATGTAGACGATAGTAGGAAAAATATAAATAAATAAAAATTGTTATCACAGTGGTAGAATGGCAATCTCCGAATACAGGGTTTCTGAATTAAATACAGCTGATTTTAAAAAAAACCCTGTTTGATTAATTAAATGGAACTATCATGCTGGCCATTATTTGGGTGCTCCAATATCACAGTTCTTAAACAATTAAGAATTGAAATATTATTCATTATGATAGAATCATAATATTCAATTGATTAATATATCAGATAACTGTTACATTTTGACTTACAAATTTCAAACTTTCTGCACTCACATCTTTGACACATCCATTCTAGATCAAATATAATAATGATTATCACTAATCACTTATTAAACTAGAGATTATCTCTAGCCCAGATATAAACTCTGAACCTCAGTTAAAGATTAATATATCTGATTTTTAATTAGACATATACATGGAATTATTCAATTTTATTTATCCTTCCCCATGTGTAATATCTTTTATAAATATATTAAACAACTTCCAAACCCATCATACATTCTTTTGAAAGATATGAATAAAGTCACAATGAAAGACAAATGACCCACAAAAGATGCATTACAAGCTGAACCACTACTCATTAATTGGACATATTTTATTGCATTTTTATTCATATATTTTCAAAGGAATGTGATGTGGCATGAAGATTGTTATTTGATAGATTTATAAAAGATATTACATGTGAAAAAAGACAAATAAAGTTGAATAAGTCCATGTGTTTGTGTGTGTGTGTGTTAAATCACTTATATTAATCTTTAACTAAGATTTAAAGTTTGTATCTGTACTAGAGATAATCTCTAGTTTAATAAATGATTAGTGATAATAATTACTGCACTTATCTAATGTGGACTGTGTCTAAGTTGTGGGTGGAGTAAGTTTGACACTTATAAACCAAAATGTAACAATTTACTATTATGAAATGTGGTGATCTGGGTTAAATGAAGAGTGCTGGTTTAATACAAAATGCATCTTAATGATCATTTGTCTTTTATAGTACCTCTATTCATTTATTTTCAAAATAATATGTAGTGTCTATAGAGACTATTAAATACATTTACATCAGACAATAATTAGAGATGGATTTCAAAGATGGATAATTTAAAAAATAATAAAGAAAATAGAAATCATAACAAAAAGTGAGAAAAAGGTACTTGAGTGATATTAACAAATAGCCAAGGATTGATTTAAAGATTAATCATGACCCTAAGAATAAGAAAGTCATCTTTGCTAGTCACCAAACTTCAAAACAGAAAAAGCAAATAAAGAAGAAAGCAATGCTAAATCTAACCCATTCTGTTTAATTATAATCAACATCATTTACAATTTCAACCACTCAAAAGATTTTTAAAACTGTAAAATTATTATTAAAAATTATGAAATGTAATATGATGTTACAAATTCAAGTTGAAAAAAAAAAATGTATAGGATATGAAATCAACTTTAATTCAAGTCTGGATTTCAAATTTATCATTATTTTGTAACATGATAATAAATTCCTCTTTTTTTTTCTATCAGATTTCATTGTTTACTACTGGCACATAGAATATCATTAATTCAAATATCTATTAATCAAAAAACTTTTAGATTTCAAACAAAATTTCAAACTTGATCTTTAATCTTTTGCAATAAATAAATTAGTTTGTAAACACATTTGAATATCTATAATTAATAATGAACTACCTGTTTTCTTTTATCTAAGCAGAATATGGGTTTATGAATATGGGTTTACAAAGAAGAAGTAAAAGATTTATTCTTGAAATGTGATAACATTCACAATTCTGGGGAAAACCTGGAGTCAGAAGTTTCATATTAAAACTGATTTATCTGTGTCTATTTTATGAATGTTTTGTAGTGATCAATGCATAAACACAACCTACTGTCCAAATCTGATAGAGTTTGGAATTTTTTTCAGATAAATAAGCATTTCCCATACAGCAGAGTTAATCTAGTAGCTGTCCAATGAGCATCAAGTTATAATATGATGCAAATTTCACTTCTGGTGAAGGAATTGTACATCTAGAAAAACTAAATCCACTATTTTATTTTTTTATAGTGAACAAACTAAAAAAAAAAAAAGAATCTTACATCAATCTTTATTTGCTAATATAAATTTTGAGATTTATAATATACCATAATACTAGTTGTGTATTTTTAGATAAGCATTTCATTGTTTTATCTTCACACATTATTTTCAGAAAATGAGAATAAAAATAAATGAACAAATTCATAAAGTTATAAAGATGAATAATAATGAAAAGCTATATTTAATAATTATAATAAACAAATAAATATTAAAATATTTTACACATAATAAAAGGTATCACAAAGTAAAGATTAAGATTATAAAAACTACCCTTTAATAAATAATAGGAAAAAGTGATTCTTTAGGTCAAAGTAATAAAAATTATGATAAAAACATTAAAATTTTAGCTATACATTGTATAACATGTGTACTCAAGAAAAAAAAAGGTATGGGTATAGACATAATAAAATAAGTAAATAATATAGAAGAACTGGGGTGGGAGTACAGAAGCTTACTACTAAAAATTAAAATAATAATAATAATAATAATAATAATAGAGATTGAAAGATTTGAATTTGGGATTATAATAATAGAAAGAAAAAAAAAGTAGATAATTTTAAAATGGTAGAAAAGCTTATATATTTTAAAATGGTAGAAAAGCTTATTTATATGACACTGACAGGAGTGGATAACTATATGATAAGTTATTACAATAACAAGAATTTAAAAAAGTCAATTATAAGAGATTATCATAGATTTTCTTGTAGTCAATGGTAAACTAATGTTGCTAAAATAATACACATTTATATCATACTTCTTAAGAATAATTTTTCTGAAATCTAACAACTTTGTAAAAAATGTGATTTAGAACCATTAAAATAAATAAAAGAAAAATACAAACTCTTATCATCAGACATTTGATTAATGTGGTATCATCTTTTACTTTACATTTGTCTAAACAGCAATTGTGAAAATATCTTTGCTCTGCAGTGAACTATTTAAAGGTCAATTTATTTACAATAAAGATGATAAATGCCACCAATATTCCCAAATAAATAGGTAAATTAAGTAAGTTACATAATAATAAATCCAAATAATATATGTGATCCTACCCTTTGCAACCCTCTTAACACAATTTATTGTAATATTTCAATTTTAGAACTGTATCATAAATTTTAATGAGCTTTTGATCATTAAGATAATTAATTACTAATGCTAGTAATTCTCTTTCCAACTTATCTCCTTAATTCTTAAATTTGTTTTTGTTCTTTCCATTGTTTTCTTACATTCCAAAAACACCAAGGTTTTTGTTAAGATCTAACATTAATGCTTCAACTACTTGTTTTTATTAAAGGCTAACTTATTTAATGAGATTATTTCTTTATCTCTTCTTCCATCAATTAAGAAGAAACAAACCTGTTACATAACTTACTTATATAATTAACTTCCAATATTGACATTTTATGTTCTTACCCATTCATTTAATTTTAGCTATATTTTAATGTTTTGTTAAATTTTTCAACAATATCATCTTTAGAACCAACTTTTACTTAGCATTATAATATTTTTCAGATAATGATACAGGCTATCAGTATGCTTGAAATAAGATAATTTCAATCCCATCACTTGTGCTTCAAGTTGATACCTAATCTGTTAAGAATTTGTTATTGTAATATCGTTCTCCAAAAGTTTTCACCATTGCCATCATATAAAATATTGATACATTTTTGTGATTTATCTTTTCACTATCAAAATTCCACCATCATAAAGATTAACAATTATATTACAGCCTAAAAAAGTCTGGCTTCAGCCTTAGAGATAAATTCTTACATCTTTTTGTTATAAATTTATAGACCATCTATTTAACAATGTATCTCAACATATAAATGTCTTCTTTATTTTGTTCATTTAATACCTATATATTTAGACTTTGTTAATGAAGATGTTTTTAATTTAAACTAAAAAATTTATTAATAATCTTACAAATATATATATAATTTATAAATATATACTTATTTAATATATTAATAATTTTTATTAGTCATTCATTAAACTAGAGATGGTCCACTTAATGAATAATATTTCTGAGAGTAGTATAATATTAGAAACTTACACAAGGAGAAATATTACATATTTAATATATATGTACTTTCCTTTAAATTTTTGTTTGTTTCAGTAGTATAGCTATCATGAAGCAAAACAAGGCAGTAGAAGGGGTAGTTGGATCTTAGAGGCACTTTTATTTTAAATACATTCAAAAAATATTATGGCATATGCTATAAATATTTTTTAAAAAGCCTTTTTTAAAATTATACATATGGGTTCAAAAATGATGGAATGTTATAATTGGCTTAACATTGTAAATTTGTATAATAAATAAATCGAAACGAGTTCTTGGGGGGGGGGGGGGACATTTCCAAGAATGAATTAAGTAATGTAATGTTGTGAATAAAAATTTCTTTGCTAATTTTAGTGAAAAATTTTAAAATTTTTTTTTATATTAATAATTACTAAAATTAAAATTTGAATAGTCTCTTATATTGATTTTTTAAAATAACTTACATTTTCTTACTATTAAAGCAGCAATTTATCCCATTTATTCTACAACAGACCTTAGATGAAAACCACAAATCCTTTGACTAAGAAAAATCCAGAATCTTTCCTCATCATCACCATAATCTATAATTAACATTTTCTCAAATACATACTTCATCAAGTCACAATGTATAACTTATGGTAATCATTAATACGAATCATATATTAAATAGAGGAATTTGAACTTAGGATTTCAGTTTATATTCATTCTTCACTTGATCTTATACAACTGATACACATGACCACACACATGTGAAAAAAATAAATGATCCCCAATATACATCTTTCATGCAGAATCAGCACTCATCAGTTGGGGTCAGATCATAATTTCCCACATATATATAATCAGTGCTCGGCTTATATTAAGATAGTAATTTCTTAAACTTTAATGGAAAAACTTCAATCTTCTTGTCCCCAAACACAATTCAACTATCCATTTCAATGGGAAAAAAAAAACAATGATGGAACACTGAAGGAGTGAAAAGATTGAAGCCTGTCCATTAAAATTTAAGGAACATATATACATCGTGGGAGATTATGATCTGGCCCATCTGATGAATGCTGATTTATCTTTTTCACATGTGTGTGGTCATGTGTATCAGTCGTTTGAGATGAAGTGGAGGATGAATATAGACTGAAAATCCTAAGATCAAATCCCTCTTTTTAGTATAGGAAGAATGCAGTAATAATATTAATATTTAAAAAAAGTTGATAAAGAAGATATTAGAAATTACAGACCTATCAGCCTTTTATCAGTTTTATATAAAAATTTTACCAAGATAATTACAACTCGTCTACAGAGAACTTTGGATTTCCACCAACCAAGAGAACAAGCTGGATTTAAAAGTGGTTTTAGTACAATAGATCATATCCAGGTATTGAGAGCAGTCATAGAGAGGACAAATGAATATGAGTTGTCATTATGTTTTGGATATGTAGATTATGAAAAGGCATTCGATTCTATACACATTTCTTCAGTGATTAAAGCATTGGATCATCAAGGTATAGATCCAGGATATTGTCATATTTTAAAGAATATTTATAAAAATGCAACAGCAACAATTAGATTATATAATGATACTGGAAAAATCAACATTGAGAAAGGTGTAAGACAAGGTGACTCCATATCTCCAAAACTTTTTACAGCAGTGCTGCAAGAAGTATTTTGTGGCTTAAAATGGGAAACTAAAGAGTGAAAGTAAATGAAGAGTATTTAAGTCATTTAGATTTCACAGATGATGTAGTTGTTTTTGCAAATAATGCTTCAGAGCTGCAGGAAATGTTGCAGGAGTTAGCAGATGAAAGTAGAAAAGTAGGACTAAAGATAAATGTTAAAAAGACTAAAGTAATGTTTAATCGATTTGCTCAAAATATGAAAATAAAGATTGAGTATGAAGAATTAGAAGAAGTTAACAGTTACAAATACCTTGGTCAGATTATTAATACAGATGGAAACATAATGGAGGAAATTAATCATAGAATTAAACTTGGTTAGAGTGCTTTTGGTAGAAATAACTTGATACTAAAAGAAAATATGCCTATGTGTTTGAAAAAGATGGTTTTTAACAAATGTGTTTTACCAGTTCTGACTTATGAATCTGAGACTTGGACACTTAATAGAAGAGCAATACAGAGACTTCAGACCACTCAAAGGAGTATGGAGAGATGTATGTTGGGAGTAACAAGAAGAGATCGAAAACACAATGTATGGGTAAGACAACAAACAGGTGTTACTGACCTTATTGAAAAAATTAAAAGATTGAAATGGAGTTGGGCTAGACATATTGTTAGAATAGATGATAATAGATGAACAATTAAAATTTTAAACTGGATTCCAAGAGATTGTAAAAGACCCAGAAAGAGACAACATGTGAGATGGATGGATGAAATAAGAAAATGTGCAGGGGGGTTGTGGAGAAGAGAAGCTAAAGATCAGAGAAGATGGATTAAACTTGGAGAGACCTTCATCCTGCAGTGGATTGATAATGGTTGATGATGATGAAGAAGCATTCAGTACACTGAATGAATAGGTTAATTACAAGAAGCATATATTTTAATATTAAATAATTGAAAAATTATGACTATTTTTATCCAAATTGATAGAATGTCCCAAACTTTATACATTTATCAGCTCTTATGGTTCATTCTTGACCATTCTATTTAACGCCTAAGATATTGACACACACACTAAAAAAAATCCAATGCCCTTACTCCTTCATTATCTCTTCCAGTTTATTATAAAAAGAGAAATAATATATATTATATTGATATAAATATTTTTTTTGGTGTTCACAAAATAGCGATGACTTTTTAAAATATATTATTCTATATTTTTAAATCATGAATATACTTTTAAAAAAGTATTTGTTTTAAGTATACTCATTGTATTTTATTTTGAAAATAAAAGCTTTTATTTGAAAATTAATTCAGCATATATCAGCTTTCTAAAAACAACGAATATAATTAACTGTTTGAAATATTTATAAAACATTTATAACTGCAAAGTTAATGCAGACCAACAGGCAAGCCATCAACACCCCTCCCCCATCTCTCACCCCTAAAAACTCAAGAGAAATAACAGATGGATTTTTCTAAATTTTTTTTTTTTTTTAAAAAAGGAGCATATTTTTACTCCCAGATGTTTATTAATTGATGTAGTTCTTCTCAATATTTTCAATTGGATAGGTAACCTAAAAATAGCCTTTTTCTGGGAAAAAAAATACTTCTATCTTTAAATGTTTTTAATATAAGAATAGTTGATTACAAAAAACATGAACTCAGTATCCATAATAATATATTAAGATTGATTACATCATCATATTAGCAGTAAATATCGTGGCCAATTAGCCAAGGGGTAAAAAGAACTGAAAAATGAAGGAGGGGAGGTCTGTTTCACCAAATAATTACAATTCTTGTGTTCTCCTTATCATCTTGATCCTCTAACTTGATTCCTTTAGCAATTAAGCACAAAATAAAACAAAAACTATCCATAATAGAAACATTAAATGAGAAATAATGATATAATAATGTTATAATAACAAAAGTGATAGCTATGACAGTGACTTATAGACATATAACATATCTTCTTCATCTAATAAAAAAGGTTCAAAAAATATCAACAAAATAGCATAATCAAATCTGATTGTACTGGTAGATTTAAAACAATATCTCAACACTGTAATGGTCAGATCTTAATCAAATATCTGATGATATTTAAACAGGACAAATACTGAGATGGGGAGAGGTAATGATAAAAATAATTATTTTCAATTTTTATTCTCAAAAGCAACATAGATGTATATGTTGTTAAAAAAAATTTTTTTTTATTACAGCCCTCATATACAATGTTTATCATGTATTGTAGTTCTTTCACAGTTACTGAAAATAGAGAAGTCTTTCAACTTCATCTTTATCAATTCACCAAATTTACAATTGTTTAGAAATGTAAATGTAGACTCATTAACAAAATTGATTTTATGAGAACTTCTGTGATGTATATCACATAGTTACTAATTCAGCAGTTCTTTGAATCACAAAGAATTAAATTAGTTCAACAATTATTTGAGTCTCTTAGATTTTTGCTTTACATGTTGATCTCAAGCATATGAGGGGTTTTACAGAAATTTTATAACGAATCCTATAACTCAGTAATGCTTTTCTTCATTTCCATGAGTGGAAGTTGCATTTTCTTCAACACAATCACTATTTGAGAATTCTTTGTTTGAATGAAAGAAATGGTTAAACATAGATATTTGCTATCAAAGTATACAAAGTTTCACTCAGTCTTCCTTTTCTTTACAGCTGATAAATTAGTATTTAAAAAACTTACAAATGTGTGAGATTTATTTACTGTATTTTTATACTGTTTTGAAACTTATGTTTATTAAATGAAATAAAGTAATAAAAAAGAACATTATGTATTTATTTATTTAAGTAAATTACAAATATTTAGTTTTAAATGCTTGAAAAACCGTCATGTGATAAGCTAAATAAATTATATATAGTTAGACATTCCTAGTAAAGGCATTATTCTTGTGCATTAATTTAAAACGCTTAAATTTTATAAATGTAAGCATCTTTTTTTTTAAAAAAAAAAATTGTTTGTTTCCTGTTAAAAATAGTATTTGCAAAAGAATTATTTAATAACTTTATATAAATAATCAAAATGGTTAAAATAAACATACTTCTAATTTAAAGCACATCAATAATAATAAATCTAGAGAAACTAACTTCACGTATGAATGTATTTTTGGCACTTAGAATCATGTTTTCAATTTCAAAATAGGATTGATATGGAACCTAAGCCAAAGGCAAATGAGGATGTTATCAGATTTCTCTGCCTTAAGATTTTAACTTTCAACCATTCTATTTTATAATACTCTTTTCCAAATTTAAACACAGCATTGAGAAAGCCATAACATAGAATCTGATAGTACTTATCATGAAGTTAAAACCTCAGAGTTTGTAAGCAAAAAGCTCTCACATTAAATTTATCACAACAAATTACATTAAATGTAATGAACAAACTAATTTAAGCAACAATGAGTAACACAAAGCCAAAAATATAAATATAATAAAATGATGTAAATTCCAGTGATTTGTCTAAGACATCTTTCTATACTGATCATAATTATAATCTGAGCACACTTTCTTTAAGTCTCTTAAAAAATGTTTAGACTGAAAAATATGCATTAATTCTAAAAACTTGTAGCTAGTCATTGTAAGGTGATAAATTACAATGCATTCCTGGTCGTAAATTGTAATATCAAACAATTTATTAAAGTTTAAAGGATGACATATCAAAAGAATAGACAGATTTTAATTAGAGTACATCAACTTGAAGATATATCTTTTTCATGAAACTTGCAAACTATCTAACTTATCAGGCCAGTATAATTACAGATAGTTTTGATAAATAAAAAAAAAAAAACAAAGTAAAAAAAAAATAAAATTATAGATAAAAATAAAATTTATTGCATATATTTGAAATCTGTGACAGAGATTTTTTCTGATACTATGAATTCCCGAGATTCCACAAAAACATATATGGTCTTTCATTATAAATTAATTTCAATTTCTTGAAAGATTGATTTGTAAATTAAAAAAAATAATAGTATTGATAAGAAACATCAGGCTATCATTTCTAGTGGAAAGATTAACATGTTTAAAATTTTAGCTCACCAAGGAATAAAAGTTATCATGGTATATATAATGAGAGGAGTCAATCTGGTATTGTTTTTACTGGTTTGATAGTTTATGAGATTATAGAGTGCAATTTTAGAGAATTCTATGAAATGATTGGACTGGATATATAAAATTATTATATAAGATAATGAACAACTGGAAATAATAGTAAATAGTATAATTGTTATCATACAAGAAGGACTCTGTGATGTATTCATTAATCACTTCTTTTCAGAGTCAGTGGTTAATAACTGAAAAATTATATTTTTCTAAGTCACATAATCCACACAAGAAAAATCTGATTCACAATTTGTGGGGTGATGTAAAATAATTATCTTTATTTGGCTAGGAAAGTAAAAAATTAATTCTATTGAAAAGTGAAATATAATAACCATTATATTATTCCTATATTAAGAAAGATATTGTACAAATTTTAAGCAAAAATAAAATTGTTTGCATTTTCTTTTCTTTAATATTTGCTTTTAAAAAACATTTAAACTATTATGAATTACTTCACTTAAAGTAATTAAAAATAAATAAATTAAAAATCAATTGTATTCTTTAATCTTTTACTAAATCATATATAGGACAGGCAAATCATAATTATATATATATTTAAATTTGTCATCTTTGAATCTTAATTAAGAAAAATAAAAAAATCTGTTATTGCTTTATCTGCTACTTGGACAGATAATTTTTTTTCATTAACAAAGTCTTTAGTGTTGTCAAAAGTAAATGATAGAATCTTTTAATCTTTCAAAGTTCTATCTAAATTGACTTTTAAAATCTTTATAAATTGTAATAATAATATTATTTTTTACTTTCAATTAACTATAATAAAGTGAAATTTTCAACTTATTTTTTTTAATGCATACCTTTAGTTTATTCGATATAAATATATATCTTTGTATAATTAAACTTGGTTGGAGTGCTTTTGGTAGAAATAACTTGATACTAAAAGGAAATATGCCTATGTGTTTGAAAAGGAAGGTTTTTAATAAATGTGTTTTACCAGTTCTTACTTATGGATCTGAGACTTGGAAACTTAATAGATGAGCAATACAGAGACTCCAGACCACTCAAAGAAGTATGGAGAGATGCATGTTGGGAATAACAAGAAGAGATCGAAAACACAATGTATGGGTAAGAGGACAAACAGGTGTTACTGACCTCATTGAAAAAATTAAAAGATTGAAGTGGAATTGGGCTGGACATGTTACTAGAAGAGATGATAATAGATGGGCAATTGAAATCTTAAACTGGATTCCAAGAGATTATAAAAGACCCAGAAAGAGACCACATGTGAGATGGATGGATGAAATAAGAAAGTTTGCAGGGGTGATGTGGAGAAGAGAAGCTAAAGATCGGAGAAGATGGATTAAACTTGGAGAGACCTTCATCCTGCAGTGGATTGATAATGGTTGATGATGATGATATATATATATATATTGTTTAAAAGAATATATATATAGATAGTATCAATAAATAAAAGTAAATATTACAATTTCATTGTGGTGTGATCCTAATTAAACCTTACTAACATTATTCCAATCTAAATTTGTTCTCTTTCTTTCTGTGATGTGATAATTTTTTCTGTTAATTAACAGCAAATAATAAGAATTCCATGTATTTTATAATAAATATATACTAGAAAAGTTAAAAATATTTAAAAATATAAAATCATTGACAAGTACTTGAATCACAATTTATATTTATAAAATAGCTACACTTTATTAAAATCACTAAAAGCATATTATATATACATTAATATAAGTATACATTTTATTTTGAATTTTATATGGAAAGAGTAAAAATAGAAGTCACACATGAAGAACCCTGTTCTTTGTTGTTAACTAGATCCAGAGAAAAACATCAAACTGATAAAAAAAATGGATATTAATAATTTTAACTGGGATAGCAGCATAGTAAAATGTTTGTATATTGATCTACACATTCAAATCATATTGCACTACAGCTAATGTTTAAATAAATCAATAGAATATCAACAATCTGTTGTCAAGGCAACTCATTTATTTAGATAATAAATGGAATCACTAATATCTTGGTCTAAAATCTTATATAGACAATGAGTGAAAGCAATGAATGAAATAGATCGAAAATAAATCTGCCTATAAGTTTTAAATAAACTCCAATCAAGAGGCAAAGATAAATATGCACAATTTATTGAATAATATTTATATTAATGTAGAAATATGTAAATATAAAAATAAACAAAAGACCTGGCTTCAATAAATTAAGAATTTATCAAATTTAAGAATTCATTTATTTCAATATTGCATGTATACTTTGTTAATAATAATAAAATTTTAACATAATAATTGATTTATAAAAATTAAAACATTCTACCATTTATTCCAAGTTAGTAAAGAAAACTAGCAACAAATTTTGTTAAGATTTGTAAAAATTCCTATTTTTTTCCTAGTTAGCACTAAAACCATTAGTTTTTTAAAAATATAACAAATTAGATATTTTTTATAAAAATTAAACAATTTCAATTTACTTATATTATGACTTGGGTGATAAATGACATTTGACCAATAAAAATGGTAAGCAGAATACAAGTTACCATCAACAGATCAAACTACTTTTTATTTCCTTTATCCTTAGTGAAAAACGTAGTAAAAGTAATTTTTGTTCAAATATCATCTGATGTTATGATTTATTATGGATTTTAAAATGTGTTAAAAATTATTCGAAAAAAAATGCAAACATTTGAACATTTATTTGTTTAAAATCTGCAAAGAACTAACAATAAAAATCTATAAATTATCTAAACTTTTCTTGTTTGATATTTTCGGGGGGGGGGGGGTTCTGGTTAATTAAAATCATTCCCTAAATTATATATATAAAAAATAATAAACTATCACAAAAACAATCGTTTTTTAATTGTTTAGATAATCTTCAAACACAGTTACTAAGTATGCAAACATTGGGGGGGGGAGCACTATGTTTCTTTTATTTTTATTACTTTATAAGTGTGAAACTATAGTGACCTTTTATTGAGCTATAACATTAAATGAGACTCCTATATCATTGAACTTTTAGGTTAAAATTACTTTTATTACAAAGAATATATGTTTCTTAGTTGAAAAGTATTGCTTTCAAAGATTTAACTTTTTTTAAAAAAAAAGAATTATTTTAATCTATTAAAAATACTCTTGATTTTTCCTTAACTCATGAGTTGTCTAGATTTTCTTCTATATTCCTGAACATTCATATAAACATGTTGTATATAAATAAGTATGTAGGTTAATAGTAAATTAGTAGATAATCTACTTCTAAAACTGGAACATTTAAATCAAACCATTAAACACTGAATGAAAATTAGAATTTTTAATGCAATTATTCAAGGAGCTTACTTCAATTTAACATAAAAAACAATGCCTGCATTTGATTTTTATAGAATTGCAACTCAAATCTTTTGCATTGTGAATCCTGAGAATCCCATTGGGAAAGAATGAGTTATATCTGGTAGACTTCAAACAATTATACATTATTTTACTATTGCTAAAAATTTACTCCAATATCAGAAGCAAATATTTACTTATATAACTCTTTTAACTGGGAACATATATATATTATTTAATCATATAAAAAAGTTGGCATTCTTGATAACTCAAATTATTGTCAAATAGTTGCAAATATAAAATGTATCTTAATTTATAGAGATCAAAATATAAAATTATAAGGAGGTTATTGGAAAAAATAAACATTGATGTGAAAGTTTTCAACATCTTTATGAGATTTCTTTGTAAAGTGTATTGACAAACTCATTATCAAATTTCATATTTAATTACAATGTGGATAAGACGTAGACTATTCACACACACAAAAAAAATATATTGTAAATGTAGAATAGGTGTTTGTGAAATGCACCTTTACTTTTAAAATCAGAACCCTTTAACTGATATAATGACTATATCTTTTTTTTTTTTTGCATGTTTATATGTAGTAGTAGTTACAGACTTGAGATATGTTTGTGGATTGCAACTTGCTCTCTCACTTCATATACTCAAATGCCCTATGATCTTCTGAATGGCAAACCATTTAATTGCTTTTTTTAAATGACCAAAATAGTAAATCATGAAGGTGACTTTATTTCTGATCCAGTTTCCATGTGAAAAAGACAATTTATCTGAAAGCAATATTTACCAAGTGTGATGTTTAATAATAAATATAAGTACATAATATAAAATGAGGGTTCACTCTCTATTATTTTTTAGCAACTTCTTGCAAATTCAATGACACAAATAATTGAAAACTACATAAAAAAAATCCTTACAAATCCAGTCTAAATAAATGAAGAATCATAGTTCACAAAAACTCCCTCAATCCTCTTCCCCTTCCAAAAGCGCAATGTTCAATGATTTAAAAATAACTATAAGTTGTCTGCAAAGGAGAGAAGATGGAATAAAGTAATGCATAGTAAGTTATAGATTTTAATTTTACTGGCATATTGCTATTTTACACTAATGTAAATGATGGTAATTTTTTATTATATAATACATTTATCTAAAATACTGTGCAAAGTTTTAAACAAACAAAAATTCTTTGAGATTTTTTTTTTATATTAAATCATCATACAAAATAATTTAAAAATGAACTTTTTTTCCCTTTTAAAATACCATTCAAGATAAATACCTTTATGATATATAAAAAAAACAACAACAACCCACAAATAATTAATTATTTATTTTCTAAATAAAAAAATATGTTATTATAAAAACAAATAAAATAGGACCTCTATATCTGCATTTTTTGATTTCCAATCTTTGTTTGGATATTAAAATTCATGGATAATAGTGAACTCTACACAATGTATATTTTTAATTTTCATATATATTGTAGCAATGTGCAGCCAGTTATAAGCATCAAATATAATGATAATAAATAATGGCATTTTTTAATTCTAAACCCTCAGCAGATAAAGAGTTTAAGTTTTATACAAGTGATATGCATCTGAGTTTCTTTACATTTCATTTCAAATATTTCTATGTATAAAATGAAAGGAAAAAAGTTTTTGTTAACTAATTATAAAATTAATTTTTGTAAAGTAAAAAGAAAGTAAAACAAATAATAAAAGTTATTACTTCCGCAATAGAATTTTAAACTAAATTTCATTTATATAAATATGGTGTTACGAAATAAATTTGTATTTCTAAGAGTAATATTTTTCTTATTTTCTCTGTTTTCCTTTTTTTAAAAGTTTCCAATTACAATTCATTATCATCTGTTTTCTTTCCTATATTTTCAAAAAACAGGCATTGATAGCATTTGTAAGAGGGGAATGGTTATTAAACTGTTTTTTGATAAACATAACATTGAAATGAAATTTACATAGAGATTGGACGAAAGCAATTAAGTTGTGGTTCAAAAAACACTTGGTAACATATATATAAAGGCTATAGTTGCAAATTTAAAAGCAGAATATGTTTTGTGTTGGCAGAGATTGTGGATTAAAAAAATTTTTACTATGAAAACGATCCGGACAGTATATTTATGAGCAAAAAAAAATTGAAATATTATAAAGATGGCTATTTAAATATGTGATGGCTTTAGATGTATACAGTTTAAATTTTATTAGAATGAATTGCTAGAAGATGAATTGCTAGAAGCTCTGATAGGCTATCTCTTGACCATATGCCATGTGATGTTCCAGGCATGAAAGAATAATGTTGTCCAGCCATTAAATGAAAAATGACCTAGAATGAAGAAAACTTGATTGTTCCAACCCAGCTCTATCATATATGTGTAAATATATGTGCCTCATCCAAGAAAGAAAAAGAGAAGATCTACTGATACCTGATAATGACCCAGCTAAGTTATGACAAATTCATGAAACAATCACAGGACTGACCATTGCAAAAATACCACAAACTATTTATATGAAATAAAGCAAGTGCTCTATTTTGTTATACAGAACCATTTGGATTAAATTGTTCATTGGCAATCTAGTCAAAAAAGTATATAGGATTAATCAATGAACTAAAACTCGTATAACTTAGTTGACAGGCAAAAAATAAAAGTAATCTTGATGATTGCTACATTTGGACGATTAAAATGTAAGTTCATTTTTATATAACTACTTTTTGCCAGCAATGTACCCATTTTTTATTTATACTAATCCATGTATTCTAAATATTATATGTTTGCTTTAGAGTTAAGATATATATTTTAATAGTATTATTATTTTGTACAATATCTAATTCCTAATTGAGGAATTGTATACATGTTATTAATATCATTATTCATAAATGTAATTCAATCTTGATGGGGCGCATGGAGTGATAAAAATATTTTGTGTGAAAATAAAAAGAAAAAAGGTAATATAATTTATCATTACTTAGTAATGCAGATACTTATGAAGGATTGAACCAACCATTGTTTGAAATAATGCAGAGATAACTTACATGCTATTATTACTGGGAATAAAACTATTATTGATATGTATATTTTTGCTTTATTCATTCATGAATCCCAAAAACTATGATTTAGGGCTAACAGGATTTCTACTAAAGAGTATAAGTTCAAATCTAGGTCGCTAGTGGTGTCATTATGGGTCTTTGATAGCATAATCAATCCAAACTAATAAATATTTTAACCACTTTAGATATTATGAGTTATATCTGTATGATGAACAGGAAATATTACTATTGTGGGGTTAACACAATCAGCAATAGTTTTTAGTTGATAATATCCTTTAGTATGCCCATCATAGTCCACTTAAAATATCTAATACATATATTTAACAAGTATGTATAATGTGTATATATTTTTTCTACAATTTAATTTACAAATTAAAATATAATAAAACATTAACAAAAAAAAATTAATATTATAAATACTTTAACACACGTACATATATAGTAGACTTTTTAACATATACATATGCTAAACAGTGTATATACATTAAGATATCAACAAAATAGTTAAAAAAAAAAAAAATTCCAATAATATAGTTATAATAAAGTGAGAGAAAGAGAACACATTTACAGTATATACATTCACTGGATGGATTACATTTTAATCTGTACTATACATCTGTGTTCATTTGATCATTAATTTTACTCATTTTTGTAATAAAATTTATTATTATTGATCTTCCAACAATGTTATTTCCTTTGGCTAATCTTGAAGCATTTAAAGACATAGATATGTTTTTTCTCTTAAGAATCTGTAACAGTCATTAAAGCACACAAAGTTGGTTAAATTTATTTCAAACTTTTTCCTATGATAATATTTTTTTACAAAAACAACGCGATAAAAATTTCCTGTCCTTTTTTAATTCAAACAATTGTGCATAGATTCATATTTACACTGTATACAAGCAAAGAATCATGTTTCATGTTATCTTTTAAATTGCAGTTTTACTATAAATTGTTTTTCTAATCTCTATACTATTGATTCTTCTTTTCCCATTGATAACTCAATAAGATTTACGCTAATTCATCAGTTATATCAAGAAGTCCATTTCACAAGTTCTCATGCTGATCAAATATTTTTTTTATAAATTTCTCTATCAATGAATGGGAATCTAATGCTCTTCATGACCTTACTTCTTACCACCTTCTAATATGCACTAACAGTTCATTGCAGATATTTTAAAGTTATTGCCTCCACTATAATAAACTATTACAGCATTTAATTAATTAGCATTAAGATTAACACCAAAAGCTTCTTGAATCTAACTGAATATTAGGTAGGATCATATGGCTTTTTGACCACTTGACTTCACCGATAACTTTGAAATGTTTCTACTTCAGGATTTTTAGTTGTGGAGAATGAAATCATTTCTTAAATAAAAAGAGTTGTAATTCAAGCATTTTTGCCTTGCTGAAAAACAGATGATTTTTATTCTGCATGGAATGTTCAGAGTGGCAAATAATGTCTGATCTTATTATATGGCCTACAGTATTATCACGTGGTACTAAAGTTAATCTATCTTTCCATACCTAAAAGCTTTCTACCAGCTTCACTGTTCTGTGAATTTTGAATTCAGCACTTTCTTCCAGAACAAATCAGTTTCATCATAATTAAACATGGCAAATATAAATCCATGTAATATTTTTTCACTGGATGATCTGCTTTTCTACAATATAGCTATCTAATTATACAAACAAATTTCTTTCTCCAGAAGCAGTTTCAGTAAAATTATTATAACATTCCTAAACCATGATAGCTTATCTAATAATAATGTCATATTTTCAATTTTGAAGAGTTCACACTAAATAAAATTTGCAAATCTAACTTTTATTTAAGAAAAATAAATAAATCTTTACATTTATTATCCCCATCCCCACTTACTGTGTCATTATTTACTTTCTTAATATTATTAATTACTTTTGCCACTAAAAAAAATTCAGCAAGCTATTTTTAGAGTATTTCTTTAAAAAAATCTTTCACATTCATAGAAGGCAAGGGAATCTTAAATAAAATTGCTGAATGAAATTCCTGTACCAACTCTAGATCCAACCCCCACCCCCATCACTGATTGAATTGAAGTATGATAAATCACCAGTTCACTGAACTGTCACTATCACTGGATTCTCAACACCACTAAACTGTCACCATCACTGGATTCTTAATACCAGTGACTTTGCATATTTAGGGCAGAGAGATGATTGATATCAATCCAAGTAACTGAAAAAATGAAAATGAAGGCAAAATGAGTAAAAAGATGTAAAAAAGATAATTTTTAACCTAATGATGTTAGCCTTTGATGAACTAACATCTTATCTTACAAAAGCATCAAAAGAAACTCTTGATCATGCCCTGCTTATTCATAGTTTTTTTTTTAAGTGTCATAGCATTGGCTAGGATGCGAACCCGCAACTCAGGCAACTGCCTGCAAGTGTAAGGTAGTCGCGCTGACCTCTCGTCCACCAATGCAAGACTGCTTATTCATAGTTAATTCTCATTTATATCTAAAGATCATTTAACTATTCTCCACTTAAGGAGTTATAAGTAGAAAATGTAATAAAAAGATCCCTATGGTGACTAAAACTTCTTGAATATTTTATTACTTGACTTTATCCAACAGTTTAATAAAAATCATAAAATCAATTATCAACTAATTAAGGGATCGATTATTTTATTAATCATTATTCATTTAAATCATAAAAAAAGTTAAGTCAGGATTGAGCAATACTGGTTACCAGATAACACCCCCCCCCACCACTTACCGATTAATGATTGATAATTTACGTAATCTTTTCTACCGAATTTAAACCTTAAGATGATGTCAATTAACATCTTTCATTAACCAAATAAGTTTCTTTTTCTCCCTTCCTTATAAAATTTTATTTAATTATTATTATTTTCTTTCAAACAATTGTTTAATGAAAAAAATGAATAAGAATTAAATTGACAAATTAACAGGAGTTTGCAGTTTTTCTTTTAAATGTGAATTTTTTTTTTTGTTTCTTCATTTATTTTAAATATTGTAAATATAAAATAGTTTAAATTAAGAAAAATGCACAATTAATACATATTCAGTTCAATGTATAAAAATAGATCATTCAGTTCTATTATCAGCAATTTCAAAATGTAATCTTATTAGCATTATTCTTAAGGGAATTTGTGCACACCCGTACATTCCACACAATTTGAAGTCATTTTAACAGAAAAGAGTGGAATTTCTTCTGCATATGAATACATTATTAAAGAAATAAAAATAAGCAGTTTAAAGGAATTTTTACTTCAGTACTTATTTTCAGAATCTAATTTCAAGACTAGTTGTTCTTTTTTCTGGTTAGTTGTGGTGGAGCATAAGGGCTGTCAAATTTCTTTTAAATAGATAAATTAAAATTTTATTGATAATAATATATCAAACGATTTGGGAAAATCATCTAGTAATTTGAATTCAAACACAATTGCTTCAAAATAATTTTCATCAAAAGTTAACTGCAAATAAATAAATTATGTTTATATGTATGTAAGTTAATTTCCATATATATAATATCCAAGTCGTGTATGTATATATATCCGTAATTTGAAAAGCATTTATCTTTTAATAAATTTAATTGCAAACAAATTTTACTTTCTCCTACAGTACAAAAGATGGACTGGAAAAGATACCTAGTACTTATTTCCTTTAAAGCAAACTATTAATATATAATAATATTATTATTTATTAACCAAACTAAACTAAGTTTAATTATCCCAATTGTAATCTTTTTGTTAATAAAGAAAATTAAGTGTTTTTTTTTTTTTCAACCTAACAAGACAGAAGAAAAAAAATCTAGTTATTTCAGTAAAATATATTTATTTGTAAAGACCATGTAAAATTCCTAGAAAAGAAATTTTACCTTTTTAAAGCATAATTAAATTTATAAATAAAATTTTACAAAACAAAAGATAAGATAAATGATTTTTAGTTTACATAAGTTTGTCTCACGTATATACACATAACATAATATTATTGATAGAGTTTATATATATATTACTTTTATATATATGCACGCACATACATTCTTCCAAAGAGCATGCAAATATTTCTGAAATATATTGCCAGCTGTCATTTAGATTAATTTATTTTCAAAATGAGACAATCAATCTGCGTGATAAGCAATACATTCCACAAAAATGCATACATTTCTACCCTTTAAGCACCAACATTTCAATCTTTCTTAGTTTCTTAAATGATATGCATGATAGATTCTATATAAATGCCAAACTTTTCTTGTTTCTATAGTAACCGTGATGGAGATCTAAGACTTCAGGGTAAGTCTAAAATGGCATAACTGCAGTAGTTAACTCTTCAAAAGTCATGAAGATGATTCATACAGCCAGGCAAGCGCTCCAGATTAGCTTGGAATAAAGCTGCTTTTTATTTCCTTGACAGAAATGCAACTCCAGTTCACTTTACATCATCTCCCCCTCCCGTCTTTGCTCTTTCCTGCTGATTATAAAAAAGCTCTTGCATTTCCGACTAGTGGGTGCAGCGAGAGAAGAATGTGTTTTGCAGCTGTATACACTTGGCCAGGCTTTTACATCAGGACATGAGAAGCCAATTGAAAGAAACATTCAACCATTTACTTTTCCATACATTTGCAGCTGGAAGCAACTAATAATATTCAAAAAAGCAGGAGGGGGTAACCATGTCTTTTATTTCGCTTGATAATACAGTTTTTTTGTTATCGTCTTTTTTAAAATAAAATAAAAACTGCTAAAAATTTTATATAAAAAAAACATTTTTTTTTTTTAACACAAGTATTTTTTTATATATATGTTTCGCAATTTTTGTTTTTAATATATTGTCATTTATAAAGTGACAGCTTTTATTTTCCCGCCATAAAACTGCAAATATTTATTATATTCGAATATAAAATTTTCCTTTTTTTTTTTTAAACATCTAAAAATAATATCAGCAAAAATAATAAACATTTTCAAAAACCCAATAAAAAAATATAAAGTTAAATAGAAGAAAAGTTAGTTTTGTTTTTAATATGCATATATTTTTTACAAGTATATATATTATTTCAGGATTTAAAAGCAAAGTTTTCAGTGTTTTTTTTTAACGGCAGTCATAACGCGCACACATATATCTAAGCATATTTTTGTTTAAAAACAGTTTTTATAACCATTAAATGAGTATCAGATGATTATAATAAAAAACAACAACAATACTTACCTTAGAGCTAATATAATAATTTTAATAAAAACTCATTTAATTTAAAAAGAACCAAATAATTTGCATCATCAACTAAAATAAAACTAAAGACATCTTAATGATGAAAATGGTTTACTAAAATTACATTAAAGTTCTATATTGGGATCCTAGAAAAAGGTGTATCAAACAATAGTTAACTTACTAAAGATCAAGTGCTCTATTCATACCTTCAGCCAAAAAATTTCACATAGAAACTTAAATAAATAAATAAAATATTTAAATAATAATGTATGGTGGTTTCATTCATTTTTTGTAATTTCAATACATTAAATTATATATAAACAAAGAGAGTAAATCACTCTCCCCACACAGTAAATGTTGAACAAAGGATCAAGAACAGAATAAATCCATATATTTAAATGAATCTATGTATTAAATTATATACGTAAAGCTAAAATAGCCTTTAAATAGAACATTTAGGACAAATGCTAGGTAGGGAGAATTTATGGAAGAACTCTCTCTCTTGTTTTCCCCTATAGTTAAATATCTATTTTTATTCTTCTTTCAAATATTTATTAAATAAGTACTATATTTACAATGACAATTATGAATACATGATAAATCAAAAGAGGGAGGTAGAATCACAAACATAAAAAAGGCTATAAAAAGTGTACCTGAGGATAAATAAATATAAGATAGTAATATTGTGGGTAAGAGATAAACCTGCATACCTGGACTACTATGAACACACAAGTAGGCCATTAAACTCACCCACCTTACCCTGATAAATTACTTCATAATACCAAGAGTCAGTTAATCATTCCATATCTATTTAATGACCAATAATCAAATGAGTAGCTATCTGCAAAAAAATTCTACACTTAAAAACTAAAAAAAAAAATTCCAATTTCATCTGGATTCAAATGCCAGTTTATGAACATGGCAGACAAATGTGTTTATCACCCATTACATTATAAGGCCCTCCTTATATAAAAAAATCAATAGCTAAACTGTTGTAGAATTATTACAGTAAAAGTTTGCTAAAAAAAAAAAAAATGTTTATGCTTTTTAGAAAATTAATTAAAACAGCTTCTTTTAAATAAAATTCAATAGTTTTTTAAAATGTCTAAATTTGATAGTTTTTTTCTTTTCTAAGAAAACAGATCTTAATTCTTCATCCATCCACCCCAACTTGGAGAGTAGGTATAGATTTAACTTCTGAAACAAATGTTTATCTAAAAACAAATATTTCTTTTAACAATGATAAGGTTAATTGTCTTTAAAATATATCATTTACGGAGACTTTTTTAAAAAAATCTACTGGTAAACTTGACAGATTATCTGCAGAATTAATTACTGAATTTACAATTAGTGTAATAAAACAAACATCTAAAAATATATCAAAGATTACTTTTATTATTATTATTATTTAATATCACAAAACTTTCTTCCAATTTGTAAATAATAATTGCACAGGTATATTCTGATGCTGCATGATCCTAATCTCAGACTTTGGCAATTAATTGAAATTGTAAAGAAATAACAAAGTAAAAATACTTTTTCTAATTAAAAACATATTAAAAAAACTTAAGGTAACTGATAAAAGCATAATTTTCAAATCTATGAACAGCTTAATAAAATAATCAGTTCTTCAATATAGTAATATTATTAGCAAACTCAAAAGCTAAAAATTCCTCAACCAATTCCCACAAGAAGAACAAAAAAAAAAGGGTCTAAGTTTGGTCGATTGAATGAAAATGTATTTAACCTACCCCTTTTGGCAATTGGGTACTTTAGTATTAAAGCTGCAACATAGGGGAGATAAGAGGCCTTTTCACACCCACAATAAATGTGTAATGCCATGTTGATGTCAAATTGAAAGAAAATAATCCCTGTGAGTATACATGAAAAGGTGTTCTTTTTAATCAACACGATTTTTTTTTTAATACTTCCAACATTTTTAGTTATTAACTAGATTTCTTTCTGACAAAAGCCAGGATAAATAAAAACATAATAAAAGTCTAATAATTAATATGTATTTTATTTTATTTTTTTGTACTTTTGGTTTAATTTCTTTATTAAAAAAAAAATGTTTGCTAATTTTCTGAAAAGAGCCAGGATAAATGAAAACGAAATAAATGTCTAATAATTAATAAGTATTTTTTTTTGTACTTTTGGTTTAATTTCTTTATAAAAAAAAAACAAAAAACGTTTATTAGCACTTCTCTGAAAATCCCAGCATACTTTGCAATCACGTGGTACATTTTTGGAGGAAACATTTTTACTGTAGATCTCCATTTTCTGTGGTAATAGTACAGTATATGTGAAAACTTTGGTTTTAACGTGTAAATTCCTGTTATATAATACATGGTAAGTGTCGTAGGAATATAGTTAATGTATTTTTATCCAAATTACTTAAAAATCAAAATCATTTACTGTTTGTTTGATATATATTTAAAATAATTTTTTTTAATTAATGGCATCATTTTTGTAATATTGCAAATCACACTTTATTTTATATTTTAAATGTCATTCTTAAAAGTTATTAGTGTTGAAAGTTGCATTTTTTTTTTTTTTGAAACTTGCTAAATGTTAAAAGTCGTACATATTTATAAAAGTCGTATTTTTTATTTTGAAACTTGTTAATGTTGAAAGTAATACACATTTGTGAAAGTCACTTTTTTTTTTTTTTGGAAACTTATTAATGTTGAATTTTATTTTAAATATTGTTCTGTTTAAAATCACATTTTTTTTTTTGAAACTTGTTAATGTTGAAAGTCATACATTTTTTTTTTTTTTTGAAATTTATTAATGTTGAAAATGATATATATATTTATTATATTTTACTATTTTTTTACTTTTACTTATTTTTAGTCCTGCAACATAGAGCATGTATTAGATCTACTGTGCCTGTTCACATTCGTATCAATCTCCAATAACTTTGTAATTCTTGTCGAAATATCATGTACATGATCTGAGTACACGTTCTTTTTTTTTTTTTGCCAAAAAAAATTCATATACAAGATCTGTATACACATTATTTTGGTCAGATCACAAGATTACAAAGTTATCAGCAGAATGATATGAATGTGAACAGGCACAGTAGGTCTAATACATATTCTTATGCAGATAACTGATAAAAGCATAATTTTTAAATCTATGAACAGTTTGATAAAATAATCAGTTTTTCAATATAATAATATTATTAGCAAACTCAAAAACTAAAAATTCATCAACCAATTCCCACATGAAAAACAACAAAAAAGGTCTAAATTTGGTCAATTGAATGAAAATGTATTTAATCTATTCCTTTTGGGGTTTGAACATTCTTGAATTCTGAACAACTGATCATACAATCACTACTGTTATTACTTTCATCAAAATAAATGAATCACTTTCAATGTTAGAATTATTAGATTTATTGTGACTACTTCAATGTTCTGTCTTCTCATATAGAAAATTATCAATAACTTTTGTATTTCATATATAAACAGTTGTTATTATTGTTAAAATAATAATGTTAGCTTCATTTAATTATTAATTACATAATTTACATAAAATTAAAATAATTACAAACAAGAATAGACTTATGTAAGAAGTTATATTCATAATAGATTTCAAATTCCAAAATTAATTACATATATACATTAATCATGTGTAAGATATAGTGAATAAATTTACAAAGGTTAATATATATAT
This sequence comes from Epiperipatus broadwayi, assembly GCA_028023455.1. Taxonomy (NCBI): domain Eukaryota; kingdom Metazoa; phylum Onychophora; class Udeonychophora; order Euonychophora; family Peripatidae; genus Epiperipatus; species Epiperipatus broadwayi. The sequence continues at coordinate 647,306 of JAQFVV010012504.1, read as the reverse complement.
AAAATAAATAATAGAAATAGTTACATGCAATATGATAACTAAAGTTGCAAACCTCCCCCCCCCCCCCTTAAATATAGAAAACAGCTAATAAATTCACAAAAATTAATACAAAAAAAAAAAAACAGTAATAAATAAAAATAGTTACATGCAATAAGATAACCAAAGTTGCGGACATTTTTTTTTTTTAATATAGAAAATAGCTATCAAATTCCAAGAATAAATACACATTAACCATGTGCAAAACATATAATAAATATATTTATAAAGATAAATATGATAATAATAAAAAATAATTTAATGCAATTGGATGTTAATCAAAGCACAAATATTTTTTAAAAATAGAAAATGAAATAGGCAATGCTTAATAAACAAACAGCAACAAAAGAATTAAATAATTTGACACCATTGTAATTTAATTGTTTATGACTACTTTCCAAATTAAAGTCTTGTAATGCCAACGGAAAGTTTTGACTTTAACAAGTATTAACAATGAAAACTTTATAATATAAAAAGAAAAGATGGTGATAAATATCAATAATCACTCTGTATTTATAAAGCTTAACAACTGACAATATACAAGAATTATTATAAATATGATGCACAGAAGTCAACCTGAATTTATCAAATATAATTTTGCAAGCTACATAAAGAGAATAGTATGTAAACAATCCAATCAACCCAAAGAGATATTTAAGACAATACACTTTGATAACAAGCAACATCATTAGTCAACAAAATCAACCTAGGGAAGAATTCCATTAAATAATAAATTAATTTGGCATAACTGAGAATATAGATAAGCAATATAATTGGATCAAATGACATAGAATCAACAAAAACTGCCAAAGTGTTACAATAATTATTAATAAATACAATATTACCACAAGTACATATACTAAACAAAGGCAAAACTCTCCATACAGTAGTGCCACCCTGTGCCAAACAGAGTAATCAATGGATGCCAGAAGGCTTGTGCATAAAATCCCTATCTAGTGCCTACTCATCCAACATCCCCAGACTAGTTTCTGGCTTGTGGCCATCATCAGTGAGGAGCCTTGGATCTGAGAGCACTGCACCTAGATCTTAGGATTACTCTGTTTGGCACAGGGTGGCACTACTGTATGGAGAGTTTTGCCTTTGTTTATAACAATTATGTGCTAGTATAGAGATGGTGATCATGTGATGTTTAGTGGTTTAACACCAATCCTGCCTAATAGGATAGTGGTGGTTATGATTATTTAAGAGCCAAAGACACCAAAATGTATGGGTGCTGAATTGAGTTCAGACCCATATGACTATATAAGCTATTGAGTTTAGATTGAAGATATTAACAATGTTTTCAATTTCATTCTCATAGTTTTGTAGTAAAGTAGAGTTAAAAGGTGGCTGCTGGAGGGTTGCATTAGATCCTAAGATCTAGGTGCAGTGCTCTCAGATCCGAGGCTCCTCACTGATGATGGCCACAAGCCAGAAACTAGTCTGGGGATGTTGGATGAGTAGGCACTAGATAAGGATTTTATGCACAAGCCTTCTGGCAACCATTGATTACTCTGTTTGGCACAGGGTGACACTACTGTATGGAGAGTTTTGCCTTTGTTTATAACAATTATGTGCTAGTATAGAGATGGTGATCATGTGATGTTTAGTGGTTTAAGTACATATACTATTGCAATGAATTTTATATTTACTACAGATGAAATATTAAATGAAAATGAAAAATTTATTTATAAGAAAAAAGAATACTTTCTTGTTTTATTACGATTACAGTTTACCATAAGCTAGTCTCTAATTAAAGCTAAATCCTTATTAACTGCCATTTTTTCAAGATCACATGAAACAGAATCACAAGACAAAGCAATAACATAAATTGCTGAAAGGCAAAACAAAAATATTTCTATAAATAAAAAAGAAAGGGACCAAATATAGACTCCTGCAGAACTCTATGATTAACAATTTAAAATTGCTAACAATAGGATAATTTGGTTGCCTATTTTCTGACTTTTAGATAACTTCTTAACAGTAAAACAAAATGATCTCAAAAGCAATATGTATATAAATGATACATATAGAATAATTCTATGATGAACAGAATCAAATAATTTAGATAAATCCAAATACACAACTACTGTCTTATGACCATTATCCATGAAGATGCTACATGGTGTACATGACTATAAAGAACATTCAAAGAAATCTTTCTAGTAACAAAACCAAATAGATGTACAGAAATCACTTTATGTATATCCAAGAATGACATCATGTTATCTTTTATTATTTTCTTAAAAAGCTTAGCAATAACAGAATGATTAAAATGAGATTGTAAAACTACTAATAACAAGTGGATCATTTTTTTAAAAACCAGACTTAATAACACCAACTTTTAAACACTCAGGAAAAATATCAGCAGACAAAAAGAGATTAAATAAAAAAACTAGAACTAATATAAGAGCAAATTCATTATTTTTAAGAATTTTTGAAGTTAAGTATTTAAGCCAGAAAAGTAAACATTTTTTAAACAAACAAGTATGATAACTGAGTATTAGAAACACTGAACAAAATAATCACTCAAAAGCCAAATGATTAATAGAAGGTTCCATCTGTGGCATATACTTAAAAGAAATATTTAAAAAATCTGCAATATATTTTTCATTGCCATATACTTCTAATATCATTATTTTTAATGAAATTAATTTGCTTAGAGGATTTTTTAATCAAAGAGTTGTTTTCCACTTTAGAAGAGAAGAAGAAATATTATAGCAAATTAAGCACTAAAAAATCTGAAATAATATTAATATTCTTTAATTATATTTAAATTACAATGTTGAAGATTAAGTAACCAGAAAGATAGAAGAAAATATTAAAAATTATCATTTTAGCATATACAGATATACTAAAAGATTAAATATTTTCATTTACAAAAATATGTAATATTTAAATATATGTATATTGTCTACATAAATTCTTCATAAATTCTCTAGTCTCAGTACAAAAATGATGCATTAAAAAGGATTGAATATCTCGAATTTTGTAAAATGGTGCGAAAAAGAGTTGAAAATGATATAAGAAAGTATAACTGTGAACTAGCAAGGAAAGGTGTAGAAGAAAATAAAAGTCTCAAGAATGTTAAACAACATTTTGGTATTGGTAGGAAATAAATAGCTGCAATAAGAAAAAAAGATGGAATTATTACTAAAAAGAGAGATGACATCATGAAATTGGTAGAAGACTTTTATCAAGAATTATATAATAATAAAGAACAAGTATGAAGAAGTGAGACATGAAATTAAATGTATGAAGAAAGGAAATGCTCCAGGTAATGATGGAATTATAATTGATATATTAAAAGAAGCAGGTGAAAAAATAGAATTTTTTTTAGCAAAGTTATATACCAAATGTCTAAATGATAAAGATGTACTAGATGATTAGAAGAATGCAGTAATAATATTAATATTTAAAAAAAATGATAAAGAAGATATTAAAAATTACAGACCTATCAGCCTTTTATCAGTTTTATATGAAAATTTTACCAGGATAATTACAACTCGTCTACAGAGAACATTGGATTTCCACCAATCAAGAGAACAAGCTAGATTTAAAAGTGGTTTTAGTACAGTAGATCATATCCAGGTATTGAGAAAAGTTATAGAAAAGACAAATGAATATGACTTGTCATTATGTTTTGGATTTGTAGATTATGAAAAGGCATTTGATTCTATAAACATTTATTCAGTGATTAAAGCATTGGATCATCAAGGTATAGATCCAGGATATTGTCATATTTTAAAGAATATTTATAAAAATGCAACAACAACAATTAGTTTACATAATGATACTGGGAAAGTCAACATTGAGAAAGATGTAAGACAAGGTGACTCCATATCTCCAAAACTTTTTACAGCAGTGCTGCAAGAAGTATTTTGTGGATTAAAATGGGAAACTAAAGGAGTCAAAATAAATGGAGATTATTTAAGTCATTTATATTTTGCAGTAGTTGTTTTTGCAAATAATGCTTTAGAGCTGCAGGAAATGTTGCAGGAGTTATCAGATGAAAGTAGAAAAGTAGGACTAAAGATAAATGTTAAAAAGACTAAAGTAATGTTTAATCAATTTTCTGAAAATATGAAAATAAAGATTGATTATGATGAATTAGAAGAAGTTAACAGTTACAAATACCTTGGTCAGATTATTAATTCAGATGGAAACATAATGGAGGAAATTAATCATAGAATTAAACTTGGTTGAAGTGCTTTTGGTAGAAAAAACTTGATACTAAAAGGAAATATGCCTATGTGTTTGAAAAGGAAGGTTTTTAATAAATGTATTTTACCAGTTCTTACTTATGGATCTGAGACTTGGACACTTAATAGAAGAGCAATACAGAGACTTCAGACCACTCAAAGAAGTATGGAGAGATGTATGTTGGGAGTAACAAGAAGAGATCGAAAACGCAATGGGTAAGAGAACAAATAGGTGTTACTGACCTCATTGAAAAAAATTAAAAGATTGAAAGTGGAGTTGGGCTGGACCTATTGCTAGAAGAGATGATAATAGATGGACAATTGAAATTTTAAACTGGATTCCAAGAGATTGTAAAACATCCAGAAAGAGACCATATGTGAGATGGATGGATGAAATAAGAAAGTGTGCAGGGGTGATGTGGAGAAGAGAAGCTAAAGATCGGAGAAGATGGATTAAATTTCGAGAGACCTTCATCCTGCAGTGGATTGACAATGGTTGATAATGATGATATTGTCTACATTAATTTAATGTAATTAGATAGGAATTGAACTCAGATTTTCAAGCTCCCTAAAACTATCCAGTCCATCTTATACAACTGATACACATGACCACACACATGTGGAAAAAGATAGATTATCTCTAATATACATATTTCATGCTGAACAAGCACTCATCAATTGGTCCGGATCACCACTTCCCACACATATATACAATCTGTGCTCAGTTTCTATTAAGATAGTAAATCTTTAAACTTTAATGGACAAGCTTCAAGCTTCTCCAACTCTTCAGCCACCCATATCATTGAAAATCTGAGGATGAAATGCTCTAAGCCTTCATTGATGCCAATATTATTGTCATATTCATGTTGACTTTAAATCATTCTGACCTCTTACATATAGACCCGTAATATGTCCATTTAAACATGCAGAGGAGGGATGAGCAGAATACAGACTGAATATGTAATATTTAAAAACAAGTATTTTAATGTAATGACAGAATTTGAACTCAGACTTTCAAGTTCCCTACAGCTACCCAGTCCATCTTATACAATTGATATACATGGACTGAATAGTTTTGGGAGCTTGAAAGTCTGAGTTCAAGTGCTGTCTAAATACATTAAATTTAGTATAGACAATATACATGTATTTAAATATTACATATTCAGCCTGTATTCTGCCCATGCCTCTACAGTGTGTTTAATTGAACATATTAAGATCCTACAGGTGAGGGGTCAGAGTGACAAAGTCAACATGGATATGATAATAATAATGGCATCAACAAGGATCTTGAGTATTTCATCTCAGATTTTCAATGATATGGATGGTTGAAGAGTTAAAGGGTGGAGAAGATTGAAGCTTGTCCATTAAAGTTTGAAAATTTGCTATCTTAATATAAACTGAGCACTGATTGTATATATGTGTGGGAGATGGTGATCTGGACCACTTGATAAGTGCTAGTTCAGCATAAAATACAAATATTAGAGATCATTTATCTTTTTCACATGTAAGTGGTCATGCATATCAGCTGTATAAGATGGATTGAATATTTATAAGAATAATAGAATGAAATAGATATAAAATAAATAAGTAATGTATTATTATTTAAGTTATAACAACTCTTTAATATGTCTTTTAAAACAAACAAGATTATGCACTCTATGTTTAATTTTAGCATTATTTGCTTATTGGTTCTTAGATTATCTTCTCAATTAATGATAAGATCAATTTCAGTGATTCGAGAGATACCTTTTTCCACAAATCACAACAGAATACACTTTAAATAAATTAGTATTGTTTTATTTCTTTTTTTAAATAAGCACATCAAATTTAAGTAATATGTCAACATACAACAAAAACTTAAAATATTTTAATCTTAATAATATAAAGAATATATAATAAAAAAAATTGAGTGTTGATATATTATTCTAAATAAATCATAGATCTTTATTTAAAATAAAAATCTTGCAGAAATGATTATTTCTTGACAATTATAGAAATAATCTTTAAGACTACTCATTACAGATGATTATGGGCATAGTTTTTAGTATAAAGTTTTACAATAATTGTTTCCAAATCTATCAATATAATTTTTTTAAAATCCATTTATTGAGTCTAAGTGGATATCATCATCATCGTCATCAACCATTATCAATCCACTGCAGGATGAATGTCTCTCCAAGTTCAATCCATCTTTTCCGATCCTTAGCTTCTCTTCTCCACATCACCCCTGCACACTTTCTCATCTCATCCATCCATCTCACATGTGGTCTCTTTCTGGGTCTTTTAGTACCTCTAAAATTAAATTATAGTAGTGTTAAATATATTACTGATATAAATTCAGAACATTTTTCTGAGAATTTTCACAAATACTACTGCTGTTACAATTATTATTAAAAAATTTAAAGAAAAAAAGATTTTGGTAGTGAAGACATTAAAAAAAAAAAAATTAAGTTAGAAGTAACTTAAAAAAAAACTAACAAACATCTGTTAATTAGAAAATCATTTTTACTTATGATATAATATTTTCAATTTCATTTCAATTAAAATTCACTTCTAAAAAATAAACTTTCTTTTACAATAAAGTTATATGTATGATAATATTATGTTTAGATGTTCAGGAAGTCAAGTGACATCTGAACATCCAAGTAGCAGGTTGAATTCACAATTTCTTTCAGGTGACTGAAGTAACATTTTTATATATATATACCACTGTGCTTTATAAAAATAATATTATTTACATATATATATATCAGAATATGTATCCGATGCCATTGTAATTAATTAGTTACTTTAACAAATTTCAATCATGCATGGTATTACTGTGAGCCACGAACTATGTGATATCAAACCACACAAAACTAAATGTAAATACAGAACTACAGCATCTATTTTTTTGCCTCACTAAATATCACATTTTAATATGAATTTATGTACTGTAATCACATTTTGTTCATGATTTAAATATTATACCTATTCAGTTCTGTACTGTAGTTAAAAGCACTTTTTTTTTCAGAGCGTTTTTTCCCTTAAAAAAGTTTAATTCCAATACCATATATTTTTAGAATACAGAAATATATATGGAAAGGTTGTTGTATTTTTTTTTAATCAGTAGCTTTAACAAATTATTTCCTTTGCATAAAATGCTTCATAAAAAATGATTAAAAACAAATAATAATTTTTTTTCTTGAAAAATACACCCTCTAACAAACAAATGTTTAACTTGAATATCATGTTATAGCAATACAGACATTTAACGATTTTATATATGAGAACTAAAAATCAATTCAACCTTTAATTCTTTTGTCAATCTATTTTACATTGCAGATACAATTGTTACACATTTATTATATTTTATAGTAAAAACAATTTCAATTATTCTGATACAGAATTTTATATTATCAAAATAACATAAAGATTCATCTAGCATACATGTGAATGTTTGAAAGCAGTAACTAATCCAATTTCATATTAGTCTACTTGGAAATCATCAATGTGATTATGAATAATCAATAGATACCAGAAAATTATGCCAAGCAAATCCCCAGATTAATTTCTAACTATTGTCTATCCTCAATAGATAAAACTATCTGCTCAATAACCAAGTGGTTTTCCATTTTCCATAATCCAAGCAATGTTCCTAAAATAAAAACAATCAAGAATCAGATACTAGTTTATTTGCTAGTGCCATAAGATATTAATTATTTATATGCTTGTATGAGTGACTCATGATGAGAATGATGTGAAGAAGACTTCTGGTATTCAGTATTCTCTTCACTCTTAAATCAACTGCATGACAATGCAAAAATATTCTCCAAATCAAATATTCTTCCTGCTAGACTACTAATTAGGCAGAAAATGGATATGGAATTTGTCTATTAATTTATACATAGTTGATTCTAAATTGAGAATGTTAGAAGAAACTCATTTTCTAATATTGAATTATATAAGTTAAAAAATTATGTAATGTATAGTTTTAGGTTTAATTATATCATCAATATTAGCAGCCATTTATAAACGAGGGCAAGCATTCTACTTTCATATGGAAAATAAAAGAAAACAAAGAATAAAAAGTTGGAGATGATTTTCGTAATGACTATATAAATCAATCTATGAAATACAAATACATTCATATATATCCTACATTGCTTGTGATCTTTTTATTTTACACTGTTTTCTAATTTTCATGACAAATTTTACTTTTTGAAAAACCTTCAATCTCTTGCTTAATTGTGGCTCTCCATTGCACTTTATTCTCAGCCATATTCTGCCACTGAAAGCAATGAATGTTGTACTTCTTTAGAATATAAAGAGTCTGTTTCTACTACCATAACTAAATGTTCAGGTTCTCCCTGAAGAACAACTATTCTCCAAAGAAAAGCCATTACTGCTGATTAAGTAAAAAAACAGTGACCCAAATTCTTGTTCTGAATGTATTTGTAAATAGTTTTCTTTGTCATTGTTAGTTAAATAAGTGAGATTGTTTTGAAATAAAAATATAAAACAACAACAAAAAAAATCTTTCATATTTGCACTCTAAATTAATAAATTAAAAGCTGTTACATATGCAAACATTTGGGAAATTCTTTTTAAAATGATGCCAATAAACAAAACAAAATGACTTATTAATTAGAAGTTTGAAAGAAAAAAAATGCTAAAAACTTTTAAACATTAAATAAATCTGGGGTAATTCCATTAAGTAGAATATTTAATTTGGAATAACATTTTAAAAAGCTTTATAATTTAAAGTTTTTAAAACTGTAACATTTTAATGTTGTATAATTCTGAACCGAATGCAAAGAAATCAAAAATTAATGGCATTTCTTTATAATTAAAATATTATACACAAATCAATAGTTAGTGAGATGTAAAAGGAAATATGTGGTTGAATAAGTACGCCTTTTCAATTCTCCAATGTTATTTATGTAAAAAGCTTCTGAAAGTTTTTCTTTTCAATAAAATAATGTATGTACATCATGCATACAATATATTTATATATATAAATTTTATAAATGTAAATCTAATTTAATAAATCTTTATATGCATAATGCTTCTCAATTTTTATGTAAGACAAATAAATATATCATATTCAAAATACAGCTGACATTTGTTATCCAAGTTTATGAAAAATTGGGGGAAAAAAAAGAGCCTTTAAATAAGCAATTAATTATAGTTCAAAAATCATCCCAATACTGCTATCATCTTCCACATATATATATAGTAAAAGAGAAAGCATTATTTATTAGTTTTGTCAACTACCAAGAGATGAGAGTTTTAATGATTTTTTTTTTCAGTTACAAACAAATGCTTAATTAGTTGACTACAACAAACTTTAAAAAAAAAAAAATCAACTTTCACTAACCATTACACTGTAAGTACTTATATACAGTATATTTATAAATTATATGTGCATTTACAAGATCTAAAAACTTTGCATATATATAATAAAGACAAACAATAAATTCCATTAAAAATTTATATTCTTTGACATTTTTTCAAAGAAGTAAATGATTAAGAATTAAACTAAAATAATTTTAATTTAAATGAAAATGACGATAGTAAGATATCTTTATTTATGTGTTTCAAGAGTGTGTAGTAGAGTGGACATAATTATGTACATCTATAACAGATCGTACACATGGAAAAAGAGAAATGAAGTTGGATTACTTGTGTTTGTTTAATTTTAAAAAACCAGATACATTAATCTTTAACCAAGGTTTAAAATTTATATCTGGGCTAGAGATAATCTCTAATTTAATAAATGATTAATGATAATCATTAAATGTATTTATCTATAGTAAATCATGTCAATGTTGTGGATGGAGTAAATTTAACATTTGTAATTCAAAATATAAGAAAAGTTTAACTGTATTTTATGACTGATTAAATCAACTACTATACCCAAATAAAGTAAAATAATCCTATGGTCAGATCCTCAGGAAATCATGTGCCAATAGAGCATCACAATGACAGATGGAGTGCAACTTTTCCATTAAATGGGTTTTTTTTTTTCACTTTTCTCAGATGGGAATCAATCAAGGAATCTTAAGCTGCCATGCACATAGCTGTCCTAAACTATGCTACAACCATGATGTAAAAAAGATTTAGTGCTTATTTCAATAAAAATATCTCACAAGCAAACTTATTTAAAAAAATTAGATTTAAAAAAAACTTAGAAATCATTGTGTAGCATCTATAGAGAATTTCCAACAAATAAAAAAAAATAATATATTGTATATAGTAGTAGATACATTAGAATTTAAAGATAAAGCAGTACTGTCATAAAATTTTAAAAAGTAGCTTTTAAAATACAATTTATGGCGTTGTTTTAATAAGTATACTTACAAAATTATTAAAGTTTTAAAATGCAGACTTCCCATACAATAATAGTAGTAATCAAATTGTTTGTCATTCAGGTCATACAACATTCAAATATCAGAAATGATAGGATAGCTGAAATCCATAGATCTTTAAAAGCCCTCCAGTCTACAACTTATACTAAATCATATAAGGTTGCTTATAGATTTACTGAATTGTGGTAAGTAGTTTAATCTAATGGTGAAAATTAATAGAATCAAAAAGGAAAGATTTATTGATTGAGTCCCAACTAAGAAAATTAAAAACAAATCACAAGGGGTGGGGAGATAATTTGGAGCTGCTGTATTCTATCTATTATTTTACTTTTCAAATATCACTTGATATTTCATGCAACTAATTAAACAATAATAATAAAAATTCTGAAATATAAATAGAAATACAATTAATTTTTATTTTGTAACAACTTTTCAGCATAATTAATTAACATTTTTGCAGTAATATAAACAAATTTAGTTTTTTTAAAGGCAGAGTTCAATGGAAAAAAAAAAAAATTTTCAATACTTGCTTTCTTCTCATTATATTTTGTTTCAAAAATTTATTAATCGTTGTGTTATATACTAATGTAAGTTAATTGCCAATAGTCAACATCAAATCATAATATAACCACCATATGCATGACTGACAAAAATCAGTTAAATAGTGGCAGATTGTTAATTTTCTGTTTCTTATTATGATAAGTGCATAATTATTACTCCTGATTTAAGTATTTTATCATAGTAAAAATTGCATTTTCTCATATATTAAAAGAGGAATATAATGTCTAAAACAAGTGCAAATAAAAAAAAAAACATACAATTTTAATAAAAAATGGAAAGAACTTTTTTTTCTTCATAATGGTAAAATCAGAATGTTTGTTATATATGCCATGCAAGTATCCCAAGAAAAATAACATATAAAGCATGCATGGAAGTTTTAATAGAAATTATCCATTAAAAAACCCTGAACGGTTTGGCAAGCATCCGATTTGGGGTTGAGAGGCACCAGAATTGATCCTGATGTTTGTAGGCTAGCACTCTAACTTCTTATGAACTCCCAAGCAATAAAGCCATGTCTTTTTTTTTTTCATTCATTAAAAAAGTAAATTATGCAAATAAAAGTTTAAGAGATTTAAATTATAACTAACTTACCAAGAACTGTATTTTATTAAACCATAATTAAATCTCAGACAGCAGTAATTGAACTGTATCATGTGAGTCATGTATTAGCAAACACAAGAAACCTTTTGCTGATGGAGAAGTGATTTTAAAAAAAACATTTCCACCATTATTTGATTTAGTCAGAAATAAAACAAATTATTTCTGCAATTAAATACATACAACTTTCTTGAAAAACGGTCACATTGTATGGAAATTATGACTTGATTTAGTTGAACAACTGACAAAGGGTATCAGTTATAGTATGTTTTTCTCTTAGTATGGCAAATCTACCATTACAATTTTATTTTTCAGCTTTGTATTTTTATAAGAATAGTTTTTAAAAACAAGTATGTAAACCAAATTGTTAACAATATTACCTCTAAAAAATAAAACATGGGTTAAGGTGTTTGCAATAATTTCAAATAATATATATAAATAAATTCAATTTATAAAGTTGTATCAAGAGCAATTGATGGAATACCATCAAAAAACAAAAAAATCAATGGATTTTTGGTCATTCTATTTGAGAGAAAAGCACCTAAAGAAGAAATATGTAGACCTCAAAAGACAATATATCTGAGAATGTGGAATTGCTGCAATGTTTAAGACTCATATTTTACAAAGATTAACATATTTACCACAAGAGAGAACTTTTTTTTAGAGCCAAAACAGGATACAGATATTGGAATACACATTTAGAAAGATTCAAATATTTACTATTAGAGATAGCAGATTTTTTAAATTCAAAAAAGGTTCATTAACCTCAGTAATGACATTTGGTTAATGAATTTAGCTTTCATTATGGCATAACTTTGTCTTAAAGAATTAAACTTACAACTGTAAAGAAAAAATAAAACAATAATTGAAATAAAGTGATATATTTTCAAAATGAGATTAAAACTGATATCTTCTTAATTGACAGAGAATAAATTAAAAAATTCCCAAAATATAAAAATCATCAAACAAACAAATAGAAATACATTCAATAAAATTAACTATGTAGAAATAATGATTGCTTACTTCAAATTTGAGAAATTTCCAAGAATTTATCAAACAACCAATTGTTATATTCATGTTTATATTTGGTAGACATTGTTAATGTGGAAAATATGATTGAAAATATTAAAAAAACATAAAATGATAATTAGAAATGAAAAAACAGTTATAACTAAAATAATAAACCATGTATATACCAATGAACATATGTTTGAATGGGAAAAAAACAAAAAATATTAGACAGAGAGGAAAAAGCACAAAAAATACAAATTAAAGAAGCTGTTTATACAACAATGTCAAAAAATCCCATTTGTAGTCCTAGTGTGATATTTGATAATGTTTGGAAACTTCTCATTAAGAAAGTTTAGTTCCTAATAATCTAATAATCATTTTTGGAATCTAAAGATGAAGAAAAATTTCCTAATTTGCTCTACCTATCTACGTGAAGATTCTGCACTTTCAATGAAAAAATATAATTAAAATCAAAATATCATTCCTGTCTCATAGATAACTATTTATAATTGTATACAAGATAATTAATTATATGCTGAGATATTGAAGATTAATAGACATTATGTAATGTAATACTTCTTCAACATCTTCAAATTTATATTTAATATTGAGTTCATATAATATAATTATTGTTATGTACTGCATGGTTTGACATAGTAGTTGAGAAAAAGACTGGAATTCAAGATGCTTGGATCATGACCTAGCTGTACCATTTCTAATGCATGAGTTTCTTACAAACCCATAAGCAATATACTATTTGATTATTTTTATTTGTGTACATAATGCACTGTAACATTCAAAGAAAATTATAAATAAATCTTAGCCTGTAAAAGTCTGCTTTGGCTTAAAAATATAGCAAAGTGATATTACAAAATGCAAAGTAAAATGATATATTATATATTAATTCCATAGTATAGCAAAAGCAATGCTAAAATTGTGCATTGATATAAGTATAAATAAACATTACTACATATTCAACTTTTATAAACTATTTTACAGATGTCAAATGATACTAGTAGAACAGTTAATAAATTAAGTAATATTAATCCCCCCCCCCCACACCCAAAAAGAGAGAATCAAGATTTTTAGACTTTTTCTGGGCTAAGATTATGATATATTTTCCCAGATCATAACATTGTTGTTCTTTAAATAGTACTTTTAAAAAAATAAATTAATGTAAGCATAAACATGTATCTCACATTCTTTTAACCTTTCACTTGGCATGTGTTCAGGGTAAATGAAATTCGTTACTGCTGAGAATTATAAACAGCAATAACACATTCTATTTTTACATTTGTTGTATTTTGATCAACAAAATCAATCAATACATATGATGAGAATTATAAATAGCAATAACACATTCTATTTTTACATTTGTTGTATTTTAATCAACAAAATCAATCAATACATATTTTATTGTCCCAAATTGACTTATGTTTAGAAGATGTTCAAACTGTACAAATGTGTATGGTATTTTTGAGAATGTTATCAATTGTTAAATCAACATAATTTATCAAGCAATTTATTAAGTTTAAAAAAGAAAGGCAAGGAAGACCAACAATTTTTTGAAAAGCATTGTGAATAGTGATATGTAGCTCAAACAAATACAAACAATAATAAATAAGTTCATTATGAATAAAAAATGTAAATAAACTTATTTATTCAGTCTGCAATATTTATCTTTCTTTCAATAAATAAAATCAGAAGTAACTGTTTCTTTATCAGTAGTTTTTCAAGAATATTTTATTAATCTATGGTAATTGTAACCAAAAATAACTTATTGGAATTTTATAAGTATTTAATATATGGATATAACTGCACAATATTATTAATTAAGCACTTTTAATTCGATAGATTTCCTGCACTATTAGTGTTGCTGGATTGACTGAACATGTAAATAATTCAACAGTACACATCTAACTCCTCTTATCATAAACTTCATGTGTTTTTAAAGTACACACAGGTTGCAGGCAGTTTAAATAACTAATAATTTTAATATATACAATGTTAAGCATGTATTTAAAAACATTCTAAATATTAAATTTATTTTTAATAAATATATAAAAACAGTTCAAAGCACATGCTTATTTTTACATTAAGACAAAATCTTTATATTATCAATCAAAATAAATAAGTAAACATTTAGCAATATTTCCCCCCCTATTGTTGTCAAATGCAAATATTAAATAATGAGTAAAACTATTAATTTTAATATCTTGCTAACATTTTTTTTTTTAACTTTTTGTTTAAAAATCATGTCAGCTTATTTATGATCCCCCCCCCCCCTTCCTATATTTTCATAAAATTCTGCAAAACTTAGTGATTAGATTTTATCTATTTTTTTTTTAAGAGATCAACAAGTCTTTCTAAAAACAATTAGCACTAAGTATTGAAATACAAGTATAGTATATATACTTAAGCTAGTTTTAATTAAAGGGTGTTTGAACCCAGTCTTTCAAGCTCCCTTCAGTCATCCACTCGACTTGCTATCTTAATATAAATCAAGCAGTGATTATATATATGTGTGTGAGATGATGATCCGGACTAAATGAAGATTGCTAGTTAAGCATGAAATACATATATTGGTGATCATTTATATTTTTCACATGTATGCAACATGTGTATCGGTTATATTAAATAGAATGGATGATTGAAGAGAGTTTGAAAGTCTAGGTTCAAATACCCATAAATCATAATTAGCATTAAAGTTATAAAACAAGGCAAAACTCTCTCCATACAGTAGTACCACCCTGTATGAGATAGTGATCATGTGACATTAAAGTTATAGTTACTATTTTCTAGAAGGAAAAATCAAAATCAAAAATTAATAAGAGCCATTAGTTAAAATAGAGAAAATAAAATATAGAATTGACTGAATTATATATTTTTTTTCCTTTAAATTTTCTTTATTTTCCTTTTTTAATTTATTTACCAAGATATTTATTATTATTATATTTACTCAAGATTAAATAAAAATTATTATTTAAGTAAATCATGATTCTTGTTAAGATAATAAAGTCTGACAATCATAAAAAGTTGCTGAATTGTAAGGAATGGACTAAAACGCTATTAATTATTTCATTTTTTTTATTTTATTTTTAATTATACTTACACTGTTAATGAATCTGATAATTTTCATATTTTCTTTTGGAATTAAAACATGATATTAATGTTATTTTGAATATACACTACTTCAAAAGTGAATACCAAGGCACAATAAAATATTACTCTGTAATCCATTATATGGAACACAGACTTGGATTATTGTCAAAAGGTAAAAGAAAGGTGTTAAAGCATTAGAGTAGTGAATTGGGGGGGGGGTAAAATATTGAAAGATTAAGGTTATAAAGCATTAGAGTTGTGAGTGGGAAGAAAATACAAAATACATTGAAGGATTGAGGTTACAAAAATACATGTGTTGGAAAAAATGGGCAAGTTGGAAGATTACTTATGAAAAAAAAGTATAAAAAAAAAAACTTGGGGAAGATTTTTTAGGTTGATATATAGAGGCTATTTTTATGTGAAATAATAATGCCAATAGTATGACCAGTTTTGTAGCTACACCTAGATCCTCCACATGTAAAAATTTTGACAGCATAATGAACTGACAAACAAAAAAATAAACATTGTTAAATATAATGTTGTATGTATACTGCCCTAAATATATCTGATGATGATTAAATTCTCATACTCAGAAAATAAAAACGTATGCCTAGAAATGTTTTAAAATACAACAATAAATCTCAAAAAAAAAAAAAAAGACACACACAATAAAAGAATTAAAACTGGCTTATAAACTAATTCATATAATTAAATTATACTTTCCCTGGATAAAATATTGTAATTAAATACTCTTCATATAGAAAAATAGTAAATGTTAATTGGTCTAAACTTATAACAAATGCATGTTAAAAACAAACAAAATTATTGCAATGAGTAAAATTTTAACAGAAAATACTTAACATATTTAAATTACTCTAACTGAACAATTAGAAATACACATCATAAATTTCCAGTAACAGTTACTAATTTAGAAATAAGTGCTTTTAATTAAAAAATAAATAAAATCTAATATAAAACTGTCAATTAAAAAAAAAAAAAAAAGTCAAAAATTCCTTCCATTCCTTCTAAGCTTAAGAAACTCGAAATAATTTCATTGTAAAAGATAATAGTGGATAACTTACTCTTAACAACAAACTTTTTCAAGACTGAATTGAGCTTTCAGAATTACACATGCCAAATAATTATGGGTAATAGAACAAGAGCAATGTATTCTTCAATTAAGCCAAGTTTACAAAATTAACAAGTGATCATAAAGACATTTAGGAGCAGCACATTAATAACAAAGCAATCTCCAATTAACATAACATTAGTTATACCATGCAAAAAATAAATCATAACATATATATATATACAGTAACTTAAAGAGATAAATGTCGATCAGTCATTAATATTGACAACAAAGTATCTTGTAGAGATGGGAAAGGGGGAAGTCATGTAACATAAATCCATTTAAGTTTTGCTACATTTATTTTTAAATTAAATTTTTTATTTATTATGGTTGCAAATCTTTACAAAAATTAATAAAAGTTTAAATAAAATAACATCATAATCAGCCATGTTATTTCTTTGTGCATACAATTATAAATATGATTCTCAAAATGCAATATGAATGCAGTATTAATCATAAATAGAGAAGTTGTTTAAAGACAACAATTATTATAGAATGTGTGCTAGTAAAAAGATGTTTATAAAAGAAATCAATATAAAAAAAATTTTGTGACAAACTTAACATAATAAAAGTAAAAAGGGAAAAAATGTAATATACAAAAAAAAAAAAAAATTATATAAATCAAAAAGGATCAATGGAAGAATATAATAATAGATCATCAATATTTTCTAATACATATTCAAAGCACAAATTTATGTACTATACTTTTATTTTTTGATGTTTATAGTCTAAGACCAGATTATGCTTTCTTTTATGCAACATAAATTTTTTTTATATGCAGTTAATACAATCACGTTCTTAATCTCTCTACTTGTTATTTAGTCTCATTATTTCTACATTAAATTTTTAAAAGTAAACTTTTTCAATAAGAGAAATATTAAAATATTGTTATTTTGCAACTCTACAGTCTCATTTTCTAATATTTGTTAATATATTCTAAATTGCATAAGTCATAAATAATTTTGACAACATAAATAATAATATTCCTACAAGTACAATTACTGTAAAATAACATAATTAAATTCTTTAATCGAAAAAATTATTTCATTTAAAGAGAAGAAAGAAAAATTCTTACTTTCTCACACTTGAGAAATAAGTCCATCTAAAAGGTACCATTTACTCTCATGTATATGTGACAACTTTCTAATCTGAAAAGTTCCAAATATTGATTTCATGATTTAATAAGGTTAATACATCTACAAATAAAACTGATTATAGTTAGATTGTAATTATATTAATATATAATAAATATAGTTAACACACTGAATAATTTATTTATACTTACAAATTAACAAACTTGAAGAATGCACTATGATTCTCTGCAAAAACAAGAAAAAAACGAAATCAACAATATATCGGTGTATATGTATATCCATATAAAAGCAAGTTTGTGTACTCAGATATTTTTTGTCAATAAAATATACAAATTTATGCATATATAAACACATTCTTATTATTATTAGAAGCCAATTATAAATAATTGTTGCCATTCTAAGCCCAGAAAGAGATAAAGGTGACTAACAGTTAAAATAGATTTTTATGTAAAGACTAAACAGATCAATTTATAAAACACAAGTATGTAGTCTGCTTGTGTGTCATCTCATTAATGCTGTCTTTTAACTTCTACAGCAAACTTTTTTTGTCAAAACCTATAAATCTTGCCATATTGTAGCTTTCCTTTCTATTCTCAGCCATATCCTCTCAATGAAAGCAATCAATATTATACCTCTTTGATATCTTTGAGATATCATTCATAATGTAAATTGTGTTTGCTTCTCTCATGAAAATGATATTCAAGTCCATCATAAATACTTTTAATATATTATATTAATAACATTGAACTAGGATGCACGTGAGTATACTGAAAGCAAAAACGAGTCAAAATTTACATGTAAATAAACAAACATTCAAAAGTTGCCAACACAGTTTCTGTGGCAAACTTTTCTTTCTAAAAAATT
Source organism: Epiperipatus broadwayi (assembly GCA_028023455.1). NCBI lineage: Eukaryota > Metazoa > Onychophora > Udeonychophora > Euonychophora > Peripatidae > Epiperipatus > Epiperipatus broadwayi. Next base: position 628,360 of record JAQFVV010012504.1, on the reverse strand, counting down.
TTAACTTCTTGCGAAATTATAACTTTCCATTCTACTCCCAGCAATCAATACTGTATCTTTTTATAGTATCTGATATAAGATTTATAAAGTAAACGTAAGCCATACACAAATTCACCATAAAACATTTTTTACTATATATATATAGTCATAAACACACACATAAATATATACAGACATTAAAATATATTGAATTATTTTGAAGTAATAATAACAGAATAATAAGTATGTGTGTACTGCAAATATAAATATTGTCAAAAGTTTATGATATAAATAAATATTTAAATGTTGGTAATGTAGCACTATTCATAAAAAAATAAAATTCATTAAATAATTCAGCTGCAAAACTCATGGTTCAAATTATCACTAATTTTTTTTCTCTTTTAAAAAATGAGTTATTCACTTTTTTTTATTAAAAAAATTTTCTACAGATGATTTCTAACTTTTTTATACAATTATTTTTTTGTACAGACAAATTCTAACATCCACAAGGACAAGTAGGAAGACCACCATCACTCATCAGCATTAATTTTTTTAGATAATTAAGATTTAATATATATATTTAAAAAAACAAACAAACAATATAATAAATAAACAAAAGTTTTAAAATAATATACCCAGTTTATACTTCTTTTTCTGTCTGGAATCCTTTTTATCACAATGTCCCTCCCTCTATTCAAAATACATAACTCTTATTTTATCTAGGAATCTTAACTTTCATACTCAACACAACCCTAACTATGAAACAAGTAGACTTGAATTCAAACAGATGTTTTTAATTTCAGGCTGCAACTTAATAGTAAAAAAAAACCCAACAACAATTGAATATATATTATATCTAACAGATCCAATTGCTCTAGATCAAAATAAATATTCTATTCTGATAAAGACCATAAGCGAGAAAGTAGTCTGGGATACGATACAGATAGAATGGACTTAATATGGACTACCATATAGCAATAACTATTGATTACACAAGCCTACAATATACAGGTAGTATTCCAGAATAAACAGTCTGCTTCTAAAAAGCATTATACAAACTGTCAACATATATTTCTGGATTAATAAAATAAATAATTTTCAAATGTAGTAAAAAAAAAATTAATTGGTAAAAAAAAGAATAATTATCTTTCCTGAAATATAGAATTTTTTATTTATTTCAATAATATGGATAATGGGAGTTAGGTTTGGGCAAAAAATTCAAAATGATAAAACAACAACAAGAACAAAATTAAAATGTGAATAAAGTTATTAGTCTTAAGACAGAATGATATGACTAGAATAAAATATGTATCATACCCTTAATGAAACTGAATTATTTTTAATAGTTCAACACTTAGAGACCTCACAGATATTAATGAGTCTTACAATAATGCAAAAAGCTTTGTTTTCTATTGAGAAATATGCATATTTGTTTGACAATAGCATCTAATATCCATTATTCACTCAAATGGCTCTTATGGAGTGATATAATAGATTGCAGCTAAATGTAAGTGTGAAGAGTTACATGTTACATATAGTTAGTCATTCAAGTTCACCTGTGAGCACACCTATAGGATGTTTAATATTTCAGTCCATTAGCTTGAATAACAAAAGAAATTTCTTCTAATGAAAAAAGACTTACAGATAGAAATTAGTCAGGATAAATCTGGCATTACAATCTGATGAAGACTACAGGGACAGTCGAAACTGTTAGAAAAATAAAGGAGGAATTACATAAAAATTGCATTAAAGAATATACAAGAAGATATAAGCTTTGATAAAGACTGCAAGACAGTCAAAACTGTGAGAAAAACAAAGGCTGAATTATATAAAAATTGCATTAAAGTGTATATGAGGAAATTTATAAAAAATTAATATATATATGAAGAAGTGCAAAAAAAAAAATAAAGAATAATACTTCTAAGAAGAAGAAAAGACATGAAGGATTAAAAAAAGTAAAAAGCAAACTCTGATGAAGACTGCAGGACAGAAACTGTTAGAAAAATAGAAGGAGGAATTATATAAAAATTGCATTAAAGTGTATATGAGGAGATTTATAAAAAAGTAATAAACTTAAATGATTTACAGCTATTTTTAATATATATATATATTACTTTAAAATCAAATAAATATTAAAAGTAAAGTAACAATTACTGCATAGCAATTAAGTTTTTTTACATAATAATTGTTTGGCATTGTAAAATTTTCTCCACCTCACAGTAATATATAGTTGCATATCACTGATCTGGCTGCAGAAAGGAGTTTACTATTAACTGAAAGGAGACCCTTTTATTCCTCTTAGAGGCCTTAAAGGAACCAAGCAGGGCAAATTCCTAATGTCCACTCCATACGTTCTTGTCGTTGCAGCTGTTATGACTATGTGATTATTCATATAGTTCACGAACATGGATGTGCTGCTCACCAACACGCGTTAACCAGCATGGTGAATTTATTGGCTTTTACCTCTGAGTTTAAGATCAAGAACACCATGGTCTTTCTTCTCAAGTTGCCTGATAAGGCAGAATGAATGTTTGTGTAAATGATAAATATTTTCCCACTAGATATATACAATTATGACAGACAAAAATAAAGCATGGCCCTTATTTTCAGGAGGCTGTAAAGTCACCAACCAAGGCAGTGATTGGTGGCCGAAAGTGGAGGGTTCTAAGAATCCCAATTGTGGACCCAGGCTGCCATTTGATGCCAACTTTTTATTTAGGCACTTACAACAGCAGATCACTTTCAAGTGAAGGAAGAATTAGAAGAACTGTCTTATATTAAACAGGACATTATTGGACTTTGTGAAGTTAGAAGAAAAGGTGAAGAGACAATTGATTTAAAAAGTGGATATGTACTCTATTATAAAGGCACAAATATTGGAAATACAAGTGAATTAGGATTCATTATAAATAAAAAGTGGAAGAACAATATTATGGAGATTGATGGTGTATCGGATAGAGTGGCAAGATTAGTTATACAAGTTAATAGCAGATACCAAATGCAGATAATTCAGGTTTATGCCCCAACAAGTTCTCATGTGATGAAGTAGTAGAAGATTTCTATGTGGATGTACAAAAGGCTTTTGATCAGAGTAAACAACATTTTAAAATTGTTATGGGAGACTTTAATGCTAGAATTGGTAAACAGATGAAAGTGCTGTAGGTAATTTTGGTTATGGTAATAGAAATGAGAAAGGACATAGACTTGTGGAGTTTGCAGAAAAAGAAAAACTTTATATTATGAATTCTTTTTTGAGAAAAATGTTAAAAGGAAATAGACATGGAAGCATCCAAATGAAGGTACAGCAGAATTGGATTATATTTTGACTAATAGAAAATACATATTTCAAGATTGTAATGTTTTTAATAAATTTAACGCAGGAAGTGATCATTGGTTAGTAAGATGTAAGATACATGTTAATGCAAAACTAGAGAGAGACAAAAATTATTAAGAAAAACAATATTTACAGTTGATATTCCTAATCTTCAGAAACATTCTAATGAAGTTAAATTAGAACTTATAAATCAGTTTCAAGTATTAGTAGATTTTGAACATGATTCAGATTTGAATAAAATTAATATGAAAATAACTGATACACTTTTAAAAATGGCAACAAAGATAGCTAGTAGAAAAAAGCAGCAGTTGACCAATAAAATTTCTACTGAGACTAGATAATTTATGAAGAAAAGAAGGAATATAAAGATATACAAAAATGATGTATTAAAAAGGATTGAATATCTCAAATTTTGTAAAATGGTGCAGAAAAGAGTTGAAAATGATATAAGAGAGTATAACTGTGAACTAGCAAGGAAAGCTGTAGAAGAGAATAAAAGTCTCAAGAATGTAAAACAGCATTTTGGTATTGGTAGAAAGTTTATATCTGCAATAAAAAAAAAAAGGAATTATTACTAAAAAGAGAGATGACATCATGGAATGGGTAGAAGACTTTTATTAAGAATTATATAGTAATAAAGAACAAGTACCTCCTATATCTATTACATCTGCTGAACTGCCCAGAATTTTATACATGCAATTAAATGTATGAAGAAAGGAAAGGCTCCAGATAATGATGGAATTATAATTGATATATTAAAAGAAGCAGGTGAAGAAATAGAAATTTTTTTTAGCAAAGTTATATAACAAATGTCTAAATGATAAAGATGTACCAGATGATTGGAAGAATGCAATATTAATATTAATATTTAAAAAAGGTGATAAAGAAGATATTAGAAATTACAGACCTATCAGCGTTTTATCAGTTTTATACAAAATTTTTACCAAGATAATTAGAACTCATCTACAGAGAACATTGGATTTCCACAAATCAAGAGAACAAGCTGGATTTCAAAGTGATTTTAGTACAGTAGATCATATCCAGATATTGAGAGAAGTTATAGAAAGGACAAATGAATATGACATGCCATTATGTTTTGGATTTGTAGATTATGATAGGCATTTGAGTCTATAAACATTTCTTCAGTGATTAAAGCATTGGATCATTAAGATATAGATCCAGGGTATTGTCATATTTTAAAGATTATTTATAAAAATGCAACAGCAACAATTAGATTACATAATGGTAATGGAAAATTCAACATTGAGAAGGGTTTGTAAGACAGGGTGATTCCATATTTCTAAAAGTTTTTACAGCAGTGCTGCAAGAAATATTTTGTGGATTAAAATGGGAAGCTAAAGGTGTGAAAGTAAATGGAGAATATTTAAGTCATTTAGATTTTGCAGATGATGTAGTTGTTTTTGCAAATAATGCTTTAGAGCTGCAGAAAATTGCAGGAGTTATCAGATGAAAGTAGGAAAGTAGGACTAAAGATAAATATTAAAAAGACTAAAGTAATGTTTAATGGATTTTCTCAAAATATGAAAATAAAGATTCATTATGATGAGTTAGAAGAAGTTAATAGTTACAAATACCTTGGTCAGATTATTAATACAGATGGAAACACAATGGATGAAATTAATCATAGAACTAAACTTAGTTGGAGTGCTTTTGGTAGAAATAACTTGATACTAAAAGGAAATATGCCTATGTGTTTGAAAAGGAAGGTTTTGTAATAAATGTGTTTTACCAGTTCTTACTTATGGATCTGAGACTTGGACACTTAATAGAAAAGCAATACAGAGACTTATAGAGAGATGCATGTTGGGAGTAATATGAAGAGATCGAAAATGCAATATATGGGTAAGAGAACAAACAGATGTTACTGACCTCATTGAAAAAATTAAAAGACTGAAGTGGAATTGGGTTGGACATATTGCTAAAAGAGATGATAATAGATGGACAATTGTAATCTTAAACTGGATTCCAAGAGATTGTAAAAGACCCAGAAAGAGACCACATATGAGATGGATGGATGAAATAAGAAAAAGTGCAGGGATGATATGGCGAAGAGAAGTTAAAGATCGGAGAAGATGGACTGAACTTGGAGAGCCCTTCATCCTGCGATGAATTGATAATGATCACTGATCTACAATGGCAATATTAAATTATGTGCCCGTATTATTTTGGCTATTCTTTGACAATGGGTGCCCAATGTTTAATTCTAGAAGTACAATGAGCACTTTAAAAAAAAACAAAAGCGTTACTCTACTTATTCATTGCATCTATGCATTTACTCTACTTATTCATTGCATCTATGCATTTTGCAAACCTCTGGCAATTTTCCAAACTTTATAAAATTATTGTATACCATATTGCACACTAAGTTTTTGTGTTAACTGAATGGAATCCATATCTAATACTTATGGGTAAAAAAGAGACTCAATTATTTTTGCTTTAAAAATTTGTCTATCACTATAATAAATATATTGTTATAAGCTGCATTTGACTTTTCAAGTATGGGACACTATTAAGCTATACAAACTTAAAATCTTTTTGCCAAATTAACATTTGGAACTCTCCAGAGCTCTTGATAGCCATTTAAAGCATCTATATATATAGCCTTGCTGCTGCTTCAAATGCTCAACCCATTTATTAAATTATTTATATACATATTAAACAGCATAGTAACAAAAAATTTGTAGTCATTCAATACATTCGACTATGGATTCAGATTAATCAAGTAATTTCGTTGAAGAATGAAAAAATATTATAGGATGTTAGATACCTTGAATAAGAGCAGTATCATTAAATTTTCTATTCTATTACGGGGTTAAAACGTATCAAATAGACACTAATGGATCAGTGGGTGATATATGTGAATGTACTTGTGTTTTTTTTTGCAGATTGATTTGTGTAACTTAGCAAAATTAGTCTTAAATTTTTTTTATATCCATTGTCTCTCTTTCTCAAAATTGGATGGCCACATTCGTTTAGGAGTGGCCACTAATAGTAATGATTATAGCATGTAAATAAAAAAATAAGCAGTTTTATTTTTGTTATAAAAAAGACCCAAGGAAGATATTTCACTTTTGACATTATGAAATAATCTCTTATAAGTTGTTTTAAAAACTTTAACTCTTTTCGATTAAATACTGTAATGTGTTAAGTTCTCTGTTCCCCCATTTAATAATCTCTAGTTATTTGGAAAAGTCTTTAATTCTAGTCAGCAGCAACTTCACAGCACTCCAATGTAAGTTATTCACCCCCCCCCCATATGAGTTTAAGATAAACAAAAAAAGATATAGGTCGAATCATTCTTTGCAGATTAAGAAAATACATTGAAATATTTTTTTTTTAACGCTTACATATAATTATACAAATTTTATATACACACATACACAAATTTATACTGACGTTACACTTTTTTTTTTTAAAAGAAAAAAAAACTTTAGAAAAAATTAGTGACCTCAAAAGGGTTAAAAGGTTGAAAAACTGGCAGATTCTTGTCATGCAGAGGCTGGTCTGCCTGCTGTTTTGACAAGCTCTGCAGAATTCATGATATATTCTACCATCCGTTACTATGGTTTCTCTCAGTCAGCAGTCTAAGATTTCAGCACCAGTACAAACAGCAGCTGTAGCGGATATGACAGCCAGAGGTTGCAGACTAGCATGAATATGACTCATGTGGCATCTCCCCCTTCCCTACTCCATCATACATACTGCCAGCTCAGATACTACACAACTCCAGACAAGTCACACAAAAGCTCTGTAAAATGTAACTGCAGTTTGAATTTTTTGCAAGCCCAATGAACTTTATTTTTTTACACAATCCACAAAGAAGTAATTTTTAAAAAGGTTTTTTAAAATGCTGAATATGGTTTACATAACTTTTCGACAAACCGCACAAAAAGGTTGTTAAATGAGTTTCCATTAAAGCTTTAAAAGAATTTTAGATATATTTTTAAATAACAAATTTAATATGTGTATATGTTACGTAATAAAATTCAAAAGTATGAATACGTACATGTATCTGTGAACGCACACACACACCTGTGTATTGCAAAGATTAATTTATGTTCAGGATAGTCTTTATTTTGTGTATATCCCAGGAAAAATATAACTACTAGATCCTAATATTAAAAGTCAAAAGAGTGGGATTTAATAAAGTTTTTATGTAAAAAAAAAAGAAAAGAAAGAATATTAAATATTTTTAAAATGACAAATTGTGGCGAGCTAACATAAAGACGTATTTTTGTAAACTTAAACTAAACCATATGCTTTGTAAACATATTATTGCTTTCATTAAGAGTTATGATTGACGATAGAATATAATAGATAGTCATAATTAGAATGTCAGAAAAAAAAAAGACGGCAAATCAACAGATGATACATGTGTTTGTACTTATGAATCTTAGATTGATTTAAATAGCCATTGTAAAATTAATATTTAAAATCTTTTGTTTTCCTTTGTGATTTTTACCCCTACAGGAGGACTATACTTTTTCATGAGTAGCTTCTAATGCCTTACATGATTTATGCAACAACCCATGGATTGCAGTTCCATTCCATCATTTCTGGGTTTGAACTTCTTATGAACTCCTGAGAAATGAATCATTGGATTATTTGTTGCTATTGAAGTATTTATTTAGAAGGATTTACAAAAAACTTATTAAATGAAATACAAGCAACATAAATGAATAAAGTATTTAAAAAAATGTTTTAAAAACACATTTAAATAGTAAGCCTATTTCTATTTCATTGGTTCTAAAAATAAATTACTTTTAAATCTCATAACGTAAAAATTAATATGAAAAACTAAAAATCTTTTCATTTACATCTTAGTATTCACAGAGGCAAAACTCTCCATACAGTAGTTTCATTCAAGTGCAAGCCAGAGCAATCAATAGATGCAAGAAGGTTTGTGCAAAAAATCCCTATCTATTGCCAACTCATCCAATATCCCCAAACTAGTTTCTAGCTTGTGCTTTCAACAGTGAGGAGATTCGGATTTGATAACACTGCACTTAGCTACTACACGAAGAGTTTTGCTTCTGTTTCAACAGCTTGGATAAGCATAGGAAATGGTGATCATGTGATATTTAGTAGTTTAATATCAATCCTGCCCAATGGTATAATGGTGATTACGGTTATTAAAGAACCAAAGGTACCAAAATGTACAGATGCTTAACTGGGTTCAAATCTATATGACTATACAAGTGAATGAGCTTAGATTAAAAACATTATCTTTATAGTTAACTAAATAGGTAAAAGTGGATATTAGAGGGTTACTTTAGATTCTAAAATCTAGTTGCAATGCTCTCAGATCAAAAGTTCCTCATTGATGAAAAGCCACAATCTAGAAACTAGTCTGGGGATGTTGGATGAGTAAGCACTAGATAGGGATTTTATGCACAAACCTTCTTGCATCCATTATTATTCATCACATGTGGAATTACTGCATGGAGAGTTTTGCCTCTGTTTTAACAACTTGTGTAAGTCTAGGAAATGATGATCATGTGATCTTATATGTATTCCTTTTCCCCCCAGCATTTGTTTATGAATAAATTTATATATTAAATTTATTCTAACATCTTCTAAGTTTGAATGCTATATTTCTTACATTAATCCCACTCAGCGAAGAGATAGAGAGACTATGCTATAAATGGTTCAATAATAAAATATTCTTATACGTTCTCAAATGTTTATTTATATTTATTTGTTAGAACATTTGTTAAAATGAGACCACATACAAAGTGATAATTAATATTTAAAGATATGTAAATTTACAAAAGTAATCACACATTCTCATAAAATTGAAATTCATTAAAAAATTGTTTTGATTACTAAAATGTTAAAAATAATTTGAAATAATCTATAACTGACAAAGTGGAAATTATTGCAAAAACATTATTATATAATTTTTGAGCAGCACAGCAAGAAACATTAGAAATTGGGAATAGCAAAGACCAAATTGACGCATTCTTTTAAAAATTCCAAAATTTGTTGCAATTTTTCATTTATTTATTTAACTATGTTATGGACTTTATTTATAATGTCAGTATCTACTCACAATCATTATAAAGATGTCTGCCAGAAACAGGGTGATTCATAGCTTTATTAAGATCTTAATTAATTTCTTAATATATATACATTAGACAATTATTAATGGTGTAGTTTATGGCTTATGGTTTGTTATAGTTATATAAGACAGAGATTGCTAAATAAGAATAGTATCCATCAGTGATTCTGAATCTATTGATGAAACTCTAGTAATGTTGATGAAGATCAAATCCTGCTGGAATTACTGTTAAGTCTGGAGAAATAAATTTTTGAGAGATCCATTTCTTGTCTCACAATTCTTCAGTTTTTTTCAAAATTGTATTGATTGAAAATCCACAAAAAATATCTTGATTTGGGATATAGGTTAGATAATAAATCTTTGTATTGAGTTAGCAGTAAATATGATCTATTTAACAGCTTTTTATGTGGATATGATGTAATAATCTAAATTTTGCGAATTTGAAAAATATACTTTTTTCAAAACTTTTAGATCAGACATCATGATGTTGCAAAAATATGCAGACTACAATTTCCATTATACTTATTAATAAAAATATTGAATTATTAAAAAATTAGATCAGAATAGACTTATTGATATACAAAGGGAATACCTATAATATAAACAAATTTGCAATTCTATGCTAAAGTTCATTTTCAGAACAAACGATAACAAAAAAAAAAACAACTAAAGTTTTTGCATTAGGTACCACAATGTAGTAAAAAAATTATGTGCTCAAAGTGTAAAACTGAGTTATTAAAAACATGTCAATTTACCCGTTACTAATGCTCAACTATGTATGAAAATATAAAAGCAAAAAGTTTACAATTCAATACAAAATATTTATCCTAAAAAAAAATCAGCATAAAAATAATGAAAGTGAATCATTAAATATTTAATAATTATAATGTCTGATAATTTATAAAACCCATATAAAAATGGTCCATCTTTTATTATCGAATATCCTGCCATGTATATAAGCAATGAAAAACTTTTCATAATCAAATAAACATAAGTAATGAATTAATTTTTTTTATTTAATTAATTCTTCTAAACCAACATTTAAAAGTTTAAATCTTTTTAAAAGTGATGTGTGCTATTAAATTATATCTAATATTGTTCAATTTTTTTTAAAACAACAATATTTGCTATATAATAAATCTAATTTTGCTTAATTAATATTGTTTAAATTGCATTTTTCTTTGATTCATAATATTTTTTAGCAATAGGTATTGGAATGCATTTTCTTTTATATATACTTTTTATCAACTATAGATATGCATTAGAGCAAATTTCCAAATCTGAAGAATCAAAAAATCAAGGGTTATGAAATAACAGTATTCGATTTATATATTTTTAGAGACAATTACCTTTTGATATCTGGCAGAAGAAAAAATGAAAGAATATAAGCCATGATAAAGAAAGTGGATTTGAATGTGCCAATAATATTTCTGAAAATAATATTTAATTGTATATCAAGAACTTTAGCAAAAAATTTTTTTTCTCCAAACAGGGGCATAGCATTTAGTAGTAAAATATACTAATGCTAAGGTTTAATTCTTAAAATATTTACTTCACAATTTAAAAAAAAGCCCTGTCAACTTTCTGAAAAGGTTATTCTTAGAAATTATTTTATATCTAAACTATTATAAAAAAAAAAAAAAATTAGACTGCAATCCAAATTCAAATCTATATAGCATATGCTTCAATCTATTATTGCAATGCTTATATTCAGTTTACAAAAAGGTGATGTTATTACTCATAAGGCATTGGTATATATTAAATATTAATGAACTAACTAATATTAAAATATGCAATATTTTCATATTAACTGTTTCTTGCAAAAATGCAGATGAATACAAGTCAGTCCGTGACTGTCTTACCAAAAAAAAAAAAAGGAAAACAGATTATTGATATTTATTTACCATTTTGAAATAATAATAATTACTAATTTTTTCAGAAAATATTGATAATTCAACAATATAAAATAAAATGTATTCGTTGCATTATAACTTTATTCTAATGTTTTCTAAAAATTATTACAATGAAAAGCTGCCGATAATGACTCTTGTAGATTTTATGGAATGACCTACTAATTTTAATTTTTGAAGCCTATTAATTAACCAAAAATAAATTCCTGTAGTGATAGATTTTAAGTAGTTTCATTGCTAGATAATCTCTATTAAAAATAATTTCCATTAAATAAAAACTTTCAAACACAAATATATTTTTTTATTTTTTTTAAAAAAAAAACTAAAAAAAAAAAATTAAGGAAATGGGGGGAAAATACCAACAGTGGACATCATCAAAAGAAAACAGACTATATAAATAATCTTTAGCCATTTTGAAATAAAAAAAAATATTAATTTCATATCACAAAAATTGTAGTCTTAGTGATGCACTGTGGCTTCTCCTTTATCGGAGTCAGGATACTTTCTCAGCCACAATGCTCAGAGACACCTGTTAACCATCTTCCCCTTCCATTCCCCACCCTAAGTTTTTCCCATATTCTTCACTATCCTGCACCATCCCATTTCCACAACATAATCTTTATCAATTCTATGGCCTTTATATCTACCCCCCCCCCCAATCTTTTCTCAAACCCACATAAAAATCAAGAACCCACTTTCTGTATAATCACTTTGTTTATATTTATTCTCCCACAACTTCGTTATTTGTGCTCTTTCAGTTTGCAGGCATTTACATTCAATTAACAGATGCCTAATATTTTCTATATGCCTTCCATACATAATTTGCAGACAAACTCACCAATATTTTTCCATTTATGTGTATATTCTCTTGTTGCTAAAGGTCCTATTCAAGCATTAAACAGTAAATTACATGCCTTGCTATTCTGTTTACTTCTATATATATATTTAAAACTCTTTTTACTCTCAATCTCTTTATTTTTTATTAATGCATGTATTCTTTTATCCCATTCCTTGCCATTATAACATTCAACAATTCTCCTAACATCATCTTGATGCCTGTTCTTTACTCATAACCCAATTAAATACTATTTTGGCTATAATCCTATTATTCATAAATTGCAATTTACCAAACATTTTCATTTTGTTTTGTGCATCTCATATAAAAACATGACCATCCCATTTCTCCCAGAATTGCCTCCTTTGACATCCACACCTATGCATCTAATAATGCACGTCTTCCCACTTCTCTTTGTACTTTTTCTAAATAATCTAACACCCCTTTACTAACACATAATACATTACCATAAGTTAACCCTGCTGTTGCTATTCCCTTCCATACAATTCTAACTACATATTTATTATATGAAAACACTGTTAATTTCTTTATTAGCCACTTTCTTTTCTTTGTTTCATTTATCTTTTTTTTTTTTTTTTACATTCATCCAAGCAATTTCTCTGATTACTTAAGATGATTCCCAAATAGTTATATCTATATCCCACATTTAATTGTATATCCCCAATAAAATTTCTTTCTCTTCTCTTTTCCTAATATTTATCATCATTACTTTGGTTTTTTTTTTCATTAAATTTAGACCCCATCTCTTTACCCACTCTTGCACATGTCTTCAGCATAACTTCCATATATTTCCTACTTTCTGTGCACAAGAAGATATTACAATACAGTGGTAAAGTGGTGGATTCTAAATATCAAGTTCCATGAATGACAGCTCAACTGTTATTTTCAGTGTTAAACTTAATATACAATCCTGAGTAATAGGCCATTCATTTATTTTTATTTTTTAATTTAATTATGTAAAGCTCAAAAATTGTGCACTGTTAGTTCATAGTAAGTTAAGTAACATTTAAATACCAAAATATCACTTTGAGTCAAGAATCAATTCAAAGATTTTTACTCTATAGTATACTAACCTAACACTGATCTAAATTATACAGAGAAATTTTAAAAAAATTTCCAAAATCATTACTGGAAATCTCACCACCAAATCACACAAGTAAACAGCAATAGCAAAAAACAGGACCCGCAAAGCTTCATCAGTTGTATTCCGATCAATACAGTCTGCTTATATTCTGTCTCACTATTAAACAAAAAGTCTATGCTGATCACTAAATGCATTATTGTTTCATAAATTATCATCAGTTATGAAGAGTGAAATGTTTGACAAATCTTTTTTCTACCATTTTTTAATAAAGATCTATCATTAGCTTAACCCTTCCAAGATATTCTAGCAAACTTCTTGATTTCAGAATACTATTTCAAATTAAGTGCTATTCAAGGAATTCAAGGATGCTTCTAAGTTCTTGGTATACAATCTTAGTTATGATTTCCCTAGCCATTGTCCATTTTTTTTTATAAAACTATCTCATCTTCATTCAATTCTTGTTGCTTTCAACCATTCTTTAATGTTTAAAAATCCATAATTCATTTTGAAATAATTAAATATATAAATGATAAAAATAACCATGATTATATTTAGCAAACAATTAAAAAAGCACAGAACAATTTGATATTATTACTGAAGATAAAAATCATGATCTATCAAGCCATTTTTTTTGTAATGACTGAGACTTTGATAACATTACACACACAAAGCAAAAAAAAATATTTAAAAATATCTACATGAAATGTCTTAGAAAATATCAAATGATAAAACAAAGTGCACAATAAAGAAATAGAATATTGTGCCTTGGTTATATTCATTTTGGCAAACAGTATTCATTAGCAGAAATAAATGATTGGTACATTCAGCAAAAATGGATAATAGCAATATTTTTATATACTTTTTTGATTATTTGTAATGCATCCCTGAAAAGAAGTCATAATAGTTGAAGTCAGCACAAAGCTATCACATTTTTTCACAAAACACTAAAAGTTGGCCTATAGCAGTCAGATAGCCATCTAATAGCTATTATTAGCCATAAAAGCAAAAATACCAGGTTAATCTAGATTGGAAAGATGTCTGTGGCATTAACTGTTTTAAAAAAAATAGAGTGCAATATAATGGCGTGATCTTTACTAATATTAATAAGAATATTATAATCCTAAGAGAACCAAGTCCATAAGATTACCATTATTTTGCACATAAAAAGGCAAAAAGATCCAGATCCAGCCCCTTGGTTAATAATATGATTAATTTCTGATTGCATAGTAATGATTACAATTTGGCTATATTGAATTGTTTAAATAGTAAATTCAGTCATGAAAAAAAATGTTCACCAAACCACTTGACAGGCAGTTCCTGTTTTTTTTATATTATTCATAAGTTCTTAATTAAACCAAAAATATTTAGAGCAATAAATAGCAAAATAATGTTTATCAGATGGTTTCATATTTTTTTGGAAGGATGCCCTCTTTAAACCCAACAAAGATCATTTAAGATAATACTCTACACAAACATACACATATATATATAGAATCTTTACATAATCAACAGGTTTTATCAACCTTGTTCTTGAAAAAATTGCAAATCAAATACTTTCTGTGTATTATAGTTGTTTTCTATTGAAGTCATTGTTGATCCCTAATTACCTGAAGTATTTTAAATACAAAATAAGAAAAAAAACTTGTTTTATTACAAAGAATGATCTGAAACTGTTGTTACAGCCAATTACTATCAGGAACTGTATAGTTCAGATTTATTATCTAAAACTTGCACAATTTCCTTTACAATTCTTCATGCAGAAAAAGTCAACGATATTTTTGTGAAAAAAAAAAAAACTTTATCATTCCCAGCTAAAAATGACTGTATAAAATATTTGAAAAACTTGATTAATTCCGCTAATGTAATATAATCATAAACATTTAAAAATATATATATAGAATTTTAAAAGTATTATAATTATAAACAAAAGTGAGAATATTAAAAGCTAAATAAATTAAACATTTATAAACTTTAACTCAGTCCATAAATTAATAATAATTAAAAAAAAAAAAAATCTAACAACAAACTGAACAATTTATAAACATTTGAATTATGACAAACAGGCAAAAACTTTTCAACTAATTTTATTTGTTTTTATTTCGTTCTAAATAAATAAACAAATAGAAATTATTTAAAATACTGCAAAGTTTACTATGCTAATGTAATATATGTGACTTAAGTGAAGTTATCTTTATTATTAACAACTCATATTAAGTTGATAAGGAAGTAATTTAGGTTTTTATAAAATAAAATATTTTTAATACATGATCCCATTTTCTTAGCTGGATAAATTGTCTAAAGTGATTTGGTGTAGTAACAAAATGGCAGATTTCAGAGCTCAAGATGGACAGATCATGACTCTTAAGTGCCATTTCCAATGTTTGAAGTTCTCTCAAACTCTCCAGCAATAAACTATTGATTATTTATTACTTAAATTGCTTACTTTTATCTAAATATATAAATTATGCCAATTTGGATTCAAAAAAGTAAAATATTAAAAATTTATTAGAGGGTATTTTAAAAGTATATATAATATACATGTTTTTAAATACTAATATTTTTATAAGCCTTTATAAAATGAATGGACTATCCCTATAGATCAAAATTCATGGACAGTATTTCAGCTCTATCATCTTCAATGTTTGAACTTCCAGTGAACTCTTGAAGAATACTTTATTTGATTTTTTTTTTTTTTTTAATAAATGAATCCTACATTCATCAATTATAACATATCTGGCTGACTATTTGAAAATACAGAAACCAGATGTTAAAGTTAAAGAATATGGTTGATGAAAACTTTCAGTCATTACCATATATTTATAAATTCTCTATAAAAAAAAGTATGTCATTATTTTAATGAAAGTTTCCTAAAATGATTGTTTCACTTTCAGCAATCTATTAATAATTTCACTGGCTTGGTATTTTTTGCATACTGTTGGCCTCTATAATCTTGCTGCCATTAATTTTTTTTAAAATTCTTACTTCAGATTGACTATTATCAAATGTTTGCATTTATTTAAGATAACATAAAAATGTAACATCTACCTCACTAAAAGTAAAAGCATCATAACATTACAATCTTTTTTTTTTCATGGTATACACTGACATTCATTATATCAGCCCTGAAACATTCACCTCTTGATAAGCATACATAGGTGCTCATTTTCTGATCAATATTGAATTGAAAATAGAAATGTTATCAACCTGCTACTGAAAAAATCCTAAACTGGTTAATAAAATCCATAGCTATCTAAAAAAAAAAAAAAATGTAAACTACACCAGGCTAAAGCCTAGCCACTACATTACAAAGGCTTTTTATTTACTACAAATAAGCTTGGAGTGAACCTTAATAAAAGCAGGCTTCCCTTTTTAAGGTGACTCATATTGCACATTCACTAAGTAACCATTCATCTTACCATGGATAACAACTATTGAGTAAAGACTGCTTTCTTTACTATACTTTTGAAATGTCTCTAGGCATTTTCATTAAAAGCATAGATATTTTAAGTTTTCAATTTATTCTAAAAATATCTTTTTTTGTTATTAACAATTTGTACATATTCTAAATTTGAAAAAATATTTTAAAATTGTTAAAACTTTTAATACTGACTACTAATCTGTTTCTCTGGAAACAAAAGTATGCGTTTTTATTATATACTATCCTTCATGTGCCATAATTTTTTCACCAAAAATTACTTATTGAGCACATGATTGCTTTATTATTGTAAAGGAATCTACTTTCTGTGCACAAAGTTGAGAAGTAGATTTAAAGCCAATAATTCCAAAGCTAATTCTGAAATTAATAATGCAAATAAAATGAAATTTAATTCAGGCGAGAGAAAAAAAAATATCAATGTGCCAATAGGATACTTGAATATCATATGATCTCCCAAACAATTAACTATAAAATCATTATATTTTAAAAAAATGCATAAACTTTTTATTATCATGGGATTCTTAAGTGTTGCCCTATTATGTACAAATATTGGAAGATCATGTTGCTTATGGTTGCTGTTTGACTACAGCTGTGTTAAAACAAAAACTATTAAATTTCTGAAAAAACTTTTAGTTCAAGAACTAAGATAATAAAAATTTCATATCTCTGAAACACATTGTTAAAGCCTATGGCATTTTTCATTGTCAAATTAATGAAATTAGAGAGATCGTAAGCGAAAATACATAGCAGATGTTTATTTTGATCATCAATTAAAACAGGACTTATTGTCATTTGATTTAAAGCTTAAAATACAATTCCTGATCATCTCTGGATCTACGCAATATGTTGAAAATATATCAATAAGTAAATTCTACATCAATATTTTATCAACAAAAGTTAAAATCAATTCAGAAAAGAAACTATTAAAAAAATACCAGAAAAAGCTTGTTGCTAACATGTGCAAGAAGTTCCAGAAGATAGAATTTTTTTTTAAAAAAAAAATCATACCAACTCCAGTAGAAAAAAATTGAAGTCACTCGGTTCACTTCAAATTCTACAACAAATCAATCAGTGATAAATTAAAAATAAGCTAATGAAGATTCTAGCTGATACATGGCTTGCAACATGAATGATTGATAAAGGAATTGCACAATAATCTCCAAGAAAACTTGAGAATATTTTGTATTAAAAGGAGACAATTCCTACATTTATCCATATGTGACAGGATAGTTTAACTTACGTTTTTCTAATGAGTTTTGGAATCAAATAATAATATAAAATGATTGCAGAAATAAATTTTATAGATTCTTAAATGGAATAATTAGTATTAAATATATGATATATATATAAGGGAAACCTTAATAGAAAGAAAATTGAAACTGATAAGATGTGTATCATCAGTAAACTGAGAAGAAAATTAGAGCCAAAAAAAATACAACTAAAACATGGAAATAGTAATGAACTATTAAAGGATGCTTACAATAAGAGGACCAAGTATTCAAAAAATAAAGGCTGTATATGCTAAGAAAGTGATATCTAAATATCTAACAAAAAGAATAACATATGCCTGAAAAATACTATAGAAAAAGACACATATATGCACAAATGAACATATGCAAATTGATACAGCCTAAATGGACACATCTAATAATATTGATAAAGGCATGATAAAAAGTGTTACAATAAAATAAAAAAATAATATATAATTTGAAGTATTAAATATTAGAAGCTAATGAATAAGAAACAAACATGCACACATATATAAACAGTAATCTGATAACATTATTTTCTCTAATTGCAAATAATGAAAATTTCATCTGTGTACATGTTCACATATACTTCATATATATATAGGATACAGTATGGTGAATGTAGAAAAATATATCAATTAACAATTGTTCAAATTATCGATTACTTATAGCAGGGGTGGCCAATTTTTGTGTTCATAAGATCTATATAATTTTTATATATCTACCTAGTAAAAAAATAACAATTATTTAACGGTCCAAAAAACTCATGTCGGGGGGGGGGGGGGTAAAGCAACATGAGTAATTATTAACAATATTTATTAATTCAAATTAGCTACATTAAATCAAGATTAAAAATATTACTTTAAATAATAATACGACTTAGTGGACTTCACCTATCTAGAATTGAAATTGGCCCAATTTGTTGGACAACCCTGACTTATAGTGTCTATTCTGCATTGATTGCCATTATTTATTCATTGAAAAATACCAATTAAAGAAAAAATAACTCATCAGAATGTTTTAAAAAGTTTGAGAAATATTTACTTAAGATTATATTTTAATTATTTATTAGTTTAAGTAGAAAATATAAACTTTATACAAAAATTATCCTAATTTTTGTTTACTTTTTAAAAAAAAAAAAAACTTACTGTCATATGATAAAGTTATGATTTCTTTGAATATTTATTGTCAAGCTGAAATGTTTTTATAAAGCAGGAGACTGAATTGCATGATCTTTTTGTATTTATTTTGATGCATATTTATCTAAATTTATATATTGTTCAAATTAATTTGACTTGCAGCTAAATTTCTTAGTTTGCCAATTTTTGAAACAGACAGAATAATGTCTAACTGATCTGGCATGTATATTATTTATTCAAAATACTTTGTTTATATTCAGAAACTGCTCCATAAATTACTTCTTAGTTTTTTTTTTTATAAAATTTCATTATTTGCACATAACTATATATTGCTCCAAACTATATCCTTTTGAACCATCTTCAGTCATAATCAGTTTTGAAAATTGGGATCCTATCATGCAAAATGAAAATAATAAATCTTGTATTTAAATATCTATAATAATATAAGGTTGCAGAAAGGAGATTGCCATTAACTGAAAGGAGACTCTTTGATTCCTCTTGGAGGAATTAAAGAAACCGAGCAGGTCAAATTCCTAATGTCCACTCCATACGTTTTTGTCATTGCAGCTGTCATTACTATGTGATTATTCATATAGTATACAAACATGGATGGGCTGCTCACCAACACACATTAGTCAGCATGGTGAGTTTATTGGCTTTTTACCTCTGCATTTAAGATCGAAAAACACCATGATCTTTCTTCTCAGCTGCCTGATAAGGCAGAATGGATGTATGTGTAAATGATAAATATTTTTCCAATAGATATATACAATCATGATAAACAAAAATAAATTATGGCCCTTATTCTCAGGAGGCTGTAAAGTCACTAACCAACGCAGCGGTTGGTGGCCGAAGGCGGTAAGAATCCCCTGATTGTGGACCCAGGCTGCCACTTGATGATGACTTTTTATTTAGGTACTTACAATTGCAGATCACTTTCAAGTGAAGGAAAATTGCAAGAATTAAAAGAATTCTTATATTAAATGGGACATTATTGGACTTTGTGAAGTTAAAAAAAAAGGTGAAGAGACTATTGATTTAAAAAGTGGACATGTTCTCTATTATAAAGGCACAAATATTGGAAATACAAGTGGAGTAGGATTCATTACAAATAAAAAGTGAAGAATAACATTGTGGAGATTGATGATGTATCGGACAAAGTGGTAAAATTAGTTATACAATTTAATAGCAGATACCAATTGCAGATAATTCAGGTTTATGCTCCAACAAGTTCTCATAGTGATGAAATAGTAATAGATTTTTATACAAATGTACAAAAGGCTTTCAATAAGAGGAAACAACATTTTAAAATTATTATGGAAGACTTTACTGCTAGAATTGGTAAACAAATGAAAGATGAAAGTGCTGTAGGTAATTTTAGTTATGGTAATAGAAATGTAAGAGGACATAGACTTGTAGAGTTTGCAGAAAAAAAAAAAACTTTATATTATGAATTCTTTTTTTGAAAAAAATGTTAAAAGGAAATGGACATGGAAGCATCCAAATAAAGGTACAGTAGAATTGGAATATATTTTGACTAATAGAAAATACATATTTCAAGATTGTAATGTTTTTAATAAATTTAACACAGGAAGTGATCACTGATTAGTAAGATGTTTAAGAAAAACAATATTTACAGTTGATATTCCTAATCTTCAGAAATTGGTTTCAAGTATTAGTAGATTTTGAACATGATCAAGATTTGAATGAAATTAATATGAAAATAACTGATACAGTTTTAAAACCTGCAAGAAAGACAGCTGGTAAAAAAAACAGCAATTGACCAATAAAATTTCTACTGAGACTAAAGAATTTATGAAAAAAAGGAGGAATATGAAGATATACAAAAATAATGCATTAAAAGGGATTGAATATCTCAAATTTTATAAAATGGTGCAGAAAAGAGTTGAAAATGATATAAGAAAGTATAATTGTGAACTAGCAAGGAAAGCAGTAGAAGAGAATAAAAGCCTTAAGAGTGTAAAACAACATTTTGGTATTGGTAGGAAATTTATATCTGCAATAAGAAAAAAAGATGGAATTATTACTAAAAAGAGAGATGTTATCATGAAATGGGTAGAAGACTTCTACCAAGAATTCCTATATCTATTATATCTTCTGAATTGCCCAGAATTTTAAATGAAGAAGTGAGACATGCAATTAAATTATGAACAAAAAAAAAAGGCTCCAGGTAATGATGAAATTATAATTGATATATTAAAAGAAGGAGATGAAGAAACTTTTTTTTTAGCAAAGTTATATACCAAACATTTAAATGATAAAGATGTATCAGATGATTGAAAAAATGCAATATTAATATTAATATTTTAAAAAGGTGATAAAGAAGATACTAGAAATTACAGACCTATCAGCCTTTTATCAGTTTTATACAAAAATTTACCAAGATAATTGCAAGTTGTCTACAGAAAACATTGGATTTCCATCAACCAAGAGAACAAGCTGGATTTAAAAGTGGTTTTAGTACAGTAGATCATATCCAGGTAGAGAGAGAAGTTATAGAAAGGACAAATGAATATGAGCTGCCACTATGCTTGGGATTTGTAGATTATGAAAAGGCATTTGATTCTATAAACATTTATTCAGTGATTAAAGCATTGGATCATCAAGGTATAGATCCAGGATATTGTCATATTTTAAAAAATATTTATAAAAATGCAACAGCAACAATTAGATTACATAATGATTCTAGAAAAGTCAACATTGAGAAGGGTGCAAGACAAGATGATTCCATATCTCCAAAACTTTTTACAGCAGTGCTGCGAGAAGTATTTTGTGGGTTAAAATGGAAAGTTAAAGAAGTGAAAATTATTTTAAGTCATTTAGATTTTGCAGATGATGTAGTTGTTTTTGCAAATAATGCTTTAGAGCTGCAGGAAATGTTAGAGGAGTTATTAGATGAAAGTAGGACTAAATATAAATATTAAAAAGACTAAAGTCAAGTTTAATGTTAATGGATTTTTTCAAAATATAAAAAATAAAGATTAATTATGTTGAGTTAGAAGAAGTTAATGGTTACAAATACCTTGGTCAGATTGTTAATACAGATGGAAACATAATGGATAAAATTAATCATAGAATTAAACTTGGTTGGAGTGCTTTTGGTAGAAATAATTTGATACTAAAAGAAAATATGCCTATGTGTTTGAAAAGGAAGGTTTTTAATAAATGTGTTTTGCCAGTTCTTACTTATGGATCTGAAACTTGGACACTTAATAGAAGAGCAATACAAAGACTTCAGACTACTCAAAGAAGTATGGAGAGATGCATATTGGGAGTAACAAGAAGAGATTGAAAATGTAATATATCGATAAGAGAACAAACAGGTGTTACTGACCTCATTGAAAAAATTAAAAGACTGAAGTGGAGTTGGGCTGGACATATTGCTAGAAGAGATAATAATAGATGGACAATTGAAATCTTAAATGGGATTCCAAGAGATTATAAAAGACCCAGAAAGAGACCACATGTGGTGATGGATGGATGAAATAAGAAAGGGTGCAGGGGTGATGTGGAGAAGAAATGCTAAAGATCGGAAAAGATAGATTAAACTTGGAGAGACCTTCATCCTGCAGTGGATTGATAATGGTTGATGATGATGAATAATAAAATCTTTGCTGTCAATCTAATCATCATATTCTGTTATCAAATGTTGCAGCTCAAAATGTAGAAAAATTAGATAGATAAAATTTTGATTATAGAGTTATTAAAAATATTATGGATATATGAGATTCAGTGAGAATTTATTTCAGAAGTATTGTTTTCTATGGATGATATTGCATTTTATGCAGAGAAGTAGAACATAAATATTGGGGGGGGGGTAAGTGTGAAGAGTTTTAAAAAAAATTAAGGGTACTTGTGAGTTTTCCAGTAAATCAAGATGTTACCTCGCATTTTTGATAAAAACTTTCAAGAGTCTACAATCTTGAATAACGATCGGGGAGAATAGGTGTCTTAACATATCTACACTACAGGGCGCCACTAGGCATTTGAACCTAGAAAATTTATATAGTAGGCAGATATGTAAGTTTAAAAAAAAAAAATTATTTTATTTTATATATTTTGATTCCGATCGTTAGCCCATTGTCACTAGCTCAGTGGAACAGCAGAGATTTATATTTTATAATAAATTCTTATCTAAGAATATATATAAAAAAAGAATAAATTAAGCCACTGCAAGTAATTAACACACAAACATTTATTTACACATATATCAGATTTAAAATTATTTTAGTATCAGTTTTACATTTTTAAAATTTAACTTACATTTTTAACTTTGATTTTAGATTTTAATTTTCATAAATTTACATTTTAATTTTTATAAGTTCGCACAGATGGATTTTATAAAAGTTTGTTTTAGAATGTTGAGTATAGATCGGTTACATAGATTACACGGTTAAAAACATTTCAAAATAAACAAACGATCAAAATATAAAGTCATTGATGGAATTCCAGAGGGAATTTTATAAGAAACCCAATGGCATTCATCATAAGATGCCGCATTGGCACCAATAACTTAAAAGGCATCCGAATAAATACATTTTAGATACTCACCATAAGGTATCATTATTTACCAAATGTCTATATATTTTGATCAAATATGAAAAACAAAAACATAATTAACCGATAACAAATCTATGCAAGTGTCTATATCCAACAAATTTAATGCATTTAGAGTGTCGAGTATGTATAGACTACATAGATTGCATTTGAAAAGAAAATATATTTTATCCCTTATTTAACCTTAGGCCAAAAGTTCGCAGTTAAACCAATGTCAATCCATCTGATATATCGATGTATTCAATGTAATACGAATACGACAGCACAAATATAGGTTAAGATAAGAAATTGACTCTCGTCCAGATAGGAATACTACATCTATCTGACGAGAAGAGCAATAAAAAAAAAAAACTCCATAGGAAAGGGACTGCAGTCCTTTTTGCCACCTTATGATCCCATTCCATAGGCAAACAGGGTGTGTGCGGCATATAAAGTGATTCTGCCTGTAGCGAATCTCGTACTACATCTACTAATTACACCAATATACCCAATCCATTGACCTAATTCAACTACGGAACGAATAACCTAAGATTACCCTCCCCTAATATAACTTTACAAATCTATTCATGCCCAACTTAAATTTAACATTTATATAATTTAGTTTAACGAAAAACAGAAATCATAATAAAAACTTAAAGAACAAAAAATAAATAAGTAAATGGAAATGATTTTATAAAAGAAATACATCACATAAAATTACTTATTAATAAATTAAGTTGGTCAGATAGGATTCTATTTCTATAAATTAAATACTGGGAAAGTTTATATTTTAGAGTTCTTAGTGTTTTCACATTAATTAAAGTTCATTAGATTTCACAAAGTTCTTACGGTTTTAACAAGTCCGTAGTTTCTAATTTCTTGCAATTGCTTGCCATTTGGATGCCAGCGTTAATTCCTCCGATGTCCTGAGGTCCTCAATATAGGAAAAACGATGTCATTTCTTTCCTTTTAACAAAACTGAAGGGATTGAAGAGTGCGTCTTTTCAATCCCTTCTCCTTCAACTCCACACTAACACATATAGTCACATCTCCTCTCACAGCTCTTTCTTCACTCACTTTTTATAGTAGCTTTCAGATCCAATTGGACATTACGTCACGACGATGGTGATAGTCCTTTCGCTGAGGTCCGGTTTGAGGGATTTCTTTCATTGGCTATTAGTTTCTATTGTTTTCCTCTCCTATCTGACCTTTGCTTATACATTTTAAATGCCCAAGGGCTAGTTTACATTTAACTAATTAAAATAATCATTTCCATTTTTCAATAACATTAATTAATTTGTTTTCAAAACTTAAAGAAATATTTTTATCTCTAAATCTTTTTAAGTTTTTGTTGAAGATTTAGTTTTTCTATTTTTAATAAAGTTTTATTTTAATAATTTTTTTCATCTGTGCGATTTTATATATACACGAGTTTAAGATGATTTTTTAATTTTCAATTTTTAATTCTTAAAAAAAAAGTTTTATTTGCGAACTTTTATTTTTTCATGTTTAATAATAAAAAAAATAATGTAACATCGTATGTGCCCGCTACACTTGTTAAATTAAAAAAAAAAAGAAATAAATGCTAATAAATTTCATTAATTAAGACGTTTTATTTCAATTTATTTTTTTTACTTATATTATAATGTGGAAAGTGAAAAGTCACTCTTATTAACATTATCGTACTTTGGTTCAATTTAGCGTACCTTTTTTTGTCAGCAGTTTTTTTTGGTAAATTATCATAATGATAAAAAGTTGGGATCTTCCTGTCAGAGAATGTGATGCAGTGGACTATTTTCAAAAATATAAGATCCTACCTTCCTAAAAAGTATGTTAATGATAATGATATGATTGCATGTGGCCAACATAAATAAAGTGTAAATATTGTTGTTTTTTCACTTTTCTGTTTGTTAGTAAGTTAATCCAAACAAACTGTGAATATTATAATAAATTTTTCTACAATGATTTCCTTTTTTAAAATAACAGCAATAAAAAATAAAATGTAAATATTAAAGAAGATTCCTAGCAGGCATTTTTATGTAAATATTTTTTGGGAGCTCCTGAAACTTGTAGATTTATCAAAAATATGACCTGCCATCTTGACTTACAAAAAAACTCACAAATATCAAATTAAATTAGTTTTACTACAGTTAAGTCAAA
Organism: Epiperipatus broadwayi; assembly: GCA_028023455.1. NCBI lineage: Eukaryota > Metazoa > Onychophora > Udeonychophora > Euonychophora > Peripatidae > Epiperipatus > Epiperipatus broadwayi. Next base: position 602,573 of record JAQFVV010012504.1, on the reverse strand, counting down.
AAGATATTGATGATAAATTACAAGCAAGAGATGAATAAGAAATGAGGACTCGTAGAAAATTAAATATAAAAGTTGTTGACAAGATAGAAGAAAGAGAATATTTGAAAAAATAAAAAATCTTACAAAAAAATGTTAATTAAGAGAAATGTACATTATTTGATTATAATAAACTTTAAAAAAAAAAAAGCCAAATACTATAAAAAAACTGCAGATTTAAAATCTAGAATTAAAATATTTTGAAAAGTAATGATGGAGACGGATGTGAGGCATACATTATGAGTGGTTATATGATTTTTCTTGACAATACTTTTTACTATACATATATATATATATAATAGAAAAAAAGACAAAAAGGTAAAGAAAATTCTGAAAATAAACAAAGTGGAATATTAAATAATATATTAATGAATAAGGATGACAAAATATGAAAGAAAAAATATAAGATATAAATATACTGCAATTAAATAAAAACACATTACACATTATGGCTAAGAATGGGGTGAATTAGTATAGCAGATAAACATTTAAAGCTATGTTCGATAACTGAAATGAGTAAATGGAGTAAAATAGATGAAAACATAAGCCATATATAATAATAAATTGATAAGTATTAAATATATAATTTTGGAATGTATAATTGTGCAGAAAAAAGATATTGGAAGCCGAAATTTGCAAAATATACTAAACAATGTGGAATTTTGAAGCAGTTATTCATTAAGAAAGATGATAGATTCAGCCCAGGGATTAAATAGAGAAATCAAAAAAATTATTTTTAAAATGGGGAGGGGGGAATTGGACACTTATGATAAGTAACATTCCCAATTCAATTTGTTAAAAAAATAACTCTGGAAAAAAAAGAAAGATCAATCTATAAAACATCACCTTATATAACAATGGCAAAAATTCAAATATTTTATATCATACAAAATTTTAAAAAAGTTTAAAAAATATAGTGTAATATATGTATAAAATATTTACAATTATTTATACTATTTAAGTTAATTATTTACTTTGAAAGTTATTAAGATAAAATTCATAAACTTTCTTTTAAATATTAAATGAACTAAAAACTTTTTTTTTCACTAAATACATAATGTTTAAAAGCAATGTGGTGATAAATACAAACTATGATTTATCAAATAATATTTGCTTTTTTTAAATATTATATTTATAATAATAACTTTTAAACCATTATTTTATCTTATTTACAGTTTTTATTATTTATATGTGGTGGGTAGCAATGAATAATTCAATCCATAAATGTAATTTATATTTCAGGAATACTGATCAGTCTTTTATTTTGTTTATGCTTCAAAATGCAAATTTTAATTTAAATACATATTTTTAATGCTATTAACCATAAAAATAAATAACAATACTGCTATAAACAAATCTTTTTTTAATAAAAATGTTTAATAACATTCAAAATTAAATGCCATATTTTAAAAGATATATTTATTCCTATTATTTTAATTTATGTATATATAGTGGGTATAAAATAATGCTCATAATTTCACAGTCTTTCCCGATTATTTATTTGCCAGATTAGAATTTATGTAGTGATAATACAATGTCATGCCTCTTTGTCTCCTCATTATAAACTGTTATGTTTGGACATAAACATAAACAAGTAATAACAATTAGTAATCTTAAAATCTATTGGATATACATTTAAAATACATTCTATATATTATATACTTATTTTATATCAATATAATATTTTTATAGTAATAAAAAATAATTTATCTTTAGAAAATATTAAATAATAACATTAATTAATAATTTCAATACCTACAGAACATATATTAATATGTTCTGTTTATTATTGCTGTAAATAAGGTTCTACATATTTGTGCTTCATTTGTTGATAATTATATAACTACTAACACAAGTTTGAACCCAACTCACATGTAATTAGCACCAGTAACTAGCATAGGTGATAGCATAGATATACATATACACGAATCTAAGTGGATCTCTACTATATTTTAAATATTTATGGTAAATTAATTATAAAAATGGATATTCATTTTTCTTAAATATCAAGAAAATTTTAATTTTCTTTACGCCCATTTAATTTGTGTATATATATATACGTAGGATAAATAAATAATCTTATATATATTGTAAATAAATTTTTTTACTAATAATTTATATAAAATAAAATCAACATTTAAGAGTCACATAATGTAATCATTAAATCTTGTAATCTTGATGAGTCATTGTATAATTATAAAAATGTATGAAATGTTATAAATACCAAAGATGCTTTAATTAAATTTTATTTTGCTAATTGATTGGTCTTTCCATACCATATATGGAAATGTAGGTCAATTTAGTTAAAATTTGACTTTGCTATTGATCGGTCTTTCCATACCATATATGAAAATTAGGTCAATTTAAGATATAACCAAGTATACTGAGTTTGAAACAATGGTTGGCTAAAATTTGATCAGATTAAAATCTAAACAAAATGTAATGGAAACAAAAGATTATGTCCTGTTTCTAGATATGTGCGAAATGAATAAAATATCTTACCTCAAGGCAGCATTCTTTAAATAGTAGCATTAGGTATAAATAATAGCTAGTTTTTTGGCTATCTAAGATACTTGTGCCATAACACTTCAAGTCTGTTTAATTGGTGAAATAAATAATGTTGGGGTAAAAGAAGTGACCGTTTGCTTTCACATACCTCTGGGACTCTCATGCTGAAGCCTGAAACATCTGGGTCAAATATGTAAACTGTTCAAAGAAGATGCTCGCCTGAAAAGAACTTTAAATCTCTACTGATGTCTGTTTCCAGCCAAACCATTCTATGATCATGATCCACTGATCACCTGCGTCTGTCAACAAGTTGGCCAAGGTAAAACGTCTACATTACCGTCAACTAATAAACTCTTAATTAATCTAACTTTTATATAAAACTATATTGTAAGCCTTTGCTTTGATTTAAAATGTTAAATAATGTCTATACAATTTATTCTAATACTGTATTAAGTTCTTAAATTTTAGTGCACTTTAGATTGAATTTTATTCCCTCTTATTTTGATTTATTTTAATATACCATGTCCATATCCAACCCAACAAGTAAATTTAAACCCCACTGCCAATAGTTTTCTCCTATTAAATTGTTGGAGCTGTAAATTTTCTTTAAGGTTAATTATTCTAAACTTGCTTGGTTTTATACCGATTATTTTATTTTATGATGTTTACTTTTAAATGGCAAGTAATGCTTTAATGTCCGTATTTAGCTATCCTCATTAATTATGAAGTAAATTCTTATCTAATCATTGAAATATGTTTTACCAATTTATTTAATTAAATCTCACCAGAAGTGAATTTAATAAATCATCTATCTATGTGTGATTTATGATTTTATTTTGTAAATTAATATTAAGTTATATGTGCATTGATCATTTATAGAAATGTAAGCAAATATTTTAGAAGTGTGGGAGAAAGCAATCTATTCCCTTTAGTCTTTATATTTTGACCCATTTTATATTTTCTTAGCCATTAGTTAATCGCCCGTGAATGATTTGTGTTTAGGCATTCCATTATTCCAAGTAGCATATTATTTTAAACAAATATTAATTAGTTTATTGTGGTCATTAGTGGTATGAACTATCTATATATTGCAGGCATTATTGGTTTAATTCATTGCTTTGCTATGCACCATGGGATCTTCAGAATGTCTAGACCCAATCCTCATCATCCCTCTCAAAGTAGATGATTTTCCTACTAGGGATATCTTTCAGGCACTTTTAATGGATATGTGTATGGGAAAATACGGATAAACCATCCCAACATGCTAACCTGTGTCATTATTTTCAGAGATGTTCTTAGCCATTATGCAGACATACTCTCACCTTTGTGCAAATATGACAAAGCCACCCAGTGTGTCATAAGTGACCTCAATCATATATATGATTATAATTTGTAACATAGTACCGCCTTTATTATTATTAATTTATTTATACACTTGCAATGCTATCTGTAAGCCATGTTTGCTTTTCGTTACTCATTCTATTTAATTTTTTAGGTTAGATTACATAATTGCAGCTTATTTTAGGCTGAACCATCTTACTCCTACACATTTGAGCGATCTTCCAAATTTTGTTGAAATGTAATCTCACATGCTCTTAAATCATACATCATCAACTCTTTCTTATAATCTATAATGTTATAATTAAATCCATTAGTGTGAATTTGTTAATGTTTTGGATAATGATTCAGATATAATTTATTATTGATTGTCCAATCAATTTGTTCTATAACTTTGGCATATTAACCGCACAAACCAATCTTATTTTATATATATATATATTAACCACACCAACCAATTTTTATATATTAAACCAAATATTTTATTTACTTATGTAATTCCCAAATGACCTATTTAATTAATCCACAGAAGTGCATAATTGCAAATTAAACCATCATCAAATTTGTAATAATAATAGACATTCTATGCACATTTTGTTTTATTTATAATCATTAAATTACCATGTCTAATCATTTAATAAATTTATATTCTATCATTCTCGTATTTGTCATTCAATGCCCAAATCTCTAGTATTAATTATTTGATTGAGTTATATTGTTCCATAAGTGAATGAGATTTTATTTAGTATTATGAATTAAACTCCTTTTTTTTAATGTTGCCTTGAATATTATTACGGCTCTGATTAATAATAAATATTAAGCAATAATCTGTTCTGTTCTTTAATTGTTATATTTCATAGAAATTATTAGTTAATCACTTGAATATATTATTGATTTCCAAGACTTTGTGCTCCCTCTGTTCTCACTGCTGTGACCAGAGTCAATGGAAAACTTGTCATATCCTCAAAAATGTTGCTCATATAGTCATAGATCCTGGAGCATAGGCAAATAGGGTAATGTTTAGTATTGTTCCTGACTTATGTATCTTGCACATGTTAGACTGATGTACTTTTGCTTGGATTCTAGGTCTTGTTGAATGAATACACGATTTTGACCATTTTGACAGGTACATTATGAAACCTCTATTTTTATACTGGTTCAGTATCTTATAAATCAAAAATTTAGCAATTCGCCAATTAGTTATTTTTAGCAATTGAAATTTATCGCACTTTTCCCTGCATTAAGATTTCAATTAGTTTCTTAATAACATTTACATAAACAATATTTAATCAACTACATGATTTTTTTAAAATATTAATGATTAAAATTTTAATTGCTATTTTCTAAAAAAAAAAAAAAAATGAAAATCACATATAACTATAATTCATTTTAAAACTAAATTATGATCCTGCTTGAAAGAGAAAATTTGATAGAAATATAAAAGCAAAGAATTGAATGATTGTATAGAAGTGCTTAGTAATAATAATGTGAGAGAGTAGTTATAACCGAATAAATTTTATATATCTATCCGATAATCATAGCCAACTGTGTTTCAAAATATCCATAATATGCAATATGTAATTAGCACTTTATAACTAAAAATATAAATCTATGCCAGAAGAACTTGAGTACTAAAAATTTATGTAAATAAAAAAATTAGTTGCCAGATATGCTTACATAAATGGCTCTAGAATAAATATTATAAAGTGGATTACTGCTGATCATATAGATTTTAAATGCTATGATATTTTTATCTTAATATAAAATACTTGCAAAATGTAGACTGACTTGCTGCTTTGAATGATAAATTTCTGCTATATATAAATAATTGATTAAACACTAAAAAATGTGTAATTAATATTAATTTTCTCATGTGTCATAGCATCAGCCGGGAAGCGAACCCGCTAACCCGGGACAACTGCTTGTAAAGGGGCCATCGCTGACCTCTCGACCACCAATGCTTGACTAATTAATGTTAATTTTACACATGCCCTCGTTGGAAATTTTCATAATCTTTTAAATAAAACCTTCTAACAAAAAAAAAATCAACCAATCTCTTGTTGGACATATGTTTCTGTCAATAACCTGACATCATTAGCAGCCTTTAAAATTGAGACTCTATCAAAAGTAGCAACACTATTTCTATTTAACTTCATTCACAATGCTTAATTTGATACTAAAGCTTGAACATAAATTTAAATTTAATTAATCAATTTGAGCAATGTAAGTGAACAAACAGAAATTGTACTATTATGTTTGATAGGTTCTCAACTAGTTTCAAAGATTGCTGACAGTGTCACATTAATGACAGAAACGTATTTCCAGCAAGATTAGTTTATTTTTTCATCAAACATTGCAACTTAAAAGATCTAAAAATTTCTAATAGACAGTATCAGTAAAATATCTACATATAATATACTTAATGTACATATACTTACAGACAGTTCATACTTACATAAACCAAGAATACAACTTCTTGTTTAAGTTGAATTTTTATGTAAATCGGATGTTTATTCAGTTGCATATTTACTTTATAGTGCACAATATTAAAATATTTTTAAAAAAAGTAAGCACTTCAATATATATAAAAGGACTTACTCGTTTGAGAAAAACGAAAACTCAAGACTGCGTTAATTTATACATCAAATTTTTTTGCAATTCATATATGCTTAAAAATGCTTACATAATTTCTGATTTGCATAAGATGAGTTTATATGAGTAAAAGGCTGCATTTATAAGGTTTATGAGTACATCTTTTATAAATATAAGGTATTTACATATTAGTTCTGCACTGTAGGAGAAATGGTACATCTTTTCACATTCGTGATAAAGTCTAACTTTGTGATCCCATCAAATAAACCCTGCAATCTCATCCAATAATGTGATAAATTTACCCTTTCATTTATTGTCCAGATTTCATTTGGACAAGTTCTTCTCAAAGTATTTTTTACTTCAGTGCTTTATTTTTTTCCAATTTTGTAATTAATACTACAATTTTTTTTAATTTTAAAACAATACAAAATGATGAACATTAGAACTTTACCCCCTACTGAGATAAATGCAGTCGAGTACATCTATACTTTGGACAAGCAATGGCGTTGTAACATTCGAGGATGCAATAATAAAATAGGTCTTAATAAGAAAAGGTGGTTGGAGGGTTCCAGAATTCCATTTTTGATGGCGATCTGATATATTTACAGCTGGGCTCGCTAATTAATATCCATAGAATGGGGGGGGGGGGACAGAGCTTGGTTTAATAGAGAAAAATGTAAAATTGGAGGCCCCAACAAAATCATTGAAATTGACGAGAACCTTTTGCACAAAAAAAAACAAACAAATCAGACAAATTCTTCCAGAACATTGGATGTTTGATGGTTTGCACACAGTGGCAACTCTGATGGAACCCATCAAACAAAAAGTGGAAGAGGAATTGACAATTTAATCGGACTGTTGGAAAGTGCATAAAATTGCTGAATTACAAGCTGCCGGTTACTGACCAATTTTGTGTAAATCGTACTGGATATCAAAGAATTAGTCCACTACATTGAAGAAATAATAGAAGTATAGTAATTTAAATATTTTTATGGTTTATTAACATTTCTAGTGAAGATTCCCTACAGGTGTTATATTGAACAATCACACGTTAAGCAAGTCTCCATTTTGGGAAAAATAAAAAAATTTAGTCTCCATTTTGAAATAAAATTTTATCCACTTAAAAATAAAGTAGATTACAGATGAATTGATTGTTTCATTGTGACAATTCCTGTTATATATTACATGGTAAGTGCGGTATGTATATATTTTAAGCGTTTTATAATTTAGTGATTGCTTTGTCCTTACTTAAAGTAACATTTAGGAATTGCATAAAACTTTTTCAGATTTATTTTTGTGTGAAATTAATATTTTTAGTATTGTTAAAAATTAATTTCTAGTATTATTAGACTTAGTCTGGTGCAATTACTGTCAATATTAGTACTGCTATGCCTTTTCACATAAGTATTCAGACTGCGAATAACTTTGTAAATCTCGAGAAAATATCATGAACATGTGATCTGTTTTGACGAATTTATCATTTCAAGTTTGTACAAGATCCAAATGTACATGTTATTTGGTCAGATCACAAGATTAGAAAGTTATCAGTGGATTGATATGAATGTGAAAAGGCGTAGCAGGTCTAATATGTAAGTACCAAATATAATTCCCATTTTAGTATTTGAAATGTAAAAGTAATCTAACTCACATATATATAGATACTCATTATGGGTTTTATATTTTAAATTATGTCTACTCAAATATATTTACTACATATTATACAGAAAAGAAAGTATGGTAACTTCACAGAGTCTTCCTCCAATTAACACAATAATCTTAAATTAATAAATACTTGTCTGCTTTCTACTTAATTCTAAGCAAATATAAATTATATTTAAGGATATTTAAAAATCAAATAAATATTATGTGATTACCTGAAACAAAAGACACCTTTCATTTCATATGGTCATCATTCTTCATACCTGTTCAGGTAAAAAAAAAGTATTTTGCATATATATTCATGAGATATATAAATTATACAAATAGTTTGATACAATAATATTTGTTGTACTCGCACTATATTTTAAACATCACATAGCATAAGAATATATATATAAATCATAACTACTACACATTCCAAATTTATTACAACAAATAACATTTTTAAAATTGTTCCTGCTATACTTTCAGTATTACAAAGAACAATTACAAATAAACACTCAAAATAACCTCTTTTCATTTTCCTGTTTAAGAACAGTTACACTACAATAATAGGGGTGAATATTCAATTAAGCCAGAAATAGTACAATAATAAAGTTAATAAACTTACTTTAATTGATAATATTAATTACTAAAGATTTTAATAACCTTATATACATATATATTCCACCTTTATTGTTTAAAGGAGGTTGTCTTAACAACAGTTTGAAATTGTTGATTGTTATTGATATTAGGACTGTCTAAGTGTTAACTAACTTTTAATGATATATATATAACTAGCAATATAACAAACATACCTAATCTATATCGCTAACAGGCAAATTAATAACAATAAATAGCAACTCAACATATTTAAATCATAATGGTTATACCTTTAAAGATTACAGAAAATAATTGTAAATAAAAAAAAAGATACAACTTTCCATTTATCTATTTATATATAGCCTTAAACAGATAGTAAAAATTACCTGATAGAAAGATAATGTCAGTTCATAAACTTGTAAGAAGAAATTTTGAAGTTTTATCAATTTAAAAGAACGGAAGATGGAATATTAGTAGCAAACTCTGTTTAATCTACTTATATTATCCCAGTCTAGTGCTTTAATAATTTCTATTAGTCATTCATTAGACTAGAGATTATCCAATAATGAATATTTCTGTAACTCTCCCACAAGGTAGGGACTGATTTCTAACCACTTTTAACACCTAAGATGCACATTTCATGCTAAACCAGCATTCATCAGTTGGCCCAGACCACAATCTCTTACACATATCTTTATCATTGTTCAGTTTATATAGATAGCAATTTACTACAGTTTCATTGATAAACATCAAATGTGACACAAATCATTTAATGAAAGTGTATTAATAATTTTTATTAGTCATTAATTAGATTAGAGATTATCCAATAATAAATAATATTTCTGTAGTGTAATTTTCACTTCTACACTTTCATTGAAGATAGGGATGGAGTTTCTATCCAGTACTGTCTTATTCATATCTCCAGAACAGTTTTTTTCTGATTTAAAAGCTTTTGTTGGCAAGAATTTTGGATTTGAATCTAGTGCATTTTGATTTTTTGGATCTAAAGCACTTTTTATTCAACAGCCATATTTTACCCCCTTCCCCCTATCAAGCTACTAAAATGAAATTCAAAATCATCATGATGTTTGGAATCTAAGTTAATTTGCTTGCATAGTTAAATATATCTGGAGCATAAATGCACAAGCATAAGTGTTAGGATATAAAATTATTGATGTTTTTGAATTTGAATCTGACAGCTTGATCCTATAAAAACAAGAAATGGCTGCTGGTTGAAAACTGCAATAGTTTTTAAAAAATTCTAGATGAACTAGATCCTGACCCAAAACTTCTTGCTAATGAATGTTATAAGCCAGAAAACAATATGGGATATAAGGATAGAATAATACTGGATAGACATATAATAAGTAATACCACCTAGCATCTATTGATTAATCAAGCTTACAGTCGGTGGCAAAACAGAAGCAATATAGAATTTTCTTCTGAAAAGCATTGTAAAAATTGGAATTATGATTAATCAAGCTTACAGTCGGTGGCAAAACAGAAGCAATATAGAATTTTCTTCTGAAAAGCATTGTAAAAATTGGAATTATGTGTGTGTGTGTGTGTGTTTTGTTTTATATTGTTTAATATTTCAAAATCTATAATCTTGGAGATTAAAACTGCAATCTTGAGATTCACAAACAAAAATATTTATAACAAAATTGCATAAGACTGGGCAATGGTTGAATAGAAGCATATCACATGGTCACACGAATCCTTACTTACACCCTCACCCCCCCCCCCCAATCACTAGAAGTGTTGCTTTTGGTAATTATAAAAAAAAAAAAGCTAATGAACCAGTCTCCTTTTTCCAATAATGAAATATTGTAAATGGAGTTATCATAATTTGGGAAACATATCCTGATATGGTTTCCAAGATGACACTATCATCTTCCAAAATGTTATTAGTTCAAATTATATGGCTTACAAAGTCAAGTGTTTGCATAATCACATTTATTTAAATTTTATTTTGTTTCAGTCAATCATGAATAAATGAAAGGTAGATTTTCCATTGATATTTCATATAGAATTCCATACTTTCTCAATGAGAAATGATTTATTATATCTCTTTCATTTAAATGTTATATAATTATGTCATATAGAAATCTAGAAATTTTTATGTAAATGGTAGCAATCCATCATAATATAATAATGATAAAGATATCACAAACATTGTTAATTATATTATACATGTAATACAAATAAAATGTCCATTAATTAAAAACTATTGTAATTACAATCAAAATAACTAAGATAATGGTAGTTAATTTTTATATAGTCTTTCAATCCGCAGAAATACTTTCGGTTAATTCCTTAATCCTTCTCAAATGCCGTTAAATTAAAAAAACATAACAGAAACAAATGCCATCAACTCAAATTCCATGAGTCTTGAATTTTAACATTAGCAGCTTGTCTATTAATTACATTCATTTTATTTCTATTTATTAAAATTGCCTCCTTAATTTTTCTTTTATTATGGTTTCTCTCTTTATGAAGAATCTTAACACCTTCAATATCAAACTTAAATTTATATTTACATGTCCTTTCATGATCCAAGCAAACTGAAGCACTCATTAAATTAGTATTATTTTTACTTTTCACATGCTTGTTCAACAATTCATGCTCCTTTCATCATTTTTTCAACACTGCACCTCGATTCACCTATATATAATAACATACATCCACAAAAAATTTGATATACAACATTATTTTTCTGCTTGACAGGTATGATATTTTTTTTTGTTCATTAACTTATTAACATTATTAGTAACATAAAATAAAACATTAAACACATTCTTATATATATCCTTAAAAAATTTCACTTGAGTATTTGAAATATATGGAATAGATATCTATTTTTTATTATCAATCTTCAATTCCTTTAAATCATTATAACTTTTTAAATTGACACAAAATATTGTTAATCTGTTCAATCTCATAACCAAACAACTTCAAGCAATTCCTTGTCAAATATCTCAATATTTTTTTATCATACTGATAATGACATAATTTTTCATTAAAAAACAAAGATCTAAAACTTGTCATCTTTTGCATAATTGGTACTTTTTTGAGGAGGATTAAGGAATTAAGTAAAAGTACTTATGGTGATTGAAAGACTGTATATAGTTAATTACCATTATATTTATTATTATGATTGTATATTATACATGTACACACATGCTTCCATACACACTCATATAAAAAAATATAGAATATGGGTACAGATATTCAAAATACTATTACTACATTGCTTTTAAACAATGACCATTTTATAAATAAATACTGATTAAATTTATCATAAACATAAGTCAAAAATATAACAGATAAATTGTTTGTAAGTATATTTTTACCTAAAGGCAACTTTTGCATTCTGGATGATAAAATATCATAGCTACCTGATATTAATGAACACTGATAAATGTTTGCTATAATTTATTCCCCATTACCTATCCCTCCTTCAACACAATTTATTATAGCATCTCTTTTATTGAGTTTTTGTTAAAAACTTTTAAATTAATGAGTTTTGATGTAATTATATAAAGCAGAAGTCTCATATATCAATAAGATGTACAATAATCAGAAATTCAGAATCAACAAAAATGACTTCATCAACAAATTGAAAAGTGATTGTTAAAATATTGGAAGAAAAAAAAGGCTAAGTAGAAAATATGAAAAAATTTAGTTTCCAAAAAAAAAAAGTATTTGATGGAAATATTTTAAGTTTTGGATTTGTGAAGTACATAATTAACTTGAAGAATTATAAAATCGTTTTTAAAAAAAAATGAAAAAAAAAATTAAAAAAAGACGAAAGAAAGGAAAGATGTAATCAAATCAGTAGTAAAATGAAAAATAAAAAGGAAAATCATGTATAAAATAGATAATGCAATAGATAAAAATATAGACTGTAAAAATATATAAAATGAAACTTTTTTGCCTAGAAAGAAAAGAAAAAATCCCAATGGGCAAAACAACAATCAGTTTAAAATATTTTCGATGTAAAATGTCTTTGGAAGAGGGGGGTGGGGTGATTAATTAAAATAATAATGAAATAAAGTAATGTTTTTTGATCTATTCATTAATAAATGTTTCATAAATTATATACATACCAAAAGATATTTCATCATTGTACATGTACAAATAGAAACTTTTTGTCCCATTATTTTGAGGCAAATATTTTTGATTAGATTCATAATATTCCTAAATTATGTGTTCTTAGACAAGATTCATATAGCACTGACAATTTAAAAATTCAACAAGAAATTAATATTATTTCTCATATTTACTCCATTAAAGATCTATCTAATTTAATAATAATTTTAGAAAAAATAAAAATTTAAAAATGTGGTATTAAAAATTCCAAGCATAATGTGTATATTTTGCTTTTACCTATTTAAGCAAGATTTATTATGAATATACAAAAAAAAAAAAAACAACAATGCAAAGATTGTTATGTATGAACTAACAAATGTTAGTTCATACCTACAAATAAATAGTATTGTTCATGGTTAAGCATAGGATTTAGAAATATAAAGTATTATACCAGTTACATCCATATATTCAATAATTGTTTTTCTAATTATATCAATCACATCTAATTATCTCTTAACAAAGTAATTTCATCTTAGCTTTAAAATAAACAGAAAATCTTAATGAAGTTTAAAAATAATCAACTAGTATTGGTTTCTCATGTATAAAAATAAGCTAACGATGATATATTTCTGCAACTTTAGTAACAACTTTTAAAATGTTACATGTTTTTATTAAAAATTGCATTTTTACATGAAAAGAAAATTTAAATTCAAGTAAGAGAAAAATAATTATTTTGGGAGTAAACTGTAAAAGTTAATAAGTCTTGATTGTTAAATAGAAAATATAGCTCATTTGCAAGGTAAACATGGTATTTATTTATTTATTTTATTCAAGAGCTGTCCCTGTTTTCTGCCAGATATCAAAGTCTAAAACCTTCAAGATTTGTGTTATATGTAAAAATAAAGCCCATTGATTCATTTGAGAGTTACAAGAATACATAGTAATAAATTCTCATATTGATTACTTATAAACCAATTTAGACTTGAGCGTTATTATTTAAGTAATACGTTGGGTGCAATTTGAAAATTATAATTGCAATACGAATGTTATAATTGTCTATTTATGAGTCTGCATTTGGAACAGGTTATATTGATATGTTTTAGGAGGTTTATTTAAATTTCTTTGTATCAATAATTTCAATATCTGTAGTCAAGTTGCAATCTTTAGTCTCTATATAAATATATTAGACCATAAAGGTGCGATTCCATCTTTATTGTTGCCTTGACAACAGATTAAGATTATTGATAGTTATTGTCTAAGTGAAGACTGACTTTAATGATTATTTTTATTTTATGTATATAATAAAATGTAGATAATTCAGAGTTTTGGAAGTGCTGTATATAGATGTACAGAATTCTTTTGAATGAGAGATTGCTATTTCATTCAAAGCTTGTGAATATACATATGTAAATTATACACATGCATATCTCATTCATAAACAGAGTATATATTGAGATGAGAATGTTTCCATAATAAAATTTAAGTAACATATTACAAGCCTTACTAATATTTAAACCTAGATAAATAAAAAGTATGACAGTTATTTCAGGTTAATAATATAATGAAATACTAAGAAATGATTTAAATTATTATAAAGGGCTCAACCTTTTTTATATTGTCAAAACTTAAATTCCATTAAACATGTAAATTGTAAAATTTGTGTGTGACATCAATATTTCATAGCACATACATATGCATGAAAAAGTGGCTTATCTTGATTGCTATCTTTCAGTAACTATTTAGAATTGATTTTAAATAATTATGTAAAGTTAAAATAATTACATAATATTTATTCTTATTTGAGAAGATATTATTTTAAAAATGAAAGAAAGAAATTGAGAAAGAAACCATTCTGCTTGCTACAATCAAATTTTAGTTTTTATGACATCAAAAAATGTGGAAATTTAAATTAATGTGTCAATTCCATAGCTGCACTTGTAATATAAATAAATTTTTATTAAAATTGAATATACATTAAAACAGGTCACAAATTAAATTTAAAAAATTAAATCATAAAATATTTGGAATGCAAAACATATTTAAGTAAAGTTAATTACAAAAAAGAGACAATTATCAGATTAACATGTTATTTATAACATGTTTACCCTATAACAACATAATTGCATGAATAATTAATTTAGAATTAATAGGAATGATGGCTACAGACAACTTATTTCAGTTCGGATACTCAATTATCTAGATTATCCATCTTATTCACGTATCCCTGTACTAAGGGTGCAAATCAGAAAGTGATAAAATAGAAATCATGAGAAGAGAGAGTATGATTCATTAGTATTTGCCAGGTTCAAGTCAAAATAATGCATAGGATAGCTAATTGCTGCAGGAGAGCATTATATGTGTTATTTAATTTATTTATATTTCTAAATAAGCTATAAAAATATCAACACTTGCAAAATCATGAGTTTGGAAAATAATTGACTTAGCTATGATAAATTGCCTGACGGATACTGTACAAATTTATAAAAATGCAAGGATAAATGCTAAAAAAAACCAGCAATAAAGAAAAACTGATGTATTCAACTTGTGAGAGATCCAACTTAAAAAGTATATTCTACATTTAAGAATTTTGTCAAAAATCTACCAGTAGTATGAAATATAAATATAAAATGTAGATGAAAATTCAAATTTTATAAAATAATAAAGATATACTGAATATATATTTTAAAAGGTCTTCCTTTATATTTTAAATCTGAATATTTTTTTAGAATTATTAATATTTATAATTATTTTCTGTTAAAATCCAATATTTATTGTAGATTCTATATCACTGTGAAACTAGACTTTGATTTCAGTTTTAAATTAAGGCATGATATACTTTCATCTCATCCACTACTTTAGTTTAAAAAATCTTTGTTAAATAATTTGTTGAGTAAAGTGACATTATGTTAGCACACACACAATTTATACATAGGATTAATTTTTGTTATTGTATAAATACTCAAGTAGCATTTGATTTCAGTTATGAAGTCAGAATAGATCAGACACATACCTTGCTATTATCAAGCAGTAAAGTAAATTTAACAACATATTTAGTTATATTTTCTAGTAATTAATTGGGACAGATCAAATGTGCTTAGGCATTTCAATTACTAATGCCAGCATATTTATTTAATTTTTGTGTTAAACTGAATTTGTTATGTTGTTAATTTTGAATCTGTTAAGTGATTTATTAAACATTTATTAAATTAAAATTGTGTGTTAAATATCTTTGTTCTCTAAAAAAAAAATACTCTATGCCAAGTCATACAATCTTTATACATATGCAAATGTCTGACCATTATAATCTAAAAATTACACTCTATAAATTGTGAGTGATAGATTGTTGGAGGGTTATCAAGGAATAATAAAACCAGTCAATCTACAAAGCAATGATGAGGTCTTCATATAACTCCTGAAGTTGTGCTTAAAAGAAATCAAAACTCTTTTGGTATATATAAATAAGTCTGGTATTTCCAAACATGATCTATCAGAATTATGTCCAAGAAGGTATGGAAAGCTGTGCTTCACACATTCACCATTTGTTCATCAATAAGGAACTCTTCATAAACAATATATTGACAGAATACATATTCCTTTTTAAAAAATGAAATAGATTGGGAACGTGTTTTATTTAGAATATTTTGCAATTACTCTTTAATCTATTGTTCTGTCTTTAAAAAAAAAAAACAGTGTTATCTACCTTTAATGTGCAATAATTAATTAATATTGTATTTCTTACATTGAATGTTCTAAAAGCAACTTAGGTTAATAAGATTGTAAATGAATTTCATGTAACATATATAGATTTATACAAGCATAATCTTTAGTTGACATTATAACAATTTTTTTATCAATAATTATACTAAAGCCACTAAGTTCATCGCAGCAAAATGCAATTTCTTATTCTCGTAAATAATTTACTTTATACTCTTACCCATAGCAGACTTTCTTGCATCTCTAGAAGAATGAGTCCTCAACTAGAAAATTATGCTTAATCACAAACTGAAAGGAACAGACCTCTTTGGTAGCAATATTGATTATTATAAAAGAAAATTATATTTAATAACAGCTTGTATTACTAAATATACGAGAATAATTCATAAAAGACCATTGATGAAATGATTACTCTCAATGAATACCAACTCTTGTCTTACTTCAAAAATCTTTATACTAGTTGAATTCACTTTAAAGCATCTATAAATTAGTAATAAATGTTTACTTCTGTTTTTACATTTTTTGCTAACACATGGTAAACATTTAGCTAGGAGTGTTACTGAAAACAATCTTCCTGCAATGATTACAAAACACAATGTAACTGGTGAATAGTAAATAATTACTAAAAACATCCATCACGTAGTTCTATGATTTAATTTTATAGAAAATCAATTATCTATGAATGTGTACATATAAGCTCAAAAGTTAAATCTCCCAAGCCACAGCATGTGGAAAGATTTTTACTTTATTCTACTATTGCCATTTACCTTGGAATAGTTAATTAACTCCATGAACAAAGTAATTTGTAGGCATGCAAGAATTCCTGAACCAATTTCTATGAAAAATAGGAAGTATGTATGAAGGGAACAGGAATTCTCTATCTAGCCAATAGAGACCAAACTGATTTTCTGTGACACATTGTCACATGAGTTCATAGCAAGCAGTCAATCCTACTACTAAATAAAATTATCTTTCATTTTACTTCTTAAGAATTATCTCTTTTTTTAAAAGTCAAACTGCAAAAAAGATTATGGCATAGAGGTTAACATGTCTGCCTGCCATATCCACAATCCAAGTTTAAATTTGGAATTGATAAAGCTTGGATATTTTTTATACCATAAGCACAGTTAATATATATATATTTTTAAATAACTGGCCATAACTTACATCAGCCAGTCATTCACGATTGGTCAGTAAATGAGTATTTAGTTCTTATCAATCAGAATGTGATCAGCAATGCTCTGATGACTGACATTTTGCTGACTGTAAAACCAATACAATTATAATATGGTTATCATATGTGGACAGGTATTATACACCTATGAATGTAGCACCACGAATTACCTTTACCCCTATAATCAAATGTCCTTCTCATTATCTATAATAAACATTAATGTGCAAATACATTTATTTGTTTGACTATATACAATAATATGTTTGAGTGCTTGAATTATGCACATGTTACTTTCCACAATATATATGTTTCAAAATTCCAATCCTTTTAAAAATAATAATAATTAAAAACAAGATCCTCTCGCAGAATATTATTAAAGTTTTTAAAACTATAAAAAAATCATTTTGAATTGCTGATTTTTTGAGGAAAAAAAATTCTATGGAAAAAATTAAAATTCAATGACTTGTGAATTTTTGTAACCATGGCAGTCAGGTTGAAATGTAAATCATTTATTCATTAATAAATACCAACCAAATCTTATAAAAATATTAAAATCCTGGAAGAATTTCAATATTACCGCTTCCAAATAAGAGAATCATAATTAAAATTTAACTCTAAAAAATTAACTTTGCTCTTTTACATATGTAGCGCAGTTGATAAAATACTGCAATTTATAATCCAGTCAGATAATATACGCACACACGGATATATCTATGTAAAGTAATGCAATTGAGAAGATAAAAATTAATTAGTACAAAAAAAATTCTGCGTTAAAACTGTTGGCAGAAATTTAATCTCAAGAAAAATGAATGAAAAAATTTCCATTTTTCCTGCCTCTAATAGTTTTACAGGTCAAAAGGTCACCCTAGTTTAGTACTGACTCAACCCACTACTCTTTCAACATTTAAAATGAAATGCATTGCAGAAAAATGATGAAACACATGCAGCCAGAATCTACATTACACCCGTCCCCTCCTCTTTTTATTCTTGACAAACTTGCTCAGACAGCTAGCAGAAAAAAAATTAGCATTTGTTAGAGAATAACTTTAACATTCTCGAATTTCACTGTAGAACATTCATATCACGAAAAAGAATTTGAGACAATGCGACCTCTCTAAAATAACTCAAAATACTTTATCAAAATATGTTTATATAAGTAAGTCTGTTTTTATTAAAAATATTTGGAATATAAAATAATATAGTAGAAATAGGCAACAACAACAAAAAATGTGTGTGCATGCATATAAGAAAATGACTAGAGTGTTAGCCTAACAAAGTAACTAGAATGATTAATAGGTCTGAATACTGAGGGGGAGGGAGAGAAATTACAAAATTTTTTTCCAGTTGTATTTTTAAGTCTGTTTTTAATTTAAATGAATAACTTTAAAACATTACAAAAAGTTTTTTAACTAAATAAAACAATTCCTGTCAAAATTAATAACATTTCCTTATAAGTATGTTCTGCAATCCTTGTGGGAACAATGAGATAGAATGTAGATATATGTATGCATCTCCTATATTTCTGTTAAAAGGCAAATGTGTGCAGCAGAATATATATTTCACATAATTTATTCTCAATCCAAGGAAGGGTAAGCAGCATGGTCAAATTCTAAAACTGTATTATACCCATATTATTTCTAGATCATATAAATTCTTGTTTCATCATTCAAAAAATTATTTTTCTAATTTATCTCCTCATTCTTTCCATCCACTTTCCCCACCAATATAAGTATATACTCAATTTAATAATTTTTTTTTCATTTTGCCAGTCTATGGGAATTTTATTATTCTATAACATTATATCACATTTTAAAAAATTAAAATTTTACTCATTCAACTTTCCTCAAAATTCAAATTTAAGATGTATGATATGCCAACATTCCTTATGAATCTGTTGTTTAATATTTTCCTTGCTTCTATTGACTTTTTTTTTTTTTTGAGTGCTTTTTTAGTTTGTGATACTTCAAAAGTGATATTGTTCTTTAAATTTGACAACTGAAGTAATTAAGTTACTTCAATTTTGTAGCTTTTCTTATTTTAATAAGTATGAATTGACTAAGAAAACAAATAAATAGGCAAAAGCAACAGATGATCAAAAAATAGATAATATTTGGAAAATGTGCATAAATGATGAAAATAAGATAATAAAACTAATATAAAAATATAATATTGAGGGAAAAAAATTATGGATAAAATGTTGGATCAATGTGTCAATGGGATTTAGGAATTGAAAAAATTATAGGCTAAAATAAACAAAACAAACAAAAAAATTAAAAATGCTATAGTAATGACAAATGTGGAATACAGCCATTATTCAATACACATATAACAAAAGATTTATGAAATATTGTGAATGTCAGCTAGTCTTTGCACATGCTTTTAAAATATTTACTAATGTAAAAGTGTGCACCTATTTTTATAGTGCATGTGTGAAAGGTAGTTAACTTCCACAATATTCCTAAATGTATAAATTTAGTCACCATTTTATTATTATATTCCATGTTTCCAGATTTAAATAAAATCTAATCATTAAAATTGAGCTTTTTTTTTTTTAGTTACCACTATTTTTTGTAGATGATTGAATATTATAAGAAAAAAAAAATTATTAAATAAAGAATTAAGCATTATGATGTTTTGTTGAGGTGAGTGAAAAGACCCTCACAAATTATTACACTAAATACTTTCCAATTGTAATATTTTAAATAATTATTATTTAATTATTAAACAATGCGTGTACTTTTGGAATTACTTAATTATTAGTTATTTAATTATTGATAATGCAGTTTTAAAGAATTACCAAAAGCTGTTATTTATTGATAAAAGCAGTATTGAATAACCACTGAAAAGTAATTCATAATCCAATATTTTAAATAATAATTTACCATTAAATAATCAAATAGAAAGTTCGCATAAAAAAATCAAATGATGTTTGAGCATGGCTTTTGAACTCTAGAGTCCACTTTACTATAATTTAAATCACTCAAAGCAAATAATTCAATAAATAAATAAATAATCAATCAAACAATAATTCAATAGCATGTGGTTTGAGAATTCATACAAAGTTTGAACAATAAAAAGTGACAGTTGAACCACAAACCATGAGCTAACAGAAAATATAATCTTAAGATGGCAGGCATACTTGAGTAAAAAAGACCAAAAGATGAGAAATAGGAGATATAACTAAACACATTTATAGTTCATTTACATACACCAATTTTTATTGTATTCCTTTCTAGATGTTTTACATGAGTTCATAAATTTGTAAAATACTAATTCAATTATTGATCACTGATTAAAATCTCCTGTTAAAACTATACATTCATTAAATAAATATACATCATATAATACAATACAAATTTCTTATATAGCTAGTTACTTATTCTGCATAATTTTTTTTGAATAAAAAAACTAAATGTAACTATTACACAGTTCATTCATTTTTTTTTTTTTAATTTTCAATTTAACATACAATAACAATCTAACTGCCCAAATTATTACACTATTGGCAAAAATTCAAATGTCAACTTACTACTTTTAGATATTTTCCTCAAGAGTGTTATATAACTCAAGTGGTTTATAAATTATTCTTTCTTGAAATTTTGCAATGGAAATTGTTTAACTTATGTATTAAAATACATTTTCTGATTTAATATTCAAATTAATTCTTTCTTTCTTTTTTTTAAAATGAGTATGTATTTCTGCATATATAAGTATTATTCAAAAAAAATATTACTTAATCTCTGAAATTTATACTCTTATTATTCCACTGTGACAAGTAATAAAGAAATGGTTGTGTCATTACATAAACAATCCATTACAAAATATACAAAAGACATTTCTATAAGCAACATGACACATCCATTATGATTTTATTTTGAAATATATTAATCAATTTACATTTTATTGAAAATGGTTTTGTACAGACAAATAAACAATTATCAAATATGATAAAAATTTTCATGACTAAAATTAAAACTTCATAAATCAAAAACTCACAAATAAGATCCTATCACAATATTCAAGGAATTTAAAAATATAATGTCCATTTTAAATATTATTAGATGGCACATTTTCTATAACTGCAGTAAGTCATCTATATCTGTTAAATATATAAGAAAATGCTATATTTATATCTCAAATATAAAATCAAAAGTTGTACATATTTAGAAAAAGGCAATACAGACATTAGAGCTACAATTAGGACTTAGTGATCAAATGAAAGCAAAGATTCTATTTCAAATGTAAAGATTAAAAAAGGCATAGAATAAATCAAAATTTACCAAAAATTAATACAGATGAGATAAAGTTTTGATTGCTGATGATGATTAAAGTCCAAAATAAATTTTTAAATATTTGAGATAGAAGCTGTCTATTCATTAATTTCTCAAAATAAAATAAAAAAGTTTCCTGTTTAAAGCATTAAAAGATTACATCCTTCCTTTATTTGACTACATATACAATGATTACAAAAAGATGCTATTTTTAATTTCTAAAAGTAAAAATCTTGGAAATTTTTGCCAGACATTTGTTACCAGTTATTTGGAAATTTAATAAAAAAAAAAAAAAAGACATCCATTTTTATGTTTAAAAAGGTAATTCAATTTCTGATCTTGCTTCATATTTGAAGATTGCTATCAGCAAAATTATGGGAGAGGGGGTGCACATGACATTTAATAGTTTTTTTTAAATAAACTAAAGTGAAAATAAATGTTAACTACAAGTTTTTTTTTTCAATTCATGACTTGCTTTTATATATTTTTTATTGCTATACTTTAACTTTTATGCTTAAGTAATCTTAACAACATTTTTATAATTTTAATTAACTATAGATGAAATACAGTGTCAATATCTATCCCCTCTCTATATATATAATGATAAGTGAAATGGAAATAGTCAAATGATGTAGTTTGCTAAAAATTCCAGATGTAAACTTTTATCTGGCCATCATTAGAAAAAAGAACACATAAAAAAAACATCTATAGTAAAAAATATAGTATTCTGGAAAAATAATTATTTATATTTAAGAATAAACTTGCTCTGGTCCAATTAAATATACATAGAAGAAAAAAGAATAAAGTTACATTTTATGAAATAGTTAATGCAGACTTATTCAATGTGGAAAATTGTAAGCAATTTTAGTTTCAATTAAAATATATAAATGTGCCTTATAGAGGTTTTTTAAAATTTTCTTTAAATTAAATGTTCTAGAGCTGGGGTCCCCAACCTTTTTACACTTAAGTGCACATTCTATAATATCGGCCAGGTGGCACGCACCATTTATTTTTTCAATGTAAATTTATAATTGGATATTGTTAATAATACACATAATGTACAAAAAAATATTTATTTCAAAAATAAAGTATAGTATGCCCTGCGATTTGTTTACAATATAATACAATAATTTATAAGAAAATTTAAAAATTAAATTTATTTGTAACAGATAAATAATTTTTTATCGTATTCGGATAGTGGCGAACACACGTAAAATGGTCTGTGGGTGCCATGGTGCCCACGGGCATAGGGTTGGGGACCCCTGTTCTAGAGTTTATGTATGTAATGGAAATGACAATTTTATATAACACATTAGATTGTGGATGAAAGTTGGGCAAAAAATAATTTGAAAGCATTGATAATAAACTCTCTGTTATTGCAATCTTTTAATATTTCTTTTCTTTGGAAATAAATAATCTGCTTTCACAAATAGAACTTAGAAAAATACCTGTCTACCCTAAGAGGTTTTGCAAAAAAATAGTGACAATCTTAGGTAATGTGTTAAATCAAAGGAATTTTAAATCCTACATATATGAGTTTAGTGTCATTCTTTTCTAACTATATCCCACTTTAATATAATACTGTTAAAATTTCAAGAACACACTATATATATATATATTGTATAAAAAAAATTTTAAAAAAAATTTCCATAAGCTCTGCAGAAAGAGTGTGGGTGGGCGAAAGGATCGAGCCATGGAGATTGTGCATCAAATGTGACAGCTCCCATAATATAAGAATAAAGTTATCTTTATTTATATCAAAGAAATTAATTTTTGTGTTTATTGAAATATTTTTATCATTTTCAATCAATATGTATATAATACAAAATACTCAAACATTATTTAAATGTATAATAAGTCAAACTGTAAAAATTCAAGATGCATGGATTTCAATGGTTCAACTGTTTTTTCTGATGCTTAAACTTTCATTTGAACTCTCGAGCAATAAATCATTTAATTACTTTTATTATTATTTTATTGTGATATGGTACTAATAGTATTATTTCCATAGAATTTAGTTTCATTACCTAGTGAATTCATTAATTACATTATTTTACCATAAACAACAAATAGTGATGATTAGAAAAACTCACTGTATATAATAAAACTTTCATCTTAAAATACAAAAAGTCATTCCATAGTCTTGTTTTATTTCTGTTACATAATATTTATTCCTAAATAAATAATAAAGTGAATAAATAAAATATATGAAAATATTCCAGTGCATATTGCTAGCTGAAAATTCATATACAAAAATGTTCAAATCATCTTCCCAAATGTTACGTTTTTTCAACAACATCCTCTGTAAATAAATATAAAGTCTGAACTCAAACAGCCGAATCAAAAGGATATGTCGGCTGTTGAAGTTCAGACTTTATATTTATTCACAGAGGCCATTTGCTGAAAAAAACGTTTGGGAAGATAATTTGAACATTTATATATATATATTTAATTTATAATATTACAAAAGTGGTGTGAAATGTAAGCTGTAACAATCAATGCAGCCATGCATCATTACATTTTTGCTTAAATTATTTCAAAATCAAAAATTTTCTCTGTTATTAAATAATTTATATAAATCCTTCTGAACATAAAAGCCAAACTTGTATTGAAATTATATAATTGCTTGCTTTTTTAAAAACCAAAAATCCAATTCAAAAAAATACATATACAATATAAATGTAATGTTGCTTCCAAGAACTCATATTTTAAATCTTCAAAAATTTTAAAACAACTAACTACAGATGGATATATTAAGTTTTTAGAAACTTGAAGATGAGTATTGAAATGTTACATTTTTGGAAAAATGAGGACACCTCTCCAACTATTGCCATCTATATTAAGTAAGCTTAAGTAATCGATGACTTGCATTTAAATCCCCAGATCAATTCCTGGATTTTGCCATTATCAATTAGACCTGAGATTCAAAGTCAATTAACATAAATTCAAAACACCCTAAAAGTATTGAATCCAAGTCAACCTGCTTGTATAATCCTATAAATTCAACTCTGGATCAATAACTATGCATTTAAGTAACCTATTTTTTTCCAACTATAGATATTTTTCTCTGGCCAGGAATATTAATCTTAAATTACCTGTTTGTTTAAACTAAGAATCAACCAATTTGAGATTTACTTTTTAGAAATTTAATTCTAGATGTCATCTGATTAAGCACAATAATTTCATTAAACTGACCAAACTGAGTTATTTTTGTTTTCTTCAAAATTAGCATACTTAACATTGCTTACAATCAATAAAACTTTCACTGTACAAACTGAGTACTTTTTAATCTGTTACAGATATCTTTTTTAAAATGTGTTCTAGATGCTGCAGTTAATTAAAGGCAAATTTATTTTAGTGCTAAAGTGATAACAGATTTCCCTTTTACTGTTTTACAATTTTAACATAATAAAACTATTTTTTCAAATGATAGTTAATTGTTTGTTTTTCTAGTTTCTTGAATGAAACCTGTTTAATCTGTGTTGACAGCTACATATCTAAAAATTTTAAATGCTATTTCTGCACAATGGTTTTGTGTGAGCTGATATTTTTTGAAGTTGACCTATTAAAACAAAAATACAGTAAGTTAAACATCACACCTGGTCAAAAAAAATACATTTTGGAGAATATAAATTGCCTCATACAAAATTTAACTACTAATTAAACAGCATTTTCACTCCAGTAACATTTTTGTAATTATTGTACTGCTTTATTTTTTTTAATCCAATTATATACAGTAATTGCATTACAATAATAAAATACAAAATTAATATATTCTATAATTCACTGAAAACTATAAAATTTGTGTAAGGCATTATTTTGTTTTAAAATTGAAATAGTACCAAAAAATAAACAGAAATAGTAAATAATAATAATGGAATATTTTTATTGCTCAGGTCATACCAAAAGCTGCATAAACTGATCTATGATCGATAAACAAGATAGAATTCAAGCTACTATTATTACAAAATGATCCATAATTATTAAAAATTATAGCATTATTATAGTTTTTCTAATATATGGCATGGAAATAATAATTTCCACTATTGTTTTCAGTTTGATCTTCATTTACTTATCCCCAAAGACTATCATGAGACTGGAAATCTACAAATACAAATAGGAAGAGCTGATTTGTATTGAGAGATTTGTAAATATAATATATACATACAATTTTTTATTCTAAAAGATAAAATCTGCCATGCTGTGAAATATTGATCTACATATACAATCACAATGTAAGCAAATCTTTTTTCACAAAGATGTGTGTTTTTATGTAATTGGAACTATATGTTTTATTTAATCTTACATGCACACACACAAAAAAATGTGTATACAGAGTAAATAAATTATTATATACACATCCTTATCTGACCATTCCTCTTGAGTGTGATTTTGAAAATAGCGACAAAAGAAAAAGTTATGGGGAGTGATAAATGACAAAACAAACTCATGTATACTTATACGATAAATTATTTCCATAATCTAATTAATATTTTTAGAAAAATTTGAACTTTTTAATTTTCTAAATATGTTCAACTGTTAATAAGTATAAAATATACAGCTTCAAGTAGTAGTATTACCCTTTCATCTTTATATGGTTTCAATTCTGACCACTGATATACAGTTGTCAATACCTGAAGAGATGAAACCACAACTCAAAACATTGCATTCCATATTAATCTATGTATTATTAATAAAAGTTGAATATATTTAGAAAAATTAAAATAAAGGTTGATTTTTTTTTAAAAAACATTCAACAATTTCAACTACCAATTTAATAAAATCCGTCTTTTATCACTATAACAATGCTTATTTTATTTTATACTCAATCAGTCTGACAGTTTTGACTGACCAGCAGTCTTTTTCAGAGCTAAAATATATTTAAGTGTATATGAATATATAAAAAATAATTTACCCAATCAATATAAACAATACAAAACAAAATTATATTCCATTATAAATTGAATCCTTTATTTATATATATAAAAGATATAAAAAAAGATTCAATTTATAATGGGATGTTTGTTTTGTATTGTTTATACAGATTGAATATACTATTTTTTTTTTATAAATTAGTGTACACCCATATATATATATATATTAATTCTGAAAAAGAGAAGACCGTTGCTGAACAGTCAAAACTGTCAGATTGATTAGAGTATAAAATAAAATAAAGTTATAATGATAAAAGAAAGGTATATTTATTTAACTTATAATTTTAGCAATACATAAAGATATAAGGTGTGAGGAAAAATACTTTATAAATTTCAACTAGCTGATGGAAATAATCCACATACAGCTACAAGTATTGTTTGCAATAAAAAATAATAATAATCAGTGTAGGGTTTTTAATAGTTTATTATAAAGCAAAAATGGTTAGTATTTATTAAAAATTTCAGTACTGCTATTAGTTCAATATATTTACTCAAGCAAGAAGAAATGGCTGTTTCATTAATAAAGTACTATTAAAAATAAATTTCATACACAGGAAATATTTATATATTTACAAAATATTTAAATTCTCAGAACAATTTGGGTACTTTAATAGTAATGGTTTATAAGAAGATAAAATTTCTAATATTATTACACACACATTAATAAAGGCACAGTGCTAATGAAAAACTAAGGATGCTGGATTCATAGATTAAATTTGTAATACATGTATTTAATGGTTACAATAAAGATAAAGATGCTACTTATAATTTACTAGAAATTTCAATTTCTTTTGTATCTTTCATTATTACCATTTTTAAAATTAAATTTTCATAAATTACTTTTTGTTTTTTTGTTCCAATTTAGAATTACATAAATAGTAAAAAGATATTTTTAGATTTTTACAGTGCTTAATAATATATATGTACGTATCATATACTTTTCTAAAGTTTAGGAACTAACAATATTTCTTTTTACTCCTATATATATATATTTGTGACTATAAATACATTTTGTATATAAATTCCATATAAGCTTTTCTTCTAATCGATATTTTTTTCTTTTCAAAATATCCAACAATAAATAAATTAATTTTTCTAATGTTTTTCATGTCCATTAAAACAAATATTCATTTCTTTTCTTCTTATAACTATTTGCAGACAATCGTTCTTACAACTTCAATCATTCTGTAATACTCTTTCCATTTTCCTTTGAGCCGTTTCTCAGATAAAAACTCATCCAACATATTAGAAATCCACCTATTTAAAATAACTCAATAATAGTTTAGATTTACCTGAAATTAAATCTTTTGTACTCCATTGCTTTATAATTTTGTCAATAACAGGTTATTAACTTGATTATAAAATTTCTTTATTCTTTCATATCCTTTCAGTTGTAGAGTGTTCGACTTGGGATCAGGAAGTCCCAGGATTTCTGGCATTGGGATTTCTTATGAATTCCCAAGCAATGAAGCCATAGGCGTTTTTTTTCTTTCTCTCAAAAACCTTTCAATTATTAACTAAGACATGTCTTGATATTCATTTCTTTCATTACAGTACAAATTTTTTGCAGCTGATCTATATATTTATTTATAAATGGTAGAGATTTTTTTTCTCTTTCTCTATATGAATACTAGTTTCCCATTTTTTTCCCTTTAAAAAATATATAAATAAAACAACACAAACAATAACAGTTCCTAGACATTTCTATCTTGCCAATATGTCAGAAATCATCACTCAACATTAAACAGCATACACATATAAAGAAACATTTAAACAAATATCTAAAAACTTACAGCAGATCAAGCTAGAGATGTCAGGCTTAATAAATCAGGATAAAATACCTCTGAATTAAACACTCTGGATTACTAACATGAAAAGCAAACCAATAATCAAAGGAAGTGAAATTTTCCCTTGAATTACTTTTAAGATTCTTTTTTCAAAATCACCAATACTGGGATTGTTTATTTAAAATTTTTTTTATCTATCAATTTACTACAATTTAACTTCCTGATATATTTTCTAATCTGTAACAATTTGTTTAAATGCCCATCAATGTTCTTTAACTTATCAATGATTCTATAATAATGAAATTTTTATATATGATAACAGTCTTCAAATTATCAATTCCATGATGTTCACATGTATTATATATAATTCTAAATCCAACCAATTCTTCCATATAAGTTTTCTAAGTAATGATTCTTCTGTTTTAATTTTTAAAGCAAGGAATCATTATTGCTATTTTTTATTTATTTAGCATAAGATTTTTTTTTAAAAAAACAAAACAAAACAAATCAATTATTCACAAGCATTAAAAATAATATATAGATTCCAAACCGGGGACAGATTCATTATTGGCTTCATTAGTTCCTTGATTATACCACAGTAAGCATAGATTTGACAGTAAATTATGTGTTTCATAGATTATGTCTGGCTACAAATGCATAAATTAGGTTGCTAAATTCCACTTCTGAATTCTGTAGGAGCAGACATAAATATCACTGAATATGTTGATGAGACTCAGTAACATCTATAAAGATCATATCTAATTGGCTTATTATTGGATTTGGGGTCTCATAAAACCTCTTTCTTATAGCATGATTCTTCTGTTGTTTGAAATATTTCTTGGTTGAACACCTAGAAAGAGGATCCTAAAATTGAGGTATATCTCATGAAATAAAACTATATCTTAAATTAATAAAAAATCTAAGCTTCTTAATGGTTTTTATGCATTTTCTATAGAGCAATTTGTCTTGATATATATTGAAATAATAAATCAAAGAATGGAGGACTCGAGTAATATTTCTTGTGATGAAATTTAATTGAATATTCAGATATTTCATGTGAGAATTCTATATCTAAACAGAGACACAAAATTCACTAATAGAATATGTTAATGCTAAGAAAGCTATCAGAGTACTTGCATCACAACCCCAAGTAGCATCAGTCAGCTTTCCAAAGTGATTGTTCCTAAAAATTATTTTAGATCTAACCTCCAAAAAGTGAGAAATTTAAACTATGATCTAAGATTATTCCTAAGCATTATGACATAGAATGGTGCCTGTCTTTCATTGCACAAAACTATATTCAATTTGCAAAATATTTTACTACTATTTGGATAAAAAATTGAACATTCCGTCTTGTGAGATTGTGAATAAGATTCCAAACTTTAAACAAGATTTCTTAACTTTTTATAACTCTAATAGTAGACTTTTCTATTTCTAGTAAAGATCTCTTTTATAAAGTCAAGTAATGATATTAGCATAGATAAATTTTCTCTTTTCTGTCTCCAGAAGATTGTATATATATATTAAATAAAGTAAAAGAGAAAATTGAACTCTGTGGGAAATCTATTATAATTATCATTTTGTAACATTAAATTTTATCTTGGGGGTCATTTGTCTTTTATTGTATCTTTATTTATATGTATTTAAAAAGAATGGGGAAGTATGGAGATGTTTATTAAATTTATAAATTAATTTACAGATTTTAGATACTTTAACAAAATCTCACACTGAGAAGACCATTTTTCCAAACAAAATTTTATACTGTTATATCAATAATGATAGCAGCTATTTTTAGTTTATTTAGAAACCCTTTTTCAATGAGCTATTAAAGATGAGATTGTTCATAATAGCTTCCTATTGGTTTAATATCAATTTATTCTCATAAATGATGTTTAATCATTTATAATTCTGATATGGCTATTATTTTAAAGACTTATAAAATGCTATTAAATATTGGGTGAAAGGAGGCGGGGATTTACTTTCATGGCAAATTTTAATAATAATTTAATTGTAGAATATTTTGCAATTATACTTTGATTTTAATTAATAAAATCCGCCAACAATCCCTGTCAACAATCCCAATACCATCGACAATCAACAATCTCAATCTGTTGTCAATGCAATCTCCTTTTACAATAAAGGTGAAATCCATCTTTATTTATGAACCAATATATTTATATAATACTAAAGATTATAAGTTGGCAACAGAAAATGAAACTATTGATACAAAGAAGTTTAAATAACTCCTTAAACAGATTAATATAGCATGTTCTGAATGGAGAATAATAAAGTCAATTATAATAGTATTTAAATTGCAATTATAATTTTCAAATTGCACCCAAGTTAAGTTCACCAATATCTACTTTGTTGGATTGAAATTAGAAGAACAATGCTAGAGATCTTTACATAATTTCCATCAAAAAATTTATTTATCATTCATCTTTTTTATTTCTGACTTCTAATCCACAAAAAAAATTATATAATTTTATTTTACAAATTTTTAACTTACAGCATTCTAATGTCATTATCATTATATAAAAAAAAAGTTTTCCATTCTGTATCAAATTCTTTAATATTTAACTTCTATACATTATCATACAAAAGCTAAATAGTTAGTTTGTAACAACTAAAAATAATGATTTAAAAATAATTATCATTTAAGGTGAGAATAATAATACAAACAATTATTATTATGGAAATTAAGTAAAATCATTATGTTCTGCTGTTACTTTGGACTTGACTGCCATTTAGTGCCTTGTTCTAATAACTACATAAATAAACCACATTTATCTGTTTGGATATAAACTTAAAAATAATTATTCAAACTATTTAACAATTTTTAAAACTAATATCAGTCAATCATTTATGCTTTACATGATCCAATGCAATAGTAGAATAATACATGTGAAAACTAGAGAAATATGGTAGTAATTCAATTCTATCATTCATACTGTGGGAACATTGTATGATCTTTTATTTATTTAAAATAAGCTCCTTTTTTAAACTTGAAATTATCTCACTTCTTCCTTTGCTTCATCTAAAAAAAAACAACCAATAACATACCTTCATTTTTTATTTCTTCACATCAATCTCATAGTCATACAATATCAAATCTTTTCATTTTTGAGTTGATAAATATTATTAGATACTGTTAAGATTGTATCTACTTGGTGGCTGTGATATAAATGCATTTTCTTAGATTGGTATGTTAGCTTTTTTAAAACTATTCTATGACATATTTGATATTATGATAGGAATAAAGTTATCTATCTTATTACTAGTTATTCTCACCCCTTAGCATTAAGTGCTTATATTAAATGAAGCATTACATGACATTCTCACATCTGCATTGACAACTGTTATTCGTGAGCTCTCATGAAAGCATGAAGGTCACAGTTATTTAACTTAGTATCACACTTAAGTAGCTATTTGAGCAAATCTACATTATTCAAAACTTAAAAGAGTTTTGACATTTCAAAGAGAAATAACTTGTTTGCTGAAATGCTACTAATGCATGATTCATTTTCTTAATGAATTAAATTAATTCATGTTATGTCCAAAAATAAAACAATTCTAATTTCATCATTTGTGCTTCAAACTAGAATTCACATCTAATCTAATTAAATATTTAGTCATTTGTTTTCTTTGCTATCAATGGTGGTATTCTTAAAAGTTTTTGGTGGCACAATCCAAAACATTAACATCTTTTTCTATCCTTCATCAATGTCTATCTTTTATACCCATAGAATTGTTTGAACGATTTGATATTCATATTAAAAAAAATTAAAATGTAAAATATTTAGAACAAATCTCGTAGCTGTGGATCCTAATACAATGAGGCAGAAACATAGCTTATATCTTCAGCATCAATTCTAAAATCAGTCTTTGTCCTGGCCATCATAAACATAATTCTCTTTATATTTACCAAAATGTCATCTCTATCTTTTAACTTCGCTAAAATAAATTTTCATGTTGGGTTACAAAATATTATTAATATTTCTTATAACAATATTAATCCATATTTATTTTTATCCAATCTAGCTTTTATCACAAGGTGAATACATAATTATTAGGCAATTCTGATTAAGCTCTTTACCAATGTAAAATCAGTCCTTTATTTCATAATATCTGTAACTTCTATTTCTGTATAGAGATTTCTTATAAGAACAATATTTTATCTGATACTAATTTTCAAATATTCATTAATAATGTAGATTTTCTAGTTCTTCCTGATCATTTCAATTATCCAAAAACTAGTAACAATGCATCTAGTTTCTCAGCTTTTCCTGAAAACCATTAGCATATTTGATAATTTTCTTTCAATTTAAATATGTAATCTTCTTATCTGTATATTAGTGTAAAAGATATTGTACAATACTTGAAGATTGACAAGACCACCTTCTTCAACTATTAAAAATGGTGACAATACTACTCTATATTACTGCAAAAAAGACAAAAAAAAAATTGTATATTTCTCTCAAGCAACCATAAATATCTGCTAATATAAACCACCTGTCTCATTTGATACAATAATAAAATGGCAGATCTGAAGTTCTATTTTCTGATGCTCAAATTTCCTATGAAGTCACAGATTATAAACCATTCAATCCTTTTTTTTTTTTAAAAAAAAAAAGAAAAAAAAATCTCTTATAAAAACTAATAAAAGTAAAATGAAATTAAGACCTAGCAATCTAAATGATTCTAATTTACAAGACAAAAAGCACTTAAACAGATATTATTAAGAATTATTTCTTACATCACATATCAGAATATAAACCCAAATCTTCTGAGATCAATGCAAAAAATAAAAACCAATTGTCTTTAGTCACTTTAATTCTTCGCTAATCTTTATTACGATCATACCTTAGATATTCCAACAAAGTCAAGCCAAAAAAAAAAAAACAAAGAACAAACACATTACTACTAATATTGCCTGAGAGTATGAACATAAAAAGCAATGCTGTAAAAACAGTAAAAGGAGAAACATTACAATTTTCTCCCTTATTCATGTATGGAAAAAAAAAAAAATGTTAA
The DNA here is from genome assembly GCA_028023455.1 of Epiperipatus broadwayi. NCBI lineage: Eukaryota > Metazoa > Onychophora > Udeonychophora > Euonychophora > Peripatidae > Epiperipatus > Epiperipatus broadwayi. The sequence continues at coordinate 568,852 of JAQFVV010012504.1, read as the reverse complement.
AAAAAGATGTAGGAATGAATTTTTCTATAAGACCATTCATTCTGCTTCTGTTATTCACTCAAGAATTTGATACTTATGAGGAGACATCTTCACTACTTACTACTTTATTTCACAATTATTTTAAAATAAATAAAAATTATAAATATAAAGATCCAGAAAACAAGTCACACTGCTTTTCATAAATAAATTAGCAAAATTCAAACAAATTCAATTCCTTAATAAATCATCTGATTTTGTAAAAAAAAAAACAACCCACATTAGTCAGTATTATGTAATCTGTTATTAAAACAGGCAAAACTCTCTACACGTATTAACATTCAGTACAAGCCAGAGTAATCAATGGATGCCAGAAGGCTTGTGCATAAAATCCCTATCTAGTGCCTACTCATACAATAGCCCAAGACTAGTTTCTGTGTTTGTGGCCTTCGTCAGTGAGGAGCCTTGGATCTGAGAACATTGCACCTAGATCTTAGAATCTAATGCAACCCTCCAGCAGCCACCTTTTATCTCAACTTCAAAACTGTGAGTCTTAAATTGAAAATACTATAATAATTTCCAATTCAAGCTCATTAGCTTATATAATCATATAGGTCTGAACTCAGTTCAATACCTATATATTTTTGTGACTTTGTTTCTTTAATAACCCTAGCCACCACTATTAAGCCAATAAATATCACATGATCACCATTTCTTATGCTTGCTTATAAGTTATTAAAACAAGCAAAACTCTCTATATGTACTGCCATTCAGTGCAAGCCAGAGTAATCAATTGATGCCAGAAGGCTTATGCACAAAATCCCATCTAGTACCTACTCATCCAATATCTGCAGACTAGTTTCTGGCTTGGGGCCTTCATCAGTGAGGAGCCTTGGATCTGAGAGCACTGCACCTAGATTTTAGGATCTAATGCAACCCTCCAGCAGCCACCTTTTATCTCTACTTAACTACAAAACTATGAGTCTTAAATTGAAAACATTATATTTTCAATTCAAGCTCATTAGCTTATATAGCCATATAGTCTGAACTCAGTTCAGTACCTATACATTTTTATGACTTTAATGCTCACAGATCCAAGGTTCCTCACTGATGGTCACAAGCCAGAAACTAGGCTGGGGATATTGGATGAGTAGGCACTAGATAGGGATTTTAAGCACAAGCCTTCTGGCATCCATTGATTACCCTGGCCTGCATTGAGTAGAAATACGTATAGAGAGTTTTGCCTGTTTTAATAACAGTTATAAGCAAGCATAAGAAATGGTGATCATGTGATGTTTATTGGCTTAAAACCAATCCTGCCTAATAGGATAGTGGTGGCTATGGTTATTAAATAACCAAGGTCACCAAAATGTATAGGTACTGAAGTGAGTTCAGACCTATATGACTATATAAGCTAATGAGCTTGAATTTAAAGTATTATAGTGTTTTCAATTTAAGACTCATAGTTTTGTAGTTGAGACAAAAAATATGGCTGCTGGAGGGTTGCATTAGATCTTAAGATCTAGGTGCAGTGCTCTCAGATTTAAGGCTCCTCACTGTTGAAGGCCACAAGCCAGAAACTAGTCTGGGGATATTGGATGAGTAGGCACTAATTGAGGATTTTATGCACAAGCCTTCTGGCATCCATTGATTACTCTGGCTTGCACTGAGTGGAAATACATATAGAGAGTATTGCCTGATCTAATAACAATTACAAGCAAGCATAAGAAATGGTGATCATGTGTATGTAATCTCCTATAATTATTATCTAATGAATTTGTAAAAGCTCAAAAATAAGATCATGGCATTTGCTACAAGTCAACTGTCCTTTATTAATTTTAAATCATTTTAACACTTAACTTAAAAAAAAAAAAATCATAATAATTGCTTCAGCAATCATGTAATGTTAAAGCACCCATTTGACTCAAGTGACAAGCAATTCATGAACTTTTAGCTATAGTTTGCAGCTCTATGTCATCAACTAACATGATGAGTCAATGAACATAGTGATAATTAACAGCTGTAGAAAATAAAAATACTAATCCTAAAGCTAAGATTGAAAATTAAAACCAATGTATTTTGTTCTAATCATTAAGAAATTAAACATATATACAAAATATAGTGAAAGGAGTGTGGTTTTTGTAGGAGAGCCAACTTCCATTTATAATGCAAAACGGTAGTCAAAGAGATACAATGTTGGTAACTTTTATTGTGAATTCATGAATGAGAAAAAATACAACAGAAAGTTACAAGTACACAAGATGACAAAGTATTTCACAAAAAGAAAAGTTCATTGCAGAAGTTTAATAATATCACAAAAAAAACAGTGTGACATATAAAGATATTACATTTATATTACAGATTTGTTTGTATAGTCTTGGGAAAACTCATCTTTAATTTTTATTCATCTTTCTACATTTTTTTTAATTTTCTAGTTTTAGAATGACTCATTTATGTCATATGGCTATTAATATTAAAATAAAAATTGAATAGATTAAAATATTTTTGTTCTCTTAAATTATATTTGATAAATAATGACTATTAAAAAAAAAGAATTTTAGTATATTTAATTTCCAATATATATACAAAATTTCCAAAGCGTATAACAATGACAAACTAAAACTTTTTGAGAAGTAAACTGCTGGAACTGAATCAGACACATTTAGCTCTTAAGTTTGCAGTTGAGTTAAGTGTTCAGAGCATAAAACAATCTTTTCAATTCCTATAGAAGATGGAAGCCAAACAGTTTTACTATAAATTACACACCTAAACACAAAAGCTGAAAATGCTTAATACTAAAATATTTTTTCCAAGGGAAAAAAAATGAAATTATATCCAACTAGATATAGTGATAAAAAAATTCATAAATTGCATAGTATATTTACATTTATTATATTTGTAATCGGTTAAAAGAGTAAATCTGAGAGAAAATAACATAAAAATACACACAGGAAATGCGAATCCCTCCTATCAATAACCATGAAATTTCGGTATCAAATCTAAAAATTGTAAATCAATATCTATTATTTTCAGTTCTAAATTCCTAATATTAACACATTGAAAAAGAATTCTTAAACTTAATCCTTCTTTTAAATACTGTACCTGAATTCTTTCTCTTGCAATGAATTAAAACTTTGAAAGAAAAAAAAAGAAAGAAAAAGAGCAATTAAAGAATTCCCACCAAGCATTCACATGCTAAGGAAATGCATGAATGCAACTCGAGCAGTACCAACTTTGTTCGAGCGTGATTCTTTTGTTGAAAAGTTGCAATCTTTGCCTTCAAGCTATGAGAAGTATTTTTTTTTTTTTAAAAAAAAGAGGCAAAAACAAGTTTTAATATGGTGGCATTTAAGCACGCACATACATATACAGATATTCCTCTTTATATAAATGTGCATACATGTATATAACGATTGAGCCAAAACTAATGAAAGGGGGGGGAGGTAGAATTAATTTGTTTTTTTATTATAAACTGTAATTTTAAATATTATTAAACATGCCTTTTATTCTTATATATTAAAAAGTTTATTTACAAGTAAAAGCATAAACTGACTTAGAACAACATTACAGGGTAAACATATATACTACAGATTAATGATAATGTGAGGCTAAAAGTTTACACTTATGCAGTATATACACTGTCATGGATGACAGTTCAGTTGGGTGACATGATAGATGAAACATAATAAATGATCAACAGATTAGTTAGTATTAACATGTGACAATCCATTAACATATATTTAGAAATATGTATATATATTTCAAAATAAATTGGTATTAAAACATTCTAGAAATATGAATTTAATATAGACAGAATCATTATTATTATTATACAATTCTTCAAATAATTATAATTAAATTGATACACCATTTGTGTGTGTGTGATCCGAATCCACTATCTGTATATAAATAATAAAAATTCCACAGTTCAAATACATTCAGAGTTTATAGAAACAATCATCGAACAAATTAGAACATACTGTAAACTAATATTGAAGTGATAACTTAGTTCAAATACATTCAGAGTTCATAGAAACAATCATCGAACAAATTAGAACATACTGTAAACTAATATTGAAGTGATAACTTACAAAAAAATTGAGATTTATATATTTAGATATAACAGTATTATTAATATACTGTTCCAAAATAAGTTAAAAGTAGTGTATAAAACAACCAGGTTATGAATTTACACTATTTTTGGAAACAGTTACTTCAATGTTCTAATCTAAAAAATCATTTAGTTTATGTGCTTCAGAACATGACACTTGAAGTTTTAAGTAAAACAGGTAAATGAAAAAAATCATATATATTCAATTATCACATTGCTACTAGAAAAAAGTTTCAAAATCATTTTGATATAAACATATAACGTTCTAGAAGCATAAATTACATCATGGTATGGTTTTCAAAACTAGAAAAAAATAAACCTTAATTTATAGCTCTTAAATAGATATAGTGAATAGGTGTGTTAATTTTTTTGTGGTTATGATTCCATTGTTACATCAGTAATTATAAAGGTTTCCCCATAGTTAGAAAAGATCTAGAAGCTATAAAATGGAAGGAAAACATGTTAGTTGTAATAGTTTTCAAAGTTATATGAAGTTATAAATTTATTTTATTTAACGCATGATTTTTTTATAATAATAACTACTAACAAAATGTCATAAAAGAATCTACAGAGATTCAACTAATTTACCAATTTTATTAAGTCCTTCAATTCTGCTACTGCAGCGATAGATTTGACAGTCACTATGTGTTTTATAATTTGTTTGCTCACAATTATAGACATCAGTAGTTAAAAAATTTCATTTATGAAGCAATAGCACACTGATAATGGCTTGTGCTGAATCTGTTGATAAGATTCCAGTTGCCACTAAAAAATTTGTTTAGAATGTCATAAAAATTCCATTTTTTATGCCATAATTCTTCTATTGTAAATTCTTGATTGAATATCAAAAAATTATGGGATGTTAAAAAAGAAGAAATTTTTATGATGTTCCATTCCAAACAAATTTCATTTTTAAGATCCAAGAATGAAGTAAAATGGATTTGATCTTTCTAGATACAAATGGAGTCTCATTAACAGATTATGACAATCTATGAAAACTGTGCTCATCTCTTTCATATGTGAAATTTATCAATCACTGATTTGTGTAAATATGGACAATTAATTACCAATAATAAAGTTTAGGATTACAATCATTTAAAATATTTAATATTAAACATAAAAACGGATGAATAAAATAAAATGTGCTGAAGTGATGTGGAGAAGAGAGGTTAGAGATTGGAGATGGATTGAACTTGGAGAAACCTCATCCTGCAGTGGATCGATAATGGTTGAAGTGATGAAACATCAATTTTGGCATCATATATAAGCACAAGATCTTTAATGTGATAATTTCATAACTGGCTAAAAACATTATGCTTGCACCCCAAAGGAATAATTAAACTCCAATCATTTTTAAATACTAAACTTCAGAATACATATAATTCAAAATATGAAGTAATTATGAATACACTCTTATGCTTCCTCTTATGTTGTTAAATATTTAAACCTTATGGCTAATTACTTTACTTCTAATATAAACTTCCAAAATAAGTTAATAAAAACATGTAAAAACATTCCAAGAATATACATTTTATTACCATTCTTTCTTAATTTATTTCCTTAGCTTCTAATGATGAAGAATATATGTAATTCAGTAATTCAATATTAACAACTAGTTCTTGGTTAAATTGTCTGTAAGCATATTCGATGCAATCACAAAAGAACTGATTCTTCATTATATTTATCACTCAATAACGTAGCAATATCATCAATGGATATATCCCCAGATTTATTTGATAACTCTTATAACTTATGCAGATTTTAGTGAAACATTTATATATAGCACTCAATTTTTACCATGTTAAATCTTTTGCAATTTTGCTTTTGAGTTATATTAAATTTATAACTTCATCTATGATTTCTAGTCCTAAGTCTTCCTGATTGCAGATGCTCTCAAAAACTGCTTTGACCACTGATTCGTGTGCTGGATTTTGTCAAATTAGATGTGGGCTAATAATTGAGATCATGAGATTTTTAGGCAATCAGGCATGATCTAATTTGTTAAACCTATCACGTCATATATATCTGTAAAAAAAATTTCAGGGATTTTAGCAAGTTCTGAAATATTTAAAATAATTAGTCAGTAATTCTTTGATGGATAAAATGCATAGAAATTTATCAGAATTATAGAATATGCAGATTCTCAGCACTTTTGCTAGGATTTAGCTAAAGCCATGGCTAGTTCTAGTATTTTAGTAGAAACTTTCAGATTCAATAAACATCTGCGAGTTGGAAAGCATGGTAGAAGACAAATTTCTCATCTATCTTCTGTTACTGAGCTTGGCTCTATTGATATAATAAATTTGTTATCTATCGGGATTTAAATTTCCTTCTCAATTTAGTATTTCTAGCAGATAAATATATCCTAAAAAATCCTTTTACCATTGATAATAAAACAAAATCAACAGTATCGATCATTTTGATTTTTTCTAAGATGTCAAAAAATTCTAAGTATGGAAAAAAAACAAAAAAAAAAACAGAATCTCTTCTATATCTATATTCATTGAAAGAACAAGAGAAAAATGATGAATTTAGCATTTTGTTAAAACAAAAAACTTATTCAATAATTTTTAAATTTGAAAAAAAGGATTGGAATTAGTTTACTTTTCTAATGTCATCATTTTGAGCAGATATAAACTTATTTTTTTCTTTAACATGATTTAACTATAGCCACATTAAAATGATTATACTACTAGTTCTATACAGGATTAATATATAATTATATTCCATGTGACTTACTGCACTAAACAATAAAATCATTCAATTATTTTATAATGTGTAATTATTATCATACCTTTATCTTTTTATAAACCTTTATTTTTGAAGCAAACTTCTTGAATAGTTCACACATTTTTATATATGTTTTGCTATTGATTATGTTACTATTGTTTTTCTTTTTTATTAATGATGATTCTGCCAACATCATATTTTTTTAACTGGGCATCATTATCTGTTTATATTTTAGTAGATTTCAGAATAATTGTTATTAATCAAAAGCAAATCAGAGATAATATTTTATCCAGAAATATTGTTCTTTCTTTATCATAGCATAAATCAATTTGGACAAGTACTGGATTTTTTTTTTTTTTTTTTTTGGTAAATTAAATTTACAACATCAAAGAATGACTTTTTACTCAGAGAAATTCTACAACTAATGGAATTTGGCACACTTTTAAATATTATTCTCTTACATTAAAAACCTAACTTTTTAGACAAAGATAAAGGTAACAACAGGCTCAGATTCCACAGGATTGACACCTTTCCCACTATCTGATAATGGAATCTTATTGCAATCATTTTTTTATTTTTGCAGCCAGGGAAGCAATATCTATCAGATCAACCTAGACTAACCAGCCATTTTAACATTCCAGCTAAGAAAAGATAGACATTAAATTCATGATCCTTATGGAATGCTAGCTAAGTTGGTTATAGTCTTTCTATCTGAAAGAAAAATCTTATGCTGATTTGTATCCTGAAAAAAATTTCAAGATGTACCCACCTGGATTTAAATTCTGGATTATATGACATAAAATTTTGATACTCATAGGGTGGCAAATTAATACTGGTGGGAGGAAAAGATAAACAACATCCTCTTATTTTTATATCACTCTATATATAACATTAGATATTATAGGACAAAACAATATGAATTCAGTACCGAAGATAAATTATCAAATGGAAGCTCAGTCTATTTAGTAATTAAATAGTCATTCAAATTGACAATAAAATTGGATAACTTTTGATATATTGACAATAATATTGGATAACTTTTGATATGTTATTATTTACTAAATTTCCTAATGTTGAAGTGTTAGAAACTGCATTTGTATTGAAACGGAAACCTTCCAATCTCTTTCCGTTTCACCACCAACCTAATGACCTACTCGTTTGAACTAGTTTCGAACCTATCCTAAATGTAAAAATGTTATATATAAGTCGAGCGGTAAAACTTTGCTATCATGGCCGCTTGAATGGCATCATCCATTTACATACGAAAATACACTATAATTAGACAGGTTAGATAAAATTATAGCGTAGAAATCCTCATAATTATTCATAAAATGTTTTATTAATTTTCAGTCAATTCTTAATTATATTCACTATTATATTCGTATGTGGATGGATAATTTAAACTTTGGAATGAGGGTATAATGATTCGTATATATATATATTTAAGTTTAAATAAAAAGATACAATGTAAAATGTTTTCTTTAAAATATATTTAACGGTTTTTTGATTTAATGTTTTATAGATATAGCTGAAACTAAGTATTTTCTTTAAATTTGCTTTTTTTAAAACAAATAATATTGGAAAGGAAAATATGTTAAAAGTTATTTATTTCAATAAAATAAAAATCATCCGTTTATAATTAAAAATGAGAATTTTGTGTAAACAAAATATCAATTAGTGACCGCACCCGGGGTAAAAGTAAAATCTAGTTTACTGATTGATTTTGTTTGCAACAAAAGACTTTATCATTAAATCAGAATACCGTTACTTCTGCTAAGCTTTAACATTTTATAACACCTAAAAAGGAATTTTAATTAATGAAAACTGAATCAAAATTAGATAATTTATATATTTTAATAATTTTTAAGTAAATTAAATATAACACCTTGGAGACATTATCTGTTGTAGAAATTAGATTATATGATTGGAAAAATATAAATAGACCATATTTTAAGCGGGAAGATATACTCCATCTTGCTTTTGAAGAGCTATTACTATCCAAGCTGAAAATTGTTTAATTTTACCATGTCTTGCTAGTCAGGCAAAAATTTTGCTGCTGTTCCCATGATGGAACGTCGAAGTTCAATCCATCCAATGCCGAAGCAACAACCAACAAGCTTATACCAAATAAAAGATGCCGTAAGCTGCTAAAAAAGGGACTTGCCTTCGTTCCAATTTCCGTCCAGCTACAGAAACACCATTTTAAATCGTCTCCCAACTAAATTGAAGATGCCATAAGCTGTCAAAGAACTCGCCTTCATGCCAGCTCGAGTATCTCCAGTCCAACAATAGAACTGTCTTAATATTATTAAAATCGCAGAGCTGTGTAAAATTCAAAATGATGATTATTTCTTCAAAATCAGGTTAGCTAACCCTATTAATGTAAACTCTCTTTAATGTAAACTCTGTCTTAATTTTCTAATATTTGAATACTATAAATGACCTACTTATGCTAAATTTCTTTATTGATTTAATGTTTTGCTATATAACTTGATCACTGCAGTATATTTACTTTTCTTTTGATTATTTTAATAATTATTAATTATGCCTACATTTCGAAACGACGTGCATTTAATTACAAAATGTTTCCTTTTTAAGATATAATTTAAAATCTTCGAATTATTAGTTATTATAGTGTCATTTTGCACGCTGTCTCGAACCCTATTTCTAAATAATGGCAACCCTTTGTGCTCATTATTATTTTGTCATTTAGTAAATAATTAATGTGAATATAAAATGTGGCTTATAAATCCAAATTTGCAACCTTTAATTTATGTTACTAAAAATTAAATTAGCCTGGAGTGTAATCATAAGTATTTTTTTTTTTAGTAAAGTATTCGTAAGTCCCTTAAATATACTTTCCCCCTTTTAAAAGTTTAGTAGTTATAGATAACTAAAGAGATTGAACGGGATAAAGTTTATATATATTCCCGTCAGTAGCATATCGTATTTCTCATGCTACAGAAGAGTTGGCTCTTTTGATCTGATAAACTAGTGTTTCCTTAATGTATAATATTTAATTTATAATATACTTCGGCTTGGTGGATGTGAAATTTATTAATATTTTATCGCTATGCTGTTTTTTTATATATATATAAGATGGAGCCACGGTAAGTCCAGCTCATCTTCCTCTTTTATGGGTAGTGCAGTAGCTAAGACTGAGCTAAGGGCCAGATTAGCACGTAAGTCCCCCGCCTCTTATGAACCAAATAAAGGTTCCCTTTTACAGCATGACAACCGGTTATTGGGTAAATCGGTGTTGGTCACAAAAACCCTAAAAACTATTCTTCCATCGCAGAGCAACTTTAATATTATATTTTACTTGTGCCTACCGTGTTAGTAAAAGCTCTATAGCCAACTCTGCCTCCCTAATATCCAGTCTTCGGCATTGATCCGAAGCATTCTTGAAAACCTGTTCGATTTAAAGCTATCTGGGATGCTTGATATGCCCATATTTAATATAAAAATTTGTTATAATCACATTATTACGGTTCACTCCAGACTTGGTTTGATTTCATGTATAATAGCCATTCGAACTGATGATAAAAGGGCATAACTAATAAGTGGAATGTAGTGATTGGTTATATAGCATGATATTTGGCTCTATTAAATAAAAGCAATAAACCTATTCGCCAAAGTATCAATTATTGTTTAAATGGCTGAGAGTAATATTACTTAATAAATAAAATGCCTGCGTGCATTTGCCAATGTTAAATAATGTTATATCAAAATACATCTGAAATTGTCAATAAATATATTATATAATTCATCATATATCAGTTTCTGTCTCATTATTGAATCAATCCCATTCACTAATTGCCCATGGCTATTCATTAGTAAAGCCCCTACTAACTAAATATATTAGATTTTATCTTTGGAATGTCTCTAGTATTTAAGTTGTTTATATATATGTTTAAGTCCATGAATCTTATTGTTTTCTCCGATTTGCTAGCAGGCCGGATTAAGAATTAATTCTTGCGTGCCATCATTGTTATGTTATCCATTAGGTGTTAGATATGGTGCTTGGAGAGTGGGTTCGAATCCAGGCTGGTCCCTGACCTAAATCTCAGGCTTGACTGGGTTTCAAGTACATTTTGTGAATTCCAGCTCGTGTTAGATGGATAAACATGTTTTGACCGGCACAGTATTTATAGGTTAGACTATTTCCATCATCTACTATTAAGTCCTGAATGACTAGAAAAATTTAACTTAATTTAAATATTCAAAATACATTCAACTGTCAGTAGCAGCACACAGGTTACTATATGCATAATGTTTCAAGAGGTATAATTCTCTTCTTCAGATATCGCTGGCCTGACCAGTGATAGTACTAGCATGGGAATCAAACCCAGACCCTTATATTCATGAATATTGAATTTTAAGATAACACTCTAACTAACTGACCATCCTGCCAAAGGCAACAGTCAGAAAAAATTTCATATGCACCTGGGTCTCTTTTTAAGCGGGGGATACGTTCCACAGAAAACCGGCATAAAAAAATCACACAAAAATAGACTTAACTTACTTTTAAAATTTTGGGATACATTCTGTAATTTTCAAAATTCGCATAAAACCAAAGTAATAAGGTAAAATTACTTTAAAATTTGCATAAAAAAAAAAATAAGGAAATGAAGTTTGACTAATAAAAAATTTCAAATATTTGAAAAAAATTATACAAGTTAAAAGTGTTTTTACTTTGTTTTTTAACTATTTAATTGTATTCAAAACAATATATTTTTATGTGTAATTTATTTTACATTTTTTTCATACATACTTTAATCATTATCACTATTTGACAATATGCTGGTTTATTTGTGAACTCGTGAGAAATCAGATTCATCACACGTGAAACACAAACAGCAGAATTAGTGTCAACTTCAATCTCGTGCAGTGTTAATGGTTTTCTGGTGACTATGTAAACAGTAATTAAACTTTGAGATGATAATTTTACTAATTGTTTATGAAGCTCATGATATCCAGACATACAACTATTTAGCTTTCGTTGGAATTTAAGAACTCGTTCATAATTCATGTCGTTAACACGAAAATGATTTTCCAATTGATTAGAAAGTCAAAGACTTTCTTGAATCATTTGTGCTGTGAAACGAACAGGTTCCACTTCTGTTTCATCATCTTTTTCTAAATCTTCTATAGTATCTAAATTTATTGCCAAACCTTTTTTCAACAGGCATTTAAAATATGTAAAATTTAATGCATGTGTATAAAATGGGGAAATCCCGATTTTAAGTGAAATATGAGCTTCTTTATCACAAAAAAAAAAAATGCATAAAAAGATATTAAGAAGAAACATGAATTGCGTAACTTCAAAATTGCATTAAAAAATCCACATAAAAAGAGACACTTATCTATGAGGCTCTTCCTGATTTCTTCACTTTTTGCTAAGAGCAAAATTGATTAGGGGCTTCCATACACTATGCATAGTCACACTAGGTTGACTTATGGGGTTGTCCATAATTGTCAAATGAGCAGCTTCTTTAAATTTTCTTCTTTGTACCTTTTCTTCTATAACAAATATTTTTGTATTTTCACAATTAAACATATGTTCGTTGGTACATACATGATCTGTAACCTTAGACATATATTCTCTCTTCTAATCATTAGTTTGTGTTCTTGCAATCAATTTTCAATAGAGTGACTGGTCTCACTAATATATGTTTTTCCACATTCATATTTTATTTCATAGATGCAGTTTTTGCTTTTCAGTGTTTTGAGTAGGTTTTGTAGGTGTTAGAATTTCTCATAGTGTGATATGGCTCTGGAAAGCTGATCTGATCTTATACTGATTACAGATTTAACTTAATTAATCTATTATTTTTATTATGTATGAACATACTACCATTCCAATAACTGTTTTTTTGTTTTGTTGGTTTTTTTTATTGTCTGTGTAAGGTTTTCTTAATATCAGCTGATGGATAGCCATTTTTCATAAGAGTTTGTTCTCTATAAATCTTTTTTCAAAATCGCTGATTTTTGAACAAAATTCTATAGTTTTGATTTTGCCATGAGAGAATCTTATCACAAGAACACTTAAGAATGCCAATTTTTGTTATTATTCTAATTCATGGTGAATTTAATTGAAGGAGATGTTATTGACGTGGTTCCAGAAAGTTTGTAGTAGAATTCCACCATGTGGCCATACAACAAATGTATCATCAACATAGTGAAGCCAAAGTTTAAGTGGACACGAAATAGTCTTTATGGCTGTGGTTTCAAGTTCTTCCATGTAAATATTGCTAATAATCAGGGGTGGCTGTGGTAAACCCATAATCATTCCTTGGTTTTGTTGGAAGAATTCTGTGTTGAAATAAAAATTGCATTCCTAAATGTTCATGTGACAAGACTCCCTCATGGTAGAATCAAAACTACAATTTGCAGAAACCCCACACATACAGGAAAATACTTCTACATCCAATCACACCAGAAATACAAAACATGGAGATATATTATCATTATGGTCAGAGCAAAAGAAATTTGTTCAGAAACAAGTGATTTGGGAAAAAAGGAAAAGTTTTCAAAGTTATAAAAAATGGTTATCCATCAGTAATTATTAAGAAAACCTTACATAAACAAAAAGTACCATAAAAAAAAAAAATATTGGTATGATAATGTATCCACATATACCAAAAATAGCAAACAAATTAAGAAAAATCTGCACATAGTATGATATCGCCAACAGTTTTCCAGAGTTATACTACACTATGAGGAATTCTGACATCTACAAAGCTTAAACTAGAAATGCTGAAAAGCAAAAACTGCATTTATGAAATACCATGAAAATGTGGAAGAACATATACTGATGAGCTCAGTCATCCATTGAAAAGTGATTGCAAAAAGAAAACAGACCATGTATGTACCAATAAATATGTTCAATTGGGACAATACAAAAACATATGTTATAGAATAAAAATACAAAGAAGAAAATCTAAAGAAGCTGCTAAACATAACAATAGTATACAACCTCGTAAGTCAACTTAATGTAACTATACATAATGCATGAAACCACCAATCAAATTTGCTCTTCAAAAAAAGTGGAGGAATTAGGAGGGACCTTATATATAATTATATGAAATTTCTACTGACTGTTGCCTTTGGCATGATGGCTCATTTGGTTAGAGCATTGCCTTAAAATTTAATATTCAAGAATCTAAGGGTCCGGGTTCTAATACCATGCTAGTACTGTCACTGGTCAGGACAGCAATACTTGAAGAGAAGAATACCTCTCAAAACATTGTGCATATACTAACCTGTGTGCTACTAACAGTTAAATGTATTTGGAATATATAAGTAAAAAATTTTCTAAAGACATTCAATACTTATATTAGATGGTGGAAATAGTCCAATCTATAAATATAACTAAAACATCATCACAAACTTTCAGGAAAACAGTAAATATTTGGTATGGACCCAATACTACATCACACTTTAAACATTATGAAAAACTGTCTAAAGCTGGCCAAAGTAGAAAATCATTTAACTTTCTTATTTAAATCTGAAGGGGTATTTCCTAAGAATTTGCAACTAAAACATCCAATTCACTACCAGAAAGCTGAGAAAATTACTCAGACAGCAAGTGAAGCTCTGTTAAGAGAAAAAAATAAATGCTCAAAGGTTTTCCAAGTTATTAAACTTTGCATTCCATTAATAATGTAGAATGTTTTCTAAAAAATAAACTTACTGATGAAGACTTCCCAAGAGTTTCTCAAGCAGTAAGAAAATCATATTCTACTTACATTGAAAAATAAAAGAATGCCAAAGAAAGAAAACTTTGAAACCTACATGGGCATATCGCAAATCATAATGTGCCAAGCTATATACCAGCTTCATCTGTTAAAAAATCTCAGTTCCAAACATCTAATAGATACTGAAATTTCTGTCCTTGAAAAAGAATTAAACTTTGCCATAACACCATCTAATAGTATTTTTTTACTAGATATAATGGCAGCCACTAAGGAAGTCACTCAAAAACTGTCTTTAGAAGAAGCAGCAGAATTGCACTAGAGAATAAAAAGAACACTTGACAAGCAACACAAATTGAAGTCAAACATATTTTATGATGACAGAAAAGCAATTAAACCTCTCAAAATAGATAAATTTATAATTATTTTTACTACTGGAAAAAGCAATGCAACAGTTGTAATGGATATAGCTGATTATGACAACAAAATACAAGCAGAGGCAAAAAATCTGATACCAAGTACAGAAACAAAGTTAAAAGCATTACTCAGAGAGCATAGCAGATACTTCAGTGATTCAGAAAAAAGTAAACTTAACATCATATTTCAGCAAAATTTCTCATCTTTATGGTTTTCCTAAAATTCATAAGGATCACGCTCCATTAAGACCTATTGTTAATTCTAGAAATTCACCTTGACAAAATCTGTCAAGATTTCTTCTCAAAGATCTTAGTCCTTTGTCAGGAATTCTAGACACTTTGTAGAATTAATTAAGAACATGAAAATTGAAAGAAGTTACTTACTGGTAAGCTTTGATATGGAAAGTTTATTCACAAATGTACCATGTGAAAAGCATGCTCTATTGTAATAAAAAGATTAAATGGTGATAATAGTTTACAAATCAGAATAATTTTTCCTATTGGTAGTTTAATGAAACTAATAACATTCTGCATAAAAAACAACTTACTTTCAATGTAACATAGAATTCTTCCAACAAAATCAAAGGAATAGCTATTGGGTCATCACTGACATCCCTGATTAGCAATATTTACATGGTAGAGCTTGAAACCACAGCCATAAAGACTACTCCATATCCATCTAAAGTTTGGCTTTCCTATTCCCTCATTGCAAAATCAAAACTACAATTTACAGAAAACCCATACATTTAGGAAAATACTTAGCCTATATATCTAATCACACTAGAAACAGAATAGAGCAAGTTTGTTCAGAAACCAGTAATTTGAAAGAAGAAAAGACATATGTAAACAAACTTTTATGAAAAATAGTTATCCGCTATTATTAAGAAAATCTTAAATAGACAACAAAAAGAACCACCAAAAGAAAAAAGAACAATTATTGGTAAGGTAGTGTATCTTTAAATATTAAAAATAGCAGACAAATTAAGGAAAATCTGCAATCCATATAACATCAGAACAGCTTTCCAGAGCCATACCCCACTATGAGGAATTCTAAAATCTACAAAGCCTATACTTGAAATGCTGAAAAGCAAAAACTGCATCTATGAAACCCAATGTGAATGTGGAAGAACATATATTGGTGAGATCAGTGACTCCATTGAAAAGTGATTGAAAGAACACAAACTAATGATTAGAAGAGAGAAAGCAGATGTATCTAAGGTAGCAGAGCATTTATGGACCAATTAGGAAAATACAAAAAATATTGGATAGAAAAAGTACAAAGAAGAAAATTTAAGGAAGCTGTTCACATGACAATGGTAGAAAACCATAAGTTCATCTAGGGTGACTATACATAATGTATGGAAATCACTAATCAACTTTGCTCTTAGGAAAAAGTGAAGAAATCAGGAGGAACGTCATAGATAAGTATATGAAAATTTCTACTGACTGTTACCTTTGGCAGGATAGCTATTGGTTACAGCATTACCTTGAAATTCAATATTCAAGAATCCAGGTTAGATTCCTAAGTTAGTACTGTCATTGGTTAGACAAGCAACACTTGAAGAAGAGAAATTAATATCTCTCGATACATGCATATATTAACCTGTGTACTGTTACTAATAATTGAATGTATTTGGAATATTTAAATAAATTTTTCTAAAGACATTCAATACTTATGTTAGATAGTGGAAATAGTTCAATATATGTACAACTAAACTTTTCAGAAAATAATTAGAAATTACAATCTCTATGACAATTTTTTTTAGCATAACACTATCTTTCTACAACATTTTTATATTTAATGACAAACATTTGAGATAGGCTTTAGAACTCCAATACATTTATCAATTTCTAGTTTTTTTGTGTCAATATTTTCATGGAGAATCTAGATATACAGAAATTAAATTTGGCATTTATAAAGATTAAATTAGCACAACTAAATGTGCATGTAGTTAGTGGAGTAAATCATTTTTCAGTCTAACTATGAATAAATAAACTCTGTTGACAATAGATCCATCTATTCTTAGAATTTTTGATGTTTATAAGCTTATCCTTGTCAACAGTGATTGGAAATTCAGAGTAAACTCAATATGAAAACATAACATTAATAATTATTAAACTAATAGTCAATTTTTCAAGAATTGAGATTGAATCTTACTTTAAATAATTTTATTTTAATAATCATACTGAAACTAATAACTGTAAATATTAAATTAACATAGCTCAATGTATATGTAATTACTGTAGTGAACCAATCCCCACCACCCGGCTATGTTTTAATAATTGTTGATGAAGAATCAATAATAGAGTAGATCCATCTATTCTTAGATCTATTCTTTAAACTTTTTGTGTTTAAAAGCTTACTCTTGTTAACACTTTTATATATTTATACACTTTTGTCATATGGAAATAAAAAACTGAAGTTTGCATCTGCAGGATTCATATATATAGCTTGATGGGGCTCCCCCCCCCAAAAAAAAAAGCATGTGCTTTGACAGTACCATTTATAAAAAAGAAAAGAACACACTGTACACTTTGATATTTAAAAGCTTTCTCTCATCATTATATTCAAATATTTTGTAGCAAAATCATTTTGTTACAAGAGGTATTGTACTGTCTACTAGAGAAAAAAATATTCATGATGTTTTGACATCAAAAGAATAACTTTGATATTGAAACTATAACAAAGTTGTCAACTGTGTTTGTAATACTGTACTATCAAAAAAAAAACAAATTAAAGCATTGGTTTAAAACACTATAACATTAAAAAAGTTTCACCAACAAACAAAAAATTAATAATTTTACAGCAGAACTCAAAGATTATTGCATTTAAGAAATCCTTTATGATATTTACAGTTTCTCATATAGGCAGAACCAAGATATTACTTGAATGTTAATCAATATTCATATCACAATTCATGCTATATGCATTCAAGTCTAATCCAGATGTGACACACAAAAAACCATTGTAGGGACCAATGTGGAATCAAAATTACCAATAGAAAAACTTAATTATTATCTATTGAGTAAGAGTGCATCAAACATTCAGAGAAGGGACTAAAATAATTACTTCATGGTGTCTATATCAACTATCAATCACCTGATTGTGAAAGAATAGGGTGAAATTGTGCTTAGGACATCAGATAAATTTTAATTTCTTTCCTTAACATTTTAATGTAATCATACTTGAAAATAGTGACTAAGATCCTTCACTAACAAATTTAAACTACATAAAATAAACAATCAAAAAAGTGACATTTCAGAGAAAAATTCTTTGTACACTTTTAGAATCTTTTATTTCACCAGTCAACTGTAGATAGCAAGTGACTACTTCATTCTCTTCTCACAAGATTTTCTATCAACAATTTTGAACTATCCTACATAAAATAATTAAAATAAGTGTCACTTCAGGGAGCAGTGAAGTCATATTCAGATAAACTAAGGTTACCATTTTTTTTTTCAAATTTAAAACCATGGCATTTGAAATAGCTCTGACAGTATGAGTATAGTCACTGTCATAAGAATATAAGTTGAAAAAATATTGCAGAATATGCTTATCTTTTTTTGTCTTTATGTGAAGGAACACAACAAAAGAATCAAATGTAGAATAAGAACAAAATGGTTTTAACAAAAAATATACAAAAGTACTTATAATTTCCTAAACTGTACTGGTTACATTTCACAAGTAACTAGGACTAATGGCCAGAAAATCAGTATTGTACTTGTATATATGGTCCCCTTAATAAAGATACTTTCTAAACCTGAATTTAATTAATGCTAGAAAAATCTACTTCACTATATTACTGGTTCCTTGAAGCATATTAAATATATTTTTGTTTTTAAAATATTTGGTCTGTAGAGTGTAAACATATATATATATGTCCTCTGTGCTAATTGCTATGTTATATAATGTTCTTTCTGTATTAGTAAACTAATTCATTTGTTAACGGTTACGCTCTAAAGTGAACTTTCATTGTATTACATTTTCCTATTGTTATATATACAATTTTTATTGTATGTAATAAATAAACTTGGTTTTTTAAAATTAAAAAATAATAGTAATTAAAGAATGTAACAATAAATAATCATTTTAAATGGTATAAACAATTATAATTTAAGAACAGAGTGTCAGGTCACTTACTTAACCTTAATGTAAATATCAAATATAAAAACATACATAAATAAGTCAAATCAGTATAAACTGTTTATATACAATGATTAGATATATATATACACTTTAAAAAAAACTACAACAAATGAGTTGGTGTAATATAAAGAAATGATATGCTAGATTAGGTAATGATTTTTTTTTTTTTAAATTAATAATTGACAAGATAAAATGAACATGTATAAATAATTTAATTAGAATAATGCGTGGAGAAATAAATATAAGGTGAGATAGAACAAGTGTGTTAATTTCATTAGTTACACATTACATTATAAATAATGTATTCTTCTTCTCTTTTTATAATTAAATTGAATCTTAAAGTTAAGGCATGTAACATATAAACTGTTGTAAAAAAAAATGAACAGATTAAAAGTGAAATCCCATTACAACATAAAAAGGAATTATGTGATGAAGTTATATCATGATAAATCAATAAAGGATAAATGGTAAACTATATAAAATCCTCAATCTCTAATGTTTTATTTCTGTCCATTTAACGTAGCATATAAGACAACGATGAAATTTCTTTCAAAATGAAGTTGGTCTCCATGCAGAGAAAACTAAAAGGCCAATAATAAAACTAATTTTAAAGTGGCACAATAAGTCAAAGACCAGATATATCCATTATGATATGACTGTCAGAAGAGGATATAAGATTAAGACAATAAATAAATGAATTTCACTTGGAAGAATGTTTATTTTAAAACAAGAAAACTTTACAAAATAATAGCAAAGGTGATTGAATACTATCATTTTAAATACATTTACACAATATAATAATTAGATTCATAGTTTGTAATTCATAGATTAGCAAAGTGCATTATATGTAGTCAATATGAAAGTGTTAAAAACTTGAATCCTTCAATACAGTTATGACAACAACTGGTATGCATAATAATCAGCAAAAATAGACATTTAGCTGGAAGCCATGAAATTCCTTTTTCCATTAAGATATTATTTGAACAATTGCATGAAATAGTTATAAAAATAATTATAGAATTCTTGCCTTAAAACTATTAATTGCTAAAGTGACTATAAAACCTGCAGTCAGAATTCAGTCAAGATATTGTTGAAAAATACTTGAATTGTGGAGAAAAAAAAAAACCACTGCAAATTGTCTTGAGACCATCTTTATAAATGAATGCTATTTTATTAATGCTTAATGTAAATTAGAAAGTTGAAAATAGAAAACTATTGGCTGAATATTTGTGAATCCAGTATTCCTTTAAATCATTTTAGGATAGTTAAAGTAATGAAGATTAAAAATATTTAAATATTACTGCACTTAATATAAGTTCCAAGAAAATCAGCAGTAATTTCATGGCATAAATTACTATAACTCAATCATTTTTAGTTTTGATATATGAAAGAAAATTAAAAGCAATAAATCTTGAAAAAATAATGTTAAAGTTAGCCAAGTTTCTTTTTGAATAAATAAAATAAAAAGTAAACTGCTTTTGCTTTTCTCTTGTATAATATTTTTTTATGATTTATTTACTTCATTTTATACCATCCTGAATAGTTTAGTACAATGACAGAGTGTCAAATCTAGAGGTTAAATACTCAGATCCAATCTCAGATCTGAACTCCCGAGCAACAAGTCCATTTGATTTTATATATGTAATTTTGTATCAAACTTGAACTATAATTATATTAGAAATGAAATCCATGCATAATTAATGCTATACATTATTTATGTTGCAATATACAATACATATTGTGAAAAAGTTGGAAGTTCAACATAAAAATAAATAAAAATATAATATAAAAGAGGAAATTGTAAATATTTTATGGTGCAGTATAACACTTCTCTCTCCCAGTTAAGCTAAGTTAACAGATCAAATGTTTTTTTGTTGCTTGATCAGACATCTTTTGCTAAGAGATTCATTTAGGATCATAAAACAATCTAAATACGTAAGGATATAAAACACCCTAATCTCAATAATTATGAAAATGAATACTAATAATATGATATATATAGTGAAACAGTAAGGTCTGTTTTGTAGATCTTCGTTTCACCTTTTCTCACCTTTTTCCTACCCTCATACCTTACTTTAAACCCCAATGTATCGTAGTGTGTCTGCAATGCGCTTATATAATGAAAATCCCGCCCAATTTTAAACCATGAGTACAATGCTTGTGTTATATATAATTGTATAACTCATGCCCAAATAAATAAAATGTTATGGATTATATGTATGTTCACATAATTTAGATTTAATTAAAAGTAGGTTATATAGGTCGTAATTGCGCACACACTGTGATATGTATTTTAAAATTTATGTTAAAATAATAAATTATTTAAAATTATTTTGTTTGAATCTGTTTACAAAAATAGATTACAGTCGTAATATTTGTTTTGATTTAAAATAAAATTCATGTTCGTTTGGTAAATAGATTCAAATATTGAAAATTAAAAGGTAAAATAATTTTCTTTGAGATTTAATAAAAGTCGCGCCATATATTTTCTGTTAAAATAAATGAGAGCTGGTAGGAACAATAGTTTTAATTATTTAATGTTACAGAAGCTTATCTAAAAATACAGCAGATGTCCACTTAAGGTTTTTCTTTCAATTAGTAAAAGTTGTTTTAATTAAATCAAATTTGTAATTCGAATGTCGACAAGGAAATTAACAATAGAAATTAATTAAAATTTTGTTGAATTCCTTTGGACATTCGGATAGGATTGATTACAGCTGATAAGTAAGCAAAGTTTGGAATATTTTTGTAATGCTCCAGGGCAGTTGTATTGTACAATTTCACTATAAATAGGAGGGTTTTCTTTTGTTCTTCATTTTAGCAATATTCCAGCAAATATTCTAGTGATTCTAATATCAGTCTAGTAATATTGTAATATAAGTCTACTAATATTCCAGCAAATATTCTAAGATTATTCTAATATCTTTCTAGTAATATTTCTAGCAATTATTCTAGCAAGATTATTAGCATTATTTCTTCGAGCAAGATTTCTAATATATATTGTCCTAAGATTTTCTAGCTACGTGCCTGCAAACGTAAGTTTGAAGCCGAGTTTTCATCTTCAAATCAATTTACCGTGTTTACAGTCTCACCTATGAATCACCCAACCTTTAAAATTGCTAACTTTAAAATGATGGAGTAGAGCTGGCAAAAAGGCTATTTTCCCCTCGGGAATGCTCTATACCATCGAAGCTGTCACATAAGGAACCCTGAAACTGCTGCTGCTGCCGAAATATGAACAATACCAGATTTTGCTGCTGAATCGTATAAAACCTGCCAACCATCAATCTACCTGCAAATGCTTCTCCAGAGGTAACCCCAACATTAACCCAAGAGCTCTTGTGATTCCTATAACTAATATGCTATAGCTATTTTAAATTGTTTTTCCATTTTACTTGATTTTATTATGTATTCCTTTAAAATGTTCTAATAATCAATAATTTTGCTCTCTATCCTTGCGTTAATATTTTCTATTTATTAATCTTTCTTTTATTTTATTATGATAGTGTGTCAGAATAGTCTTTGATCAAGTGAATTATTCCCTTGTTGAAAGCAAGATGCCGATATTAAGGCATCTTAAATTTATAAAAATCCCCATTTTATTATCTCGTGAATCACTCGTTCGAGGGCTATTCTAATCTTCGTTAATATGTATAATAATAGTTTAAAATCTACATTTTATCGATTTTAACCTAATATGAGAGTATGTGCGAGATCAATGATTAAATGTGCTACAAATGCATGATTGCGTAAATAAATCTATGCTTTCTTTTCAAATCCGCAAGCATGCATTTTCCTTTTAAAATATTCTGCTTTAATTTCAAAGTTCGTAATTGACATCGAAAATGGGTGGATCTTTTTAAATAAATTTCTGGGGAATAGATTGGGCATTTTCTCAATCTAAGTGAATCCATTTTGTATGTTTTATATACATTAGTCAAATATTGCTGGTAAATGAAGTGGTTGTCGAGACTGCTTTGTTTCTCTCCAAGTGTTTTAAACGGCCAAGTCCATTCCCCTTTCGCTTCCTACGGTGCCCAGGCAGAGTGTGTACTCGAATGTCACACCTGGGAATTAGACACAGCTGTCACCAGGTCGCTAAGTTTTGGATGAGTCCAGACGTCGACTGTCCGTGACAACACATTCCTACAGGTCAGCAGTGAGATGCTCTCCATAGTCATTTCAAATATTTACCATTGTTTTACTTATATATTTCACAAAGCATCCGTGATTTAAATGTATCACACTCTCCATCCTTTAATAAATTCATTATTAGCAATTCCGACCTCCTAATATAACTTTAATTATAATTATAAAATAAATGCCTTGATCACATCCCCATTTTATCGCTTAGTAAGCTTTGGGCCCTGCTATTCTTGAAATCAAGAAATATTCTATAAACCTTAATATTCAAATGTTTTATTAAACTTCAAAGTTACTCAAAGCACCTCGCACATGTTCCCATCTCTTTTAAGCACCTTATCATAGCACTATATTAGCCCAAGGAATAACTATATATTCTTAACAACCTTTTATGTAAATTTTATGGAATGTTATGCTAACAACCATTTTAGTAATCGTCCTTGTCTCATATAAGCAGACAGTCGTGTTATATATATTTCTTTCTATCTAAATAGATCTATGAAATCTTTTAAAACTAATTTTGATCTTTTATTTTATTGATCCCTATCACTGTCTCGGTCTATATATCTATTTTCTACATTTCTTTTGTACATCCATAGACGTTAATTAGCAACCCAAACTTATCTTAGTATAGAGTCTCTTTGTTTCTACCTGATCACTAAGCACCGGTAAAGGGATATGTTATTAGTAGCATCAGATGCGTTATCATGTAGGTGGCACTGTGGAATTTAGACTTTAGATTCGAACTTAGTATATCTAGAAGGCAATCCCTCCTAGAGTGTTCAGTTTCGTGTTTGGGATTTGAATTCTGCAGTGTGTTAGCGAGATAGACGATTCTGACCGTTACAATAGTATTGTTTTTTAATTATAGAACTTGAACTAGATTACACATAAACTGATATTGTAGATGCAGTTATGTGTATATGTAGAAATTTCAAACAAAGAATAATTATAAAATAATTGTCTATATAAGATGTTGCACTATGCTTGATTAAGATATATGCAATAGATGCTACTGTTGACAATTGTTTTGAAATATTTATTTTGTATAAGGGAAGAGAGAAGAGCCTACTGATTTCTTTTTTTATTGAAAGTAACTCATACACAAAATAACTAGTTTTATTTATAAAAACATAAGCTACTATAAAGGGTTCACTATTACAAAGGTTAGCCCATTTGATTTCACATCACTTTAAAGTATTTAGTCAAGATATTTTGTATTAATTCTTTTCAAGATATTTTATATTAATTCTATGTTTTATTTAACTGATTCTAATTACACATAATTTGTTAAACATTACATATATATATATATTGAATTCAGTTTTTATCTTTCTTATTTTGATATTTTAACTGTTTACAAATCAATGCATTTATCTATAATATAGAATTCAGTTTTATAAGCATTATTTCTGAAAATATATATATATATTGATAAAGCTGCAAACACATTAAATACAATTTTTATGAAATAATTTGCTTTTTTAAAAATGGTGCCTTGTTTAACATTGAACCAAGTATAGTCCTTTTTATCTTCACTTTTATTTATAAATTTAGATAAGATTCATAAATAATAAATAATACTGAAGACAATATATTCATTTTTTTATTATCTCCTGTTTCATGCATTTATGCGATTTACAAACCACAATTTCTACATTCCTTTGAATACAATTAATGACTAAACACTTTAAAGTGTTCAGTCATTTTTTATTTTCACTGCCTTTAATTTGTATATCCACACATATTTAGACAGAATGGGACATAATATTGATTACAATTTTTATATAATTAAAAAATAAATATGAAATAGCTTTTTAATATTATGCAATTACATTAAAATTATATGTGTTTGTCTGTATGAGTAAAACAAAACATTTCTCTCTGAATCTTTAATATTGCTGAGTTCTCAAACAGAGCACAACTATTTACTTTGTAAGTGCATTCACATTTAAAACAATACTAGAAAACAATACAATAATCAGATACCATAATTCATAGATGATTTTTAACGCATATATATATAGATTTGCAATATATACTGTATATACGTGCACTGTGAACATCAACAAAAATGTAGAAAATTAAATTATTTTTTATTATTAATTTCTAATTTTTTTAAAATTCATTATTTTTTTGTTTTTAATTACAAATAATGACTATACAATATTTTTTTAACAAAAATTTAATGCAAAGATAAGACTAGAGTTCGCAGATTTTTTGTATGGAGAGACAATCTGTCACATGACCTCCAATCAACAAATCTTAAATTATCAAAAATCGTCTTGATAAATAGAAAACTAAACTAATAAAAATTTACATAAAAAACTGAGAACCATTCATTTTTTCTACATTCACTTTTAAAAAAAAAAGCAATTAAAAACCAAAAAAAAAAAGACAACATAAATCAATTATAATGATACAAACTTTACATTCCATCCTTACAATGTGTTATAATGTCTATATTCATTAAACAGATACAAAAACTTTCAATAAGAAAGTCTATCTTTTAGAGAATAGCTACAAATTTTATTACTAGTAAATGAATCCCAGATTTTTTCCAAAACATCTATAAACTGACATGGAGGTGATCATAAAGCTGCATACAGGAAGTAAACATATGGATTTTATTTTGAAAATTTAAGATGTGTCTACATGTTTGTTAAATTTTATTACCTAGAAATTGAATAATATTAAAACAATTTATAAATTAAAATATACATATATTTAAAAAAGAGAGACACACTTTGAAACTTGCAGATATTCAAAACAAAAATATAAATTTGCAATTTTATAGAAATGTAAATAGAAAATCATTGATATGAAAGTGATACATTGTAGTACAAAACACTTCTATGATATGAAAAGATTTAATTTAATATATATTTTTTCTAAATCATATATATATCATTATTATTATTTTACTGAAAGATCTCCGCCATTTTGAATTTCAAAAATAGCCAAAAATATTAATAGATGAAAAAATACCAAGTGACTGATTATTTTAGATGTAAATTGTTGTGAACTTGTATTCCTAATCATGATAGTATTTTCTAAAGTATAACAATCAGTAATTAAACAATAATATGAGAGACTAAAAAGAAGATATAAAAATTCCGAGATAACTCATTATACATATAAATAGGAAACTACTTTACAATTTTTTTATTGATTTTTATGAGTTTCTTTTTTAGACTGTAAATATAATATGTAAATGAACTACATTATTAAATATATCATCATCATCAACCATTATCAATCCACTGCAGGATGAAGGTCTCTCCAAGTTCAATCCATCTCCAATCTCTAGCATCACTTCTCCACATCATCCTTGCACACTTTCTTATTTCATTCATCCATACCACATGGTCTCTTTCTGGGTCTTTTACAATCTCTTGGAATCCAGTTTAAAATTTCAATTGTCCATTTATTATCTTTTTTTCTAGCAATATGTCTAGCCCAATTGCACTTCAGTCTTTTAATTTTTTCAATGAGGTCAGTAACACCTGTTTGTTTTCCTACCCATACATTGTGTTTTCGATCTCCTCTTGTTAATGCCAACATAATCTCTCCATATTTCTATGGGTGGTCTTAAGGCTCTAGTCTCAGATCCATAAATAAGAACTGGTAACATTTATTAAAAACCTTCCTTTTCAAACACATAGGCATATTTCCTCTTAATATCAAGTTATTTCTAAGCACTCCAACCAAGTTTAATTCTATGATTAATTTTATCCATTAGGTTTCCATCTGTATTAATAATCTGACTAAGGTATTTGTAACTGTTAACTTCTTCTAACTCATCATAACCAATCTTTATTTTCATATTTTGAGATAATCCATTAAACATTACTTTAGTCCTTTTAACATTTATCTTTAGTCCTACTTTCATCTGATAAATCTTGCAACTTTCCTGCGATTCTAAAGCATTATTTGAAAAAGAAAAAAAAACAACTACATCATCTGTAAAATCTAAATGACTTAAATAATCTCCATTTACTTTCATTCCTTTAGTTTCCCATTTTAATCCACAAAATACTTCTTGCAGCACTGCTGTAAAAAGTTTTGAAGATATGGAATCACCCTAACTTACACCCTTCTCAATATTGACTTTCCTAGTATCATTATGTAATCTAATTGTTGTTGTATTTTTATAAATATTCTTTAAAATAAGACAATATCCTGGATCTATACCTTGATGAACCAATGCTTTAATCACTGAAGAAATGTTTATAGAATCAAATGCCTTTTCATAATCTACAAATCCAAAGCATAATGGCAACTAATATTCATTTGCCCTTTCTATAACTTCTCTCAATACCTGAATATGATCTACTGTACTAAAACCACTTTTAAAAAACCAACATGCTCTCTTGGTTGGTGGAAATCCAATGTTCTCTGTAGACGAGTTATAATTATCTTGATAAAAATTTTGTATAAAACTGATAAAACGCTGATAGGTCTGTAATTTCTAATATCTTCTTTATCACCTTTTTAAAATATTAATATTGCATTCTTCCAATCATCTGGTACATCTTTATCATTTAGACATTTGGTATATAACTTTGCTAAATTTTTTTCTACTTCTTCACCTGCTTCTTTTAATATATCAATTATAATTCCATCATTACCTGGAGTTTTTCCTTTCTTCATAAATTTAATTGCATATCTCACTTCTTCATTTAAAATTCTGGGCAATTCAGAAGATATAATAGATATACTATATAATTGTTGATAGAAGTCTTCTACCCCTTTCATGACATCATCTCCCTTTTAATTAATAATTCCATCTTTTTTTTCTTATTGCAGATATAAATTTCCTACCAATACCAAAATGTTGTTTTACACTTTAAAGACTTTTATTCTCTTCTACAACTTTCCTTGCTAGTTCACAGTTATAATTTCTTATATCATTTTCAACTCTTTTCTACACCATTTTACAAAATTCAAGATATTCAATTCTTTTTAATGCATCATTTTTTTAATCTTCATATTCCTTTTTTTCTTCATAAATCATCTATTCTCAGTAATAATTTTATTGGTCAATTGATGCTTTTTTCTACCAGCTATCTTTGTTGCAGTTTTTAAAAGTGTATCAGTTATTTTCATATTAATTTCATTTAAATCTGAATGATGTTCAAAATCTACTAATACTTGAAACCGATTTGTAAGTTCTAATTTGAATTCATTAGAATATTTCTGAAGATTAGGAATATCAACTGTAGATATTGTTTTTCTTAATAATTTTTGACTCTCTAGTTTTGCATTTACACGTATCTTACATCTTACTAATCAATGACCATTTCCTGTGTTAAATTTATTAAGAACATTACAATCTTGAAATATGTATTTTCTGTTATCAAAATATAATTTAATTCTGCTGTACCTTCATTTGGATGCTTCCATGTCCATTTCCTTTTAACATTTTTCTCAAAAAAAGAATTCATAATACAAAGTTTTTCTTTTTCTGCAAACTCCACAAGTCTATGTCCTCTCTCATTTCTATTACCATAACCAAAATTACCTACAGCACTTTCTTCTTTCATTTGTTTACCAATACTAGCATTAGTCTCCCATAACAATTTTAAAATGTTGTTTACTCTGATCAAAAGTCTTTTGTACATCCATATAGAAATCTTCTACTATTTCATCACTATAAAAACTTGTTGGAGCATAAACCTGAATTATCTGCATTTGGTATCTGCTATTAAGTTGTATAACTAATCTTGCCACTCTGTCCAATACACCATCAATCTTCACAATGTTATTCTTCCAATTTTTATTTATAATGAATCCTACTCCACTTGTATTTCCAATATTTGTGCCTTTATAATAGAGTACATGTCCACTTTTTAAATCAATTGTCTCTTCACCTTTTCTTTTAACTTCACAAAGTCCAATAATGTCCCATTTAATATAAATACAGTTCTTCTAATTCTTGCAATCTTCCTTCACTTGAAAGGGATCTGCAGTTGTAGGTACCTAGATAAAAAGTCATCATTAAATGGCAGCCTAGGTCCACAATCAGGGGATTCTTAGCCCCCTCTGCCTTCGGTCATCAACTGCTGCCTTGGTTGCTGACTTTTCAACCTCCTGGGAATAAGTGCCGCGATTTATTTTTGTCTGTCATGATTGTATATATCTATTGGAAAAATATTTATCATTTACATATACATTCATTCTGCCCTATCAGGCAAGTGAGAAGAAAGATCATGGTGTTCCTTGATCTTAAACTCAGAGGTAAACAGCCAATAAACTCACTACGTTGGCTAATGCATGTTGGTGTGCAGCCCATCCATGTCTGTATACTATATGAATAATCACATATTAATAATAACTGCAATGACAAGAATATATGGAGTGGACATTAGGATTTTGCCCTGCTCGGTTCCTTTAAGGCCTTCAAAAGGAATCAAAGGGTCTCCTCTCAGTTAATAGCAAACTCCTTTCTACATTAAGTATATAGAAGGTATTAATGTACCTATAATTAATTAATGTAATAAAATATGTAAAAAAATATATAATTTTGTTGTAATAAATTAAATATTTCCACAAATTATTATAATAAAGAATAGAAATGAGATTACATCCATGTAAATAGAGATAACTTTTAACAATTGATGTTGCTAAGAAAATATTAACTACTACTAATTTACAATCCCTGAGGCTAAACAGTTTTATCATTAACCTATAATAGCTCTTATGTTGTTTTTTTTATTGAAGTAAAAAGTGGTTCTTCTTTCATTTCAAATTCGAGTTCTAATACAGATTTAAATCCAGAAAGCTATTTTTTATAGGTATGAGAATATGAAAGAATAATATCTTTCTTGATATACTGCAAATATTTTAAACTGCTCCTTAAAGTTCTATATGTTGAATTAAATGTTCTTATGAATTATTACATCTGTGTAAACAGAAATAATTTTGTTATATATGCATAATTTAATAATGTAGAATATATATAAATTTGTAGATTTATAATTGAGAGAAGACAGTCAAAATCATTAGCGTAAAAATTAAAGTAATTGTGTGGAAATAAATGCATAAATGGTTTGCTTCTTATATACAGTATATTGAATACAACTATGCAAAAAAAAAAGTAAAATGCGAGAAAAAGTGGGTAATTTTTATATATAAAAAAAAATTTAGTTATTTAAACAAAACTAATGATTACTCCCTTTGGTATTCAAACACTGGTTGATCTCCAAAGCAAATAACAATATAATTATTTTTATTTACTGAAACTTCTCTGCCTGACACTTGATCTCCAAACAACTGACCATTAAATATATAAATAACAATAAATCACATTTTATTAATTCTAAAGAGAGGAGCATAAATAAGATGCGCTACTTCTCTAAATCATTAGTCTCTCCCTCCAAAACAAATACTGATAAGCTGAATTATTTATTTTTATTTTTAAATAAAATAATCATCAAAAACTAGTTAATAAGATATGTTAAATATATCTTCTCCAGTTAGGTTTATAACATCAGAATATGTTATGTTTAAGTTCTTATGCCTTCCAAATTGTAGTAAAATGATTATTAAAATTCTACAAAGTCATTCTCTTATTCATTTTCTTGGGAATCTAATCATCATTTTGTTCACATTGGTATTACTGTTTCTCATCATTACTGTAGTGAAGGAATTCCACTTCAAGTATTCAGGGTAATTTTTTTTTTTGGCAGTATCTGATTAAGAATTTTTCATTTTCAAAAAAAAAAAAAAAATCATTAAAGCAAGAGAATTTCAAATTTAAAAAAAAAAAGTCTGATATCAACTCAAGTAAATGACAAGATCTAAAGATAATAGGTACAGGCATGGCTGACCAAGAATATCTTTCTGTGGCCTTGAAGATAATATCAAAGATTAACTCTCATTAAAACTCTACTATTTTACTACCTTTACTTTCATTGCATGAATTATTTCATAATCTGACTTGTTTTATTATGCCTTTTGTTAGCTAGATATCATCTTACTGTTACAAAACAACTTTAAAAATGTTTTTTCTCATCAACATTTTCATTTTATTTAATCATTATATTTGTAGTATTTTCAATAGTAGAGAAATAGTAGTTTTCCTTTTAAATCATTCCCTGTATCAAAAGAACTTCAGCTACTTTTCTTAAAATTCATTATTTCTAATTCCACAAGGTAAGTAATATGAACGAGTTTTCTGTTTTTTATCTGCTTCAGCTTTATTTGTTTTAAAGTCATCGTCCGATCCTCCCAACCCAATTTACTTATTTAATAGATTTATATTGCATACAGCTTTGCAAAATCCTATACTCAAAAAAATTTTCCAGTAATTTATTTTTCATATATTGTTAATCTTGATCAAGGATCATCAACATTTTATAAATAATTTCCATGCATGATACCACTTCGGTGTTGCTAAACAGTTCTTGTGTAAAATACAATAGGTCATAGATAAATTATATTTAGCACCCCCCCCCACACACACACCTTGCATTATAATGTATTATAGGAAATTTAAATATTGTTTACTTTAATAAGATTTCTTATAATGTGTTTTGTTTTTCATAGATTTTCAACATCTGAAAATTTCTTACTGAAAGCAGAATATTTTTTCAAATTTGAAATAATGTCACTAATTAATACTGATTTTTTTTATTAATTTCATGAAAATAATTTGCATAAAGAATAAAACTAGCATAGGCTTACACAAGATGAACAATTACAAAATGCATATTAACACCTATTGCTGATTCACTTTGAATTACTTACCTCATGATTATATATATGTACTTACAAAATGAACAAGGAACAAATTTTTTTGAGTTTGATTCATTGAATTTGAATTTTTATTTTAACTTTTCCTTCTCTAAGTTTAAATAAAACTTGCTTTTTGATTAGTGTTACTTTACAAGATTTAGGTTTACTTTTTATTTTTTATAATAAGGGATCCAGTGCACTAACTTTATTATCACAATGAGGCACATTTAGCATATGCTTAATAAGTTAGCTGTTCCTAACCTAGATAATAAATAATGATTTACAGTTATTTGATTATTAATACTTCTTTATTATTTTGAAATTTGATTTGAAAAAAAAAACAACAACTGCAGTACAGACACTTAAAAATGTGTAACTTTAAAGTATTTATTTTTATTCTTGATTTAAAAAGGACATGTAAATATAGTGTGTGACTATATTAAGAGTTAAAACTGATAATTTTTTGGTTTGGATAATCTCTAGTTTAATAAATTATTAGTAATAACCATTAATAATATTTATAAGTAAAAGATACAAACAACTTATTGATAGCTAAAACTGAGCATGCTTTTGATTGAATTCAGTCATGGGTGTAGCAATGAATGAACAGAAGTAGAGGGTATATTAAGTAGTCTGAAAACACGTGCAATAATTTGCATATTGTTTGCATTGTAAATTAAATGGTTAGATCACATGTTTGATATCAAAATTGTGAGTGCAGAAAGTTTGACATTTATAAATCAAATTAATACATTTGCTGAATGATGACATATGTAAAAGATTGTTACTTGAACCAAATGAGTGCTAGTTCAGCATGAAATGTGCAACTTGGAACCATTTGTCTTTTTCATATGAATCTGTGGTGGAATGAAAGTTTTAAATATATCTAATATATACATAAAATTAAATTATTCCATGTGTTTATGTTTAACTCACAGAAATGTGAAGTAATTCCAAAATGCATGCACAGTAAGGGGGGGATGGTCGTATTTTCTAAGCTGATGGATGGATATAATAGGGTAAGGTTGAGATGAGAATCCACTGGTAAAACCAAAAACTCAAACATATATATATATATTTCACCTCTATTGCTAAAAGGTTGTCTTGATAATAGTTTGAAATTCTTGATGGTAATCTATATTGGGATTGTCTAAAGTGTTGACTGGTTTCTAATAGTTGTATATATATACACACAGATTACATTGCATACAATTTAAAAAACAATGCCAAAGTTTTTTTTATTTTATGACATGCTTGACTGGAAAAATTTGCCATCTCTGTTGTAGACTTGGTCTATGCATTGTATCATCATTAGACCAGAAAGAAACTTCAATTTAACTTATACATGACCATATGCCTGAAAAATATTGCTAAATTAGCTGAATAGTTTATAAAATTGATTCTCAATTTATTTCATTTTGACTCTGAAATATTAACAAATAACAATACTATGAATTATTAATTGAAAATGGTTTCCTAATTTTTAAAAAATTCACATAAAAAAATTAATCCCACTTCATAATTCATTTAATATGATACCAAAATTGAACTCAATTGAAAAAAATCAGGCTTCTACATTATGTAAATATTTTTTTGGCTTTTCATTAATTTTTTAGCAACCAGTGCCAATTTTTAACAAATAAAAAAAAAAATAAGCATTAGCATACCTCAAGAGAGAGAGAGAGAGAGGATATCTGGCTTCAAAATGATTGCTCATAATAAATGCAAATCATGAAAGCATTACATATGCAGTTATATTTAGACACACAAGTTGAAATGTCACATCCTTAAATTAAGGCATCAAAACATAGCAAATTTAAAAACAATATTTGATGCTCCAAGACTTGGGGGAATATACTGCATTCAAATTTAATAATAGAACTAAGTTAGAAAGAGATATGCACACATAATTATATATATATCTGTTAATGCAAGAAATATATTGACAAAATCATATTAATAATGCTTATAAGTAGATAATTTTAAACACTAATACCAACTCACATAGTTTCTTGTATTTAGAGCTACTTCATAATTTAGATCTAAAACTAGATGGAAGGAAAAAAAGTGAACGAAACTAGAGAAATAACTGAATATTAAAAAGTAAATCTAGGTAAGTTTAATATAGTAAGTAAAGGTTTTGAAAGGAGAGAATGTTTAACTTGGCTAATAGGATGTCTGGTCATATAGCCTATGCACAAAAATTTCTGATTTCATCTAAGAAACCATATCACATTACATCTAAGATGTATATATGAATATTTAAAGAAATAAGAAGCACATAAACTAACAAGTTGCACTATTAATATATAATAATTAATATTATGTTCAATCTGAAATTATCTTTATTAATTAATGAACTTTCAAGGTGCATAGGTGGATCAATGCTAAAGGAGTTCTGCTTATTAGCAAAAATTTCTGATTAAAGAATAATAATTAAAAAAAAGAAAATATGGATCATAAAAAAGTATTGTGTTCTTAGTGGTAGCAAGGATTCCCAAACTGGGACCATGTAGTGGCCAACTAAAGCTAGTAGTAACTAATGATAATTAAGGTTCAATATTGATGAAAAGAGCATGGATAAAATGTTATTAATGGTCATCCAACTGTATAAGAATAAGCAATGAGAAAATTTCTTAGACACTTTTGAAAAAAGATTAGATAGATGTGTCATCAGATGGTTATAGTCTATGAACTATAATATCAACTAACCAATAACATTTCAAGTTTTCTCCTTTTTTTGTTAATGTCATTTACCTACTCAATAATAATAGAATCAACATATTATGTAAAGTTATCTTCAAAATTTAATTATAGGAATTATAATAAGAAACCATAATTAATTAAATGATAGATTTAACCACTATTGAATCATAGTAGCATATTGATGACTTCCTTAATATAATTTGTATATAACAATTCTCCTGTACCAATCTCATTTGGTTCCAAATATAATATGCATTTTGTATATATGTATGCGTTATTATGTATATACGCATTGAAAAGATATATATCACATATACATATAGATTCTTAATTTCTCAATTTATTATTATTATTTTTTAATTAAAAATACTTGAAAGCACAGTTATTGTGAAAATGCTGCAATTTGCTGGAAAGGTCATGTGATGTTCAAGCATCTAAATGACAGATTTAACATAATAGTTTCATTCAATTGGCCAAATTCAGATTTTATTTATTTAGTTAAGAATTCATCCAACACTTTAATATCTAAAATGCACCACTCTCTCACCGTGCTAAACCATATAGGGCAATATAGTTTATTCCAGGATCTATCTAAAATAATAAATTTCATTGCAACATTATATTAAAATCATTACAATCTGTATAAAAAACATCTACTTACGTAGAAATGTAATATATACTAAATTGAAAGCATATAAAATCACACACTCCTATTAAAAAAGAAATTATTTTTCGCAATATATATAATATTTGAATAGAACATTATCATTCCAATTCTAACAAACATTTTACTTATAGTTTTTATTTAATTAACCTTTCTTTTAAATTACCTTTATATAATCTGATTTGAATTTACTAGATTACTGACTGAAATTTAGAGTAAATGTAAAAAATAAGCAAAGCTTAAAGAATGCAAAAATGAGTTCAACTTCTACAGAAATACTTCCATAATAGTAACGATGACATTTTACAATCATGTTTATAGGTATGACGATAGTCATCATATCAAGCTAGATTAAACTGAGACTTTTACCTCATATCTGATAATAGTTAGATATCCATTTACTGATCAATATTGGATAGCTAATTGAGTTTGGCTATGGACCAATTATCTGAAAGATAAATCTTAAATCTGCTTGTGGCTTAAAAAAAATTATAGGATTCACTCATCCTGAAATGAGCTCCAGATAAAAGGAAAATGTGTATGGTTAGTCTTAGATTTGCCTCATGATTTCAAGAGGGGGAAATACATTTTTTAAAAAAAAATCTGCTAAACATTAAGTCATAAATTACTTTACAAACATTAATTATTCTTCTCAAATTACCCTCGTCCAATCATTAATTCAAGAGAAATTTAATCGAATCCTTTGAACTAGTCTGGGCTATAGCATTTCCAATTTCCTTTTTCACTATTACATAACTTACTTCACACTTATCTATTTTTTTTTTTTTACTTATGAAGAATTATTTTCTCTGTAATCTAAACTCATCTTTGACTCATTTCTTGTTTTAACTATTGTACTTATCATATATTAACTACATTTTTTATTTCTAATTCCTCTATCCATTTGATTATTTCCTAATGCTTGCATAACTTTATTATATATATATAATAATTCCCTTTTAAGTTTTATATTTATAATTCTATATTCTTTACTATTTATATTTTTACATTTTCTTACTACCATTTTATTGAGCATTTCAGTACATCTCATCCACAACTTTCATTGACCTTTTATTCTCAACATCTTCTTATCCAACACATTAAAAAAAAAATCCTAACATTCATTTTATCAATGATTCATTTCTATTCTTATTCTTTTTAATATTGTTTATATGTCCATAATTAAATTAAGACCCACAATCTGTACTTGCTTGCACTCTTAAATCAGCTTTAGGCAATTTCAAATAATATGCAAAATACTTGAAAAGTCCAAAAATTAATACTTTGAAAATATTATAATGCTTCTTTTGTAATCATAATGGAATCTTTGGTTCAGCAAATCTGCCCTTAACCACCAAATCAGTAATTAAGGGCTGATAGATTACTGTATCATTGGTCTTAAAAAAAAATCATTTATATTTCCTGTTTTGTTATGAACAATTTTAGTAAAAAACAAACTCAATTAATTCTTATTTATGTTTGAATAATCTTTATAAAAGTAGTTTGTGCTGGGTTTAAAATTAATTACCAAAAATTTCAAATTAAAAAAAATAAAAAGCAGTTGAGGAAGGGGGAGTAGTTAGTGATATTGCCTGCTTTACTGTTTTAAATACACATTCACTTAAGAAAAAAAAAGTAATATAAACTTTTGGTAAAATTCTGAAAAAGTCTTTGTGTTGTATGATAAAAAAAAAAGGGATGGATATTACTAAGTACTCAATAAGCAAAATCCATTAATTAATTAAATTATCAATATTACCATTACTTTACAATACTGTTCCTTCACTATAATACATATTCTCTTTTAACATCAATGTTGTAGTATAATAAGAACATAGAAAACTGAATAAATTCAAAATACAATTTTTACATTTAACAAGTTCTGTGGTATTTCTTGTGCAAAAATAAACAATGAAATTAGTAATATATTCAAAGTGAT
This sequence comes from Epiperipatus broadwayi, assembly GCA_028023455.1. Classification (NCBI taxonomy): domain Eukaryota; kingdom Metazoa; phylum Onychophora; class Udeonychophora; order Euonychophora; family Peripatidae; genus Epiperipatus; species Epiperipatus broadwayi. The sequence goes on along the minus strand of JAQFVV010012504.1, from coordinate 531,584 downwards.
AATTTTTTAAAATAGTATGTGTTAAAGTATTCTTAAATCTCAAAACAGATCATTTAAAATTTTTAGAGTAATTCAGTGTGTAATTAAATAATGATATATTGCAGCTGAGTGCACAAACAACGGGTGAACAATTTCGGATGATATAAGAATTGACAAGAAATGAGTTAAATTGTTACGGTTAAACAAACTCTATGGCCCATTGAAGTGAATTGATGTGGTGATGGTGGGTATAAATATTTCTTTGGAGAATAGCTCTATAAATTGAACTGTCACAAACAAACTTCAGTGAAGGTGCATTAAAAAGATAAAATTAGAAAAATATTAAAGATTTGTTTTAAGAAGCAATATATAATAAAATGAGATTTTTTTGTTGTTGAGGAAATTAAAGAAATGGAACATGAATTGGATTAAACAAGTGCTTAAAAATGGAGAAATTGTAAAGAATGTGTTGAATCGAGTACAAGAATAAAAACATGTTAGTTGTCTTTAAAAAAGGAATAACTATCAATTTCTTAAATTGAAAAACAAGAAACAATAATTTATAAAAATGGTATGGTTTTATATTCGATTGCTCTTGATTACACAAATTCATGGACATTATAAACCACTATCATTCTACTCTCATACTACATCATTAGATATACTAATTAACAACATAGAAAAAGAATTCTTTATAAATATTAGAACTACAATTTTCATCCTATTTCTAAGATTCCTTATTACAATTCACTCTCTTCCCCAATCTATTTTTTCTCTCTAATACAATGAATAAACTGGTGCTGTTTATAAGATATTTATCTCTTCTTTTTTTTTTTTGTAATTTTTGTTAAAAGTTCTTTACATTGTAACTTTATTGAAAAGATTTAAGAAAGATTATTTCTATATAGTTTGAGTAGCAGATTCTGGAGCTCAAGATATATGAATTGTGGCCCAGCTCTGTCACTTCTAGACTCAAATTTCTTATAAGCCTCCAAAAATAAAGTCATTTAATTGTGTGTTTTTTTTTAATGCCGCCATTTTTTTTACTTTATAAAAACAACAAGTCTTAACTTTCAGATTATTTTTATTATTACTACCCTACCACAATTTTTTAGGTTTTTTTTTAAAAATATATAATTATTATTATTATTTTTGTTTAAATATAAAAATATTTATTTATTTGTAACTCAATATTGCATCTTAATTAGATACCCTATTAATATTCCCTGCAATACTATGTAATTTTATCTATATAACTTGTACCTTATCTGTAGGAATAACTATATGTCCATGTATTTACTTGATACTATCAATAAAATATGCTTTAAAAGACTTACATTTTGGTAAATAACTAATGATGATGATGACAAATATTAAAAAAAAAGTTTCCCATATACTATCACAAATAATTAAAGAATATAATCAAAAAGGGGAGCATAACAAAGAAAACCGCTTTTTTCATTTAACCAATGATTACAAATCTATTTTTTCATATTTTATTATTATTATTATCTACATCGGATAGCAGTGATACACGACATTGTGAGTAAATATAAATCAGTCACATCAATAGCAAAACATCAGTCTAATACCAGGAGAGAAAACAAACACAAACTACTCATATATTTAAACTAAAAAACTCATATATTTAAACTAAAAAACTTTCCAGCAGCTAATAATAATAAAAATTTGAATATAATGTCCTATACAGTAGCACAAAGTGGTAGCATAATAGACTTGAAGGTTAAAGATCCCTGTATCAAAGTGCCAACTGGTGTCCAAACATCATATGACTTCATAAGCAATAAACCATTAGATTACTTTAATGTAAAAACTTTAATAAAAACTGCTATTTTAATAGAATATTGTGTAATATTTTTGTTGCTGACAACAAATAATTCAATAATGTGAAGTGAAAAGGAGGCAAAATTATCCTATGGCATTATAAAACTTAACAATTTCATGTTCTTACATAATGTTCGAACATGTAAAAATCAAAGAAGTCACACATAGACAATTCATGTGTAGAATAATTTTATCTTAATGACAGAAGATATAACTTAACTTTTTTGTTGTTGTTGCTCTTTGCAATACAGTATAGATATGAAAGACAACTACTACCTATTATTAAAAATGCTTTTATTTGTTAAAAGATAACATGATAAGCAGCAAGTATTACAGAAAAAAAAACAGCCTGAAGTCACACTGAATAATTAAACACCTAGAAGATATAACTAAAATTACTACTATTGAAAGATAGGATTTATATAAGACAATAAATCAATAGCAAATATTATCATAAATTCTTTTATAGTTCACATTTAAATATTAGGTCAAATTAAGATTTAAAATGAATAGATTTATATAAGGATATTTCTACTACTTAAATGGCTTTTTATTACATAGTAAGAAGTTTGTATTTTTTAATTGAGAAAATATATATATAAAGAGTAAATAAAATAAAAAATAATCTCATCATTAGCATATTCATTTTGAAAATTGAGGTATTGTTTTGGGTAGACAAACAGAGAAATAAGTAATACCAGTTAACACTATTGTAAACAAATGAACTTGGATAAAATTAAGATAATAAAACAAATAAACAATTACATTAATAGTACTGAATTACTTGAATGACACATATTTAGCAAATCTCTGATAGTAACTAATTCTTTGTCTTATCTAGTTTAATTAAGTAATGGAGTGTGAATTCTGGATTTCAAGATTAACGAATCACAGCTCTAGCTCTGTTTAGTACTCAAACTTTTTATGAGCTTCCAAGCAATAAACCATTCAATTATTTATTATTTTATATATCAATTTTTTGTTGCTCAATTTGGTTTAGAGCAATGGTAGATCAATAGACCCTGGACCTCAAAATTCATGGATCATAATTCAGCTTTGTTACTTGTGGTATTCAAACTTCATATCCAAGCAATAAAACATTTGATTTTTTTTTTTTTAATTATTTTTTAAACAATGAAAAATTTAAAATTTGATTTTTAAAAAAAATATGTATATACTGTACATAAAATGTTAAAATAACTGTAAAAGTACATATAAATTTTATTAAACAATCACTTAATTAAACTATGCATTAAATGACCTATAAAATTTTTTATACTATTCATATATATGAATAAACAGATAAAATAATTCTAATTAGTTGGGTGCTAATTAAATTGGTAACAACTAGACAGATGTATTTATTTCTAAATCATGAAAAATAATAATCAATTTGCAATATCTGAGGAGAGGAGGGATGTACAAATATTACCCCAGCAGAATTTCAATTTTCTATAATTGAAACACCAATTCAAATAATACTTTAAATTCAAAATATTTCATTTTACAAGAATGGTTAAATCACCAAACAAATTAGAAATATAAAAAATTAAAGAATTGAAGATAAATGGGAAAAGGTTTCAATACAAGAAGTGACAGAATTGAACTGGAAATCATAGACTTTTAGTTCTCAAATCTACCATTTTAAGACCTCACTAAATCAACAGAGCTTCAAAAGATATAAAACCTTTGAGAGACAAATGATTCAATTACTTTATTATTCTTATTTTAAATAGAACAAAATTAGTTGTAATAGAACCTTGTGTTCTGCAGAAAAAAATAAACATGGTGTGAAAAGATAATTCTGGCATTAAAATACACTGAAGTTTTATGTATATATCACCATGTAGCTAGTACAGTGGTAAAATGGTGGACTCAAGAGCTAAAGATTCATAAATCTTACTAAATTCTGCAGCTTCTAATGCTTGAATATCACATGATTATTTATTAAGCAAAACACAAAAAAATAATAGATTCTTATTGATGAGATGAAAACTGTTCAGAACCATGGAGTCTTTCTATAGATGCGAGACAATTAATAATTTGGATATTTAGCGCAGTGGTAGTGGGGGGGGGGGGAATTCGAGAGAAAAGGATTTCTGGATCAATTGCCCAGCTGATGAAAATAAAGTAAAATCTTAGTTTGATCAAGTAAAAAGACCAGCTCTGCTCATCTTAATACTTGGTTGTTCAAATGTGACAATCTTCTAAGCAACTGACTTATTATTACTATTATTAACATATTAGCCAATTAGTAAAAATAATAATGGAGGGTAGAGACCATGAAGAAATTGGAAAATATAAAAAAAGTGATTCTGCTCATCCCTTTTCCATGTGTTTGAATGGACATATTAAGGTCTATATGTGAGAGGTCACAGTGACTTAAAGACATCATGAATATGACAATAATGTTGGCATCAACAGGATTAAATGTTTCATCATTAATGATATGGATGGCTGAAGAGTTGGAGAGTGGAGAAGATTGAAGCCTGTCCATTAAAGTTTGAAGATTTGCTATGTTAATATAAACTGAGCACTGATTATATATATATATGTGGGAGATAATGATCTGGACCAAATGATGAGTGCTGGTTCGGCATAAAATATGTAATATTTGAGATCATTTATCTTTTTCACATTGTATGTAATCATGTGTAAGATGAAATTGATAGTCTAGATTGAAAGTCTAAGTTCAAATCACTTCTAATTACATTAAGTTCACTATATAGACAATATACTTGTATTTAAATATTACAAATTCAGACTGTATTTTGCCCATCCCTCTTCTGTGTATTTGAATGGATATATTAAGCTCTAATATGTGAGGGGTCAATGATTTAAAGTCAATATGAGTATGACAATAATATTGGCAACAACAATGGTTTTGTGCAATCCATCATCACCTTTTCAATGATAAGGATGGCTAAAGAGTAGGAGAATGAAGAAGATTGAAGACTCCATTAAAATTTGAAGATTTGCTATCTTAATATAAACTGAGTACTGATTATATATATATATGTGGGAGATAATGATAAACACTAACTGATGAGTGCTGGTTCAGCAAAAAGTACTTATATTAGAGATTATGTTGTACCTTGTTCACATGTGTATTGGTTGTACAAGATGGAGTGGATAACTGTAGGGAACTTGAAAGTCTGAGTTTAAATCTCTTCTATTTAAGAAAAAGCTGTAAGAGCTAATAGGACTATGGATAATAAATAAAAAAATTAACTGTTTAATAATCATAAAAGCAAGATTTCAGTACATAAGAACAGAATAAATTTAATCTCAGCATTAAGAATAATTAACATAATTTGGTAATAGTAAAACTAAAAGAACAAGTGATTAATCAATTAAAAAGACATTTTGATGAATAAGAAAGTATGGTAAAATAATTGCAACCTAAATGATAATATAACTTTAAATGTTTAGATTGTGAAATTTTATGGAAAATTTAAAGTAAACTACATTACAAAGAACAGATTACAAAAAATATTTAATAAGTCTTTGAAAGAAATGTAATTACGAAAAATATATGTAAATACTGAATAAAAAGTAGATGCCTATATATAAAGTTATAATAAATTGAGTCATATACACAGAAAACTAGACAAATTATAAACTAAAAAAAAAAAGATAAATAAAATTTAATACTGAGAGAGAAGTGTAAGAATCATAGAAATAAAATAATAGAAATGAATAAGTGATGATTAGTAAAGAAAATGAAAATAATGTATGAAACTAATGAAATCTATCATAGTGTATACTTCCAGAATAAATGAATTGTACAGAGTTCTTTTTCCACTAAATTAAATTTTGTATAACAAATGCAATTGTTATAATGAGTCTATTGATTGGCATAATGAAAGCATGTGCAAGATATTTTAGAGCTTTCCCACAATGATTAGACTATCAGAGATTTATTAAATTTTATATGGTTTAGTTACTTAAGTTAGTTCATGTATTTGTTAATTTACACCTTTGGCAGCAAATATATAATAATGTATTTTTTAATTAAAGATATTCTGCTACGTACTTATAGTTATTTTAGCCATGAGCCTTCAAAAAAAAAAAAAAAACGGATTAATATAGATATCAATAAAGTCATCAATCTGTGTAACATTAAAAAAAAGATACTTATGAGTTTTCAGATAAACCAAGATATCAGTCTGTATTTTTGATAAATGTCATTTTGCAGGCCTATAATCTACTGAAGATGTGTTAGTTGTTAAATTAAAACAAAATTAATAAACCGATTGTTAAATTTTAAAAAATGAATAGATTCTGATAAATTTCATTAAGAAGTTTTATTTCAATTTTTTTTTATACTTATATTATAACACGGAAAGTATTTTGGTTTAATTCAACATGTTTCTTTTTGTCAGCAGTTTCTTTTGGTAAATTGTCATAATGATAAAAATTTGAAATCTTTCTGTCACAGAATGTGATGCAGTGGACTACTTCAAAAGGTATGGGATCTTGCACTACCGAAAAATGTGCATGCCACCGACATGAATCGAATATAAATAATGTATTTTATATACTTTTTTCATTTTTCTGTTAATAAGTTAATAAAAAAACAAAAAAAAAGAAAAACTGTAAATGGCGTAATTAGTTTACCCATGATTTCTTTTTTGTAAAATAACAATAATAAAAAATAAAATGTAAATATTAAATAAGGCCATGTTTCCTAACTTATTTTTTTGTAAATATTTTTTGGGAGTCCCTGAAACTGTAAATTTATTAAAAATATGGGCTGCCATCTTGGTTTACTTGAAAACTCACAAGTACCAAAAAATTTTGATTTAAGTTTCTTATTCAATATTTTTTATGGTTTTAAAAGTTCAATTTTAATAAAAATTTAAATCAAACTTTTAAATTTGCATGTATAGTATATAAAACTTTCATTAATTTTTCCTATATTTTTAAACTTATATGTTTGATTTTGCATTATATTTTTCCTGTTTAAATAATTGTACTGGATAATAATTCTGCTAAAGGCTACAAGTCTGAGATGGGTTATCACTAAATACATGTATTTTAATGGAGGCAGTAATAAATATGCTAGAAGTAAGCTTTTGGAATTACATTCTCTATAGTAGATAAGTCCTTAACTATATTAATACAAAGAGAGAATTGCACTATTATGAACGTGAAGCTAGAAAGGTAAATAATGTCACAAGAAACTTATAAAATTCCAGGCGACTTATAAAAGGCTATGGAAGGAAAAGATTTGAGGGAATTGAATGATTTTATAGTGATTTAAGATTCAGACCAATAGCTAATAAATTTTCTTATAACAGTTACAATTCTTCAGATAAAAAAAAAAAAATCTATGTGTACTTAAATCTGAGAATTATATTAAAAATAAGTTTAATATCATATGTAGTCATGATATTTATAATAGATTATATAGGTTTCCTTCTAAAAAAAAAAAGCTTGAATTTAGAAAAAGGAACGAGAAATGCTAATAAACAGTGTATAATGATAGGTGCTATGTTAAGATATATATAAGAACAAGAGAATAATATTTGTATTATTGATATTGAAAAGTCTCATTAAAAAATTGTATTATATTGTGCTATATTTTAAAGAAGAAAAATACAGACATTAAGAAGAGATGACTACTAGGAAAGTTATACAGAATTTCTAAATGATAATCCTTGCAGATGCTGAAAATGAGCTCAACAAAATGTTAATTAGGACTTATTTGTTAAACATTTGTGGTAAAATTGAATATTACTAGTAAAGATATGGAGGTAAAAACAGATTGATACTGGCAGTTAGACAGAAAAAGCTAATACTTATAGACAGCTAGAAAGTTAACCGATAATGCAAGTTAGAGTGAAGTATGAGGTATAAATGACAACAGCTAAATGGGCACTTGATAAGGAAAGTTTATTTTATGGTTCATTAAAATAAGATTAAGGGTAACTTTATATATATATATAAAGACTTTGAAGATTACAAAAAGCCAAAAAAATAAAAGTTGAATGGATAGAAATAGCAATATAGAAAAGTTGGGTACCACAACAAAATAGTATATGATTCTCTTAGATTATTTCTAAATTGGTACTGATAATATTACCCATCATGCTGCTATATATCTAAACATTAGTAATCAACAGATATATCACACCCTCCAAAGATATTTCCAATTAGTGGTCTTCATTAGGGAAGAACAAGTAATGAATTTCAAATATCTGCCTGACAGTTAACTGTCTTATTTCTACTATACTATTTAAAACTAAGGATTTGAAAGGATTCAAATAGCCTATGAAAATAAATTGTTTTGATAAAAAAAAAAAAAATGTTAGCAAATTATTATGTTGTTTTAAAATTATAATTCATACATTGTTGTTTTCAATTTCCTTTTTGATATATAATTGTTTTCCTCTCTAATGTTTCCATTAAGGTATCAATGCATATTATAAAACATTTAAACCAAATAGAAAAGATAAGTAAAGTTGTATTAGTTCACTGTAATCTGTAAACAATTACAAGAAGTGTTATAATGATAAAAATGTCTCTTTAAAATATATAGATCAAAAAAGTATATATCTTAGCAGAGTGGCTATCTAGAAAAAAATTTTAAATTTACTTAAAGAAAAAAATAGAAATGAAGTGGATAGTAAAAAATACAACAAATAAAGACCAGTTACATAGTGTTAAAAATTTAGCAAAATATACAATAATAAAGTTATCAATGAAGTATCCAATGCAGATAAGGGTGCAGCATTTAAAGATTAAAGAAAATATTTGATAACAATGAATAAACTAGTAAACAAACTTCTACAAAGAAGATCAATCTCAGACAAAGATACACTATAGAAGTTCTTAATCTGAATTCAAAGAGTTGAGGATCATTTAACACTTTAATATGAGATAATGGTGAAAGAGATTTTAAATTGAAATCAGTGATTATTTATAATGATCTTCTCAGACCATTTTGCGGTGGTAGCCTGGATAGAAGTGAAATATGAATCTCTATCAGACAAAATAGATCAATCCAAATGATAACTAAAGCAACCACAACTGAGGCCATTCCATTAGAGGCATATATTCTTTTCGACAAAATCAACATCCTATCGCAGCCACTGGAGATTGCATGGTTTGCTTTTGTAGAAATCATGCAAACAACAACAGTACACTCGAGAGGACAAAAGGGCCTACCACCCTCATTTAAGAATTGGATCAAATAAATTATAAACAACTTAATGCTATAGATACCATACTTGACTTCAAATTCAAATACAAAGCTGAACAGAAAGCCCTTACAAAGTATATATCTATCAAAAGAGCAAAGATCTTTTTCTCTACCCATCATTTCTGGACTAGGGGATATCTCAGGATGACACTGGGAGCCAAAAGAAAACAAAATACCCCTTCCTTCATCAACTACAAAGGTGCTAAACTAACAGGGCATCAAATGCTGGAGCAAATTGATCTACACTTCAAGAACTACAATTACGCCTTCCACCTGAAGATTGTGCATCGGAAGAACACACGTCCCCAGAAGGACATAGGATCACTAAGACAAACATCAAAGAAAAGTTAATTTCATTACGAGATCACGTGCACCCCGGCATGCATGCAGTCCCTAAATTTCTACTTTTGGCACCTCAGCAATTTTGTAGTTCCCATAATGATGGGCATGATAAATTATCTTGCACAAAGAAAAAGACATATCAAAAACCTATATCCAATTGCTCTAGTACCTTTTATAAAAAAAAATCATGACCCAACAGAAATAGCCAACATTAGATCGATATTAATGTCCTCCCTTCTCATCAAAATTATAGGAGTGATTAAAGACAAAAGACAAACTAACATTCTAACTCAAATTTCCCCTTCACAATATGCCAAAAAGGGATCATCCGTCTTGGCAGTGATTGGGGAGACTAAGATACTATTCAACCACATAAGATCTCACAAGCAGTCTAAACCAATAGCTGTTCAATTAGATATTTCCGAAACATTTGACAGCGTAAATATCTAAAAATTACTTAAAATTCTCAAAAACAATTCAAATTTTAGAGAACCTCCTCCTCAATAGAGCAATTTACATATCCCTTAATGGCACACTCATCAGTGGATTCACACTTCTAACTCCTCACTCCCTCAAGATTCCCCTCTCAGTACCCTCCTTTTTACCTGCTACATCAACCTCCTCATTAAAAACATAGAAAATACACTTCCTGGAGTCTATGTCCCTAGACTAAACAAATCCATCAAAACAATTGCCTACATGAATGACGTGCTCGTCATCCTCCCCTCAAAAAAAATCTCAATAAATTATATGCAATATTAAACTAATTCATCAAAACCTCAGGGCTTAAAATTAATCCAGAAAAATCTTCTACCCGGAAAATCCTATCAGGAAAAAAGATCATCTCCAAATTCCAGGCAGAACCCCAGCAATTCCTGTGTTTTCCTATTTATAAATCACAAACATCAATGTCTAAAAAACTTCAAGATACGATTCTCCATTCTACAGACAAAATAACCAAAACTCTTGCTGGGGTTTACATCTCTCTTCAAGGAAAGGTTGCCCTTTTAAACATGAAGGTCATGAGCAAGTTATCCTACTATCTACCGGTTATGACAGTTACCAAAATCTTCATCAGTAAAATCAATAAACTTAGCTTAAGACTTTTTTGGAAGAATCACATTGTTGCTATCAGCATCAACAAAATGCAACAACACCGGAAACTAAATGGAATGTCGCTACATTCAAGCCCAGCAATTTTACTCCAAAAATCTCACTCCCTACTTCACAACATAATTATTAAATATGGCTATAAACAAATCAAAGAACAAATTCAACCACCAGACCGACCATCCCCGCAGAAAAAATGCTGGCTGAACAAAATAGCACACAGCCTTAAACAACACACCAACATTTCCAAAAATTTCTTCAAAACAAAATTAAAATTTGGGATGCTAAAACAACTGATAAATCCCGAACCAATCTTACAAAGCAAAAACTAGGTATCACAAACTATAGGATTACCACATTATTCAAATACTGGGCCCTCAAGCAGAAATACCTTTTCTCATTAAAATAAACCTGGAGGCTATGCCTACCAGCTGGTTTCTTCATGTAAAATGTCAAATTAGCAAGGTTAACCCAATATGCCATAATTGTCAGAGGCACGAAGAAACATATGAGCATATAATCCATACATGCAATGGACTAGAAAACATAAAAATGATAATACGCCAAACTTGGTAGACTTCTACCAGATCATCTCACTAAAGGACTGCATTCATAGAAGAGACATCCCTACCATAAGACTATAAATTTTCCTCACATACTCCATCAAGCTTGTGAGAAGCAAAAAAAATTATACTCATCCTCATCTGAATGAAGGACTTTTCTTTATGCAAATCAACTTAAAAAATCAAAGAAAGGGATAAAACCATCTCCTCTAAATTCCTCTTTGATGAAACATGAAAACTCTTCCAAATTCCCCGGCAACAGATTGCATCATGCTATCAATCTCAACAATAGCAACACAATCCTCTTCTAGACTATTCTAACTTTAAACATAAATTATAACTAAATAAAATAACACAAATTCTAACAATGTAAACTAATAGATTGCATTTCACTATATGACCTTAATAAAAATTATTTATAAAAAAAAAAAAATCATATTTAGAAATATTACTTACAGCTATCTATCATTTTCAATTATTTTTAGGAAATGGTGATCATGTGATGTTTTATTTTTATCCAGTTATTAAGAAATACTACAAAAAAAAAAAAATACACCTGAAGCATTAATGATTTTAGATCATGCGTCAAGATATTTTTGGAATAGATTAATGTTCCTTTCACTGATTTTGAAAAGACATCTGATAGACTAAATTAGAGTACTTTAATAGATATTTTGAAAAATAAAGCTTTAAGTTAAAAGAACAGGTATTTATTAAAAAATTAATATAGGTATCATAAAATATTTAATAGATTTAATTGTCATCTCAGTAAATTGATAAATAAAGAAAAAAATGTAAGATAGAAATGTTTTATCTCCTGTTTTGCATAATATATGCTTAGATGAGTTGATAAATAAATACTGTTTTGATAATGATACACTTGGCAATGAAGTAGAATTATTTATTCTAGATTTGCTGAAAATATAAGTTTAGTGCTTGTATATAGTGTACATAAGATATAGGATTGATAAAACTTATAAAAGTTTTGGGATAAAAATAAATGTAAATAAAATTAAAGTAATTAAAATAAGTAGCGAAATAAAAATATTAAAAAACTTTGAAATATTTGAAAAGTTGGATAATTATTGATGAAAATAATAATACAAAAATTTAGATCTAAAATTGCAAAGGCTGAACAAGTTTTTAATAAGGTTAGATTCTTTTGTGGATCACTGAAATTATATTATAGAAACATTTGCTAAGTAGTTAATTTGAGTGTCATTTTATGAGGATGTGGAAAAATTAAGGGAAAAAAAAGAGAAGAAAAATATTTGAGATTTCAGAGACATGAATTTTGAAGGGAATAAAAGATATAAGCTGAAAAGATAAGAATAGCAATAAAATAAGTGTTGAAAAAAGAAAAAATTGAAGTATTTATGAGAAAAAAAAATATTTAAGAAATTTATGATAAAATAGAGAAGCTAAATTAGGCATGTACTTAGAGGCAAGATTTATATTTGAAAGGAATATGGACAATAAAAGAAAAATAGTAAGAGAAGGAAAAATTACCAATTATATTAACTAATAAAGGCAGTGAGCATTTAAAAAAAAGCAGAAAAAAAAAATAGAAAAGTTTGCAAGATGATTTAGTATACGAGTCCATTTTTTTTGACAGATAATTAATGATAGTGAAGATGAAATGCAATTCTTTTTAAATTTGTTTGTCTAACACATCCAATTTAAATAATTTTAAAATGTTTTTGCTTTTCATTTAAATTGGGAGGAAAATAGTAAAAACAAAGCATGAGCTGATGTTACTTAAAAAGCTGTCCAATAATGATATATGATGCTAGTGTTTAACATAATTTTTATAAATTTTTTTTCTAAAGTACACATTTAAACATTTTTTAAACCATAATTTAAATTAAATAAAGAAGAAATTATGAGTGCTGGTGAGAAATTGATAGTTAAAATTCAAATATAAAGAGCAATAATATTTAATCCTCCTTTACACACTCATATCTTTATTAAATTCTCCATATAGCTGAAAATTGGTTAAGATTATCATAAATAATAAAAATTCTCTAGTCTCTGCTTACAAAGAATAATCTTTTTGTATAAAATTTTAAAGACTCTGCTTAATTATGATTTCAAAATTATTTTCCAGAGGATCACATTGTTATATTACTTTATCTTCAAAAAAATAGGCACCAGTTTGTGCAAATTGAACATATACATGTGTGTGTGTGTGCAGTTAATTGTATATACTTACACTTTCAGATTATAATTTATCAAATTATTTTAGTAAACATTAAAGAATAAATTATTGCACAATATGCTACTTATTTTATTTTGTTAGTGAAGAAATTATACACTTTTAGTATTATTAGGTTCTGTATAAAGAATGAAATATACAAACATTTTCAATTTTTGAATATCAGGGCATAAGCTAAGACATTTTTATTATAATTTCATTAGAACATAATAAATCTATTACTACAAATGCCTATTTTAATATTTATAAATACATATACAATTAATAATTTTTAAAATGTTTAAATTCTATGTTTTTATTTTATGATTTTGATTAATTTTATTACTTTTCATGGTTTGTTAACTTTATAGCCAAAATGTATAATATTTGATCTTTGCATCATGTAAATTGAAATTATTGTGAAAATTATACCTGTAATCAAACGTACAAAATTTAATATGATATCTACGTTGGTCAATGAGTTAATTAAATGGCCACAAAATTTAGAACTATAAATGGACAAAAACAGATGTCAAGTGCAGATATATAAAACTTTATGAGCTGAAAATAAAATGATACAAAAAGATTTAGAAATTAGCTATTTATTTTTTAAAACAATTTACTGAAGATTAGTTAGCAGCAAGCTAATAAAATGTACGTTACGACGATAGCATTTATTTAAAATAATTTGTCAAAGATTTAAATACTTTAAAAACATATATATATAATTCATTCTCTTAGATATCTTATTAATATCCCATTGATAAAACTAAAAATTATCCAAATCTTGATTTGGCTACATTTAAAAAATATTGAATATAAAGTAGTAACTCGATATAAAACAAAAATGAATTTAATTTAGGATAGTTGAACCTTTAGAAAGTTTATTATATTATTTCTGTAACATCTCTTCCCTTTAAATAAATATGCGATTTTACTTTCAGTTGTGAATAATAATTTCTGGAAAAAATAAAATAACTGATGAAAATTCTGAAATTCGCCTTGTACGCCAACCATATAGATAAACAAAGCCAAATGTTGAATGATTTTTAAATTCTTGTGTATTTCCAAGTAAAAATTTGTAAAAATAAAAAAGAATTCTTTAATTCTATTTAGTAAACTTGATTGAAAAAAAGATGTCTTTTATCAATGCTGTCAAGTTTTATTCCTATGGCAGTCTTTAGCAATATTATTACTCTACTTATTTCACCTTGCTTGTTAAACATAATGAGAAAAGCAAGACTGTATAGAGACAAATATGTTCTGAATTGGCAGTAAAATTAATCAACAATTTAAATTATGATGACAATAAATTTATATTCAAACAAACAAAAAAGACATGATGGCATTTATTAAAAAGATTAAAGAACAGAATGAAAAAAAAAAAAAAAAGAATTTGGAAGAAGACAAAAGTAATGATATCAACAAAAACAGCTGATTTTAAAACTGATGGTAAAGACATAAGTCATCAAAAAATTGTGCATTCTTGGTTCCTTTATCAATAAGATTTGCTGAAGAGTAAGTACTATGTACAGTTGTAATAAAAAAAAAAAATCTTAAAAATAAAAATTGGTGAAACAATAATATTTACTGTGATTCCATGAATAAGAAAGTCAAATGCTGAAGGATTAAAAAAAGTACGGATATTTTTAAAACTGTAATATTGGAGAAGACTTATAAACAAGAAAACAGACCTAAGTTGTTGCTTGAAATATACATGATCCATGTTAAAACTCCCTTGTTTTTTTAATTTTTATTATGAAGTGATCTAATTTATTAATAAAGTATGTAATACTCAAAAAGACTGATAATTAAATAAGACATGATCAGCGATGAGAAGTCTAAAGTCCATCATCGCAATAATGAAGCTGCTTTTGAACTGTATGGAATCCAATCAGATAATAAATCACTGTGAAGAAATAATCACTAGGAATCAATGTTAATTGAATGGCACCTAATAATAATCATTTTATTCATCTATATCTTAAAATCGTTTCTTTGATTCATGTCTATAGTATCTGTTATCACTTAATATCAGGCTATTTCATATTAACATCTTAGATAGATATTTGGTCCTTGGAAAATTTGTTGACAACCTTAGCTTGGTATATCCTTCTAAAATTTTTGAATTCAGGTCTTTTTTTTTTTCAGATCTTGAGTAAACGTGCTTATTTTTGTTCTCTTCTTTTTTTTTAAATATTTTAATGAAATGTACTATTTTATTTGCCTGCTCATGGGTGCACAATCCCTCTTTGTAAAATTTTGGAATTCATAACTTTTTTTTAACCAGACTTTGAATGAACCTGTTAACTTCATTTCTTTTTACAAAGAATTATTTATTTTTGAATATCTCTCTTCTTGGATTTATGTGTCCATATTTTAGATCTAATTTTTGGAAATCTTATGAACAAACTTATCTTCTGTTTTTTTTTTTTTGTCTTATGAATATTTGTCTTCAGTCAATAATAATAACCACATAGATTGTTTACTGCTCATTATATCTACTATAAAATCATATTCATCATAATTTGCACTATGGCAAGTTTTCATTTCCAAGCATTTTCTCTATTTCTCAATGATTCACTTAACAAAAAAGTAAATAAATGGTTGTACAATTTGTTTTTCTTGACAACAAAAAACAGCCATGCTAAAGAGTTTATTTTTTTAACTGAATCATAAAACGATTTGATAATTTACACATTTAGTGTACTTAAAATATGTTAACCAAATTTGCTTTAGAATTAAAAATTGGAAAAAAAAATTGTTTGTCAAGGGATTAAAAGACAGAATATTTAGCTTCATTTGTAATAACTTTGAGTAGTGAAGTTTGGAAAAGGTGTGATCTCTCAGCATCTAACCAGTCTCCACAAAACCAAGACATTTGATTCATAATTTAAATATCTGAAGAAAACAATTAGCTTTATTTTTTATTTTATTTTTTTGGTTTTCTTTTACTTTCCATATGATTTTTGTAAATTGATATATATACATGCAGTCACTAAAAAGTAATATACAATAAATTACACTATAAAATTGGACAAAATCATTCTTTTTTTTTATTATCATATTTACTTTGTCTTTTCTCCATTTGTATGTGTTTAACAATATTGTTTTGAGTTGATTGACATATTTTTTCTTTTCTTTTTTGTAAATTATACATTTTTTCAAGTTTGTTAACCTAGTTATTATTATACTTATGTAAAAAAAAAAAAGACTTTAAATGGCTCATTGCAGGGCAAAAGTCTTCAATAAGAATGGCAGAGAAAATGAAACCATCACTCATTAAGGCTTACCAATTGGCAGATGGTGAAGGTTAGGGATTTTCACATCCTTGTTTTACTCTCTAAAAGCTAGATATCCATTTGCCAAGTGATATTGGATAGTTAACAGAATTGTCTAAGGGTAGGCTGAAAGAAAAATCCTTCTCTAAGTAAAACAAAAAAAAAAAAAAACATATCTAATTCAAATCTCAGTTTGTCACAATGACAAAATTTGCTAATGGGATAACTATAGACCTTGCAGTGATCATATTAAATCTAATTTTTTTTTTATCTACCTTTTATTTAGATTTAAAAGCTTTCTATTTTTAAACATATATTCTTTCAATTATATCAATATCTCCATATATATTAAACACATTTTTTTGTATCAATCTTTTTTTATAGCAAAAAAAAAAAAACACTATGTAATCCAAAAAAAAAAAAATCACATTTCATACCCAAGGGTTTTCTCTTTTATTTATTTTTTAATCATTTCTAAATACTAAACACTCAACATGGCTAAATTGCTTAAAATATTTTAATCCTATGAAATTTATTTTTGATATTGTCAAATTATAATATTTAATTTTATAAGTAATTCGAAGAAACGTAAAACTATATAATATTGATTAACACAAAATATTTTTACAAACCAGCCACTTTATCACACTATTAAAGAAATAATTCAAAGATATAAATTTTTAATACATTTAGATTTCCTTAATTATGAAAAAGATTTCGATTCCATACTTATATTATCGACTATGATTATGATTTAAAATGTCAGAGAAGTGAAATTATTAAAAAAATTTCTAAAAAAGAAAATTATTTGATCAAAAAAATATATATAAACACTAAAAATCGAAATAAAAATAGGTAGACTGCTAAATAATTGCGGATACGAGGACTTGAAAAAATAAGATAACAGCGTTACTTAAATTTAAAAAAAAAAAAATCCCCACACAATCGGAAAATTAGATGAAAACTTGACGCTCTTTAAGTAAACAACTTACAAGAACACACATTTAAAAAAAGTTTTAAGTCTACTTTTATTTCACGTTATGGTACTCTCTCGCAACCATTATGTGCACTACAAATATAAACTTTAAATAAAGTAACTACATTTTAGTTTCAAAGTCTACACCAACATCTGACTAGATAATCTGAGGGGAAAGAATTACGAAGGGCATATCTATAAATTAGACGCTATCATAAAAATGATGGTAAGTGCCTGGTGCGATAAACTGACGAGTTTATGATATATAAGCTGTATGAATCAAATTAAAACTGAACGTATAAAACTGATTATAAGAACTACTAATCAAAAATTTTGAAATATGAATATTTAGCATTATTAGACATAACAGTTAATGCTTAAAAAGATAGATAAAATTATACTATTTATTTTAATAAATAACAAAATTTTAAAATATAATTCAAATTTAGAGTACAGCTCTGGATATCCTGGAAATAACTGCTTTTCCCCCATCTCCTCTTTACATAACTTTACCTTTTAAAAAAATAGACCTTGAATTTTTTATATATAAATACTCTTACTTAGCCATTACAAATAATAAATTAGTAATAACTTGTAAAACCAGTTCAAAATTCACTCAAGAGAGCGACATTCTTCATTCGCGATTAAAACTGCCATCAAGAAGTAAAAACCCATCACAATTTAAATAACGTTACCCTGGTCAATCGAGTTTTCGAGCGAATCGGCCTGGTTTTTACTCCAGTTGCAACTTTTTCTTTATAATATAAAATGTTAAAACTAAGTCTTAGTTTAAAACATTAATTGCAACAGCTTACCTGATGACTTCTATTAGTTTTAAGTTTAAAAAAAAAAACGAAATAAAATCTGTAGCTCATTGAATCTTAGTAGCATCGGTACAGCCTAAAATTTTATGCACAAGATATACAAACATAATCTCGAACCTACAGCAATTACAATAGAGGTCGCTGTTTATTGATAAAAATTGAGCAGACAAATCAAAAAAAAAAAAAAAAAAAAGTACATCTAGTTTTGGGGGAATCCAGCAAAAGTTTGATATTGTAAATTTTAACACGATTTACTTGATTTTCCCTCCCTCATTATTGCTATAATATATTTCTTTCTTTTGTTTTAAATAAATATTTTCTAATTAAGGATATTTTTTTAAAAACAATTAGCTTGAATAATTATGTTTATTTAATTAAATTAAATAAGGACGCATCAGCGAAATCATTGAAAACATTTGTAAAAAAATATTATTTATATATGTCAATTCTTCTAATAAACTTATATGGTTTAGATAATTAATTTAATAAAAATACAATGATAATTTTTATATTAAATCTGTTTTCTATAGCCTATTGAAAATGCTTCTTTACCGTTAATTAAAACTTCAGCGGCAAAATAAAATTATTATTGCAGTTGTAAACAGGAGTTTCGATTAAATTTAAAATATACATTTTTTTTAGACTAAACTAAATAAAAATGAATAACAAAATAACACACATTTTATATAAATATAAAATAAAAGACAAATTTTATTCTTTTAAAAAATATTTTTTCCTGAATGTGATGCTGTTAAATCGTCTAATAATAGAATATAGCTAAAAATAAAATATGAAAAGAGCTATATAGTATGCAAGGTATTGAAGTATTTCAAAAATAAAACACTGCAGAAAAAATAACATCATAAACAGACTAAAAATAAGCTTATATAAAGATGTATTTATATATTTAAAGATAGGTTTATCTAGTCATGTCAAATTCACCTATCTTTTTTTTTTCTATCCTCATTTTTTTTTTTTTTAATTAGAATAGAGGCAATACCATGTGAATGACTGATGGGATTATAATTAAGCAATATTCTTTTATCATTGAAATAAAAATTGAAAATCATTAGAAAAATATATAAGGTAATATAGTTTGATTTTTAAATTTGCAACAGTAAATGATTAATTTTATATCACTAGATGGACTTATATGATCTAGTTATATAAGAATGATTTTAAGAACGTTTAAGCAGATTATTGGCTAATGAAAATATATGTATTGTTGAAATATTTTCTAACAGCAAATAGTTTATAATGAAATAAAGAAAGTAAATATGACGGAGAAATTTTAAGCAAAATATTTTTTTTATCAGCAACCTATATGTATATATTTGAAAATGCATTTATTATTCTTCACAATGGCGATTTTGTATTTATTAGTAATATATATATAATAATGATGAACAACCATTCGTACATAAGAAATAAAGAAAGGCGAGATAAAAAAATAAAAAAACTACTCTAGAAATGAGTGTTACAGTAATTATACAAAGAATCTGCAAAACACAAATACGTTCGCATATAAAATACGCTGATCCATTTTTCTGTTTACTTGATATTTTATGATATCTTTTAACTACTTTAGCAGAAAACTTTTTTTTCCTTAAATACTTCAACACCATATCTAATGTTTTCCAATGTACTCTATTCTCTACCATTTCTCCCCAATGGAAACAATTGATATTGCATTTCTTTAGAATATCTTTAAGATAATTCTTACAACATACAGAGTAGAAAACCCATGTTCAAGTTTACCATAAAACATTCTTTTAGAAAATCTTGCATTGTTTATTCATTTTATATATCCAATCCAGTGAAGTTTGTTTATACAAAGGTGGACTATTAGTATCACATCCAGCAAGCTGAAACACATTGATTTGTTTTACAATCTTGCCAATGTATTTTTTAAAATGTAAAGAATATCTTTGAATGTATATAGTTAAAAATATAAAACTTTAAATAGCCTATAGCAGAACAAAAGTTTTCAAACACCCCTCATAAAAGAATAACATAAAAGGAGAAGGTTTCAATTACCAAGTGTACCAGTTTTTGGACGATAAAAAATGTATTGTTGTTCTACAGGGTTGATCCCATAGGTGAGAAACCTGCCTCAGATCACTGAATTGAATTAAGTACCAAAAGAACAACTTAATACATATTTTCACTTAATTTTAAAATGCACATTTGTCACTAAAACTGATTAGCCACAGCCCGATTATAATTTAGTTCATTTATCAACACAAAGCACATCCTCTGAATGTCACTATTTCTTTTTCTCTTTAATGTTTCCCAGTCATTTTTTTCAATAACCAAATATCAAAATAATATTTTTACCTTAAAATATATATATATAATTATGATTCACATTTTTCACTTAACTTTATATAATCTGTATTTTTCACATCATTGCACTTTTTAAAATTCTGCTTGAATTAAAGAACAAACTACTTTTCTATCCATCATCATACATATACTCAGATCAGAAATTTTTTTTTTTCTGCAGCCATAAGGTATTTTTGAACCTTATATTTTTTCTTTAATTCCATTCTTCTATAAAACTTTTTTCCCTTTTATTATCATTTGTTTCTTCTATATGTGCATAAAAATTCTGATTATAAAAATACCATTATCCTCTTCTTCAAATTTAGTCCTTTTTAGACTTTCTCATATTTTTTCCATTCCTCCATCTTTTACCCCCCCCCACTCCTCTAATTATAGATATTATATTTTATTGTTTTGTCATCAAATTATGCATATATTTAAAATATTTTATACAACTCAAACCAAAAATTTTCATTATATAACTCACTCCTTCCTACTTTACTTAGTCTTTTCCACCCATATTTCTAGCAGTGATGCTTCTTCATTTTTAAATGACCTTGTACCACAGAATTAATTATATTTCTCTACCTAACATTACATATTTCATTTCTATTTGTTCAACTGCCCTCCTACTTGCATATTCTATGAACCTATATTTATAGTCCTTTTCAAATCTTTTTTTTTATTTTATATAACTTTATATATTCTGTCTTTACTATTTTTCTTTCTTTTAATCTTATCCTTTCCACCCTTCCCCACTTTCAATTTGCCATCAAATATGTTTTGTAGTATCTTATATCACTTATATCCTAGATCATTTACATTTGCAGGGTAGAAAATCTAAAATATAATTTTTCTTCATAAAAAGATTCTCAAACATTATCTGTGATCTTTCATTTACAGAATGTAATCTTTGAATAACTCTTCAACTTGAATATTAAAACCTATCATAATCACCTTCAATTCTTGCATATTTTTACCATATTATTTAATGCTTTTTTTTCATATGTCATAGCATTGGCCGGGAGGCAAACCCACAACAACCGTCTGCTTGCTTGCAAGGCAGCTGCACTGATGACCTCTCAGCTAACAATGCTTTAATTTTTTTTTTTCTAATTTTTTCTTTCACATTATTTTTCAATCATTGTCTTTAATTGTCTCAACCAGGTCCAGCCAGCCTAGAGCATAAAAATTTAGGGTTATTAGTTGCAAAATTAAAATCTGCCTACAGCATCAAAAACTCTTGAGCTGGCTTTGGTCTCAATACATTTTCTCAACTAATTAATTCAAGTTTAAAGCAGACATATTTTTATAATTGCTTTTCTCACTCCCTCTTCTTTCTAGGGATATATAATCCTAGAATATTTTCGTTCAGAATATCACATAATAACAAAAAATTATTCACCATTTTATATATGCATAACTGAAAGTCTATATATTTGTTAAAACTATAAATAAATATCAAAGGTATATCTATCTTGCAGATATATATATCAATGTTGTTGTGATGTAGGATTTAGTCACAGGCATTGGTTATTACTAATTCTACCAATATCTTTTGTTTTTGAAATCCTAGACTTTATAATTTATTTTCATAAAGTTAAAAAATATCTTTTTAATATTTCATAATTTATTTATTAATTTTACTTTTATAATGTTTGTAACATAATAAATCCATTAGTTTTATTTTATAATCTAATAAGTAAATTTTTATTATGCAGTATTCCTATTGATACTGACATTTAGGATTACTATTAGATAATATATGATTATTGCCACTATTTGTATAATTAATATCATTATTATGCAAATTTTTATTATTACATTCTTTTTTCATTATCATATACTATCATCTTCTAATTATATAATAGTTTTATGTTAATTTCCCTTTCCATAAAAAGAATAAATGTGAGAGTTTTGTATAGTATAATAATCTTGTTCACTTTTTTGAAATATATTACACTTAATGCATATCTTATAAAAAATAACTATTAATTATGAGTAATTCTTTATAATCACATGATGGGTTAACTATAAAAAAATGTTTCATAATTAGTAAAAATAATGAGATTAACTAGATATAAAAAATGTAAGCAATAAATTACAACCAGTATTATTAACATTATCAGTTTAATGAAATATTTTTTACAAAAATATTATAATTTCACAGGTGGTGGTACAATATTAAGTTGTTGGCGAAAAACATCCAAAGGTAAATCCCAGTATTTTTCATAATATACAGACATTAAAAATTTGGATTTATAAGCACAGTCAATAGCCCAGGGAAGGTAAGTTTTTACATAATGCTGCCGTTGCCTAAAAAAAAAAAGTGTTTATCATGAGTGTGAATATGCATTAAATAAAACAGCCCATTATAGGGTGAAAGTCTTTCTAATAGCCCTCCAAGGAGGAATACTGAAAAAAGTATTACTCACTAGGTTTAGAAACTGGCAGGTGATGAGATTTAAGGAGCTTTTTCTTGTTTTATTTTCATGTAACTAGGAATAACTACATATCCACTTACCAAACAACAATTGTTTGACTACCTTGCATCACTTGTGGTTACCTGAAAGAAAAAATTCTAAGCTTGTTTATGATTCAAAAATATTCGTTTCATATTGCCTGGATTTGAACCTCAGATTTTGATTATAAAAGATGAATATAATTTATTTTTATTAGTGAAAAATTTATAAGTTTTTTTGACTATATAACTATTGATAAAATGAATATATATATACACCTACACATACAAAGTCGATAATGAAGTTTGTGAAATTATTTCAGAAAAAGTGCTATATACGTCATTGCTGAATATCATCATGGTCACCAGTGAAATACTACTAATATCATCACCTACTCCATCTTTCAAAACAATTTTGAACTTTTTTTTTATAGCCATCAGAGATATCATTGTATTATTTTTGACGTCCTGAATGTCATTAAAATGTTTTTTTTCAATATTTGCGTTTAAAGAAAAAGTTATTGGGAACAGATCAGTTGAATAAGGGGATTATTCGAATACAGTTCTTGTTTACTGACTAAATAGTCTCTAACAAACAGTGCTATGTGAACTGGTGCTCAGATTTTAGTTAAGATTTTCCTGTTTGTCTATCAATCTTTACTTGACTTGCTATGCTTCTTAATGTCAGCCAATAATTTTGAAGCAATTTGATAAATTTTGCAATGTTTTCATCAGTTCTTCTTGTTAATAGCTGTCCTGATCTCTTGTCATCAGTGAAAATTTTTATCCCATCAGAAAAACAATCCATTTGTGCACTGCCATTTTCTTCATGACAATACTTCCATAAACTTGGATTACTGACATACCTCTATTTCACTTCCAATCTTGTTTAGTTTAACAAGAAATGTAATCTATGTTCGTATTTTCTATTTAAAGTTCCAGCATTTTCACAATAGCACACAATAACAACAATAATTCAGCATGACATCACCGCATAAGACACTGATATATGAAGATTATAAAACTTTATGGGTTGCAAACTTAAATGTCAGACCTTGTAATTCATTTTGATATAAAAATATAATAGCTGCTTTTATCAATTTGTTACTAAATTTATTTTTTATATTGTTATTTCTTATTTTATTTATTATCTTTATTTTATATTAGAGTAAGAGTTAATTGTAAATAAAAGTATAGTTTTCCAAAAGATTACATTTTTCTGATTAATATTGTCACTTGGAATGTTTAAAATGACTTTTTTCTCACTGAATATTTTAAAACAGGTTAATTATTTCAGTAACTTTCTACTGCTAAAAGTATTCATTTTTGTAGAAAATTTTTGACATATTTTTCTTTTCTTTTTTTTTCCAAATTTTTTTTTTTTTTGAGCAGTAACAACATTTAATTCTATTCATATCAATATGAATAAAATTTAATTTCATTAATATAATATGATGTGTATATAAATGAAGTTGTAAAATCTTTTAGAATATATTTAAGTGAAAACTAATATGAATTAAACCACTAAACATCGCATGATCACTATTTCTTATGCTAGCACATTACTGTTATTAAACAGGCAAAACTCTCCATTTGATTACTCTGGTTGGTACTGAGTGGCACTACTGTATGGAGAGTTTTGCCTGTTTTACTATGAATTAACTTATATGAAGTCATAAACTGATGTCGCCTTTAAGAATTCCAATTGTAAAGAAATGGATATTTATTTGCCAGACAACTACAAATATTTGATGAAACATTTAACTACAAAATTAAACAAAAATTTATTCTAGGTAGAAATTTAGGGAGACGAATATCTTGGTTAAGAAATGAACTCAAAATTTAACTATTGTTAAAATTCCATCAAAATTTTCTGTTGCAAGAAATAAAATTCTGAATATAAATTCCAAAAGATATGAGACAATCTCAATGGAACTATATGTCTCCTACTTCACAGAAAACAATATACAAGAACAAAAATAATTCTAAGCTTCTATAAAATTTCACTAGAAGCACACTGGACATAGAACACATAACTAAGTGGGCTTAAAATCATTCAATAAAAAAAATGATGTGATTAGTAAATGAAAATTTAAATACTGAAATGAACACTTGTCTTAAAGTATTACATGAGAAAAAAAAAACCCACATGAAACATTTCAAGTAACAATATTAATCAGAAAATTGAACCACAAAATGTAGCATTTTTAAAAACTATATTTGATATACAATTACATCTAAAATTTCCACAAAAAAAAGTTATCAAATTATAATAAGACAGAAACTGATACAAAATAAAAATAATACTAATTAACTGTACAAAATCCAGAGCAAATAGGATAACAAAATAAAAGACAAATTAATGATAATAACAGCTATAAGAAAAAAAAAAACATAACAGAGGACAAATGCTAACATTGGCAGACATAGCTAACAATTTATATACTATTAATAAAAAATTATGAAGTGGCAAGTTTAAATCAAGAGATGTAATTCAGTAAATAACATATGCAAACTATCAAAATTAGCTGCTCACATGCAAACTGCTAAAATTGTAAAAATACTACATATATTTCAAAAAAATAATCTAGAAAATCCTGTCTCATGTTAAATGGAATAATGCAACCAAGAGTTAATAATTTTATAGTATGTCTAAAAAAGTGAAAATGCCTACAAGACTTTCTCTATCAATCCTGTGGGATTATAGGTGCATATATATAAATGGTCAGTTTACACTTTGAATCATAAACCAGGTGCATCATTATGCTAGATCACTTTTGATGTGAACAGAAATAATGATGAATGAAAGTAATAATAATCAATATACAGAAAATGGCACTGACAAAAAAAATATCATATAGGCATATTTTCTCATATATTTATCAGCAAAAAATTTAAAATCTACTTCATG
This sequence comes from Epiperipatus broadwayi, assembly GCA_028023455.1. Lineage (NCBI taxonomy): Eukaryota > Metazoa > Onychophora > Udeonychophora > Euonychophora > Peripatidae > Epiperipatus > Epiperipatus broadwayi. Next base: position 505,566 of record JAQFVV010012504.1, on the reverse strand, counting down.
GAATATTCAGGCAATGGCAGTGATATAATGTGCACTCAAATCATAAATCAGCGAAGAAAAGATTGGCAAAGACAAATATGATCTCTCAGTAATCTTTGCAATAATTTGTATTGACCTAATCTAGACTTTTAGCAAATGTTGCATGGTGATAATAATGACATATGCATCACATTGAGTGCTTAACCAACGATTATTACAAACCAATATCTGGCAACAAAGCGACATAGTGTTGATTCATTTGTTATCCATAAATGACATACTTCCTCTATCAATTTTTCATTTATTAGAAGCCTTCACTTATGGTAGATAATTATCTTCTATATAAAATTCTGGTATTATTGAAGTCTTAACAATATGTCTGAAAATTTATAGCTACTGTTGCTGTGTTTTCTGACTGTGAATCACATCCATTTCATAAACAGAAGAATGTATAATCATGTACCATGAATATTTAACAAGGTGACTGTGAATCACACCCATTTCAATAAAAAAAAAAAGAATGCATGATCATGTACCACCAATTAGCAATAATGTCTACAAAAACTAAAGACTTATTCTCAATTCAACTTAATCTCTGAAGTTTTCATTATTAATATGCTGTTTGCAAACACCTCTCAGATTCTCTATAATTATGGAACCATGTAAACAATATCATTAGATGTCTCTTCCATGTCTTGATATCTTGTGCTGTTCATCATAATGGACACAGACTATATAACATAATTCATTCCTTGACTAACATTACTATTGATATAAATTATGTTGTTCAATGCCTCAAATAGTTTCATTTGCATTGTTTGCTTTGGATAGTGAGTTTCCATGTCAGGCAATGATTAGAAGATAATCAAAATGAATAAAAATATTAATTATAAAAAGTATGAAAAATTAATACAATTGTCAATAAAAATATATTCTCCATATAGAAGTAAAAAGTAAAAGACTATATCAGCTACAAATAATTAGATTACAAGAATATTGATGATCAACCAGGTAGGTCTGACATCTAATTATTGAGTTTGTGCAAATATAAAATTCTTATAATTTGTATAGAATATTCTAAAAGTAGCAACATATACCTAGTGATAAAAACTACTTTTATTAGCCCAGAAGTTATTGCAAACTAAGAAAGCTTCAAGATAAAAGATGCATGCAAACCAGAGACCCACAGTTCAGCAGTTAAGACATCCAACATTGAATATAAAATGTATGTTTATCCTAAATGCACATATCTAAACATATTTATATACAAACATATAATTACAACAATTTCCAAATTATTCCCTTACAAGTATTTGTAATATTTGCTGTAAACTGTCTTGGCATTCAATTGATAGTTATTCTCCGATAAGAATCTACATGATTTTTTTTTAAAAAATGTATTTTAATAACATCTAATTTCCATATAGTATCCTATTTTTTCCCCATATATTATCCCTTAAAACTAAAATAAGAATTATAAAACATATACGCATAATGATTTAACACAACCAAAAGTAACAGAAAATTACAAATCGATTAAATAGAAAAATCTATTTGTGTGGATGAATTTTATATATACTGTATTTAGTTTAATTACATATACTTTAACTAACCAGTATCGCATATACGAGTATTAAGTTGCTTTTATTAATAATTATTTACTGCCTATATCAATTGTTTAATAATGTTAAATTCTAATTTTGTGATGTCGATTGTTATTTTTGACACTATCCATCCTTTTCTTCATTCGTAACACTTTGTAATTGTTTTCTAAAATACCATTTCCTATTAGATTTGTCCATTACTATCTCCATCTATTGTTGGTATATTAAACTATAAGTGAAAATTATATTCTTTTTTTTTTTTTATCGTAATAAGATGAGTATTGGTTTGTATTTTACTTTAACAATAACATTATTCTTTCATTATTTTTTATTTAATTTTTTTAATTGTTAAGTTTCTTGTATTCGCCTTTTCGTTATATTCATTAAATAAATAATCATTTGAATATCATTTTTCTTTATATCGTTAGAAATAATTTCAAACATTACATTAAATTTACACACATGAATGAAGCTATTGTAAAAAATATATAATCAGTTCCCAATAATCATTTCGATCAAATAAGTTTTCAGCAACAATATTAAGATCCACATTCTCTCTACTGCTAACTATTTATTTAAATGCATACATTTATTTACGAAAATAATCTTTAAAACATTTTTTATTACGCTTTTTTAAAACAGATATATAGACAATAAAATTTTATTAAAAATTAAACATATTTACCTTTTAATTGTCTAAAGATTTGTGATTATGGTATTTTAGATGTAATATGTTTGCCTTTTTCCATTATCTATCATTAAATGTTGAATGTCTAGAAAAATTTAAACTTTATTTAAACCTTTTAATACAAACAACTGTTAGTAATAACACACAAATAGACAACATAGGTTAGTAGATTACACAATGTTTCGAGTGCTATTATTTTCCATTCTTCTTCAGGTGTTGCTGGCCTGACCAATGACAATACTAGCAGAGGAATCAAACTTATACCTTTAGATTCTTGAATATCGAATTTTAAGGCAACACTCTAACCACTTGAGCTATTCTGTCAAAGGTACAATCAGTAGAAATTTCATGGACTGTTGCCTTTGACAGAATAGCTCAGTTGGTTAGCGCATTGCCTTAAAACTTGATATTCAAGAATCTAAAGATAGGTTGATTCCTATGCTAGTATTGTTACTGGTCAGGGCAGCAACACCTAAAGAAGAATGGACAATAATACCACTCAAAATGTTAGATAATCTACCAACCTGTGTTACTAACACTTTTTTGTATTTGAAAAGTTTAAAATTTTCTAGACCATCAACATTTAATGATAGATAATGGAAATAGTCCGACATATTATCATATGCAAATATTTATTTTTCTACACAAAAATTACATAAACTGAACCATCAATCTAAGTTTTCTATTGGTCACCTAAAAGCAAATGATGTTGATCAATCCATAGTTTTAATAGCTGAGAAAGGTAACTTCTGTTATTATACTTCTTGTGGAGTTTGCAAAGAATGAAACAAAGTAATAAGCAGTACTAAAATACTTATTAAAAAACTATCAAAACTTAATATTCATTTTAACATTCAATGTGTTTCAGTGCAGTGGAAAGTGCTGGACTCTGGATTTCATGTTTCTCGCATCATGGTTCCAGTTCTGTCACTTTCCAGTGTCTGAACTAGGAACTAAAAGCTCCAGATCATTCTACTGTTGCATTGAACCATGCAGTGCATTAAAATGAATAATAACTTTTGACATTTTTTTTTAATTTTAATAACATTTTATTGCTTTGCTTCATTATTTATGGAACTCCATAAAAAATATAATAATACAACTCTTGAGTTTCTAGGTTACCAAAAATAGGAACTGGTCTACCACTTCTGATAAATGAACAGAAATAACTTCATATTTGTGTTTCAATATGTTTTTTATTTTGCACATATGATTTTTTTTAATTAGATATACCTATATTAAAACAGTTCCAAAATCTTCCGAATGTTTCTATTTTTTCAGCAGCATGTTCATCCATAATGATTGCTTGCTCATCTTATCCTCTATGATATTCCTATTTATATGCAACTAGAATAGTCTTACAGTCATAGAATTATCTAAATAATTAATTACTTAATAAATCAAACCTGTATTAAAATTACATTCCATAGATCATTAATTAAATTATTTAAGCCAGTTTCCAGAGAAATTTTAGAAGCTATATGTTTTCTTTAAGTTTTCAGAATTCTCTTTTCAACCAACGATTCACAACATCAAGTTACCTTATCAAAAGCTATCTCCTCAATATCATTTTTTTAACGATTTGAGTTTTTCAGGGGAGATGAATTGAAAAATTGATTCATGTATTTCATTATGTGCACTCGATATTTCAATTTTAGCTGGTATATTAGAATCACGAATCCTTAAATGAATTAAATCTTTATAAACAAAATCTAGCATAAGATTTTTCTGCAAAAAAGATCTACCTAGACTTCCAGTAAGTGTTTAAATAGATATTAGATATACAAGAGAAGTAGGGAATGAAATTTCATAAATTGTAGATGGAGAATGCAATAATTTCTATAAATTTAATTGTTTTACTTATATTTATCAAAGATATTAATTTATTGCTTACTCTAAACAAATATTTACATCAAACAATGTATATAAGATTTTTAATATTGTGGAATAAGGCAAAATGCTGAAGAGACTGAGAAAGAATAGAAATGGTCAACATGAGATTAATAATTAGTGTCCAGCATATTTTTCTTAAATGTACTTCATATTCTGATACACACCAGTTTATTTTTATAAAAATAATTTTCATCACTAAGTTTACCTAACATATACCTATAGTCATTAAAAAATAATAAAATGCTGTCAATACATATTTTTAATTAAAACTCATCTTATCAGCTATCATAGAGAGAATTGTGGAGCTTAGTCCAGCTGATGAGACTTGTTTTGAAAGAAATGCGTATATCTAAAATTACATGTTTAAAATAAACATAGCTATCAAAATTATTTCTAGAGATAAAACTTTGTCAATGAGTAATGATTTAAAAAAGATAAATTTTCAAGCAAGTTTATAAAAATTAAGATATATTTAACCTTTAATTAAGTTTTAAAGTTTATGAGTGAGTTAAAAAGAAATTTAATAATTTTTAACCTAATAAAAAATAATTTAATATCATTTATGTATTTGGTAAATGGTTGTTGTTTAAAATAAATATAGTTAAAAAGTACAACTTTGGTCTATGATTTTTCATGTGGTTACAAATTGTTCACTTTTTGTCTATCTACTTTTTATTGAACTATTTGTCTCCTTTATGTACATCTTCATATTTCACATTATATGTTCAATTTTTTTTTTAATTGGCAATGTAATACCAGACCAATATAAATGTACAAAAAAAATGAAATGCGTTCAAACCTTTAAGATGTTTGAATATACCAAGTTTTTATGTAGAAGTATGTAAGACTATTGAATGGATATTTGTAATTCAATGTTTCTGGTTAATGAAGATCAATAACCCTGTAATGATTGGTTCCATGTCTGTTGTCCATTTATTTCTTATCTTACATAAATGACCAAAGTAGAATGATATAATATGAAGTATGCCTACATTTCAAAATATTCATCATCATTGTCAATCATAATCAATCCACTATAGGATGAAGGTCTGTCCAAGTTCAATCCATCTTCTCTGATCTCTAGCTTCTATTCTTTACATCACCCCTACACATGCTCTTATTTCATTCATCCATCTCACATGTGGTCTCTTTTTGGGTCTTTTACAATCTCTTGGCATCTGGTTTAAGATTTCAATTGTCCACCTATTATCATCTAGCAATATGTCCAACCCAATTCCACTTCGGACTTTTAATTCTTTCAATGATGTCAGTAACACCTCTTGTTCTCTTATCCAAATATTGTGTTTTTGATCTCTTCTTGTTACTCCTAATATGCATCAAACCGTACTTCTTTGAGTAGTTTGGAGTCTCTGTATTGCTCTTCTACTAAATGTCCAAGTCTCAGATTCATAAGTGATACTTCTGGTAAAACACATTTATTAAAAACCTTCCTTTTCAAACATATAGGCATATTTCCTTTTAATATTGTTATTTCTACAAAAAGCACTGCAACCCAAGTCTAATTCTATGACTAATTCCATCCATTATGTTTCAATATTTGATAATAATCTGACCAGGATATTTGTAGTTGTTAATTTCTTCTAACTCATCATAATCAAACTTTATTTTCATCTTTTGAGAAAACCTATTGAACATTACTTTAGTCTTTTCAACATTTACCTTTAGTCCTACTTTCTTAATTTCATCCATAACTCTTGCAACATTTCCTGAAGCTCTAAAGCATTATTTGCAAAAACAACTAACTATATCATAATCAAAATCTAAATGATTTAAATAATCTCTGTTTACTTTTACTCCTTTAGCTTCCCATTTTAATCCACAAAATACTTCTTGCAGCACTGCTGTAAAAAGTTTTGAAGACATGAATGGAGTCATCCTATCTTACACTCTTCTCAATGTTTACCTTCCTTGTATCATTATGTAATCTAATTATTGCTGTTGTGTTTTTATAAATATTCTTCTGAATATGACACATACAGATCTTAAAATCCAAGCTAAGGGAATCGCGATGCATTCATTATTTATGTATGTATAAAAATATTTTTTTTTAATTTTTGACAGCTATAATTGAGATAGATTCAATTATAAAATTACTATCTGAAGTTAAATCACTTTTAAAAAAAATATTTTTTTAAAAATGCTAACTGAATTTCTCGTTAAATTCTTAAATTTGGTTTACAGTAAGTGTTTTTGAAAGGGGTGGAAAATATGAGCTAAAAAGGGATTCTCCAATTAAATCCGGGGGAATCCCCTATAGTCAAAGTGTTAACTTGAACTAAAACCCCGCCCATTTTCGTTAAAGTAATAAAATTTCAAAAAAAATAAAGGGTAAAAAAGAATTCCAACAGGTATAACTGCCTTGAGAAGATAAAATGATATAATGCAATCATCACCTTCTCGAATATTACTTTGGTTAGCTTTTTTAAAAAATTGTAAGAATAAATCGGCAAATTATTTAATTTGTGGGCAAAGATATTAACTGCAAATTGGAGTTCGTTCGTAAAAATCATATACCATCTTTAAAATAAATTAAACAGAATTCAAATATGTTTGTTTCTCTGTCTCGAAAATGGTCTATGTAGCATCTTCATATGAATTTGCATAAATTTGCATTAATATTACAGTTCTTAACCAAATACAAGTCGCCATGAATATGGGACTATAAACTATCCCGAAAGCGCTTGGCGATAACTTTCGATAATTTTACTTACATTGAATAGCTTCATTATCTGTGCGCAGAGCACATATATATATTAATTGATTTCAAACGCTAATGAAGTAATGCCTTAACTATTTCAATAATATTTCATGTAAATGTGCCGTCGCTTCTGTAATGACCTTCCGTCGGTTTAATTAATTGTTACAGTCATTATTTATTACTTTTTCGGCTTCGATTTGAACACGTTTTTTTCCAACAAAAATATCCGAAGGAAAGAAAAAAACATTTTGTTTGTATATATAAATGGTTGCATCCAAATAATATAGGTATAATTGGACTCGTCTACTGAATTCTAACAGATGGTGGATAGTGGAATAGCTTTCAGATGAGAATTAACTGTGAGTCCCCAAACATCCTCCTGATACTGTATATGATAAAAAGTTGATTGTCCAAAGGCACCTTGTAGTCGCCCATTTCTTTTCTCTCGTTTTAACCTTACTGTCTTCGGTCTCTTAAATAAAGAACGGGACAAGCTAATTAATTATGGTGCCTGAAGCAATTTTTTAAAAAATATATCTTTCAAAATTATTGAAATGACTATTAGAACTTATTTTGAATGCATCATTCTGCAGTGGTAGCATATCTGCCTATCATGCCTCTAATCTAGAATTCAAACTTGGTGCAAATAAAATTATTTTCAAAAGACTTAAGATTTTTAATATCATTAATGCGCTAGGAATTTTTCTCTTAGGAAGCTGACCCATAGTGAATCTTTATCCTCATTTAGCCTATAAAACGAATGGCAAAACAATCAAACCTTTATTACTTAATAATTGGCAAGCCTATTTAATATGCTTTCTTTTTTATAATTTTTCTATGACGTATATTGGAGAATCCTCTACTCCACGGTGAGTCTGTCTTAATTACTTAATCTTTTTTATTAGTCATTCGTTAGATTGGTGATTATCCAATAATTAATAATATTTCTGTAGTGTAATTTTTACTACACCACTCTCATTCAAGGTAGGGGCTAGGCTTTATTCACTTTTAGCACCTTGTAGATGAATTGTAAATCTTTAGTCATATGTTTAGATTACATATAGATGCTAAAAGCAGATAAAAACTAGTCCCTATCTTGAATGAATGGTGTGGTGTAAATTGCACTACAGAAATATTGTCTTAGTTAATTATTTTAAATGACCTTTTTAACAGAGCAATGATTGTAACAGATACAATTATGAATTTAATAAAATATATTTATTAAGTTAAGAAATATAAAAGATTAAAACTAAAACAAATTAAAATATAACGAATAATGAAATAAATTCATAGGATACAAAAAAAGAGATCATAATATCCTAAATCTTTCAGACTTTTATTGCAGCCTGATAGTTAATTCCCTATAATTTAATGTTTTAGATAGTCTTTTCTCTATAAATTATAGCTAGATCATTTAACTGATCTTGGATACTGTACTTTTTATTTTTTAATTTCGGCTTTAAAATATTTGCATTCAGTTGCAGGAATGTTGATAGAAATTTTTGGACCAAAATAACATATATTCGTTTAAAATCATTTTCCCATCCAACCTTTTAGTCAAAAATCGATTGAACTATTCGCTTCCCTTGAGATCTGTTATCTGCCTGTCTTTATATTTCTTCACCTTAAGCATGTCTCTTATACCAATAGGTGTAATAAATAAGTGAATGGAATAATTCCAGAGTATCATTTTCTTTACTTCTGTAAATGCAAAGATAATGATGGCCGCATAATCCCATGTTGCTGGGGGGGGGGGATTTCTGGGGAGAGGTTGTAAGCTTTTTCTTCAATTAAATTATTTACTAAAATAATGCAAAAAAAAAAAATCTATTTTAGTTAAAATAACTGAAACACATGCTTATTATATACCTGTGTGTCTATATATATAATATAGGGTATATGAGCACAGACTTTCAGATGACCCATCACTCTCCACTCTATCTAATATCACTGATACACTCAAGCACATATATGCTGAAAAGATAAATAATCACCAATATACGTATTTCATGCTAAACCAGCAATCATCAGTTGGTCCAGATTATCATCTCCCACACATATATACTATAAGTGCTCAGATATATATTAAGATAGACAATCTTCCTACTTTAATGGACAGGCTCCAATCTACAACACCCTCCAACTCTTCAACCATCCATCCAATTGAAAATCTGATGATGGAATGCTCAAAGGCCACCCTGAGGCTGAGATTCTTGTCACACCTATGTTGACCTAAAGTCAATCTGAACCCCACATGTACAGGACATAATCCATTTAATACATGTGCAAGGATGGGCAGACATCTCTATAATGTAATAACTGAAACACATGCTTATTATATACCTGTGTGTCTATATATGTAATATAGGGTATATGAGCAACTGATGATTGCTAGTTTAGCATGAAATACGTATATTGGTGATTATTTATCTTTTCAGCATATATGTGCTTGAGTGTATCAGTGATATTAGATAGAGTGGAGAGTGATGGGTCATCTGAAAGTCTGTGCTCATATACCCTATATTACATATATAGACACACAGGTATATAATAAGCATGTGTTTCAGTTATTACATTATAGAGATGTCTGCCCATCCTTGCACATGTATTAAATGGATTATGTCCTGTACATGTGGGGTTCAGATTGACTTTAGGTCAACATGGGTGTGACAAGAATCTCGGCCTCAGGGTGGCCTTTGAGCATTCCATCATCAGATTTTCAATTGGATGGATGGTTGAAGAGTTGAAGGGTGTTGTAGATTGGAGCCTGTCCATTAAAGTAGGAAGATTGTCTATCTTAATATATATCTGAGCACTTATAGTATATATGTGTGGGAGATGATAATCTGGACCAACTGATGATTGCTGGTTTAGCATGAAATACGTATATTGGTGATTATTTATCTTTTCAGCATATATGTGCTTTAGTTAAAAGTAATAAATCAATGACCAAAAAAAAAATAGCAAGCGTTGATGACCTAGCGGTTAGCGTAACTGCATTCCAAGCTGCCGGCCCGGATTCGCTTCCCGGTCAACGCTTTAACATATAAGAAGAAGAAAAAATAGCACTATTAAATTTTGCATCGTTTAAAAAACTGCTAAGAAAAGTTTGAAAAGTGAATGAAAATTTTGTTCAGAGAATTGAGATTGATTCTTTCCATTAAAAATGTTCAAACATCTTTCTTTTTTTTTTTTTAAAAAAAAAAAAAATGTAAGCATTCTTCCGCTATTGGTTTATAAAAATTATTTTTTAAAATAAATTTTGACATCAATATTTTCTTCTTTAAAAAAAACTTGAGGGCAGATTTAACAAAGAAACTTTACTAGTGTTCTCTCAAAAAGCACTATAATCAATTAGTCAGTTTCATTCGTAATTGTATGTTTGAATTGCCTGGTCCATTTGTTTTCCATAAATCTGGAAAGATCTAAAAAATGATCAAAATGACTTGAAACATATTTAGAAAATAAGTTACAAAACAGGAAATAGTGATTTTTTTTTATTTATTATAACTATATGAAATAATAAATATTTGAAAACCAGGCACTCTTCACAAACCTGGAGCTTAATTGTAAATACAGGGGATTTGAACTTCCTGAGTCCGACCATAATGAAAAACATCAGCACAAATGTGTAAATGAAGACCAAATTAAACACATTTACAATCTTTTAAAAAACGAAAAAAAAAATGTTAAGTGAATATTAGATAATATTCCTATCAGAAGAAAGATGTTAACCAAAATATTGGGTTTATTATCTAATATTCACTTAAAAAATTGTTTTCATCTTTAGAAGATTGTAAATGTACTTGATTTGGTCTTTATTTACACATTTTTAAGTGAATATTAGATAATATCCCAATCAGGAGGAAATTGTTAGTCAAAATGTTAGATCATCTAATATTTACTTTAAAAAATTTAATTGTTTTCGTTTTTAAAAGATTATAAAATGTTTAATTCCATCTTTATTTACACATTTGTTTGTGCCAGCATTATAATATAAGTGCATAATTTTCTTCATGTCCAAAATATTGTTGTCTCTTACCATTTATCGCTAGACTAACACATAGGTGAAATCTCACCATCGACTAATAACTAAGTACCCTTTCTTGAAATTCCAAAGTGCATTAATGAAAGATTAAATCATATTAAACATTGATATGTGTAATGATATGTGCATTCATTAATTCAGAATGTTCAGAGAAGAAAATTTAATTTTTGTTTGATAGTGTTACTACATCAACACCATCGAAAGACTGATTTTTTTTCCTCTTGGAGATTTTAAAACATGCACTGAAAAGAATAATAAACTTAAGTTCAAAGTTACTGGAAATATTTAATGGATTTGGATCTGTGAATTTAAATGGTTTGTTAATAAATTTTTGCATCATACATGAAATTACTACCCCAAATACTTTGATTAAGCAGAAAAATTTGCTACAAAAGAACTTGAACATAGCTATGTTCATTTTTTTATGGCGTATGCCATAATTAAGAGACAGAATGTAAAAAAAATAATTTTACATAAGCCACTACAAACAAATATTGTTGGGCACATCACTGACTAATACACTCAAATGTTTAAATAATAGTAGTATTAAACATTAGGCCTTATTCTGAATTTATTCATAAGATAATTGATGTTCATGCTTTAATGTTCATGCTTTAAAAAAACTCATGACTAATTTGAATAGCTAATGAACTCTAAAAGTGTTGATTTTGATTTTCAAGCTTGCTATATTACTGAGGCATGAAATTCTCTTTTGTAAAGAATGTCTTGTGTATTCAAGTCTGTTCTTAGGTTCATTAAACAAAAACATGGATTATTTTTCTGACAGCAATCATATCACTAAAAGGAAACATGGTAACCTCCACTTGGAATAATAATAAAATGAATGTGGAATTTTCATAAGCAATACACCAAAAGACAAGTTCAACAAATGATAATGAAGACATAAAAATTGGCAGATTAAAGCTACAAGGAATACAATCATTTGCTGTCAGAGATCACTTGACATATTTTTTATCACACATTGAAAGATATGTATACATCTTTAATTCCAAATAAAATAAATATTTTACTAAAGATTATACAGTTATATCAGAAATATGTGCAAATTCATCAGTATACAGATAGGAAGAATAGGTCATTTGGCTTCCTACAAATAAAAAACTTATAATCTAAACAAAATTATAAAGTAGAGAGGGGAATTTTCAATTTTAATAACCATCAGATTTGACTACTTTTATTATGTTTTAAACTTCATCTTCAACACACATATATTGAAAAATATAACAAACCACATTTGAAAACAAAATTGAGAGAGGAAAAAAATCTCAGTATGTATACAAAAATTAATAAGTCTAAAGTATGAGTTCCAATGTTTCTATTTTATTTTTCAATCAATTTTATTTTTAACTAAAAAAAAAAAAAATGTTTTAACTTGTTATTTTGTAACAAAGTGGAAAATGTTTTAAAAAGGAGAATTTTGGGAAGAAAGGATAAGGAATTATCTTTCAATTAACTAAAAAATAAAAGTATATGGTGCTTGGAAGTTCATAAGAAATTTGAGTGCCGACCTATAAGTATCCTGGAACTTCCTGATCTCAAGTTAGCACAGTGTAGAGCATCCAACTTAGAATCAGGAGCTCCTGGGATCAATTCTGGTGCTCAAATTTCTATGAACTTCCAGCAGTTAAGCCATATGCCCCCCCCCCCAATTAACTGACATAAAACTTGCAAAATTTCAATATGCTTTGAAAAATAGTCTGGTAAAATTTAAAAAAGAGATCAAGTTATAATTTCTTTGGACTAAATAAAAATATACTGAATGTAAACAATAGTTATATTAACAATTATTATTTACAAGTAATATTTCTTAAACTTTCCATCAGTGCTTGAGGATTTTATAAAAAGAAACACATAATCCAATGGTTACTATATAAATTTAACAACACTCACAAAAAAAATATTATAAGCTATAAGAGCTATTTTATTCAATTTCAATTTTTTGTCAATGGTTTTAATTTTTTAAACAGAAAGATACTATTGGATTACATCATCTTTATATAATTTAAAATGATTAGTATCTGTCAAACCTATGATTCAGGATTTAAATCCATGCTAAAACTTTAAAATTCTACATAACAAACTTTAAAATTTTTGCTTTCAAGTAGCCAACCCTAGCTATTGAATTGTTGTTCAGTAAATAGGTACTAACTATTCTTAAACACAGAATAAAACTAGAAGAAAAACTTTAATTCTCAGGAACTCATCAGGTAGCTAGTCCAGTGAATAATACTTTCTCTTTCCTTGCAGGAGAACTTTATTTTTAAAGACTATTTTATATATCCTTTATCTATGCCTTTACCTACATAAATTATAGTTAATAGATCAGTAGTATTAAAATATTTGAATAGATGTACATATATATATATGTTTTATGAAGCATGTTTTTGGGAGTTGTGTTTAATAGATTAAAATAAATTTATTACTGTTTCAATAAGATAACACTTATCCATTATTGGAGAAAAAATATATAGTAAAAACATGCTTCATAAAACATCTTTCATCGTGAAAACATACATTTCAACATATATAATTTGTATACAATGAATTCTCAATCAATCTAATATGCATATATTATTTTTTCAATATCTATTATCTCCTTTCTATAATTCTGAATTCAAAACTATAAAAACACATATTATAGAAATATGCATCCACTATTTTTCAAACTTTTGGGGGGGAATAGGGCTTGACATCTATCATTGATAAATCACAGTCCTGATTCATGTTTCCCCTCTTTTTAATTTAAAATGGCATTTTTATTTTAATAGTAATAACAACAATCATATCTTTTCTTTTTTAATTTTTAATAGTTTTTTCTACATTTTTTTTTATTTTAAAAAGAATTACCCCCCCCCCCCCAATCCTTTCTTATTTTGTAAAAATTTAAAAAGATAGGTTTTATTTTGTTTATATAACTTTCTATTAAAAGTCTTAACATTTTCAGACAGATAACTGAAGGGTAAAAATTTTTTAAAAAAGTAAATATTAATTTATTTATTTTTGTAACAAATTAATAATTTATGTAATTAATAATGATTTTTTTAAACATATATTATATATCTTCAGACATTTTGCAAATAATAGGTAAAGAATATTTTGAACTATAATATCTAAGTTGTACTTAAAGCAAAATGATGTTACATTTTACATATGTACTGCACTGAAGTGAATAATCATGAAATTGTTTCTTATCTATAACTTTTAATAGATTTACATTCTATTGTTTATATAAATGTCATATATTTTCCCTGGGCCTTCAGAAATGTTAGATTGAGAATTCGCTGTATATTGTTACATATATGCAGAAATGTATTGATAATGATATAAAGATAAATATAATAATAGTGTTATAATAGAAAATAATTACATCGTAATTAAGATATATAGTACATATATTGTAAAATTATATTGACCCAGTTCCACTAACTTAAATTTAAAAAACAAAGGAAGGTATTAATATATGAGAAATGTTACAATGCATTTAATTATAGGGATTTGAACACAGGCTTTCAAGCTCCCTTTAACTATCCAATCTATCTCATACTTCCAATACAAATAACCTTACACATGTGAAAAAGATAAATGATTTCTAAAATATGTATTTTATGCTGAACCAGCGCTCATCAGGTAGACCAGATCATTTCTCACACACACATATATATAATCAGTGCTCAGTTTATATTAAGATAGCAAATCTTCAAACTTTAATGGACAGACTTTAATCTATTCCACCCTCCAATTCTTCAGCCATCCATATCATGGATTTAAATTTGTAGGTACAAGCGATAACCATAAATTCAGTCATTCATTTTAAAAGCAACATATAATAATTAAATTTATTTAATATAGTATTTTTAAAAATACTGTTTAACTATATATACATATTTGCAATCTTTGATGTATATTATATTTTCAAAAAACAATAATTTGATATATTACACATTATCAGTCATGTGTTGTAGAACTAAGAAATAGTAAGCAAATTATTCTGCTCAACTACAAAGTAATGTCAGACAATTATTTACTTTACCAACTCGGCTTTCCTTTATAATACCCTAAATAATTTCAACAATAGTAGAAACTTTATTAACATAATAAAACAAAAACATAATGCTGTGGGATAAATATTCCCTCTCACTCTAAATCATCCATTTACTAATTATTATTTGATATAAATTAAAGGCAATAGAAAATATGTAATACAAACCTTAATACATTTTCAGTGCTGAACATCTTGGCCAAAATCAACTGTTACATTCAAACCAACAACAAAGAGAAATAAAAAATTTTACACTGAAGTGCATATGCTCTAAAGTATACACAACTGAATATTTAGATTTTCTGTTCATCGAAGAGATGACATTATTAGTAAACCATGCTTCTTTAATTTTACATGCTCTGTCATTATATTTCCTGCATAACATTAGTTCTTCTTTAGGATTAAAAGTACGACCAAATATTTTTTCATGTTGTAAAAAGATTGAAGATGCTCTAGGATCTATTTTCAGTTTATACATATATATGCTATTTAATTTGAATGTTCACTCTGAATCTACTGCAGTAGACAAGAACAATTTGGTTTGTGACATTCATTTACATAAACAATGTTTGGATGTTCTATGGGATCAATTTTACCTTTACTAATATTGATCGATTGATTTAATGTAGTCAGTGACTGAAAACTTACATTATAGTCTAGTTTAAATTACTTTTTCATTTTTATTGAAACAGGAAGTATATAAGGATTATCAATTTCCTTTATTTCATTTTAATTTATCAGAAAAATACTTTACATGTTTAAATAATGCATAACTTTCATAAATTAAAGCTCTAAAAAAGCTCTGAATTCTATGGATTTGTATTCTGATATATAAATGATTTTAAATTTATAAAAATTCTAGTATTAATGGATTAATTTGCATAGCTTAATTAAAATATTATTCAAACCACTAAACATCACATGATCACCATTTCTTATGCTTGCTCATAACTGTTATTAAAAGAACCAAAGACACCAAAATGTATGAGTATTGAACTAAGTTCAGACCTATATGAATATATAAGCTAATGAACTTAAATTGAAAATATTATTGTGTTTTCAATTTTATTCTCATAGTTTTGTAGTTAAGTAGAGATAAAAGATGGCTGTTAGAATGTTGCATTAGATCGTAAGATATAGGTGCAGTGCTCTCAGATCCAAGGCTCCTCACTGATGAAAGCCACAAGCCAAAAACTAGTCTGGGGATATTGGATGAGCAGGCACTAGATAGGAATTTTATGCACAAGCCTTCTGTCATACATTGATTACTCTGGCCTGCACTGAGTAGCACTACTACGTGGAGAGTTTTGTCTGTTTTAAAATGTTATTGTTATTTTTCATTACGAAATCATGATATTTAATGTCTTTCTATTTTTATGTTCAATAGACCAATTTAAATGTCTGTTATTATCTAATTTTTCAAATATGCCTAAAATTATTTTTGATGGCAAATAAAAACATCATTAACATATCTCATGTATACAATATTATTATCATCATTTAATATAGGTTGCACATTTTTTTCTCAATATTATTTATTAACTAAACTGCAAATTATATCATTTATTGAAATGATTATCATCCATGATTATTCAATTTTACAACAATGAGGCAGTAATGTTTTGACTAATCCAATTGAGAACATAATAGTCCCCCCCCCCCATTCATCTTAATTAGTGATTCTTGAATGATTTTCATAGATAACTCATATATCTGATTAATATAATTGATATTTAAAAATGCTATTTTGTAGATATTTTTGATTTGAACTATTTTTAAAACATTCCCAATCAAAAGATTATTTGATATGAAATTTACTAGACCCCAGTTTATCTTGATAACCATTTAGAAAACAGCTTTGCAGTCTCTTCATAATACAAACCTCCAAAGTCAATTAGTTTTTAAAGAGTGATTGTCTTTATGTAATTTAACATTTGAAAAATAGATAGGAGTTATTGCTATTGATGGATCCATCTTCAAAGATGATGTAAGATTAAAACATCACATATAGATATTTATAATAAGGCTAAGGTAGATTTTACTATTATCAGTATTTTCTAAATACTAAAGAATATTTGAGCTTGATTTTAATCCTAAAAAAAGTACAGTTGGTTTGCACTGAACCTAATGACAGAAAACATAAAATTAAAGAGGCCTGGTTCATTAATAACATAGATTCAGTAACAAACATAATATCTTATAGCATTCAACTGAATGCATTTTGAAACATACATACTTAAATACATAATTTGATGTTTAGATTTGTTGTTTTGAATATAACAGTTGCCTTTGATAAGAGTAATCAGTAACAACCATGCATTAAGGCTGTATTTAGTATTTTTCAATGTTTTCTCTGATTATATAGTATTAGTATTATTTTTAATATATAATTGTGGTTATTTATAAATAATTATTATTTATAACTCAATTAGATTATTTCTTTCCTTAATTTGAATATAACAAAATAAATAGTGATGCTACACTATTATATTTAATATAATTATATTATAATTCAATATCAGTTTTAGAACCCCTCCTAATCGTAATCAGATGTTGAACAACACTAAAGACAAATTATCTCCAAACCAAGTTCACCAAATAGTTTATATAATAAAATGCAATAAACTAATATGTAATGTAATTTATTACTGTGAGAATTATGTCAATTGTGCTACAAGATTAGTGCAACACACACACACACACACATATATATATATACACACAAACACACTAAAACAGATTCCAATTTTAAGTCTATATTTTTAGAATATGAAATTTAGTCTGGACACAATTTCAATTCTCTTAATATTAGTGTTGTTTGCACTAAGTGCATAATCAAAAAAGAAAATATAAAGAGGCATAGTTTATTGCAAATAACATCAAAGCAATAAACAAGAAAGACTTATGCATTGCATTATCTTGTAAATAGTATATTTAAATTGTTTAACTTATAAATTCTATTTATACAAAACTATATTAGTTATATAAATAAGACCAACTTGATCGAAAGCAATGCTAAGATGAAATTTTTGGAATAAATTATAATCTTTCCAGCATAGATAACTATCACTATTTATTTTGTTAATTACTATTTAATAAATAAACAAATAAATAATAATTATTGGTATTATTTAATAAATAAATAAATAAATAAATAATAATTTATTAAATGTATATAACTACATCATTAGGCCAATTATAGAATGCACAATTACAAGTATTCACAAAAAAGAACATAATATAAACAAAGCAGAAAAATAAAAAATAAGCAAAAAGCATCAAAGATAATGACCTGTTTATAGTCTACATCAAACATCTATATTTATAAAGTTTTTATATTAATAATAATTTAAACTTTTCAGTTGTAAACAAAGCTTAATAGTTATAAGTATTCACAACAGTAGTATAATATACACATATATTTATCTATATGTGCTCCTAGTATATTATAGCTTTAAGTTTATTTTTAAATTATCTTTGATTTAAATTGAAAATATCCATCTCTTTGAATCTATTATTATATTTTAGTTGTAGTCTAAATTGGAATATAAGTTGTCCTTTTTACTGTATATATAATAATACCAGTAATGATGATAATAAAAATAATAATAGTAAAGAAATTTTACTTTTAACTGTGAATATGATTAATTTAAAAACTTTTTTCCTAAATTTAATTACATGGTTGTTATCATGTAATGATGTATTTCTTTTCAAAATATATTCATCTTATGATATTGGGAGAGGGGGGATATTGGGCTCTTGTGAATCTGAAGATAAATTAAACTATTAATAAGATGCCAAGACTTTATTACATAGCATTGGGCAAGTTTGAATGTTAGTTTAAACTACAGATAGTTGTTATATACTGTTGCTAGATACTAATAACAGACAATGCAAATGATATCACATGATCACCATCTCTAAGATCTAGGTGCAGTGCTCTCAGATCCAAGGCTCCTCACTGATGATGGCCACAAGCCAGAAACTAGTCTGGGGATATTGGATGAGTAGGCACTAGATAGGGATTTTATGCACAAGCCTTTTGACATCCATTGATTACTCTGTTTGGCACAGGGTGGCACTACTGTATGGAGAGTTTTGCCTTTGTTTAATGCAAATGATGCATATATACTTTAAATTTTATCTATAGAATCAATATTATAATAATATATAAATATGACATAATTCTCATATGACATTATAAATACTAAGATTTAATTAATATCATTTAACATTAAATCTCCCGAATAAATGTAGGTATGAATCTATCTTAAATAATCTCTGATCATTTAAATAATAAACAAAATCTCACATGACCTAATGAATATTCTCTCTCAATCTAAAACTATCAATAATTTATAATATAATTTGTTAATGACAAATTATAAAATTAAGACCATTGCGGGATTTGCATTCCGTTTTAATGTTATGTGACTCTCTCAACCAACTATATATTTAAAATTTGGGACTTTAGCAGCACTTTATTATCAACCAGATCTTAAGAATACTATTTATATTTATCTCCTCAAATGCATAAATCTTAACTGCCTTTTGTGCCTCGGAAAAGTTATTAATATGCTATAATATTTAACCAATGTTTACCCAGACCACTAATGAACTATCATAAATTTATTATATTAAATCTCACTCAATTATTTACTATTTCATTAAATCATATTTATAGTGAATCTTTCATTCTTATCTTAAATATTTAAATTAAAAGCTATACTGATGTATTTAAACATAATCAAGTGAATTAATCTTTTATAATGACCATTTCAAATATTTAATCTTATTAATGTATAATAATTGTCCTTTCACATGATAATGTGAATTTACAATACAGTATTAATAAAAGCTATTTTAAATTGTTGACGCTAATTTATTATTTATTTTAAATAAATATTTTTTTTTACTATCTAGTTTAAACCTTTTTATTTACATAAATTATTAGTTTCAATATGATATTTAATGCTTATTTGAATAATATTATAATTGAACCATTCATTTATTTCCATGGATAATTAATTATACACACTATTTAGAATGAATTTGGCTATATTATGAAATCTATATAACTTATAAAAATTTATATTATAAGTGTGTATCTAATTTTAATTCAGATTACTAAAAAAAAAAAATATTTATAACAATAAATTTTATATTTTTGACCAAGGATATAAATAAAATTAAACAATACTTAAAGTAAACAAATCAAATAACAAACAATAAATAAGATACCTTAAGGAGTCATTTCAGTAGAAAAAAAAAAATTAAAATAGATTAGTATGTACATATTGCTCTTATCAAGATATGCATATATTCGTGCTACTAAATTAAATATTATATATCTGAGTTATAGGTAAATTGTTCACAATTTTGAAAGATAATCATTTTGCTGTAAATTGTTTTCTGAAAATGTTTTATTAACAACAGTGCTAAGAATAATACTTTTAAATAATGAAACAATTTTGAAGTAACTATTTCATAGGTATCAGTGTACATAAATAGACAGAAATAAGTAACATATAATTTGAAAACACTCCTGATTACTCTATAGATTATTTAACTTATTTTTTTAATACTATTTTTTCTTTATTTTAATGATTAAATATGAAAATAGTTTGCAATTACTGATATCAGCTTCAATCACTGAAGTTAATTATGCTTCCATTATATTTTAGATTCATTTATCTTAATTATTTTATGATATTCCATTTGAATTATTTTAAAACTTTCCATTATGTTTGTATAGCAATGCCAAATTTAATTACCGTGACAAAAAAATATCACAGAGGAATAATAATAATAATAATAATTTAACAAAGATTTTATAACAAACTTTGACAAAGAATATCCATAAAGAATATTTTTATAAGACTTAAATTTAATACAACTATGAATTTTAAAGGATTGTTTCTCAGTCTTCAAATATTAATTTCAGATATTTCTATTATTAAGAGATGTTGTGTGAGTGTGGAATACTCTCCAAAAATAAAAGAAATTTTCAGACCAATCTGAAATTAATTTAAAATATTAATTTCCATGTTTTTAATATATGATTTATATTTTTTTTTAACTATCTAAAAATATTTTTTCTTTTTTATTTACAAAATATTATCAGCATCTGATAATAAAATTTAAACCATTAAAATTCATATGAATATAATAGCATTTAATAACAAATACTCTATTTGTTAATAACTTAAAATAATTACTTACTTGTTAAATAAATTTTAGATTCCTTGTTAATAAATTTTAGATTCCTTGCTAATAAATTTTTGCAAAGTGATTTAAATATTTTATTTCATCAAAGCAGGTGCATAAAATGCATGTAGGTATATATATTTTTATTCAATGAATAATGACATGTTTTGCACCATGCATGTGTTGTATAGTTAATACATGGAAATAAAGTTTTTGGAAAAAAATAAGAAGTTTATGCATTTATTTATAATTTGATTAATACCTTATGATATTTATATGCATTATTTTGATTTTAACTAAAACATTTTGAATGTTAATGCAAATAAAATATCTTTTTTAATCCTTTACTTCCCAACTCTGCATATGTATTTTCTTTATTTTAAATGTTAAATAGTGATATTTTAACTTGTTTTGAACTATGAAATTTATTACTGTTATTATTTATCTTGAGTGTTGTTTTTATATATGATATCATTTTACTTTGCTTTCCCTCTTAAAAAAAATTATTTAAATATATCATATAACAATTTCTCCATGAATTATTATTATTATTTGGTTCTTCATTGTCCTTTGGGTTTAATTAGGAATTCCCACATAATTTAAGTTTTTTTTATATCTTGGTTAATTAATCTATAACCAATTTAACTTAATTTTATCATAATTGAATAAAATAATTAGTAATCCTGTTGATTCTATTTTCAAATATTATTAGGTGAGTAATCTTTATTAACCATTCCTTCAATACTGATATTTAATTTCCAAACCCTTGTGACCAAACAGTTCCTTTCTGTGTACTAGCTTAGTTTCTCAATATCGTTTCTTCTTTCCTCCTGTTTTGTCTTATTCTTTCTTAGGTTCATATCATCCTTTACATTATTAGTGATTGAAATACTATCTTTTCCTTTTTTTCTTAAAATATTTTAAATTTTATTTATACCTAATCATTAATTTGGAATAATATATTTTTTTTAAATTCCTATTCTAATTTATCCCATTGTTTGTGTTCTTTCTTCATCTTTCATCATTTTATTTTCTCCTAATTTATCAAATTAAGAATCTCTCAATGTTCAAGTTTTCTTTTATCTTTGTCTGATATTTTGTATACAATCTTTGGTTACATGAATTTCTTCAATGTTTTATCCTTATTTTAGTCTTAAAAATTTATTTTTCTCTTACCACAACCATTATAGTTATTTCTTGTTTTTCGATAGCAGTGACAGTTTGTTATCTATTCATGCTAAACTTAAAATTGTCCATGGACTGCTATAATTTGATCCACTATGATTCACCTTTGCTTTTCATTGATCTCATTTTCTCTTTCTGTCACTATTTCTTTTATCTTCTTAATTTCTTTCCACAGACTGTTTTGATCTTTCTAACAATGCTTTGGAGTTTCACTTCCATTAGGGTCTCTTGAACTTAAGGTCACCTTCATCAGAATATTTATTTTGTGTGAATTTTATTCATTTTCTTCTATAACAATTTGCATTTTGTTTCAGATCACTTTGACATTTCTTCATTCTCTTGAGTCTCACTTACTACTTTTTAATGTTATTCTTTAGCTGTTTGCTAACCATAGCTATTTCCCTCTTTCAATAACTTTTGGTCTTGTTACAACTAGTCCTGGCATTTTGAATTGTTAAACATATATATTGTAACAGTATGCAGTGAAGGAGTAAATACAGGGAGATGACAAATCATCATCATTCTCATTGAATACTACAATCAATGAATAAATATGAAAGAATCATGAGACCATCAGAATAAAATAAAAATAAATAATTGTAATAATAAATTACACCACCAGCATTTACCTAGAATAATCAAGTCATCCCTTATGACTGGATCTAAAAGAGATTCAATATCAGAAGGGTAGGCTACTTATCTAGCCAATGCCAAACTTACAGTATAATATAAAACACAACATCAGCATGCACATATTTTAGTGCTAAAGTATCTATCATAATAAAATAAAATATTGGGCCAACTATAAAATAATTTCCAATCTGAAAAAATAAAGTGCAGTAATTGAACTTTAAAGATAATCTTGACCTTTGCATTTTTGAAAGAATTATCTGGATATCCAAACACAAATATAAAAATGTAGTGCATAAACTTTAAAGTTAATATGTTCGCACCATCCAGGGTTATCATTTGGATATTCAAATACCAACATAATCCCTACATCCATATAATTAACCATTATGCTCTAATCTATCACAGGAAGCAAAAACTATATGAACTATTATTGTGAGCGAGAAATAAATAAATATAACAGCTTTCTAATTTATTTTAAAATAAGTTTACTGGGATATTTTGAAAACAATTCCTCAAACTCTAAGTGGTATTGAAATCAAGACATACACACTACCAATTCATGTAACAGATAGATGAAGGAATAAAGACATTAATATTAGAATATTTTTTAAACAATTATTTAAAAAACTGATTAATAATTAAAAAATTACATGATAATATGATACTTCAGATTTATACATTCTTATCAAAAGGTATAGTTTCATAAAAAATAATAATTAACTTTTGGTTTCATTAAATTATTTCTTTAAATAGCAAAAGTTGAAAAATAGATTTTCAACCAGAAGTAAGAAAATTTTAAATTAGCTTAACCCTTTTGGAAATAAAACATGTTCAACTAAAAAAACTATTAATAAAATTATTAATTAATACCAATTGCTACTTAATTTTAAAAACATCTTTATAAATTTAAATTTAATGTGCACACCAAAAAAATACTTTATACCATAGTTTTAATTTTTTTTAGACCTACTTTGCATTTGAAATTTCCAGATTTTCCAGGTACATGTTCTTCATGAAGGCTTCTTAATTTCAGGTAGCTATTTCCTTTTTTTCATTTTGCAATAGCATATTTTAGGATAGCACATATTGAAAGAATTTATCCATTTTTTCTTTCCAATAATTTTTCCAGATCAGGCTAACACATAGAAACATTCATCCTCTTGGTTGGAGACAAAATTTTGGCAGATTACTTCAAGTACATTTTTCTTTTCTTCTCTTTACATTTTCTTCACTGAAACATGTGGAAGATGATGTTTAACTTTTAGCTAAACTTAGCACATGGTTTTTATTGTAGAAAACATATTTATACATTTAAGTTTCTGCATCTTTCTTATTTAGCAGCTGAATTAGGAATGACTGCCCTCCTCAACAACTTGATTAGAACTTTTAATTGTCTTCTTCAGCTTCTTGATTAAAATTTTTTCTCCTAGTATCTTTTGAGAAGCTGGCTTAGAACTGACTGTCCTCTTCAACAGCTAGATCAGGAACTGACTGCTTCTTACAAGACACCTACATCTTCTGATTAACCCACACTTCTAATTTTGGAACAACCCTATCTTCAACCAACCACAACCCTGTCTCCTAAATGATAAAATTTAATAATATCCAATTAGATCAATTTTGACAAAAGCAATTGTTCAGCTATTTCCCTCTCTCAACATTGACATTGTAAAACAAGCAAAAAATCCAAATCAGAATCATAGTTTTTGACATTCCCTTTTGATTAATTTTTTTTTCTGACAAAAGAAAAATAAGACAATCAGTTAATTATACTGACATGATTAACACTGTTTGTTGTATTGAAGAGATAAAAAGAACAGAAAAACAATCTAATCAATCAAAACATAAAATTCTAAAAAATATTAAATCTTTTTTTTTTTACTTTTCTTTTAAAACTTTATTAATCTCTGTTAAAATTAAAATTTATGAATACTTAGGGAAGAGAAACCTTTTTTCACTTAGTATTTTTTTAACATTAAAATTAAATTCAAAAATGATAGGTAAATACATGAAGAGAGAATAATAAAAAAATGTTTACTTTACACTATACTTTTTTCTCTCTTTTAAACTTATGTTTAACATACTTGAAAATTCTCATATTATGGTAACAAAAAAAATTTAAATTACCCCTTATTCTTAAAAAGAAAGCATATGGAAGATTAAATATTATTTCCCTATGCATTTAACTAATTCTAACTTTAAGAACATAATATTATTATTGCTGCATTATCTATTTATTTAAAATACAGCAATGTAGCTACATGACTACAATATATATATATATCAAATCAAAACTACCCCAAATCCAAAATTAAACCAGACCAGCATAAAAATAATATTAAAACACAACCTAAGGTTTCACTGCTACAAGCAGACTTCTCAAGTGTAAAGAACTACCAAAAACTACACAATATATATAATATTAAAAACTACCCACAAATCCATTCACTTCCCATCCACCCTTAATATTAAATGAATTCTTAAATAAGTTAATTGCTTCACAATAATAAATTTTCAATAATAAAGACTCTTTAATTCTTCTTTTGATTTCATTTCTCTCAAAGAAGACAATTAACTTATTTAAGAGTTCATTTAATATTAAGGGTGGATGGGAAGTGAATGGATTTGTGGGTAGTTTTTAATATTATATATATTGTGTAGTTTTTGGTAGTTCTTTACATTTGAGAAGTCTGCTTGTAGCAGTGAAACCTTAGGTTGTGTTTTAATATTATTTTTATGCTGGTCTGGTTTAATTTTGGATTTGGGGTAGTTTTGATTTTATACTGACTAGTTTAACTTTATGCTTGTAATGTTTATATATATATTGTAGCGAGATAAGGTGGTATGAAAAAAATAAAAGTGAACCTGGAGTGATGTCAAAACCATCATCCACCCCAGTCAACAGTAAAATGAAATATCAATAATAATTAAAGTAATGTTTAATAATCACAAAAATACAAGCAATTAGAGATATTAAAGAGAAGCATAAGATCAAGAGATCTCTGAGATCATTGAGAGATCAGCCAGATAGCTCAGAAGAGCACTAAAATCATAATTAACCACCAAACAGCATTATAAAATTAAAGTAATTATAAGTACTACTCAACACACCATTCATTGTCATTATGAATGATCCACAATAAAATATATTAAAATCAGTACAATAAATCACAGTCAATCTTGTGACTGGATCGGAAATGGGTTTTCTGTAGACCAGGCTAACTATTGAGCCTTTGCCACATTGGGCAATTATTTAAACATAACTTAGATGCACCACTTAAGTGCTCATCCATCGGAATACACAAGAGTCAAAAATCGAAACAATAATGCTGGGACATTAAAACATGCGAATCATCGTCAATGCTCTGGCCATTTGTAATGGCCAACTATAAACTTAATTTCTAATAAGACTCTAAAATAAAAGAGAGTGCATGGGCTTTAAAGAGTATTCTCTTTTGCACCAACCAGGATGATGATTGATCACCTCTGGATGCCCAAAAGCACTAAATACCCATCCCCATTCATAAATTCATCCAGTGCTCAAAATCTAGCTCAGAATACACAAACTCTATTACTGTATATGACAAAGAGATGATAAAAACAATTTTTAACAATTAAATAAATTTATTAATAACAATAAATTAAATGGTATTGTGGCTCTTCACATATCAATTAAGCCTTCTGATTTCGATTACTATACAATAAAAAAATTATCACATTTATGACTGACAAACTTACAATACACAATCCAAATAATTACTATGGTTTACATATATATGCACACAGATGCGCGATTTATAATATACAATTAATATTCAATAACAAAAAATGATTTAAAATTTGCATATATGTCCTATTTGACAAGCATTGACATATATGTGCACATATAAATATGCAGTACAATCAACATATTACAATCGTCATACAAAATAATATATAAAAAAAAATTATAAATGTCTAAAAATTTACATAAGTGTGTGTGCATGTATTCGCACACTGACAAAAAGTTACATATTTTAATTTGTTACAATAATAAAGTTACATTTTCCTAATTGATTCCATTTGGAAAACATACATAAATTTCACACATATGCATGTTTATAAACAAAATATAAATATAATTTAAAATTATTTATCAGTTTATAAGTTCCCTTTTTTTTCTTAAAAAAAAGCATAGTCAATTTTTGACAGGTATTTGTTGATTAATTATCAACATTTTTTAAATTATAGAATCATCATTTTAAATTATAGAATCATCAATTCTTTACCTTTTTTTTAAATTTTTTAAATACAGGCAAAATTATTTGCTTGTTTGCTTCACTTTTAAAATGTCTCTCTTTTCTTTTTAATAAACGAAAGAGAACATTGTTTTATAGACTCAAAAAAATATAAATTTCAAAATATCATTCTGCTTGATTAGTTAATGCTGATGAAGTAGGCAAGGTGACATAGCAAAAGTGAATACATGAACTGCAGCTTCTCATGCCATGATAAGTAGACAGCCAAGCATGGACTATCAGTACACAATGCCCCATGATATCGTGAGAAAATCTCATCTTTAAACACTACTTCTCTTGTACCTAAAGAGATCATCAATGAGGAGTATCCAGAGAAAAAATGTCAGGCACTGAGCCAGCCCTGCTCATCTCCTATGAGTCTTAGGGGACTATACATGAGGTCTATCCATGAGACCATGGCCTATTTATAAGGCCAATATATACTGCTGGACTATTCTAGGAGTGAAATCATCTAGACATGTATAGTGTTGAGTCTATACTTCAGAGCATCATGAATACACTGCATCCAGGCAGCCATACTCAACTATAAAACCCACCACAAACATAAAAGGTACAAATTCACATATCACTTTCAAAATGTTATTTTACTAAAGAAATTATTTAAAAATTTCATTATCATATATCTCTATTCACCGTAGCTGTATATATGTTTATCTGTGCTTCTCTGCTTTTAGATATGTCAGCATATATATAATTACTTCTTCAGCAAGCTGGGTTCCCTGGGCAAGCTGGAATATTTTCTTGGTAAGTTTGGTTTTAGTGATTGTCATCATCAGGAAAAATATAATCCATGTAAAATGTTGGTCTTTAGTTGGTCTCTTTCTGTCTAAGATTATTCCAGGCAAGCAGCTGTCTTGGTTTGATAGATTTCAGGCAAGCAACTGTCCTCTCCACATTTAAGGATATGAATTTCAACACAAAGAAGTGTCATTTTTTCCATGTGAATTCAAACTCCTGCAAAGGAAAATAGTAGCAGTTCCTGAATCTACTGTCCTGCCTTCCGGTACATCAGTTCATGGTAGGTCTTCTGCCAACTCTCTGATCAGCTAAAACCAACTGCTGCATACTTCAATAAGGTGTAACAAAATATTGTAACCAACTTTAGCTGACCCGTTCTTACAAAAATTACTATCCAGACTGCAGCTGATATTTTTATCAGCTCTTTTATAAAATCATCTGAGGTAATACAACTCCTTGATTGAAAACAGTTTTATTTTTATCTCTCTAATCTCTTGGAATCTACATACATGTTTTACTTAGATAACAGAAATTTACAAATTAATTAAAGATTTCAAAAATAGACTTTTTTTTTAAAATTATCAGAAAACATGCTTACTTTTAAATTTCAAACTCAGAATTACAAATAATATTTATCAGACCTTTTTAAAATATTAATTTTATAATGAAATTTTATTTTAAACTCAGAGTTATTTAACCCTTTACTTATTATTATTTTATTTTAGGAAATATAGAAAAATATCTACAAAAATTTATTATCTGTATTTATTTCTATTTTTCCTTTATTTTACATATTGTAATGAGCACAGACGACGTTACATTGTGTTTTTATTATTAAACAGGAAATTAAAATAAAAAGTTCGCATTTAAAAATTTTCTTTAAGAATTAAAAATTGAAATTAAATATCATCTTAAACTCGTATATATAAATCACACACACACACAAAAAAATTATTAAACGAAAACTTTATTAAAGAAAAAGTGTTTTAAAACTAAGTTTTCAGTAGAGATTTAAAGATAAAAATATATCTTTAAGTTTGAAAACACATTAATTAATCAGAAATGGAAATGATTGTTTTAATTAGTTAAATGTAAACTAACCTTGGGCATTTAAATGTAAAAACATCGGTCAGGTAGGAAAACAATAGAAACAAATAGTAAACAATGGAATCGGATCTCAGCGAAAAGACCATATCATCATCATGACGTAACGTCCATTGGATCCTTCAAATTAATATAAAAGGACAAGTTTGAAAATTATTAATTAATTATTATTACGATGTGACTATATGTATTAGTACGGAGTTGGAGGTGAAGGGATTGAAAGATGCACTTTCAATTCCTTCAGCTGTTAAAGAAAAGGGAGTGAAACATCGTTTTCTTCATTGAGGACCAGTTAAAGCAAAAACCTCCGGATGGATAAAAACAACGGCTAATAAAACAAATATCTTCAGTACGGCGTGGGAATTCCCGTTCAGAATTACAAACGACTACAGATTATGAACCTTTTAAAATCGTAAGAACTTTATTTTCATTTGAAAACATAGAACTCTAAATTCTAAACCTTTTAGTAAATAATACAAATAGAATCCTATCTGACCAAACTAAATTCTTTATTAATAATGTTATTTGATGTATTTTTTTTTTTTTATTTATGTAAAATCATTTCCATTTATATATTTTTTTGTTCTTTAAGTTTTATTATGATTTTTGCTGTGCGATAAATTAAATTATATAAATGTTAAACTTAAGTCGAGCGTGAATGGCTGTATAGATTTGTAAAGTTATATTAGGGGAGGGTAATCTTAGGTTATTTGTGTCGTAGTTGAATTGGGTCAATGGATTGGATATATTGGTGTGATTAGTAGATGTAATATTGATTCGCTACGGGCAGAATCGCTTCATACGCCGCACATTTCCGTTTGCCTATGGAAGGAATTATAAGTCGGATACCGCAATTCCTTTCTATGGAGTTTTTTTGTTTTATTGCTCTTCTTCGCAGATAGATGTAATATTCCTATCTGACGAGAGGCAATTTCTTTCTCTTAACTTTTTGTGCTGCCGTATTTTATTACATCGATATATCAGATGAATAGATGCCAGTTTGACTGCAAATTTTAGCCTAAGGTTAAATAGGGGTAGAATGTTTATTTTCAAATGCAAATCTATGTAGTCTATTCATACTCGACACTAAATAAAAATGCATTAAATTTAAGTTGTTTATAGACGTTTGCATGGATTCGTTATCGGTTAATTATGTTTTGGATTTCATATTTGATCAAAATATATAGACATTCGATAAATAATGATACCTCATGGTGAGTATCTAAAATGTATTTATTCGAATGTCTTTTAAGTTATTGGTGACAAAGCAAGTATCTTATGGTGAATACTATTGGGTTACTTATAAATTTCCCTCTGCAATTGTCAGTATCAATGATTTTATATTTGATCATTTATGTTTATTTTGAAATGTTTTTGACTGTTGTAATCTATGTAACTGATTTATACTCAACATTGTGCAAATTTTTATAATTCCATCTGTGCGAACTTAATTAAAATGTAAACTTATAATATAATAGAAATTAAAATGTAAATTAAAATCTAAAGTAAAGTTAAAAATAATGTTAAATGTTAAAATGTAAACTGATACTAAAACAATTTTAAATCTTATATATATATGTGCGTAAATAAATTTTTGTATGTTAATTACTGGCAGTGGCTTATTTTATTTATTTTTTAATATTGAAATATAATTAGATAAGTATTATATTATTAAATCTCTGCTACTCCCTGAGCTAGTGACTTGGGCTAACGACCAGATATCAAAATATATAAATAAAATTAAAAAAAATTTTTTTTGACTTACATATCTGCCTACTTTATAAATTTTTCTAGGTTCAAATGCCTAGATGGCGCCCTGTATTGCAGATTACGTTAATTAATTTTCCGGATCATTACAATATATATATATATACACACACACTATATTATTGTGTGCTATGTAACCCAACTGGTTATAAGAAAAAAGGAAAATAGAAATAAAACACCTATCTAGCAATATTTTACATAATTTACATGTATAATCAACAAAGTTCATATCTAAAACTATGTACTCATCAATTTTTTTTAGAGATCTGACAGTTAACAGAATGAATAGTGATCTACAATTTTGAGATAGATAAAGAATTCATCCATTGGACTGTAAGTACACAATGCACCACGAACACCAAGAGGACTACCTCAATTGAGACACTATAAGCTACTACAACTCATGATAAAGATAATGCAACAACTTTTTGCAAAGCTCTCTTCTGTGGAGGGGCTGGAAAATACAAAACTATGCCCAGCTTCTTTTGAGTCTTATGGGCTGGGAAATACAAGCTATGCCTTGCTCCTTTTCTTTGCAGACTTAGAGGCTGGAATCATGGCAGGACTGCGTTAACTGCTCTATCACAAACAATATGAAATACAAAAAATAAGTTGGAGCAAATAGCAGGAATAGAACACTATCAGAATTGCATGAAAATATTGCATCCTCAAGCCAATGACAAAAATCTCCATCCATCATCAAAACTGAAAATACAGCTAAACAAACTTCAACAATCACGCACCCAATCCTATCTCCAAAATCATCAATTTTCGATTTTACTCCAAACATGAACCTTCTTAAACATAAATGAAAATTACTATTTTATAATTTATAATCCTCATCAATACTCTTGTCACATATTTCACAGTAATTTTTTAAAAATTAATTCTGCATAAATGCATATTTTTTTTCTTTCTCAATTGTGGTTTGAGATAAAGTTCATAATTTTGAAGTGATGATCACCAGTATGTGATCATCATTAGCCTTATGTTGGGCAGCCATCTATAATGATTGCACAGTTCATGATTATCATCATCCCTCAGTTAAGTAACCATTTGTAACAGGATGAGGGTAGTATGAGGTTGTACCTGGGGTGATGGAAAATCATCAATCCCAAGTCAATTTAAAATTTTTTTTAAATATTAATAATTTACAAAGTATAATAAAGGTAAAATATATTTGTTAAGGGGAACATGAGATCAGTTAAGAGCTCTGAGATGAGCAACTAAAAGCATACTTAACCATCAAACAGCATTATAAAGTAAAAGTAAATATCAGTAAGTATGAGTACTACTCAAAATATTATTCATCAGCATGAATGATCCATAATAAAATATAATAAAATCAACAGTCCATCTTGTAGCTGAAATATGAACAATAAAAAATATAAATCAACAGTCAACCTTGTGACTGGATCGGAAATGGATCTTCTGCAGACCAGGCTAACTATTGAGCTTTTACCATCTTGGGCAATTATTTAAACAGAACTTGGATATACCATCTTAGTGCCCATCCATTAGAATATATAATAATCAGAAATCCTAGGAATCAAAACAATAATGCTGGGATATTAAAACATACTGATCATCATCAATCTTCTGGGGACTTGTTCTGGCCAACTATAAACTTAACTTCTACTAAGACTAAATTAAAACCAAAAGCTAGTGCATGGGCTTTAAAGAATATAATCTTATGCATCAACCAGGATGATGATGACTGATCATTGCTGGATGCCCCAAAAGCACTAATATACATCCCCATTTATATATTCATCCCATGCTCGAATCTAGCTCAAAAAACATAAGCTCTATTACTATATATGACCAAGAGATGATGCAATACAATTTTTAATACTTGAATACAAGTTTATTAACAACAATAACAAAAAATTGAAATTAAGGTCAATAAATATAAAATTACACACATATTAGCTTTCTGATTTTGGTTACTATACAAAATTTCATATTGTCACATTGTAATTTACATAATTGCTATTCAAAATTCAAATTGTTACATTGATTTACATATATGTGTGCACAGATGCGCGATTTCTAACATATAATTAATATAAAAAAATTGATTGACATTTAATAAAAAAAAAAAATATTAAAAATGGATTGACATTTAATAAAAAAAAAAAAAATTAAAATTTTACGTATGTTGTACTTGACAAGCATTAATCTATATACACACAAATACATGTGTGTGTGTGTGATTTCTGAACATATTTGGCTTGTTATAAATAAATATTTTTGTCACTTTTAAATGATATAAAATACATTGGTTTACCTATATGTTCTAATAAGTTTATTCAAAACGCGTATATATATATCAGCACAGACATGCATTATATTAATTTAACACAAATTCATTTTCTCAAAATAATAAATGGCATCAATTTTTACCTAAATGGGTCTGCACACAGAGTGCAGTACATTTGAGAAATGGACATATTTGAATGGTTATACAATAAATGATTTAAAATAATCGTTATAGATTATATATATCTCACTTTAAGAAAGTCATTTTAAAGGAATATGAAAATTATTTCTTTACAAAATATATATATCAAATTGTCTTTCTTTTAGACATTAGACTCAAGCAAATTATTTATTTGTTTTACTTTTAATTTATAATTTTAAGTCATTTTAAGGAATATTAAAATAAAATAACTCACTGTATAAACACGCGACGTGTTTATCTGTGGTTCCCTGCATTTATAGATAAACAGCAGCATACGTACACCAATTTCTTCAAGCTCTCTCTTGTAAGCTTAGTTTTTGGTCCATCAAAAAAATATAATTTCGGGCTTATTGTTATCATCAGGGAAAAGTATTCAAGTAATTTGTTGGCATACCATGAGCTTCCTTTTGTAGTCCAAGCAATTGTCAAGCTGTCTTCTAGAACATATTTAAGCAGCTAGTTGATCCATTTGAAGTGACCCTGGCCTCATGAATCAAAACTCTGCAGTAAACTATAGGGCAGCTACTGGTCTGTACTACCTTAGAGCTTCATAGGAGCTCTGTATAACTCTGCTAGCTATTTTGTCCTCATTTTTTTTTCAGGCTATTGATTCAGAAGTGACCCAGCTTCAAGTAAATCAAAACTCCTGTAAAGAAAAATAGTAGCAGCTCCTGAATCTACTGTCCTGCCTTCAGCTACATCAGTTTATGGTAGCTATTCTGCCAGCTAAAACCAACTGCAGCTATCTATTTTGGTCAGCTAATTGCTGCCACTTACTCAAAAAATTTTAGTAGCCAAGCTGTTCTGCTGTTCAGCTCTTACAAAAACTACAATCCAGACTCCAGCTGATATTTTTATCAGCTCTTTTATAAAATCATCTGAAATAATAGCAACACCTTGATTGAAAACAGAGTTTTATTTTTATCTCTCTAATCCCTTGGAATCTACATACATGTTTTTACTTAGATAAAAGAAATTTACAAATTAATTAAAGATTTCAAAAATAGACATTTTTTTAAAATTACCAGAAAACATACTTACTTTTAAATTTCAAAATCAGAATTACAAATAATATTTATGAGACCTTTTTGAAATATTAATTTCATAATGAAATTTTATTTTAAACTCAGAGTTATTTAACCCTTTACTTATTATTATTTTATTTTAGGAAATATATAAAAATATCTACAAAAATGTATTGTCTGTATTTATTTCTATTTTTCCTTTATTTTACATATATGTAAATATGCACACACACTATATTATTGTGTGTTAACTGGTTACAATATATATATATATATAATAGTGGTAGTAAATATATATTGTGTTTATTTAACCCTTTACTTATTATTTTATTTTAGGAAATATAGAAAAATATCTACAAAAATTTATTGTCTGTGTTTATTTCTACTTTTCCTTTATTTTACATATATATATATGCACACACACTGTATTATTGTGTGTTAACTGGTTACAATATATATATAATAGTGGTAGTAAATATATATTATGTAAAAGGAAATTTTGTTCAAAATTTTGGCAGATATTCTGTCTTGTTATAAATTACCTGTTAAAATGTTCTAATAATGTTAACGCATATGACTAATAGTTCTAAACAAGCTTTCTCAATAAATGCCACAAGAGAAAGCATTTTGGTTTTCCTTACTTTTAAAGTAAGTGTTCCTTTGTAATAGCACATACAAATAGATGTAAACAAATAGAAATATACAACACATGATCACATTTTCTATACTAGCACATTAATTGTTGATAAACAGAGCAAAACTCTCCATACAGTATTGCCACCTGTGCTAAACAGAGTAATCAATGGATGCCAGAAGACTTGTGCATAAAATCCTTATCTAATGCCTACTCATCCGTCTGGGGATATTGGATGAGTAGGCATTAGATAGGGATTTTATGCACAAGCCTTCTGGCATCCATTGATTACTCTGTTTAGCACAGGTGGCAATACTGTATGGAGAGTTTTGCTCTGTTTAGAAATATACAAGTTAGAAATCTTTCTGATAAAGACATAAATTAATAAAATGAAGCTCAGCACTTAATTTAAATGTGAAAATATTTAGTTTACTGTTATTGAAATTAACTTCAATGTTTGAAGTGTAAGCCTCAAAGTTTATTTTAGAATAATTTTTCTTAATTGTATTATGATATTCCTGGAGGTAAGGCATTTTCATTTTCCATTCATTTTAAAACTTCCCTAACAAAGATATAAACATTAAATATAAGCATAAGAAATAACTGAATTCCCTTTTTCCATGTGTAATATTTTTTTAGATATACTTAAAACTTCCAATACACTATACAATCTCAAAACATATGAATAAAGATATCTGAAAAGATAATATGATTTCCAAGATGCATTTCATGCTGATCCAGTCCACTTCAGATTGCCCAGATAAAGTTTTTATCTAGCCAGGAATATAATCTCTAGTTTAATTAAATTTATTAATCAAGTGTGGAAAACATGTGTAATAATAAATAACAAAAGGAATAATCTTTCAGTCATGCGCTGTTCACAAATATTTTTAAATCTACATGCCCTCACCCATAAACTAGAGTTTGAAAAAGACAGGTGAATCACCTATGCTTAGAGCTTATTCAAATATAAGCCATCCTTTGCTTATCACGCTTAAGGCAGGGCTTTAACTAATTATATGCCTGACATATAAATTGACAAGCAAATTTATCCAGTCTATAACAGAAGAGATAGAATCTCATTTTAACCACCTGCAATTAGATAGATATATTAATTTTCAAATGTAAGGTAATTAAATGTATTAATCAAGTGCTGAAGATATATATAATAATAAATATTGTCTTCAGTGCTTGATTAATAGATTTAATTACCTTATATTTGAAAATTAATATATCTGTCTAATTGCAGGTAGTTAAAAATGAAATTCTATCCCTCTCCTGTCATAGACTGGATAAATTTGTACAATTCATTTGTCAAGTTATATGTCTGGCATACAATTGGTTCAAGCCCTGACTTAAGCACAGTAAGCAAAAGTTGGCTTATATATGAATAAGCTCTAAGCACAGGTGATTCATTTACGTTTTCCAAACTAAAGTTTATGGGTGAGTGCATATAGATTTTAAATATTT
This sequence comes from Epiperipatus broadwayi, assembly GCA_028023455.1. Taxonomy (NCBI): domain Eukaryota; kingdom Metazoa; phylum Onychophora; class Udeonychophora; order Euonychophora; family Peripatidae; genus Epiperipatus; species Epiperipatus broadwayi. The sequence continues at coordinate 469,050 of JAQFVV010012504.1, read as the reverse complement.
ATGAACAGTGCATGACTGAAAGATTATTCCCTTCATTAGTTATGAATTTCTAGGTAATAAATAAATAATTAGTAATAATTAATACATTTATTCAAGTTAGTTGCTATCAAACTGTCATAGCAAAAAGTTTGATATTTTATAAAAGAAAATGTAATATATATATATGTGTGTGTGTGTGTTTAGTCTATTTAATAACTATTAAAAAAATTAAAGAGCCTATGTAATACTTGATTAAAAAAAAAGTTAACAGCCTTACTTCGGACGTAATCGAAGTGGTCCAAAAATTGCTCCTAATATACACATCGGTAAACCAGTTTGGATGGCTTCTACCCACTTCACAGCAACTTCTCCTAACATATTTGTAGGCATGCCCAGTAAAGTATGCAAAAGATCATGAACTTCTCGATACCTCTGCATTACATAGGTGAATTCCACATCATCTATAAACTGAACAGGCAGTCTTGAATCAGGCGTAACTTTCTAGAATTTAAAGTTAAAAAAAAACATTCTGTATAAAATAATATACAAAGACAAAATAAACAGTAATAAACATATACTTGATAAGAATAGTAATACAAAATGAAATTATCTTTTGCTTCCAAAAAAAACCTTAACATTATAAAGATCGTATTACAGTTGAGAACCAAAATTGAAGACAGATTGTAACACTTACAATTAATCAAACTGAGACTCAAAAAACATATGGCTGATATTTAATGTATTACAATTATAAACATCGCGCTATATAAATAAATGCTTATTTATATAAATAAACTGTTTAGATTATGTTATGTCTTGATTTTAGTTTTATCTCTACAGATGTGAACGGCAATTTTCTCAAGAATTACTCGTAATTCGTTTTTAATAACAATAATCCAATAGTTTCAACTTACGAGGAAATTAAATGAACATAAACAATTGTTCTGGCGATACATATAACTGCAAACAACTATTATTACCTTGTCTATCTATAGTGCATATACATATAACTGAAAAGAGATTACACCTGGGTCTCGTTTTATGCGGATTATTTTAATGTGATTTTGAAGTTATGTGATTCATGTTTCTTCTTAATATCTTTCATATTTCACTATATTTATTAGATATCAAAAAATTTAAATTATTAATAACTTATTTTCACTTGAAATACTTTTTTTTTCCTTCAAAAATATAATGTTATATTAGCAGCTAACGTGAATATGGCCTGAAGCTTCTATGTAAATAACCTATTTATACTAATGAGTAAATAATAATACAGTAATAATAGATTTATACTTACATATAAAAATATCGCAATAAATATTCAAAAAAATTAAACTTTTAAAACGTATTTTGTTATATATAACAGAAATAAATAATCTTTTAGATTTTTAAAATAAAAAACGAAGATTTTATAAAATAAAAATAATCTTTCTAATGATAATGTATAATATTTTGTTTTGATTGCGATTTCATTTTTTTAATATAGAAACAGAAAACCATTAACACAGCATAAGATAGAAAGTGGCGCTAGTTGTACATCACATCGTGAAGTGGCTAACAGGTTTCTCTGGGCATAATTGCTGGGAAATTCTTGACTTCGTTTAAGGAGAAGCCACAATACATTACATCACATCACATCGAAGCTGATTACTTACCAGTTTATAAACGAACGCTAGTGGTAATGGTTAAAATATGTATGAAAAATGTAAAATTAAATACTGTAGTTAATAAAAAAGTAAAAAAGTTTGTCTTGTATTAATTTTTTTCAAATATTTGAAATTTTTTATTAGTCATACTTTATTTGCTTATTTTTTTAATGCAAATTTTAAAGTAATTTTTTTTTTGTTGCTTTGCTTTTATGCAAATTCCAAAAATTACAGCACCTATCCCCCATTTTTCAAGGTAAATTAAGTCTATTTTTGTGCTATTTTTTTTAATGCGGGTTTTCTGTGGAACCTATTAACCGCATAAAATGAGACCCAGGTGTATTAATATTTTGCTTATATATAACACAGTCAGTTAGTCTCTTGCTTACTCGCAATATTCATGGGTATCTCCAAAGTTAATTTTCTCACTTGGGCTAATTCTCTTGCAGTCTTCTCGCCTTGGCGTACAAGAATTATTTCTAAGATCCTGGGTCTGCAAAGTAAGAAACTTTCTCTACCTCTGCTACTTGCAGTATCACTGATTTTCTATTCGAGACAACAAAACTGCCAAATCTCCATAGATAAAAAAAAAGCATTCTTTTTTCCCCTTTGTTTTCTAGAGTACTTTCTTATTCATTTTATTTAATTATCCTTTTTGGAATTTGATTGTTGATTAATTATTGACAATCAGATTAATTATGGGAAATCGAATTCCTCCGTAATCAGATTTTCTTTAATTTTATTCCTTTATTGTTTTAGTAATTATTTTTGTTTCTAAATTATTTTTAGCTGGTCGTTTAGAGACACACATTTAATTAGTGATTGATTAGTAATTATTTCAGATTATTATGTGAATTAGTAACTAATAACAAATTTGAGACTCCAAGATCAAAATTTTAAGTGGTGTGGTTCTCTCTCTGAATCAATATGTGGTGTGTAGCAAAAATAGTTTAGCTATTCATAACAATAATTTTAAGATGATGGATAGCATGTATGGATCACAAATTAAGACATGAAATGTGATTATGTGTTTCATATCTTTCTGAATAATCTTCAATGCTCTAGACTATTATCATGAAATCTTTCAAATTACTTAAAACCATTCTTGCAATTACATATACATTTTGAATCATTTCAAATGTTTCAGTAATAGTTTTTCCAATTTAAAACAAAATTTAAAGTTAGTCTGTTGTTCCATCATGAGTTAAGAGGGTACAAACACACTTTCAAATTTCATGTCATAACTTGTAATCTAGGCATGGCAGCACTTTATAAAAAATTTGTGGTGAATAGCTAATTTACATTGCTTTGTAACACATATATTGATTCAAAGATGGAGCTGCAGATAGCTTGGAGAGATAACCAATCACCAGTCATCTTTTCACTGGTACATACCAAGGATCTATTATGCTTCAAGGATCAACACTAGAGAAGAATTTGCATCACTATACTTTATGAAGATTATTAACATTACACACAAATACAGAAAATAAATATTAAAAGACAAATTAAACAAATATAAAACCAAACTAAAAATGAACTCATCTATTTACACTGAACTAAAAAACAACAACAATATATGGCAAATATCAAATTAATAAATGTCACATGATCATTGCATGCATATACATTTTTTAAGTAATTTTCTTCATTTTTCAGAATCACCTATTGTAACCTTGAATAATCAGAATATACTAAATGGTATTGCTTTTACATTCTACCCACATCTCCAGACTAGATCAAATGTTTCAATAACATTTTTTCCCAATTTAAAACAAAATTTAATGTTAGTGTGTTGTTCCATCATGGGTTAGGAGGTACGAAACACACTTTCAAATTTCATGTCATAATTCATAATCTAGACATGGTAGCATTGTAAAAAAATTTGTGGTAAATAGGTAAATTATGGTAACATGTATACTGATTCAGAGACTGCAGATACTTTGGAAAGATAACCAATCACTAGTTATCTTTTTATTGGTACACTTCAAACATATATTATACTACAAATATCAATACTAGAGAAGAAATTTGGATTACTGCACTTTATACAAATGTAGAATTAATTAAGCAATAAGAATTAACTTTTAATAAACTATTTACAAGTATATACATAATGCACCTGGCTCTCCTGATTCTCATCCAGAAACCTGCTAATAATTTTTTCCCACTATAAACTAATAGACTGAAGGTCATAAGCCAAAAAATAGTCTGAAATTGTGGTGAGAATAGCACTATAATTTATTATCTACTGATTACTCAAACTTACAAGAAAATAACTCCCGAGAAAAGTGAAAAAAATTATTTCTAAAGGAGAAATATAGAACTAGAATACATTAGTTATTATAAATTGACAATCTCTAAAAGAATAGCCAATTAGATTAAAATGCAAGATATTGAAATCTTTAACTTCTGATTCTCTTAAAACCAATCATGAGTCTGGTTTACACATTTCTGTTTTAGCAACATGCTTTTCTTCTTTCACCATGCTTATATCACCTATTGTCAGCTCTAGTAACTAATAGATGCCAGACAATAGTCCTTAATAAATCCCTAACCTGTGCCAATATCCCCAGACTAGTTTCAAGCTTATGGCTTTCATCAGTGAAAAGTATTATCATCTGGCATCAATTAGTTACTAAAGCTTACAGTAGATGGCATAAGTGCATTAAAAAAAACTTTCATCAATGAAAAGTATTATCATCTGGCATCTATTAGTTACTAAAGCTTACAGTAGATGGCCTAAGTGCATTAAAGAAAAAAACTTTCTCTTTAGGTGAGTATCCCTCAAAACAAGCATAATCTTACTTGCATTTGTCAGATGTCAATTATCTTATTCTATAGAAAAATATTATAATGTCTGAATGTAATTTACAATGTTAATAAGGAGGGAAGATAGCTAAAGATATTTCCTGAATGTAATCTATTTTAAGTAAAGTGACCTTGTAGTTTGATTCATAATTTTTTCAGAGAATGGTAGTTCTATGACATCAAATGAATCATACTTATATCTAAGTAAAGGAAGGACATTTCAATGCCTTATATTCTATATTTATACTCTTAATAACTATTTATTATATAATTGTTATATATGTTAAATTATGCACTACCCAGGATGAAAATTTCTCTTTCCAGAATTGGTTATTTTAGTTATATTTATAATAACAAAAATAAGATGGTCATTGGGAATCTTTTTTATCATCCATTATCATATAAAACAACAAAGAGTTTTTTTTATTATGCAATATTTTTTTTAATTCTGGTAATGTTATTTTTGGGATCAGTGGACCAGGAGGTAATTGTCTCACTGGACTTCACCATAAAATGAAGTCATTAATAATTATAATTACTCAGATTATCAATAATAATAATTTAAAATAAAATTAATAATATTGAATTTAAAAACATAGTGAAAATGAAATATTTGTCATTAATTTTATATGCTCTTCATTAAATCTGTACTAATAAGTTTAACTAAATTTTATTATCATCAAATAAAGTGTCACATGATACATGATTTTGGATGCAACAGTTGACTCTATTTATACTATTACAGAACTATTTATTGTAAGCTTGAGAAATCAACTGTTGAAAAATTAATCTTGGAATATGAAATTTTGCATTACGATCCAGTATTCATGAATTATTCAAACTTCTTTTAGGTGGCTCTGGAGTATAATAAATAGAAAGAATTATTGTTTCTTATGTATACAATTCCCATGATTTTTTTAATTTTTTATAAAATTGTCTTGTATTTTCTTTTATACTCTTCATGAGAGATATTTTTTTTATATTCTAATAATTAATCCTACCTATTGGAATTTATTTTATAAGCTTTCAAGAAGGTAGTATATTACCCACATCATTATAATTAATAATTCTTTTAATAGTAAATATAGGGGATTTGAACTCAGTCTTTCAAGCACCCACTAACTATCCACCCTATCTCATACAACTGATATATATGACCACACACATGTAGAAAAGATAAATAATCACCAATATATGTATTTCATGCTAAACCAGCACTCATCAGTTGGTCCAGATTATCATCTCCCACACATATATATAATCAGTACTTAGTTAAGATAGCAAATCCTCACACTTTAATGGACAGGCTTCAATCTATTCCAACCTCCAACTTTTTAGCCATCCATATCATTAAAAATCTAATGATGTAATGATGAGAGTGGCTTGCTACAGACTAAAAGATTCATAAATCCATTTCTGATGACAACAATAAAATAAAATAAAAAGATTAAAGAAATAAAATTTCAGCCTAATTAAATTAACTTTACCAGTTATTTTACTGCTCAAACATTATTTGATTTTCCAAGCAATACAGCATGCAATAAAATTAATCAATGAGTGCCATATAAACTAACAAGTTCAAGATTTTTAAAACTTCTGCATCATCACAATTATTGGGGGAAGAAGGGGATATAAGTTGGGCTCTATCTGCTACTTTGATGCTTGAATATTATTTGATTCCATGAACAACTGTCCATATAATATATTGTAATGGACAGCCGGTACATAATATATGGGGAATTCCTTTGAAGTGTTTTCCCCTTCCAATGGCTGGCATCATTATTTTTTCTTTTTTTTTGTAAAATACGGCATCTCTTTTCTCTGGTGTTCTAGCTGACAAGTTGGGGCTATTCATAATTATATTGTTCAGCAACTCTGCTACCTGCTCAATGTTTCTGGTACAGTAAATAATAGCAATTGCTCTATCTTAAGTGACTGTGGTATGTGCTAAGTGATCTTAACTTTGTGGCCTGGCGGTGATAAAACTTTGTTAAAGTCTTCCCTGGTGCTGATCTGTACTTCTCTTGGAATAGCTGGTATAGCAGGCCCTCTTTCCTATTCCTATTCCAACAATTTCTTTACTAATAATGCTTGATAGTCATCAAAGGTGGATGGGCATAGAATAACAACTACCTTATCAATGGATCTCTTGAAAGTGACTATATGCCATTATTACTTTCTCACCCTCTGACAAATTTCAGCTTTCCAAAAAATAAAGATTGAGGCTCCTGAAATGTTATATGGGAGCTTTATTGATGGCTCATTTCATTGGTGGCTCCCTTAAATATTTTTAACCTCACAAACTAGTTGATTGTATTAAACTAGGCTGGGTGGTTGTGCATCTTACTCATCTCCAGGCTATTTATCTGTAGGGTCAATATGTGGTTCTCCAGGTTTGACTGATAAATATTTGGGACTAAACCCCCTAATTTAAAGCTAAAAGGATAATCTTCTGTCTCAGGCAGTATGCGATGTGAGATAGCAGGTTCCTCATGAGAGTTACTTATCCTCTATGGGTCTTTGAGGGCAATCTTAAGGTGGTTTCCCACACCATTCCATTCTTCCCTATTATTCTGTGTCCTCAAGTCGATTTCTGCTTGTTGCACCTCAATGGTTGGTGTGCCCTAACACAGCTGAGACTCGATCACACTACTAATCTCTGATTGTCTTGTCTATTCTGTTAATCTGACCTTGCCATTTCAGTGGTATTTTCCATTAGCTTTTCTATAGTGGATTTGTCTAGGGCTGAATCTGTTTCTCCTGAGATTATCTTATCCTCAATTCATTTAAAACAATGATCTAAGGTTACTAATGTTCTATCATGTGACTCTGCCTCAATGCACTGTGCTGTAGAAACTTAGTCCATCCTCGTGAACCTCTGGAAATTTCCCTTTGGACATTGTCTTGCAGGTTTCCCTGCTCCACGCATATTTCAACCCTGGAGACCTATTGACCTTTGTTATCTCGTCACATTTAGTTGCCCAATGATAACTCTTCAAACTGTTGTTGACATTTTAGGTCTTTCTCTTCCATCTCGTTTCATAGGTTGCCAAGTGTCAGCTTCATCTCCAAGCTGTCTCTTTGTACACTATTCCAAGTTTATTAACAGCTGCTTCATATCAATGGACAGCCTCATCTCTATATCCTTCACTTCTGTTTCTATAACTGACTTAACATTGACTATATCTTCTTTTAAGTTTTCCTCCATATTTACCATTCTATTATTCATTTAATCTTTTAAATCTTCCTTAATATTGTTTATATCTCCCTTCAATTTTGTCTTCCTGCTACTCATGTTTGTTCAATTCATTCAACCTTGCTTCCATGTTACTGTTCAACTTTTGGTATATTTCCATAAACATTTGGGATAATTGTTCTATGGTCATATCATTTTTCACAACCTTGGGTCATCTTGTCATAGAGCATTCCTTGTGCTTGAGGTTACACCTGATCTGTGGCATGTGTATGTGGAGGCTGGTCAACTTTGGTGATGGACCCCCTGGGCATTTGGATCTATGAAGATCCTCCCCAATAATACAATTATCACCTTCTGTTTCACTATCATTAGCCCAATGTGGTTCTTCCACATGTTTCATTTCTTGGTTTAATAGCTGCCTCTAAACTTTTTATTTAATGGCTAATTGTAAAATTATTTTTTTCTTTTGTAAATACTAATATCTATGTCATAGGACTTCCTGCTACTGCCTTGCCATTGAGTGTTTATTTAACTTCGTCTTGTGTTTATATTTTGTTGGTGTAAATATTGTTTTTAATGCCTACTTTTTGTTTAGCCTGTGTTTTATCCACCTGCCTCATCTATTTTAACTTGGCTTTATATAATTAGTTATTTATGGTCTCTGTTTATCACTTCTCAACAACTTACATTTAGTGTTTCTTAAGTTGTATTACTATTTATGTTTTCTTAAATTGTATTACTATTTATGGTTGGGAATGTCAATCCTTTGCTACTCATATAGATCAATTAGGGTTGTATACATGGAAAGTTTAAGAGAACAAATTTCAAAAAACATAAAAAAATTTTTTTTTAGATTTACCAGTCCATTGGCTGGACCTACGCCCCTAAAATCTGGGCACCAGATGTAATGGTGTACCAGATCTGTAATGTCAAGCCCCATAGTTGGTGTGGCAGATGTAACAGTTCAGGTTTCTCACCAAAAGAGGGGGAGCATATCTGACTTCAGTTGGACTTAGAGACTTCGGGTGTAGGATATTGTGAATGATGCAATGAAGTACCTAACCAATGATTGTGTCTATCTCCAATGAGCTACTCTAAGTTCACATATTAAATTCAGACACAATTTAGCTACTTCACCCATACCCCACCCTTCTTTTGAATTCCATTATGTCTTAGTATTCAAACTCAGGGAGAATGTTGCCTTCAGCTCTCTTCAGGGGTGAATTTTATGTAGTAATTATAGCACATCTATATAGGCTTTCATTGATTTAAGATACATCCAACCCTATTGCTGTGTTAACCTATAATAATGGGTGTGCATATATATATATATATATATATATATATAGCCAATTAAGTTGATGAATGAGTGTATGAGAGATTTGATAAATTAGAGACCAATTTGATGTATTAACCAACTTTTATTTATAACAGATAAAAAATTCAAACTCGATTGACATAGTAAAAAAAATGTAATCATATGTGTTCAATATGCATCTCTACTATATCAATGATTAAAATTATCCGTTACGCCAACCTATACCCATGGTAGAAATATGCATTGATAGACATTCATTTACAAAGCAAATAAGATTAGCTAATACAAAAAAATTTATTATCACAATGATCGCGAAGCTGGATAACTATATTATAATGCTATATCAATGTATGAATGAGAGCTCCATTACCCCATTTTAGCTGTAGAGGTTCCATCTTCTTTGGGAACTCCCCTAACTATGTACAAGTTTCCTAAAGTGAATAGAAGAATGACATTCAAACAAGAATATTAGTCATTCATACCGAATAAAACTAAATATAATGATTATTAGTTAAACATAAACAAATAACACAAAATTCTGTCTTGTGTACTAGTGCATGTAATTAATATGGAAGAGTAACAAAAATTCTTACCTCATTCCATATTATGTAATGATAATGATCAGATGTCAAGTCACTATGGAGGGAATTAACCTAAACTTTATTTATAAAAAAACATTTTCTCTAGCTTAATACCCCCCACTATGTTGCTTCTTATTGCAATGGACTCTTCGATTGCAGACATGCTGAAACTTCCAAATGTGAGAATGAAATAAAAATAGAAATTTTACAACATACAAAGCAAAAGAAAAAAACACATAGTAACTCTAATTTTGTTCAAATCCTCCTGATTAGCATCTGTAATTTTATTATTGATGTCTCTCGTGAATAGTCTATTTATCTCCTCGCCAATCTACTCTGACAAATTCTCCCTCGCTCAAATCCTCTGGCAATGCACTTGGAACGATTCTCTTTTTTATAAAGTTGTTACTCTCTTCCTGGATCCACTTAGATACTTCAGATAAAGCATTTTTTATAGACATTTAGATACACAAGTTAATTAAATCAACAAGCTTTCTGGTAATTTTTGATAGCACCCGGCCCTATGGCACATTTATTTAGCCATAACATAATACTTCATATAAGATTTAAATTTTCTTCAGCTTATTATTTAGTGTTTAGTAAATTTATGCAAAAGATTTTATTCCATCTTAATATATATATGCTGACGATATAATATTCCCTTTCCTTCTTGTTCAATTGATAATGCAGTCTTTTATCTTTGATTATCAATGTAAAATTATTTCAGTTCTTTTGTTTCACTCTAAAGTTCATCACTATAAAATTTTGTATGAATAAGATGGTATTTTCGAATATGTCATCCATTTTATCCTGCATTCTAATGTTCGATCTTAAGATATTTACTACTTGCTGCTATTACAACCTCTGATAAAATACGAAAGACAGTGAAAATGAACTGGGTTTGTTTTTATACTGGGTCTAAACTCGCATTTTTAATTTCCTTTTCTATCATTGTATGTGCCTATTGTTACACGAATTAATAGTTGTTATTGAAATAACATAATAAAATTATATAATAAAAGTATGTAATAAAATTCTACTGTTATTTTCTAACACTTGGTTGCTTAGGTATTGACTTGACATCAGGTCATCACCATGTCTACTAAGTTAATGTCTTACATCAAGATGTTTACGCATAGATGAACGACGTAATATCAGTATACATATATATGTGCAATGTCTTTTTAATTAGATTTTTTCTATTTTCCATTAAAAAAGAATATTTGTTTCATTTAATGTATCTAAACCTATCATCTCAGTTTATTTTAAACAGCATTAAACTGTTACACATGCGCTTTGGATTTTAACTATAAAATGAATGAATACAAACACTTCAAACACAAAGACTTTGTCATGTGTTTGAAGTGTTTGTATTCATTCATTTTATAGTTAAAATCCAAAGCGCATGTGTTTGAAGTGTTTGTATTCATTCATTTTATAGTTAAAATCCAAAGCGCATGTGCAACAGTTTAATGCTGTTTAAAATATTACAGTTTGTAAAAACATCGCGCTATATAAAATAATTGACTAATTTACATCTCAGTTTATGTTTTTTATGGGTTTAGTTTAATGTTGTGAATACATAAGGGTTGATTTGAACTGAATTATAAGCTACCCTTACATAATATATATATTTCATATACTCAAGCAGTTTCCCTCCAATACGTATGATCACACACACACACAGACTATTACCAAACAAAAGCTTATATGCAGGGCATTGTATCCAATCATAAAAAGAAACAATCCTGTGTGAAAAAGCAAAATATCCATTGTAAAACATACATGTCTGTGAATATCTCAACCAAGAATTCAAGAGAAGGAAGGTCACTTTACCTAGTGCAAAAAATATCAATAACTGTGAATATCTCAAGTGGTAATGAAAAAAGTAAACAACAGGGGGCCAAAGACATAATAATAATAACTTTGCATAGTATATAAATATCTAGGATCGCTCTATACAATGCATACACATGCCTATCTATTTCTTTACTTTTAAATGCATATGACCCAGACTAAACAAGAAAGCTGCCAACAAATAATTTATAAAGGTATGCATGCACACATTGTGTCAAGGAAGCATAATCAAATCGATATCATTTAAAATTACTATATTTATTTTTATAGTTCAAATTTAAAACTTCTCACTAATTAACAACACTTGGGGAAGTGTTTTTGTAAACTTTTAGGAACCAACTAATTTATATTATTAAAATTAAAACTATCAGGCAAACAAATACACATTAGGGGTTAAAATAGAAACATTAATAATAATAATACACATAAAAAAATAGTTTATAAAACAGACCATGGTATAAATATAAAATTAAAATCTTTAACCTATATATCACTGGCCTACTGGCAATGTCTTAATAAAAAAATTAGAAAAGTTTTCCTCAAGTCTGGACAGAAGTTGGTAAAGAAATACTATTTTCTGTAAAAGTTGTATTAGATAAATATATGTATGCACAGATATAGATGGGGGGTTCCATGTCTTCTCTCTTTGATCTGATATAAGAGTTTGTCCTGAAATTGCTTCTATCCTAATGAGAAGTACATTTACATATATGGGATATTTGAAGATAATAGTTGGATAGATTGTTGCCTTTTCAGCAAGGTTAAACATTCAATGGCTATAGCTACCTAATGGAAAATGGAGCTCGTTTCCCGATGCTTTAACTGTTCATAATCTTAAACATGTCCACTAGTAAATGTTCTGGATACCACATGTTAAGCAGGCAAGATAACAATCATGAATAAAAGCAAAATCATGGTAGAGTAGAAAGAATCAACAGCAAAATAGACCAAATGCAGAAAGTAGAATAAAAAGATAATTCCAAGCTGCTCTTTTTATAGCACTAAATTTAATTAATTAGCCTACACCTTTTCCAAGAATTTTTAATTAGCCAAGCCAGTGATTAATTTTTTTAAACTCAGATAAACCAGTAATTGTAGATTTACCAAATTTTTAATTAGAACAATTTGGAGGTTTACCGATAACAGAATGTTAAAATCAGGAACAAAACTTAATAACTGATTTTCTTCGAAGTTTTAATTTAAAAACAAACTAATTAATGATTGATCAGAGTTTTAAGATTACATATTGTTCCTGTAATTTAATTTTTTTTTTACAAAATAAGAATTTTAATTACAAAGTATATATTTTGTAATTTTTTTACAACTAACTATAACCTTGATCAACATAATAAATACAAATTTATTAATGTATGCATGTAATAATAATACAGCATTTATATATTTTTTTTAAAAAACAACAACTTAAAACTAAAATTAAGCTTGTGCATTGCCAACATAAAATATTTGCATATAAGTTACATATTGAGATGACAAGATTTATTTCAAGATAAATAAAGCATTTCTAATCTGCTTGAAAACTGAAGTATCAAATACCACTCTTTCATTTTCTTGCTATCCAATATTAGTAAATAAATTTAAATGATGTAGCTCTTTGAAACAATTTAAAGAATATATCACTTTGAATTTTAAGTTTTGTTAAAATTAAATTTCCTTTTCCTCCTAAGGATTGCTCATTTTACAACAAAAAGATGAAAAAAGTGACTCAAAGCTTGAATAGGCTGTCCATAATACTAAATTAGAAACCAGTAAAAGCATAAGTTATTAATTAAATAGTCGAGATTTTACACTTTAATGACATCTTATCAAAGCACATCTCTAAAATAAAGATATAGTAAATTGTAAAAGAGGTGGAAAGAAATAGTAAACGAACACTGACAATAGTCACATGGTGTTAACTACTCATTACATTTTATAGCAAAATTATTACTCAATCATTCTTAGGTGAGAACGCATAAAAATTCATATTAAGAAAAATTAAAAAAAAAAAACTATCAGTAAATTGCTGTTAAATTTCTTATCAGTTGCTATAATATTTTCTTGTTCAGATTGCCTAAATGAAGAATTAGTATTATTTTAATTTTTAGATTTGAATTTTTTAGCATCCTTAATATGAATGATTGAAGGTTTCATAATCATTCGTGTGCTTTTTAATGTACCTTTTTAATTCCATAGTAAAAATTAAAGTAGACTAAAGACAACTGAAAAAAATATACTAATGAAATTTTTTTGCTTTAATAATTAGTTTAGTAAATGCATAAAGCATATACTAATAGACTATATTCATTTAGATGAGATATAAACTTATAATAATAGCTTTACAATGAATGTTTATGTAGAATAAGGACATTATTAATCTTTATCAAAAAGATGATGATTTCATAAAGGATCTTTGTTACTTTCCTGAGCTTCTTATCATAAATAAAAAGTAGTTTGCTTTACCCCCACATCTTCACAGTACCATGATCATTAAAGATGTTTCTACTTATTAAATCTTTCATCTTCAGCCCCACCCAGTAATAATAATACTGTGGCCCACTATCACAGTGATTGCTTAATTTACCTGTACTCTTATGATAGTAATATTATCTCTGGAATTGTTCTCAATGTTATTACAGCATATAACTCTCTTACCAAGTTACTTCTACATTAATTGCAATATTGGGAGGTAATGTAAAATGGACTTTTACTTAGTTAAAGCAATTTCTTTAAATAGCCAAATGTTTAATAATATTTGTCTAAATCGCATGTTGTTAATAAATTGGTAATAATTGAAAGTTTTCTAGAGACAAAGACTAGCAAACTTTCAATTATTACCAAATGTTTAATATAAACAAGATATTAAAATATTACATACTGATGTCAATGTGAAATAATATACATATATAGGTAAAAGCCTGAAATCCAGGCACAGCCACTTGGGGCATTGTTTATGTGTCAAAATACATAAAAATGCCGTTTATGGCGGCCGCGGCCTTACAGGCTAATACAACATTTACGTATTGTATTAACCCATTGAGCTAGGCTGCTTTACATGACATTGCACAAAAATATTAAGGCCTGTTTTGTGCTTCAAAGCTATTTACGCGTATTCGTTCTATTCATAGCTGATTACTGTATCGCTTGAGGGTGATTAAATTTCAAGGCGGTATGACTTTTTCAAATCTCCTTAATAGAGTAATGTCATTTCGATTTAAAAAATGTTGTTAATTATTAATAATTGTCATATGGTCCCCACCCTTCCCAAAAAAAAGGTTAATATGTAAAAAAATTGGCAAAGTGTATGTTCAAATAGGTTTCAACAAAGCTCATGCACTAAGTCACGTTTCAGCGTGAGGGGGAAATATTCAAGACCACTAAAAGGTTTGAGACAAACGTGCAATTTTGAAACTTTTCTTCAGAATTGCCGAGTATAGAAAGTGCGTGAGATTGTGTTGTTTTTTTTTTTTGTCAGGCACACGTAATGTCCACTTTTTATTACAGCAATAAAATCGAATAAATAATTGTAAAAAGACCCAAGTTTTTTTTTTAAAAGTGTCATAGCATCGGCCGGGACACGAACCCGCAACCCGGGCAACTGCCTGCAAATGCAAGGCAGTCGCGCTGACCTCTCGACCACCAATGCCAGACAAAAAAGTCCAAAGTTTGTGTCCTTTTTTGTTGTTTTTTTATTTCATTAGAAATTGACGAGTATTTGGATTCAATTTTTTGCAGCGGGGTTAAAATAAATGATGACTTTGGTTGACTTTTTGTTAAGAATAACAAATTACGAAATACCCCTCCCCCCACAAGCAGTTTATTGTAGAAGGCTAAAAAAAAAAAAAAAAGTTAATTCGAACGAAATAGAAATCAAAGTAAAAAGTTGTTTAAAAAAAAGTTAAATTTTTGACTTTTTGGTTACAATTCTTTTTCCGAGTGTGTGGGGGTGGGTGATTGAAAACAATTTTTTAATCGGCAAAAACACAAAAGTAAATTTTGATTTAATATTAAGAAAAACAATTACGTCAACCAAAAAGAAATCAAAATTTGAAACAAGTCTCAAAGTTGATTCTCTTTTTTCAGTGCTGTTAAAATAATTGACTATTTTTGTTGCCTTTTTGTTAATAATAACAGTACGAATTCCCCCCCCCTTCTGTCCTCCACTCAAAAAGCTGTTTCTTGTAGTATCCCCCCCCCCCCAAAAAAGGGCTAATTCAAACATAATTTAAATCAAAGTGAAAACAAGTTGTGTCTTTTAAAAAAAAGTGAAATTAATAATGATAAGAAAAACCATTTAGTCAAACCAAAAAAAAAAGAAAGGTAGAATTAAGTTCTAAACAAGTCGCAAATAATTGTATTCTATTTTTTCGGCGGTGGGATTCAAACAAGTTTTTTGACGTCATGAAACCGTCCGAATTTTTCAAATGATAAAAAGAAAAAAAAATACAATTAGCAAAATTTGTTGAAAAAATGTCCACAAAAAGTAACGAAAATGAATATCAAAATTTGTTTAATAATAAAGAAATCATGTTCTAAATGAAATAAAAATTATTTGTTTCATCAATATTAGAAAAAAAACAAACTTGTTGTCTAAAAAAAGAAAAAGTTGTGGCAGCCCGGTAACGTTATATTTCATTAATTTTGTCTAGCATCAACGCTCCAAGCGGCTTTGCCCGGATTTCAGGCTTTTACTCATATATAATTTTGCTCAAACATAGATGGTTCATAAATATAAATCACAAGAAAGTAGCCCATATTTATAATTCATTAAGAAATTTCAATCTGTCATAAAAACAGCCTTTATAAGTAAAAATGGATTCTACTTTTCATTTTAATTTAAGATATTAAAATTAAATTGAAAGGCTGCAAACCTCTCATGCTTATAATACTTATCTGACAGCCAATCAGATGTTATAATGGCTGTCTGAATAGCGATCAAACTGTAAACACATGACAAAGAATTTTACAAGAAAAGGGCGGTCCACTCTCTTCTCTACTTGTCTTTCTGTATATTTAAGCCAGTGTGAAGCATTTAGGTTTGAAAGTGTGAAGCTTTAAATATCTTCGCATTTAACTCACCAAGTCTAAATTACAAGCATTTAGCGCAAAATCCTACGATTTACTACGTAATAGTTTTTTAGATGTTATAAATTGCAGTAACGTATAGAAATAATATTTATTTTATAAAGCGCAGACAGTTGAAATTAAACTAAAAGGCTGCAAACCTCTCGCACTTCTTATAATTATAATATTTATCTGACAGCCAATCAGTTGTTATGATGGCTGTCTGACTGAATAGTGATCAAACCGTAAACACATGACAAAGAATTTTACATAAAAAGGGCAGTCCACCCTTTTCTCTACGTCTTTCTATACACCTAAGCCTTTCTGAAGCATTTAGGTTTGAAAGCATGAAGCTTTAAATATCTTCACATTTAACTCATGTTAATATATATAACACTTGGAATATGACAGATTGATATTTTTAATTTCTAGAAATTAAATAAACCCCATTAAAAATGGAAGTATAACCTGTTTTGAAAATAGACTAATAAATAATCATTTTTAAAACATTCAATCCCCATTGGTATTCATTACTATTTATGTAATAAATCTATTTTTCATCAAAGCTAGATAGTTCATAAGTGTAAATCACATAAAAGCAGCCCACAAGAATCTTCAATCTCATGTAAAGGCAACTTTTATAAAGTGATTCCATTGACTAGAGATGTTAATATAAACAATAAAGTTGTTAACTCACATAAATGAAATTACTCTTAAATGTAATAGATTTACTGGGATTATAACAAGGTCAATAAAGATTTTATATAAGCAATCAAACATCACATGATAACAATCATGCATTTATTTATGTAATGTAATACTTGTTTCTATAATTAATTACTGCCCTGTTGTTTGGAATTTTAACACAAAACATTATGGGGATAGATTGCAAAGTGCAATTGCTATGTATTGACTATTAATATAGCACAATAAAAAAAGAGTAACATGAGCATGTTTACTTAATTCTTATTTAACATTAAGCATTAAATAATAGAATTGGAATTGATAGAATATATTGTATATTTACATACATATGGTAATTAAGTACACATAATAATAATACATCACATTATAAATGATAACAATTAATATAATAATCATTATTTACAATTAGAACCATAAGGCATACAAAAAATATAATGCAGACTATGGCAGCCTCTTTAACACCTACATACCCTTTCCTCATCTTCAGCGGGAATTAGACTGGTTAATTATGGCAGAATCCCAGATGCATGTTGATGTCAAAAGAAGACATAGGCTAATTAGCTGACAGATATTTATAACCACACACTGTCCTTGGAGAAAATTTCTACTCTTCCATTATTGGTCAGTTCATAATTGCCTGCTCAATATTTCTATTTATTTTGTTTGCTTGTCTTCTTTGACATTTCCTGTTTTGATGTACACCCACATGGCCACAATGAAAAAATACTATAAGTATGTAGGTTTACCTGTGGATTGTAAAACATATGAAAAAAAAAAATGTTGAATGATATAACATTTCTAAGAAAAATTATTTTATGCAAATCTGATGTATTAGAATTTATTCATAATTTAAATTATAGAATTCCTAATATAATTAGAAATAATGCTTTATTTTATAACTGAAACACAGGCTTGTAAGATACCTGTGTCTATAGATGTAATATATAGAGTATATGAGCACAGACTTTCAGATGACCCATCACTCTCCACTCTATCTAATAACACTGATACACTCAATCACATATATGCTGAAAAGATAAATAATCAGCAATATCGTATTTCATGCTAAACCAGCAATCATCAGTTGGTCCAGATTATCATCTCCCACACATTTATACTATAAGTGCTCAGATATATATTAAGATAGACAATCTTCATACTTTAACGGACAGGCTCCAATCTACTACACAGCCCAACTCTTCAACTGTCCATCCAATTGAAAATCTGATGATGAAATGCTCAAAGGCCACCCTGAGACCAAGATTCTTGTCACACCCATGTTAACTTAAGGTCAATCTGAACCCCACATGTACAGGACATAATCCACTTAATACATATTCAAGGATGGGCAGACATCTCTACAATGTAATAACTGAAACACAGGCTTGTTATATACCTGTGTCTATATATGTAATATATACGGTATATGAGTACAGACTTTCAGAAGACCCATCACTCTCCACTCTATCTAATAACACTGATACACTCAAGCACATATATGCTGAAAAGATAAATAATCACCAATATACGTATTTCATGCTAAACCAGCAATCATCAGTTGGTCCAGATTATCATCTCCCACACATATATACTATAAGTGCTCAATATATATTAAGGTAGACAACCTTCATACTTTAATGGACAGGCTCCAATCTACTACACACTCCAGTTCTTCAACCGTCCATCCAATTAAAAATCTGATGATGAATTGTTCAAAGGTTGACCTAAGGTCAATCTGAACCCCACATGTACAGGACATAAACCATTTAATACATATGCAAGGATGGGCAGTCATCTCTACAATGTAATAACTGAAACACATGCTTGTTATATACCAGTGTCTATATATGTAATATATGTCCTGTACATGTGGGGTTCAGACTGACTTTAGGTTAACATGGGTGTGACAAGAATCTCAGCCTCAGGGTGGCCTTTGAGCATTTCATCATCATATTTTCAATTGGATGGATAATTGAAGAGTTGGAATGTGTAATAAATTGGAGCCTGTCCATTAAAGTATCAAGATTGTCTATCTTAATATATATCTGAGCACTTATAGTATATATGTGTGGGAGATGATAATCTGGACCAACTGATGATTACTGGTTTAGCATGAAATACATATATTGGTGATTATTTATCTTTTCAGCATATATGTGCTTGAGTGTATCAGTGTTATTAGATAGAGTGGAGAGTGATGGATCGTCTGAAAGTCTGTGCTCATATACCCTATATATTACATATATAGACAGGTATATAACAAGCCTGTGTTTCAGTTATTACATTGTAGAGATGTCTGCCCATCCTTGCATATGTGTTAAAGAGATTATGTCCTGTACATGTGGGGTTCAGATTGACATTAAGGTCAACATGGGTGTGACAAGTATCTCAGCCTCAGGAGGGCCTTTGAGCATTTCATCATCAGATTTTCAATTGGATGGATGGTTGAATAGTTGAAGTGTGTAGTAGATTGGAGCCTGCCCATTAAAGTATGAAGATTGTCTATCTTAATATATATCTGAGCACTTATAGTATATATGTGTGGGAGATGATAATCTGGACCAACTGATGATTGCTGGTTTAATCTGAGCACTTATACTATATGTGTGCGAGATGATAATCTGGACCAACTGATGATTGCTGGTTTAATCTGAGCACTTATAGTATATATGTGTGGGAGATGATAATCTGGAACAACTGATGATTGCTGGTTTAGCATGAAATATGTATATTGATGATTATTTATCTTTTCAGCATATATGTGCTTGAGTGTATCAGTGTTATTAGATAGAGTGGAGAGTGATGGGTCACCCGAAAGTCTGTGCCCATATATTAAAAAATATAATAGTAATTGTTACTGAAATTCTGCCATGATTACAAGGCAGATGTGGATTATATTTCATTTGAATTTTTATGATTTCTTAAGTCAATGTAAACTAATTCTTGGTTTGTAAAAGCTGTACTATAATTGGATTATTACTAATCTGTTGTTACATATATAATAAAATTGGATTGAAAGTTGACAATTAGTTTGCTTTCATGCAATTTATATTTATGAATCATCTATCTTTGAACAAAATAAGATTTACCAGTATTATCTAAATAATTATGAGCAGCAGTTTTTCTGTTTAATGAAATTAACTTCTAAAAATTAAAAATCTCAATCTGTAAACAAGTGTTAACTTTATTGTCTATATTAATACCTTAGACCAGAGTGGGAGATGAGATCCACTTTTTACTTATAAAGATTGCCTTGACAACAGATTAAAGATTTTGATATAGATAAGAATGGGCTGCTTTTATGTGATATACATTTATAAACCATCTATCTTTGAGCAAAATCAGATTTATTATCTAAATAATAATAGCAATGGGGTTTTAAAGTTTTAAAAGTAACTATTTATTAAGTTTCTTTTAAAACAGGTTAAATTTACCTGTTTAAGGGGGTTAATTTAAATTCTAGGAATTTAAAATCTCAATATGTCACAGTTCAATTTGTCAACTTCATTACCTATATTAAAATCTTAGACATGAGTGACAGGTGAGAGCTACCTTTTATTTATAAAGATTGCCTTGACAGCAGATTGAAGATTGGCATAGATAAGCACTGAATGCTTTCATATGATACACATTTAAGAACCATTACCGCTTTGAGCAAAGTCAGCAGTGGGATTTGGAAGTTTTAAAAATAACTATTTATTAGTCTACTTTCAAAACCAGTTATATATACCTGTTTAATGTAGTTTATTTACACTTGTAGGAAATTAAAAATCTTAATCTGTCACAGACTTTATTGTATTAACATCTTAGACCAGAATTTTATTTATGAAGGTTGCCTTGGCAATGAATTGAAGATTTTGGTATAGATAAGCACAAGTTGCTTTCATATGCTATATATTTATAAACCATCTAGCTTTGAGAAAAATCAGATTAATTATCTAAATAATAACTAGTAGCAATGGGATTTTAAGGTTTTAAAATAATTACTAATTTACTTTTAAAATAAGTGTATATTTGTCTGTTTAATGGAGTTAATTTAAACTCTATATCACAGTCCAAGTGTCAATTTTATTGTCTATGTTAAAATCTTAGATCAGAGCGAGAAATAGAATCCACCTTTTACTTATAAAGGTTGCCTTGACAACAGAATGAAGATTGATATAGATAATATACATTTATGAACCATTTAAATTTTGAGCAAAATCAGATTTATTGTCTAAATAATTAGCAGTGAGGTTTTTAAAGTTTAAAAATAATTATTTATTAGTCTACTTTCAAAACAGGTTATGTGATCATAAATATATAATAAAACAATTTTTGAAAAGTTTATTATATTTTATAATTTAAAAAAGTGATTATTATATACATCATTTAATACATTATTTCACAAAAAGCTTAATACAACTTTAATGTTAATTACATATTTTTAATTTAATAAATTATATAAATGATTTTGTTAATATTAGGAAAAAATATTGCATAAACACTTGTAAATTAACATATATTAGAGCAAGCAGAATATACATTTATATTCTAATAATTTTAACAAACTTATTCACATAACACCTATGTTTAAAAAACTTTACTACAATAATTCATAATTCACATTACCATAGAATCATTTAAATAAACATGCAAATATGCTCATTTTAGTAAGGTTTCAGATTTAGTTGTTCCATGAATGGGTACTGTAACGAAACAAATTCTATTGCAGCTCGAATTAGTGGTATCACTGCATATGTTAAGAAAATTTAATAAAATGCTCTTTTAGATTAATAATATTTGATATTGCTGTGTGTGTGTGCATGTTAAATATATATGTAACTTAAATTACATCAGTTTAAGAAATTAAACGAAAATAGATCTATAGCATTAATACTACTATTAAATATTTTTTTAAAAAAAGGTAGTTTGTACAATTATAATTGATAAACTGATAATTTATATTATGTAAGGGAAGAGAGAAAAATTAGTTTTAGTGCACACAAATAAATGATTTAAAAGAATGTATCGTATTTTGTGACCCTTTCAGATTTGCCTGCTGAATATGGGTTTAAAGAAATAATTTGTTCTTTCTTGTACTAATCTGAATGGTAAATACATAATTAAAAATTAGAAAGCATTAAAATTGAAAAAATCAGAGAACAAATTTCAAGGTTCGATGGTGATTTTTCTTCTTTCTAATCGTTACCATAAAGAAATAAAAAACAATTTTTTATTATATAATTTTTTATTATATAATTCTTTATAAAATGTGAAAATATTTATGAAAAAACATGTTTTGAGCCTTGTAAGTAAGTCTTGATAAATATATTTTGAAAAACATCTAGATATAAATAAACACACTTGATTATTAAGTGTTAAAAACAAGAAAAAACTATGTGAGAATATGAGTTATAAATAGGTCTTAAAAAACGATTTCATGAACGTAGGAGAAAAAAATGGGTAAAACAGTCTCCCTCCAAATAGTTTCGAACAGTTTTATCGTGATGATTACTTTATTTTTCAATACTCTATACACTTCAGCAAGTATGACAATATTAACTAGAAGAAAACAAAACCATACCAATCAAAAGACCTGGAACTATTCAATTGGATCCAGATAAATATTGAAATTTCCTAAAAATGCAGCATTGCCTATTTTAAAGAAGAAAACTAGGCTATAAGTTAAGAATAGGCACTGTTGTAAAATTATATCTTCCTCTAGTGGGATTCATTTACAGTGACTTTAGTACTGATATCCAAAGAGAATAATCACAGTCAGAACTAGTGGAGAAAGACTATTGATAAAGATGTAGGCATATATAGTAAACATATGATGCCTTCAGAAAACTATGGTTTAAAACTTTAAAAATTTTAAGATAAGATCTCTTTATATTTATCCATAAGACATTAAGTTTTAAAATTTATAATTATTATTATTTTTCTTCTTTTTAAAATTTTGAATTATATTTATTTACTGGCAATTGTAAAAGTATAAGAAACAATTTGTATTTTATTTACTGTAAATAAATGATCTTTTATTTATTAAATAATATAGTTTGTATTTGTTTTTCAAACTCATTTCAAACATATGCTATTAATATCCACTAACCGTGAGAAATCATGCAATCTACTGAGGAACATGCAGGGATAATCGTAGTAATCTAAAACAGTGATGATCAGAGATATTAAAATTTACAGATTTAAGCTTTCTGTTTAGAAAGTTTGACATCTGAAGATTAATTTTAAATTGAATATAGAAACAGAAATTAAAACTACTTTCAGAATAATTATTAACTACCTTAGTGCTGATCATCATCATTAGAGTATTGGTTAGATTAAAGGTGTATATTTGAGTTTAATCATTTTATTTGAAATATATACATTCTTATGTGAAGATGTATTAAACCCATCTATTATATACATGTATATTCTTTCATCATACCATTATAGTATATACATAACAACTGGAACAATACATTTTCTGAGTACTAGCTATATCAATGTAATGCCCTTCAATGGTAAATCTGTTTGGCGACTGAAAAAGAATCCATTTTCATTTGTGTCTCTATGATCATTTATGAAATACAAATCAGATAATGATATTTATCAGAGCAAATGACAAATTGATAAAAATGTTCACCTGCCTTCATTCCAATCAATTTATTACATAAATTCATTAAAGAAAATATGTATTCATTCTAATATTCTTGCAATCAACCAAACATCAAAAATGTAAATATTAAACAATACAGTGTCAATATATGTGTAATAACTTGAAAGATAAGCTGTTTGAGTGATATCAATGCAGTACCTTACAGTACCAAATCTGCTTTATAAAAAAAGGAATCCATTTTAATTTGCATCTCCAAGATCTAATATTTCATTTTCAAAGCAGATTAGGCACTAGATAGCATCAGATTGATATAAACAGTAATCACAAAGTTCACGATCCAATTATTATACACTATTAATGCTATGTTATATATTAAACCAATGTACATTTAAATTATCTTTGCCTTATTAAAAGTTATAAATAAGAGATTATATTTTATCTAGTTTATAAATGATTAGTCTCTTGTAATTATAGTAGGATCTTATATTTTCATCTTCTAGATATTAATACTAGGAAATATAGCAACAGACATCACAGTGAATTATCTACAATTTCCTAATTTTGCTTATCAGTTCTGATAAATTTGATTTTAATGACAACTTAGATATACATGTTCTATTTCTTAAACAATTCGGACTTCTTGCAATAAATTTTCTGATCTTATAATATCTAGATCCTGCTATCTTATTGTTTGTAATTTCTAATTTTTGACATTCACACTATAATTTAAGATTTCCTTAAATCTGCAGAAGTTTGAGAATCCAAATCTAGACTCCTTTCAATATATTCTGTTCAGAATTTAAAGTTTTCAATGTCTGATAATATCATATTTTTTTCTTTTAGTTATTTTAATTTTAATTTGTATAATAGTTTACATATATGTAAATATAAAATATATATTAAAAAAATACTAATTAATAAAAATAGAAAATGAATAATTAACTTTTATGGAAAGCAAATTTAAATACTTAAAAAAAAAAAGGAAAGAAAAAAAAACACTATTTAATAAAATAAAATAGAGAAGTAAAAAAAAAAAACATTCAGAGATGATAAGGCTATCTTACATTTTTATCCAAGAACTGTATATAAGATCTTCCAAAAGTATTTTGTGGTAAGCTTCGAAGATAGTCCATATTAAGAAGTGAAGAGTGTATCTTAGGCTGAATTCTAATTGTACAATATATATATATATAGCAGCAATGTAATAGCAAATACAAAATTCAGACAAATTATTACTAGAATAAAAATACTTATATTTTTAATGAAAAAAATTCAAGAAAAATTATAGCGACTGTAAAAATTATCAAAAATAAAAAATATTTTTTCCTAATCAATAATGAGTATTCCATGCAAACCAATTAATCGATAATAACGACTGCACTGTCATCTATCGATCATCGATTTACTTTATTTTTGAAATAAACTTCTGAAGATTATTTTCTCTAAAAGCAAAAAATAGTAAATTAATGATAGATTCTACACTAAGTTCTTAATTAAGTATACAATATTCTGTCAAGTTTGTGAAAATGTATATATAGTTTTAAAAATAAAAAAATAAAAGTATTTTAATAAAAACAAGATATAAGAAAACATGAAATTATATTTGTATTTTTATATTGGACTATTTCCATCATCTAATAAGAGTGTTGAATGTCTTTAGAAAAGTTTAATTTTATTTAAATATTCCAAATACATTCAACTTTTAGTAATATCACAGCAAACAAGTTAGTATATGCACCAACTGTTAGTAATATCACAGCAACCAGGTTAGTATATGCACCAACTGTTAGTAATATCACAGCGAACAGGTTAGTATATGCACAATTTTCGAGAGGTATTTTTCTCCCCTCTTCTTCAGGTGTTGCTGGCCTGACCAGTGACCGTACTTCGAATCCCATGCTAGTACTGTCACTGGTCAGGCCAGCAACACCTGAAGAAGAGGGGAGAAAAATACCCCTCGAAACATTGTGCTATACTAACCTGTTTGCTGTGATATTACTAACAGTTGAATGTATTTGGAATATTTAAATAAAATTAAACTTTTCTAAAGTCATTCAATACACATATTAGATGATGGAAATAGTCCAATATAAAAATACAGCTAGAACACCATCATCACAAACCTTTAGGAAAACATGAGATTATATTTACTTAAAAATAAAATTATAGATTTTATGTTTCTTTACATAATATGTATAGATAATTTTAACTTGAAAGACAAGAAAAGCAAACTGATATATTTTTCAAAAGTAATTTTAAAATGTATTTTTTTTTTTGTAAACTCTCTTCGAATAATTAATTAAAAAAGAAAAAATATCTAACAGCTTTGTAGAAATAATAAAACAGATTTTAAGTAAATAAACTACATATGGAGTTTGAAAAACACGAAAATGACTATGGAAATTTATTTATAAAAAAACGTATTTAGAAAAACACAAACTTATAAAAAAGCCCCAAAAAATTTAATTACTTGAATTACTGACAGTTAAAAATTCAAAAAGATAGAGTTAACATTTGATTTGTTATTAGAGAATAAATAAGGTAAGCTGTCCTACACTTTGAATGGATTGTTATATTGTAGCCATGCTCAGTAAAGAATCAGTAAAGATTTGGGATAAGTTATTCATACATTTTTGAAAGAGCTGCTAGCTCAATCATTATGCTTTGCTGATACTAATTAGCCTACCGTAGGAATGAGTCATTAGAACTTCCTTAGTCAAAGTTCTTGATTGCACAAAAAAATTATATTCATCATATTATAATTAAAAAAAAAAAAATTTAAAATAGGCATTTAAATGATTTTGATAAAAATTGTTTTAATAACATTTATAGCCTTAAATTCTTTTAAATCTGTGTTGAATTTACCCATTGATTAGTGGTAGTTAATGCTCAATCCAATCAGATAAGGAAGGAATCTGGGGTAATCCACTTCTGACAGCCAGGTGAAATATGACAACATATACATGCACAGACTAACTTTAACAATTTGTTTTTAAAATATTTAATACTTTTTTTTTTTAAAAAAAATCTTTTAAGCTTTTACTTCTTTACATATATGAAATTATTTCATAAGGTATTGGTTTAAAAAAGTTGGTTTTCACTTTCAAACAAAAGAATATAATGAATCTTGATTATGTCTAAACTTCCAGAATTATTTACTTATAGCAAGTACTCATATTATTATTTAAATGCAGTAGTTACATTTTGCAAAGTACTTTAATATTATCTCTAATAAGTATATATACTGAAGCGATATTTATAAATGCTTCATATCTGTCAATTTAAAAATTAGAAGTTTATTTTAAAAGTAATGATTTTCAATTTTAATAAATAAAAATTATATTTACAATTTATATGCACAGATAAATATATACGGTATGATTAATTAGGAGTTTATTAAAGTAAGATGTTTATTTTATTAACATTTGTAGTTTATAATTATAAATTGGAAATGGCATTATCTGAGAAAAAGTCATTAAAATTCTCATAAAGAGATCGATTCATAAAGGAGATAAGTATTTAATAAAATTTAATCTGGTAATTCCTTTTAAAAATAAACTTTTGCAAATGTCATGATTGGACAAATATGTAATGAACTAAATGGAAACTGCCACCAATAGATTGATGGATTGAAATGCCAGTCAATGGATCCAATTTTGCTGATAAGCTAACTCCAGGAACTATAAATAGTGATTATAATTTCTTGTGCAGATAGATTTTTGATTGATTATTGCTGAACTACTTTGATTGCTGAGCTATTATTGATTACTGTTGAATTATTATTGTTGCTGCTTAATATTTGATTGTGACTTCAATATACTTATTGTGCTTGGTGTTGAGAAATACAATGAAAGACTAGATAGCCACAATCTGCTTCACTCGTGCCAGCTGTCAGAGGGCAGGCTGAAGATCCATTGAGAAGTATGGAAAGAAGCCATGAGCTAATGTAGAAACAGCCTCGTGTCCATTATATGCTAAAACTTCAAGTACCTAGTGCTGTGGGAAGAAACCAGCCATCAATCAACAAGTAAACTACCATCTGATACTGCCTGATTAAACCTATAGTTGAATAAAATCTGCTAAAATTATACCAATACCTGAAGTCCGAGCTCGAATTCCTAGTGATAAAAGAGAATGGGTATAAATATCATTACGTATTTATCTTCATTATAATAAAATTTATTTTATAACTTATTATTATTTATTAATTTTGTAAACCTGTTTATAACTAGTATAACAAAGGATTGCTATTTTATTTTATCATGCTGTGATTCAGTTGGCGTAAAATAATCTAAAAGAGTAAAGTTTTTATCTAAAGTGGTTAGCTAAAGACTTGGTATTTTAAAACCAGTCACTTCCACTTCCTGCAAAATTATAACAGGCTACATAGTCAGAATAAATTAATATTGTCTTTTAATAATTTACAGTTTTAAGCAAAATACCTTCCAGTTTTGGGGTGAGGATAATTTGGGTGTACTGATATAAGTGAACTGCTGTAACTTTATATCAGGCCATTGTTTTAATTATTCATAAATGATTGTAATACCATTGAGATTGCCGGTCACTTGCAGTCATTATCTTATTAGAGCAGTGGTGTGTGGTAAAGGGACATTCTTTCCATATATTTATTTGTTTGTATGTCTTGGATGACATCATTTGCGACTTGCCAATCACTCTTACGCTTAGTTCCTTTACAATAGTATGCAATAGACAAAAATTCCTATCTATAGCATTTTCCTAGCTCACATGTATTTATTTATTTATTCATAAATAATGTAATACAGATGTTGTCTCTTACATTTGCACATATAGCATTGAGTTTATTATAGCCTGAAAGTATTTATAATAGTCCAGTTTTTTAAATAGTTAATGAATTCAGCATATTCTCAAACTGTATGTTTATTAATCTTAAAACAGTAATAATAAATAGTTGCGATCATTGGTCTATGCAGTGAGTTTATATCTGTTCAGAATCAGTTAAAAAAGTATTATATCATATATTATCTATGCATATATGTGTGATGGTATAGCTGTGGTATTAAATATGAAGTTGTATATAAAATTTATTATTTCCAAAATCACTTAATTGAGCATAATTTAAATATTTCTTAGTCATAACATATGATGTGCAATTTTAAATATCTAAACAATGGATATTTTAGTTTAACATAAAACTACAAAAAATTAATGAACAGTTAAAACAAAGATCATTTACAAAATATGGATCTTGCTGTATCCTTTCATCACATTACAACTTAGTCTTAATTAAAGCCAAATTCAACAAATTAATATTTAAAAAAAATTATCATTATCAGATATGGACCCAAAATCATTCTAGAATATTTACTCCAAACCTTTCTACCTTTGGTTTTATTGATAGTAACATCTCCTTCTTACTCATATGCTTCAAAGAGCAGTTTCACTTATTCTAATCTAAAGCCACTTACTATAAGCCTAATAATGGACAGCAGATGGTATAGTATGATAACATCAAACTGTTTTCTGACTTTTGTCATAATCAGTGCAAACTTAGAATCCAAAATTTCAACTAATGTACTTACATATCTAGCAGCCATCTTTTATCCCTTTATACTAATCATTTTAATAGATTGATATTTGGATACAAACCCTTGGGGGTTTTTAAAATTTCAAATTACATATAAATATAGACATAGTGTACATATGACATAAAGTCACTTTCCCTATATATTTTAGAAAAGTTCTTTTTATGCCAACTGTAAATACTTTTTACTCCTTGACCAAGACAATTAATAACACCATCATATGACTTTCAAAACATACTATCTGCTTCTAAGATTAATTCTTTTCACTCTGTTCTAGAACCATCTATTGTAACCAAGAGAAATCAATGGAAACTAGATGCTATAATGCCATAACATTCACAATCAGACCAATTTCAGGTTTTTGTCTTCATTTGTGAGAACTTAAGATTCAAAGTTACAACTAATTAACTTATGTATCTAGAAATCAGCTTTCACTCCTATTTAGCTAAGAACCTGAAATTTAAAAAAAACCCTAAGATTTTAAACTCAGATCAATTAGTGGTTACACACTCCTAATTCTCTATTAAAATCATCTGTCATGTCTTTCCTCCTCATTCTTCATCCTTCAACAGTTTAATATCATTATCATACTTTTTTGATCTAAAATCTTTTGACATCAATGCATATAGATCCTATTTTCCTTCAATAATGGCCTTTCATATGTTCTTCCAGACCGTAAATTTAGTGACTAATACATTCCTCCCAATTGTAGTGCTTCTAAGAATTTTATTACTCCAGGTTCTCTCTCTTCAATAATGATTCTTTTTTTATCTATTCTTTTTAATATGTTTATATTTATAAATATATCTAATTACTTTTTCCAATTATCTCTAATACTTTTTTGTTTCCATATAATGCTAAATTCAAGACAAAATCCTTAATATATATATAAAATACATATTTTGCGGGTTCATCCGTGTTAAAAAATATTAATATTCGGATGTTTCGACTTGGTCACACAAGTCATTCACTGGGTGATAAAAGGTAGAAAGATGGTTGTAGAGGCACTACAATCACTTATTTGAATAAATGTTAAAGTTCCATCAATAGCAAAAATGTTAAATTTAAGAATGTTTTTTTAAAAAATCTTTCCAAATAGGAGAAAGTTTGCATGTATCATCTCGCTTATTGATACAATCTGGCCTTTTAAGTATCTCAATGGCTTGTCTAATTTTGCACTGGTAGAGATTACCACATCTGGAATATTAATATTAAAAATTTTTTAACACAAATGAACCGTATTTTATATATACAATCCATATATAAATTAAAAGAATGTTTAGCCAATTGTGATTTTGATTTTTTTTTTTGTTGTTGTTTTCAACAATTTTTACCTGAGTATCTCTTGACCTTCAGCATCTTGTAACATTTTAGACTTAATTTTTTGTAATGCAGATAAGCCAGTTGTTTCACCTAATATAGCAATCATATCTGTAAATCAAATATAAATATTCCCATTTTAAACACATATTTATAGAGTAATTATCAATAATATCAAAAACTTAATATACAATTAGATTTGATATTGCAACATAAATACTATAAATTCATACATCCGTATGTGTTTGTACTATTATTAGAACTAGATTAACATATTCATAAGCTTGCGATGCAATGTCACAAATAACTTCTCTTCCTTCTGCAGTTATTGTTTTTCAACTAATAAAATCAGAAATATTAATCATCATCATATTTTATTAGCTTATTTAAAAGCACTCCCTACTTTAAAAAAAATTATTAATAAATTACTGTCATTTACAGTGCTCTCACAACATTTAAAATTTTATTTAAATATTTTTTCATTTGAACAACAATCTTCTTTTTCTTCTTCAAGAAGTATAATAACTAATCTTTCTTATTGCATTGCCAAATGTATATCATATAATACTAAATCATCCATGCACTTTAGAAAAAGAAAAGGAAATTATAAGTAAAGGGATTAAGTATGTACCATATGGATATAATGGAAATGGTAAATAAACCATTGTGTAATAGTAGTAAAGTGGATGGATGATTTAATATTATATGATAATCTTCTTTTTTACTCAACTTTCACATCCATATAGAGTCACACAAAATATCATAGCTTAAACAATTCTAATTTTAATTTCTAAAGATATGCTTTCACATCTAAAAAAAATTACAAACATTTTACACTATAATTCTTCCCCATGTTAAATTGTGATGTTTTGACCTTTTGCCAATGAATAATTCAAGGAGCAAAAACTACAATACCCTGTAATTTACTTTCATAAAGTGATTACTTTTATCATCAAGTGGCATAATTGTTTCATATACAAATGGTATGCAGCTTCACCTCTTTACTATCAATATTTAGATTGCAGACATATAAATGCAATTCTGCTGATAGATAATAAAGGAATATAAATAAAAGACCAAAAGACTGATTTCTCTTAACTACTTATAAGCCATTGGGCAATTTTTCAATTTATGAACTGACCTTAAGCATCCATCATTTTCTGTAAAGATATTTATCACCTTCAAACTATTACATTTATGTTATCCAGCATTCTAATATTATTTTAAGGGATATTATCCACATTCACTATTTTAAATAATATTAAATATTATATAACATTTTTCATGGGTCATTAATACTAATGCCTAGTTTACCAGTAATAACATTTCTTTTAATATTGACTTTATGATCATTGTAGTAATTTTCCTCCATAACAATTATGGCATTAATTGCAAGATAAATAAGTCTTTAAACCACCTAAGGATAAAGGACTGTCCAACAACACTTCATAGAAAAACATTAAAGAAGAAAGTATTACTCACGAGAAACACCAATAGTGGGATAGTGAAGGTTTGGGCAGATTTATAACCATATTTTAACCTCTAATTATGAATAGCCAGATACCTATTTACTGACTAATATTGAATGTTTAGCTGAGTTATCTATCAATATATATGTATGTGTGTGTGTGTGATAAACCTGATTAGAATCTGCAAAAAAAATTTCAAGTTTTACCCAATCTGGATTTGAATTCAGATTGTGGAAATAGTAGACAAATATGCTTCCACAACACTACAAGACCCTTGGTAATACCAGTATTTAGTATTTATATCCAACTCTAAACTTATAAAACTTTTCTCCCAATCAATCTTTTAATCATCAGCACCACTGAACTTCATTATTTTCAACAAATTATAAGAGCTCTGATTTATTAAGAATAAAAAATTATAGAAAAATATCACAGAAAATAGATTTACAATGAATGAATGAATAGTTCCCATAAGAATAATGTTAAAACTGTTATAAGATATTGATTAAAATCACAGACCAATAAAAACAAGCTATCAATCTTGTGGTTGGGGGAAAAAAAATTCAAAAATATATTAATTTAAATTTTTAAGTTTTTATTTGTATATATTGATTTAGTTAGTCATTTAAGGGTTAAATTGTCAATTGAAAAAAAAACTAAATCAAAATTCTAAACATAAATTTTATTAAATTCATTAGATATGTATAGTGCAAAACACACTTCATGTTGGAGATATATATATACAAGAACATGCACCTACAAATAATAAATTAAAAATGTGTGTATAAATTCTTTTTTTTAAGAAATTTTAAAGAGATATTTGTTAAGAATTATATCATGCAAACTTTACTTTAAACAAATTGACTTGCTTAAATTGATTACACATTCAAAGTCTGTTCTGCAAACAATTTTTAAATTATTGATAGAAAAACTAATATCACTTTATTTATTTTTAAAAAATCTTTATTTTCATCTGTACATTTATATAAAAATTATTGAAAATGAAGTCATTAAAAATTATTTAATTATTATTTTTTAATTAGTATCTAGATAATACATATCAAAGTACATAGAACATCCTGATTATATCATGTGATATTTCAAGCCACATGACCTCAAACAAAGTTATAAAATAATCAGTTTCTACGAAGAGAGTATATTGTAAATATATAATGTTCAAAAATAAAGACAGAATCTCATCCTGGCTGTCACTTAATATCCCAATTTCATATTCAGGTACTATCTTATTAAAGTTATATAATAAAATTGCCAGTGAGATAATTAAGAAAAATTCATCTGGAATATCTTGGCACTTAATGTTACAAGCAAACTTTTTTAATATTTATTTTCTGTTTTATTTTACTGTTATCCTATCTCAATTTTAAACTTAAATTTATGACTTATTCTGAACTTTTTTAAAGTTAATTATGAGCTTGTTAACTCCAGTCAATTCTAAATAAGTAAAATTAATATTTAGTCAAAATAAATGAATAGACCTGTGATTACATAGAAAATGGTCATTTTAAAGAAGTGTGATATTAATTGTTACTATTGGAAAGATATGACAGAAAATAGAATACATTGAACAGCTATAATTAGATATGGTATTGAAATATTTCAGAAAGAAAGTTTACTACTGAAAAAAAATCAAAAGATAATATCGCAAAATATCAAACAAACAAAAATGAGCCAATATATCGATATAATGGACATATTTGTGGTTCCCAGATTAGTTTGGATAAGCATTGTAAAACTCATTTCTAGAATACATTTTTTTTTTTTGTTCTTACTTATCTTTTGTTGAAATGGCCATAATCTTTTAAGAGTGGCTGCTAATGTACTGAAATGAATAATCTATTATTCATTTCAAAATAAATAAATAAATACAAAGTTTTTTTTCTTCTTTTAAACAAAACAAAAGAAAGAACTAAAACAAAGTTTAAAAAGAAACTAAGATTTGTATATAAAAACCAGCTTTTCTTTTATTTTCTTTTTTTCTTATGTGTCATATAGCATCAGCCGGGAAGCGAACCCGCTAACCTGGAACAACTGCTTGTAAAGCAGCCGTCACTGACCTCTCGACCACCAATGCTTGACAGCTTTTCTTTTCTTTAATCAGAAGAGAATACTATTTTATTCAAATACCAGGATTTTATCATGACTTGTGAATAAAAATGAAGAACATTACTAACAGCTAGATCTAGTCTAGAACACTTTTGATCATATTTTGGATAACTCCAGTTGAAATGAAGAAATAAGCTTGTTTAAAAGTTAGCTAGAAATGGACTTTTAATATTTGTCACAAAGAAATAAATGACAATTATTTTGTTTTGGATGAGTCTTACATTTAAAGAGTGATTTGTACTTTATTTTAAATAATCTGAATTTGTAAATAAGGTTTATTATCTGGGTACTATTTAAAAGAAACTGTCAGTTAAAAAAAAAGAGAAAAGAAAATTAATTTGTAAAAACTTCTCTTTAGTTGTTAATTTTTTTTTTTTTAAAGAAAAATAATAATTATTATATATCACATATATAAGCTAAGTTTACAAATTGTATATAAGTTATTAATAAAACGAAAAGGTAAAGAAATAATGATAATTACGTAAATGCAGTATACACATATAAATTGTTTAAGTCACAAACAACCATAGTTACACGTAATTATTTCCATTAGACTCATTCGTTCATAGTTAAACTTATATTTGATTATTAAAATTGAATTTTGTTTAGATGAATTTATATATACACAGTTGTTTGCTCAATGTTTAATAGTTTATATATGTTTGCATCTATATGAAGAATATATTCCTATCAGTTTAATGAGTTAGGGATCGATCTCAAAATGAGTCATCCTTGTATAATTTGTAGTTGTATTAAATTACATGCAGGACCCAAAAGGTCACTCCTTATAATTATTGTATAGATAATTTATTCAGTTAGAGTTCGGACCAAAAGGCCATCCCTTTATAATTATTATTATATAAGCAGTTATGTTTTGGAATAAGATTTAAAAAGACCATTCCTTATGATTATTGTAATAAAGATAGTGTTGATGTCTATCCCATATAGAACATATGTATGAGTTAGTACTATTAGACATGTGAGTCAAAGAAACATTATATTTATAAATTCATACATGTGTAGAATTATATTTAAGTTTATTAAAGACTGGATTAAAGGCATGGCAAATGTGACAATATTTACAAATATATTGATACTATGATATATAAAGATTAAAGGATTTTGTTAAAGAAATAAATTGCACATCAATTAATGATTACACTTTGAAAAAAATTATTGTTATATGTGTTAATTTTATTTAAAAATATGTTGTACATCAATTAATAAGTACTTTTATAAATAAATTATTATTGCATAATTTGTTACTTTGTATATGTAAAATTGCTTGGCCTACCATCATTCATCAGGAGTAATTTATGTTTTCTGCGATTTAGTCCTGCATTACAAATAAGGCTGTGTGATGGTTACATTATTAAATTGAATAAAATATTGTTTTAGACATGCATGTGTTAGTTTATTTGATGATTAAAACCAGGTGGTACTCATATAAAAGGCTTTGGAAAATAGGATAGGAAACATAAAGTTAAATATAGAGTAGAGGACTTAAAAAATAAGAAATATGGATTGCATTTGTATCCCACAATGCATATATAAAGGTCAGAAAGAAATTAGGCATGCTGTGATAGAATTTATCATATATGATGAGGTTTATCATTTGAAATGCTTAAATAAGACTAGGAAGGATATAACAGGGTTACGGTTATGTAGATAGTGTGTAAAAGTGATAAAAGAGGTGAAAAAGTGGTTTCTAAGTCTAGATAGTTTAAAGAGAAAATCAGGAGAAATGGAGCAAAATGTAATTGAGGAAGATAGGATAGAGTTTGTTTTTAGTGGAGTGATGAGAGGTATGAATGAAAAAATAAGTAGTGCAATGGAGATGATTAGACAAAGGATAAGTAAGATAGAGGAAGAGGTAAAGGAAGTAGAAGCAAAATTAAAATTGTTAGAAACAAACCTGTGAGCAGATAAAAAAATTATTGTATAGGAATGATAAGGAAGCAGATAAGGAAATCCAGAAGACAGAAGAGAATGTTACAGATAAAGTAGAGAAAGTAAACTATGAGAGAGCATTGACAGGAAATTCGCTAATTAGAGAATGTGGAGATATAATTGCAAGAGAAAATAGAAACAGGTATGTAAGAATATGTCTGTCTAGAGCTAGAATTAGGAATGCTACAGATAAGGTGAAGAAACAAAGAAGTAGAGAGGTGTATGTTATGGTAGGGACAAATAATTTGTCAGAGCCATTGGAGAGAGTAATGGATGAGTACAAAGAATTGATTAGTAATTTGAGTAAGACTAAAGGATGAGTAGGAACAGTTTGATTATTACCAAAATTCGACAATAGGTATAGGTTAGATAAGGCATGTTCTATAAATGAGAGATTGAAAAACTTGTGTGAGAGAAATGATGTTATGTTTGTGGATGTGTGGGATTTTTTTATTAGTAAGAGGGAGTTATATAGTAAAGATGGATTGCATTTAGCAAAACAAGGAAGTGAAGTTTTAGGGAATTTGATTTATAAAGAATATAGTTTGGGAAACTAATGGGGGGGGGGGGTTTACATTGCAGTGTTAGGAAAAAGAAGAAGATTGGACAAGATGTAAGAAATAAACAAAAGGTATATGATTTAGATATAAATGTTGATGTGGAGAGGAAATGGGCATGTAAAATTAATGGTAAGCAAGTTATTTATAAATGTAATGGAAAAGAAAGAGTCAAAACAATTTATAAAAGAGTAGTTAGGAAAAAAGAAATTGTTAAAATTGGATATTTGAATATGCAAGATGGTAGGAACTTGAGGTACTAGAAGTAGTGGAAACACATTTAAGAGAAGAACCTATTCTGTAAGACTTGGTATGGCATGGTATAAATAGAAAAGAAAAAGAAAAAAGGGGTGGTGTTATAGGAATTATGTCAAAAAATATTTAAATACTGTTAAATGTCAAGAACATTTATGGTTTGAGATAAGGTTAGGAAGACAAGAATGGGTGGTGGCTATAGTATATATAGCCATTGGAGATAGTCAAACTATAATGGAGTGGAACAGTAGCATATATGAATGCCTAGTTAAGGATAAACAGAGTTTCAAAAAAAGGGAGAAGGAAATAATGGTTACAGGGAATATGAATGGGCATAATGAAAAAACTGATGATGTAGATAAGCTTTTGAAGAAATTTTGTCAGAAAGTGAATTTGAGCAGTGGAAATTTATCAAATATTTATAAGGGACAATACACATGGTCTAGAAATAATATATTTCACACAATAGATTATGTATTAGTAGAGAAAGAGGGAATGAATAAAGTATAAAAAGTTAAGGTGTTTGATAATGAAGAGAGAGTATGTAATAGTGATCATAATTTCTTTATAATAGAAATGGTTAGTAATGTGATGGGAAATAGTAATAAAAGTAGAAAGGATAGTGAAAGATGTGGATGGAGAATGAATGTTAAAAATAAGTTAGAAGAATATAAAATAAAAGTTGAAAAAAGCATGGAAGAGTTGATTGGGGATGAATATAAGGATTGGTGTGGTGAAGTAGAAAAAGTGGCAAATAGGGTTTTAGGTGAGAATATTCCAAAGAATAAAAGTAATAGAAAAGTGAGTGTGAGTAAAAGTTTAAAAGAGAGGAAAAAAGCATGCAGAGAATATAAGTGTGCTATTAAGAACAAAGAAAGTGAAAAAGATGTCAATGTTAAATGGGAAAAGTAGTTTTTAAAAAAGAAGTTAGCTAAAACAGACAATTATATAGAGAGAATGAAATTAAATAGTAAATTGTTGGAGGATATTAATAAAAGTAGAAAAGATGGGAGAAAAAATTTTTGGAAATACATTTAAAGAAGAAATGTAGGGGATAGAGAAATAGTATTACTAGATGATGAGGAAATAGAGTGTAGCTCTAGGAAAGAATTAGAGATAATCTTAAATAAGTATGTAATTGATATAGAAAAGATGTTAGATGTGAAGGACAGAGTGATAACAAACATGAAAGCATATAGTAATGGAAATATTAGGTTTAAAGAAAATGAATTGAATGAGGCAGGGAAAAAATTGAAAAGTGGAAAGGCAAGAGGTTTAGATGGATGGACAGCAGAGATGGCAATGAATTAAGGACATAGGGAAAAATTAAACCTATTATCATGTTTTAATAAGATGGCACAGAAGTTCCAGACAGTTGGAATAACACAAGAGTAAGACTACTATTCAAAGGAAAGGATAAGGATAATAGAAAGTTAAGCAATTATAGACTGATAGCAGTAATGTCAGTGTTATATAAAGTTTTCGCATATATGGTGGCTGGAAGGATCGCAAAATGGATGGAAGAAAATAATATAGTGGGAGAAATGCAAGGAGGTTTTCGATCGGATAGGCATATAGGAGATAGTTTATTTGTAGTTACACAACTTATAGATATGAGTAGAAATACAGGTAGACAGTTATATATGGTTTTTATAGATATAGAGAAGGCATATGATAGAGTAAATAGAAATAGATTATGGGTAAGTTTAGTAAATTTGGGAATGGATGGAGCTTTAGTGGATATTATTAAGAAATTATATGAAAATAATTACTATACATATTAATTAGGGAATATAGAATCAGTTAAAGTTAAAAATGGAGTGGGACTAAGGCAAGGATGTTCTATGTCACCTATTTTGTTTTTGTTGTATTTGAGAGAAATGGAGAGAGCAATAGAAAGACTAGGAAGAGGGGTAGAGATACCATTAATAGGTGGCAAAGGGGTATATACATTATCAGGTCTTTTATTTGCAGATGATGTCTTCTTGTGCACAGAAAGTAGGGAAGATATGGAAGTTATGCTGAAGACATACACAAGGGTGGGTAAAGAAATGGGGATTAAACTTAATAAAAAAAAAATCAAAAGTAATGATGATTAATACTGGGGAAAGAGAAGACAAAAATTTTTTTATTGGAGTATATAAAGTTAAGTGTGGTAAATAGATATAACTATTTGGGAATTGTCTTAAGTAATCAGAGAAATTGCTTAGATGAATGGGAGAAAAAATTGATAAATGAAGCAAAGAAAAGAAAGGGACTGATAAAGAAATTAACAGTGTTTTCATATAATAAATATGATGTAGCTAGAATTGTATGGAAGGGAGTGGCAGTAGCAGGGTTAACATATGGTAACAATGCATTATGTGTTAGTAAAGGGGTATTAGATTACTTAGAAAAAGTACAAAGAGAAGTAGAAAGACATGCATTAGATGCAGATGTGTGGATGGCAAAGGAGACAATTCAAGGAGAAATGGGATGGTCAAGTTTTTATATGAGAGATGCAAAAAGCAAAATGAAAATGTTCAGTAGATTGCAGTTTATGGATAATAAGAGAATAGCCAAAATAGTATTTAATTGGGTTATGAGTAAAGGACAGGCAACAAGATGGATGAGAAAGGTAGTATGGTATGCAGAAGATTTGAATAAAGAATTTATGTCAGTATACTTATACAAAAGGTGGGATGATTGTGTTAGGAGAATTGTTGAGTGTTATAGTGGCAAGGAATGGGATAGAAGAATAGATGCATTAATAAAGAATAGGGAGTTGGAGAGATGGAGAACTAGTATAGAGAAAAAAAGAGTTTAAATATATATAGA
The DNA here is from genome assembly GCA_028023455.1 of Epiperipatus broadwayi. NCBI lineage: Eukaryota > Metazoa > Onychophora > Udeonychophora > Euonychophora > Peripatidae > Epiperipatus > Epiperipatus broadwayi. The sequence continues at coordinate 429,239 of JAQFVV010012504.1, read as the reverse complement.
AGTAAACAGAATATTGGGTGTGAGTTAATTTATGATAATAGCAAGGAAAGTAGTTTACTGTTTAAGGCTCGAACAGGATCTTTAGCAACAAGGGAATATACACATAAATGGAAAAATGTGGGTGATTTAGTCTGCAAGTTGTGTAAGGAAGGCATAGAAAATATTAGGCATCTGTTAATTGAATGTAAATGCCTGCAAGCAGAAAGAGTACAAATAATGAAGTTGTGGAAGAATAAATATAAGCAAAGTGATTATACAGAAAGTAGGTTCTTGGTTTTTATGCTGGGTTTGGTAAAAGATAAGGGAGATTTAGATACAATGGCCATGGAATTGATAAAGATTATGCTGTGGAAATGGGATGAAGCTGGATAGAGAAGAATATGGGGAAAACTTAGGGCAGGGAATGGAAAGGGAAGGTAAAGTGGTTAACAGGTTTCTCTGGGCTAGTGGCTGAGAGATTCCTGACTCCGAAAAAGAAGTCACAGTGCATCGCAGGGCATTGCATAAATAAATAGAAAAAATGAAGTTGAAATATAGTTAGTCTGATCATTACAGTACATATTGTAACCTTATATTTTGGTACAAAATATATAGCTTGGTAGAACTGATTTAAAATTTCTCTATCTTCTTCTAGGTGACTTAATTACCATAGTTAGCACTTGATACTTGTATTCAAGTTGACTCAATGATGAGATTATGTAATTTCATTTTTTTTTTTTTTGCTATTTTTTTTCCTATATTCGTTTTTGCCCCTTTCCAATCACTGAGTTGGACAAGCTGTGCTTAACCTGCAAAACTAACAGCATATTATATCTAATTTAGTAAAATATAAATAATAATAATAATAATTATTATTTGTTTTCCTTTAACTAATCCTAAAGATTAACTTTAGTTTAATTAAAATAATTTATTTAATTATCTCAAAGTAGTTGATAGAATACAATAAACACTTTTTTTTTTTCCTTTCATTTTTAACAAAAATATGTAAATGAGGAGAAATGGATAGAGACGATAAGTATGTAAAAAAAAATTTCCACTGTTAAACATGTAACAAATATGAAAGCTATTCTTTAAAATTAAGGATAAAGAAAGAAATTAAATTAAAATTTTCTTATATAATTCAAAGATGGGATGTTACTATGAGATAATAGCAATATGAGTAACTAAATTTAAACAAGTCTGTTCGATTCTGCTGAGAATCTAACTGCTGATTATCTTCAAAAATGTCTACAATTGAAATGTACTGGTATTATCAACCGTGACAATGGTATAACAGTCTTTAAAGGTCAGTCGGCCTGGAAATATTCTTTATTGTTTACAGACTATATTAACCTTGGATATAATGTTCTATTTTATAATTTTAAATTATATAGTTCTACCATATACGTGTGGAGCAGAATGCTATAATAACATTTTTTTGTTTTGTGTGCCAGTGTCAGAACAGTGAAGATTTAATTATATCCGACTTTGGACTTATGTTAGAGATAATATTTTTGCTATGCGAGTTATCATCTTATTGTTAAAAAAATAATAATAATATAGTTGTTGAAAGAAAATAACAACTAACCAGACAGTTATTTTATCACTGTCATAGTAATCATGGGATAATTATCTGCTTGGACAATCATTCCTAATCTTCGATACTGACTAAATAAATTGAAAGTAATGAAATATTTTAACTTTGGAATAATGCCTAAATAGAAGTAAGGTTTATTAACTTTTGAGGGTTACTGCAATTATAAATAATGAAATTGATTAGAGAGAAGGGATGCTCTATATTGGTGTGACAGTATATTACAAAAAAAAGAAAGAAAAGGATCACCCTCAAACATTCATAAGATTATTTAGATGAAGTTGATATATTTTCACATGTTATAGCATTATATATGTCCTATTTTTTTTATAAATATCTCGCATATTCAGAGAGTTCATATATGAATCAATTAATTTATAAATATTCATGATGGGTGAAAACAAAAAGGAATACAATCAAACTCATAAAATTCTACATGTTGTAATTGAAAAACTATTTAATTTATATGTTATACATTAAGTTTTAAAAAAATGTGTTATTGACTTCATTGGTGAATATTTCAATATGTTTGAAATATTATATATTTTAGTTTAGTGTAGTTATTTGAACAAGTATGTATTTTATTTTGGTTTCTATTGTTATATTACCTCATACGTTTTTCTCACGGTATACATTATATTGTGTCTAAAATAATTATTTATCAATGTAAATTAATTGGATTGAACATATGATATAGGGATTGAAGAGAATCAATTATATGGGAACAGTGCTTGTGTAAAGGTTCAATGATTATTAATGAATCTATAACATGCACTAACACCATATGACTTAGTCCTGTATGTCTTTCCAGGATTTTTGTATCTATGCTCATATTATATTTGCTATGTATTATTATTCCGCCCATGTTCTAGGCAGAGTTGGCCATTATCTCAGTTATTTCACACACTAAAGTACTTATTTCATTTTATGTTTTAATTCATGATTGTAAGACTAGGTGATTCTCCTAATTTATCAGTTTTATAGATGAGGGTACTTTTATGTCTCTTTTACTTGGGAAGTGAATGTCTGCACTATTTTATAATGTTATATGGCACTATTCTGTGCTGGTGGTTCAATCTGAAGAATGATCTCTCGCCATTTTATTATATTCTTTATATTCATTTCTGCACTAGTGGTTAATCTGCAGAACATTCTGTAATGGTGTTTGTTATTCTAATGATGGTTAGAAAACCCACAGGGCATTTAATGTTTTGTTATTCTTTTGCGTGGATTAACACATCTTCAGGAATACCATTATTATTTGTTGTATAAATGTGCTTAGGCAGTCTCCATACATTATGATGTCAATGTTGTTTCCCTCATTTTTAGATTGATCTTGCATGTTCAGTTATCAGCTATTAAAAGGGCATTTGATAAATTATTTCTATAATTTATTACATATCAATTTGTATGGCATTTCAAGCTGAGTTGAGGTTCAAATTTTCTCTTTGATAAATTATCTCCCATGGCCAGTATTTACATGTTTACTAATACCAGTTATTACTACTATTATTATTATAAATTTGGAGTATAGGTGCATGAGGTCTGGTATTGATATATTGGAGATATTGACTAGGTGTTCAAACCCATCCTCTTCCCTATAAAGGCTGAAATCAAATCCATTTATAAGAAAATCTTATCCATGTATAATTACATGTGATGGTATTTTATTTTGTTTATTTATTTTGATCATTGTATTAATCAATTATTTATTGGTATTGATTGAGTTGTAAATAAATATTAATTTTATAATTTAACCTAACTATACCATTGCTATTTATCATACATAGAACCAGAAAATCCATCATATTAAATAAGTCAGATATTAGAACACATATTGTCAATGATAGAAGAGATGATAACAGATGGACAATTGAAATATTAAACTGGATTCCAAGAGATTGTAATAGACCCAGAAAGAGACCACATGTGAGACAGACGGATGAAATAAGAAAGTGTGCAGGGGTGATGTGGAAAAGAGAAGCTAAAGATCAGAGAAGATGGATTGAACTTGGAGAGACCTTCATTCTGCAGTGGACTGATAATGGTTGATAATGATGATGATGATGAATGCACACAAGATTTCCGAAATTATAGGAGAATATCTTAATGCTTTGTTCTTGGGTAATTAGTGATGTCCAAGGAATAACAAAATCCCATTTACTTCCTTCATCACTTCAGCTTTGCTTTGTTAATTTTAGAATATAACACAGAATTTGTTGCTTCTATTGGTGTTTGTGATAGTAGGACCTAAATTAATAAATAAATTTCCTAGCCAACATTATGATTGAACTTATTTTCTAATATTATAATTGATGCTTTACCTATTACAATAAGTCTCATTACTATTGATTTAAGTTGACATTTAAATTAATGATGAAAGAACCTAAAGTTCATGATGCTTATCTCTTATTGCAAAGCAAACATCTACATAACATTGCTGTATTAAAATCCTGAGTATATCTGAGCTGCAAGCAATCATGTTTAGATGCTGATTATAATTACTATTGTCTTGTTAAATGGCCTGTATTCACCATGTGATAGTTAATATTGATGTAATGGATCATATATTTAATTCTGAAAAAGTAATCTTTAGTAGTTTTATAGATCATACCATCTTGTTCACAGTCAGCCATAAAGTCTCATGTGAATAAAATCTCAGTTAGGGTTTTCAAATGTAGTTTTAAGATACATTCATTAGTGAGAATAGTTATTAAATGAATAGTCACATAATTTATTTTGGAGTAATTTAATATACCTTCATGTAATGTTGTGATGGATCTTTGGAGTGTATCCCGGCCGCAACCGGATTATATCATAGCAGTCTTGTGTTATATCATTAATTTTGCCTATTATGGTCTGGGTGGACCTTTTGGTTACAATAAATATATATATATATATATAGAGAGAGAGAGATGTATTATTAAAGAACTGATATGAATATAAATTGCTGACTGTTATTGATATTGGTATTGTTTAAGTGAGGATTGCTTTCACGTATTTACATTTAATTATTTTATTGTACATAATATATTTTGATTTAAATAACATAATATATATATATAAAAATGTAGATTAATAAATATAAAAATTACATATATATATGCAAAGAAAATTAAATAAATTAAAACAAAAAAAAAACATTTGCCATATAAAATTAATATTCATCTTCATTTGTTGTTATCATTTTTCAACAGTAAACCATCCTGTGGACTTAACTTTATTACATCATCCTATGAATATTAGCACGTAATAATAATGTTTTTCCTGGTTAGCAAAATTGATAAACATATGTACTCAATAAAGATTTTATTCTCATCAGTTTTTTCAGTTAAACTTTAATTTTTAGAAGTTCAGCTTGTGGACAACATATTTCAAAATAACGTAATATTTTCATTTGCTTCTGCATTTCAGTTTCCCTTCATAACTTAAGGTTGACATTTTTTGTAATAAATATTATAAAAAATATAGTGCATGCACAATAACTACATAATACAGTATATGAATCAGAGAAATAATACAGTTGAGTTCAGTGGGAAATAATATATTAGATAATGCATATAATAATCCACTTCTGAACAGTATATTATGACAATACAAGATTCCAAGGCCAGTTTAGGAAAAAAACCCTTCATCGGTTGTGCCAAGTCATTACTTATCATATTAATCTCAAATTAGAATAGATTAGAATGAATGTAAATTACAAATACAAATATTCTATCAATACTTCCATGATGATAAACAACGCCTATTTAAATTAGTTCCGCATTATTCCATTAAAACTTGAGCATTGTTAAACAGTTTTATTTTGTGAACTTCCACTCTATCAAGCTTCTGTCTTGTAAAGTTATTAAGACTTTACAGCAATTACTTTAACATGACAATGCAAAATTGAGATGAATGAAACCCATGATAAACGAAGACCTTGTAAATGAATTCCGTTTCTGCAACTATTTATAGGACAATAAAAAATTAAGTTTTTAAAAGAAATGTCTACTTAATGTCCCATAATTGAAAATGAAAATTTGTAGATCATAGCCAATTATTTTGAATTAAATAGCGTATAAACATTACAATTAAACCACTAAACATCACATGATCACAGTGCTCTCAAACCCAAGGCTTCTCACCAATGAAAGCCACAAGCTGGAAACTACTCTGGGGAAATTGGATGAGTAGGCACTGATAGGGATTTTATGTACAAACCTTTCTGCATCCAATGATTACTCTGGTTTGCACTAGGTAGCATTAATGTATGGAGAGTTTTGACTCTTTAAATATTAGATAAATTCTGTAACTATAAAATAGAGATCACTACTATCCAATTTTAAAAAAATAAAATAATTAACCCATATAATACTTATTTTTCTAACTATCTTGTTTATTTTGTGCCATTAGTATTAATAATTTTATTTATACTGTTACTTTACATTCAATGCATGTCATTTTGATATTCAGATATTTAAATAAAATAAAATATATTAAATTAAAAATAGAATTACCATCTCTAGAAGGATTTAAAATAGACATTAAAGAAGATCCAACAGTCAGCAAACTTTTTTGGAAAAATGTAGTAGGAATATGATGTGAATATAATTCAGCATGATGTTTTGCTTGACTTTTATCTTCGTAAGTTTCATTATGATCTAAAAAGATAAAAAAATACAAAATAACATCTAATATACTTGTAGAATTCATTTCTTAAATTATCTGTTTTACATCACAGTCTTTAAACAAAAAATTGTACCTCAAAGTTGTGATTCCATAGGTACCCTTTAAATCACAGATCTCTCAAGATGATCATTTGTGTAAACTAATCCAGTGAAGTTCAATTATAAATAGATTTATCACAAACAGGGCATTTGTCTATTATTTTTAAATTTATCAGTAAATTTAAAATTTAGATTGAGGATAATCCAATAAAAAAAAAAATTCTACAATGATTTTGAACGTGAAATATTTTTATACAAGGTAAACTCAAACTTATAGGCATTAATATGTCAAGTGATTATTATAAAGAATAACAACAACAACAACAAAAAGATGCATACTAAGTTTGATAATTATTGTAAAAAAATTAATATAACTTATTTTCAGAAAAAAGAAATATAAGTGGGTTACTAGAGGTAGAAATAATGGAACATATCAATCAATATTTAAGAAGAAAATAAAAAATATAAGACTTAAGATTCAAAAGTAAAAATTTCAATAAATTTTTGAAGGAAGCTGTTTGTGAAGATGTATTAGGAAATTTTTTTTAGGAAATACTGGAACACATAAAAAATATTGACATTAATTTAAAAAAAAATGATTAAAATAATTTCAAATTAAACATAAAAAATCAAGCACACAATATTTGAAAGTTAAGATAACTGTAACACCAAAATGCCCAAAAGAGTACATTATATATATATATAGTTATATATATATATAACCATTAGAAACCAGACAACACTTAGACAATTCCAATACAAATAATAATCAACAATCTCAAACTGTTGTCAAAACAACCTCCTTTTAACAATAAAGGTGGAATCCACCTTTATTTATGGTCCACTATATTTATATAGACACTAAAGACTGCAACTTGACCACATGCACACACACACATATATATATAACAAATATGTTATATGGCACACAATAATATAGTGTGTGTGCACAAATATATATATAGAGTTGAAAGGAAAAGTAGAAATAAACACAGACATAAATTTTAGTAGATATTTTCTACCTTCCTGGAATACTAATCAGGGATTAAATAGTTCTGGATTTAAAACAGAATTTTATCACAAATTAAACACTTAAAGAGGTTTGATAAATATTATTTGTAATTCTGATTTTGAATTTAAAAACAAACTCAGTTTATTTTTGAAGTTTTTTAATTAATTCTCTAAATAAAAACACGTAGATCACACCTATGGTAAAATTTCAAAGTTGCTTTTGAAAGGATTAATGATCTTTTTGAAAAGATAATGATTAGACAGAATCAATTAAAGTGTTTATATCACCTCAGATGTCATACAAAAAGTGCTGATAAAAATATCAGGTGTCTAGTTTATATTTTTGAGAAGCAGCCAGCTAACTGCTAACTGCAAAGTTGGCTAAAATATTTTGTGAAGTAGTTAGCTGCAGTAGTTGGTTGCTGTAGCAGAATAGCTAGCTGCAGAGCTGGTTTTCAGGGTTATACAGAGCTACCATGAGGATGTAAGAATAAAAGGAAGTAGCTGCTCTACAGTTCAATGGTGGAGCTTGAATTTACATAGAAAAATGACCCACTTTTTTTTTGTAGAAATTCAGATACAAATGTAATCTAAGAAAATAGCTTATAGGCCTGAAACTTACTAAATCCTAGTCTAATTGTAACCAACTGCAGAACAACCCTTACCTGGACCAAGAACTAAGCTTACTAAGAGAACCTCATCAGTTGCTGAAGAAGTAATTATATATATGCTAATGTATCTAGAAGTGGAGAAGCACAGATAAATGTATATATAAATGGTAAGTATGTTTAAAATCCTTAAAATGACTTTTAAATTTATAACTTAATAACTTCAAGTAAAATAAATGAATAATTTGCTTAAGTCACATGTCTAAAAGAAGGGACATAGACGATTTTATATATATTTTGTAAAAAAGTTATTTTAATGTTCCTTAAAAAAAAATATTTTTTTTAAACCTATATTTTTAAATTTAAAAAAAAAAAACACCTTAGAATTAAAAGTCAACCTGTGATCAGGTGATATATATAGAATAATAATTATTTTAAAATTTATGTTTAAAAGAAAAAATAGATTTCAAAAAGATTTTTTAGATTAAAAAAAAGGACATTTTAAATTTAAAATCCCGTCAATAATTAATCAATCAAAACAATTACCTGAAAACTTTTTATGAAAGTTTTTATAATTAATTTATATAATCTATAGTTTTATTTATACATGTTACATGCGTGCATTTATATAAAAAATATATTTTAATAACTTATTATTTTGATAAAAATGTGATATATAATATGTGACAATTGTTTAAATTAATTTATTGAAGAAAAAAAAAGAAAAACTAATTGATAGAGTAGAACTTACTATAAAATAACGAATGAAATTTATATATTTTCAACAAAGAATAATTACAAAAATAACTTTTATTATTGCATCAATTTAAATATATGGTATAAACGGTAGCATGCACATGCATTTCTATGTGCACCCACATATATGTTAATAGATATCTATATCATTAAAATATAGTAATTTAAATTTTTAAATCATTTATAGTATTTTTTATACAACTGAAAAGTTTAATCATGTATTTATTATCTTATGATAATTAAAATATAGTCATCAAATGTACCATACTCTGTGTGCATATATATATCAAATGCATGACGGATACACATTTAGGTAAAAATTAAGGTAATTCTATTATTTTGATAAATTCAGATATTATTTAAATAAATTAATATATCCTACTGATATGTGGATATATATATATATATGGGGTTTAAGTAAACCTAACATAGGTATTGTATTATTAAAATTATAAGTTAAAAAGTTTAATCATGTATTATTGTAGGACAATTTAAATACGTTCACAAATTACACATGCACTCATGTATGTATGCATATATGTCAATTGTATTGCAAATACCAATGTGTGTCAAATAGACACTTATACGTAAATTTTAATCACTTTTTTATTATTAAATGTCAATTCAAATATGTATTCATATAATAGTAAAATACGCATCTATATGCCTATATGGAACCTATATGTAAATCAATGGAATAACTTGAAATTTGTAAATCACATATACGTAAATCAATGTAATAACTTGAACTTTGTAAATTACATTAATGTAAATTAATATAATAATTTGAATTTTGTAAATCCTATATATGTATATCACAATGTGATAAATTTTGGTATTTATTATTGTATGTTAATCAAAACCAAAAGGCTTCTAATTGTATAGCCATATTCTAAAGATGTTAATTTCATTAATCTTTTTATTGTTGTTAATAAACTTGAATTCAATTGTTAAAAATTGTATTATGATCTTTTGGTCACCATAACAGTACTTGAGCTTGTGTTCTTCTAAGCTAGATTCGAGCATAATAGCTGATATATGAATGGTAATGTATTTTAGTACTTTTGGGCATCCAGATTATGATTATGATGATGATTGATATATCCTGGTTGGTGCTAAGAGTATATTCTTTAAAGCCCATTCACTATATTTTATTTTAGTTTAATCTTATTAGAAATAAATTTATAATGGTCAATGCATTAGTGGCACTAATTAGCCAGAGCATTGATGATGATGTTTTAAAGTCCAAGCATTATTGTTTTTATGGTTATGGATTCTGATGGATGAGCACTAAGTTGGTGCATCCAAATTAATGTTTAAATAATTTCCCAAGCTGGTAGAGCTCAATAGTTAGCCTGGTTCAAATCCAGTCACCAGATTGACTGTTGATTTATATTTTTTACTATTCAAATCCAGTCATAATATTGACTGTTGATTTATTTTATTGTTGATCATTCATGATGATGAATGGTTATTTCTTTTTTTATATTATTATCATAATGCTGGATGATGTATTAATTATATTTTTAGATCCTCTGAGGAATTAACTGGCTGATCTCTCAAAGATCTCTTGATCTCATGCTTTCTTAATGTATACTTTGAATTATTAAACATTACTTTAATAATTAATTTGATAATTCATTTTAAATTGACTGGGAGTGATGATGATTTGCTATCACCCCAGGTACAACCTTTTTCTTTCACCCCGATCCCCCCATCCTGTTACAATATATATATATAGATAGATAGAACTTTTATTATACTCTTTTAAATAACTTGGAAACTCTCTTTATTTGTGTGTTTAGAATAAATTTTGAAATCTAGGTTTAAAATATTCTATGAAATAGATTTCTTTCAAATTAGTGCTAGAAATTGATACCAATGTAATGTGAGAATGAAACATTTCAGGATTATCAAATAGTTGACTAGTCCAAATTTCAGAGATATGTATGAGAGAGCGCTTTATTAAAAAGAAAAACTAAAAATGAAAAGCATTTATGGTAAATTCAAATAAAAATCAAAAGCAAATCTTACTTTCCCTTGATTGTAAAAGTTGCTTTAAATTTTAATTTCTCTTTATTATAAAACATTCTTTTTTAAAAATACTTCTGTCATAAACAAAATAATACTAGACTCAATTTGTTTTTTTTTTAATAAAGCAAACTTCATTAATAGAAAATTATACATAAGTATTAACCTATAATTAAAAGAGATTTGAACTCAGACTTTCGAGCTCCCTACAGATATGCACTCTATCTTAAACAACTGATACAGATGACCACATACATGTGAAAAAGATAAAAGATCTCCAATATACATATTTTGTGCTGAACCAGCATTCATATCAGCAACTCCCACATATATACAATCAGTGCTAAGTCTACATTAGATAGAAAATCTTCAAACTATAATGGACAAGCTTCAATCTTCTTCACCCTCCAACTCTTCAACCATTCATGTCATTGAAAATACGATGATGGAGCCCTCAAAATCCTTGTTGATGCCAATATTATTGTCATACACATGATGACTTTAAGTCACTCTGACTCATATGTAGGACCTTAATACATCATTTAAATACATAGAAGAGGAATGGGAAAAATACAGGCTACATATGTATTATTCAAATATAAGTATATTGTCTATACTGAATCGGAAACCTTCCAATCCCTTTCCGTTTCAACATTAACCTAATAACCTATTCATATGAACTAGTTTCAAACCTATTTTAAATGTCAAAATGTGATATATAAGTCGAGCGGTAAAATTTGCTATCATGGACACTTGAATGGCATCACCCATTTACATATGAAAGTTCGCTATATTTAACAGGATTGATAAAATTATAGTGTAGAAATATTCATAATTTGTTATAAAATGTTTTATTAATTTATAAGTCAATTCTAAATTTTATATTTGTATTATATTCGTATATGGATGGATAATTTAAACCATGGAATGATGGTATAATGATTCGTTCATATATATTTAAGATTAAATAAAAAGATATAATGTAAAATATTTTCTTTAAAATAAGTTTATGGTTTTCTGACTTAATGTTTTATAGGGATAACTGAAACTAAAGTTTCTTTTTTTTTTAAATCTGTCCAATTTGTTTTTTTTTTTTGTAAAAACAAACAAGGTAGGGAAAGAAAATATGTTAAAAGTTATTTATATCAAGTTAAAATAAAAGTCATTGGTTTATAATTAAAAATGGAATTTTGTGTAAACAAAAAATCAATTAGTGACCGTACCTGTGGGATAAAAGTAAAATCTAGTTTACCGATTGAATTTGTTTGCAACAAAAGACTTTTATCATTAAATCAGAATACCGTTACTATCTGCTAGACCTTAAAAATTTATAACACTTAAAAAAAAGATTTAATTAATGAAATCGGAACCAAAATTATATAAATTATATATTAATTAAAATTTTTTTTAAGTAAATGAAATATAACACCTCAGAGACATTATCAGTAGAAGAAAATCAGATTATATGATTTTCTTTAATTAAAAGTCAATTGGTCCTGAGCCAAACAAAATTCCAAAAGGGTGTTAAGGCTTGGTAAGTGGAAATATATAAATAGGCTATATTTTAAGCGGGAAAAGGACTCCATTGTCTTTGAAGAGCTGTTACTATCAGAAGCTGTATATTGTTAATTTCGTTATGTCCTGCTAAAATGGCTGGAATTTGCTGCCTTTTTCGTGATGGAACATAGAAGTTTGATCCACCCAAGGCCGAAGCAACAGCCAACGTTGCCCTAACAAGCTTATTGTAACAAATAGAAGATGCCATAAGTCGCTAAAAAGAACTCACCTTCGTTCCAATTCAAGTACCCCAGTCTAGCTATAGGAACACCATCTTAAATCGTCTCCCAACTAAATAGAAAATGCCATAAGCCGACAAAGAACACACCTTCATTCCAGCTCGAGATCTTCAGCCCAGCTTTAGGAGAACCATTTTATAATATTAATTAAAATCACAGAGTTCTGTGTAAAATCCGAAATGATCATTATTTCTTTAAAATACAGGTTAGCTAACTATATTAATGAAAACTCGGTCTAAATTGTCTTATAAATAATATTTGAATTCTATAAATGACATACTTTTCCTAATTTCCTTTGTTAACTTAATGTTTTTCTATATAACTTAATCACTGCAGTTATATTTATTTCTCTTTTGCTTATTTTAATTATTATTAATTATGCCTGTTTCGAAACGGTGTGCATTTAGTTACAAAATATTTTTTGAAGATATTATTTAAAATCTTTGTATTGTTATTAATTATAGCATCATTTAGCGCACTGTTTCAAAACCGTAATCTATAAATAATGGTGACCCTTCTGTGCTTGTTGTTATTTTCCAAATTTGCAACTTTAATTATTATGTTACTAGAAAGTAAACAAGCCTGCAGTGTAATCATAAGTATATTTTTTTCTTATTGTATTTGTAAGTCCCTTAAATATACTTCCCCCCTTAAGAGTTTATTAGTTACAGATAACTGAAGAGATTGAATGGGATAAAGTAAAGTTTATATATATATATATTCCCGTCAGTAGCATATACGTGTTTCTCATGCTACAGAAGAGTTGGTTCTTTTGATCAGGCTGATAAACTAGTGTTCACATAATGTATGATATTTAATTTATAATATACTTCGGCTTGGCGGATGTGAAATTTATTAATATTTTATCGTTTTGCTGTTTTGATATATATATAAGATGGAGCCATGGTGAGTCCAGCCCACTTCCCCTCTTAGGGTAGTGCAGTAGCTAAGACTGAGCTAAGGGCCAGATTAGCACATAAGCCCCCCGCCTCTTATGAACCAAATAAAGATTCTCTTTTAGCAGCATAATGATTGGTCATTGGGTAAACCGGTGTTGGTCACGAAAACCCTAAAATCTATTCATCCATCCACAGAGCAACTTTATTATTGTATTTACTTGTGTGTAGCATATTAGTAAAATCTTTATAGCCAACTCTACCTTCCTAATATGCAGTCTTTGGTGTTGAGCCAAAGCATTCTTGAAAACCCATTCGATCTAAAACTATCTGGGATGATTTATATGCCCCTATTTAATATATAAATTTGTCATAATCAGATGTATTATTAAGCTTCACTCCAGACTTGATATGATTACATGTACAATAGCCACTCGAATTTATTATGAAACGGCATAACTGGTAAATGAAATGTAGTGATTTATTATATAGCATAATATTTGGCTCTTTTAATTAATAGCAACAAACTTATTTTGCGAATGTATCAATTATTGTTGTACAATTGCCTAGATTAATGCTGCTTAGTCAGTAAATAAAAATGCCTGCATGCGTTATCCAATGTTAAATAATGGGTTATATCAAAATATATATGTAATTGTCAATAAATATATTACTAATTCATCATATATCAGTTTCTGTCTCATTATTAAATCAATCCAATTCATTAATTGATCATATATATTTATTAGTAAAGCCCCTAGTAATTAAATATATTAGATTTTATCATGGGAATGTCTAGTATTTAAGTTGTTTATATATATGTTTAAGTCCATGAGTCTCATTGTCTTCTCCGCTCTGCTAGTGGGCCGGACTTAAGAATTAATTCTCGTGTGCCATCATTGTTATATTATCCATTAGGTGTTTGATCTGGGGCTTAGAGAGTGGGTTCGAATACAGGTTGGTTCTGACCTAAATCTCAGGCTTGGCTGGGTTTGAAGTACATTCTTTGTAGTTCTAGGTCGTGTTAGATCAATAAACATGTTTTGACCGGTACAATACTAAACAATGTAATTAGAAGAGACTAGAACTCAGACTTTCAAGCTCCCTACAGCTATGCACTCTATCTTATACAACTGATACACATGACCATATCATGTGAAAAAGATAAATGATCTCTCATACATATATACCATCAGTGTTCAGTCTATATTAAAATAGCAAATCTTCAAACTTTAATGGATAAGCTTCAATCTTCTTCAACCTGCAACTCTTAAACCATCCATATTTAAAATTCAATGATGGAATATTGTTGATGCTAATATTATTGTCATACTGATGTTGACTTTAAGTCACTCTGAGCTATCACATATAGGATTTTAATGTGTACAATTTACATTTGATACACTATACAGTATTTGGAATCATTTGACAGGTTGACTTAAAATATTATTCCCACCTATATATGCATAATTTTTTCCCCACATTTTGTAATTTATTGCTTCTAATCAGAATTCAATTCTGTTTATAAAAAAAATAATAATCAGAATTCAATTATAATATGAATTCTAGTACTGTATAACTATTTGAAGTAATTTTTTTCAAAGCAAAATAAAGATAATAAAATTATTTTTTGCCCTAATCTTTTTTTACATAAATGTGTTGACACCATTCTTTTTTTTTTTTTTAACATAATCAAAATCGTGAACAAAAGAACAAAATGCTAATCAATATTATCAAAGGACGTTTTTGTTTTTTGTTTTTCTTGGAGTTTTGTTGTAAACGTGTAATGTAAAGATAATAGTCAAGCGTTGGTGGCTGAGTGATTAGCACAGCTGCCTTACAAGCAGTTGTCTTGGGATAATAATTTATTTTAATATATAATAAATCTTTGATTTATAAAGTTATTAAAGCTCATTTAAATTTATTTTTAAATAATTTGTTTTACCATTATATTAATATGATTAGTGAAAATACAAAAAAAAAATTGTTAAGCAGTAGAAAATTTCAAAGTTGGTGGACTGATGAGTATTGAATGATTAACAAAGGCAATATGTGTTTTATGTTCCAGAAGTTGTATTGAGAACATCATCAGTAAAACAGCATTACGAGACCAATCATAAATAGTTCTGTGAAAAAAGTAAAGATGAACAAAAAGAATATATTGCCCAAGCATTTAAAAATATAAATATTCAATCAACATCTTGATGAAATTTATCGAAAATCATTTAAATATAACTGCTACTAGTTTTTTTTATTTCAAATGTAATTGCCAAATATGGAAAACCTTTTAATGAAGGAGAATATATGAAAGAAGCTTGGATGAAATGTGCATTAGTTCTTTTTGAAGATTTTGAAAATAAAGCAAAAATTATTCAGAGCATAAAAGATTTATCATTGGCTAGAAATACAGTTAAAGAAAGAGTCCTGCAAATGGTTAATAAAATAATTCACCAACAAAAACGAGATATAAAATCTAGTTTAATTTCTCTCTGCATTGATAAAAGTACAAACATAAATGGATCAGCCTGCTGGCTATTTTTATTCACTGTTGGGTTGGGAATAATATCAAAAAATTGATCCGTTTAAGCTCATTAGTAATAACAACAAAAGGAATAGATATTTGCAATGAAGTTTCAAAGTACTCACTGAAAAAGAAATAGATGTTGCCAACATTGTATCAGTAACTACAGATGATGTTTGAAGTATGACTGGAAAAGAAAATGGTTTTCTCAGTTTATTTATTCAACTGTGTTGGACATTCAATTTTGGGTTTCATTACATTATACATCAGCAGGTTTTATACACAAGGTCAATTTTAAGCCACTGTATAATGTTATGAACTGTTGTGACTAAGTTAGCCAATTTATTTCATAAATTTATTGAATGAGGTGAACTCAGCATACAATGGTTTATTTATGTACTATAATGACCGATGGTTAACTTGAAGAAAAATTCTTCAAAGATTCATTGAATGTTTTGATAAAATTAGACTGTTTTTACGATGAGAAAATCATTGAAAAATATAATGAATTAATGAGTGTTCAATGGCTTTGAAATTAATATTTTTATTGATATGTGTTCACATCTAAATGAATTAAAAGTGAAACTGCAAGGTTATAATAAGACAATTGTTGTCATGTTTGATTTGATCAAAGCATTAGAAATTAAATTCAAATATTCAACCATGATGTTATTTCTTACACCTTCAAATATTTTTCCAAAATTAAAAAAGTGATTTAGAATCTTACAAGAAGCCAGATCACGTAAAATTGATGCAATACTTTTGTGCTGTAATTCAATTGATAATTGATTAATTTTCTTTAAGATTTACACAGTTCAGACAATTTTCAAAAACATCAAAATTTATTTTATATCCAGGTACAATATCAATGGAGTCTCAAGTTAGAAAATTTTGAATGGCTTAATTAGGAAAATATGGAAATGCAATCGGTCAATTTTCAATCCAGTTCTATATGAAAACAGAAATTTGTTGATTTGTGGAATGAGTTAGAAACAATGGAAAATGATTGATTATTGGACATATGTAAAAAGAATGCTGAAGAGGAACTATTGACTGCCTGGAATGCTATTCCTGAAACATTTGATTGTTTAAATAAATTAGCGTCCTCTATATTATCAATTTTCTCCTCTACATACGCATGTGAGTCATTGTTTTCAGAAAAGAATTTAATTAAAGACAGTTCGAGAAATAGAATGACAGACGAATCTAGTTCAGCATCTACATTATTAAAATTGACAAAATGTGAACCAGATATAAAGCATTTGGTATCCAATGTACTACAGCAAAAATCTCATTAAATACTGTCTATTTGTGTTGATTTTATGTTTATTTCCAAAATTTTGTTTTAATTACTATTAATTTTTTGAATAAATATTTCAGTATTAATTATTAACTTTTAAAACAAACAAATGTCTAAATGCTTTTAAAAAAAGATAAAAAGACATACAAAATTGATACTGCTTTCTGTAAGTCAAATTTTATTAATGAATATAAACATATTTTATTTTTATGATGGAAATGTTCATCGATCATCTGCATTTTGCACAGAGAATGGAAAACTTTTAAAAAAGATTCTTGTTAAGAAATTAAATTGAATAAGCCAGAGTAAAATGAAAGAAAAGTTGGTAAATAATAATAATGGACATTTATTGAAACCACAGATATTTATTAGAAGTCTACATTTATTAATAATTGTACACAATTATTTGTCATATTTTAAAACTAGGAGTTCATGTTTATATTGCGTCTCTATACAATGGATCCATACATGTTCATGTTTAAAATAATATTTCTTATTTATGTGCTTGTTTTCTACTGGAGTAAAAGTTGTAGCTGCTTTGTTGTCTTTAAAAAAAAATATTAGTTTGAAAAGTATGAACACGTCGATATTATGCATACCACTAACGATGTGGGATCTCGCACCTAGTTTGCCTACTGCTGATGAAGCTTTACTAGTGAACTGAGTTTATTATTATCATTGTTTTTGTTTTTAATTTATTTTTTAAAAAAATGGTAACATAATAGTTATATATATTTTTTATGCTTTATTTTATATGTCAAGGTATCTTACTTTATTAAAATAGCAAGGAATATGCACACGAATGATGAGCATAATAAATATTTATGAAATTAAGTGGACAGACTGACGCAATAAATATTATTAATTAAATGGCTAATGAAATAAATTTGTTCTCAGACAAATTCCAAACCTAATCTCTGTTACAAATGATATTAAGAAAAATATTAAACTTCCGATCAACTCATATGTAACGATTGTTTGTCCTAAATTACAAAAAAATAGGCAACTTTAAATTAAACACTTCACTATTTAAATTTACCTGTGTATAATAAAAATATCTACACACTTAATTGCAAACTCCTTGAGTTAGCTTCAAATAATAAAGTAAGATACCTTGACATATAAAATAAAGATACCTTGACATATAAAATAAAGCATAAAAAAAATATATAATCAATAGATAATAGGTTGTGCATTGTAATCCCCATCCAGGATCTATCTATTCAATATCCTGATTACTGATTACTATAGTTTGCAGTGATACTATTGTGTGCAAAAATTTACTCCTGTCTTAACAGCTTATGTAAGAATAAAAAAAGGTAATCATATGATGTTTTAATACCAATTTTAGCCAAAGGATAATTGTGACTAGTTATTAAAAAACTAAAGACATTAAAATAAATAAATATTGAACTAGAGTCAGATCTGTATAACTATGTAAGTGAATTTTTTTGATTTAAAACAGTATTGTGTTTCATATTGGGCTAATATCTTTATAATCACCTAAAAAAAATAAAAGGTATGTGCTGGAGGATAATGTGGAATCCAAAATCCAGGTGCACTACTCCCAGATCCTTCACTGTTGAAACCAAAAGCTAGAAACTAGTCTGGAGATATTGAATAAGTAGGCACTGAATAGGGATTATAATGCACAATCTTCTAGAACATATTGATTGCTAGAGCTTGCGCTAAGTGGTATTATGGAAAAATTTGCTATTGTTAAAACACAACATACCAGATATTATTTATATATAAAATTTTACTTCTATAGAACAAAGTGCAATTTTTATAAACAAGTTATAAAATATGTTTATATTGAGAACGATTAAGTGAAATATCTTTTGAATAGCGTTTTTTTTTTTTTTAAATAATCATTTCTCTGGAAATAAACCTTTACCCAAAATATTAACTATTATCATATATGAAAATATTTCAAAAATAAAATAACAGCAATAAATTACAACTTTTTTGAACGGGATAGTATTATGTATCTACCTTGGCTGTAATATCTCCATTTATGTTTAGCGATTTTAAGACGTATTTTTGTTAAAGTATAGGATCGTTGAGTTCTATGTCTCAGACACGGTACAACAACAGTCGCCATGTTAATATTACCCTGGGAAAAACATTTATGACTACTTTTATATTTTACTTCGTTTTTCTTTACAAAAAAACAAAACTTGTATAATTTGGCGTGTGGAATCCCATATTATTCCAAAAATATAATTATTATGTTATAGCTTATTGCTTTTATAAATATTTACTAATTTTAATTTGAGGAAAAAAAACCGGAGGAAAATTGTTAATACGAAATCATCCCAAATGGAAATTAAATATAGTATACTGTATTTAAATTACTCACTATTATTATTTTAAGGATATTATATTCAACTAAACTAATTAAATGCATGAGAAGTAAGCAAAGGGAGGAGGGTAACTTAATTTACTGATTTTTTATATTAGTATAAATTAATTAAAAGTCCTTTTAGGTTTTCAATACTATTTTGTCTAATTATCAAGTTGCGTTAAAATCAAATATATTTTATATTTATTTGATAAATATTAATTTCGCTTCATAAAAATTAAATTTTTTATTTTAGTTAATGTAGAATAACCGTGTGAATACTAGTAATTACTGCAGTTGACTTGCTCTTAATGTTGCTATAGAATTACAATTTTTATGTGCTAAGTACGTGTGTATATTCATATATACACATAAAATAAGTAGTACTTAGTAAAATGATATTATATCTGTAAAATTAAATGTACGTGCGTATATGCCAAAAGCATACACATTATTTTAAAAAGCATTTAGATCAATTAAATAGTTTTAAATAAAAGAGTAAATCTTGTAAAGATTAGCCATACTGATAAATAATCAGTATTAGCAGAGATATTAATCTTAGTTAAAGTAAAGAAAGCCACTGCACAACATTATAATGTTTAGTTCCCGATCAGATTTGATGATAATGAAAACGCATTGCTAAAAATAAGTAATTGGAATGTGAACCGTTGTATCTAATCACAAGAATCAAATATGGGAACTCTAGAGATGGGCAACTGATGCCCAATCAAATGAATCATTCTACAACACCCAGGAGTGCATGTAGAAGAACAAGAATGAGGACTTCCTAGGTAAAGCTCCAGGAATGCAGACATGTTTATATGACAGGTTCTCTAGTCACCTTAGCCTTGTGGAGAAGTTTATCTCCGGATATACGAAAATAAACTTAGGGACTCACAACAGGTCGTATCGATCTATATTATTATTTTGTAAGCCCCAGGTCCATATATTACGCTTGGTGAGATATGTATATATAGTGTATAATATATATAATTTCCAATGATTATCTTTATGTTTAACCCTCTGTAAATAAAACTATTACCTTTAAATTACTTGCCGGGCCCTTCTTTATTTAATTGTTGTTTGCAATCCAGCTGGCAATAGAGTGCCACTGGACACAGCAATTGGCACATATAGAGATTTGCGATGAAAGTATTTTTATATTTTACAGATATCAAAAACTTAACATTTTTTATCAAGCCTAATAAAGTGTGCATTTGCAACTGCTAAATGGTCTATAGTGAAATTATTAATAAACATTTACGTGATTGTTTAAATCAAGAATTTAAGACAATAAACATCACATGATTTACTATTTCTTATGCTTGCTTATAATTGCTATTAAAACAGGCAAAACTCACTATACGTATTGCCACACACAACAAGCTAGAGTAATCAATGGATGCCAGAAGGCTTGTGCATAAAATCCCCATCTAGTGCCTACTCATCCAATATCCTCAGACTAGTTTCTGGCTTGTGGCCTTCGTCAGTGAGGAGCCTTGGATCTGAGAGCACTGCACCTAGACACAAAATGTATGGATACTGAACTGAGTTCAGACTTATATGACTATATAAGCTGATGAGTTTGGATTGAAAATATTATGGTGTTTTCAATTTAAGACTTGTAGTTTTGTGCATTAGATCATAAGATCTAGGTGCAGTGCTCTCAGATCCAAGGCTGCTCACTGACGAAGGCCACAAGCCCGAAACTAGTCTGGGGATATTGGATGAGTAGGCACTAGATGGGGATTTTATGCACAAGCCTTCTGGCATCCATTGATTACTCTAGCTTGCTGTGTGTGGCAATATGTAGAGTGAGTTTTGCCTGTTTTAAATCAAGGATCTTATTTGTTGCATAGAATGCAATGACTTAAGGATATGTGTGTGAGTGTATATGTAGTCTTTCAAATGTGGAACTCATGATCCTTGAATAAAAGTATTCAAAAGAAGATTTCAAAAACAAACGTATAAAGAAAATGTGTGATAGAAAGAAAAACGAAATCCTTATATAATATTGAACTCTTAATTCAAATCCCAAAATAAAGAGCTAGAATTTTAAATTAATAAGAAATATCAATTTATAATTGTTATTTTAGTTCAATTGAACCAAAAGTTGGAGATTAAATGAATTTATAAGGAAAAAAAAATGCAATAAAAAAAAAATACTATATATGAAATCTGTGTTTGATTTTCATTCGATAAATATAATTCTGAATATAATCAGATAAATCTATTGATCTCATTCTGGATAGGCAAAAGCAAAAAATATTAAGCAAACCAATAACAGCAAAATAACATTTGAAACAGATGTCAAACATCGATTATTTTTTATTATAATTAAAAGTTACATTGAATTATCTTAATTATATCATTTTCATTAATAGTTATCTTCAGTGGTTTTAATGAATTATAATTTAGTATTGGGAAATGTTTTGTGATTCAAAAATAAACAGACACAGATGATTGTAGAAACAGTTTCAGATTAATCAAACTTACAATATTTTCAAAACTTGACAGTTTAAATAGTTACAATTTATTGCATTCTCTAAAAGCTTTTGTAGCATATGGATTACTGCTAGAAGCTTTTGAATTTTTTTTTCTGAAACTGAAATCTTTTCTTTTAAACAATGATAATTGCTAAAGTATTTGCAAAGCAAGAATTTTTATTCTGATTTTATAAATGGGATTGAACAGCCAATGAAAATGCTTCAAGTATGTAAATGTAACCAATCAGAAATGAATTAAAGAATTTTGAATTATTTAAACAATAAATTTTCATGCTTTGATAACAATGGAAAGTAATTAGTGGCATCCAGTGTAAAATATTTAAAATTCAATTGTGCAAATGCCCATTTAATGTTCATTACTGAAGGACCTGTTTATCAGGAAAATGATAATGTGAGGAATATTGGATAGAAAAAACAAATATCCTTTGCTTTTAAATTTTCACCTTCTTTATATATCAGCTTTTTACTTGCAGTGAGTCAATCCAGATGCCAAAAGTACACCAACGGATTGGTACAATATATATTTAATAATCAATATCAACATAATATTATTTCACTTATTTCTAAAATATTATATTATTTTTTTATTAACTTATTTGCTATTAAATAAATAAATTGTTAATCTTTATATTTTTTGTAGTATTCCTGTATAATGGCTGCTTTTGCTCGATATATAAAAAGAATTCAAAAAGTGCGTGTTCCTTGTTTCTGTTTGCGTCAAGTATGTCAAAGATCAATACATGCAACAATAAATCAAAAGCCTTCATCCTTTTTTAAATTATTTTCACAATACAATGTTGTTTTACTATCAAATTTACGCTTTTTTAAAATATGTAGAACTTTTAACAATATATCTGAAGGAAGTAACAATCAAATGAAGATATCTCATAAATTTCAGCTAATATTTACTTGTAAAGTCTGCAATACTAGGTCATCTAAATATATATCCAAAGTTGCATATGAGAAAGGAGTAGTTATTGTACGATGTCCTGGATGCAATAATCTCCATTTAATTGCTGATAATTTAAAGTGGTTTACTGATTTAGAAGGCAAAAGGTAATTAGTAAATTGAATTTCCAAATAGTTTTACAAATTAGATTGAATGTGTATCAGATTCACTAACATGCATATGTGTTTGTGTGTGTATATGTTATTCTGTGTGTGTTATGTTTGATAATATTGTTTGCATTCAAATTATTTCTATGAGAAGGGTGATTTATATTCATTATATAGATTTTCCATATCAGAAAATAAGCATCTTTTATGTAAAGAAATATTTTTTAAATACACACATATATGTTTGTAATAAAGTAATATAAATATCGCAGTAATTACTAAAAAATATATATTTATAATTATACAGAAAAACCTTTTTCAGCATATAATTTTATGCTCTCTTTAATGTTAAATATCTGTTTTACCCATTAATATATTATTGCATACATAATGACATTTACTGTTTTATAATAGAAAGAAAAAATAATAATGAATAAATTAAAATAAAATTATGATATAACAATCCAAATTATTAGAAATTCAATAATTAAATTTAATTAATAACTAGACAATTAAAAATGAATGGAAAATTATATAGGAAGTTGTGTGAAGTGTGTTTTTATCCTTACTGTGTAATTGTTATGTTATATAATTAATTTATTTCAACCTTTATTGAATTTCTAACAATTTTGATTGTTATATCATAATTTTATAATTTTATTTTATCTATTTTTTTTTTTTTTATAAAACAATAGATGTCACGATGTATGCAATAAAATATCAGTGGTTAAAAAAGATAATATTTTATATTGAAGAGGGCATAAAAGTATGTGCTGAAAAAGGTTTTGCTATGCAATAGCTGTTATATATTGATATTTATACGACCTTATGAATTTGTATGGAAAAACAGTATAATGGATTTTCTTTGTTTCTCTTTTTAGTAACACATATATGTATACAAATATTTATTAGAGAAGAGCTAATACAGTAATAGATGTTCTATTTTTAGAGAAAATATTATAATTTCTGGAGAATTAGCATTAAATTTTAAGGTTAAAATAATAATCAAGTAAAAATTCAGAGATATAATGCTGTATTGATTTGACCATATTTTAGAGTGCAGAAAAATAATAAAAATATTTAATGGGGTTAGTTCAAACAAACTTAGAGTAGAGATGAGGGTATTTCCTAAAAAAAATTATGCAAAATTTATAAAATATATATATATATATTTGTTGGAATAATTGGAAATAGTCCACAGAATGTTTGAAACATTGGTGGAATTATAAAATGATATATATTATGAATGAGAGCATTTAAGCACTTTCTATTATCTTATAATGTTGTAAAATAATATATTAGCTCTATAATATATTTAATTACAGAACTGTTTATATATTATATATGGAAGTAAATAAAATTGGTTCATAAACAAGATTTGTAAAGAAAATGATAATGAATATATGGATGATATATTGGAATTAATAACTCAATTGTAAATGAAAAAAATAAGTTATTTTTATTAAAAAAAATAGTTTCTGACAGCAAATACAAATAAATATTACCAAAATCACACTTTTCTTTAGAATTGATTCTATGTAATAATAAAATTTACAAATTTGTGTAATAAGAAGTTTAAAAAAATATAAGGTCAGTTTGTGAACTTTTTACTCAAAAGAGAGGAAATAAGTAGTATTTAAACAACCTGGTATTTCTCACTATATATAGAAGTATTTTGCAAAGAAACATTAAAGACATCAAACTTAATACCTGAAGAAATAGAATTTAGTTGATTTAGATTATAAAGATGCAAGTGGAATGATAACAATTATTTACTATTGAATTAATCTATGAAGATGATTCAAAACATAAATGGTACATATTCAGTCCAGATATTCCACAAGATTAAAAGCTTTTTTCTGTAAAAAGTAATCTTAAATATCTTGGAAATATTGGGGGTTAAAAAAAGAAAATTCTTATATTTCAATAATCTCTTTATCATAATTAAACTTTTCTAATACAAAACTATATTGGATGGAAGTAAACAGTATGAGAAAACAAAAAATGTCTGGACAGCTGAATAGGTAAAGATTCAGTAAGCATGTTTCAGATGTGTTTTTTTTTTTTTAAAAAAAAAAGGCAATCAAAAATTTTTCTTAAAAGAGAAAATGAATATAGCTACCTTTTTACTTTTCTACTCTCTCATAAAATGATTTAATAAGTGTAAACTATACTATAAATTTACTCTAGTTCTTTAAAATTTAAAGCTAAATCATGGGTTTAGTGCACATAGTAGTGTAATATTAGTAATGAAGGTCTTATCATATTACAATCATATTTTTGTTCTACAGTAAGCTTATAGATGTTTATCTGATCTGGAACCATTTAATAATAACTAGAGACCTATGTAATGATTACTATTCGATGAGTAGCACAATTGTCTATCTTATTAAAGAAAACTTCTAGATTTGCTTGTGATTTGAAAAAAATGCCCATATTTTAACAGCCCAGACTAACATATTCGTGAGCATAGTAGGTTGATGTACTAGTCATTAT
The DNA here is from genome assembly GCA_028023455.1 of Epiperipatus broadwayi. Lineage (NCBI taxonomy): Eukaryota > Metazoa > Onychophora > Udeonychophora > Euonychophora > Peripatidae > Epiperipatus > Epiperipatus broadwayi. The sequence goes on along the minus strand of JAQFVV010012504.1, from coordinate 403,632 downwards.
ATTATGAAACTTCTCTTTCTTTACAAAACTATCATAGTGTAAGTTTATTGTATTTCTTATTTACTAATATTCAAATATAATTTGTAAAAAAAAAAAAGTAACTATTGAAACAATGACTTTTCAAATTTACATTTAATTAACATTAGATATATTGAACCATTTATTTCCTGACTTTATTAATTGTATGGGTAGTCAGTAGAAATTAGACAGCATGCAGATTTCCATGGCTAGTTTCTGGTTAACTGCCCTTGTTGATATTTTCTCTCCCAGTTTTTTTTTTTTTTCACTCATTAGATTCTCTTTCAAACAACTTCTAAGAATTTAATTTTTTTTTTTTTTTTTCTTAATTCTTTTTATAATAAATATTTTTTTATTGAATAATGTCTCAATATTTCCATTCTTCCCTTAAACATCAGTTTTAATAATGGATTCTTAGTGTTTAATATATATAGAACCTAGCATCACAGATTAAAGAAAATCTTTGATATTATGAAAATGTATACCAACCAAGCATGATTTTTCTCACATTTAACTTCTATTTATTAATGGAGACATCTTTATTTCAATTTTAAAACCATTTATGAAAAACAGTAATTATTACGCACCAGATGGCATTGAACACATTCTAATCGTTTGCATGTGAAGATTCAGAGCTCTAGCTTTCTCTCCTTTATCTTTTCTAAATTCCAGGTTTTCAAAGAAATCTGTTTTATCATAAATATATTTGAGATCTTATAATACGGTTTAGTTGCACATGAGATTAAGCTCTTTGTTTTAAAATCCTCACAACTTGTAGAATAAATCTTTTTTACTAATGGAATTGTAACTGTTGAAAAAAAATCTCCTAAGTCATAAATTATATTGCAAATATTAATTAATTCTCTCAACCTATTTCTCTTGTAGTCTACATTATTCAATTGGAATGTCATTTTTTCATGCTATGCTATTTTACTTCTCAAAACCTTTACAACTTCTCACATCGTTTTTCACTAATTATTTCATCTTTTTCTATCAATTTTTTTTTTTTAGTTAATAAATTTCTGTCATAACCACTTATATTATTTTTCCATTTTTCAATCCATCTGATTCTATACTAATAATTTATCATTTCAATCTTCATTCACTAATTTATTTCTACAACTTTACCTCCCCTCAATCTTCATACAATTTTACTTTACTAAATATTATATTAAATCGATATTTTCTCTTTTTATTCTTCTATCTTTTTATATGTTTTTTTTAATCATTCTCATCAAGCTTAATCTATTTCACATCTTAATTCACTGTTGAGCCTTTATGTCCTTTTAATGATATGAATAGTTTTACGACTTCTCAAATATGTAATGTTGATAATATAAACTTATTCAAAGAACAATCAAGCTTGAAAACATTACTAAGATAATTCACAAGCCAGATCCCCAAAGAATCACTTGAATGAATCTGCAAATAATATTAATCTTTTCTTATATCAATGTCAACAAATAACATCTTATATAAATGTCAATCTATCTATCAAATTGACATTGATATAAGAAAAAATGGGTGCTTTTTGCAAGTTTATTCAAGTGATTGTTTCGATATCTGCCTTGTGATATATAAGAAAAGATGGTTCATTCAAATGATTCTTTGGGGATCTGGCTTTCAAATTATCTTAATAAGGTTTTTGGATTTGATTATTCCTTCAATAGATTTACATATATCATGTTAATTTTATATTGCACTAAAACACAGAAACATGAAGCTATAATAATAAACACAATATAAAGGCTAATTACTTTCAGGAACATCTAGTTCCCATATTCATAGCATATGATGGAATTGCTGGAAAAGTGTTATTATAAACTTAGTGTATGCAAATTTATGCAATGTATTTAAATGGTCCATTTTTTAGAAATGAAAAAGCAGGATTCTTTCCAATTAATGGTGTTGGTATCGTCTGCTATAAAGCATGTTTCTTTTACTTTATGTTTTATTACATTGTTCCACTCCATGCCAAGTATTTCTGTCAATACAGGTTCAAATACATGGCCAGTAGACCTTTGGTGCTGTAAAAATATTGAGTTATATTCGGAATTGATTCGTGCTCTATTATATAAATAATGATGTTGTGAAATTCTAGTGTCTAGAGTGGCATGAGTTTCCCCATAATAGATTGCTTTGCATGCTTTCTGGGGGCATGTGATTTTGTAAATTGCCTGGGGGATTTGTTCGAGTGATATCCGATCTTTGGAATTATTAATAAGTCTATTGGTTGCAGTGGGGTATGAAAACATAAATTAAAAGGAGTAGCAAATGTCTTGCTGAACTTTTTGGTCAAAGAAGGTATGTAAGGTAGTAGCATCCATGGTTTATCATTTTTAATGCAGTTAGTTCTTAGTCTATTATGAAAATATTCAACTATTTTGTTAATAGCTTTATATTTAAACCCTGCATTGGTCGAATCTTTTAAGTAATTAATTAGTTTATTTTTGTGATTGGATTCAAATTTACTGAGGTGGTGGTTTCTGAAGAGAAAAGATGAAAGCCCTGCTAATTTAGATGCTATGGATGAGTTTGAATTCGACTGGATATAACCTCATATCTCCAGCAGTTTGATCTGCGTGGAGAAATTGAGTTGTATAGGGTCTCTTTGTACTTTAATGTCCAAGTATCTAATTTCTTGTTTTGAGTTCTCCCATGCAAAATTTAATGTTAAATCCGCATATGCTTGGAGTTCATTTTGAATATTTATTGTGACATTCTCAGGTGCAGCAATAAAAAAGTCATCTATGTAGCATATGTATAATATGTTAGATACTGATGTGTAATATTTAGGTAGGATCTGCTTCTCATGATAGTTAAGAAAATGCTGGAAATGATACTGCTCATTGGATGACCCGTAGGCCATCCATTTTTCATGTGGAACCATTTACCATCAAATATTGCCATAATATTATCCAGCCATGCCAGAAAATCGATAATGAAACAGGCATCAGTATTGATGATATCAATTGAAGGTTTGTGATTAATAGAGTTATATTGCTCAATTATGTCAAGCGATGCAATTTAAAAATCAGGTTTCAAAGCAGCAGTCTTAATTTGAGTGACAAAATCAAATGAGGATTTAATAGTACAATAACCAAATCCTATATCATCAATAAGCCACTGATTTATCATTTTTGCAGTATTAAAATAATGTACACCACTGAAATCCAACATGAGCATAAGAGGAAGATTTGGTTTGTGTAACTTGACATTTGCAAAACTATCATGAGAAGCATATCCTACTAAATATTACACATCAGAATGTCACAATAAATATTCAAAATGAACTTCAATCACACATGGATTTAATGTTAAATATTGCATGGGGGAACTCAAAACAAGAAGTTAGGTACCTGGACATTCAAGTGCAAAGAGATCTCCCTACACAACTCAATTTCACCATGAAGATCAAACTACTGGAGATATGAGGTTATATCCACCCGAATTCAAACTCACTCATAGCGTCTAAATTAGCAGGGTTTTCATCTTTTCTCATCAAAAACTACCACCTCTGTAAATTTGAATCCGATCACAAAAATAACCTAATTAATTACTTAAAAGATTTGACCAATGCAGAATTTAAATATAAAACTATTAACAAAAAAGTTAAATATACCACATTAAAGATGATAAACCATGGATACTACTACCTTATTTATCTTATTTGTCCAAAAAGTTCAGCAAGACATTTGCTACTTCATTTAACTTAAGTTTTCATACATCACCTGCAACCAATAGACCTATTAATAATTCCAAAGATCGAATATCACCCAAACAAAACCCCCAGGCAGTTTACAAAATCACATGCCCCAGAACGGATGCAAAGCAGTCTATTATGGGGAAACTCTAGCCACTAGAGTTTTGCAACATTGTTATTTATATAATAGCATGACCCAATTCCAAATATAACTCGATATTTTTACAACACCAAAGGTCTACTGGCCATGCGTTTGAACCCGCATTGGCAAAAATACTTTGCATGTAGCGGAATGATGTAAAATGTGAAGTAAAAGAAGCATACTTTATAACAGACGATGCAAATGCCATCAATCGGATGGAATCCTGCTTTTCATTTCTAAAAAATGGGCCATTTGAATACTTTGCATAAATTTGCATACACTAAATTTATAAATGTTTTATCAGGACTTCCATCAAATGCTATGAATATGGGAACTAGACATTCCTGAAAGCGCTTATCCTTTATATTTTGTTTATTATTATAGCTTCATATTTCTGCATTTTAGAGCAATATAAACATTACTTTGTTAAATGTGCAATATACTTAAATTATTTAATTATTTATTCATGTCATTTCTTTTTGTTTGCTCTTTTACTTCTTGCATAACTTACTGTCTTTATTGCAGCATCTTTTAATACATCCCATCTTTTATTCAAATTTATTTTAACATTTAGTCTAATATACATATTATTAATTAGATATTGCTTAATACATTCAGCATATAGGAAATTTTCCCTTCAATTATATACAGCCCATTTATTTCTTGTCTCATTTTTTCCTGTTACCAGAAGATTTTTTAAATGTAATAAAAATTGTGATCCAAATCTATATCAGCTCTAGATTGTTCTGAATATATTCATTAAAGTTCCAATACTTAAAAAATTGTGCTTAATACAAGATAAAAGATTGTTAAATTGAATATCAAAAGTGGGAAAAATATATTAAAAAAAATTATGTATCTAATAGAAAAAGTCTCACAGCATAATAGTAACTTGTCATCTACTACACTACCTGGATTTTAGACCCAGGCCAGGCATATTCCATCCTGACCTAGGATTTTTTTTTCCAGTAATCAACCTAGCTAAACCATCTAAAAATAGTTGACAAATAAGGATGGAAAAAGATTAAAATTCATATCGTGAAGCAATCCTGATGACTAATAACTTCTTTGGTTTTTTGGAAGGCCATTGAAGAGGCTTTTGCCCTACAGTGAACTATTTAAAAACTGTTTTACCATTTATCTAATTATAAAACTTAATATCAGTAATTTGTAGTTCCAATGAAGAAAAAAAAAAGAATTTAAAGAATAACTTTAAAGTGATTATAAATATTCTCTGCATCAAAAATAAAGAATACAAAATAATTATTTAAATAATAATATTGATTTTTATCTGTCTCGATTTCTTAAATTGCATCTGATGTCTTTTCATAATTTAAAGAAATTTTTTACCTAAAGTGGAATCTTCTTAGTTTCCTTAAGATGAGAGACTGCAGGCATATGTTTTTATTTTTGCATAAAAATTACAAAAATAATTATTCTTATATATTATATAATAAGTGTTACATTTATTTATGCTATAATGTAGTGCTGGACTATTAATACAGAGTAGTCCATTCATAAATGATTGAAATTATTTGTGCAAAAAATTAGAATAAGCAGTTTATGATCAGTATAAAACAATGATTCCAAGTTTCGCTTAATTATTGTGAGTAGAAAATATTCTGAGAATTTGGTTAAAAGTCTCATTAATTGAAAACTTTTTTTTGATACTATTATTTTTATTCACTATATCTTGTTAAATTCTCATTCATGCTATGAAAATATTTAAATATATGTAATTATGTATTTCAACACTCATGTATGTATAAATGAATAAACTTTTATTTTTTTTATAGAAATATTGAAGAAATTTTGGCAGCCAGGGGAGAAAAGGTTAAGAGGATAAATACAGCTGGTGATGATATTGAATTAGTTCTAGATGATATAAAAAAGTTGAAATGATTTGATATAAATCATTAGAGTAAAAATATATACATTCATTTGTATTAGTGTGTATATATATATATATATATATATATTACAAAATAAAAAGTATACAGTTTCTCAGAATACACAATTAAATAATAATTAAATGGTTTGTTATTCAGGAAGTCATATAATGCCCAAGAACTGAACTGGAAGTGAGGGAAACAAACTGTGATTCATGAACCTTAATTAAAGTTCTCAAATCCATCACTCTTTATCATTGCATTAAACTATGTAAGGCACAGAGTACATGGTTTATTTTATATAATAAATGCCTTAACATATTTTCATCGTGTATATGTCATATTTTTTTGTAATATAAAATAAATTATCTATTGTGTGCAAACTCGGGCATTTTGTCTTATAATTATAAGTTTTAAATGAAAGAATATATATAGTTACCACATGTGAGATGGATAGATGAAATAAGAAAGTGTGTAGAGGTGATATGGAGAAGAGTGACTAGAGATCAGAGAAAATAGATTGAACTTGGAGAGACCTTCATCCTGTAATGGATTGGTAATGGTTGACAATGATGATATATATTGTTAAAAGAACGTTGCCTTGACAACAGTCTGAAATTGTTGATTGATATTGGGATTGTCTAAGTGTTGACTGGCTTTTAATGATATTGAAATGGTATATTCCTATCCTCATATACGTTTTGCCTATTTTTCCCCATAGCTTCATCTATGCCAGCTTTAAATTCTCCATGAGTACATATATAAAGATGCTAACACAGTTGTATATGTGTCACGCATATAAACATCTATAATATCTTAGATATAGCTATATTACAGCAGGTATTTTGATTTAAAATTATATATTTTAAATTGTAAAGTTTGTTTCTTTAAAAGAGTCAATTTATCATTTTAAACATTAAAACTGCATGTATGTGTGTATAGTCCATGTACTGTGTGATACATATATAGCACAATATTATTTAGTCATTTCTTATGATTCTTAATTTTAATTTAGAATTATTGTAAACAAGAATCATGCCACATGCACCTGTGTTAGTATAGTGTGAGATAAAAATCTAAAATCTTAATTTTGAGAATAATATTTTTCCAAAATATATTTTCTTGTAAACAAAATCTAATCTATTGGAACTATTGCTAGGTCTTGAGGGATTAGAAATGGTCAAATTTAATCACTAACAACCTGTTGAAAATTAATACAAAGGTTTAAATAATTTTAGTAAATTAAAATCTAAATATTAAAAAGATGATAATGGATTTTCTTGCAGAAAATAATTTTGTTGACAGAATTATTGTCTGATCTTGGGATTGTATAAATAGGCCATATTTTATACATCAAAATCTTACTCTGTATATTTTCCAAGAAGGGTTGCTACCAGACTCCATGCCAATTGTAATTTTGACATGCCAAAATAGGAGAGTGAGATTTACTGTTTCCTTTGCCCAGGAAATGGTGATCTCTAGTCCCGTCCTATGTGCGAACTGGTGTAGCACCATCACAGGAGTGGGAGAAGTTCCTGTCAACAGCATGCAACAAGAAGATAACAATTAATGTTGCCTACCCAGAGATCCAGAATGCTATTACACCTGCAGTCTGAGGTTCCCAAGGAACAAGCTGCGAAAAGCTAGATAATTATTCAAACACCACAGAGCTCTAAAATAGACTTTTCATCTTTAAACCGTAATCTACTTAAAGCTAGCTTATAATATAAAAATGAACATTCAAAAATCTAATTCTTAAACTCTTATTTAAAGTAATATAGAAAACTTGTATAAATCTTGCCAGTCTGTAAACTTTCATTTTGCATATTCTAAATTAAAACAACTGTAACAATCTATTTATTTAAACTTATCATTACTGCAGTTATGTCTATATATATTTTATTCTATTTTATTTCTCTAAAATTATGATGTGCCAAATATCTCGAAACAGCAAGCGCCTTTAATTTTGAGAAACTTTCAGTGAAGATATGATCTTCAGTTTAATATATTTTCATAATGCTTATTTAGCTTGCTAACATGCTGTTTCAAAATCCTACCATGTTAAAATAATAATTGATCACTACACACTAATTATTTTGATTTAGTTTTATATTATATAAATATATTATGGTTTGCACAAATATGACTTTAAATATCTATTTTATCAAAAATAATAGACTAGCCTTAAAGACAATATAAAGGTATATTTACTAATGTATTATTAATTGCCCATTAAATATACTTTCTCCTTCTTAATAAAACTGATTAAAGATGCAGATTGAGGATATTAAACTAGATTAATATTATAGTTTTGGTCTGTTAAGATAGCATGATTATTATGCTTATTTTAAGAATTGGGTTCTATTAGTTATACAGATAGAAGCTATATGTTTTTAGGTGCATTTAATTTAAATATGCATATTTGTATTTTACTTTATGCATTGCGGGTGTGTTCTTACAAAATAAATTTGGTACATTACGTCTTGCTGCATCTTTTTATGGGTTCAAGGTCATCCCCATACACTTAATACGGGTAAGGCTATACTTTTATTAGAACTGGAGCATAAGGATCCAGACCCCATCTTGTATTAAGCCTATCTGAATTCCTGAACTTAGAATGTTCGTATCTTATTAGTAGCAAGCCATCCGGTCTTAGGGTACTATGCATTTTGATGCGAAATTCTGTAAATAATTACCCGCCCGCATTGTAAACTTATTTTTTAATATTTTAGTCTGTGCCGTAGCAAATATATGTTGATCTAAAGTAACCAGTTCTTTCCACTGCATTACAATAATTATTCAGCATTAGTTTGAAACCAAATCTTTGATTGATAAACTAAATTTGCATCATTCTTGAGCTTAATTATATGCTCATATCTTAAGATACATATAAACTGCAGCCATCTTAGTGCTGTAATTAGCAATCTATCTTTGGTAGCATATTCACTTGTACTTTAACAAACCATGATAAAAAGATAGGATTTTGCATATTGACATAGGCATAATTTATCTACCGCATGCATACATACATATCTTTAGACACTTTATGATGTGATATGTGTGACTAAATTTAATTTCATCTCATTATGTAATGCCTGCATGCATTTGATCCCAAATTTAATATTGTATGATTATTGTCTTTCTTTTATTTGTTGTTTGATTTATTAATAAATTTATTTAAATTTAACTCGTTTGCATATCATTCGCTCAATTTCAATTCATTTATCATGTTTAATAATTTATATGCATTATATTTTAATTATAGTTTTAAGTGTCAATTTCACCCTTTAGATAGTCATTGTGTGCTTAAATTTTGGGTCTCATGTCTCTCCCTGTTTGGAGCCGGCTTGTAGAAAAAATTGAGACCCATGTGTAACCTCAGAAATGTCATTCATAGGGTGTTAAGCCACAGAGCACTGATAATTAGGTTGGAGCTCAGTTGGATCTGAGATCAAACCATTTCATTTTGGTCAGCTTTAGTGTATTTGAGCTGAACTCTGGGTTCTGTTATATGAATTTACAAATCTGAGCATTACAATATATATTTAATATATAAACCATAGTATAAATACGTAAGACCAATATTTAAATGACAAAATATGTTCTTATAAGTATTATTTTGCAGAAAACTCATTTGTATGATTTGCAATAAATATAAATATAAAAAAATGATTAAGTTAGATGCACCAGAGAATATGGACAATTATATATTAGTGAGTCTATATGTATTTGCAGAAGTGAACTAACAGCACAGTTTAATATATAATAGAATAATCTAATGAGTAAGTTTAATCTGTATTTCTTGACTATTAAAAAATTTATAATAAAATTTTAGATGGAATAATATTGAAATTTTGCATAAAGAATGACATTACAAATAAAGGAAAATAAAAGAAGCAATATTCATTGATCAATAACAAATAATAACCAAATTTCTAATTTGAAAATCTATTATTACTATGAAATTAGATGATTAACTTTGTGACTTAAATCATCAAAAAAATTTTCATACATTTGTTGAAGAAGATCGTCATTGCAGAATTGAAAGCACTACATAATAATATTCCATGTATTAATTTATTTTGTTAAATATTGATCATATATATAATATGAAAAGCTAAATTAGTCACTATAATAAACCAAATATATCACTAGACAATTTCAAATTAAAACTTTATTGCCAAGCAGTCTTCTAGAATTCAAAAAGAACACAAATATATACTATACTATTTTCTTATAAGTCATATGAACATTTCAATTATCTTAGATATTAAAAGAAATTTTGAATAAACATAAAATGTTATTAAAAGAGATTCCTTTCAAAGACCACCTTAGATGGCCTATATTTCTCAAGAATATATAATGCAGAATTAAGACATTTATTCTTTATACTTATAACCTTTATAAAAGTAAAGAATAAATATCTTAGTTCCACATATTTTCATGAGAGAAGTGCTCAGAAGGCTACGGTTGTCTTTTTTAAGAAGAATAAAAAAGTTATTTGAAGCTTGTTTTTTTTTTCAAAATTTCTTTTAATGTTAAAGTTAATTGCTATGCTTGAATTGTTGGAACCATTAGTATAGTGTATACTTATGATGTATTGTCTTTTGTGTTCGAGAAGTCTGTCTTGGCAAGAAAACCATTGATAATGAATTTTTAATTTGATGTTGATTAATTATTTAATTTTGAATTGGTATATTTAGTTTAATATATACATTGTACACCCACATATTAAGTGGTTGAAAAAAAAAAAAATAGTAAATTCATTTTCTGTTATAGTGTTTACTGACTTAATAATTTGTATAGTTGTAATTTTTTAACATGACATTACAATATATAACATGACATTATAATATATATTATGTTACATGAGGGCGAGGATTAGATTAGATTGCACATATAATTTGTTCACCAGTTGAAATATAAAAGTAGTTTTTACATACAAGTAATTTTATTTTTATATAAATATAAAGCTATATATAGGTGTATATTTACATACACTTTGATATTTGAAAATAATTTATCAGTTGGCTATTCTGGTTTTTTTTTTATATACATACACACGTTCAATCAGAAGGTATTTGAAATATAAAAAACTTGTTCCACACTTTAATAATTTTTCTAAATAACTTGTAAATATCTTTCGGTCAATGTTTTATTTCCAATCATTTATGTGCAAGTGATAGTGATTTAATATGTCAAATATGAGATCATATGTGCTGTTGATACTGATTAGTAGAATAAATTAATGGTAAATTAATTTTAATTTATTTGCACATATATAATCCATTATATGTTTATTTAATGTTAATCTATTCATTACTAATTATGAAATCAGAGCATACACATTGTATTGTAAAATTTAAAAAGTGATCAAAGCAAGAATTTACTTAAAAGAGATATGAAACAATTTTGATATTTTTATGTGACATTATATTTTAAAAGCATCACAAAAACATAAAAAAATACTATTTTTACATTAAATGGCTTTTTTAAAAAAAAATAGCAGAAATACTTGTAGATTTATAAATTCACTTATAAATATAAAAATTTGTTTATACAGAGCAGAGCTGTTTAAAACAATCTATGGATTGCATGTGGAGAGGGTTCGTACAGTCCAACTAAACATTAAATACTGTGTTTGACAAGAAGCATCAGAATTGATATAAGTAGTTTAATAAACAAAATTGAACTATCATAAAGCTCTTGCTAAATAACACTTTTCTTTTTTATATTTTTAAAATGCCTGCTAAATCTAAGTAACACTAAGACTCTCCAATAATTTAGTATATATACTGTATTTATTATTTTAGATGTGGTTCTCGGATATTTTTTTTAATGCAATCCTTGGATTACTTAAAGTTGAATAACTGATATTGAGTATCATTTGACAGAAGTCAACTATGCCAGTTATATTTATTGAAAGACAGTATCAGCAGTTTATACTTATCTAATTTTATAATGAGTTTTCTAGAGGGCACTGCAAGGAATGTACTTCACATAAGTGATGGAAGAATAAATATAAACAAAGTGATTATACAGAAAATGGGTTGTTGGTTTTTATACTGGGTTTGGGAAAAGATAAGGGGGATTTAGATATGAAGGTCATGGAGTTGACAAAGATTATGTTGTGGAAATAGAATGGAGCAGATTATGGGAAAACTTAGGGTGGTGAGTGGAAAGGGAAGGTAAAGTGGCTAACAGGTTTCTCTGGACATAGTTGCTGAGAGATTCCCGATTCCCTATAAGGAGAAGTCACAATGCATCACATATTGTAAGTTTCAGTTCTTCAAGAAAATAATTTTGTAAGGTTTAATACGCTTGACGTATATAGTGAAATTAAATTCATAAAAAATACACTAATATTTCTTAAGGCTAAGCGTTTTCAGAGCATTCGACTCTGAAAGCGCTTAGCCTTAAGAAATATTAGTGTATTTTTTTATGAATTTAATTTCACTATATACGTCAAGCGTATTAAACCTTACATAATTATTATAGTGAAGAAAATCTGAAATTACAAGAAAATAATTATAAATGTGTTAAAGTTTTTACCATTATCACAGTTCAAAAGCATCTATATTTTTTCTACCATTCTTTTTTTAGTTTCCAACTATCACATTTATTTATGTTATATAAATAAAATAGACATTGGTGCAATCTATTGCAATTCACTCTTTAAATCTTTTTTTTTTTTTTTTTTGAAAAAAAAAAAAAAAAGTAATTAAGCATTTGAAAATGTTTTTAAAATAAAAAGGTGAGACGGAGCAAGAATTTCCAAAAATTAAATCTTTAGAATATTTTGTTCTCATTGATAAAGACAAAAAAAAAAACATTAGCAATGTTGAAAAAAAAAATCAGAATTTGCAAGTAGTCTATATAAAGAATAAAAAGATAATTACCATCAGAAAATATGAGTTTTTGTTCATCTCATACAAAAATCCTGACATCTTTTATTTATGCATATATCAAATGTTAAGAGTTTAATTTCTGATTATCACTCATTCTAAATACACAGCATAAACAATGGTAACTTTCCTTTATAACTTTCTTTGATAAAACTTCCCTCAGATTCATTTTTTAATAATTCATTGGAAACTTTTTATATCTACACAATTCTCAATAATTTTGTGTATCGTATTCTTATTATTTAAACAGTACTTCTCTCTACACTTAATTTTAACAATGATTAAATTTTATTATAGAATGTTGATATTTTCATTATTCTATAGCCTTCAAAGACTTTCATGCAAGAAAAAACAAGTCCAAGCCAGTAGTTGTCCAACTTGATATTTTAGCTGCTTTCAACTCAGTCAGAATTCCTCACCTAATCCATCTCCTAGGTAGTCTGAACATTCCAACAGGTATAATGAACATCATTACTAACCTTGCAAAATTTCAAACTCCACACCTACGAAGTTGATTCCACAAGACTCCTCTTAGTCCATTGCTATTCATTCTATACATAAATCCGTTCCTTAAATCATTAGAGATTAATCTTCCTGGCTTGTACATTCCTGATATCAAGAAATCCATTCAGCACATCTTCATGGATGATATGGCAGTGTTCTTACCATCTAGAAAGTTTATTCCAAAACTGGTTCAACTTATGAACAATTTCATAATAGTCAGGTTTAGTGTTTAACCTTAGAAAATCTATTGCATGGAGATTTTCCTCTGGAAAATCCATTCCATCCATTTTCACAGCAATGCAATAAAAATTCTTGGGATTACCATTGATCGTCTCTCATGCAGCAATGAGGAAATTAATACAAGACACCATCATGAATTCTGCAAGGAAAATAATTGATTCACTTTCAAAAGTTTATACCTCATTATTTGCAAAAGCTGCCTTTCTCAACATGCCATTCGTTAAATTCTCATCAAAGTTTATCCAGAGTATAAACTCTTTGCTCTAGACTAATCTGGAAGGGTAAAACTTGCTATTAGCTTAAGGAGAGTATGGCTTGTCATTGCACTCACTTCAGGTTCTTTGTCTACAGAAATCAAATAACATCATTACAAGACTCAATGGAGTTTTTCTTGATGACTCGCCTTTTCTATATATTCACCCTACAGATACTCCAATTAATGATGGTTGGCTGGCACAAGTCTTAATTGACATTGCAAAATTTCTCACTTTTAACTCAAACAAAACTTCATTATTGGGATGCCTATCTTCTTTTGTTTTCATTAATTATCCCAGATCCTGCCATTCTCACCTGTTCAAACTTTGTCATTATAAAGAAATATAAAAGATGAAATCTAGAGCCAAAATATTTGGACTTCCTTCTAAAGCTAAATCTCAATGCACTTCCCACAAGCTAGTTTCTTGTGATATACAGAAGTTTTTCCTCTTTGGACACTGTTTGCTCACTATGCCATAGGGAGTATGATACCATATTTCACATTTTCAACAATTTTCTCTCTCTTCAGGGTAGAATTTTGATTAATTAAATTTATACCCGAAAACATCCAATTATCAACATGCTCATAGAAGTTATTGCCTTTGGGGATTTTGTAACTATAAGAAGTACCACTTTCATCACATTCTGTCTATGATTTGTAAGATGCATCCTAATTTTCGAGTCAGTTATGCCTGATCCAAAATTAATTTTTTTTCAGAAATTAAAAGACATTAAAGAAAGAGATTTGAAATTAGCTCCTCACTTTATAGTAAATTCCACATGGCATCTTATTAATATTGGACATTCAACTCTGAAAAAATGAGTTTTTTCTCCTTTTTTATGTAAATTACTGATTTATAAATGTATAGCTGAATTTTAATAACTTATTTTAACTTTTTTTTTTTTTATACATAGTTGAATAAATCTGTTTTTGATTAAAAAAAAAAAAAAAGACTTCCATCTATTGTTTAACAAAAAGAAGAAAACGTTATGAAATTTTATAACGGTTTTTTTTTGCCCCCTTTTTGTTAAACAATAGATGAATATAGATTACTGAACATTCAAAATGTTGGCTTTATATAGTAATATTTAAAGATTGCTAAAATTAAGTGTAAAGGCAATTTGTTTGATATTGTATCATCAAATTTGCTGTATTAATAATATAAAATAAATTCCACAAATACAATTTAAAACAACAACTCATATCACAAATAAAAGACTGCATTTAGTTTCTTTTTCAATAAATAATATAGTTTAATATATAATTTATTTAATTAAAAAATAAGAACCCAAAACATAATTTTAAGTAAATAATACTTAAATTGTTTATTTTTCAATTGTTATCAGTAAAAAAAAATTGATATAAATCCTTAATTTTATAACTTTACATTTTACTTCTAAGTTACACTAAAATCAGTTTAATTTCTATATACATACAATACACACATCTTTATATAAATACTTATAAGTTTGTACATAAATAAATAATTACTGAAAGAATTTGGCTGTATAAATATACATTCCTGGAAAGACCATTATACTTTTGCTGAAAATTAAAGTGCTCACATCAGGAGAAAAACTTTGAAGCTTTATTAAATCAAATCTATTCCTTGCACTAGAAAATTATCAATTTGTGCTAGCATATAATTAAAGAAAAATAGATGATGAACAAAAGGAAATATGTGATGTTAAATGAACTTTACTACCAGGGCAATTTAATGAAGGATGGATGAAGTTAGCATTTTTGTGGTTCACCCTTCTAATCATAAATTATACTATGGAAAGCTCTTCTAATGTTATATTGATTGCAGATTTTCATTAATTTCCCTACTTCTTTTTGTTGTCTATTTAAAGTTTTCTTAATAAAGCTGATGGATAACTATTTTTCATGAATTTATGTAGATCTTTTCTTTTTCCAAATGATTGATTTCTGAACAAATTTCTTTTGCTCTGTCCCACAGTAATACTATGACTTTTTCTGGTGTGATTAGATGAGAGTTTTGTCATAAGAATATCTAAGAATGTTAATTTTTGTTCTTATTCTATAGTAATTTGCTTGATATTGTATTATATTTCTTCAAATGCCATGATACTTCTCACTAAATATACTATTATGTGTGTGTTCAGTCCATCTAATGTAATTTGTAAACTAATGTTTTTATTCTTCCAAATCTTATGAATGGCTCATAGACATTTTTGCTTTGGTTGTTGTTAATTTTATTTTCTTTTGGTAATCAATATTAGTGATATTACTTCCACAAAACAAAAACTTTATACATTGTTTAGTACAATTCCATCAATTTTAATTTTTGCTTTCTCGATCATTGTCTACTTTGTTTTGGGCCATTATAAAACATATTTTTCTTCCCATTTAGCATCTTTTTTGTGGATTTCAGTGTTTCTTCATCAATTACAGTATCATCTGTATATTGTAAATTATTACTAATCTAAGAACCTAATATTTTCTTTTATCGTATCCATTACCAGTTTCAGATGTATGCATCAAAGTAATAGATTAGCACAGTAATTCAACCTGATTTTTTTTTCTTTATTAAAAATTGATTTAGACACTTTTAGTTCTTCATTCAGTCACTCTTACTACGTACTAATTTTTCAAGCAATGATACAACTTATTCAAATTGTTTGGCATTCATAGAATTCTGTATGCTAATATACATACAAGTAAACAAGACTAATAAAATAATTTATAAAAATTAGTACAATCTGATAATCATAAATTGTACTATGTAATTTTTAAATTCTTGGAAATACAGTATGTTTACATTGATTAGAAACACAAATTTCATTTCTCATTGAAAACTTTTCAATAACTTTTTATAAATCATAAATAACTTATTTTGGAATCAGGTGATAAAGAACAGTTTATCACTCCTTTAAACATTAAATAAAAAAACCATGTTATTTTCAGTACTTCCAAGCAATAAACCATTCAATTCTTTTTCCTAATGGTTTAATGCAGTGATAGGATGACAGACTGGAGCTCAAGATCTAAGGACTCCAGTCCAGCTTGGTGCTTGATTTCTTATGAACTTTTCAGCAATAAATCGTTTATTTCTCGCTCTAAATGGTTTAGTGCACTGGTAGAATGGGCTCCAGAGACCAAGATCCATGTATCGTAACTGACTTCTGGTTCTCGAATTTCTTATATGAACTAGAGCAATAAAAAAATTATATATATTTTTAAAAAAAATTGGCAACTGATTATTATATGACACACAAAACAATATTGTAAGCATGATTTAAGATGATCATCACATAATAAAAACTTGAAAAGGTAAAAAATTTAATTGTTTTGCATGGCAATATAATTTTTATTTTAAACAAATAGTAAAATAAGAATTTTATTTATTAGCCTACTTTATTAATCTTAACTTTCTTTTGGAAATACAATAACTGCAGTAATAATCATAGGAATGCAATTTTTAAATAACTTCCTCAATAAAACAGTAATTAAAATAGTTATGAGCAAGCATAAGAAATGGTGATCATGTGATGTTTAGTGGTTCAAAGAAACTACTCATTAGGTACATCAATTGATAGGTATGTCACCTTTGTTTATTCTTTAGCTAAGAATAGTCATATTCATTCAACAATCAATATTGGATCATAGTGAGTATTATCTTAAGCATTACAATTTATTAAAAAGTTAATGGTAGAGACATTAATATTTTTAGACAAACTATGTTGAAATACATTATTTAGTATTAATGAAAAGATTAAAGTTCATATAAGGAGAGTTAAACATAGGTATCATAAGCTCAGCTTTATATATTCATGAATTGAATACAGATCAAAATATTGTTTGACAATGCAACAGTTATTTTTTATGAAAGGAATGAATTAAAGAGAAGAGTAAAGAAAACTTTAATGATAAAACTTCTTGAATCTGAGGTTATCAATCTTATGAAAGAATCTTTTGATATAAAGGGAAGTTGGTTTTTGAAATGAATAATGGGAAGTTTTGTAGGTATATGTTTTCTTTAGTTTGATTTTCACTTGAGAAAATCTATTTGTTTACAATTTATTGAAAAATATATGTAAATCAAGGTTTCAACGAGGTCGCACCAGTCATCAACTGGGTAACAAATATAAAATAATTGTAGAGACACTATAAACACTGATGTATAAAAATAATGAATGTTCTATTAATAGAAATAATAATTATGAGAATTTGGAATTTTTTAAAAAAAAACTCATTAATCTAAATATTTTCCCATAATTCTATTAATAGAATGTTCATTATTCTTATAATCAGTTTACAGTGACTACAATTATTGTATATTTGTTACCCAGTTGATGACCAGTGTGACCTGGTCAAAACATTGGTTTATATATATTTTTTCAATAAATTATACACAGATATATGTGGATATTTCATTTGTATTAAAACCCTATTTACCTCTCACTAGACAGGTGTGTACTACTGAATAGGTATATGATGTATCAATATACGTCTGTGTATTTTTTATTTAATTAAGTGATTTGACCTAAAAATATTATTCAAACTTATGGGTTATTCTCGCAACTGTAATATATCCCCAACGCGTATTTATGGTCATCCGAAGGACACCAAGCGCCAATCCTATACGAATATAAGAATTACGCGAAGTGGACATATTACCAACAAGAATACTATTTACGTAATGTGAGGGAGGTTTTGACCATCAGCTAGCTCAGTCTCATGGCCGGGTGGCGTCACAGCCATGAATAGCTACGAATGAAGTTAAGAGTTCTCTTATTTTTAAACATAAAAATAAATAAAATAATCATGAACAAAATAAATGGATTTACAAACAAACTAAGTCAATATTCTACTTTCTTGATATATTTATTTAATATTATAAAAAAAAACAATATTTAGCACTCTGTCATTTCAAATCGCAATCATGCATCATTCTTTTTAATACATCTCTCATACATATCTCAAGTAGTGAAGGTCGATACTACGAAAAGTTTGTATCGTGACTTTCAACACTAGTTACTTTCTTACATCCGTAATGGAACGAAGCTTTAAAGAAATCTTATAAAGTTAGTTCACACGTCATCTTCACTGATTATTGAAAATACAAAATTTCCTTTTTATAAAGTAAGATTTAAAAAGATTAATGATTAAAGTTCTTTACCTGACTTTCCTGGGAAGTAGTAGAAGCAATTTTTATTTATTATATAGTTCCGTTCCGCAGGTAATTAGGCAATTCAAGGTAACGATTCAAGATCTTTATGTCCGTTGGCCGATGAGGTTCCTTTGATTCCATGCTGGAATTATGTGTTGTTTCGAGGTATCATGGTTTTATTGAGGCAGCTGCAGCAGATTGGTATCAGGGGCCTGAATCCGATGCGGCTTCTCTCACCCTGACATTTCTTTTGAAATCGCCATTATATATTTTAAATATTAAAACCGTTTAGGTGTTCACTGTTGTAGCTTTGCCGGAAAAAGATCCTATGCATTCTGGGTGGCTCACTTTTATAGCTCCCTCCATTGGTTCTAGAAGTTTCTTTTTTATCTCACTAACGATTTTCAATGTGGAATAACCAGATCCGTTAGACGTGTGAAAACTCGTGTCATAGCTTCTATTGTAATATAACAGAAAATAAAATCTCATTCTGCCAGAAAACTCTAGGTTTTTCAATGTGAAACAAAAATCTCGTTTCTCTCTTTTCACTACTTCATTCATACACGCATTTGTCACACACACATATATCCCCCCGTGTTTATGTAGCCACCACCATGTAATAAACAAAATTAAATATTATATATATCTACATCTATATGTTTGCCGATTAAATAATTTATTTGTGACTGGGTTCGAACCCATTCTGTCAAAATAAACTGTGTCATCATTTTGGCTTCTATATTTTTGTTTAATATATTGAGGTGCCAAGTTGAGGTCCCTAATATTACGAGGCCTGGGCAGCTCCCCCTCTGAATGGCCCTGTATATATTAGATAATTTAAACTGAAGATTTTCATGGGTTACATATATAAATGAAATATTTGGGTACATCCATTACAATTTATTAAAAAATATATGTAAATCAAGGTTTCAACGAGGTCACACCGGTCATCAACTGGGTAACAAATATAAAATAATTGTAGAGACACTGATGTATAAGAATAATGAATGTTCTATTAATAGAAATAATAATTATGAGAATTTGGAATTTTTAAAAAAAAAACTTTAATCTAAATAATTTCCCATAATTCTATTAATAGAATGTTCATTATTCTTATAATCAGTTTACAGTGACTACAATTATTGTATATTTGTTACCCAGTTGATAACCAGTGTGACCTGGTCAAAACATTGGTTTATATATATATTTTCAATAAATTATACATGAATATATGTGGATATTTCATTTGTATTAGATAATTTGTTTATATAGCAGTAGTAAATTTATTGATTCCATTTTATATTGATTGTAAGCTTGTTTTTAAATTAATCTTTCAAACTTTTACTTAATATTTTAGATCAGGCATGTCAAACATGAGGCCCATGGGCCATATGCAGCCCTCTGATAAATGGCCTATAGTCCGATAAAATGCTAATCAATATAATAATTTAACTTTTGACAATACTGAATTTTTTTTTAATTAAAGTTATAAATGCATACATGAATTAAATAAATCACATTCGAAAAAATTTTAACATTTCCATTAAGAGTCTACAGTGCAATTTTATGCACATGTATTGAATATAATGAACAAGAATATGGCATAACCGGTGAGCTACATCCCATGAAAAAGTGAATATTGTTATTTCATCCATCCATGGTTATTACTATTATTTTAAATAAATTATTATT
Source organism: Epiperipatus broadwayi (assembly GCA_028023455.1). Lineage (NCBI taxonomy): Eukaryota > Metazoa > Onychophora > Udeonychophora > Euonychophora > Peripatidae > Epiperipatus > Epiperipatus broadwayi. The sequence goes on along the minus strand of JAQFVV010012504.1, from coordinate 383,149 downwards.
TTTTTGATTTCAGATTATAATCATTTCATAAAATCTTCCTACATTAGAAAGTGTAGTTTTCTTTATGTTAAGAAGTTATTAATGTCAAGACCTTCTACGAGTATGAGTAAAGAATGATTAATTGAAGAAGAACAAATGAGAATATACTTTTGTATTAAAAAAAAAATATATATGTCTAATACGTAGAAACTATATTGTAATTTGCAAAGAATATAATATTAAGAATAAAGAAAAATATGTTGGGAAATTTTGCAAAGATAAATTGTCAAAATTCAAGTTGACTCTTCAAAAAAAAAAAGTATATTTACCAAACCCATTGATAATATAGCTACTGTGAAAAATAGTTATTTGGTATCACATTTAATTGCAGAGCAAGTCAAAAACATTCCCTGAAGAATTTATTTGCGAATATATTATTAAAGCCGTAGAAATGTTGTGTTCAGAACAATTCAAAAATATAACTAAATACTATTGTCATAAATAATATGGGGAAATTAAGGAATCAATAATGATAACATTTGACACTTTCATTGTTATTGACAAAAAAATAAGATAAAGTTCAATTGGCTTTTTTTTATTTATGGATGTGATGTAAATTTAAGTGAAGAGCTTTTGGAAATTATTCCAATGCATGATAATCACTGGAGTGGACTTAACCACTACCAATTTAGTAAATTTTTAGAAGGTATAGGAAGTAAATACACTGATCTACACCTTATACAGAAATTTGATAGCTTTCTAATCATAAAGTTTTAATGCTATTCTTCCAATTGCTTTATGATTTTTTTGCAGAATTGAAAAATTATAATGTGGAATATTAAAGATGATCAAAGGATAAAAGTCCTGGTTTTTCAATTGACATTACAAATTATCTTAGTTAACTTAATCTTAGAATATAAGGCAAGCATCATAGTTACCACATTATTTGATATCATTGTTTTCAAAGAGAAATTATTATTCTGGCAAAAATAAATTTATCTCATTTTGAATATTTTCAGCGATTACAAAAATCACTAGAATTGAAAATTTCAAAATATGCCAATCAAATTAAATGATTAGAAAATGAATTCAAAAGCACATTTTTGGACTTCAACAAATATAAAAATCAATTTCACTTATTTACTACTTCGCTATCTACTAACGAAAATATTGATGACAATTTACAACTGGAATTGAAATTCAGTCTGATTTCATATTAAAACAAAAAGATGGATGTTGGGATCCACACTTATATAAGTAATTATCAGCCTTGTGTTGTGCAATTAAGCATATTTCATCTATGCTTAGTAGTACATATAACTAAGAAAATTGCAGAAAAATCAAAATTAACATACCAACATGTGCAATCAATTTTAAAAATAACTGCAATTCTACAAATTCAACCAAATTTTGAAGATTTGGTTACTGAAAAATGTTGCCAAATTTCTTGGGGGGGGGGGGGGGAACTATATAATTATATTAAATAATACATTTGAAAAAAAAAAAAACTTTTATCCCTATTTATTTCTGTAACATGATTGTATTTTGTACATATGTTATTTTGTATGTGTAATTGCAATGTTATTAATAAAAAATCTGCTTCCTCTTTAATTGCGAGGGGTTTTTTGCAATGTGGCCCACGGTTTTTGTCATAAATAAGTTTAACATGCCTGTTTAGATTACGTATAATTTTTTTAAACAATTGCAGAACACATTTTTATATAAATATTGAGGTGCAATTGCTAAGGAATGGCTAACTTCATAGACCAGTGTTCTTCAACTCTTGGTCTGCGGCCCGGCACCGGGCCGCGGAACTTTTCTGCAAGTCCGCGTGCTAGACGGGCAGTAAAAAGTTTGTAATAATAAATAATAAGAGTTTAAACTTTTAATTAATATAGCCAATTTTTATTTATTTTTTCATCTCATTTTTACCCAATTAAAAAAAAAAGAAAATAGATTGAAAACAAAATCTAATCAATTATTCATAAATTAATTTGTTTTTCTAGTTATCACAGATGTTTATGGGGGGAGGGGTAGAATTAAATTTTTTATTACTTTTCTAAAAAAAATTTAAAAAAAGTTTTTTATTATATAAACTCCATATATATATATATAAAACTTTATCTTATATATTTAACATTGTTGTTTTGATCAGTTATAACAATTATGCTTATCTTTAAGAAAATTTATCTATAGACTTCTGCCGGTCTGCGAAATCTTATCCTTATTTTTGCTGGTTCGCGGAACCTTATCCTTATTTTTACCGGTCCGCAGGTGTGAAAAGGTTGAAGACAACTGTCATAGACTATTTATTAATAGTTTCAATTTAAGTTATGCTGTATTTTAATTTATACAAAATAATTCAAAATATTGTAATGCATATTTTTAAATTACTTTATACAGTATGAAATATAAACAATTTATTAGATACTATATATTGTAATAGTGAAGAAAATATTTTTAAATATTTTATAAAAATAGAATATCCCTTAAGAAGCATAGGCTTAATATCGATGGTAAATGTTTTGATGCTCTAATAATGTAACAATCTAACTTATTGAAATATGGAATTTAATAAACGTTTTTAAAATTCAAATGTAATAAAGCTACATTATACATGATATATAATAAAAAATTCAAAACTGATAATTTTTATTTTTTACATACAATAATAAATATCACAAATGTATAAGGAAAAATATATTTTTTATTTTATATAAAAAAAATCATTTTAAATAAAAATGTATAACAAAAAATTATAACTATTTCCAACTTGGAAACTAAGTAAAAATTAACAGTTAAAAGTCTTTCATAACTGAAAGAAATATTTATTTTTTTACATTTAAGTAATAGATGTCACTGTTTGGTTTGTGCTGCTGCTTCTTTTCTTGCTGCGTCTTGTAATAGCTGTGTGTCTACTTCATCAGCCGGTAACTGAACATATCTTACAACAGAACCTCTAATAAAACAATTTTTGACAGATAACTGTAACAAAAAAAAAAATTATTTTATAACACTCAATTTTATAATAATAAATGTAAAAGTAAAAAGAAAAAAGAAATACCATATGTGGATATTTATCAGGATCTGTCACACTTATATCTGTTAATTTAATATTCAAATATTGGTCAACAGAATGTAATGTTCCACAAATACTGAAAAAAAAAAAAAGCAACAATTATATAAAGATAAAAATTTATCCTTTTAAACAATATTTAAATTTCTAATTTTTGGAAGAAAATCATCTGAAAATCTTTATTATTATTAATTAATGCTGAATTTACATATGTACATAATGTAAAATGGTTTCTTAGATGAAGTCAAGTTTCTGTGCTTAAGCTATATGCCAAGTAATCCGGTTAGACATATATATGATTCAGAGCACACAAATCCCTTCAGCTAATAACAAGAAGTGTATAATTAAATTCCAAGGCCACACACATGCTGTTTTGGAACCAACCATACTCTTAATATTATCTACACAATTCAGAAACTAACTGGAATTGTATACGTACATGTAAAGTAGATGAAAATGTGAATGATATTATACACCAATATATTGCTTGGATCTTTATTAGAAACAACCACACATATAAATACATTCTAAATTAGAAAGAAATTTAATTGACTCATTTTCTATAATTAAATTCCTATTTATAGCTTTGAATATGTTCTTCTGGAATGATTATTTAAAATGAAGTCAATTATGCTCAATTCCTACCGAAACAGAATATATTTGCACATGTGTTTGAACTAAACAATTGACATGTGCAATAACATCTTTCTTACTTTAGAATAATCATCTTTCCAACACTTCTGAGGGTACTTGGGTATTATTCATGCAACCTAGGAAAGATAGGACGACTTTTTACATACGCGATAATGTTGCGAACATTAAATAAACCCTTGCAATTTGAGTTTTTTTCCTCGTCAAAAAAACGTGTTTTTGAACGGGCACAAAACGTGCTTTGAAACGTGTCAACCGAAACTATTATATAGGTGCTTTTTTGGACATTTTGGTATTTTTTTCCTTATTCAAAAGTTTGTTTGTACATTTTAAATTTACCATTTGTTACTACTGTGAATTTGGTTTAACATTTTTAATTTCAACTGCATTACTTACTTCTGTGTTTTTTTTTCCCAATTTCAACTTGGTTATTGTCTGACTTCTGCGTTTTTGAATCTTTAAATTAAAAGTTTATTATTTAATTGTAATTGAATGAAGACGTTGACTTTGTTATTTGTTTATTCCAAAAATTAGATTGCCTGGTAGAATTCCATTTAGACCATGTACTGGGCAATCACTTGTTCCACAAATCTTTCAGAGAAATAGGAAGGATGGTGGGGGGGGGGGGGTAATACTGACAATCGCCATTTTGTATGTAAAAATCGTCTGCATAAATGTGTATTTCACATAATATTTTTTCTTTTTTACTTTTATAAAAATATATTTATGTTGGCTTTTTTTTTTTACGGACTACGTATTTTTTTTTTTTTAAATTGATCGAATTAAGTAAGCATCAAAAGTTAGTTTGTGTTCGTGTACAATTTGTAAAAGTACGTGTATATCTCTCATAATATTTTTTTTGTTTTTGTAAAACTATTTAGTAAAGATAGAATGACTTATTTGTTTATTCAAAATATTAGATAGCCTGACAGTATTCCATTTAGAGCATGTACTGGTCAATCACTTGTTCGACAACTTTTTCAGAGAAGGGGGAAGGAAGTTGGGGGGGGGGGGGAGGTTGCTACTGACCATCACCATTTTGTATGCAAAAATTGTCTGCGTAAGTATATATTTTATAGAATATATTTACTTTTATAAAAATAAATATTTATGTTGGCTTTTTTTTCTCCTGCAACACGGACCACATATTTTTTTTTGTTGAAATTGATCAAATTAAGTAAGTGTCAAAAGTTAACTTGCGTTCGTGTAGAATTCATAAATACGTGTTTATCTCAAGTAATATATTTTTTTTTTATTGAGTATTATTTCTGCAATCAAGAAAAAATAGGATGACTTTTCACATTCGTATCAAAGCATTGCTAACTTTCTAATGTTTGATGTTGCCAAAATAACAACATTAAAAAGTCAGCAGTGGATTGATACGAATGTGAAAAGTCCTCCTATCTTTCCTTGGTTGCAGGAAAAATACCCAAGTACCCTTTTGAGAAGTTTTTCCAAAACTGTATTCCTCGGATTTCATAATTTACTTTTCACTTCTATTATGTAATACTTAGCTACATAAAATGGTATTTAATAAAATCAATGCTTCATTAATTAAAAGTAAACCAGAAGTCAATATATATATCATTAAAAGCCAATCAACAATTAGACAATCCCACTATCATTAACAATCAACAATTTCAAATTGTTGTCAAGGAAATCTTTTAACAATAAAGATTGAATTCCATCTTTATTAATGGTCCAATATACTTACATAGACATTAAAAATTGCAACTTGACCACAGAGTGAAATTATTGATACAAAGAAATTTTAAATAAACCTCTTTAAACAGGCAAATATAATGTGTTCTGAATGCAGACTAATAAATAGTCAATTATAACATTACAAACTGATGATGACTTTTTATTTAGGTACTTACAACTGCAGATCATTTTCAAGTGAAGGAAGATTGCAAGAGTTAGAAGAAGAACTGTCTTATATTAAATGGGACATTATTGGACTTTGTGAAGTTAAAAGAAAAGGTGAAGAAACAATTGATTTAAAAAGTGGACATGTACTCTATTATAAAGGCACAGATATTGAAAATACAAGTGGAGTAGGATTCAATATAAATAAAAAGTGGAAGAACAACATTGTGGAGATTGATGGTGTATCGGACAGAGTGACAAGATTAGTTATATAACTTAATAGCAGATATCAAATGCAGATAATTCAGGTTTATGCCCCAACAAGTTCTCATAGTGTTGAAGTAGTAGAAGATTTTTATATGGATGTACAAAAGGCTTTTGATCAGAGTAAACAACATTTTAAAATTGTTATGGGAGACTTTAATGCTAGAATTGGTAAACAAATGAAAGATGAAAGTGCTGTAGGTAATTTAAATGAGAGAGGACATAGACTTGTGGATTTTGCAGTAAAAGAAAAACTTTATATTGTGAATTCTTTTTTTTAAGAAAAATGTTAAAAGAAAATTGACATGGAAGCATCCAAATGAAGGTATAGCAGAATTGGATTATATTTTGACTAACAGAAAATACATATTCCAAGATTGTAATGTTCTTAATAAATTTAACACAGGAAGTGATCATGGATTAGTAAGATGTAAGATATGTGTTAATGCAAAACTAGAGAGACAAAATAATTTATTAAGAAAAACAAAATTTACAGTTGATATTCCTAATCTTCACAAACATTCTAATGAATTTAAATTATATACAAATCGGTTTCAAGTGTTAGTAGATTTTGAACATGATTCAGATTTGAATGAAATTAATATGAAAATAACTGATACACTTTTAAAAACTGCAACAAAGATAGCTGGTAGAAAAAGGAAGTAATTGACTAATAAAATTTCTATTCAGACTTGAAGAAAAGAAGGAATATGAAGATATACAAAAATGATGCATTAAAAAGAATTGAATATATCAAATTTTGTAAAATGGTGCGGAAAAGAGTTGAAAATGATATAAGAAAGTATAACTGTGAACTAGCAAGGAAAGCTGTAGAAGAAAATAAGGGTTTCAAGAATGTAAAACAACATTTTGGTATTGATAGGAAATTCATATCTGCAATAAGAAAAAAAAGATGGAATTATTACTAAAAACAGATGACCATCATGAAATGGGTGGAAGACTTTTATCAAGAATTATATAGTAATAAAGAACAAGTACCTCATATATCTATTACATCTTCTGAATTGCCCAGAATTTTAAATGAAGAAATGAGATATGCAATTAAATGTATGAAGAAAGGAAAGGCTCCAGGTAATGATGGAATTATAATTGATATATTAAAAGAAGCAAGTGAAGAAATAGAATTTTTTTTAGCAAAGTTATATACCAAATGTCTAAATGATAAAGATGTACCAGATGATTGGAAGAATGCAATAATAATATTAATATTTAAAAAAGGTGATAAACAAGATATTAGAAATTACAGACCTATCAGCCTTTTATCAGTTTTATACAAAATTTTTACTAAGATAATTACAACTCGTCTACAAAGAACATTGGATTTCCACCAACTAAGAGAACAAGCTGGATTTAAAAGTGGTTTTAGTACAGTAGATCATATTCGGGTATTGAGAGAAATTATAGAAAGGAAAACTGAATATGAGTTGCCATTATGTTTTGGATTTGTACATTATGAAAAAGCATTTGATTCTATAAACATTTCTTCAGTGATTAAAGCATTGGATCATCAAGGTATAGATCCAGGATATTGTCATAATTTTAAAGAATATTTATAAAAATGCAACAGCAACAATTAGATTACATAATGATACTGGGGAAAGTCAACATTGAGAAGGATGTAAGACAAGGTGACTCCATATCTCCAAAACTTTTTACAACAGTGCTGCAAGAAATATTGGGAAATTAAAGGAGTGAAAGTAAATGGAGATTATTTTAAGTCAATTAGATTTTGCAGATGATATAGTTGTTTTTGCAAATAATACTTCAGAGCTGCAGGAAATGATGCAGGAGTTATCAGATGAAAGTAGGACTAAAGATAAATGTTAAAAAGACTAATGTAATGTTTAATCGATTTGCTCAAAATATGAAAATAAAGATTGATTATGATGAATTAGAAAAAGTTAACAGTTACAAATACCTTCATCAGATTATTGATACAGATGGAAACATAATGGATGAAATTAATCATAGAATTAAACTTGGTTGGAGGGCTTTTGGTAGAAATAACTTGATACTAAAAGGAAATATGCCTATGTGTTTGAAAAGGAAGGTTTTTGACAAATGTGTTTTGCCAGTTCTTACTTATGCACTTAATAGAAGAGCAATACAGAGACTTCAGACCACTCAAAGAAGTATGGAGAGATGCATTCTGGGAGTAACAAGAAGAGATCAAAAACGCACAGGTGTTACTGATCTCATTGAAAAAATTAAGAAATGGAGTTGGGCTGGACATATTGCTAGAAGAAATTATAATAGATGGACAACTGAAGTCTTAAACTGGATTCCAAGAGATTGTATAAGACCCAGAAAGAGACCACATGTGAGACGGATGGATGAGATGAAAGTGCAGGGATGATGCGGAGAAGCTAAAGATCAGAGAAGATGGATTGAACTTGGAGAGACCATCCTGCAGTGGATTGATAATGGTTGAAGATGATGAATAATGCTCAAGGTTAAATGAGTTTGTATATGTATAATGTCATGGTACATTATGATGTACGGCAAAGCTTATTAAATTGTAGGCATGAATGGTCGCCACAGGGTGCCACTAGGCACAAAGCCTAGAATTAGGGTTTGAATGAATCACCATATTGCGATCCGACCCAAACATTAATATTTTTTATTTATGTCGCACGGTCACCCAAACCCTCAAAGACCCAATTACCTCTACCCAAATATCCATTAACATGAGGCTCATTTTTAATACATAATTTATAAACTCAGATATACATGCAAGTAAAATTATCAAGTCAAACTTTTATCAAGTTTTCTAATAATCTGTGTAACAATGTACCCAAGTGAGACGATCTTCCCTTTCTTTCTCGCCAACTCTGCTCCTTATTTCCTTTACATATGCTATTCCTCAATATAACCTTTGAACATTTATTCTCACCCAAGGGGATATGCTGGCACCTCCTATGGATCGGTGGAGATATGAGTGGTTCCCAAGATCATCCAAATAAAAGTACCTGGTCTAGACATATATAATTGATCACTCTCACTGAATCAATTTAAACCCTTACCATTTGAGTTAATGTGAAAGAACTAACAATTCTAAATCAATAATAAGTATCTCTAAGGTTCTATTATCGACTTATTTAACTATCCTATTCACGCTAACTTTCCAAGATCATCTCTCAACTACACAAACCCATGCAGAGGAAAACAATGTATACAAGACAAAATTTATACAAGTTACTATGGTTTTAAACTGTTATGAATGTATATCTATAAGACAACCTAATGCCAAACTATTGGGAGAAATGCCAATTTCCCAAATAGATTTTATCATAGGGATGAAATGAGTCTCTAAATAGCATCCAAAAAAAAATGTCCCAGTATTCACTTAACAAAACAACCCACTCTGTTGCAGTGGTGTTTCTGCTGACAGAATTGGTGTCAATCCTCCATATCTCATTTAACTGGCAGCTATCTGATTGCCAAATTCACTCAATGAATAGGAAAGTTCCTGCATGCTTCTTGCATGTATCTTAACTAACTAGTCAGCACCTTTCCTTTCAGGCTTATCAATTCTCAAGATGACATTGGGCTTAGTAAAGAAGGCAAGAATTCCTGGGGAAGAGTTTGATTCCTCTAACCAGAAAACAGTGTAAATTCACTGCTAGAGTTTCTATGAATCCCTTCCTTCAACCCCTAGTGCTTATTAAACCCTTCTCTCCTTTTTTTTCACTTTACAATTTTTCTTTCTCCAGATATCCCTCTCCAATTTCCTTGATTTTTCTTTGAAATAAGATTCGCACTTCTGTGGTATTTTTAGAGAACAACAAACAATAGAAACAGCAAAAAAATATTTTGTCCTTTATCTCCCAATTTAGGAAGTAAATCTTTAGTAAGATGCAATTAGGATTCATTAATAACATTATACCACTATAAAAAAAATACTTGCACTAACATCTCACAATAGAGCCTGATTTAAAATTTAGATTTCCCCCTCCACACCTTTTCTCGTTTTTCTTAAAGCCATTAATAATTAAGTAGGATTTTAAAATTTTTTCAAACCGCCTGAATAATTAGTAGAAAACTTTTAATCTTGATTATAAGGAAAGATAAGATTTTTTTTCTGAATAATATATAAGATAGGAATACACATTATACCTTTAATAATTTATTAATATAAGACAAAATAAGATTAAACTAAAAACAATAAGTTAGAATAATAATACATTTCCATACAAGATGAAAAAATACCATCTATCACCTTCCTCTTGGGGAAAATTTTTAGAAAATGCCTCCTTTATCATTCTTAATCTTTCCCCTTAAATGGCTTTAAACTATGTGCATTGTATGAACCATTTTTTCCTGTTTACTTTGTACCATGAAGGCATTTAGCCGGCACTTTAAAATAATCTGGTACAACCTTCATACAAAGGGAAAAACTTGTACTGATTTTTTCCTGTTCTTGCTTCCTATCCTTCTCTATGTCTTCTAAGTCCCATAGTACTTCTAATATTTCCTCTAACCCTTTATTTGTATATCCTGGAATACTATTTTGTATCCCCTTCGGTAAACTTTTTCTTACCACCCCAATTATGTGCAATTCAGTCATAGGGTAGTCTACAAGAGTTCTTAATCAGGCTATTCAAAACAAATTGTCCATACCCTATTCCTTCTTCCCCTTTGTATCTTCCCCCCTCAATCCTTCTTTAGATTTCTTCTTACTTGGTATCATACCAAAATGTCTGCAACACGCTCTTTGCATAAGTAATTTGTCAGTTTTGGCACTTTGTCCTCCACCAAACTCTGGCTGCATCCAGCAAGTGAATGCTTTCTATCATTAGTTTTTCTGTTTCTTTTATTTTATATTTTGAAAGAGTCTCTTAAACTTTCTAAGTGTTCAAATGGGGTTTCTTCCATCTCCCCTTTAATCATTTTTTTTCCTAGTTAAATCTCAAAATTCCCCTAGGACCTATGTTATCCTCCTGCTTAACCTCCAATGTCTCAATTTTCTTCTCCTTATTCCCTTCTCAGGCCAATCTCATCGTTCTTAGAGTTCCACATTGGGCATGATTTTCTAATTTTTGTCAATTTGCAACCGTCGTGGTACATAATGAACGGTATGGCAAAGCTTACTAAATTGCAGGCATCAATGACCGCTATAGGATGTCACTAGGCAGATAGCCTAAACTAGGTTTGAATGAATTTCCCATTTTGCAATCTAATAATCACCCAAACTCTCAAACACCTAATTATTGTATACCCACTAACATAAGGCCCATCTTTAACACATAATTTATAAACTCAGAAAAATTATCAAATCAAACTTTTCAGTTTTCTAATAACCTGTGTAACAATGTATCCAAGCAAGATGATCTTTCCTTTCATCTTTCTTTTCAATTCTGCTATCAATTCCCTTTACATACGTTATTTCTCGATATAATCCTTTGAACATTTATCCTCACCAGAAGGAACATGCTGACACTCCTTTATATGGGTTGGTGGAAATACGAGGTTCTCCCTGAATAAAAGTCCCATGGCCTAAAAGGATTATATAGTTGATTACTATCTCATTGGATCAACTCAAATCCTCATCATTTGGCTTTTATGAAAGAATTAATGATTCTAAATTGATAATAAGTATCTCTGTGGCTCTATTATTGACTTATTTATCTATCCTATTTATGCTAACTTTCCATGATCATCTTTCAGCTACATGAAAACATATACACACACAGAGGAAAACAATGCATAGAAGTCAAAATTTATACAAGATTCTATGGGCTTAAACTATTACAAATGTATATCTATAAAACAACCTAATGCCAAGCTCTAAATGCCAATTTCCCAAATAGATTTTATCATAGGGTATGAAATGAATCTCTAAATTGCATCCAAAATAAGTCCTAGCATTCACTTAAAGAAACTTTATAATTATCCCACTCTGTTGCAGTGCTGTTACCGCTGACTGAATTGGTGTTTGGCAACGACCCTCCATGTCACACTTAAATGGCAGCTATTTCATCACCAAATTCACTCATGAGTGAGAAGATTCCTATATTTGAAACCATGTGCCTGTATGTTGCTTGAATGTACCTGGATTGTCCCAGTATAGAATGCTGTGACCTCAGCTAGCTAGTCAATACATTTCCTTCCAGGATTGAACTCCTGTGATAACAACAGGCTCAGCAAAGAAGGTAAGGCTTCCTGGGGGAGAGTTTGATTTTTCTAACCAGAAAACATTGTAGATTCACTGCTATATAATTTCTATGTATCCTCTTATTCAATCCCTACTGCTTACTAATCCCCTCTTCTTTCTTTTTCACTTTGTCTCCACACACCCCTTTCTTTTTCTTGATTTTCCTTTGAAATAATGATCATATTTTTAGAGACGACAAACAATAGAAATAGCAAAAAAATATTTTGTTCTTTATTTCCCAGTTTATCAGGAAAATCTTTAGTAAGATGCAATTAGGACTCATTTATAACATTTTACCACTATAATAAAAAATACTTGCACTAACATTTCACAATAGAGCCTGATTTAAAATTTAAATTGCTCCTTCCACACCTTTTCTTTTTTTTTTCAAAGCTATTAGTAATTAAGCAGGATTTTTAAAACTTTTCAAATTTGTGTAATTAAAATATATTTCTGCTTGAATAATTAGTAGAAAACTTTTAATCTTGATTATAAGGAAAGATTTTAAGCCAATAAACATCACATGATCACCATTTCTTATTGTGTGGCAATATGTATAGTGAAGTTTTGCCCGTTATAAGGAAAGATAAGATTTTTTTTTCTTTCTGATTAATATATAAGGTAAGTGCACACATTATACCATTTAATAATTTATTAAATTATTAATATACAACAAAATAAAAAAAAAAAATTAAACTAAAACCAATAAGTTAGAATAATAATACATTTCCATATGAGATGGAAAAATGCCATCTCAATTTATATGAAAAAAAGATGCTTTTTAAAATTTTTGGTATAAATATATATATATTTTATAGGAAAAATCCTTGACAATAACTATATAATAGGGTTGAAAGAACATTGAAATAAAAAATGATTCATAAATAAAACAAGAATTGAAAAGAAAAAGTATGTAAAATTAATTTGTTTATATATTAAACAAAATGCTATTTATTGCACTAATTTATCTTTTAATAACTATATATATTTATGTGTGTAGTTTTTACTATATTTTTATATTTTATGTAATTACATAAGCTCACAAACTAATTGTTTACTATATAAAATATAAAGTCATTAGATTATTTATGTACAATTATGTCATAAGATATTTAAAAATCAATGAAATATTTTAGAATAAGTAATAAAAAACTAGTCTAGGTGCATGCATTTCTAGAAACATTGTTTTTTGAATAGACACGATAAAAATATGAAAATAAAATATAAGAATGTTAATTGAATCAGAGAGAAATTAATCACTAGCAGAAAGACAAAAAAAAAAAATCCATGGTTTGAAACTGGAAAGATTAAAATGAGAAAGTAATTAATATAAGACTAGAATGACATGATGACAACAAATTAGAAAGAAAATGGTATAACTATAGTGTTTATGGTGTAAACACTGCTGAAAGATGATTTGAATTAAAAAATTTCCAGAAATATTATACTAAAATACAAATACGTCACTAAATAAGCACAGTTATGAGAAAAGTTACGATACTCTTTTTACAATTATGAAATTGATCAAAATACAATGGGATAAAGAACATTTAATAATAAGGAACTGAAATGATGGTATATTTAGTCAATGAAATGGTAAATTTAGATGAAATAAATGAATTTAAATGAAATTTACTAATAACTGATTGTAATATTGCAGTGCTATTGTGTACTGATTAATTACTTATTTATTAATAAAATTATACATATACATGTGTGGTATGCAAACAGATCAATACAGACAATGTTGAGTCACTCTAGAAATAATTGTCTTCAACCTTTTCACACCTGCGGACTGGTAAAAATAAGGATAAGATTTCGCGGACCGGCGGAGGTTTACAAATAAATTTTCTTAAAGATGTAACCTGCTTAGCCTTAGTTAAGCATAATTATTATAACTGACCAAAACAGCACACTAGTTATTGTGTATTGTAATGGTGTTGCTTATCTTCACATGCTGAACACTCTTTCTCGAGTTGCGCAGTCATACTGCTACAGAAAACATACAATAACAATCATTCTCATTAATGTGCTTGCATTTTACGTTTGTTATTTCATTGTTAAAACATACAAGAATAAAATGTTCTTCACCTAAATGTTGAAAAAGTCAAAAGTTTTGATCTTATTTTATTTTTTTTGGGGGGGGGGGGGGGAGTGGGTTGAGAAATACTTTGTCATCACTGAGACAAAAGATAGACACCAAAGTTATTTTTTGTTTGTTTTTATTTTTAAAAAAAGGTAACAGAAATTGGTTTTAACAAATAAGTTTTAGTATTTTAGCGGTATACAAATAAAGCCAAAAAAAATATTGCTTTATAGGCCAAAAAAAAAGTGGGCGTATTTTTAAACAAAAAAAAAAACAAAACTGAAACTTGAAAAAGTCAAAAGTTTTGATCTTACTTTATTTTGGGGTGGTGAGGGTGTATTGAGAAATACTTTGTAAAAGTTAGAGACAGAACTTATTTTTTGGTTTTTATTTTTAAAAAAAGGTAACAAAAATTAATTTCCAAAATAAAAGTTAAAGCCAAAAAAAAAAAATCGCCGTATAGCCAAAAAAACCCACTAAAAATGAAATATTAAAAGAGAGTAGAAAAAATTTAAGAGATCAAAAAAAGTCACGTTACATTTTATTGTTTTCACAATGCTGACAAACAGCAGCGATTGGCTATCAAAAGACAACCGAAGTTTGTATAATAAAAAACTTTTTTCTACCCCCCCCCAACATAAACATCTGTGATAAATAGAAAAACAAATTAATTTATGAATGATTGATTAGAATTTGTTTTTGGTCTGTTTATTTTTTTTTAATCGGGAAAAAATGTGATGAAAAAATAAATAAAAATTGTTCATATTAATTAAAGATTAAAATATTTTGATATTACAAACTTTCTTGCCTGTCTAGCTGCAGACGGGCAGAAAACTTTTGCGGCCCGGTGCCGGTCCACGGACTGGTGGTTGAAGACCACTGGTCTAGGCACATGCATTTCTAGAAACATTGTTTTTGAATAGACGAGATAAAAACATGAAAATAAAATATAAGAATGTTAACCAAATCAGAGAGAAATTAATCACTAGCAGAAAGACAAAAAAAAAAAATCCATGGTTTGAAACTGGAAAAATTAAAATGAGAAAGTAATTAATATAAGACTAGAATGACATGTGAAGCAATGGATCCGGAAGTCCAATCCATGCTTCCCAGCCTTCTATAAACTTACCAATATTGTAAACCTGGGTTAAGTTTATATCCAAGTATAAACAGAATTTTGCATTAAATATAAAATTAACGTGTTTTATTTTGTACATTTAACGCTTATTAAATTAGCTATTTGCTTTAAAATATTTCTTTTAAAGTAAAATTCTGTTTAAGATTAAATTATTAAAATTTCCTTTTCAAAATTTATTAATCAAACATATATATACGGAAGCGTATATATATGATTAAATGCAAAATTCTGTTGAACTAAAATGTTATTTTATTAAAAGAAATAATAATATATTTTTCTTTTAATTTTTGTTAAAATATGGCGTGTGATTTTATTTTAAGATAAGCCTGATAGCATTTCTAAAGGAATGGCATTTGTTCAATTAGTTAGTCCATTCAAGGCAAATTAAAGATGGCCTTTTTAATTAAATCAAATTCAAAGTTAAATGCAGAAATTGATAATAAGAAATTAAAAGTTTATTTTTAGCTAAAAGTTACTTCGAAACAAAGGAGCGTAGGGGGCTTATCAAGATCTAAAATCATACGCAAAACAATAGAAGAGTATCTCCAGAAAGGTAAGGTGGGGAGAACAAAAGACTTGGTTCTTCTTCTGGTTCTTGTTCTGCTTCTTATGCTTTTATTCAGATCATGTGCTGAGATGATTCAGATTTTGTGCTTTAAATTTTGTTCCTGAAGAAACTCTGCTGAAATTCGCCGAGATTCATTCTAAAATTATTATTCAGAGATTAACTCTGAACATATTGCTTAAACCTTGTTATTGAAGAGGTCGAAAATGTATTTTTGAAGAGTTCTACGTAGTACTTTTACCGCTCTGATTTCAAACATGCGACCCGTTAAGATTTATATTATTTTGGTGGACGTGACCATGTTTGGCGGCTAGGCACAATAGCTTTGCCTGCCACCGGGGTCCCAATCCGTCAAAATGCCCTAACGTGTCCAATCAAGAGTAAACCTGAACTGTGAGCCGTGTCTGTGCTTTTCGTGAAAATGCTGCATATTTCAAATTCCTTTGTCTGGACAAATCCCAATGTACGTAATCAAGCCACCACGTCGAGGGAAATGGATCGAAGGAACAAGGACTGATAACCGTATATATCTCCTCATAAACTATTGCTTTGCTTTTTTCTAAATACCTTTCGTTAATTGTTTCTGTAATTTGTATTTAGAATATAATTGTTTTTTCTATTAGACTAATATTAGATTTATATTTATCTTTCATTTGATCATCCATTTTATACTTAAATTTTTCTCCTTCGCTATTCCTCATTTTTAAAGTGTTATATAAATGCTTTCTTGTTTTATCGCAGTTTAAATTATTTTTCATTTAAAAATATTTCCAATTTGAAATAATATCTGTCATTCAAATACTAGTTAAGTTTCCTTTTGTTTGCCAACTTGATCTCCTCGATAAAGCTTACTTTGTTCACATTTAGTTCCATAGTTAAATATTAGTTATTTATAGATGTCTGTAAATATTTTAAAATTGTTTATAAAGCACAAAGCAACGAGAGAATGCTTTGTGAATGAGTTATTTTAATTTTGCTTTATCGAGGAGACACGAGTTAATAATTTTATTTAAATTGGGAAAGTAATACTTAGACCGCAAAATATTATGTAATTGCCATCCGCCTCATTGTAAAATTATTTATCAATAATCAATCGGGGAATAGCGGAGATGATTAAAACCTTTCTAATATTTCAAATTACGTTTATCAAAATATATTATTTAAACTAAAAAGCTTAAGTCTCCTAATGTTATTTCAATTTCTTATTAGCTTAACCTTTTATATTAATTGTCCAATGATCCAAGCACGCACCAACACACAACTCATGTAATATGTGCACATTTAACTTAGGTAGTTCCTTAAGTATTCTAGTCCATTGTCTCTCCCTGATGCTAAGCTGTGGGCCAGTGTTAGAAAATAAAGTTATGCGTATCTCGGATATGTTGTTGGTTCATGTTTAGTCTTGAAAATAGACGAATCAGAAGCCTTAGTATTCTTGATTTTATATCTCGCGTATGAGTGGCCTCGAGGTACTTTCGCCTAGTATTCGAACTGCGTTAAATCAACATACATTTTCCGACTGGCACACATGATGACAACAAATTAGAAAGAAAATGGTATAACTATAGTGTTTATGTTGTAAACACTGCTGAAAGATGATTTGAATTAAAAAATTTCCAGAAATATTATACTACAATACAAATACATCACTAAATAAGCACAGTTATGAGAAAAGTTAAGATACACTTTTTACAATTATGAAATTGATCAAAATACAATGGGATAAAGGATATTTAATAATGAGGAACTGAAATGATAGAATATTTAGTCAATGAAATGGTAAATTTAGATGAAATAAATGAAATGTACTAATAACTGCTTGCAATATTTCAGTGCTATTGTGTACTGATTAATTACTTATTTATTAATAAAATTATACATATACATATATGGTATGCAAACAGATCAATACAGGCAATGTTGAGTCACTCTAGAAATAATTATATGCAAAAGATTTAGACTAACTGCAAGTAACAATATTCTAAAATGCATCATAATAAAGTCTAATAATATGTAAATTAGCAACATTAATAAATAGTCAGCAAAACTTTTAATGAAAGGGAAAAACATAAAATGAAAAGCAGACTAGTGAAACTCAAAAAATAGACACAAATGTGATAGTGCAGTTGCAGACAAGATATAGCAGTAGAAAAGAACTCCAATTGAATCTAATTAAACTGACTCAAGAAAGAAGTGAGTAGCAAGGTGCTTCTTAGAAATTGTTTGTGAGCGACGTCCTAAGTTTACGAAAGTTAAAGAATCGTGTTAGTTACTAAAATAAAGATTTAAAGAAATCGTGGAGTTAGAGATGAGTTCTATCTAGTTATTTATCTATGTATTTATTTGTTTTTACCTATAGGCATATCAACTGTTTCAATCAGTCGTTAGCTGAACAATTAATCTTTATTATTACTAAGCACATATTCTTTTGAGTGAATAACTCATTAAATTATTTAAGACACCTTTTACCTATGTTTCGATTTAAATATATATTAAATGTATAAGTGCACATTCAACTAAAATTTCAAGTTTGTTAATACATTAAAAATAATTTATAACTTAAGGCGATATAATGGATTCATTATATATTTCTCAAAATTACCGTTTGAGTACAGTGATAATAAAATAAATGGAACGATTCGTTACTAAATTGTTTATAAAAAATTTGAACACCGTGACAGAATTAGATCGCAATCCAAGCATGGATCTTCTGTTGTGAGATAACTCTACCACTGCACCAAAACATGCATTACAAAACATCTAATTTGAACAAGCAGAGATTTTTGGAATTCGAAGCAGAAACTTGGATCTAGAGTACGCTATTTTATATCTGCACTAAACTACACGTGATTATCATGATAGTGTTATCACATGGTCAGAGTTGCTCAATCTATCTACGGGTTGGCAATTTAAAATATGCATATCCATTTTCTCTTTAAATTATACTTAACCCCTTAAAGACTTTACAACTTAAATAAGTAACTTCTACTTCATAAAGTCTTATTTACTACAGGATATAACAATATACAATACACTTTAAAATTTAATAGCATGCATTAAAAATTAAAATTGAATTGATGCATTTTGTTTAAAAATGTCATAAATAATAAAACTAGCTAAATAATTTTTAAAAGTTAAACAAACATACAGTAAATATATTTTCCAAAAATAAATTACTATATTAACTATACCTGAGATCATTTTTTAATTCAACAACGACATCTTTTCCAACTAGAGACTTAAAGAATGAATAAAACAACTGAAAGAGACAAACAAAAATACTTCACGAAAAATAATAATAAAAACCATTAAGACAATTAAAAAGAACTTATAGAGAAATATTAGAACGAAATCCTTACGTATACTTACCATTTTGTTTAGCTAGTCATGCGCATCATAAGAAAACGATGTATTCGGAGTTTTTGTTCCCAGATAATTTTAATTCATTTTTTAAATAAAAATTGTTATTATAAGTAAAAAAATATGTAATTAAATTTTATTACTTATTTTTTTATTAAATATTTTAATAAATAAAATTAAAAATTATAAATATTTAGTTTAGAAAAAAAATTGGATTACCGGAAACAACCATTTTATGAGTTTGCAATTTTGCTGGTTCGCATAACTTATTTAGAATTTGCTATAATGGATTACTATTTGTCTCCAAATAATCAGCCTAAAGAAGTCTACTTTAGTCCTTATTCGCAAAATGGAGGGTAATTTTGTAGTTATTTAATAATTTATTCATATTATTTATTAAAATTATCTTTTTTCACTTAGCGTTCTTATATCCATTTTCCTTATACTAAATGTATATTGTACCTTCATTTATGTAAATTATTAAGAATTTTAAACTTCTCTCTCAATATTATGTACATGTGACAAGTTTTTTTAAAGAAAAAAATTTGCATCTTGATAAAATATAATGAATAATTTACTTGAGGTAAAAAAATAGATTCTTAATACAATAATGTTTTTCTTTTTTTTTGCAACATCATTCTGATTTTATAAAATATATTTCCGAAAATAAAAAATCAACTAAAGAAGCCCATTTTAATTCTTATTTTTAAAATGAGTAGTATTGTAATACAAAAATTTATTCATGTTATATTGGCACTATTATTGAACGTATTTTTAAAGTAAACAATTTATAAAATTAACTTTGGTTTTTTTTAATAAAATTTGGCATGCATTTGCATAGTAATTACATGGAAAATTTATATATTTTGCACAAAGACTAAAGTAATCCAAATTAAATATTGACATTTTGCACATTTATGAATTTATCAAAACATTTTTGAAAGTTTCTTGGTGTCGTATTATATCTGTATATGTGAATTATCATTTTTGATTAAAAATAGCCAAAAATTAAATAATTACAACTATTCCAGAAGCGTTATTATTAGCGTCTCCTATTTGCAAACATATTAAGTCATTTCAACTCCAAAATAAAATAAAAAAATCGAGAAATTATAAACGAGTTTTATATCTTTATGATGCTATCTTTTTATCTTCTGTGAATTTTACTTTTTAAATATTTTAGCACCCTTCCTAGTTGCATTTCTCCATGGTTTTTCTCTATTCTCAGCCATATCTTCCAAATGAAAGCAAACAATCCCTTTAGTGTCTTTATGATAGTTTTTATTTCATAACAGGGTCTGCCTCTAACAAGAAAACTATGCTCAAATTCTCTGTAAATAGGGAACATAATTTTGTCACTAAATCAATAAAGGCTTTTTTTTAACAATAATAGATTATAATATTCATCAAGCTGAAGAATATACCAACATGTCAATTAATCTTATGATTTTCCTATCATATTTCTAGAATCTTACATAGCAGCTTGAAATGAAATTTTCCTAATACCTTTATGTTGAATCAATAGCAAGTTGAGGTCTCACTTCCACACAACTGGGCAGAGTAACAGTTTTATACTTAGATTCCTTGTTAAATGCAACAACAGCACATTGCTTTTTAAAAACTACTTAGATATTTAAATTGACTCATATTCTCAAATTGATGACTTTCCAAGTGAGGGGTGTCCAACCCACAGGCCACATGTGGGTCAAGATGATTATGAATGCGCTATACAAAATCCTAAACTTACTTAAAATATGAAAAATTTTTGTGATTATGTGGGTCAATGTGATTAAAATAAACATCTGTTCTTGTTATTTTTATAGTAGTGTGCAGCTTCCAGTGTATCTTCTAAGCACCGATAGCAGAATTGATATCAGACATTACAAATGACTTCGCAACATCGCAATTACTAATAATATTTAAATCCATTATTGTAAGGTTAGAGTTTGGAAGTTATTTAGAAGTCATAAGCATTCTTATTTGATTTTTAAGGATACTTCCCCCACTTTGCAGCACCTAACATACATTATATGATATGTTCATTTTGTATATTAGCGATCACAAACTTGGGATCTGCTAGATGATTTTAAAAAACTCCAAACAGGAAGCTGCATAATTGGGATTATTATGTGAAAACTTTTTTGTTTATCTATGGTGGCAGATGTCATGAAAATTGTGTATTGATCGTTTATTGCTTATCAGCTTTTGGTAATATGTATTTAATGTGTGAATCAAAACTATTCTTCTGCCAATTGCAGCAGTTTGAAATCTCAAAAAGTTGCAATTTATTTTCATATTTAATTACACAGGTAACAATTATTCAAGTTAGAATTAAGGTGAAAAAACTTGAAAATACCAAATTGTAATTTATTTCTTAGCGTTTTGTGTGATACATAACATCCTTATTTTTTTTTCAGTTTTTAATTTCAAAGTTTATTGTTTTTGACATTGAATTTATTACAAACCTAAATTTTAAAAACTTGGAAAAAACAAAACTAAAAAAAAAAACAAAAACACATGCACCTTAACATCATATATAGAAAGTTTCATTATGAGATCACAAACTCGTATTTTTAAAAAATATTATATAGATCAAAAAGTATTGTGATTAATATTAATTTTAAAATGATACAATTTTTCAAATATATAACTATGAAAGTAATTGTGGAATCAAGGCTGTGTAATGTTTCTGTGCAATAGGACATAGTAAAAGAGTATATAATGGTTTGGGGAAACTGAAAAGATTCACAGCAAAGGCAAATTTCCATTCGACACATGAAGAGCAAAATTGTAACATCTTTTCGGCTATTTATATAGAACAAATTCAATATTGAGTTTGTGGAATTCTTTTTCTTCAATAAAAATATACTGGTAGAAAAAAAGAAATTGCTTGAAAAGTGTTTTTTATATGCAAATCCAATATCAAGCACTGAGAAGTTCAGTTATTTTCTTCCTGTATTATATAAAATATTACTTATAAACGTATTTTTAAAAACTGATGAATCATACACATTTTCTTTGTATCAAGAATAATTTGAAACAGATTCTCAAACTAGCATAAGTAAATTGTTATGTAACATAAAAATACAAGGTTATTGATGGTTTGGGATAGTTTTAGCTAAGAACAAAGCAAGTGAGATGGTAGAAAAAAAATCCCTCCATGCTAAATATTTTGCTCTTTTACATGCCTAAATTTTAAATTCAGTAAATTCTAAGTTTGTTATTGATTACAGTTATTATCTCGCATATAAGAAATAGGAACTAACAGTTCTTCAAAATTATCTTCCAAAGTATAGTTGTTCTTCACATTAAATGCTAGCATGTATAAAGATACATAATTACTTAAGATTTTTCTGTGTTAAGAATATTTTCAATAATAATTATGTAAATAATAAAGATATTACATAGATATTATATTCAAGAGTTTTTGTTCTATTTTCAAGCCCCCCCCCCCCCACTCCCAATTAATTTACTTTAGCTTACTTTGTCATAATTCTTTGTTTTGAAACAGAAATAGTATTTTTCCAAAATATTAAATCAACTCAAGCTTATTAATAAAATTAAGAAAATCATTTGTATTCCCTGCAAATGATTCTTCAAAAAAAAAAAAAAAAAATCAAATTGTTAATCGATTTGATTTTTCTTTTAATGTTTTTTTTTATAGAAAATAAATGTTATATAATAAATTTTACTCGTTATAAAAATCTCATTAAAGAATTTAATATAAATAATAAGTTGCAGGAAATTATAGCAAACAATTCTGATAGTGAAATCATAGAGTAATTAAAAAGTTAGAATCCTTTTAATTGAAAATCTTTTTTAAATTTTTATGTATCAGTGTTTGATTATCATTTTTATATTATTTAATATGAAAAATAAATTATAGATATAATAAAAAATATCTTTACTAACAACAAAATGATATATAACAATAACTGTAATATAGTCATATAATCATCACAAATGTTAGTAAAGATATTTTATTATATCTATGATTTATTTTTAATTTGAATAAGCAACATAAAGGATTTATTCCTTGTATTTTAGATATTTAATATGAGTAAAGATAATGTATATACAGTATAGCTCATTAAGCAAAAAAAATTGTGATTTGCAAGTGGTGCTTATTTTAAAAAATACATATATATATTAGACAATTAAATTTTACCACATGATTTACAATTATAATTAACTTAAATAAGTAAAAAAAAATCAATTTTTAATGGGAGATTGTAATTTTTAAAAATTAAATTAATTATTTAAATAAAGTATTTGAACTTTTTTTTTTATGTGAGCAGAACCAATTTAAGAAAAAGTGCAGCCCAGTCCAATGTTTTCATGCAGGTCCTCTTTAACATATAATAAAAAAACATATTAAAAAAAATTATTTTGTTTGCTGATAAATATAATAATATAACATTAAATACTTATTTTTTTTCTTTTGAATTTACAAATGTTTGATTTCAAATATTCAACATCACATTAACATAACCAGAATATTATGAAATATTTAATATATATATTGTACATCTGCACTACCATATAATTAGAGTGTACAATTTACTTTGCAGTTTTGTCTACATTTGCAGTTGATAATGATAAGACCTATAAATTACAAAATTTTGACCAAAAAAAAAAAAAAAAAAGAAAAAACATTGTTACACGTATCAATTAATAAAATGTTTTAATTTATTTTTTGATTTTTGCAAAAGGCATAGATGATGCAAGCCTCTGGCCTTGTGCTGTCATACTATTTGTACTTCCCATTGGACAGGCTCTGCATGTAGGATAGAGCCTTAATATTAGCACACCAAACTATACATATAAATACTGTTTATATCTTCAAGAAATTATTTTATCTAATTTTGTATCAAGTTAAAATTGATTTAGACATTTTTATTGTTTATCCATGTATACGATTTTATTTGTCCATTGATTATGAATTTATTTATACTTTCTATTTCAGAACAATTGTAGCTGTTGCAGGAGAAGATTTTGCTGTCATTGCAACAGATCAAAGACTTAGTGAAGGTTTCTCAATATTGTCAAGAAAAACGAATAAATCAACTATATTGTAAGTCCTTAAAAATTATATTGCATTACTATATTAAGTAAATGGTAACAGCTTTAGCTTCAGTAATTTTAACACCTTGTGGGCTATAAAAATTATAATTGTATATTTTTTACGTTGGAATTTTGATAATTTAATAATTATAAAAAATTATATAAATCTGTATAAATTAATACACTGTACAGGCTTACACCTGCACATACAGATCTGTATAGCACTTGAATTTTCTTTACCCAATTAATATAATAGGGAAGTTAAGAGCTTTATTAATGATAGCTTACAGATCTCAACAGAGAAATCAGAACTTTGTGGAGGATCAGTTCCTCTGCCTACATAAAATTTTTTATAAGCAGTTTCATAGAAATAGCATCATGAAACCTGAAGATTGTGAAAGTAGAACAGAATGATGGCTAGGAGTGTAGAAACATGACTAAAAATTCTGCATGGAAAATAGGTTGGAAAAGACTTGATATTATTTTAAATGTTTAGTGTAATTTAATTTTTAATCTTTTCTGAATGTTGAGATTGTTTAAAAACAACTTTTTTTATAAATGTTTTTCTTTGCTTTGACTAATTATAATGGAATTTTTAAGATGATTAGTTATGTATACTTGAAATGCATTATGAATAAAATTTATCATTACTATTTGCTAAAAAGGCACATACTATCACTTTAATTTCCTTCTAAGTTCTTCCGATTATTACTATATTTTTCAGACTCATATAATTAGCCTTTTTCTTTATATTATTAGGTAATAACCTCTCTTATTTATGTTTCTTTACTTCCCAGTATATTCTCTATAATAATTACAAAAAAAAGATTTATAAATAAACTCAATTTTCATATAGAATAAAATTTAATTTTGTGAAATAGTAGCACAAAGTTTATGCTGCAAATACTAAAAATTAATTGGAAATGTCTAATGAAGAAAAACAGTTGATAATGAAAATGTAATTCACTGTAAAATGATAGACTTATTAAAGGTAATAACAGACTAAGCATCAGAATACATTTAATTAATAACATCTCACTCTTTAATCTAAATAAAATTAAATGAAATTTTTGTATATCAAATGGTGGTATATTCAAACTTCCATGACTATCTAGAGTGAAAATAAGATTACTACTATATAAAAATCAGGTATTGTATGATGGTAATGAATAAATCTTATATATTTAAAGTAATTCTTTAAGAATACAGGAATCAAAATTAAATAGTTTTTTATGAGTGATTCAGTAGTGATAAAGTTATGTTTTGTTAATACAAATTAGAAATATTTGAAAACTTTGAAATTCATATTGATAAGCAACTGTAAAATATACTACCTGCACAAGGTTTTTGTGCCATTATTAATAACTTGGAAAGTGATAAATTAAAAACTAAAAATATGGTCTAAAAATTCAATTCTCTTTGCAATAAAAGATGCTACATCTATAACAGTGAATGATAAGAAAATTTTCAGAGTAATCTGAAAAACTGCTGAATTATTAATAAACAATACATCTTTCTGATTTACCAATAATCTTTTTATGTTCAGGCTTCAGTTATTTCCACATAAACCTGTAATGGCTTTTGTTAGAGTCTCTAAGGGTTTCAGAAATAAGAAAATAAACTTAATTTTCAATTGTGATATTAGGGAAATAGTTTAGATCAGGGGTGGGCAATTGTTTTGGCTCAGGGGCTGCAGAGGTTAGTGGAGGGCCACTTTGTAGGAGCAGAAGGCCACAGCTTTTTTCATGACACCATAAACACACTGCTTTATTCCCTGTATTATCAAAGGAATATTTGTTTGTCCATTCTTCACACGACAATCATCACTGATTTTACATTTTTTCAAAGAGTTCATGGTTTCACTAAAGTTGGAAATGTATATATTTGCTAATGCAAAGACAAAATTGAAATTAACCAGATCAACTGGAAAAGCACTGCACATCGTATCAACATTGCGCATGTGTATTGAAATGGCCATCCTAGTGGAAAATAAGAGATGAATCTTTGGTCATGCATGGGAAGGAAATCTCACTTCATTGAAGATTTTTCTGATTGTCTTGGCGGGCCGCATAAAATCTCTTAGCGGGCCACATGTGGCCCTCGGGCCGCTATTTGCCCACCTCTGGTTTAGATGATTTGACTGTGTGTGCCTTTTCTTATCAAAAAGTTTGTAGGGGCATATAATGAGTGAAAATATATACTTCTGTTGAAAAGAATTGATATGAAAATTGTCTGACAATTGAATGATTCCATTTCCACACCATGAATTTCCTGTATTAATGTGATCTTAATTTTTCTAAGTAATCTCAATAAAATTTTCTGAAAAATATTACAAGTAATCAAAATGAAAATCTTAAAATGTTTTATCAATACAGAAACTGCAAGTTCAGATCCCAGTTTTATAGGTGCTGTCTTATTTTCAGATAAACAAAGATGTTTGATTTGTAAACACTAGAATAAATCTTTTGATACTAGCATTTCAAATGAATGAAAAATATTCATGTGCTCTGAAAGAAGCAAGAGAAAAGATTATTTAAAGAACCTAGCTATATTACATGTTTTATTAATGTAAAGTCTTATATAAAGATTATATTATGTCAGATTGTAAGTAGTTTTATTTGTTAATATTATTTGTGGAATTGTTAATATTATTTGAATTACATTGTATATATTGTACTAATATAATTATATAAAACTAATAATATTTTACATCTGAACATTAATTAATTAGCCATAAATTATGTTTTTATGTAGAAGTGTGAAGAGCTTTTATCCTGAAGTGAATCAGTAATGGTTATATATATATTGTTAACTAGTTGGTTACATAGCTGTACTAGAAAAATAAATAATTAGATAATTGACAGCATATTCTTCAGGTTTGAGAACAAAAAAAAAATATTTCATTAATGGGGAAAATAAAATTTAATTTTCTAATACATTCTATTTTATGAGTCTTTATTTAACTAAATATTTTAAGTCCCAACATGATAGTATAAGAATTCTCAAACATTAAATGTATTTAAGAGTTGTTTTTTTTTAAAAAGGGGGAAAAACAAAATAAGATTTTCATACATTTGTAAATTTTATTTTTAATGATTCAGAGTTGTTTTTCTTTCTTTATTGATATTTAATAAAAAAAAAAAGAAAAATCAAATTAGTGCAATTAACTGATTATCTTGTTTTTTTTTGGTTCTACAACTTTGGACTATCCACACTGCTTGATGGCGCTGTTTCTATGCATTTGAACATTAGCAGCGACGTGTTGTGACAGTCTATATACATGTTAGTATGAATATTCAACAATGTATGATATTGAGAGTCTGTAGTTGTAATCATAAAAAGTGTAATAGTACTCAGTTCAAGGTTTTTCATTTTAAATGTATTGTAATTTGTAGGGGTAACTACAAATTATAACTATTTCTAAAACGTCCCTAATTTTCTTGTTAGGTGGCACAATTGAATAAATGAGGAGTGTAAGTCGAGATTCGGCAAAGCTCATGTGAAAGTTGCGCAATTTGCAAGAAGTTTTCCGTGAAATGTTATTCTTTGTGTATATATGAAATCAAAGTTGCTTTTTTTTTTGTTTTTGAAAGCGTTATTTTAAAAATAACAAAATGTTTTGTTTTTTTTTAAATCAAAAAATGAAACTCCAAAAATAAAAATGTTTTCCAAAAAAAAAGCATATTATATGTATTTGTTTATGAATAAAAATAAATGTTTTTGAACCCCCAGTAAATCCAAAAAAAAAAAGAAAAATATTTTAATATATATATTAAAAAAAGACCGAATGTTTTAAAAAGAATAAAAAATTTTTTAAAAAAAAAAAAGACCGAAGGTTTTAAAAACAAAACAAAAAAAAAAAACCCAAAGGTTTTAAAAAACAAAAAAATAAAGTTATATTTGTTTTTATAAAAATTAAAATAAACCCAGTAACCCCCCCCCCAAAAAAAAAAACGTTAAAAAAATGTAAAAAAAAACTAAAAATATTTTAAAAAATTCTATCTTTTTCTTTTAAAAAGCCCAGTAACATTATATCTGTTTTGCAATAGCAACAGCGCTATCATGCGATATGGATCAACCGAAGTTGCAAGATTTGATTTTTAATTACAAAGGAGTGGCAATAATTTTATGTTGCGAAATTTAAGTTCTTGACTTGTTTTTAATCTATGATTAAGGAGATAATTGGTTGAGTAATTGTAGTTATAAAATTTTATCTAATTGATTGTCATGAAAATTATCATGTCAGAGGCATACTGTAATTGGCTTGGGGGCAAGATGTCTAGAAAAAATATATCTGGGGGTGTTAATTAGTAATAATACCTGATGTTATTCCTAACTTAACTGTTGAAGGGAGAGTAGTCAAATCTTAATCCTGCTGCTGATAGGAGAAGAAAGTATTCCTAATTTAACTGTTGAAGAGAGAGAGTAGTCAAATGTTAATCCTGCTGCTGATAGGAGAAGAAAGTATTCCTAACTTAGTTGTTGAAGAAAAAGCAGTGAAATTTTAATCCAGCTGCTGAAAAGAAAAAAGCAAAAGCCTTTACCAACCTGTGGAATAACACAGTAGGAATCTTAACCAAGCTATTGAAGATAATAATAGAAGTTTTTAATCCAGTTTTTAGTATACTATAAGTTTGGCACTAAAAATGGTTTGTACATTGAAAACTATGTGCTAAATTCAGTTAAAAGCTAGGCATCACCTTCCTCGATATAACCTATCTTCACTGGAAGAAAATATAGTGTAATGATCCGGAGAAAGGAGCTTAATGTAATCTACACTACAGGGCGCCACTAGGCATTTGAACCTAGAAAATTTATAAAGTAGGCAGATACGTAAGTCAAAAAAAAAATAAATTTTTTTTTAATTTAATATATTTTGATTCCGGTCATTAGCCCATTGTCACTAACTCAGTGGAATAGCAGAGATTTACATTTTATGATAAATTCTTATCTAAGAATATATAAAAAAAGAATAAAATAAGCCACTGCCAGTAATTATACACACAAACATTTATTTACGCACATATATAATATTTAAAATTGTTTTAGTATCAGTTTTCATTTTAAAATTTAACTTACATTTTTAACTTTGATTGTAATTTACATTTTAATTTTTATAAATTTACATTTTAATTTTTATAAGATTATAAGTTCTCACAGATGGATTTACAAAAGTTTGTTTTATAAATGTTGAGTATAGATCGGTTACATAGATTACACGATCAAAAACATTCCAAAAAAACATAAGCGATCAAAATATAAAATCATTGGTGGAATTGCAGAGGGAAATTTATAAGAAACTCAATAGCATTCATCGTAAGATGCCGCATTGGCACCAATAACTTAAAAGACCTCCGACATAAATACATCTTAGATACTCACCGTAAGGTATCAGTATTTACCGAATGTCTATATATTTTGATCAAATATGAAAACCAAAAACATAATTAACCGGTAACGAACCCATGCAAGCGTCTATACCCAAACTTAAATTTAATGCATTTTTATTTAGAGTGTCGAGTATGAATAGACTACATAGATTGCATTTGAAAAGAAAATATTTTATCCCTTATTTAACCTTAGGCCAAAAGTTCACAGCTAAATTGGCGTCAATCCATCTATCTGACGATAAGAGCAATAAAAAAAAAACTCCATAGGAAGGAACTGCGGTCTCCGTCTTATAATTCCTCCCATAGGCAGAACGATTGTGTGCAGCGTATAAAGCGATTCTGCCCGTAGCAAATCTCGTACTACATCTACTAATTACACCAATATATCCAATCCATTGACCTAATTCAACTACGAAACAAATAACCTAAGATTACCCTCCCCTAATATAACTTTACAAATCTATACAGCCATTCACGCCCGACTTAAGTTTAACATTTATATAATTTAATTTAACGTAAAACAGAAATCATAATAAAAACTTAAAGAACAAAAAAAAAAAAAATGGAAATGATTTTACAAAAAAGAAATACATCAAATAAAATTATAACTAATTTAGTCAGATAGGAAATTCTTCTATTTAAAATATTGAAACGTTTAGCATTTAGAGTTCTTTTGTTTAGAAATGTTCATTAATTATATATTTCTTAGTGTTTTGAAAAATGTCCGTAGTCTCTGATTTCTTGTAATGGAAGGTGTTAATTCCCACGAAGTCATAAGGAGATCGGTGAGCAGTTAACCGTTGGTCCTTTATGGTTGATGGTATTCTTCCGGACCTTGATGACCTGTGGTCCGCAATATTGGAAAACGATGTTTCATTTTTTTTGAACAACTGAAGGAATTGAAAGTGCGTCTTTCAATCCCTTCTCCTCCAACTTAACACATATCTGTCCTTTCTTAATAACTAATAATTTCCAAACTTTTCCTTTTATATTAATTTTAAGGATTCAATTACCATTACGTCATCGATGTGATGGTCCTTTCGCTGAGGTCCGATTCCATTGTTTTTCTCTCCTATCTGACCTTTGCTAGTTTATATTTAACTAATTAAAACAATCATTTCCATTTTTCAATAACACCAATTAATTTATTTTCCAAACTTAAAGATATATTTTTATCTCTAAATCTTGTTAAGTTTTTGCTTTTAAAATACCTTTTCTATTTTTAATAAAGTTTTATTTTAATATTTTTAATAGTTTTATTTTAATATTTTTTTTTTCATCTGTGCGATTTTATATATATATATATGATATGAGTTTAGTATACAATTTTAATTTTCAATTTTTAATCCTTAAAAAAAAAAAAAAATTATTTACGAACTTTTATTTTTTTCATGTTTAATAATAAAAAACAATGTAACGTATGTATGTGCCCGTTACAATAGGGACAGTAAAAACCTTTTAAGCAGTCTCCAACCCAGCCATCAACCAAAAGCATGAAAAGTCTCTGCTTACATCTGTCTTCCCTATGGACTAAAATTGCTATTTTCATTTACCTGGAATTGCTACAGACCCAGGAAGGGAGAAATTTGACCAGGCCCATGTTTAGAAGCCTTCAAGAAGAAACTCCATTATAAAAACTGAAATTGCAACTGAAAAAGCCTCCATAACAAGAAAGCCATACTTCTCTGAATGGTCTGAGGTCTCTGTATTGCTCTTCTATTAAGTGTCCAAGTCTCAGATCCATAAGTAAGAACTGGTAAAACACATTTGTTAAAAACCTTCCTTTTCAAACACATAGGCATATTTCCTTTAAGTATCAAGTTACTTCTACCAAAGGCACTCCAACCAAGTTTAATTCTATGATTAATTTCCTCCATTATGTTTCCATCTGTATTAATAATCTGACCAAGATATTTATAACTCTTTTTCTAATTCATCATAATCAATCTTTATTTTCACATTTTGAGCAAATCGATTAAACATTACTTTAGTCTTTTTAACATTTATCTTTAGTCCTACTTTCATCTGATAACTCCTGCAACAGTTCCTGCAGCTCTGAAGCATTATTTGCAAAAACAACTACATCATCTGCAAAATCTAAATGACTTAAATAATCTCCATTTACTTTCACTTCTTTAGTTTCCCATTTTAATCCACAAAATACTTACTGCAACACTGCTGTAAAAAGTTTTGGAGATATGGAATCACCTTGTCTTTGTAATCTAATTGTTGCTGTTGTATTTTTATAAATATTCTTTAAAATAGGACAATATCCTGCATCTATACTTTGATGATCTAATGCTTTAATCACTAAAGAAATGTTTATAGAATCAAATGCCTTTTCATAATCTACAAATTCAAAACATAATGGTAATTCTTATTCATTTGTCCTTTCTATAACTTCTCTCAGTACCTGGATATGATCTACTGTACTAAAACCACTTTTAAATCCAGCTTGTTCTCTTGGTGGAAATCCAACGTTCTCTGTAGACAAGTTGTAATTATCTTTGTAAAAACTTTGTATAAAACTGATAAAAAGCTGATAGGTCTGTAATTTCTAATATCTTCTTTATCCTTTTTTTAAATATTATTACTGCATTCTTCCAATCATCTGGTACATCTTTATCATTTAGACATTTGGTATATAACTTTGCCAAAAAAATTATTTCTTCACCTGCTTTTTTTAATATATCAATTATAATTCCATTATTACCCGGAGCCTTTCCTTTCTTCATACATTTAATTGCATGGCTCACTTCGTCATTTAAAATTCTGGGCAATTCGGAAGATGTAATAGATATAGGAGGTACTTGTTCTTTATTACTATATAATTATTGATAAAAGTCTTCTACTTATTTCATGATGTCATCTCTCTTTTTAGTAATAATTCCATCTTTTTTTCTTATTGCAGATATGAATTTCCTACCAATACCAAAATGTTGTTTTACATTCTTGAGACTTTTATTTTCTTCTACAGCTTTCCTTGCTAGTTCACAGTTATACTTTCTTATATCATTTTTAACTCTTTTCCGCACCATTTTACATAATTCGAGATATTCAACCCTTTTTAATGCATCATTTTTGTATATCTTCATATTCCTTTTTTTCTTCATAAATTCTCTAGTCTCAATAGAAATTTTATTGGTCAATTGCTGCTTTTTTCTACTAGCTATTTTTGTTGCAGTTTTTAAAAGTGTATCAGTTATTTTCATATTAATTCCATTCAAATTGAATCACATTCAAAATCAATTAATACTCGAAACCAATTTGTAAGTTCTAATTTAAATTCATTAGAATGCTTCTGAAGATTAGGAATATCAACTGTAAATATTGTTTTTCTTAATAATTTTTGTTTCTCTAGTTTTGCTTTAACACATATCTTACATCTTACTAAACAATATCACTTCCTGTGTTAAATTTATTAAGAACATTACAATCTTGAAATATGTATTTTCTGTTAGTCAAAATATAATCCAATTCTGCTCAACCTTCATTTCGATGCTTCCGTGTCCATTTTCTTTTAACATTTTTCTCAAAACAAGAATTCATAATATAAAGTTTTTCTTTTTCTGCTGTCCTCTCTCATTTCTATTACCATAACCAAAATTACCTTCAGCACTTTCATCTTTTATTTGTTTACCAATTCTAGCATTAAAGTCTCCCATAACAATTTTAAAATGTTGTTTACTCTGATCAAAAGCTTTTTGTACATCCATATAAAAATCTT
This sequence comes from Epiperipatus broadwayi, assembly GCA_028023455.1. Lineage (NCBI taxonomy): Eukaryota > Metazoa > Onychophora > Udeonychophora > Euonychophora > Peripatidae > Epiperipatus > Epiperipatus broadwayi. Next base: position 349,805 of record JAQFVV010012504.1, on the reverse strand, counting down.
CTACTACTTCATCACTATGAGAACTTGTTGGGGCATAAACCTGAATTATCTGCATTTGGTATCTTGTCACTCTGTCCGATATACCATCAATCTCCACAATGTTGTTCTACCACTTTTTATTTTTAATGAATCCTACTCCACTTGTATTTCCAATATTTGTGCCTTTATAATAGAGAACATGCCCACTTTTTAAATCAGTTGTCTCTTCACCTTTTCTTCTAACTTCACAAAGTCTAATAATGTCCCATTTAATATAAGACAGTTCTTCTAATTCTTGCAATCTTCTTTCACTTGAAAGTGATCTGCATTTGTAAGTACCTAAATAAAAAGTCGTCATCAAATGGCAGCCTGGGTCTGCAATCAGGGGATTCTTAGCACCCTCTGCCTTCGGCCACCAACTGCTGCCTTGGTTGGTGACTTTACAGCCTCCTGGGAATAAGGGCCATGATTTATTTTTGTCTGTCATAGTTTTATATGTGTATTGGAAAAATATTTATCATTTACACAAACATTCATTCTGCCTTATCAGGCAACTGAGAAGAATGACCATGGATGGTGTTTCTTGATCTTAAACTCGGAGGTAAAAAGCCAATAAACTCACCATACTGGCTAAGGCGTGTTGGTGAGCAGCCCATCCATGTTCGTATACTATATGAATAATCACATAGTAATAACAGCTGCAACGACAAGAACGTATGGAGTGGATATTAGGAATTTGCCCTGCTTGGTTCCTTTAAGGTAAAATTCACCAGGGGGCGAATTGGCCAAAGAATATTTCCCTTTCGTTTGAAGTATAAGTGGGGTAATTCTACTGGAATAGAATCTTTGCAATAGGGTAGTAGGTCAATTGATAAAGTTTTAATTCTTGCGGATGTGAAAAAGGAATATCTCTATGGCCTACATTGCAGGATTAAGATTTGACTTTTTGGGGCCTTGAAGTTCAAGCAGGTTTTGAAATTTGATAACGTCAAACTGTTCTCAACTAAATTACAGAAATTGATGAAGGAAATCGGAATAAATTACGTTAAGCCTTCAGACAAAAACAAAAAAAAAGGTTGTGTGAGTGTGAAAATTCTCATAGTTCTATCCAGAGAAAACACAAGAAATTGTCCAAATACCGAATATATTGATTAATTAATCTTGAAATACCCGACCAAAAAGCCATAATAAAACAACAACAACAAAAAAAATCCCATAGAGTTGGAAATTATTAATCATTCACATATTATCTTTCAAAGATAGCTATTGTAAGAAATCAATCAATAAATTAATAAATAATTACTTTTTTTTTCCTTTTCCAAAATGTCCCGAAAAAGTAAAAAACAGTTCAGTAATTAAAGCATTATCAGTATCACTTTTTGGCCAGCCCGATGTAGATATAAAAGTTTGCGGGAGGGGGGGGTTGCCACATGGGGAATTCTAGTTCAGTAATTAAAGCATTATCAGAATCATTTTTTGGCCAGCCTGATGTAGTTTGTAAAGTATGTGAGGGGGAGGGGTTTGCCATGCAGGGAATTCTACTAGAATAGAATATTTGCAATAATGTTATGGAACTAACAATTTGAATAAGTTGATAGTAAAATCTTCTATAGCAGTATGCAAATACCGGCTGAGATTAAATTTTCTATGTAAGTGCAGAAATCACAAAGTAATTCCAAAGTTTTGCAATATAAACTTGAACCGTTCAATACACAACAAAGACATTATCTCAAAAACAGCTTCAAATCTTCATATTAAATAGACTAATTCAGGAGTGCAGAAAGGAATTACACCATGAAATAAAGAGAAGAGACACGTTTTTGAACAACACCAACTTGCCCCTGCATATAACAGACAAATGTAATAGATTGAGTGGAAGTTTGGAGACGACATTCAACCACAGGTTTTATTTCTTGGCCAACAAGCAAAATATTCACACACAGCAACACAACCAGGAAAGCTATTTAAATCTAACTAACCTTCCTATACCAGAAACTGTCAACGCTGTACTGGAAAAAGGCCCCAGATTCGTAGGTAGTGGATGGAATCTTCCAAAAATGGGAACTCATAGCAGATGTGATAGCTAACTTAGCTAACCACCCCCATAAAAGATCACTTTATAACTAGAATTGCCAAGTGCGTTCAACAAAAAGTGATACAACTGCAACAAGATATATGGAAGCAGAAACTAATAACAGCAAAGAGATTCCTTGCACATAACAACATTATATGCATGCGTGAGGATAAAGGAAATATGACTACTCCGGACTATAGAGCCAAAATTCAACAAATCAAGAAGTTAAAATTCATTAATTAAAGTGCCTATTCTCGGTTTTAAAATGAAGAAAGACTAGTTCATATCGTCTGTTCTCAGACCACATAGTGGCAAAGCATTCTCTAAGGCAGACTATCAGAAAATGTACCCTTCGGCCACAACACTTCCCAGAATGTTCTCTAATGCCAAAATGCATAAAGAAGGCATGCCACTGCGCTTAATGATGGACTTTGAAGGGGTGCACTATTACAATGCATCCAAGGTGGTCAGGGCATGGCTCACGCAAACCATAGACTTTGGCTCCCGCGCAGTCAAATCACTTTTCGATTTCGTGCTTAGAGTAAAGTCACACCCACACACAATCCAAGCATGACAGTAATGTATATAGCAGAATTCTATGGTTCCATCGATAGACCCTAATTCATAACCATTGTAAAGGAAGAATTAACAAGGCAAGGCATGCACCAGCAACGCATACAATTTGTAGTCACACTCCTGCAATGGCTAGACAAAAACATTTATTCTATGTTTGACCAACAATGATACCACATGGGCAATGGTTGGCAGATGGGCCTTCCTAAGAGCGGAATTGTAGCCAGCATTGTCTTCAATGCATATGAGATCATCCACAGACCTTGTACACTTGCTACGTCGATATTTTCATAGCTGCATCCCTTGAAACCCTAGAAGACATAAAGACAGACTTGATCATTGCCACAGGTTTGATGATAAACACAATATACTAAGATGCTTGTAACTCTGTCAAATATCTAGACTTGAAAGTGCATATGGAACCCCAATGCTTCCATTAGAAAATGCTAATCAAGTCAATAAACATAAGAGGCCACATTCATCATTAAGTAAACATCCCCAGCACTTAAGCTGGCTGGCTTAAGGGCATTTCTCTATAGAAATGCCAATCTGTGCAACTTCGAAGCTGATAGAAATGCTAATATCGAAATGTATCGAGCGGACTTGTTAAAAGTGAAATATAACTAAATATAACAGAAAAACATAGATAAGATAATCAGAACCTTCAAACACCAACTCAGTCCTGCAAACACACAGAGCTGACCTCGAATCCTCCCACATATAAGGAACATACACAAGAATTTATACACAGTTTTTCACGATAACTTCAGCTTATGCCATTGCACTCCCAATTTTAATAGAATACTTAACAATACTAAAGATCAGCCACCCCCAATACACACACCCAGCAAGCAGTATATAATATAGCATGTCCTTACGATGAGTGCCGCGCGTCATATTATGGGGGAGACTAAGACAACCTCACACACAAGGTTCTCATAGCATACATATGCTTATAATAAAGCACAAACAGACCCCTTGCACACCTCAATCTTTGCGCAACATAGTACCTCCACGGGCCACCCCTGTATTCCGGACAATCCTAGAGTCCTATGCAGGGAGTACCACGACTTAAGAGGAAGATCAAAGAAGCCTACTTCATTAACTTGGACTGTAATTTGATGAACAAAAGAGACGTCATGCAATATCCAAAAAATGGCAAACGTAATTTGCATACACTTTGCATTTCATAGCAACAGTCTTACTTTGCAATTCATTTAGCACATAACTTTGATAATGAAAGTATTCCTTCAAAAGTACTTAGCGAATAAACTCATGTCCATTTTATTTATTTATCATAGAAATACATTTATTTATTTATTATGCACTCATAATTTTGTGTGGAATATATATCTCATATATATTACTCATTACAAACACGAACACAAAGCGATTATTTATTAATTACAACGTATGTTTACGTAAAATTGTTCCAGTAAAGGTTATTAAGAAATGAGTGAATTACGTTAGCCCGTACGACTTTTATTCTTTCACAAAGAATGGGATGGACCCGGTAATATTGTATGTATGTGTTTTTGCTTAGCATCAACGCTATCAAGTGGCTAACAAGATAGAATAGAAAAGTACCAAATTTTCTTATAATTGCTATATGCATTTTTAGTATTGATGTGTGCTGTATTTTTTTTAGTAATGCTATATATTTGTAATTTTAAATTGTGTTCTATTATATGTCAGGATATGTATGGAGAATTTATTTCTTATCACTATTTAGATTTATCATTGTTAGTTTACTTTTTTTATAAACGCTTGGGAGACATAATTTTCTGAATTTCTTATCTGTCTCCTCTTGAGACATTTAAAAGTCATTATAGCAAATTAAGTTTATGGCCATTCGTTTGGCTGGGCCTTCATCGGTTGATTATGTCTGTTTTCCTATTTAATTTTCTCTCAATTTTAAATTATCTACATCGGAGTATTTCCTAATATTTCTGTAGTCATTGAATCGGAGATTTTATTTTCTCTTATGCTAAAATTTCATACTCCGTCATATTCACTTACCATATTTATTCTCCTTGCATTGCAATCAACCTTGGCAATCTTCAACATGGTTGGCCATGCAGTAGTTCTGCGGACATTATGATGTCACTAGTCAATAATCTAGTGATCGTTCACCCATGCTGGTTTTGTTGATTGATGCAAGAACTTTTCATTTGTTATTTGTTTTAAAACTTTTTGAATAATGAAACCAGAATTACTTAGGTGAACCTTCAACTGAAGGAAATCTATTTCCTTTTTGAAACTTTGAGAAAATTAGTCTGTTTGCCAAAGCGTTTGATGTTTTCTTTTGCCCGTACACGCCTAGATAGAATTTAATAAAATCTACATCCATTGTAAATATATCTGTAACAGAAGCATTATATATAATTTTAATAAACTATGCAATTATGATTATAAATTTAATAAATTTTAAAAAATTAACTAATGTTTGTCCTAATTTTATTTTCTCAATTGTCTGAACAATATTATCGAGCTCTTGCTCTCCCTGGATCTGGTCAGAGCAAATCATCATCACCATTAACTTTTGATCACGGTAAACAAAGTTTCCAGGCACACAGTGACCTGGTGGCACCCTTCGTGATCAAAAGGAGAAATAACCATCCAGTACTCCATGAATAAAAATTAATTGATAGGTTAATATAATTTCATCAAACTGTATATTTATTTATTTTTTATGATGAAATGGATGTTTTTAATTATCTACTATCTTGCCATCTTTGTTTTTGTTGTTATTGATTAAATATTAAATAATTGTTTTTAAAAAATATTCTTTCTAATCTATCCAATTCCTGTTTCATGAAGTGCAGTATGTATGACCTTATATCATAACAGCTTATGTTTTAGGATTTAGTTTTTTTTCTTTTCTTGATGATCCCAATAAAACTAGTTATTTATAAGTAGGGAAACCCCATGAATTGCTTAAGATTATTTATAATAAGCTAATTTATTTATCTACTTCCCTCTTGCTCACAGTAATAAATTATAGAATTCTTGCTTTCTGAGCTAGACTTATGCATAACAGCTATATGGGATAGGGGATTTATATTTAGTGTATGGGCATCCAGATGATGATAACGATCTCTGGGTTGGTGCGAAGAGGATATTCTTCAATGTCCATGTACTACATTTTATTTAATTTTGTCTCTATTAGAAATGTGAGTTTATATTTGGCCAGTACATTAATGATACTAAGTGGCCAGAGCATTGATGAGGATCAGCATGGTTTAATATCCCAGCATTATTGTTTTTGATTATTATGTATTCCGATGAATGAGCACTTAGTTTGTGCATCCAAATTAATGTTTAAATAATTGCCCCCAAGTGGACAAAGACTCATTAGTTAACTTGGTCTATAGTAGACCTAGTTTCTAATCCAGCCACAAGATGGACTGTTGATTTATTGTATTGATATATTTTGATTGATTATTCATGATGATGAATGATTGTTACTTTTAAGGAGTGCTGGGAACTTAGAGTTAGCTATGTTAATCTCTCAGAGTGATCTATTATGCTCATTCCTTTTGAGATTAAATTTTTTTTTTTTAACTTGAGGATAAAAATACCAATTCCTCAGATCGCTCATGAGTTAGCTATGTTAATCTCTCAGAGTGATCTATTATGCTCATTCCTTTTGAGATTAAATTTTTTTTTTTAACTTGAGGATAAAAATACCAATTCCTCAGATCGCTTATGGTTTAAACCCCAATTTTCTGTAGAATTACAAATAGCTAACCAATTTAGGGCAGTTGAACATAAATAGCTAACCAATTTAGGGCAGTTGATGTTCACTACTGGTGATCATCACTCCAGGTATAACCCTGTATTTTTCCATAGCGTTATAATATATATATATATTTTAAGTATAAGTTTCTATATAAATATTTTGTCTAAACTTTTACTATTCAAAATTTATTTATAATTTCAATTTTATAATTTTTTTTAGGACCCAAAATACTGTCCTTGCTTGTACTGGTTCTCACAATGATATTCTTTCATTGATTAAAGTTATTCAAGCAAGATTAATGGTAAATATTAATTGGATTTTTTTATTTAATAAAGCTGATTTTTATCAATAGATTAAAAATGGATTAATGCTACAAGTATTATTCAAGTCTATGAATATTCACACAAGAACAGTGTGAAAAATTTTATTATTTACAATCTTTTACATAACCAGTTATCATTATTTGAATAAAATTTTAATATTTAAAAAAAAATCTTAAAATAATTTTATTCAAGTTTAATTTTGTCTCTTTTGAGGAAGTGGTAAATAGAACTATTTAAATGTGTATTTATTTTTTTGCTTTGCTAACTTGAGATTGCTATAGGTATTATATATATATATATTAAGAAATATGCACTGTATTAGAAGAAAATATATAACCAAACCAACGAAATTAATTTATAATATTCTTCCTAAATTGTGTTCCATAATCTCACAAGCTATCGACCTAGTTAAAAAGACAACAGATTGATTTCTCTCATTATACATATTTGAAAAAATTTCTCATTCTAATATCACATTAATGTAGATAGAAATCATCTCCATTTTTTTGTGATATTTTTAAAATTTATATTAAAAGGTTCAATCACTTATGTATCTATATTTGATTGTGAATATATTTAAACTTTAAAGTCAGTCAGCATGCAATCATAATGTACAAGTAAAAGTCTCAATATCATTTCTGATGTGACTCTTGTTTAAATCTATAACTCACCTGATAATTGCCAATCTTTTCCGAGAAATGTATATGTATATTTAGTAAGAAACACCAGTCTATTGCCTTTTCACTAAGTTATAATTTTACAAGATCATGAAGTGCAATTTAGGAATTCTATGAATTAATTTGAAATTCAAACAGAAGGATACAAAATATTTACTGTCATACAGTCATTCTCTGTGATTTTCAATAGGGATGGGGACATATAGTTTTATACTTCTAATTCCTGCTAAGCACTTAATTGCACCGATCATGATTAATTAATGTGAAGTTAATGATGTTATTAATATCATAAAGTTGATGTTTCCATTTAAACTTGAACTTACATACATGAAGATTCAGTCTAACTCATTAGGCAGTGTAATATTGTTATTGAAGACTGACAGTTTTTCTAATAATGTGTAGACATGGAGCAAACTTATGATTTTTACTTCATTCATTATTGTATTTATAAGCTGTTTTATTTCTATATAATTTAATTTCTATATTATTATCACATACTTACAAAGCAAAGTAAATGATGTTTGCTATTATTGCAACACATTTTTATTTTCTGTTTTTTTAAATTCTGACTTATTATAGCAAAACAAAGAGATATATGAGATATTCACTGTTAGAATTTTATCTAATTCACGTGACTTTAACATTCAATTAATTTCTAGCATTATAATTGATATTTTTTTCATTACATTTATATCATGTTTTTATGAAAATGAGACCTAAACAGAAAATAAACCCTACCATGATTTTTCAGGATGCTTATAATATAAGCCATACCTTAATATAAGCCCTAGTTATAGACGGTTGATGGATATATTGAATTATAAAATAATGAATGTATAAATAAACCATATTATTGACATGCTTTAAATAAATGTAATATAAATTATCTGGTTCTTATGTATTTTCCCATCGACAAATGTAATTCTACCTGCATAGAAAAACAATTTATCTACCACAAATCAGTATATTAGACAGTTTATAATTTCATTTATATATTTTTAGGTACTTATTTTATTTAATACTTAGATTTGAATGCTTGGTTTAGTTTTAGAGTTTCATCATAGTAACTTTTAAATATTCAAGCTAAAATAAAATTAGTTTGATTTATTAAACATTTCTTTTTATCTCCAGAAGATTTTATTAAAATATCAGAAGTCATTTTAATAAAGTTAGCTTAAGTTAAATCATCAATCTTTCTCATAAAGAGAAGTTTTTAAAACGAATGCCCAAGCAAGGCTATTACAAGTAATTTGAAAAGTGTTTGAAAACAGATGGAAGTAGTTGCATCATATATGAGTCGTCATAATTCAATACGCTGCTGAATGTTATAATGGAAGAACTTAATGTGACATATAAAATACAGAAACATTTTCTAATTTTTTGAACTTATATTTTTTTTGTTGCTTTTGTGTTGACAAACAATTCTTAACTGTATCCATTTTCTTCAATTAACACTTGATTTAATGGTAAATTTAAACAGAATAATATTCTGATCATTAGATAAAATAAATGCAAAAAGAAAGAACTATTCTTTGAATACAAGAAAGGTATTGTGGGGAACTCCTGGGGTAAAAATCTTATAGCTTTCCTTTCTGTAAAGAGAAGTACTTGAATAAATGTATATTTTTGTACATGAAAAAAAAAACATTCCCTGAAAATAAGCCCTATAGTGTCTTTTGGAGCAAAAATTTATATAAAACTAGTTCTTGTTTTCGGGGAAACATGGTTATGAACTTTTCACTTATAGGTTTTTTTTAAAAAGACAACACACTGCTTTGCTAGTAATTAGAAATTATGAAGTTGATCGAAATGTGCTTCATCATATGAAAAGTTGGAGATTTTTTTCTTACTTTATTGTTATAGTAGCAATTGAATATTTGTTTGATATTTATTGATTAGTTAAAACTATTCAAGCTGTTAGTGAAAGTATTGAAAAATTTTTATTTCAATATTAGGTCAGTAAAAAAGCCTTCTCTAGCATAGATAAGGAGCTATGGAGCATTGCAATGGAAGAACATGGAAAATATTTAAATCCTAGTTTGTTTTGAAATATAAGATATATATAAGAAAAAATTTTCAGAATGAAACATTTATATAAATCAAAATATTTTACTTTGAAAAATAGTGAATTAGTTTCTATAGAAATAAATAAACTCAGTATGAGAATATTATTGTCAGTATAGGAAAACTTCAACATATTAGTACTACGGAAATATTACCAAAATCACCTTTTTTTTTTTTTCTCCATAATATCTTATATAAATCCAACAATATTGGTAACAAAATAACAAGTTGGTTTTCCGACATAGGAAATATAAAATGAGTTGTATATATTCAAGAATATACAGGGCTGCAATGTATTAATAGTTCAGGAAAAGAAGACTATATTAAACAAAAAGATTTAATAATCAATGAGTTAAAAGAGAGTGGTTTCCCTGTACATATAATTAAAAGGAATATTGAAAAAATAGAGTATAAGATAAATAAAAATGAAAAGAGTGAAGGGAAAAAGAAAAGTGAAAATAGATATATAGGAATAAAACAAATAATAATATTATAGTGAATAAGTTTAATAAAATTATAAAGAAGATTAATAAAAAAAATGCAAAAGAATAATTACTACAAAAATAGTTAATAAAAAAAGAGAAAACATTAAATTTAATAGATAATAAATACATAGGATATAATAAAGATAATAAAGAATTAATGGAGTGTATGTGATAAAATGCAAACAAGTTTAGATAGTGGGATTGATAACAAATATATGGGAGAAACGAAAAATTCTTTAAAAGCAAGATTAAAACAACATGTCAGATAATAAATCACCGATATATATATATACATATGAAGGAAACAGGATACAAATTTACACAAAGTTCAATAAAAATGGTATTTCATGCAGACAATATTAAAGAAAGGAAAATAAAAGAAGCAATTCTAATAAGAAAGGTAAAATTTAATAGGGTTTCTGGGATTAGGATGAGATTGATATAGATATAGTTATTAAATAGGATATGTAGAGGTAAATATATAAAGAGAAAATTATTTATAAATGAAATATGGCTTGTAAAAAGTGGTTAACTTATATGAGTATAAACATGAGTATGTTTATAGATATTAAATATTAGGAAAAATTTAATGTAATATTTACATTTAAAGCAGTGTAATATAAGTTTATAAGAGAATTATATAATAATAATAATAATAAGAGTTAAAGTATATAAATAAAATATATATAAATAAAGTTTTAGCAAGACTAGAAAGAGGGATAGAGATACCGTTAATAAGTGGCAAGGGAGTATATACTTTGTCGGGTCTTTTTTTTTTGCAGATGATGTCTTTTTATGTGCAGAAAGAAGAGAAGATATGGAAGTTATGCTGAGGACATGCACGAGGGTGGGTAAAGAAATGGGAATTAAATTTAGTGAAGAAAAATCAAATATAATGTTCGTTAATACTGGGGAAAGAGATGACGTAGAATTTTTATTGGGAGATATAAAGTTAAGTGTGGTGAATAGATATAGTTATTTGAGAATCGTCTTAAGTAATCAGAAAAATTGCTTGGATGAATAGGAGAGAAAATTGATAAATGAAGCAAAGAAAAGAAAGGGATTGATAAAGAAATTAACAGTGTTTTTATATAATAAATATGATGTAGCTAGAATTGTATGGAAGGGAGTTGCAGTAGCAGGATTAACATATGGTAATGATGCGTTGTGTTAGTAAAGAGGTATTAGATTACTTAGAAAAAGTACAAAGGGAAGTAGGAAGACATGCATTAGATGCAGAGGTGTGGACAGCAAAGGAGGCAATTGAGGGAGAAATGGGATGGTCATGTTTTTATATGAGAGATGAAAAAAACAAACAAAATGAAAATGTTTGGTAGGTTGCAGTTTATGGATAATAAAAGAATAGCCAAAATAGTATTTAATTGGGTTACAAGTAAAGGGCAGGCAACAAAATGGGTGAGAAAAATAATGCGGTATACAGAGGATTTGGATAAAGAATTTATATTAGTATACTTGTACAAAAGGTGGGATGATTGTGGTAGGAGGATTGTTGAGTGTTATAGTGGTAAGGAATGGGATAAAAGAATATATGCAAAGAGTAGGGAGTTGGAGAGGAGAACTAGTATGGAGAGTAAAAAGAGTTTAAATATATATAGAAGTAAACGGAACATTGGGTGCGAGTTAATTTATGATAATAGCAAGGAAAGTAGTTTATTGTTCAAGACTCGAACGGGATTTTTAGCAACAAGGGAATATACACGTAAATGGAAAAATATGGGTTATTTAGTCTGCAAATTGTGTAAGGAAGGTATAGAAAATATTAGGCATCTGTTAATTGAATGTAAATGCTTGAAAGCAGAAAGGGTACAAATGAAATTATGGAAAAATAAATATAAACAAAGTGATTATACAAAAAGTGGGTTATTGTTTTTTATGCTGGGTTCGGGAAAAGATAGGGGGATTTAGATATGAAGGCCATGGAGTTGACAAAGATTATGTTGTGGAAATGGGATGGAGCAGATTATGGGAAAACTTAGGGTGGGGAATGCAAAGGGAAGGTAAAGTGGCTAACGGGTTGCAAAGGGAAGGTAAAGTGGCTAACAGGTTTCTCTGTGTATAGTTGTTAAGAGATTCCTGACTCCGTTTAAGAAGTCAGTGCATCACATCACAAAAAGGAAAAACGTTTTAAAAAGGTTAAAATAAACTGGGTGAGTTTAAAAGTTTACAATTTTTATAGGTTTTACTATTAAAAATAATAATAATAATAAATATAAAATATTAGTTTTAACAGAAGAAAGAATAAGGAAATAATAGATATTATATAATGTAATAATTAAAAAGAATATTAATAAAGGAACTACTGTTGAAATGACAATTATATGAATATAAAATTAAATATTTTATTGAGGTGGAGATAACAAAAATAAAGTTTAAGTTTATAAGGAATAGAAGTAGTTAAGAGATTATGAAAAATAATAAAAATGAATAATATATTTAGATTAATAGTTGTTCTTGAATATGTATATATATAGTCAAGAATATACATGTATAATTTATATTCCGCTTATATTGTATATTTTATTTTATATTAACTGGATTATTTTATTTGGGTTTAATTATATTGATTTCAATTTTATTAGTTTTTGTTATATATTTTATGTTGTTTTTAATTTTTTTATTATTTACATTTTTTATGGTATTATTTATATAGTTATGTATTTTATTTAATTTTGTTCATTATATCATAGCTTTGAAGAAGACTGCAGGACAGTCAAACGTAGGTGTGTGTATACATGTACAATAAAAGGTTTTTGCTAAAAAGTATTTGAAGTGATTTGGATAAATTGGATTCATATTAGTACTAGTGAAGAATTGCTATTGAATTTTATGTATGCTTAATTTCACAAGTCAATAATTTAATTCACAATATGAAATCATTTTTCATGACATTAATGGCAACATTAGAGGAAAATAATAAGTAATGAACTATATAATGGAAATATTGAAAAAGAAATTACAATAATGATTTTGTAGTGAAAAAAAAGATTACTCAGTAAATCTTTGAAGTGAACAATAAAAAAAGGCTCATTAAATGTTTCATTAATGCAAAAACTAATAATTAATGAAAGTTCTCAAGTAATAAAATCTGAAATTTTCAAAAAAAATCTTAAAATAAGGCAACACATTTTCAGAAAAGATATAATATGAACTTTTGTCTCATCTTTTTATCAAAATTAGAAATATATACTTTATTTTAACATCCCTTAGCATTCATGGTTTGAAGTTCAGTGTATAATGTTTCTATTATTTTAATGCATTATGCATGATTACTATATACACACACATAGGTTGTCCTATAACCCCAGCATCACAAGAATAATGTATATTTTTATAGACTATGATATATCTAATTAAAAAATAATGAATCCATATGTCTATTTGTAGGAAATCGAAAATAAAATAGCCAATATTAAAGAATTGTATTAGCAGAGATTGTGATATTTAAGGAACAATAAATCATGCTTTGAATTTACAATAATGCAATGAGTGTTTTTTATTAATGGTAGTAGGATCCCATATAGTTTCTTTATCAATTGTTTGCTCAAATGGAAATGTTAAAAAATGATGTTTATTGCAGTCTTAAAAACTCACAACATCTCTATAATTTCAAGCTCCAGCTAAAATTATTCTCATTGACAGATGGAATTTTGCGAAACTACAGGTAATCAAAGAACATTAGGAATAAAACAGGCAAAACTCACTATATGTATTGCCACACACAGCAAGCTAGAGCAATCAATGGATGCCAGAAGGCTTGTGCATAAAATCCCCATCTAGTGCCTACTCATCCAATATCCCCAGACTAGTTTCAGGCTTGTGGCCTTTGTCAGTGTGGAACCTTGGATCTGAGAGCGCTGCACCTAAAAGTGGTGGTCATGTGATGTTTATTGGCTTAAACCATTAGGAATAGTGATCATTTGCATTGGGCACTCATAGCATGTAATATATTACTTGCGACATCATTAATCACTTATTGATTTACCTTATGTCTACTTTTGTATATTTAGATTAATTATAGACATATTGAGAAAGTTTTGTAAAATACCATGTGTGTGTATATATATATATATATTTGAAAAATTATCTTTTTTCATGAAGAATTTTTTTGTTATTGTAGATTTATGAACAAGATAATAATAAAAAGATGAGTACATCAGCATTTGCTGCAATGCTATCTACTATTTTGTATTATAAAAGATTTTTTCCATATTATGTTTACAATATTGTTGCAGGACTTGATGAAGAAGGTAATATGTTCTTTTCTTTTTCTAAGAGTTTTATTTTTAATTATTATATTAATATATTTAATGTGCTTTATATAGTATATAGCTGTAATCCAATATGTTGGATAATTAAATTTTAGAATTGTAGAAATATTTTTTATGAAAAATAAGAAAATTACTGGTTAAAACTATTCTTATTTATGTCTCAATCTTTAATTCAGATATTTCTTTTTTTTTTTTTGGCATGAACTTTGTTTTATTAACAATAAATTTATTTAGAAGATTTAGTTAGTTATATATCAATTAATAAGAAAAAAATCTGTTACAATAGAATGTGGCTTTTTACATATGTAAAATATAGTTATTAATTTGGAATATAATATTCTTAGATATTGAAATTAAATGAATTCAGCTCATATAGTTTTAAGCCTAATATTATTCAACTGTCATAATTAGATAATTCTACTCATTAATTTATCACTTCTTCTCCAAAATAGTGACAGACTATTATGAAATTAATCTATATTATATATGGAGCCATTCAACTTTAATCTAGTATTTGGGAGCTAATTAATATATTTCTTAATTTCAGTTAGATAGATTAAGAGTTGCTATTTCCTAAGTAAAAGGTTTCTGAATTAACATGATTGACAAAAATGAAATTTTATTTTTAATTTGGTTACATGAATGGAAATTGTTAAACTCAAAGTTTTAAGCAATCGCGTGATAATAAAAAAAATCTTATTATATTTGTTTTTATTCTGGTAATGAATCCAAATATGATGTTTTAAATAGTAAATTGTGTATTTAGCATTTTCTCTTTCTCACTTATGTTTATAGCAGTCTTCAACTACATTTGTAATATACTATATAAGTTGAGGCATGTCAATATTCACTCTAGATTCCTCTATGCCTTTGTGCCCCCCTAGTCCATGCTCACTTTTTATGCCAGAATAGATTTATCTTAAGTATCTGCTGAAAATGATACACCTTTCTGATTCTTATTTTAGATAATTTCTCTTATACTACAGGTATATTTACTTTAACTCAACATTGTTTGTAGAGACTACTATATAATTAATTCTCTGCCTAGTTTATTTACACATAGCTTCCTTAACTATCTTTCTAAAAGACTGATATTATCAATTATTATTTTTAAATATACTTAATAAATGTGCAATTCAAACTTGGATATCAATCTTGATTGTCAGGGTTATATTTCTATCTATGTATGTGAAAAATAAAAGTTCATGACTAACATTGAAAAATCATTTATGTTGATCACATTGTTACAAATATTTCCAGTAGATATTTTTTGTAAACATTATGTACTGTACTGTAATAAAAGAAAAGACACTTTTCTACTGTAATATAAGAAAAGACATATTTCATTTTCAAATAGTAATTAATTTGATATGAATACTAGTGATGAATTTTGCTGCATGGCTATTTCTGAATCAAGTTTTATGTAACAATATAAGATGATATGTATATATATATTAATTGGGCAAAATATTTGGAATGATTCAAATTGTATATGGCAAGATGAACTTTGAAGACATCAAAGCAGTTTCAAAACACATGATTCAAGTTGTACCTCGTGATATAGATACACTAGCACCTTAAGAGTTTTATGGTGAATAATTAAACTGTAACTACATAACTACATGCATTGAAGAGATGATGTTACAGGTAGCTTGAAGAAACTACCAGTTACCTTTGAATTTGAACTTTATTGTGTAGATCCATAGACTAATTTCTGACTATTTGTTTTTATTAATGAGGAATATTTGCATAAATTATTTTATAGCTAAAGTGATATAATATAAATAAATTGAAGATCATGTGGCCTTCCATTTTAATTTAACCATTTAATAAATAAATAGGTAAATATCACTTATAAATATAAAAATTCATAAAAAAATTTCAAAACAAATCTAGATTACAAATTGAAAAAACTAAAGCTGCAACAATGAAAACATTATATTTAAAAATGTTTCAAAATATTGAAGCAAATGCATTATAAAATTTAAAGATTTAATTTACAACATTAGCAAAGAATAAGCAAATACTTTCTTTTAAAGCTATGACACTATGAGCAAAAGGGTCTTAAAAATTTAAATAAATTATTCAATCTATTAAAAATTTTATGTACTCATACAATTAAAAAAAGAAATTGAATAATAGTTCTACCATATCTGGGCAAATTGTTTCTAAGCTTTTGTGTGGATATTTGAAACCATGGAAAATACTAAATCCTGTATATTCTTTTTAACTTATGTACACAAACCTATAATACAATTAATTTTAAAAATTATTTATCTTAATATATCAACAACACAAAATTGAACAATGTAGTTATGAAAAAGTATAATAACTTGTAGAATTTTTTTAAAATGAACGCAAAGGAAATAACTAATTGAAGGATTCTTGCTGGTTATAAAGGTGAGTGCACTCAAAATTTATTTTAATTTTTTGTCAAATCGTGGATTATTCAATCTGCATTCAGTAAAGATGTCAATACAATGGGAATATTATATAACAAAGAATATTTTAATAAATCACAATATTAAAACTGTAAACTATAAATTATTAAGTTAATGAATTGTAAATGTTGAAGGGAGTTAAAAATATACAAAAAAATCTTTGCATATTTTTCAAATAAGTTTGATGATTCTAGATCAGTAAAGACAAACTTTTTCCTTTACATATCCACTAAAAGTCTCTAGTTGAACAATTTTTAAAGAGTTTTCTTTCAAGACACAAAATTCAATAAAATAAAATAATTGAATGGCTTTATTGCTGAGTGTATAAAAATTTCGAGCACAGAAATATCACAAGTGGATTCAATCCAAGATCCTTATGTTCCAGAGTCTGACATTCTATTACTGTATTAAATCACTCAATACAGATATTTTCTTTGTGAGTAATCGGATTCACCAAATGGGGGGGATATTTTATCTTAACAGTATATCAATGTGACCATTGTAATCTTTTTTAAGAAGATTTTCATGGATTTATATAGATGTAAATGTTTAAAGTTTTTAATAAGATATTTCCTGGGTTTATTTTGAATTCAGCTATATTGTAACGAAGTAAATCCCAATTAAAAAGTGGAACAACAACTTGAAAACAAGTCATCCAACAATACTGTTTTGTCTGATTCCCTATAAATTAAAAGTGGATTCACTTTAGCTTATTTCCTAGTTTTTAATAAAGGGAATAGATCAGATATCATTATACAACTTGATGTATTTTCAGGTTGCTACTCCAGTTTCTAATTGATATGTTTGGTTTCATCATAAGTGAACTCAAAATGAAAAATACATAAAATATTTCATTAAAATTTTTATATATGCATTGATAACTTAATCAAAAAGTGAAATAGTAGTAAAATACTCTGAATTTCTTACTTGAAAAAGCATGTCTGGATCTTATTTATTAATGATATCATCATCATCTTCCAATATTTTAACTCTTCTATGAGATATTAATTCTTTAAAACTTCATACAGTTACCCAGACTGTTTGGGAAACTTCATCAGAACATTTAGATGTCCCTTCTTAGAGTGGACTTTATTTTGTTGTAATTTCAGACTGGGTTTTGTTTTTGTTTTTTCAAAAAAAAAAAAGACCTTATTTTTGTATAATCCTCTGAATTTTCATTCACCACAAAATTCAAAATTGCAAATGAACATCTGAGAAAAATAATAGAATATTATTCTTTATTTAAATTTGCTATGAATGTAGGGTGCTTTCACATATTAAACATGTTGAATTTTACAATCTGCTATTTATAATCTAGTGAATATTGGTTTGAATATCAATACCTTAACCAAGGTTAATATTAATTGCACTTCAGAAAAATGAAATAGTTGTGATTTTCATTTTTGAACTCATCTTACTTTATGAAATTCTGTCTTTGAAGTTAAACTTAAATTATAAGTGTATCTTTGTTTTAATAAATCTTGACTTATAGCAACAAGTGTTTGTTTTTCATTGCTATTAAAAATCATATCTTTGAAACATTTTTTTTTTAAATATAAGGAAAATATTCATGCAATTTCAAAGATGAAAGAATTCATAAAAATAATAGTAGTGACTCAAAGTTATTTATCTCTTAACAGTTTATAGTTTCAATTTTTAATCATTCTGCAATCTTCACTTAATTTTTTTTTCACCTTTTTTTTGTACAATTTATCATTGAAAATTCTTTGCATTCAAAACCAATTGTAATAATTTTCTTAATCCATTCATATCCAAGATTCTTTTAATTAAATTTTATTCATGATTTTACAACTAAAGTTGTTTTTCAGCATTTATTCACCTTTTGCTATGACTGTTGTGTTCTCTATGTTTTAGTTATTCTATGGATTGATCTTCCTTTGGATTTTTTTAAAAAAATCTTACCCATTTTGTTTTTCCAGATGTATAATAGGCATGTTTGATGAAATTATATTTTCCAGATATATAGTAGACATGTTATATTTCTTTGCCTTCATGCCTGTTCCATTTTCAAACCATCTAATTTCTTCACATATTCGTATAACTGCTTTTGAATTATTACAGACATTTTTTAGAAGAATAAAACTATTATACATACAATGTGATTCAAATTCTACTAACACTATCTTTTTAATTCTGCATCTAAAACCTGAAAGTTAACAAAACATTTTTATTATATAAAATCATCTGCTTTGAAATGGAGAAATAATATCTGTTGAATGTTTTTTTCTTCTTCTAAATTAAAATTGTCTTCTAAGTTTTTCTATTTGAGAATTTTAATCTTTTGTTTAAGATGTTATCATTATGTCTCTTATAATACATTTATTATTGTGATGTTCCTTTTCTTTTCACATTTTATTGCAGATAATCAGGAAACAATATGAATTTATCATTTCTTCTATTTACTTCTATACAATTATTCAACAAAAAAAAAATATTGTTTATCTGTGGGAATTATACAACTGTGATTAAAGGAAATTATTAATTACATTGAAGCATTTGACATCTCTATCTGAACAGGTTAACTATTTCTTATGTAGAATTTTTGAAACTAGATATTGTATATTGTTAATGGAAATTATGAATCTCGCCATTTTATTTTCTGGTTATCTATTTTTTGTTGAAGCCATGCAAACTGCCATGTAAATGATTATACTATAAGAACATTAATAAATTATATACAAGATTATTTTATTTTCATGAATTCTGGTGAAAATTTTATTGTTTTTGAAGTTTTATTCTAATTAGATAATTATTATTGTTATTGTATAATAACATTTTGAAAATAATATAAGTTGTTAATTTTTATTTTTGTAACAGATAAACAAAGTCATTTAACTTATGTATAATTTTGTAATTACTTAACTGGTGATATATAGAGTTCATGTCATATTTATTTATTTTTTTATAAAAGTACATTTTTTAAAATTGTTACAACATATTTGTACTTCTGTTATTGTTATCGAAATATTCTATTTACTTTTTTATGGTTTTCTTTTAACTCATTTTGTTTTAAATACAACAATGTTCTATAATAATTTTATATTTGTATATTAGGAAAAGGTTGTGTATATAGTTTTGACCCTGTTGGTTCTTATGAAAAAGAAAAATTTAGAGCAGGTGGAACTGGTGGTGCTATGATTCAACCATTTCTGGATTCACAGGTATTATATTATGCAAAGTTTCAAAATATTTTTAGTATAAATTATAAAACTTTTATGTGTGTTAATGTCGCTGGAAACTCAGTAGAGCATTTAAGACAATCTTTCTAACAATAATTTTGCTGCAATGGTGAACCTAAATTTTTTTTTGTTTCATTATTTCTTTAATAGTCAGTTATATAAATAAATATAAAAATATTTTTTTTTGTATTTTCCTAGTTTGGTTATAAAAATCAAGAAAATCCTACAAAAGTCCCATTAACATGCGACAATTGTGTTACTTTTTTAAAGGATATATTTATTTCAACAGTGGAAAGAGATATTTATACTGGTGATGTTCTCAATTTAAAAATTGTTACAAAAGATGGCATTAGAGAAGAAAATTATCCATTGCGACGTGATTAATGTAAATTTTATATTTATTCTCTTTAATAAGTAAAATAAATGAATAAAAAATTTCAAAAATGATATCAGTTTTTAAAATCTTTAATTTTTTTCATGTATATTTTATAATAACCGATTGTGAAATTTCTGCTTTAATTATGAAATTGTAAAAAATAAGTATATCACATTAGTTTTTCTCTATAATTTTGAATGTGAGAATGATTGGTCACTATAAAGAAATGTAGTTGAATAAGTAATCAAAATCATCTTGCATATACCCAGTTAAAAAAATATAACTATAATAATGATTTATAACATATTGTAGCTCTCTCTTTATTAGTATCCATAATAATTCATTTTTAATCCAACCACAATTTTATCATGAGTTGTTTATAAAAAGCACATTGACACTGCAAAAAAGATAAGTAATGATTGCATTCAAGTAATTAAGTTCTCTAACCGTAATTATAGTATGCTATTTAATCCTAAACATGGTAATCAACAATTTATAACTATTATCATAACTAAAAAATATTTTAATTCTCTATTCATTGAGAATTTTGTAAATAATTTTATACATTTTATTTCGATTTTTTTTTTAATATTGCAAAAATAATTGCTGAGAATATGAAAATTCTTTTCAAAGAGGATTCTCTATTTCATTCAATGAATATCATGGCATTTGCTTATGTGTTGATTACTAAGGTAAAACTTTTGATTGTTTATTTATGGATGAATGAGTTGTATCTATTGAAATTTGCAAACAATTTTCGTACTTAGAAAGTTTACAAATTGGGAAAGTTGATTTAATTCCATTATAGTACTTTCTGTTAATATTTTATTAATTGCAAAATTTTATTGAGTTAACTGAGTAATTTTAGATTGTGCAATTCCTTAATATACTTTTATTTCAATCTTAATCCAGCAGTAATATATATATATATTTTTATCATCATTATTAATCATTTAATTTTTTAATGCTGTCGCAAAAGTAACTTATTTAGAAACAAAAAAATAAAAAGCAATACGAATTAGGATTAAAAAAAAGGACAAATACTCCATTAAAAACTCTTTTTTCAGACTTGGTAATGTAACTAAGAGAGTATGACAAAAGGAGATATTAAATAAAACTCCAATTGCAATTATTTTCATTCCTGCTGGACATTTCAGCTTCAACTGTAAATGTTCATATTTGAATTGCAGTAGAGTTATAAAATAGCACGTTAGATAACCATTACATATTTAGTGAAAATTACTAGTATTTATTTTCTTAATTTTATTATTTTTTCAGTGTAGAAAATTTTTTTCTCTAAAAGGCATACCATAAAACAATAATTGAGAATTATATTTATTATTTAATATCAATTTTTAGTTAAGATAATTTATCATTTAAAGATAGTATTCATTTTCATCTATTTATCCATTGCAGGATGAAGATCCCTCCAAGTTTAATCCAGTTTCTTCTACGATTAGCCTTTTTATAATGACTTACTTATTTTGTCCATCCATGTCACATGTGGTTCCTTTTTAAGTCTTGGAATCCCATGTAAAACTTCAAGTAATATATCCAGTCCAATTCCATTTCAGTCTTTTAATTATTTCAATGATACCTGCTTGTTTTCTTACCATGTCTTTCATTTTCAATTTCTTCATGTTACTCCTAATATACATTGAGTAGTCTGAAATTTATATTACTCTTCTGTTAAGTGTTCAGGTCTCAGATTAAGAACTGGTAAAACATAAATTAAACCTTCCTTTTCAAATACATAGACTTATTTCCTTTTAATACTAAGTTATTTTTATCAAAGTTTAATTCTATGATTAATTTTATCCATTATGTTATGATCAAGACATTTTTAGTTATTAACTTCTAATTGATAATTATCTATCTTTATTTTTTTCTGAAAAAAATTAATTGAATGATATTTGTCTTTTAGCATCTATTTTTAGTTCTACTTTCATCTGATAATTCTCGAAACAACCACATCATCTGCAAAATCTTAGATAAATAATCTCCATTTACTATTACTCCCTTAGTTTCCCATTTTAATCTACAAAATACTTTTTTTAAAACTACTGTAAAAATCTTTCGAGATATGGAAACACCCTATCATCTTATCAAGATTGATTTTCTTAGTATTATCATATAATCTTTATTGATGCATTTGGACAAATATTTTTCAGAATATTATAATAGCCCAGATCTATATTTTGATGATTTAAAAAGCTTGATCACATTGGAAATATTTATAGCCTCAAATGTGATTTCATAATCCATAAATCTAGAGTAAAATGTGGGAATTCACCTTTTATAGAAAATTTATGCTGTAATTAAGCTTGGGCTTATTATGTAAATAATAATGGGATTTGAAAATTTTAGAAATGATTATCATTAATCTACTTTCAAAAACGGGTTACATTTGCTGTTTAATGGAGTTTATTTAAACTTCTAGGAATTTGAAAATCTCTATTACAGAAAATATATCAAATTTCTTATAAATATTAACATCTTAAACTAGAATAAAATACTACTTTTATTTTTATCCATTATGGGACTTTTCCAAATTTAGAAATTACTTTAGCAATTTTTATTTTAGAATTCATCTGAATAAAGATCTTTCTCTTAAAAGGGATGAAATTTTTTTTTATCTAAAAACAAGATGTCATTAAACTGTGATACTATTGTACAATTCGAACATAATGTCAGTTCTTCAAAAATAATAGAATTATGTAAAGAAAAATCTAGGGAAAAAAATTATTTTACTCTTAAATAATCTTTTTATCTTGGGAATGGTTTATTAATTTGTTATAATTTTCTTAAAATGATGTTACTAGCTAAATAGTATTTCTGTAGTATAACTTTCACTACACCACTCTTATGCAAAGTAGGAACTGATTTCTATCCACTTTTAATACCTTGTGGAGAAATGTAATATAAACATATGACCAAAGATTATGTGAACAATATCTATGATCCCTATGCACATTTTGTGCTGAACCAGCACTCATTAGTTAGCCCAGACCATACCAGCATTCATCAGTTAGTCTAGTCCACAATCTCTTTCATATATATATCATTGTTCAGTGTATATATAGATAGCAAATGACTACAATTTATTTGATAAGTGTCAAAAGTATTGCCTTTAAAACTTGGACATAAATCATTTAATGAAAGTATATTAACAGTTTTTATTAGTTATTTATTAGACTAGGTATCTAATAATGAATATTTCTGTAGTATAATTTTCATTACACCAGTCTCGCGCAAGGTAGGGACTAGTTCTATCCAATTTAATACCTTGTGGAGGGATGTAATACAAACATAACCAAAGATGCGAAACAGATCTATAATCCCCAAGATGCACATTTCATGCTGAATCAGCACTCATCAGTTCACCCAGACTACAATCTCTTGCATATATCTTTATCATTATTCAGTATATATATATAGATAGAAAATGACTACAGTTTATTTGATAAAAATAGATGTAGTGAAAATTATACTAGAGAAGTATTCATTATTGGATAATCTAGTCTAATAAATGACTAATAAAAATTATTAATATACTTTCATTAAGTGATTTGTGGCAAAGTTGTGAGGGCAGCACATTTGACATTTATCAAATAAACTAAGTCATTTGCTATCTATATATGTACTGAACTATGATAAAGATATGTGTAAGAAATTATGGTTTGGCCAACTGATGAGTGCTGGTTCAGTACAAAATGTGCATCTTGGGGGTCATAGATCTTTTTTGTGTTTTTGGTCATATATTACATATCCCCACAAGGTATTAAAAGTGAATAGAAACCAGTCCCTACCTTGCATGAGAGTGGTGTAGTGAAAATTATACTGCAGAAATATTCATTATTGGATAATCATGACTAATAAGAATTATTCAGAAGGTCATATGACAATGAACACCCTAGTAACAGATTGAGCATTTAACAAAATTCCTTTCAGTTGTACAACTTAAGAATGATTCTGGAACCTTTAATTCTGAATCTACTACAATTCGAAAAAAAAAAACTTTTATAGGCACTGATAAATTTTATCACTGGGTTTAATCCAAGCCTAGTTCAGTTCTGAGGTAATTAATTTTATCAAAGAACGATCAACATATTGCAATATAGAACTAACTAACTTTACAAGTTTTATAGAGATCAGTGAAATTTTTTGAATTATTAAAAAACTAATAACCATTTATATTTTGAAATGTTTTTAGTATAACTGAATTAAATATATTAATTATAAAGACAAACATGTAAATATACACATTATTGCTTTTAAATATAAATTGTAAAATTTTATTTTAACAGTGCCGCAATAATTGTATTAAATTTTTATTGTAAAATATACTTGTAGTAATCTCTGTCGAACGATTTTTAGATTTTCTGTTAATATAAAAATTTTTTTAAAAATAAATCATAGTTATTAAGAAACTTTGGTTAACAAGAAAACTAATCTAGTCAGCAGTACTTATGACAATGTATGTATATGACTTACAGTAATTATAATTTATTACTGTTGAGTATTTTTTTCTTAATAAAAATTAAACATTATTACTAAATTACTTTTGTCATTAAAATAGATGGTTTACAGCTATTTACTTTTAAAAAGTTATCCATATATTTTAAATTTATTTATAACCATATATGTATGCAATTTTATATTAAATTTTATTTAAATCCATTAATTCGCATGCACGTTGTAATTTCACATTTTAATTGCTTTCCATTCTACCATATAGTATATAAATGGATGTGATTGTGAGTCTAAAAGATCCAACAAAATGCCTCCAATTGAGTTCTGCAGCTCCTAAGACTGGCCATGGCCATGTGTATATTTTAATGAAAGATTAATACATTGAATACATAATAGAAGCATTAGTTGGAAAAATATTTATCGTTTTCCCCCCCCTTTGTTTATTGGTGTGTGCTGTAGGTTCCATCTGATGTATGGATCAAATGCTACATTAGTGTTGGAATGATTAACTTGACTTATTCGGTCTCTATATATAAAGCTTATTTTATGTTTTAAACATCATTTAAGGTGAAGTAATTTTACATTGTACCTTGTTAATAATGAGATTAATAAAACAACTTTTATTAAAATGAAATAGAAGGTAAAAAAGAAATGATCCAAGTTGAAATAATAAGGATTGAGAAATAAATTAGTTCATTGTAGTATAAAAGGATCTTGGTGGGAGGTAACTTAGTTTAAACCATTTTTCATCACATGAATATAGGAAAGAAACACTATGTAATAATATTTATCATTACATGACAAATGTTTATATGTTTTATTTACAAATACATAGTATACAATGAAAAGATGATTTTTATTTATATAAATAAAAATTGTTGCATTATGAATGCTTTTATGAATTTATTATTATAAAAAAATATACAAAATAGAAAAAGTCAGTGTTTTTATATTCTGTCCACTAATTTACACATACACAGTATTTGTGAACCAATTGAAACAATTTGTAAAAAAAATTACATATATTTAATTTTCTCTGAAAATGCTTTACTTGGGTATATTTCGTTTTGCACTGCATATCTACAGAAAAAGGGGAACTTTGAGACTAAGTTAATTTTGTTTATATATGCCAATACATATTGGCTTATTGACCAGGATATATCCAACAAACTTTACTGTAACTTAATGAGTTGGAGTTTTTCACATATATCTGAATCATGCAAAGTAGCTTAGACTTTAGAAACCTTCAGACAAATATTTAACAGCAAGAAAAAAACTAATTACTAATATTTTTTTTTTATTAGTAGCAGCAGCTATTCTCAAACAAGTCTGATTATTCAAAACAAATAATGATAGATATCTTTTGCAATGTTTATGCAAACCAGTCAACACGAAGGCAAATCTTCATACAGTAGCTCTACTCAATGCAAGCCAGAGTAATCAATGGACGCAAAAAGGGTTTTGCATAAAATCCCCATCTAGTGTCTACTCATGCAGTATCACCCAGACTAGTTTCTAGCTTGTGGTTTTCATCAGTGAGGAACCTTGGATCTGAGAACACTGCACCTAGACTTTAGAATCTAATGTAAATCTCCAGCAGCCACCTTTTATCTTTTTAGGCATTAAATAGGGATTTTATGCACAAACCTTGTATCCATTGATTATTCTGGTTTGCATTGAGTGACGCTACTGTATTAAGAGTTTTGCCCTGCGGTAACAGCTTGTGTAAACATAAAAAATAGTGATCATGTGATGTTTAGTGTTTTAAGTACATTAACATGTAAAGCAAATGGATCCATTAATCTATTTGATATTTTCTGATGCTGACTTTTTAAACTTTTTCTAAAGTAAACTGTCATTTCCGAAAGATTTATGCACTTGGTATATAATTATAATTTCCATTCTATTCTCAGCTATATTTTCCTAATAATAACAATACCACAATTCTTTAGAATATCTTGGTCTATGTCTAAGAAAACTATGCTCAAATTCACCTTACAATATTTTATTAGATGTCGCCAGTTATTCATTTCTCAAGCCCAATTCATCCAAAGACGCATGCACAATTAGCTTGAAAGGCTGATATTTGAATGTAATACAATTGTAAATATAGCGTCATATAAAAATAAATGCTTATTTACTTATAATTAAGTTTCAGTTAGTGACATTTAGTAAATTCTAGACAATTTCACCGACGTCATTCATTCAAACATCATAAATAGTAATTTAAAGTGAGAATTCTACTCTCACGCTTTCCTCAACAGTACTTCAGATTTGCTCATATAAAAGAATTTGAGTCATAGGAATAAGAGGATACCTTTTATTCCTGCATAAATACTATAGTATTGTAGAAGAAAGTATTCATTTTATTATTTAACAATTTCAAAAGACGCATGCACATTTAGCTTGAAAGGCTGATATTTGAATGTAATAGATTATACTATTGTAAAATCACGGCTGATATTTGAATGTAATACAATTGTAAACATAGCGTCATAAAAAAATAAATGCTTATTTACTAATAGTAAGAAAACATCCAGAAAGTTAAAGAATGGATTGATTTTATGATCTTACCATTGTATTTTTAGAATTTTACAGAAAATCCTAAATTGAAATTTTTCTACTATTTGTATTTTCAATACAATAAATTGATTAAAGTAACTGCTATATAACAACTAATTTAGTTGCAGTAATTATATCATTATGAAGAAATATCCTTGCTGTTCTGCTAAATCCAATTTTCTACATATAAATTATTTCTTCCATCACTGGTTGATAAAAAACTTTTGTTCAAAAAATGAAAATAAAATTTTTATATGTTAAATTCAGTCTGTAGACTGTTCTTTGAAATGGCAAAAATAATATAATTATCAGCATAAATTCAAAAACCAAAAAGATGAAATTTGTTTGCTTTTGATTCAAATTTAAAATTCCACCATCAAGATTATATCACATTTTGATTTCTGATTCATGAAGCTGCCTATAATCAAAAGCAAAGATCTAGCTAGTATAACTAATATTGACATTTCCTTTCATCTTATCATGAATAAGTATAATACAAATAAACATTGTTGGACAACCCAATCAATGCCACAAATTTGTTAAATTCATGGAGTTGAATGCCTTGACTAAATCAGGGTGAAAACTACCTAACTTTGCTATAATGGATAACAATGGTATTCCATGATAAGTACTACAGTCATCTATCCCTATTATTTTTATAAATTGGAACAGTAGAAGTATCCTTAAAATCAGATGGTAAGAATTTCACGAGTGATATATTCCTTAAAAAAAAAATTACAGTAGTTTTGAAACTAATATACCACCATTGTATTTTTATTTTTTCTCATGGTATCTCATTAGAATCTATAGCCTTTCCATTTTTAAAAATACAAGCTGATGGAATATCTTTAAGTTGGAAATCTTAATCCAAATCTGCATGAGTAATTGGAATAGATATATCATTAAAAGACATCTAAATTCTTGTATCATTATTCAAAAGATGATCAACATAATGTCCTACTTGAAGTATTATCATCATATAAGAGAATTCCATTAATGGATTTAATAGAATTATGATATTTTTCAAGTTCATGTGTTATTTTCAATGTGTCAAAAAAAAAACTAAGATCAGCGAATATCCTCTTCCTTGCACTGTTTTTAAATTTCTACTGCTTATGAAATTTCACATCCAGTTTAGGAATCTGTCAAGCAGAAAATGTCAATTTCTTTTTACTCATCTTACTAAAAATTGGATCACTAGAGAAAATCATGATATTTTTTAATGAAACCAAAAATAGAATTGCTGTGCATATAAAGGATGGAAATGTGGTTGTATTCATAACACATTCTTTAAGAGAATTCCATCCTTTAGTAATATGAGAATCAAGTCACTAATAATAGGATAATTGCCAAGGAAAAACATTATTTTTTTTTTGTAAAACCAAGAATAGAATTCCTGTACATGTAGGTATAGTCACACAAACACACAATTTCATTGTCACAACTGATATAAAAAGATGACAGAGTCATGATGAGATTTTACATTAAGTGATTGAAGACAATAAGAGAGAAAAAGAGATGGTATTGGAAATAGTGCTCAGTCTTTATGAATCGACATCTAAAAGATAGCAGGAGGGATTCTTGTTTGGACACTAATCATTGATTATTCATAATTAATCCTTATATCAGAAAGTCTTCTGCTATCTGTGGACTCTGCTACCAGTATTATTACAATATCTAACAAAAAAATGCTTTATTAATGAGCAAAATAGATGGAAAATTGACTGATTAAATATGTATATTATAAATCTACAAAAAAAAAAAATCATATTAGTTTAACATCCAAGTTATACCTTTATTAAAAATGGTATACTTAAACTTAATGGGTGAATTAAAACAAGATATTAATTCGAAACAGAATAGAATAAATAAATGATTTTTTAAAAAAAAAATTGGGTATGTCAGATTTACTAAATTAGAAGAAAATTGTGTAGTAAAGAATTTTGCCATTACAATGACCATTAGGATAAAATACAAAAATACTCTTTTTTTTTTTTTATTAGGCTTTTATTAAGGTTTCATCAAAAATTTGAATCAATATTTATAGCAAAATTTTAAATTGTCATTTAGATTATTTTAGTATTTACAAACTTCTATGCAATTCTGTTGCTAATTATAAAGAATTTAACTGAAGAAATTATCATCTAGGTTAATAGTTCTTACTATATAATAATCATCTACATTCAACTGACAATAACTTAATATTGAAAATAAGTTTATATTGAGTTAGCTTATTATTAGCAAATTCTAAAATATTTAATATTAAAATCCTTCAAGAATTCATAAATAAATAAGAACTTAATCTTAAATCTCTAAATCCAACTATTTAGTTAAAATATATTCAATCTTTTTTTTTTTAAAAAATAAAGGCAATAATAATATCATATATTCAGATAAAGCATTGAAAATATTAAACAAAACCTAAAAGCATTTTCAATGCAGACCTCTTATCCAAGACAAGTTATATTTTTAGAATCTATATATTTAAATTTAACTTTTCAGAAAAAATAAACTTGGCAGCTTTCCCAGATTCTTATTTACCAAGAGAGGATAGAATAACTTGTTCGGAAACTGAAATTCAAGTAATAATTTTTTACATGTACTCATAACTTATAGCTCTCTAATGGTCAGTACTAAAACAATACTTTCCAAGGCAAGTTGTCACATATAGACAAAAAATCAATGGGAGTCATTATAAGTTAATAATTGAAATTCCAGGATTGCAATTCTTAGTTGAACAATTAATAACATCATTTTAAGTCTGTTCGATGAATTAAATTTCTTTCAAGCTTTTTAATGCATTAATATTGTGAATAGTCATAAAATTTTATGTATCTTGATAAACAGCAAGAGATATGAGATTAGCATTTATTTGCATGTCTTGAATATTATCAAATTCTCTTATTTTCACTTGAAGGACATTAGATATATGAAACTTTTTTTCTGTTTCTTTAATACTTTCTACTTTGTTAGTTTTTTTTTTTTTTAACCTTTTAGAAATTTGTCATTCACCATTTACAAAAGTTTTTAAAATATTAATATTCCAACCTGCAGAATATATGTATGTGAATCTAATGCATTGTTTTGAGTTTCAAGACAATATGGTCAAAACTACCAGTTAACCCAACTCCTTCTCCAATTTAAAAAAAAAAAAACCCCCTCTCTAGGTTTTGTGAACGAGAATCAAAGGGGGCCAGGGGGTATCTTCTCTCCCCCCCCTCCCCCCCCCCCTTTTTGTGTTTCCTTGGAGAGGAGAATCTTTGAGTGGACCCCCGCCCTTTGGATAGGCCTCCCCCCCCCCCCCCCCCCTTTTTTTTCTCTATAACTATAAAAAAAAAAAAAAGAAAAAAAAAGTTTGTGGGGCAATGGATACCAGTCTTATATTATTACTAACAAGAGTAGTAATATTAATTTCAGAAATAACACTTGAAGGTACTTAATTTAAAATCTTAGGCTTATTTTAAAGTAATATATCAGTCAATACCCTTACCTGTCAGCTTCTGAATTATAATATCTGGATTATTTTCAAAACTAATACTGCTTCCAGTATAGCATGATATCTCTTGTAGTTGCTTCAATTTCATGTTTTAAGGGCAATTGTGACAATTATCAATACACATTTGTTAGAAATGAGTAAATTTTTAAATTAAGTTTTTTTTTCTTTCCTTTTAGCATCAATACACACTTAATCTAATGTTAGTATAGCAGCCACAAATAATGTTATTGAATATATATAATTTTAAAAGATTATATTAAATTTTTTTTTGACTTGTCTGGATATATATATAAATTATTAACTTGAATTAAAGCTCGACCTGTAGAAATTCCATTTTTTTATTTATTTTTGTGGAACAAATTTTATCTTTTTTATTTTTCATTATTTATCATTAGAATAAATATTGTATATTAAAAATATGTTTTTTTAAATCATCAAAAAATGTATATTTTAATTTTATTGGATTTTGAAATAATTTCTCCATTATAGATGGGGAAAAGGAACTTTTGCATTTTTAAGAATAATTTATACAATGTTATCTATTAACTTATGTTATTATACATTTACAGTTGAAATGGCTATTGATACTTTGATTTTGTTTTATAGTGGCAATAATAATTATTGCGGTTTCATCTGGAATTAAGATATTGAGATAACTTGCAATTTTATGTGGAGTAAAAATAATACATAAGATTTTTTTTTTTTACTTACAATTAGAAGAATGTAATATTTAAGTACATGTATATTGTCTCTACTAAAGTTAATGTGATTAGAAAGGACTTCAACTCAGACTTACCAAATTCTTAATTGAATTATTATTTTATAAGGTTGAAATTGGAATTACAAGGATATTCAGTTTTAAATTTCTTTATTTTATGTTTTACATAGAATAAATTACTATTAACATATTTCAGACAAATTAAGTTCAAATAACATGTTTCATTTTATTATTTTCAAGTGTATAATTAAGTATTTATATATATCTGGAACATTTTCATTTGGATTTTATTATGCACTTAAAAATGACGATATGAAACTTATTGTAGGAATCTAATAATTCTTAAAAATCCATATATTTTCCTTTGAAATTGGCTTATTAATTCAACATATATTTATATGTATTTTATAATAACTCAATTCTATATTTTTTTTTTACAAATCTGATTTTGTTCTATGAACCAATTATATAAATATATTATTATTCCATTTATTAAACTATAAAAATGATCATAGAATATAATTAAAATGGTGAAATATATATATGTGTATTTGTATCAAAAATGATTAATCAAACAATATATAATAATGAAAAAAATAAGTTATTCATATCAATGCACAGAAAAAAGCCAAATACTTCTTTGTCACTTAATAGATCATACTGCAACTGGGAATACCTAGTTATATTACCTTATATAATATTCCAATTAGAAACATGATTATATTTAAGAATGAAAATGACATGGGTGAGTAATTAGTGTTTTCACATTTATGTACTTTTTTGATAGATTAATTTTGTTATTTATATTTAAGCATGTATTTATACATATTAATTTTGTTATTTATATTTAAGCATGTATTTATACATATTTTGAGTTTAATGCATAATATATACTTGAATGTGTTTTTCACAATAGTGCATAATAATCAAATACACAATATTTAGTTTATGGAATTCATTTTTGGTATACAATTTGTAAGCTAAAAAAATACATTTTATAAGAGTTTATATGTTTGTGGAAGGGAGGGGTCCATTTTAGATTATGTTTCTAATTTGAATATTTAAAATTTATTAAGCGTAAACAGATATTGTGTTTGAGAATTGAGAGGTCCATGTGATGTCATTATTCCATCTTATTGGCTGTCATGTTAGCATGTTTAAGGCGTATCTTTTGAAGGCTTTAGCTTTCACGTTATTATTATTATAATTTGAATATTATAATTTCTGTGTCAATATAGTCATATTGATGTTATATCTCCTGGGTCACCTAAGGAGCTCCCAATTATAGGACAAAATACTATATAGTTATGAGGTAATTGTTGGTTTTTCTTTATCCAGTGATATTTTGCAAGCTTATATGCAGTCTGATTTACAATTTGATTATATTTAATCATGTATTTATATATATCTGATATGTATTTGACAATATGTATAGGCTTTGTATGGTTAAATAAAGTGGTAGAGTGGCTTCCAGATTCATAGATTATGGCCCACCTATAACACTTCCACTCAAACTTCTTATGAACTGTTGAGCAATAAAGTCATTCAATTATTTATTTTTATAAAATATATCTGTATGCATGTAAGTGGTTCATAGAATAAAAATAAGATTTGAATATATATAGAACTGAGTTGCAATATATATATATAAGCAAATATCACAAAATGTAGTACGTAAATTCCTCCACCTTTATGATATTGCCTATACAGGTAAATTTACTACCTGTGATTTTAATAACTTACAGTCTTAAAAAAATAATAAAAATTCATAAATTTTTCACATCCATCTGTTATTTTACATTTTTGGTATAACTATTGTGAATTAAATAAATTTTTGTTTAAAATGGCTCTAAAGTGCAAAGATAATGAAGGATAGAGATTCTATCTGATAAAAATAACTGATTTAATAGTGATACACATTTCACAAACATATTGACCTAGATTTGAAAATATACATATGTGAATGTGTTTTAATTTATTATTGTAATCTTTTTCAAAACTACATTATTCTATGTTCGTGTTAATTAATAACCTTAATGTGTATAATTTTGAAATTAAATTGTATCATAGGAGTATGTTAAAAACACAAATTAAAGATTCTCTAGTATCAGCAATTTAGAAATACATTCAAAGGCTTAGAACCAAATAGCTGCCCATATAGAAGGTCAACTACACTATATATTGAGATATTATGGTCTCTTGTGATAAAAATGGCCTCTTGATTGCAAATTTTGCCAAATAACCTAATTTAAAATGATATACAAAAAAAATTCAAGTTATATACACAAAATTTAAATATTTGTAAATATGAATAAAATTATATTTTTATTTGTATTGTTTTTATTTATTCTGTTATTTAAAATTTTATTCTTATGGATATTATATTTTATTTAATAATAATATTTTTTTTTAAAAAAAAAAGATGTTGGCAGAAATGCAAACAAACAAACAAAAAATAGATCACATAAGAAAGTAAAGGCTAGTTTTTGAAGTATTAAAAGGTATCATAAGCACTCAGAATATTATTATCATGAAAATAAATATCTGTGGAATGTTTTAAAAACTAACTGAATGCCTGGCTGAGACATTTAATCACTGGACCTGCTGCTTAAAGCTTCTATAGAATGGCTAACTTTTCCTTTACTTAAAAGAAATTCTAAAATGTTTGTATTTATTCCTGCAAAATAGTCAATTTGTATCAAATGCAACCAATACCTCTGTCTGCATAGATAAATTAACTACACGAATCTAAAAATATCTATGATCGCATGAGTACATTTTATTTTATTTACTTTTTTAAAACAAAATCATAGAGTTAAAAGTTATTATGGAACATAATCCTTGCTAATTAATAATATAATTTATTTAAGATATTTCATTTCATAACCTATCAATTTAAAATGTAATCCGTTGACAGAACACATTTGAACAATATTTACAATAGTTATATTAAGAAAATCAGGAATGCTATTTTTCATTGTTTACTTTCAAATAAAGGGGCACACTCAAAATGTCATATTGTTATAAAATATGATACATCTTAATGAAGTTGCTCTAAATTTTGTCTAAATAATTTATTCTTTCATATACATTTATTTGATATATAATTTTGTTCTTTAGGTTAATATCAGTTGCCCATTGTATGTAATTTATACCTATTCTGATAATTTAAAATATTGTTTATATTTGTAAATTTCTGTTTTATTATTAAATTTAATTTGTTACTAAAAAGCTTTGGTGTTTTCTTCTTACTCTAGGTCATTGATAATTTCATGTATTCCAAATTTGAAATTCTCGTAAATGTTGAAAATATAAATGTAGGTGCATGATTGATTGCCTGATCTAAATCACAAGGTGTTAATAATGGACAAAATGTGCATTCATCTGTTGGGAGATCCATACTGATATTTCAGGTATTTAAAATTAGACAGTAATAGGATTGGACGCATAAAACTATTTATTACATAAAAATTAGCAATGCAATGTCTAGTCATATTAATATGCATTCAGGTTATTAACTGATTGTTTTATAAAATTGACATTCCAATTGAATTACATAAAGATTAATAAAAGAATATACACTATTAAGAAACTACATATTAGTATTACATAAACTTGAATCCTATGGAAGAAATGATATAAATCAACATCTGAAAATGTGAATTTGAATAATAAAATCACATGTATGGGTAAATTAAAATGTGTCTGATAGTTATGAGGATTCAATATATCCAAATACCTAAGAGACAAGAAAAGTCTTTCCATTATATAAAATTAGTTTAACATAAAAGAAATTGAATTTCCAAATGTCAAAAAGAGAATCGGACTCTAGATGAAGTCAGAACATTTGGAGAATGGATCAAGAAAGGAGATAAAGTCCTATTTAAAATGAGGAAATATGACAATAAAATTTTAATGGGAAAGACAACAGAATAGCATTAAGAAGAGAGAGGAGATAAAGTAATTGATTATGTGATTAAGTTAAGAAATATTAAAATTTAATCAAGTTATAAAAATAGATAATGAACAGTTAGCTCAAACAATGCAAATGATACAGAATAATCTGGAAGAAATCAAAATGAAAACAGGAAAAAAAAGCACGTATCCTTGGGAAACAAAGTATCATAACACAATTACCATTACATTACCTATTATACTTTATGAAGAATAAATAAAAAATCCTATATTCTTAAGTGTTTTTATTGTCTTTTTTTTAAATATTTCAATAATATATTTACATTATATAGAACCAGCTAATCATTCATTCATCTAATGAATGGGCATCAAATCATAAAAAATTTGGATGCCTCTATCATATGAACACCAATGTAATAAGATGCAATCTTCACTTGTTAAAATGGGTGTCAGGTTCCTAAATGTGCTAAAATATATCATGTATATTTTCCATCTTGATTTTTCTAGTGGAAATCTAAACCATTACACCACATGCTAAAAATATACTACCCAATCTTGTAAAATTTCATATATTCTAATCGCAAATCAAATTATTATTATATTACAATAAGTTATAAACTAATTAACTAATAAATCATAATAGATATCTCATGATGCAATAAAAAATTTTAGTTTGCTATAATTCTTCATTTATAATTTCTTGACAAAAAATTAATATTGGTAGCAAAGCATTTATTTAATAATACTCTAAAAATTAATCAAAAATGCTTATCTAACATATCAGTTGTTTCTAAACTTGCAATGGATTATATATAAAAAGTATTGTTTAAAATAAATATAGCATCAATATTTTTAATTCATTTTTTTTTTTAGAAGTCTTTATTATATAACAAAGTAAAAGAGAACAGAAAATCGTTTTAGAATATTTTTATTTTGTTCTTTGTTAACTTGACAAAAAACATGATATATGTACAAACTAGACAAACTCCAGACATTGTAGTGGAAAAAGTACATCATTTCCAAATATATTTTCCTAGTACAGTAAATTAGAACAGAATATAAAATAAAGGAGATTCTATTATGAAAGTTTATCAAATTGAGGAAAAGCAATTCCTATCTGAAGTGTATAACTTAAAAAATGAAAATATTTGTGAAAATCAAATGGATATTTCTTAATTTCAAGACATTATTGAAAATAAACAAAAACAATTACATCTATCCCATTTCTATTTAAAACAGGTTGTCTTTAAATTTTCAGTGTTTACAAATTATTTTACATATACAGTACTAGGTAATTCATTTTCATAATAATTAAATTAATTAGAATAAGCAAGTGTGTGTATTTATATATTTAGAGATGGTAGGTATTTTTTAAAAAAAGATAAGAAGTATTATTTAACAGATGAAAAAAAAAATCTGAAAGACCACCCTTAACAAAAAAAAGATGAAAAATAGAAATTAGCATACTTAATTATAAGTAACAGAGAATTTCAAATAATAACAAAAAAAAAAAAATGTAATTAAACAACAGAAAAGAAAGTTGAAAAAACGAGGCAAATAATTCTCATTTGGATTGAAGAGTTAATCCTTTTTCTTTGCCACGCAACTTGACACCTAAAACAATCAAAAAAAAAAAATTATTTCTAAACTTTAATACAAAATAAGTCATTGTTACTTCTGTACGTGTGAATGAACATATATTTATATGTATGTGTGTGTTGAGTATATACATACACACATTATAATTCAAAACAATTTTATATTAAATAAATTAACATCTCAACTTAGTTGTTAAAATATCAAATTTATAACATTTCTATCAATTAATGATTAAATGCTTTTCTCCAATTTTTTTCTCCTTGTTTACCTTTTTTATGTTAAAAAAGAAAATTCACACTGATATTCAAATCTTAAACCAGGCAAAACTTACTATAAAAATTATTTTATCATATAAATTTCCTAACATAAACATATAGTTTCTAAAGGTATTTTGAAATAAGTTTCAGAACTATTAAAATAAATTAATAATTTCATCAAAACCAATACAATTTAGCTGAAGATATTATACTAATACTTTACTTTCAATAGTTTGGATTTTCATCAAGGGTAAATTCAATAGTTGGGACTCAATTTAATAACTTCGCTGAGCTAATGTCTGTTTTAAGTATTAAAAACCCTTCTCTTGATATTCTAAACTCAATTTCAGTAAATAAAATTTATATTTTTTATTTATCTTTTTGTGGGATACAAGAAAAAAAATAGATAAAAATGAAATATATATATATATGATACAGAAAACACAAAAAAATTAATAATTATTATTTAGCAGTCAAATTACCAATTAGTTTTTAAAATATCGAGTTAAAAACAATTACAGAACACAAGCATTAATTATTTTTATTTAAGAGTTTATACAAATCTTCACTAATAGGAAAATAAATGCAGTGAATATTAATTTAATACAATATGCAGCTATATTTTTTTGGAATCCACAAAATAAACTGGCAGCTGATATCTGCCAATAATTGCTGAACTATAAATAATAAATTTAAATATAATTACTTTTGTTTAGGCGACATTGCATCATATCTGATGCCAACAGACAAAGCTGTTTCACATGAGCACAGTGATACAAATTTCAAAATGCAATTAAATATTTGAAAACCAGGCACACTTCACAAACCTGGGAGTTTAATTGTAAGTATAGGGGATTTGAACTCAGATTTTCAAGCAATCTTTAACTATCCACACTATCTCACAACTGATAAATATGACCACACACATGTAGAAAAGATAAATAATCACCAATATTCGTATTTCATGCTAAACCAGCACTCATCAGTTCATCTCCCATATATATATATAATCAGTGCTGTTTATATTAAGATAGCAAATCTTCCATATTTTAATGGACAGGCTTTAATCCACTCCAACTTTTCAGCCATCCATATCATACATGAGGGGTCAGAGTGACCTGAGGTCAACATGGGCATGGCAATAATATGGCATCAGTATGGGATTTAGGTCTTCATCATCAGATTTTTAATGATATGGATGGTTGAAAAGTTGGAGTGGATTGAAGCCTGTCCATTAAAGTATGGAAGATTTGCTATCTT
Source organism: Epiperipatus broadwayi (assembly GCA_028023455.1). Classification (NCBI taxonomy): domain Eukaryota; kingdom Metazoa; phylum Onychophora; class Udeonychophora; order Euonychophora; family Peripatidae; genus Epiperipatus; species Epiperipatus broadwayi. Next base: position 311,302 of record JAQFVV010012504.1, on the reverse strand, counting down.
AATATAAACTGAGCATTGATTATATATGTGTGGGAGATGATAATCTGGACCAACTGATGAGTGCTGGTTTAGCGTGAAATACATATCTTTGTGATTATTTATCTTTTCTACATGTGTGTGGTCATGTGTATCAGTTGTATGAAATAGTGTGGATAGTTAAAGGTTGCTTGAAAATCTGAGTTCAAATCACCTATACTTAAAATGCAATTAAGAGGAAGTAGGGATGTGCTTATATATTAGAAATTTTTTAATACAAATTACTTCCAAATGTGTCACATCATAAACTTATATAAACATAAAATAATAAGCTTTTATGTTAATTATAATATTTTTTTCTTTATTTTAATAATAATAAATATAAATTTGCTGCTGAAAAAATAAACTAGAGAATAAAAATTAATATTTCAGGAAGGATGTTTTATGAAATGAATAAATAAAATTACAAGTACCATTTTGCAAACCAATGCTAATTGTTACAGCCAGGTAATGAGCATATTGTGCTTCAGTATGAATAAATAAGCTAAGCAAATCAATAGAATAATGCAACTTGTTCCTAATCTTATCAGATTAAAGGCTTTATTTTTCTTAGCTCCCCTCTCCTCATCTTCAAGTTCAGATCATATAACCTCAAATCAAACTATGATCATAAATGTCTATCCTTTTTTCTTTATCCACATAAAAAAATATTAATTAACTTCCTCTGCTTGTGGGCTCAAAAAAATGCCATGATATTTGGGAAATTAGAAGTGTTCAGATAAATGTAATTTTTCATATATTAATTATACACCTCTAAATCTAAAATGAATTTTGCTTTTATTTAATAATCTTTCATAAAGAGATATTAATTTTTTTACTTTTATTATTTTCTATATTATCTCCTAGTTTTTTTTTTTTTTTTCTTAATGTCTTATTACTGATCAACAGCAATGATATAAATAGTTGAAGAGTTGGACAATAGAGAAGAATGAAACCTGTCCATTAAAGTTTGAAGATTTGCTATCTTAATATAAATTGAACACTGATAATATGTATGTGTGGGAGATGATGATCTGGATTAACTGATGAATGCTGGTTCAGCGCAAAATATGTATATTGGACATCATTTATCTTTTTCACATGTATGTAATCATGTGCATTGGTTGTATAAGATGGAGTGGATGACTGAAGGGAGCTTAAAAATCTGGGTTCAAATCCTTTCTAATTTCATCTAGCTTAAGTATACATACTATATTTGTATTTAAATATTATAGATTCAGCCTGTATTCTGCCCATCCCTCTTTGTGTATTTAAATGGTCTGAAGGTCCTACATATAAGGAGTCAGAATGACTTAGGGACAACATGGGTATGACAACAAAATTGGCAACAAGAGCTTTGAACATGCTATCATCAGATTTTCAATGATATGAATGGCTGAAGAGTTGGAGAAGATTGAAGCCTGTTCATTAAAGTTTCAAAATTTGCTTTCTTAGTATAAACTGAGCACTGATTATATATATATGAGAGATGATCTGGACCAACTGATGAGTGCTGGTTACCTTTTTCACATGTATGTGATCATGTGTTGGTTGGACAATATGGAGTGGATTACTGGAGGGAGCTTGAAAGTCTGGCTTCAAATTCCCTCTAATTATGATCATATTAGTCATATCAGTACCAAAACATTTCAAATTGCTTGTGAGAAAGCAATCAAATTACTCCAAAATATTCAGTGCTGACAAATGGGTTTCTCAGTTTCTAGAAGCTCCGCAAATTATTGAGGAAGAGTCGAAGATATTTCCCAGGACTACTCAGCTTTATATAATGTGGCTAAAGTAAGATAATGTGAATGTCTTGCTATATGGAAAAAAGAAATTTCAAGAATGTAACATCATCTTTGAAATATGAAATGTGTGGAATTTGAAATAAGAAAATATGTGTAGTGATAATGGAGGTGAATTCCTTGTACCATGATAGTTTATGAATTAAAAAAAGTGTACTGGACTGGAAAATTTTATATCTATTATTCAGAGCCTGGAAACAAGAAAAAAGTTAAGCATGTACATGAAACCCTAATTTGTATTTTGTATATAGAATATATAATGAAGGAAGATTGGAAAAAAACAAAGAATTTGATCGAAAAAATATTAAAAGTTTTAGATAGTTTGATTAACATTACATTTTTAACTAAGAATGGAGAGAACTTGAAGATATATAATCATAAAGTTAAAAAAAAATAGGAGAAAAATAGGATTTCATCTAAATGAGAAGAATTCAAAGATTATAAAAAGATGAAAATTGATGATAAAATATTGAGTTTTTAGATCATTTATTAACAACATGATTCTTGGTAAACTGACATAATGAAAAACTGTGAGTGCATGCATGGAAATGATACCTGATTCTAGAAGTGATTTTAAAAAAAATTCAATGAATATAAAAATAGAAGCATGGAAATCAGAATAGGCACAACACTGATCTTTGAACTTTAGAATTGATGAAGACTTTTGGAAATACTATAGGCAGAAATACTCTACCAGTTAACATCTGAACTTTAAGTTGAAGTATAAATAATTATGTTGAAATTTTCTTATTTTGATCATATTTTAAGATGATCTAATTCAGTGGTCTTCAACCCTTGGTCCATGGACCGGCGCCGGTCCGCAGAAGTTTTCTGCAGTCCACGCTAGACTGGCAGGAAAATGTGTAATAACAATTATAATAAGATTTTAAACTTTTAATTAACATAAACAATTTTTATTTATTTTTTCATTGCAATTGCTTAAATAAAATTAATTATAAATCAAAATTTTATTTAAATTATTAGATAATACTATAATTACTAAATAATAATCAAAGAAATTTATCTGAAAATGCAATCGGTTGTTTTACAATAGCGTGTTGAAACAGCTGGAGGGCGGGCTCGGTTTGTAAACAAAGATAAATATAATGTTGCCGGGGCCGAGTTTCTTTTCTTTTTTTTTTTTTGGTTGGCTTTGGTTTTTTGATTTTTTTTGTTTATCACATTTATAAAAGTAATATCAAATCAAATTTTTTGTTTAAACACGACCAAAACAAAAATAAACAAATGCATAAACAAAAAAATTACAAATAAATGAATTTACAAAAAAAAGTACTTCATTTTTTTGGCTTTTGATTCTTTTTTTATTATTATTTATATTTTCAAAGGGGACAGGTTTTTTTTTTTACCGTCTACGTATTTTTTTTTTTTTGGTTGTTGTTGTTTATCACATTTAAAATAAAAGTACGGTGGCTATCAAATCTATTTTGGCTATCCCAAACAACAAAAAAAAAAAACAAAACCAAAAAAAAAACGGATCGATTAAAACCAATGATTTTTAAAAAGTAGTTCGATTTTTTGTTTGTTTTGATTTAATTCTCATTAAACCCTTTTCTATTTTCGGTTCGGTATTGTACGACAAACAAAAAATCAGCCGATTCAACTACTTCTTCTTCTTTCTTTTTTTCGGTTTGTTTTGTTTTTATTTTGATAAATAAATCTATTGTCCATTTAACGGTAACATTTACAAGCCAAAGTCCAACATTGGGAGAGAGGGGAAAGGGAAGGGTGTTTGCAATTGCTAACAGAACGGAACGCCAACAACTCGAAGATTGACCAAGTTTTGATGGTAATTCCCCCTCAAAAAACATCAATCTATACGGCAATTAAAAGAAACTTTTTGGGCTCTTCAGGCAAAAAAAAAACTAAAAAAAAAAAAAAACACAGCAGGCATGCAGCTTCAAGGTGTTTTGTTCGATAAACCACCGCCGGTTCCAGCAGTCAGAGAAGAATCCTTGTTCTTTCTTTGACATTCGGCAAAACAAGTTGTCCTATTTTTTGCAGCTATTTGATTAATCAGCTCGCAGTTGTTGTCGCACGAAACGTGACTTAAGAGCGTGATTTGATGGGAAGCGCGCTTTGAACTACACTTGGCCCATTTTTTCAGCAGGAAATGGGGGCTAGGAAAGCATGAGACTCTGCTGATAATTGTTAGTAGACCTTCCTAAAAGATGCGAGATAGAGGGGGAGGTGGTCTTAATGAATATTAAAATAGTTTCGACAATCATAATTCCAGCCACCCTCAGACAATACTGTAAACAAAAGTGAAATATGATCGCTAGTCCGAAATGCTTAGCCCGAATCTGAGCCGTAAGCTGACACGATAGCTTCTGCAGCAAGATTGTCTAAATGTTCATGTTTCTGTGCATTGGCATAGAAATAAACACAGTCAGCCGGTGCCCTCCCCCATATCAACGGACTATTTCTAGGCTTACGCGTTAGAAATAGAACGTTCTATAGCGGCGGAGGCGTCCACCTAAACGGCATATTTCTGTGCGCTAGCATAGAAGTAACGCCCTCCGGTGGTTTCAACACGCTATTGTAAAACAACCATGCAATCTTTAAAAGACAAAGCGTCAATCTCATGATAATTGCACCACACCTTACATGTCAATTTCTATACCTAGTAGGCATTTCGGTATTGCGTCAGCTCATTCATTAGTCACATATAGCAAAATTTTTTATTGCATTTGTATCATCTTTTTATTTTGTATGTGACATTTCTTTTTGAAATTGTAAACTTCACAAAATGGAGACAGATCATTGATGATGATTTCCCTTCATCCAGAACGTAAATCTATTATCTTTTTTTTTTTTAGAAAAATGACATCTTTATAATGATTGTTTTATTTCTATGTGACACTTTACAAAAACAACTTTTCATTCTGTTTCTTTTTTTTAACTGGGTAAAAATGAGATTAAAATAACACCAGATTCAGAATTTTTTATTATACAAACTCCATATATATATATAATTTCATCTTGTATATTTAACATTAAATACAGATATTACATTTATTATAATCATTGTCATGTAATTACACTACATTTCCCAACATTCATGTGAATAACATTTTATTTTTGCATGTTTTAACAATGAAATAATAAACGTAGCAATGCAGGCACATTATTGAGAAAGTACTGTTTTCTGTAGCAGTATGAGTGCACAACTAGAAAGTGTTCAGCATGTGAAGGTAAGCAACACCATTACAATACACAGTAAGTAGTGTGTTGTTTTGGTCAGTTATAACAATTATGCTCATCTAAGAAAATTTATCCATGAAATCTTATCCTTTTGCCGGTCCGCAAAATCTTATTCTTATTTTGCCAGTCCGCAGGTATGAAAAGGTTGAAGACCACTGATCTAATTCATTAGATAAATGTACAATGATTGTCACTGGGATACCAAGGATGAATATTATCCAGTAATGTACTTCTTAGAAGCATGATATCTAAAAGATTACCAGTAGATCATTCTAAAAAAAAAAGCCAGTCTTCTAACACAAATTATTGATCTCAATAATAGTTATTTAAGATAATTTCATCATTATCTGAAGTTCTTATTTTTAACTTTATCCCAATTTATTTTTTGCATTCTCTTTAAAATCCATATCCCTAAAATCTTCCATTTTTTTATCCTTCCTTAAATCTGGCAAGTCCCTGAATCATTTAAATCAATTCTAACAAAACAGTAATCTCCTTCTTATTAAAAATATGTTTAGTTATTGCAATTAATTACTTGCCCTACATGTTTTCATGCAGTGATAAAGTGGTAGAGTGGAGTTTATGTCCATAAATCATTGTCCAGCTCTATCATTTTCAGTGCTTGAAGTTCTTATGATTTCTGATAAATAAAACATTTGATTTTTTTATTTCTTTTTTTTCTTTATTGGAATTACTTATAGTTTAATTTTTAACATTTTGTTAAACTTGTTTTTTTTATCACAGCCATATTATCAAAGTAATAATATTAAAAGAATATAGCCACACTATTTTTTGGTATAAAATAAAACACTAAAAATAACTTAATGCCTTGTATATTGCTACAAACATACAAATAAAATATTTTACTTCAAATGGAAATAATCCAAATGATTCACAATAAATTCACAAAAATATATTCCATATGAATGTAAATATTGCAGCTGTTAGCATTTTGATAAAAATATTACCTGATAGAAAGTAGCAATGATGCACAAATCAAAAAAAAAATATAAGCATACTACAATTTCTGTTTCAATATTAATAATAAAGTCTCAATAAAAATAAAATCACTTTAACTGAATAAAAAGTGAGATTCGTCAAATCGCTTTATAAAAAATAGAACCGAAAATGGAGATATAATAATTCTTTCATTTTCAACCACTAACAATTCACTGCAGGATGAAAATCTCTCCATGTGTAATCCAGTTTCTCTGATTTCTAGCCTCTCTTTTCCAAAGTTCAACAGTACACTTCCTTATTTTACTTGTGATCACTTTCTAGGTGTTTTACAATCTTTGGTATCCAATTTAGGATTTCAACTGTCTTATAATTTCTAACAATATGTCCAATCCAACTTCACTTCAATCTTCTAATTTTTTCAATATTGTCAGTAATATCTGTTTGTTCTCTCACCCATATATTTCGTTTTTGATTCCTTCTTATTACTCCTAACATACATCTCCATAGATAGTTGAGTAGTCTGAAATCGTAAATTGCTCTTCTATTAAGAATTGAAGTCTCAGATTCATAAGTAAGAACTGGTAAAATATACTTATTAAAAATCTTCCTTTTCAAATGCAAAGGCTTATTCCCTTTTAATATTAAATTATTTCTACCAAAAGTTTAATTCTATAATTACTTTCATTCATTACGTGTACATCTGTATTAATAATCTGACCAAAGTATTTGTAGTTGTTTATTTCCAATTCATCATGATCAATCTTATATTTTCTTTTTTTTTTTTTGAGAAAATTCATTGAACATTGCTTTAATCTTTTATCTTTAGTCATACTTTCATCTGATAACTCTTGCAACATTTCCTGAATACTAGCTTTGAAGCATTATTTGCAAAAACAATTACATTATCTGCAAAATTTAAATGACTTAAATAATCTCCATTTACTTTTACTCATTTAGCTTCCAATTTTAATCCACAAAATACTTCTTGCAAAACTGTTGTAAAAAGTTTTGAAAATATGGAGTCAACCTGTTATATGCCCTTCTCATTGTCATTCTTTATAATTTTAGTATAATTATGTAATCTAATCATTGCTGTTGCATTTTGATAAACATTCTTGAGAATATGACAATATTCTGGGTCTATATCTAGATGATCTAATGCTTTAATCACTGAAGTAATGTTTGTAGAATCAAATGCCTTTTAACAATCTACAAATTCAGTGGTTCTTTCTATATAACTTCTCTCAATAATTGAATTTGATCCACTGTGTTAAAACCACCTCCAGATTCTTCTTTTGGTTGGTTAAAATCCAGTTTGCTGTAGACAAATTGTAATTATCTTGATAAATATTTGTGTAGAACTGATGAAAGATTTATAGATCTGTAATCTTCTTTATCACCTTATTTTAAATATTATTATTACTGCATTTTTCCAATCCATCTGATATATCTTTATCTTAGAATATAACTTTGCCAACAATTTTTCTACTTTTTCACCTGTTTCTTTTAAAATATCGATTATAATTTCATTCTTATCTAGAGCTTATCCCTTCTTCATAGTTTTAATTGCATGTCTCATTTCTTCATTTATAATCATATTGGGATTTAATTTGCTAAACATTAACTTTACTCCAAATCCTTCATAAATAGAAATTATATACAAAATCCAAATTATAAGTGTGTATTGACATCCGAACTTATTTCAAGATTTTCATTCACTAATCTCTTTATAACATCTATAATGGTGATTTAGTAGATTTATCCTTGACTCCATACTTTGTTTACACACAAAACATTTGTATGTACAAAGTCTATGTATGAATCCTATATTATCTTTGCGTATATATATATATATGTGTGTGTGTATAGTAAATATTTAATAAATGAGGATTTTGTTTTTAATAATAATTAAAAATCTGAAGCCACAATCTTTCTAAGCTAGTAGCCAATGAAGATTAGCTGTACAAGGCTAAGAAAAATAGTACAATTAGTGCTATGATGTTATTTTCTATACAAATTATCTAAATGATATCAAACATAGAAGTCAAAGAAACGAAAGGTATTCTGTGCAAATTTGAGAACACTTCTAGCAGGCAAAAAATTGCTTCCATGACTGATTAGATAGAATAAAATTTTGATGTAACTCAGAAAAGATCCATCTATTTACTGAGTTTAATATAATTATGCATCTATAATATAAAAAACATATTATTATAATAATAAATCTTTATTAATAACTTATTAGTACATAATTATGTCAAAAATGTTAAGATTTACTTTGTTAATTAATCTCATATGAAAATTATATCTGATGCAAAACAAACTAAGATAATAAATGCAATTTTAATGATTTGCATGTATGGAGAAGTAGTCAGAAAAGTGTGAAATTCTTTTAGGGAATAAATTTTTCAATCAATCTACTGCAGGGTGAGAGTTCAAATTTAGTTTTCTTTGATTCACAGCTTCTCTTCTCCATATCACAAAGGGTCATTTTCTAGATCTTTTACAATCCCTTGGAATCTATTTTAAGGCTTCAATTATCTCTTTTCATGATATATCAGGTTTAATTCCACTTCTTTTTAATTTTTTCAATAGATATCAGTGATATCTACTAATTTCCTTGGTCACATATTTCAATTTTGATCCCTACTTGTCATTATCATATTTCACTGTATGATCTAAAGTCTCTGTATTCCTCCTCTTCTATTAAAAGTCCAAACCTCAGATCCAGAAATAATTTATTAGTAAAATACGTTTATTAAAAATTTTTCATTTTAACTATATATATATTGTAAGGGATGGAAAATCCACTCTTTTTTTTGAAGTGCCAGTATAGTTTTTAAAAAATCTCTTTTAGTTTTTACTTAAGAATTTGTAAATAGGTTATTATTGTTGTTAATTGTTTTTTGGTTCATTTTTATTTATTTATTGTGATATGTGTTTTGTTTTGTGATGGTGAGATTTTAATAGCTATGGATATATAGATTCGCGAGTGTGTATGTATATAAATAATTATCAACAGTAGCATTTAAATTGCTAGTTATAATTAGATTGTACTTTTATTTACTTATTTTTTTGAAAATTATGAAAGATGTTTTTCTTTTTTTTTTGTTAAATTCTCTGTCCCAGTGCTTACGATTTGATTGGCTGTTGGTAGTCATAAGCGCTTGAGAAATTTGCACTCTCTCAATTTAATATAAAAGATGTATTACATTCAAATATCAGCCTTTCAAGCTAATTGAAAACATATGCTATATAAAATAAATGCTTATTTATAAAAGATGTAATGATATTATTCTGGTTGCTTATTTATTTATTTGTTTTGTAGCTTACAAAATAAATTTTCCAATGTAATATTTTTTTTTATTGACATTATTTTGTTTTATTATTTTAAAAAAAAATTTTAAAAATCAATAATTAGCAGTATTAAAGATTTTTAAGTTAGCGCGTGAGTTATAACAATGGGACAAAGATTACTATGAAAACAAGGAACAGGATCGACATTAATTAATAAAAACAGAGGAAGAAAGAAGTCATAGCATTATTTTGTCTATTCTCCAAATTCTTCTTTTGGATATCAATATAATAATTACTGGACCAAGATAACATCAAAAATGTTTGGCTAAGTACATTTTATTATCCAGAGCAATTTCAGCTCTTTTGCCTGTCTTATTTCATAATTGAAATCCAGTAAAATATGCAGCCTGAAATCAAACCCGAGTTTGAAACAAACTTCAGAAAAATAGCTATATATATATATTTTTCAACTTTAAGTTTCTTTTAATGATCCTAACTAATAGTCAAATTGAATTATTTCTATAGCTAAATAAACAGAAAATGTCGAGAATCAATTACTTCAATAACAGAAAAATCTATAAATTCATTGATAATATGTATACATATTTTAAAGTTATTTCAATTTACCCTGGGATGGACAAAACAAAAGAAAAATGCTTGAAATAATTAGTGGACTGAGAAATGAAGAGACATTAAAAGAAATTAAATGGTAATTAAAATTTGTCATATTTTTTGTTTTGTTTTATATATCTATTATTTTTTTAATAACATTTTTAATTATATCTTTATAAAAGTATATACATTTGTGATATTTAAAACTAACCTATAAGTTTCTTTTTGAATGTTTAAACTTATTAATAATAATGAAAGTTAATTTTTAATATATATTTATTTTAAGAAATTTTATCTTAAATTGCTCAAATATATTGTTAAATGCCATGGTAAAATAACGATTGTAATAATATATATATATTTAAATATTGTATTTGATTGGCATTTTACATCCATATATATTAAATAATAAATGTCATGTATCAATTTAGATTGGAAAACAAATTATACTTAATTGCATAGGAGTTGTATATAAATATATAAATTTTTATGGAATCGTATTTACAAATTATATCATTATTTAATAATTATCTTAACTCTTCAATTATTTTAATTGTATTATTATTAGATGTATTTTGACAGGATTGGGTCAATTTATAGTATTAAATATTGAAGTTATATATTAATATCCCCATATTTGTATTTAGAAGTTGTCTTGTTATATGTTTTGCTTATACATAAGGGCTCAGATGATATAATATATATTGTGCTAGGTTTATTAAACCCAAAGTTAATAAAGTTATGGAATAAATGTTGAACTTTTCAGGCTAGGATATAAGCCTTATATTAATAAGAAGCCCAAGTAGTTGATGTTCCTAATAAAAGACATGATTTAAAATAAAATGAATAAATCCTTATAGCATAGTTGGAAGGAGCTCTTGATATTGTCTTCTATATCATCCTGTTTCTTGATCCAACTTTAAAGAAATACATCTATAATCCAAATTATTAATTTAACAAGATATCATCAATTTATTTATTTGTTTGTTTATTGATTTAATTTCACAACAGTTTTATATAATTTCTATGTAAAATATAAACTGCAAGTTATGTTTATTATCGGTAAATCTTTTATTTGATTTATATTTTAAAAAAATGAACATTTGAAAAACAAAACAGTTTTTATATTTTCCACATATATATATTTGTGCTATTATAAAAAATATAAAATCACAATCTTGGAATAAAGCTTATATCATTTGTTTTATATAAAAAGAATGACTTTGAGTTTTTATTTGAAGTTTATTAATATCTGTCTTTTCTTTTTTTTAATACATCACTTATTAATTGGTTGACAAATTCACCCATTCGACTAAATGATAATTTTGTGTATTAGTAGATTATTTTTATAAGCCATCAGTAATTGAAATATTAAATCACATATAATCTTATTTATAGTATAGCTACCCGAAGTAACAATATAAGTAGTGATTAAAGAACATTCACTCAGGTGTAATATATTTTCTATAGTATAGATAATTATTATCAATAACTTTATAAATTACTAATTTGTTTAAATAAAGTTAAGCATCATAACATGATTTATTATAATTCATATTCAATGGCTGGAATTAGTTATATTTTATTATATTTATTTTTATATGAAAATTAATCAAAACCTGAAAGACATGATGGTGGAAATAGATTGTCCATTTCAATTAATCCACAATTATTGGAGTGATTTCATTTCTATTTGCACATATACCATGTTGTACTACATTTGGTATTCCAATCGGAGTTCTTATTCCATTTGTGGTTATTGACAATTAGGACAATTTCATTTCTTCAAACTTAAATAAAATTTTCTATTACAGTTTCATCTTTCTTTATTTAGATACTACATACTATTACATTTGCCACTCAACATTTGTGGCAATTTCTTTTCTCTTTATATATATATGGCATGTCATAATAAGTACTATTACATTTGGCGCAAACAACTTAGGGGCTTAATGGCTGTGTTCAGCCAAGATGAATTTTGTTAGACTTCATTTGTAGTCAAAACTTTTTAAAAAAATGTTGTGGACCAAGAGTCTTACTATTACTATCTGGAGACTTAAACACGAAGCCTGATTGGTTGATGATTGTTCGTGACAAGTATTCTATTACATCTTGCTGTCCAACATTTAACATAATTACATCTCATCAAACATAGATAATATATTCCATTATATTTTGACACAACCAATTTAAGACCTGAAGGTAAACAATTAGTGAGACTGAACTCATATAATATGAAAGGGTGTCGAGTTTTAATATCACTCTCTCTATATATATTTGGCTTATTAAGGCCATAGTGTCAATCGGCATTTTCCATAAATCAAAAGGGTCATGATGTTATGAAATTAAAATTTGGATCATTGAATAGCTATATAATCATAATTAAGATCAGAGTGCTTATGTTTTACTTGAGGGTTGTGTTTTAAGTTAGTGGCAAGGGGTGTTTAGTTTCGGATGGTAATAATAATTATATAAGAACATACATTAGATTGATTTATTTATTTTTTGAGTATATAATATTGCTTAGACATAAACATGGAGAATGCTAGTGAAATACTAAGTGGTGCTACAGAACAGGATACATGGAATAGGTGATAAAGATGATAATGGAAATGAAAGCTGATGCTGATAAAAGGGAGGCTAGGTTGAGAGCTGATTTAAAAACCAATTCTGATAAATTGGAAGCTAATTCCCAAAAATTGGAGGCTAATTCCCAAAAAATTGGAAGCTAATTCCCAAGAATTAAAAGCTATATTAAAAGCTGAAATAAAAGCTAACACTGGTGAATTGAAAGCTTGTTCTTATCAGATGAGTGTAGAGTTAAAGACAATGGTAGATAGTAGGTCCACAGAGTTAGAGACAAGGTTTACTAAAGAGTTAAAAAAAATTATAGGGAAGAATCTAGGATTGAAGCTATTTCCCTGAAAGCAATGTTTGATGAGGTTAGTGATGAGATGAGGAAAGAGACTAGGGATAATGGCTAAATTTGAAGAGTCCAGAGAAGAGTGTAGAGAGTTACAAAAGATAACTGTTCATGATGATAAAACCTTATGAAGTGAATTCCAAACATTGAAAACAGAAACTGAATCTTTACTCAAAAATGTTTATGCGATTGTAAACTCAAGGGTTGTAGTTGCTGTGAACTCGCAGCGAGATGAGTTTATCCAGCTTAATAAAGAATATTGTGAAGAGATAATTCAAATGACTGCCAGTAAACGGGTACATGATCTCAATGAGATCAAAACAATAAATAGTGTTGTCTCTAGTCATTTCCAAGAAATGGATACAAGGATGGAAGAGGTTCAGGAAAATCTGAAATTCTGTGAAATTGAAGCTAGTGGACAGAGATAAAGAAGGATATCATGAATATTTGCATCCAGTTTGAAGAAATGAAATCAGTTATGCTGATAAACAGTGGACAAATAGCAGACTTACAGGAATAATTACAAAGGTGTAGGTTAGAGATAGATCAGAATAAAATTAAAAAAGATATTACAGATGGAGATCATCCTAAGGATGAAACATTTGTTAAGAATTTGATAAATGAAGAGATTCTCGAGTGTTGTTTAGATAGTTTCTGATGGAGAAAAGATGACTGAGTCCAAGAGATCTGATTCTCCACACCAAATGTCTAGTGATTCTTATATGAACCATAATGCTTCAAGATTTATCAACATTAAAGTCTTTAAGGGGGAATACTATGAAAATCCCATGGAATATTTTAAGTACACTAGAGTGTTTTACACTCAGTACCTTATCAGAGAAAAATTGGCAGTTGCTAGTAACCATTTATATGCGTCAGCTAAAGAATGGTGGCAATCTGTTTGAGAGAACTCTGACCTATGGTGGTTATTGCCAAGCCATAATGAACAACTTTTGAAATGAGGACAAACAGGATTATATACACCATAGACTTTCTAATGAAAAATATACCTCTCATGATGGGAGCTATACACAATTTTTTCCAATATCAAATAGCCAGATTCAAAACCGTGACCACATTCCCACTATCAGAGATTCAGATTGTATGGATTTTGCACAGGAATTTGCCTAGACATATCGAGCAAATGGTGGCTGCAGATCAGCATTCTGTCGAAGAAGTTGCAGATATTCTGGGAGTACTAGAAGCTGGAGAGGGTACTTGTGGTGGACCACCTGGAACTAAAAGGAATAATCCTAACTGCAATTAAACAAATATTAATTATCATGTACCAGGCAGCTGATTTGCAGATAGCACACAAGGAGCCAGAAGGGTTAATCATAACAATAGGAGACACATTCCATATGGGAACCATGGTGGTTATGTCAGGAATCACGGATATAATCACAATAATTCACAACCAGGAAGTTGAGTGTGGCACCAACAGTATTGGGGTTAAGACTCCAGCAGCTGTATGTGCAAATTATCCATTAAACTAAATAGGGCTTTTGTATAAATGTTTCACTTATACCCATGTTAGTCACGCCCAGGAATATAAATTTTAAAAAAATTCAATCTTTATGAAGGGCCATACCTCACCGAGAAAAAGTTCGGAATCAATGCTTGTTATTCATGCACCTGATGGTTTGAGAGGAACTTATAATGCCAGGAGTCTTGGCCAGTACCTTGTAACTAATCAGTAATATGGTGGTCCTGAATCATTCTACATATATATCTTTTTTTAAAAAAATCATTTAATGAATGTTTCAGTGCAAATCCTATACAGACAATATCTCCTTTTGAGTTCTTTAAAAATGTAAATACATTTCTTTTTAAATCCTATTAGATGAATGTTTTATCATTTGTTATTTTGTCCTGCATTTAATTGAGTTATAAAGATATTAAATAAGGATAAAAGTATGACATTTATTGTTTGAGAAAAGTAGAGGTTTCTGGTACTATGGTAGCACTATAAAATACTTCAAAACTTTATTTATGAGATTGTTATTCAATGGATTTGTTTAAGTAGGAGACTACTCATAGATAATTGAAGGATTTGTGTAGGAATAATTGAATTGTTTCTACCCTCATAGGTATAGTTGTTCATATGCAAATATTTTTTATTAGCAGGGGAGTAGTGTAAGGGATGGAAAATCCACCCTTTCTTTTGAAGTGCCAGTATAGTTTTAAAAAAATCTCTTTGATTTAGTTTTTATTTAAGAATTTGTAAATAGGTTGTTGGTAATTGTTTTTATTATTTGGTTCATTTTTATTTATTTATTGTGATAATGTGTTTTGTTTTGTGATGGTGAGATTTTAGTAGCTATGGATATATATAGATTTGCGAGTGTACGTATATAAGAATTATCAATAGTAGCATTTAAATTGCTAGTTATAATTAGATTGTACTTTTATTTATTTATTTTTTTGAAAATTATAAAAGATATGTAATGGTATTATTCTGGTTGTTTATTTATTTATTTGTTTTGTAGATTACAAAATAAATTTTTCAATGTAATATTTTTTTATGGACATTATTTTGTTTTGTTATTTAAAAAAATATTTTAAAATCAATAATCAGTAGTGTTAAAGATTTTTAAGTTAGCGTTTGAGTTATAACAATGGGACAAAGATTACTATGGAAATAAGAAACAGGATCGCCATTAATTAATAAAAACAGAAGAAGAAAGAAGTCATAGTCCAATTCTTCTTTTGGATATCAATATAATAATTACTGGACCAAGATAACATCAAAAATGTTTGGCTAAGTACATTTTATTATCTGGGGCAATTTCAGCTCTTTTGCCTGTCTTATTTCATAATTGGAGTCCAGTAAAATATGCAGCCTGAAATCAAACCTGAGTTTGCAAACAAACCTCAGAAAAATAGCTATATATATATTTCAACTTTAAGTTTCTTTTAATGATCTTAAGTAATAGTCAACTCGAATTATTTGTATAGCTAAATATAAAGAAAATGCTGAGAATCAATTACTCCAACAACAGAAAAATCTATAAATTCATTGATAATATGTATACATATTTTAAAGTTATTTCAATCTATCCTGGGATGGACAAAAAAAAAAGAAAAACACTTGAAATAATTAGTGAACTGGGAAATGAAGAAACATTAAAAGAAATTAAATGGTAATTAAAATTTGTCATATTTTTTTTTGTTTTATACATCTGTTATTTTTTATAACATTTTAAATTATATCTTTATAAAAGTATATACATTTGTGATATTTAAAACTAACTTATAAGTTTCTTTCTGAATGTTTAAACTTATTAATAATAAAGAAAGTCAATTTTTAATATACACCTGGGCCTCATTTTATGCAGTAGATAGCCTCCTCAGAAAACAGGCACAAAAGAAATGGCACAAAAATAGACTTAACTTACCTTGAAAAATGGAGGATACGTACTGTAAATTTCCAAAAATCACATAAAAGCAAAGCAACAATGTAAAATTACCTTAAAATTCGCATAAAAAAAATAAGAAAATAAAATATGACTAATAAAAAATTTCAAATTTGAAAAAAATTGATACAAGACAAACTTTTTTTATTTCTTATTAACTACAATATTTAATTTTATTCAAAACAATACATTTTTATGCGTAATTTACATTTTTTTTATACATGTACGGTACTTTAATAATTATCACTATTTGAGACATCAGATTTGTCATGATGTGATATGAGGTACTGTAGCTTCTCCTTAAATGAAGTCAAGAGGAAATACAACTAAACTGTTTTCCAATCACTGTTGATCCTTCCCATTTCGCTAAGCGATCTAAAATTGAAATTTTTGTTTCCAAAGAAATTCATTTTCTTGGGTCTTTTTTTCTCTCTCTCTTAGAGTAAACTAAAAGTTTAAAATAAAAATAAGAACTTAGACTTACAATAATAAAAAGACACTGATTCATCACTGTTGGGCAAAATTTAATTAAAACTAACAATTAAAAATTAAATTCTTATTTTTGTCTTTAATTTTTTTAATTTTCAATTCCATTTAAAAATCAAATTTCATCGTTTCACATCACCTTAATTTCAGATCACGTTACGTCATTTTTAAATTGTTAATTACAATTAAAAATCAGATTTTAATTTGCAAATTTAATTCTTCCCACCACTCTTACTCACCTTTTAAAAATAAACTTGCGGACACTAAATGATTAATTGATTACATACTCTTTTTATAAAAAGCAAAAATAGAACATGATTTAAAATGCAAAAACAACAACGTACATAGTATTTTTCATCTATAACGTTTGAACATATTTACATTATAGTCTTGTAAAATTTAATGTGTGTATATAAAATGGGGAAATTCTGATTTTAAGTGAATTATGAACTTCTTTATTGCATAAAATCTATTACAGTACTATTATAAAGCGCTGAAAATATTGAAATTATTAGATGGATGTCGAACTCGGATAACGCGCTATTACTTTAAATATGACGTGAGTGTACAAAATTTATAATATTTAAAGTAATAATGCATTATTAGAGCTCGACTTCTGATCTAATAATTTTTATCGCATAAAAGAAAAACGCATACAAAGATATTAAGAAAAAACATGAATCCCATAACTTCAAAATCGCATTAAATAAATCCACATAAAACGAGACCCGGGTGTATATATATACTTTTTTTAAAGAAACTTTGTATCTTAAATTGCGCGAATATATTGTTAAATGCCAAGGTAAAATAACGATTGTAATAATATATATTTTTTAATATAATTCGCATTTTACATACATATATATTAAATAATAAATGTCATGCATCAATTTAGATTGGAAAACAATAAATTACACTTAATTGCATAGGAGTTGTATATACATTTTTATAGAATCGTATTTACAAATTATATCATTATTTAATAATTATCTTAACTCTTCAATTATTTTAATTGTATTATTATTAGATGTATTTTGAAAGGATTGGGTCAATTTATAGTATTAAATATTGAAGTTATATATTAATATCTCCACATTTGTATTTAGAAGTTGTCTTGTTATATATATATATGTTTTGCTTATACATAACGACTCAGATGATATATTTATATATATATTATGCTAGGTTTATTAAACCCTAAGTTAATAAAGTTATGGAATAAATTTTGAACTTTTCAGGCTAGGATATAAGCCTTATATTAATAAGAAGCTCAAGTAGTTGATGTTCCTAATAAAAGATGTGGTTTAAAATAAAGTGAATAAATCCTTATAGCATAGTGGGAAGGAGCTCTTGATATTATCTCCTATATCATCCTGTTTGTTGATCTAACTTTAAAGAAATATATCTATAACCTAACTTATTAATTTAACAAGATATCATCAATTTATTTATTTATTTGTTGATTTAATTTCACAACAGTTTTATACAATTCCTATGTAAAATATAAACTGCAAGTTATGTTTATTATGGGTAAATCTTTTATTTGATTTATATTTAAAAAAATGAACATTTGAAAAACAAAACAGTTTTTATGTTTTCCACATATATATTTGTGCTATTATAAAAAATATAAAATCACAGTCTTGGAATAAAGCTTATATCATTTGTTTTATATAAAAAGAATGACTTTGAGTTTTCATTTGAAATCTGTCTTTTCTTTTTTTTTTTAGTACATCAGTTATTAATGGTTGACAAATTCACCCATTCGACTAAATGATAATCTTGTGTATTAGTAGATTATTTTTATAAGTCATCAGTAATTGAAATATTAAATCACATATAATCTTATTTGTGGACATATATATTGAATTCAATAAAATTCCCTTTGTTCTAATATATATTTAGTAATTAATCAAATAGTTAGTTAAGTTAACCCTGAGAATTAATTAGTTAACATGCCTTAGTCAATTCTCTGTAGTATCTAGGTTTATTTTGTATAGCTACTCGAAGTAACAATATAAGTAGTGATTAAAGTACATTCACTCAGGTGTAATATATTTTCTATTGTATAGATAATTATTATCCGTAACTTTATAAATTAGTAATTTGTTTAAATAAAGTTAAACATCATAACCTGATTTATTGTAATTCATATTCAATGGCAGGAATTAGTTAAATTTTATTAACATTTATTTTTGTGTGAAAATTAATCAAAACCTGAAAAACATGATGGTGGAAATAGATTGTCCATTTCAATTAATCCACAATTATCGGAGTGATTTCATTTCTATTTGTACATATACCATGTTGTATTACATTTGGTATCCCAATTGGAGTTCTTCCCCCATTTGTGGTTATCGATGATTAGGACAATTTCATTTCTTCAAACGTAAATAAAAATTTCTATTACATTTTCTATTACGGTTTCATCTTTCTTTATTTAGATACTACATACTATTACATTTGCCACTCAATGTTTGTGGCAATTTCTTTTCTCTTTATATATATATGGCATGTCATAATAAATACTATTACAATATATATATATGTGTGTGTGTGTGTATGTGTGTGAAGTTATTCCTACTAAAAGCATTTGATTCAAATTTAATTCTATAATTATTTTCATCCATTATTTTTTTATCTATATTGATAATCTGACCAAGTTATTTATAGTTAACTTTTTCTAACTAGCATACTTTATTTACTGCCCCTATATGAGTAAAAACATGTTTACATTGTACATTTCGATATACAATTCTAATCCTCTTCTTCATAGTGGTATCCTATTTTTTATCAAGTATATCTTCACCAACGTCAGAAGATAAATTGCATTATAGAAATGTATAAAAAAAATAAGTAAATCAGATTTATCACTAACTCAAGACAGTTTCACCGGTTTGACATGCTTTACATTAAAATCCCTTTTCTTTATGTTCAACTAGATATCTTTCACATAATCAAATAACTATGATTTGAAGAAATGAGAATATATGTATAATTAATGATTATTCAATTCTATGTATACTTTGACAAATTTAAGAAATTAATAAAACCATTAGTAAATCTAGCTCTTGGTTGGTTGTCTTAAAAAAAAAAATCTTAAGCTAAATAAATTTTAAAAACAATTTTATAAGACAACTTTTTTTTATATACAGTGTATATTTTAATAAATATGATTTTTAACAGAAATTTTTTTTTTTTTTGTCTTTTTTTAAAGCAACTAAAATCTTATGTGAAAATTCCATTAATGTTCATAATACACAAGTCTATTCACTGCATTAAAATTCATTACCACATAACAATTTCCTTTGATATTTGAATAATGACTTAAGTGTAATTTAAACAAATTGATACTTTCAAGAGATTTTAGAATAAATGTTTTAATGGCAGTAAACATTATGTCATCAATAATGAATGACTATTATTACATCTATTTTTCAAAAACAATTAGCACAAGTTTTAAGAAACTTGGCTAACGTCTTGAAGAATTATTACAAAAAAAAAATAAACATTTGAATTACATAATTTTTTTTTTGGTAATTATAAAAAAAGTATTTTCAAATTCTGGTTTGTTATAGTTTTAATAAAATTAATATCAATATAACAATATTTGATTCTTTTATCTAAAATAATCTTCTCTCTACTATTCTAGCGTTATTGTAGACTTGACTAATATAACTATACAAGAAAATTGAATTAGGTTCGAAATCATAAAAATTATTTGAATTTCAGGCTAGTTTCGTAGTAAAAATTATTTAAAAGTTATCGCCAGATGCATAATTGCATTGGTTCTAGCTTTGAATCTGAAAATCTCATTAACTTGTCTGGAGTGAGGATTAAATTAAATTTTACCACTATCTGTTAACTATTAATTACTCAAATTTGCAGAAGATGGTCTACAGAATACTAGAGAGTGAAGATTGCTTGTTTTTAAAAAAATAAAAATTGTTTTCTTATGATTATATAAACCTCATTTAATTTAAAAATGAATAAATTAAATTATTTCAATATTTTCACTACACTGTGTTTTGTTTGGCTTTCATTCTATTTCTTTTTCAATTTATTCAATTTCATTTAGGTCAAAAATTTTGACACCCCACATCATAGTTGGTCTACTAAACCAAAATGCTTACATATATATCTGGATAGACATATAGGTATCCAAAAAAGTAATTTATTTATTCAATGTGTGTGTGTATTTTTATTCATATATACAGATATTTTAGTGAATTGACCTTACCAAGAATACGTTCAATCTTTCCCAAGATCTGATTGTTGGGAATAGCACGGCCAGCTTCATAATCATTAATAACAGATGGCTTTTCATTCACACGTGTAGCCAAATCCTTTTGGGTTAAATTTTTAGCTTGGCGAGCCTGCTGTATCAGCTTGCCAACTTCCAGAGAAACTTTTTCATGATGCAGCTCTTCGGTTTCTCGATCCAATTTTGCAGTGTTTTTATTTGATTCATGCTGTCTGTTGGTAGCCGCACTAACTGAAAACAATCACACTGATTAAGATAGAACAAATAATCATAATAATAATTTAAAACTAGTAATGAGCATTGCAAAAATTAAGGATTGGATGTGAGAAGGATTAAAATATACAAAAATGTAACTATAAATGGTGAAAGACAAAAAAAAAAACTAATATTCAGAAAGTATTAGTCACCATAATGACAATAATTAGTCATTAAATTTCCTAACTTTTTAAAAGCCTCTTTGTATAAAAACCAGTAAAAGGCAGAAGATACACTATAGATATAGAATAATATTTAAAAAATAGATCATATGGATGGCTATTCTGGAGATTGTGAAATATGAGCCTTAAAGAGTAAAATTTAGCACAACAATTTTATTTACTTCACCAAAATGGGATTTTTTAAAAAATTTTCTTCAGCTGAGAATCAATACAGGCAATCCTGTAGAGTTCACAACTTTTTTACTGCAGTAATCTAAATATAGTACAAAAGTATAATGAAAAACATCTAATTTGAATTATATTAAAATTGAGTTAAATAAGCATCTATAAATTACATAAATGAATATAAAAATTTATATTTTTAAAATGTATACAAAGTTAAGATTTTTTAAAGAAAATATGCTAGCTATTCTCAACTTATAGTGTGTATACTACTGATAGTATGCAATGGACTTATAGGTGGTACATGAAAGATAAACTATTTTGGAAAAATTATATTTAAATAATTTATTCAAGTTATGTAAAACTGACACACACAAACAAAATTATAGCTCCATTATACTGATTACTACCTTTGTCAGCTCTTTGTCATAGAGAAAAATGTCCAAACTTATTGATCTCCATATTGTACTTGAGTGTAATTTATATTCAAAACTTTAAGTAACAGAACCTGATATTAAAAATTGTATTTTACAAAAGAAGCTCAAGATTCTCATTAATTTTAATTAAAAAGTTTTTTATATTTTGATTGTTTTTTAATACAATTTTTTTGTTAATAATTTTGGAATTTTATTGCTAAATAAATTAAAAATATTACGGTGATTATGTTTTGATTACAAAAAACTAAAATAAATATTTCTTATTTGCCTACAATTTTTTTTATTTTGATATCAAATTTTTTTATAAAGGGTGGTGGTACAGAGAAATTTTGATAGTCTTTGAATGGTCATGGAATTCAAAAAATTGAGTGTTGCCGAGATATACTTTACTTTAAATGCAATTCACAAAATATATATACATTGTAACGGTACACACCCTCTCAATGAGATAAGTTAAGGCAGTCGCATCTTACTATAATCAGATTTAAGGTCTTCATATAGGATGCCATGAATGATGTGATTTAATTTTGATATAAAACTATATTCCAAATAAATAATTTATTATTAGATTATTAATATAAATTATATCTAAACCACATCAACGGATTTCAAACTCAGGGAAATTTAGCAACTGACTCTTCAGGGGTTCCTATCAATATACTAGAGTAATAATAATAAATTGCATTAATTTTTTAAAATGGGTTTCATGAAGTTAATATAATAATCAACAATGATTATATATTAAATGTTTGATCTTATCTTATAAAATCAATTAAATAAATAAACAAATTAAAGATTTCATTTAGTTTAATATAAAACAATAATTATTTATATATCTACTATCTTATAGCATATTTTAAATATAAATATATTCTATTTATGCAAGGTAGATATACTTTTTAATTTATAACACTACATGATTTTATAATTTATATAAAATATATATTTCTAAATATTAAGACTATTATATTAAAACTATTATATAATTAGATTATACAAATAACAATCTAATTAATAGAATACAATGTTTTTATCTGTTAAAATGATTCTATGTAATTATGATTATTAATTATAAAAAAAAATATATAAATATATTTCATACCAATGTTAATCATTTATCCAACTATAATAAACAATGGTTATTAGACTATTTGAATTAGTACAAACAAAGTAGTGTCATGTCATAAAAAAAATAATAAGTAAATTAAAAAATAATTTAATTTCTTACCTCTAAGTTCACTCTATTCCTTTTATATTCATGTACCTTTCCCATGTTAATATTTCTTATCCCATATTTAAATTTTTATTAAATATATATATATAAAATTTAAATTATTAATCTTCTCTTCTTATTCATTTCTTTAATGAAATGAATTCAATGATAAAGGAAATGAGATTAATGTTCATCAATTATAATTTTTAAAAATTAAAAATGGTATTTATAAAAGTTAATGCAATAGTCCTAAATGTTTCTGGAATTCGCGAATGAAAATCTTTCGAAGATACAATTCTTAATTCCTTAGTTGTTATGCAGTGAAGAAGATAATATGAGATCTCAAGTTGACATTTAGTTTCCTCCTTGCATATAGATAGCATCTTCTTTTATACAGAGTTCTTTTATTAACAATTATAATTCCATTTTGAAGATATATCTTAGATATAATTTTAAAGGCATTTTGCAAAAGTTGTTATTCACATATATAAATTTGACCAGACAAGCGCATTTTATATATCTTACAATAAAATTGGTGTTCTGTTCACTTTGCATTTTTTTATAATGTAAAGTTCATTAATTTAATTTATTTGAAGTTTTTATAAAAATGTTTTTTAAAACGATCTTTATATTTAAAACTCCAATTAGAACGATCTTTATAGAATACGAAAATATATTCAAATTAAGTAATTTAGAAATTACTTTTCTTTAAGAAATATTAGAAATTTCTTCTAATAAGTATTAAATCGTTCAAAAATATAGATTTTATCCTATACGCTGTTTTTTAAATTGAACACAGTATAAATCCTTGTGAGGATATTACTGAAAAGATAGAATCTTTAATCTTCTAATAAAAATTTGATTTTTTTCTATTTATTGTTGCATGAGTTGCTAAAGCATATCATATTATATATTGTGATATTACAATTCTATATTAAACCATTAAGTTAATTTCATTCCCTTTAATTCGATAAATTGCATGTGAACTTAGAGGTCATCACCTTGTCAATTGTCCCTATTAATGAATTAGCATTTCAACAATGGTTTTTCATTTTAAAGAATAAAAAATACTAATTTACTATATATTATATTTATTTTCATAAATATAGTAGAAATAAAAATATAATGTATACATATGTTAATTATATGTATGTGTGAGTAATGTACGCTAGTACAATATATTTTATTTATAAGATATGCATTAAGTCTACTTTTATAGCAAATTAATATTTCAAATATAAAAACTTAAATATTGTTAATTATGAGAATTTTAGATTGTTGGGAATTAGAGATATATGAAAATATGTAATGCAGTATCTTTCTGTTTTCTATGTTCAGAATGACTTCTTAAATCATCCAGAGTCTCACAATGTCATGTGTCTAAGCTACTGGTCTAATGATTAGACAGATTTAATCTTCAATCAGGAAACTATATTGATATATCCTTTCAAATGATCTAATTTGCACAAACCATGTCTTCTCTATTGACACAACTGATTTCTAGAAAATTATGTTTAGACTCAACTCTGCTGAAAATTATACTTGGAATGGATCACATCAATTCACTCATCATCTCTTATAGATTTAAACTGGGTGATTAAATTAATTTCCATTCCTCAAATCTGTCTCATATTCATGTCAATTGTTGATTTTATCTTCTCTACACAACTATCATGATCAATTCATTTTTCTATATTCTCTTCACTAATTTCTATTGCTCTTAAAAATAAATGCCCTATTTGCTTTTACATCTTTCTCAATATTCTTACACAATTTATCTCAACACTGTTTTATAAAATTTATTCCACATTAGATTTTTTACCTAACAACCTCCTTCTTTATTCAATATTCAATCAAAAAAACAATGTCATTAAATATCTTAGATGAATTTTATTTTTCAACACTTTTTTCATTATTTTTTTAATAACGAGGTTCATTCTTGTTGAATTATTCTCAATAAGATAAAAAATGAAATCTTCTTGCTCACCAGAATGCTATTCTATTATTGAGCCAATGATTAATTCTAAATCATAATTCCATACATGCAAATATTTACAAGGGTTACTGATTGATTTATCTTCAATTCTTTTATGTTGTACAATAGTTGTTTGCAAATTATAACAGTATTTTTGAAACACAAATATCAGTGAAAAGCAGTTAAAAATAATGAAAATTAATAGTTTTGGCAAAGAAAACATTTTTTTTTTAAAAAAAGAATTAATTTGAAAAAGATTGCTTTATATATATGTAAACACTATAAAATAAAAATTAATATATAGATTGATTAGTAATGGCTGTGAGCTAAACTAATCTGATGGCTAATAAAGCTTAAATGCACTTCTTTTTGAAATAGAATTGGACAAATTGTCATATTTGATCTAATTAACATAACCAAAATCTTTTTAAAAATAAATAATTTTCCATTGTAAATAAAAGCAATAAAAACATTGTATTAAAATTTTGCATCAAAAGTGACAAAAAAAAAAACACACAAAAAAAAACAAATTGAGAAAACTTATAACAAAAAAAAAATAGTGGTATTCTTCGCATATATGCTCTGTGTTGTGTTAAACCATCCAACAGTTGAAAAAGCTTATTTATAAGTTTCGTTTTTTTCTTATAAAAAAATCAATAATAAAAAAAAAGTAATGTGTTTGAAAACATGAAAATAATGTAAATGTTTTTTAGAAAATAAACCTGAAATTAAGATATTATGTAAACAGACAATGGTTGTAAAACAAAAATATATTTGAAAACATGTACATAATATAAAGTATTTCAAAAACACATCTTCAGAAAAAATTTGAATTAACAAGAGCAAATACAATTCCATAATAAACTGATATTTATTGATAGTACTGCTATCAATCCATAAAAATCCAAATCCAAAAAAAATTATCCACCTCCACATAATAATTTACAGCACCAAATGCATAAAAAAATTTAATTTCTTTAAAGAAATTGTAGGTAGATCTTGATTATCACTATTTTTTATACTGTATCACTGATTAATGCTATAACACTAGAACTCATAAATTTTTAAAATAAATTATATTATTTTCATGTTTTTTAACACATTATTTGTTTTACGATCATTTCTGTTTTGAAAATATATTAATCTCATGTTTGTTTTTTAAATAATAATTTCAAAGATATTCTTTTGCTCTTTTTTTTTTTTTTTTTTAACAGAAAAAGTGAACTTTGTGAATTTGTAAGACTAACTTTAAATTCATTTGCAAAATAAATTACTTTATTTTTAAGCATAAGGTTTGCTTTCTAAATAATATATTTTTATGTTTTCAAACATAATAAATTTTTTGTTTTTGATTTTTATAAAACAAAAAAAATTTGGAGATTAATTTGTTCGATATATTTTGTTATGTGATGATATAAAGTGTCACTGCTCAAGTTAAAAAACTAATTCCTTTTTTTTTGCTTTCAATCAATCTACTCATGTCAAAATAGAATGTTCATATAATTAAAGACATTGTTATTATTTGAAAACTAGTAACTACAAGAGTGATAAATTTACAATTTAACACAATTTTTTTTTTACAACAGCTGGATTAAATTCCTTTGACTAATTAGTGTAAAAAATCTAGAAATAATAAACTTATATCACTATCTGTCTATCAAAAAGTAATTTTTTTTCTAAACCCGTATTTTCTCTTTTATTTTCAAATATTCATAAAATCCCATCTAAACAATGTGCCCATAGAGGGTATGCAGTATATTATCTCATTTTTATTTTTTACTATTAATGTTAACTATGTATACAAAAAAATCAGATAAAAAATATATTGTATATATAGAAATTAGAAGATTGGTTACGAATCTAAGAAATCAATGAAAACAATGAATAAACTTTATGAAAAATCTTGTTAGAATCTCATCGTTTTTGCATGCTATCAAATTTTATTTCGTAAACATCACACATAAATAAAAATTATAGGAACATAAATTTCATTTGAAAAACAAAAAAATGTAAAGAATTAATGAACAAAGAAATTGAACAGAATATATAATCTGAGTTATACATAGCATGGTTTTATTCGCTATCACTTTCTGAATAAACATATATTTGTGGATGATGCAATATCATTGCTATCACTAAAAGTTGTGATATCACAGCAATGTATAACTTACCATCTACTGAATTTCAACAAAAGTAATAAATCGAATCTTGTTTTAATTTCTATTAAATTTTTTTAACATCAACACCAGTGAGCCTATATATTTTTTAAAAAACCTAACATCAAAAATGACAAAATACAACCAAAGCATCAACACAAACAAGGTACTTCCCCTTTTAAAACAAAATGTCAAAAACATTAAAATGTAGACAAGCAAATTTTCCCATTTACAGAAATATTGCTGAGAAAAAATTTTTTTTGAAAAATAATGGATTATAAAGAGATGAAAACATTTTTGTTATCAAATGAGTTGATAATAACACACATAAATTATTTTTCTTAGTTTTTTTGTTTGATCATGTTATTTCAAAATCATTTTAAAAATGTAAAAACAGAATTAGGTGTACTAGAATTTATATCACTCTTTTAAAAAAACTTAAATTGGATTTTTATTAATTATTGAATTTTATATATCTGATTTTATTTTTCTTCTTATGTTTCAGTAGTGATTAATACACACACAATGCAATTAAATATTTTTATATTTCTTAAATAAACAGTAAAATTAATTTAATAATAAATTAATCACAATATATATTTTTTAATAAATTGATAGTTTATATATTTTTGTTATAACTTTGAATCCACATTTTGAAAATATATGGATAATGATTAAATTCTTTCACTCAATGATTTAATGAAATGTTTTGATTTTTTTTTAATTTCCCATTACAAAAAATTTGTTAAGTACAAGATGTTTAAATCCTTCACATAAAAATAATATGCTACATAAAAATGAAATTAATAAAAACAATACATTTTGTCTTTACTTCAAACAAAGTATGCTATATAATCTAATGATATCTACTTATTACCAGTTAGACCAAAGGTGGGCAAACTTTTTTTACTGAGGCCCACAATTGTCTTTCGTAACACTTCTAGTGGGTCACAAATAACATAAATAGAAGTATTATTTGAAAACATAATTTTCACACACATTTATTAAATATGTTTACATATATCACAAAAATATATAACAAAGTAATTTGTTATTATATAATTCCAGATTAACATTCTCATATTAAATATCAATTAATACTCCTGAATTTGATATTACAATATATTGAGACTGATGCTTCGCTATATCTCAAAGTTATATATGTAGAAGAACAGTTAAAAAAATTCTACTTGTATAAATTAATTTAAACATGTTATAAAAGTGTTATCACACGTATATATGCACACACACACACAAATTGCTAGAATAATTTTGGTTATTTACTAAAAGTAATGTCATTTTTATACATATAAATAAACTTTAAAAAAAAATCAACATTTTCTACAAATATTCCAAAAGCATTTATTTATTTGTTTTATTAATTTATCTTATTTTAAATATCATGTCATATATCAGGGGTGGGCAATTATTTTGGCTCGGGGTCGCAGAGGTTGGTGGAGGGCCGCATTGGGGGGCCACTTTGTGTAAATGAAGGTTAGCAGAGGGCACCTTTTTTTCATGACACAATAAACACACTGCTTTATTCTCTGTATTACTAAAGAAATATTTGTTTGTCCAGTCTTCATTAAACACATGACATTCATCACCAATTTTACATTTTTTCGGAGGGTTCATGGTTTTACTAAAGTTGAAAATGTATATATTTTCTAATGCAAAGACAAAATTGAAATTAATCAGATCAACTGGAAAAGCACGGCACATTGAATCTACAGCATGTGTATTGGTGTGACCATCCTAATGGAAAATAAGAGATGAATCTTTGGTCATGCATGGGAAGGAAATCTCAGTTCGAGGCGGATTTTTCTCATTGTCTTGGCGGGCCACATAAAAACTCTTAGTGGGCCGCATGTGGCCCTCGGGCCACTATTTGCTCACCCCTGTCATATACACATTATGAATTAAGTTGTATTTAAATAAATCTTAAAATTTTCTTTCTCCCAATTTTAAATGAAAGAAAGCCAACTAATTAAGCAAACATTAATGACATTTTGTTGTTGTTGTTATCAGACTAATCTGTCAGTAAAGATTTAGTTCAAAGTTTACATTTGCAATTAAAAAACAGGTTTTTATAAACAATTTTTTAAAAATTAGTTTCATTGATTTGAAAATATTCACACATTTACAAATCAAATTTTATTCTTCAAAGACAATTATTAACTGAAAGCTACCACAGTAGGTATTTTTTATCTATATGTAAAATCTGTATAATATATATAAATACATTTTTAAACTTATGAGTGGGTCATGCAAATGCACACCAGGGGCCGCATGTGGCCTGCGCCCGTAGTTTGCCCACTCCTGAGTTAGACAGTAAAGGCCTTTAGTTAATCAGAAATCAGATGAATTTTAATCCATTAAACCATTACAATTACAATACAAAAGAGGGATCACACTTATCCAACATAAATCTACGATTTGCTTTTTTTAAAAATTCATTAATAAATTGAGTGACTTTGATCTCATTTTTAAATTCTATGTTTACAATGAAATAAAAATTATACTTTATTATTGTTGTAATTATGAAAAACATTATACGTTTGCAAAACATATCTCACATTTACAAAGACTAGTTTATTTTAATTATTTAAAAAAAAGCAGCACTTATATAGAAAATCAATATTAACTTCTTTTTTTATGATTCATATAAAATGGAAATAGATTATTTAAATGCTGAAGTATATTTGAGCCTAGATTTTTTTTTTTGTAATACATCCGAGCTCTGCTTAACCTTCACAAAGATAAGCCATTTCACCATTGACAAAATGCACAAACATACATTAGCAGCTATTTGTAAACAAGTATATTTAACTTCAGAAAAAAGTGAATCAAAGAAGAATAAATTTTGCAATGACTATACAATCAATTTATGAATCAGATATTTTTTACATATCACATGATACTACTGTAATCTGTTTATTTGACATTTTGTATTATCTTTTAATTTATTCTGCATCAAATTTGTTTTGTTGAAAGACATTACCACTGCCTGACTATAGTTCACCAATGCATTTTATACTCAATCATATACTTTCAATGTATACAATCAGTATAGTATTTTTTAGTATACGAGATTTTTATAATGCAAGCAGTTTTTTTTTAGATGATTATAACCCATCATTTTTGTTATATGACCAACCCAATGAAGATGAATTTTTACAATTGTAAATTCAAAATCATGACAGCCAGAGGGCTGAAATACTCATTTAATCAAATAGAATCTCATGATATTGCTATCATTTTATCAAAATTTTACAAATTATTATTAATAGAAAAATTTCTAGTGTTTATCTTATATCAATAAATGATCCATGTCTCATGGGTAATTAACTTTAAAAATAACAATTTTACATAGGACAGATATAGCTGAAATAATTATATTAATAAAGTTTTACCTCTGAATTCTGAGTGCAACACCCAGTTTCTCTTTATATTTCAGAAAAACATTAAATAAAAAATTAGAAAAAACAAAAAAATCCTAAATTTTAATTTCTCATTTATTGGATGTAACAAACAAACACTGAAATTTCAAACAGCAAGTAAACAAATGATATCTTTCCAGTTTGAATTGTTTAATTTAATATATCACTTTACAATTTCATCAGTAGAATAATGAAGAATTTTAATAATTGTTTGTTTAAAAAAAGGAGATAAATACTAAACCTTTAGATATTTATATATACATTTTACCCCGAAAATGTACTATTCTAATCTTCCGATCTTTAAGATAACATCTTCTAGTGATTTTCGGACAAAGTTAATCGCTAAAATTTGTCCGCAGATCACGTGGAGGCATTGCATTAAAGATCGAAAGACTAGAGTAGTACGTCTTTGGGATAATAAATCATAGCAAGAAAAATAGTAAAGAAGCCATCCGGTAGACACATCGGAGGGCACCATGACCACAAAATAATTACAGAAGAATTTATAAAAAATATTTGTAATTTTAAAATTATGTAGCAAGAAAAATAATAAAGAAGCCATTCGATAGATATATCAAGAATAATACTAAAGAAGATATAGCAAGAAAAATACTAAAGAAGCCATCCGGTAGACATAGCAAAAATAATACTAAAGAAACCATCCGGTAAATATAGCAAGAATAATACTAAAGAAGACATAGCAAGAAAAATACTAAAGAAGCCATCCAGTAGACATAGCAAGAATAATACTAAAAAAGCCATCCAGTAGACATAGCAAGAATAATACTAAAGAAGACATAGCAAAAATAATACTAAGAAGCCATCCGGTAGACATAGCAAGAATAATACTAAAGAAGACACAGCAAGAAAAATACTAAAGAAGCCATCCGGTAGACATAGCAAGAATAATACTAAAAAAGCCATCCAGTAGACATAGCAAAAATAATACTAAAGAAGACAGCAAAAATAATACTAAAGAAGCCATTCGATAGATATAGCAAGAATAATACTAAAGAAGCCATCTGGTAGACATAGCAAGAATAATACTTTTAAAAAAGCCATCTGGTAGACATAGCAAGAAAAATACTAAAGAAGCCATCTCATAGCAAAAAAAATGTTGGAAGGTGCCATCTTTGTCGTTCCTTGGAAAAAAAAAATTACATGCGCCAAAAAAATACATAAATTAATAGTAATTTACTAAAATTATTGTAAATTCAAATTGACTACAAAATAATTGCAGAAAAATTTATAAAAATATTTGTAATTTTAAAATTAAACAGACAATAAAGAACACTCTTCCCGATATAGTGCAAATCTGTCATACAGTAGAAATGGCGGAAATATAAAAATGTCTTAATTAAAACTTACTATATAAAATTATGAAATTAAAAGTGTACTCTTTTTTTACTGAAAATAAGGATAATTTATAAGGAAAATGGAAAAGAAGACAATGAACTAAAAAAAGCAAAATAAAAAATAACCTAAAAATGTCTTTAAAGGTAGTATATAAAATTATGAAATGACTCTTTTTTTAGTGAAAATAAGAATAATTTATAAAGAAAATGCATACCTTTTTGTTAAAAATAATACCACAAATATCACTACAAAATGAAAAATAACCTGTAGTGGAGACGTATAAAAACGACTTAAAAGGTACTATATTTAATTATTAAGAAACAAAATGAAGAATGCATTAAATATATATGGAAATGCATACCATTTTTTTTAAAAATAATACCACAAATATCACTACAAAATAAAAAATAACCTGTAATGGTGATGTATAAAAACGTGTTAAAAGGTACTATATTTAATTATTAAGAAACAAAATGAAAATTACTTACAAATAGCGGCGGTGGAAAATTACTATATCATCATCAAATCGATAGTTAAAAATTCACTCTATATAGTAATATAATGTCAATATTAAATATGAAATATATGAAAATATTCTCAATATGATCAAAAAAGTGACATCAGTCATCTAATCTTCGATGAAATCTTACCGGCAGAAAACATGTTTAGCGTAATATGTCATAGCTTATAAAATACTAAAAAAATCACATAGAAAAAACAAATAAAATATAGCATAAAAATTTTATTCTTTAATAAAAAACAAACTTAAAACTTACTCTTTAATAAAAACAAAATTGTGAAAAGCAAAATTGTAAGACAAATTGTTGACTTCTTTTATAGAAAATATGACAATATTATAAAATTATTTATTATAAATTCAATCTACTCCAACTGCAATTTAAGTATTGCACCACACCGGTCCCTTAGGCAGAGAAGCATAATACCCATAGGGTATTTATGACCAGGCCAAAGCTATATAAGATACATAACCACAAACACATTTCCAGGCCAAAAGATCTTCTCAACTGCTGGATTCAACCCCTGTCATTCAGAGCACTTTATTTGTTTTGAAGTAAACTTCAGGCACCAGCTAACTACTTATATAACTTGTCTGCTACGTTGTTCTTAGTGGTATAATTAAAGAATTGACCAACAATAATTAACAATAATTAACATACAAGTACTTTATTTTAAATAAAATGTTTACTATAATTTGTAATTATAACCTAATTTTATAAATTTTTAATTAAATAAACAATGATTTTATATATGATAACTACACACATTCTTAATAAAACATACAATAGTAATGTAATATAAACATAAAGCATTAAAACATGCACATTTATTTTACCATAAGCTATTTGTATGTTTAAGAAAGTTCTACCAATGTCTGTTTATTACACTAAACCTGCACATAAATAGTTTATTTTATGCTGGCTCTGGAGATACTCAAAGATTGCAATGGCTACTTAAATTAATATCAGGAGTGGGAATAAGAAAATGTTATTACCTATAGGATTTTGAACATTGTGGCTTCTTGTTCTTTGCTACTGTGTGTGTGGCTTACCAACTGGTTGGAATTTAGGCTTCTGATGCGGTCCTGACAATTGTGGTTCTGAGCTACTTCTATTTCAGGCAGTTAGACATTCCTGGCGGCTTCAAATTGTTAGATGGGCATGGTTTCTATCAGGCAGACTACTGATGTTCTTGCGGATAAAGGCTGGAGCTCATCGCATGCTCTGACTTCTGCTCAGCATGGCATTGTATTCATTGAAAAATAAGTATAATAGGTGATTGACTCTAGATACATGAATGTACCACTAATAAACAGTACTACATGTAAAATTGTTGTTTACAATTATTAAAATAAAATCTTATATTTAAATAATGAAAGATTTTGAAATTAAAATATCTCATTTGAAAAAAAAAAAATCTATAAAAGTTTAAAGAGTTTTTTTCATATAAATGTAGATTGCCAAAGCGCAAACGTCATTTATTAGTATAAGTTTTACTAGTTTGAAATAATGATAAAAAAATAACAATTAGAGGGGGGAATAAACGGTCACTTGTAAAGTTTTACAAATTAATTAATTTGGGAGAAGGGGGAATTTAACTTATCAAAAATTAAAACTACTAAAGAAAAAAAAAGAAATCTAAAAACTAAAAATCTTTTCATTTATGTTATGAATAAGGATGCATGAATAAAGATTGTTTTTAAACATAAAGAAATAATAAAATGTGTGCATGTTAAAAAAAAAATGAAAGTTAAATATTAAAATAAAGGAAAGCTCATAATTAAATTTTAAAACTCAAAGATTGCTTAATAGATAAGCTGCATAGGAATGGGATTAACAATGGCTACTAATTAATTAATTAAAATCTATAAACAACAGGACTAATTAAAATGCATCTTATCAAAAATTTGATCAAAAAAAGCAGTGGATGGATTTTGAACAATGTAAATAACTAGCAGATTAAAAAAATTAATTAAAAGATAACAACAAGATCATCACATAAATAGGGCTGAAAATTTCATCATTCAGTCATTCACATATCTAGATTCAATTACCTATTAGATGTATATTTCAAAAAATACAATGTCATGCTAAGCAGTTTTTGGAGTATACGATGAGCTCCAACCTTCATCCGCAAGAACATTAGCAGTCTGCCCGATAGAAGCCATGCCCATCTAATAATTTGAAATCGCTATGAATGTCTGACTGCCTGAAATAGAAGAAGCCCGGAACCGCCACCATCAGGACTGCTCAGAAGCCTAAAATCCAACCGGGTGGTGAACCACACATGCAGCAGCAAAGAGCAAAAAGCCACAATGTTTAAAATCCTACAGGTAATAACATTTTCTTATTCCCATTCCTGATATTAATTTAAGTAGCCATTACAATCTTTGAGTATTCCCAGGGCCAGCATAAAATGAACTATTTATGTGCAGGTTTAGTGTAATGAACAGATATTGGTAGAACTTTCTTAAACATATGAATAGCTTATGGTAAAATATATGTGCGTGCTTTAATGATTTGTACTCATTTTAATGCTTTATGTTTATATTACATTACTATTGTATGTTTTATTAAGAATGTGTGTAGTTATTATATATAAAATCATTGTTTATTTAATTAAAAATTTATAAAATTAGTTTACAAATTATAGTAAACATTTCATTTAAAATAAAGTACTTGCCTATTAATTATTGTCAGTCAATTCTTTAATTATACCACTAAAAACAACTTAGCAGAGAAGTTATATAAGCAGTTTATTGAATTATATTTCCATTGAGCTAGTTGGGATTTCTTAGGCGCTGAATTAGTTTGCCGTCATTCAGAGCATGTTAACTACTTCTGGTAGTTAGCTGGTGCCTGAAGTTTACTTCAAAACAAATAAAGTGCTCTGAATGACAGGGGTTGAATCCAGCAGTTGAGAAGATCTGTGGCCTGGAAATGTGTTTGTGGTTATGTATCTTATATAGCTTTGGCCTGGTCATAGGTACTCTCTGGGTATTATGCTTCTCTGCCTAAGGGACCGGTGAGGTACAATACTTAAATTGCAGCTGGAGTAGATCGAATTTATAATAAATAATTTTATAATATTGCCATATTTTCTATAAAAAGAAGTCAACATTTTGTTTACAATGTTTTTCATTATCTTTCAGTTTTATTAAAGAGTAAAAATTTTATTCTATATTCTTTTTTTTCAATTCAATCTATTTCCCACCCGTTCAATAAAAACATCTTAAAAGATACTATATTTAATTATTAAGAAACAAAATGAAAATTACTTACAAAAAGCGGCGGTGAAAAATTACTATAATATCATCAAATCGACAGTTAAAAATTCACTCTATATAGTAATATAATGTCAATATTAAATATGAAATATATGAAAATATTCTCAGTATGATCAAAAAAGTCACTGTGCTCACGCCGATAGCAAAACCACAAAAGACAGAGAAATGACAAAATTTCACATAGGTCTCGCGACTTTTTAAATCTCGCGGGTCACCACGATCAAAAAAATCACCATTCCCATGGATAAGTCATGCCAGTGTTTTTGTTGCCATGACATCGGTCATCTAATCTTTGATGAAATCTTACCAGCAGAAAACATGTTTAGGTAATATGTTATAGTTTATAAAATACTAAACTCCCCATTTTTCCATCCAAATAAAAATAGCCTTTAACTAATTCACTTGTTCAACTATAAGAAAAGAAAAAGCAGGCATCTTTTCATTATTAATTTCTTTTTTTGCATGAAGCATTTCTTCAACATGGATTGTCCATTTTATTCTTAATCATTTTTTTAAGTCTAAAAAAATCCTTGTGCACTATGCAAGCATGCTTACGTCAGCATGTAGATAATATCTTGTAATTTTTAATCAAGACAAAATGGCAATAAGAATTAATAGTTTTTTTAATAGCAGTTTTAATGAAAAGCATTTAAAATTATATATATATAATTTCAATTATTTTTTTGTTATAATTTTAACATTAGCGCATTACAATTACCATTATGCAAAACTATTTCTAATTATTTATTTTCATTAAAATAACCATCTGATATTACTTACATTTTAAAATATTATTTGTAAAAAAAAAAAAAAAGCATCAAATGTATATATATATAAGGGAATACCCAAAAGTAACCAGAATTTTATGATAAAAAATTGTTTATTTATTTTTAAGTGTTATAAATTTAATCTCTTTCAAATTACTATCCATTTGATGCAATACACTGGTCTAAACATGTTTTTCATTTTTCGAAGTAGTCTGGAAATACTTGCACAAAGGTGATGCCTTTTAACGCCTCTGTCATTTTTTCCCACCACTTCTAAGTCTGCAAAAAAAAAATTGAGACAATTTTCATTCAAGAGATTTTAAAAAAATCACACAAAGCGAGATTGAGCAAATATGGCAGATAGATAAGCTAGGTCATGCTGAATTTGATTAAAAAGTATTACACACTCAAGGCTTTGGAGATGAAATTATGTTAGATGAAGCTTGCACTCTTTTTGTTGTCACACAACAAGATGTTTGCCTTTTACCACATCACATAAATGTTTCAGAACTTGCAGATAAAATGCCTGATCATTACAAACTAAGTCTGAGAGAAAAATGTCATTTACATTAAAAAAAAAAAATCAGTATCGTTTTGACTTGGGACTTCACTTGCGATGCTTTTTAGGGACATGGTAAATTTAACATTTCAATTAAACCATTCATAAACTTGTGTTTTTACGAGATCAGTTTAATTGTAATCTGTTTCAAGCATTACAACTATTTTCCCTGCCATTTTCTATATAAAAAAAAAAAAAACAGAATTTCACACTGTTCAAACTTTTTAGTCATTATAAAAATTGACAAATAAGCAAAATGGACTTTATAAAAACAGACTGCATATCCCTACGATTTCATGTGGTGATGTCATTTGGCAGATTGATGCAGAAGGGTTCCTACAAGAAGTATGTAACAGCTGAAGCACATAATACAACAGATGTGCAAACCAGAGAACAATTCCAGTTACTTTTGGAAATCCCCTCATTTCTGTGATAATGTGCATAGGTGTATACATTGATTAAATTCAATACTATCTTACTTTGAATTTCTTTTTTAACAATGTTATCATTAAAATAAATATTTAAAAATAAATTATATCAAAAATATTTAATTCATTAAAAACAAAGATCCTCTAAACAAAGTTATAAGTAAGTATGGATTATACAGGATTTTGAAATACTTCCATCTTCATATATATATATATTAATAATTACAGATAAGTACTTTCACATTCTTATTTTTTTTAATTAGATGTAAATTAATTTTATAACAAAAATCTTTTAATTTTAAAACATACCAAAGTATACAATTTATGAATAAATTTAAAATTAATGTTTTAAAATGTTTAAATTATTTTTAATTTTTGATAATTATTATATTTTAATTATTAGCTTTATGAAAGGTTTAGGGATGATTGAGGTGTATATGTGTGTGTGTTTATGATTATTATTAAGTTATTACAGAAATTGCAACTTCATATAAAAAATTCAATATGGCATTTCTAGGAAATAAATGTTTAATTGGAAAAAAAATTTAAAAATCAAAGAATTTTCTTTTTAATTTCTTTTTAAAAAGATACATTATGAACTTTATTTCTTATAAGAGTGCTAATTACAATTTATCCATTTTTTAATTAATTATTTTTGCTAATGTATTGTGTATTTTTTAATAAAATTTTATTCTAAAGATGTATATATTGTACCGGACCATACTCCCTGCGGAATTCTTTTCCTAATCTTGCACTGAGCATGAAGTGACCAAGATTTAACAGGTAAAGAAATGGATATCAATTTAGCCGATTTCTATACTCATATATATCAGTACTTCCAGCTAAATTGATAGAAAGAGTGGATTGACAGGAATCTTCCAGTTAAAACACCCTTTAGTTGATATCTTATTTTAATGCCCGAATATTTAGAACAATGGCAAGTACACACCTTTGAAAAATCTATTTACAAAATAGACTTTTGCGCGCCACTTCTAGAAAAGAATCAAAAAATGAATTTTTCACCCTCCTAGAAGGGTGTGCAATACCATATGTTCAGCGGAGCATAAGAATAAGATCTAACACCCCGGTAGAGCGCTAGCTCAAGTCACTCTACATCTAGGGTCTTCAAATGGGTAAGTTAAATGATTATTACAGGTATGTGGTTGATAAGGAAAGAACACATTTTTATCAATATAAATAATGATACGAAAACGAAAAAAGTTTAATATTATGATTAAATATTTATTTAATCCCTAAGACCCACCACCATTTCACAAAATACTAAATAATTAATTACCCCAAACTATATATATATTCGAGGCGTTGAAATAGATAAAATACAATCTTAAATAAGAAAAGTAATAAATCCCTAAAGCTGTTTACAATGTTTATAAGTAATGGAAGTGGTCTGAGCTCTTTTTACCCAATAGAAATAAATTTTCATTTGTGTGATTTGATATACAGATATGAGATTTCGGTCATACAGGCATACGCTTTTACTGATAACTTTAAAACCCTTTTATTGATAGGAAATATAATAATAAAAACTATGCATATTTGCACAATGAAATATATCACTAATTTCATATTTTCAACAAGTCAATATGTTGCATTGGCTCAGATACTATATCGTACTCACCATGAGGTACTATATCTATTTCCGTTTTGCCAAAGATAAATTTCTATACATGTATATACGTGCAGCCCAATTATACACTTACTATTATTTTAAATATAAAGTTATTAGAGTACTTGCTTATAGGGAATCTATAATAAATCAATCCCTTCTTACACTCATCGTGAGGTGTAGCAGTCACAAAAAAATAACTTAAAAAGGATATACGGTTAAATACATTTTTAGATATTCAGCATGAGATATCATATTTACCGAATATAATAAGCGTATGTATGCATACATATATATACATGCATATTTATATTTGACGAATTTCAGGAATAACAACAACAGCAAAACGAATAGCAACAACAACAACAACAAAAAAAAATCTCATTGCGATCTTTGTTGAAAATACTAATTTGAAATAGAAAAATTCACTCAAAGGACTTAAGTAAAAGCTTTACCATTTATGACCGCAATAACCGTAAATTCATACATATGCGAGAGACTCTCTCATTTTTAAATGATAAATAATAATAACAAAAAAAATATATATCTAATCGGAAATAGGAAAGTTAATTATTTCAATGTTAATAAATATCTTAAAATAAACTTATATCTGCGTCTTCATTCTTCTCCTCTGGGCTGAGTGGGCTTCAAGTTAACTGGCTGTGTGGTGACGATTTCTTCCATTTAGTAAGGCGGCAATGGTCATCCTCCTGGGCGGTTGGAATTGGCGTGGTCACATCTGGGCGGCTTAGGACAGAGAAAGGGCGGTGCACTAACTAGTTGTCTACCCCATGGTCATTTTGCCGGAATCTCTAGTATATTGCTTCATATCCTCTTCTTTTTATATATCTAAATAGTAACGAGGATTATTTAATAAATTTTCATAGGCTGTCTCCAATAGTTATTCGAATCCACAAAGACAAAAGTTCTTAAAAGAACTGTATAAAGGATTTGTTCTAACGAATGTCACTAATAGTACTATTCATAAATGACTCTCTAAGTAGCTGATCGCTTGGAGAATTCTGGAGCAACGAAAAGAATGACTTGCCCAGAATGGCTGCCAACGAAAGACTGAATCCCACAGCACTATCCATCCCACTAATAAGAACCAATTCAGATATCCCTCTGAGAAGAATGAATCAGCCAATCCTTTTAATCTAGCTTATCACTTAGATTGCAAACATTCCTTTATATTTTTCCGATTAAATTCTACATTTTAAGTTTGACATCCATCTTGAATGCTCAGACCACTTGATTACAGCTATTCATTTCAAAAGAATTTCTATTTAAAAAAAATAATAACATTTTAATTATAGCATTATCAAACATTTTGCTTTTGGTCAGATTTTTGCAAAAGCAATTAACATTCTTTGTTTATAGAATAAAATTAGTTTTTAGAGGCAGTAATTAAAAAAAATGAAAAATATACAAGTATGTTGGAACAATTGCTTTAATTATTTATTTTACTACTATGTTCCAACATTTGATTCATTTGTTTAATAAGTTTGCCTTTCTCTATTTGAATTTTTCAGAGAAAAGCCCAATACATAAAGTGATATAAAAATATACAAAATAGAAAAATAAAAAAATACATGAGCTTATTTTACAATATTTTCCATGTCAATTTCATATTATTTAAATTGGTGTGTGTGTGGGTATTTTAATGCTCAGACCACTCCATTATCAATATAGCACATTTATATATTTGTTGTGCTTAATCCATACTTTGTGCAAGGCCCTTTGATAATGCTTGGCACAATATACTTATAAATAGTGTTGAAAATATATGCCCTATATATGTGTGTTCAAATTTAACAAATTCGGAGAGACTATGGTATAATGAAATATACTATTTTATAAATTTGTTAAATGCAACAACACATGGAAATCTATGTTGCAGTCAGTTCTGCCTTTTCACTTAAAAACTGCCAAAATATTAAAATTAATTCACATTCAAATAACCATCAAAGCCAAAAATTATTGAAGATTTTTCTCCCCATTATTAATTAATATAGTATCTAAGACTTGTTTACATATATTTTTAAAACAAATTTTCATATGCTGCATACAAAATATTTAAAATATTCCACAAAACATGATTTGAGAAGAAAGAAAACAGCATATTGTAAATCTAGAACTCAAGAAAATAATGATTTGTGTTGCTTTTATTTAAAATTAAAAATTCCAATTGATGTCTGCTTTATAAATATCTATTGCAAAAGCAGCCATAAAAATGATTGGAGCCATTTAAAAGCATATTTCATTTCAGTTTCAGATGTAATAACACACTTTCTCATGTTTCATCATGTAGAAACTATACAAAATTAATAAACTTCAATGGACAGTTATTTACAAACATGGTCATTAAACTTTTTGATTAAGTAAGTCAATTTATATATATATATTGTTTTAAAATTGGTCATTATTTATCCATGATACTTTTATTACATTTTCTAGCAACAAAAACCATATATCTAATCAAAACAAATCTCTAAAATGACATCTATTACATCAACCATCGTTGTAAAAACTTTTGCTGTAGTTAACAACAATAATATTCCAAGATAATTTACTGCAGTTCTTTCTATTTCCTTCCCCATATTTTTTTTATATATAAATTGGAAGACTAGTAATACTCCTTAAGATCAGAAGGCAGAACTTTATGGGTTCATATATGTATTTTAAAAATTCCAGTAGTTTTAAATCTAACATATTGTAACAGTAAAAAAAGTAGAGCTGCTTTTAACCTAACCTAGAGATATAGGTAGAGGGAGTTCAAATCTCGCCTACTCCTCCAGATTACTACCAAGTGACTTACCATACCTCTCGAGAATTAATTCTTTAATGTATGCCTGATTATCAGGAAGAGATGAGATCCAAAAAGGGGAATTTGTGTAAACAATTAAATTATTTTTTATAAAGCGATAATTCGCTGAGCCAACAATTAGGTTTCTTTCATTTGAAAGAGAGACAGTGATTTATAGCTCTAGGGTAAAATTACAAAGTACAGATAACTTGTTAAACGAATTTCAATACAATTTAGGGCACGTTTAAGTATTGCCCTATTTTAACTCTTAAAACTAAAATGAGAAACCCCTAACAGACATTTTCCAGATGTATACAATAACATTTCATTCATATAAAAGTAAGGCTTTAAATATATGATGAAAAATAAACTATCATGATCCTTGGTGATTAAATTTGTGAGTTTAAAAGGAGAGCCCCGAGGCATGATGGCTTCATTTGAGGGAGGCTAGATAGCGCTACATGATGGCTTCATTTGAGGGAGGCTAGATAGCGCTACATCTCTAAACTGTAGTTAGAGAAAAGGAACTTGTTTGCCACAGTGTGACTGAGTTCAAGAACAAAGTATAATTGCTTGTGTCCAGATATATATTGTGGGATCCAATCTATCAATCATGATCCCGAGAAGACATTAGCTCATGAAGAGATGACGACAGGAGCTAGGGATATGTGCTGAGACACCAACGAATCACCGAGTAGCACAATATAATAGAAAATGCGGTCAAACGACCCTTAAACTTAAAACTTTAATTATGAATCTATATATATATAATAGTATGATTCAAAATTTTACCAGACTGAGAAAATATCTGCTATTATAATAATTATTACTTTTCTTTTTTTTTAAAACTAATATAAAATATACGAAAGGCGAGTCTATTAATAATTGATACTTGTTTAACTAGTTTATTCATAGAGCTAATGAATATTTCAAATTTTAATTTATAGACGGATGTAGTGTCTCTCTTTTGCATATAACTATTATTACTAATGTTTAATTTATTTACATTCTATAGAAACATATATATATATATTAGGAGTAAACCCCAGGTTGACTTAAGGAACATATAACAAATAAAGCAGGCTTGGATCTTTTCTTTTAAAACACAAAATAAAAGATTTAACAAGTATAATCACATGCCTTTTGTTTCTAATTATAAATTAAAGAGACATTGCG
Organism: Epiperipatus broadwayi; assembly: GCA_028023455.1. Taxonomy (NCBI): domain Eukaryota; kingdom Metazoa; phylum Onychophora; class Udeonychophora; order Euonychophora; family Peripatidae; genus Epiperipatus; species Epiperipatus broadwayi. The sequence goes on along the minus strand of JAQFVV010012504.1, from coordinate 267,958 downwards.
TTATTACCAAAAAGAAAAAATGCACTTATTGTGTTTGCTCTCTTTTACCAAAAATACATTAATAGAACGAATATGGTAGGAGGGAATTGGACTGAGTAATTTTCTTTGATTCAAAGAAGTTTGTTATAAAATTTAAATATTCTGGTATTCATTATAGTGGGTCAGATAAGTAAAGTAAAAAAAAAATATAATTTAAATTTATTATTTCTCCATTCCTGTTCTTCCTATATAGATTACATATGTGTATTCCAGGTTATATGAAAGAAATCATCTCATTTCTTTCTTTACAAGAGAAAATAAAGATAAGAATATATATAGGGCGTATAATGGTGATTGACTAAAATGAACGGTTTACATATACAGAAAAACGAGTAAGAATTGCCATTATACATTATCAAAAAAAACAAACAATTAAAATAGTAAAAATATCAGACTATATAATTTATATGCATATACAGAATTATAACACCTAAATAACGTAAATTTATGATTTAAGTTAAGATGAAAATTAAAATGCAAGTGAAAGTTAGTTATCGGTTAACTAAGGATGCGTGGTGATATATAGCAGGTTGATACAGCAATGTAGGGATGATCCATCGTAAGTATAGATTTTTAGGTTTCCAGGTTCATAGCACATTTTGATAGTAGCTGTTCTATATATATAATCAAAAAGGCCTTGATTACTGAAACTGATAATTTGACAGCATTTATACAAGCAATAAAAATACGCAATAGAATAGCACTATGCTGGAGGAATGATTATACAAAAAGTCTATATCAATTTTGCATTAAACTTTCTCGATGTTATTTTAATTGTAAACAGTTCTCATGCAATAGTGGAGTAACAATGCAGAAGCAGAGTCCACTAGAGGGAGCCTAGGACTCCAGTTTTCGCTGTTTCAGGCTCCCTGTTCTGTTCACCAAAGTCATAGTTCATTGTTGGATTCATAAAAAAAAGTTTACCAAAATGTAAGTGAATATCTGTTTTATTGTTTTTTCATCTTTAGAAGAAATTTTGAAACAGTTTTCATTCAATGATAATTGAAATTATCTATCGTTCCATTTTATGCAAATGGATGCCATTAGAAAGAGACAAAAGCTAGCTTAAATAATTATTGGAATCATTAAAATATTATAAAACTTTCAAAAATAATTTTAAATGAAACCAAATATTTTTAAAAAGAATAGACACTAGAAATCCTAATTTTATCAATAGAATAAACAGGAAATTCATTTGCACATCAAATCTCATAGAAAACGTGGAATATAATATGTTAGCAATGATGGTTTTAGGAATTTTATCTTTGCATCAGATTTTAGCAGTGTTAAACAAGTTTCAATTATTAATTCGATCTCAATTTTAGAATTGAACATTATAGAAAATAACCTAAGCTATCACCCTGCACAAAAATCAGGTTTCTCCGATGATCAGAACAGAAGTTATCACCCCCTTCCGGTGGATTGCCCCCCCCCCCCAATCAATAAATGAAAAATTTTCAAATCAACACAGAACTACAATGAAGTGATTCCTGAGCTAAAAAATAATGATCTAAAGACAAAAATGAGTACAAATGATGTTTTAGATCTAAACAGAAACTTTGAAGCTACAAATTAATCATACTTTTTAATCAATAATTATTGAGAATTTTCCAAAGTTTAACAACAAACTTTCAGATTATACTTGAATCATTCATTACTAATCAAGATCTAAAATTTAATCAAAAGAAGCAGGATTCAACTAGTATCAACAAATAACAATCATTGTGAACCCTGAAGGACTTTGGTTGGTGGGTTGAGCAGCTGCTGTGAACATTTGCAGACACAGGAGTCTGATGATGATCAAGGGTGGATGTTCGGCTCCATTGACCTCAGTGCACAAGATGATATGGACAAATGATTTATTCTCATGGTGTGCAAGTAAATCTGGCTTGATTTCAAGACTACATGAATTAAAATGTTGTATTGGTGGGTGTGAGTTGGCACTCCTTTCCTCAAGTGTGGTGATAGTGGTCATAAGGGGCTTGGTTCATTTGAGGAGATGGTTGACAATCATTGTCTAGCCTGGGAATACCTGCCGGGAGGGTGAAAGTCATTACCTTCGCATGAACTTTGCCACGAAGGGCTACTGCATCCCTTGGTGGATTATTTGATAGGTCAGTGTTGATTTGCACTCACTATCAATAGGTTTCATTTAACTTTAAATTTAGTGCATTTGTAAAGCGGTTGGTCTGTTTTGAGCCACCACCAATTTTTTTTTGTAACATTGATGGAGTTCTGTTTTGTGGGCATGGGTATGCACTCTGCTCTTTTTCTTCAGGGGTGGCTGGTTGTAGGCATTAGGTGTCTGTTTTATAGTGTGGGCTGTTAACAATTTTGCCACTGCCCAGAACACCTGCCGGGGGCTACATGGTTAAAGTTAGTGCTATTCCTGCTCTGGTTGGCTGCTGTGTCCCCTGATAGGCTGGTTTTGGGCAAGGTCCATTGGCCTCTTTACTTATTACTTCTTAATTTTTACCCAAGTTGGCTTTCCAATTTTGGGCAGGTAAACTGATTGTGGTCCCTGCTCATTTGGACTGCTAATTGGGAGGCAGAGGTATTCAGAATGGTCTTAACGGCTTGGCTGTGGTTCAAGAGTTTTTTGCTTAGTGAACTTGGGCCTTGGGCCTCGCTGCCTGTTGTGGTGGTTGGCACAATGCTGGACTTCACCTATTCAGCTGAAGCATTCGGGTCTTTGCTTCGGGGTTACAGGGGCGGGACCATTGGGTAATGGTTGATTTCTCGACAGCCAGGCCATGTGGATCCACGTACAGATACACATTAATCACATTACAGCAATTTTTATGAATGTAATTATTCTTGAACATATATACATTTTACCTTGTTACATTGAATCAGTGTAATCCTCAATGGGTAAGTGTACCCAAAATTTTTGTAATCTTTTATTAATAAAGGTTACTTTGAGGAAAAAAAAAAAAAAAAAACAATGCAGAAGCACTATTTTCCAAACATTAGTTATTTAACAACAAAAAAGATTAACTTCCCTTTTTGATAAAATACTAAGCATGGAAATTTTTACAGCCTTATATTAATAAAATATTATCCAATAAATATTTAAACAATAATTAATTGACTAATAGTTGTTCTTAATAAAAATTCAAACTAAAATTTTTGGCAAATAATGCTTAAATTAACATTAATTAAATATTCAGTTTTATTTATTTTAGAATAGCACTCAATATCGTTTAAATTTGAAATAGTTTAAGAAAATCCAGACAATTTCAAGTAAATTATTACTATAATATTGTGAAAATAATATTAAACATACTTATGTACTTTATTTTATTTTTAGCATTTAAGTTATTATGCTAATATCTACTAAAATATTTTTAGGGCATTAATACAATTATACTTTTTAGATAGAATAATTTTTAAATGTGTATTTGCTGTTTGTAAATGATAATGTATATATACATCTTCAAAAATTACTTACATTTTTTTGAAGTTTCAACGGAAAGCCCTTGTCTTTTTGCTTGATTTATGGCCTATTACAAAAAAAAAAGTATAGAATTAAGTAAAATAGGCATAGTCATATTTGTGTAAGTCAACATTTTTTCATTTAATTAACATATGAAAGCTATTATTTTATTAACAAGTTCTCAAATATTTGGAATTTAGATTGCTTGTTTCAAATAATATATTTTATAAAATGTTTATATGACAATGGAAAATATTAATTCTAAGTAATTACAGCAATTAATTCAGATATGATGTGAATTACAGATTTATTGTTTCAAAAATGATTTGTTTCCTGATAACTATAAAGATAGCATTCTCCAAAAATTCTTCTACTAAAGACTCCATCCAAAATTGAGGGATAAACTATCAGCAATCTTAGATAGTCTTAGGTTAATACATAGCTGAAAACAGAGAAAACAAAGAAAAGATGCAATTATGACTAAAAATAAAGATAGGGCAGTGGGGAAATGGGTAAAAATTTAAATGCAACAGATTATTGTTCTATTGAATTATTCATCATTAACAGTCAAGTAATTCAATGCAGATTCTGGACAGCACTGCAGCAAATAGCTTTGTTACATGTAAAGCATATCTTTATAAACAATTACCAAAATTGTTCATGTTATGGTGATTTTCTATGTTTCTATGATTATGGAAGGTGGACACTATATCAAGTGCAAGAAACAAGTGGGTATTTGGACAGACTATATCTGTACTTTTCCTTGGGGTACAAATGATCAAGTTAAAATTACATTATTTTGAACATATCTAATTTAATAGAAATAATGTTCAGAAAGATAACCAGCATTAAAATAAATAATTGCATAATTTGTTATTGTGGGAAGGAAAATCATTAGATATTTAAGCATCAGTATAGAGTTGAGTTGTAATTTAGGGATCTTTAGTTCTTGAATCCATCACTTTACCAACACACTCAAACATACAGTTCAGCACTAAGTTTAGGAATGTCCCATTGAGAAGAGAAAAAAAAATCAAAAAGATGGTAGGACATTCTAAAAAAATATCATTCATAAAGTTACCACTGTTGGCTGCATGTAATAGTAATATTTCATCCAAAAGTTAGTCTTGCCTCATTATAAAAAGTTCAAATAAATTATTTCAGATCAATTTTTTTTTAAAAAAACTGAAATAGTTGAAAAATCTTACTTTATTTCTAAAACCTATTGTTATTGTTAAAAAGTTTAAATAATTTTAAATCTCATTTGTGATTGAAATTTTTGAAAACTTATTTCCTTTCTTAAAAAAAAAAGAAAAAAAATCGAATTCAGATTCTAAAATTTTAAACACTTCTAATTTATTAGTATTGATATCTCATTTTCTGATTTTTTTTTTGCATGATTATATTTCTTTTATTGTCAAAATTTCTTTCCAGAAATTAAAACACAAATTTGGTTTTCTATTGTATATTATATGTATACTTAGGATGAACATCTATACATGCTTTACATAAATTGAATTCCATCCAAAATTTGTTTAATTAATTATCTAACTTCAGTGTCTTTCCTTCAGTCTCTCACAATCATTTTGTTTAGAAATTTGTTTGTTTTGTAGAAACATTACCATGAACAGTAGTCTAAACTTACTCCATTCTCTTTCTATCATCCTATTTATTATACTGTTTATCTCAAAAGGAACAGGTAAGTATTATTCACAAAGTATTATCATGGTCTCTTAACAGTTACTTTACTTATTTTCAAGCAGGAAATTTAACATATGACACATATTATCCATGCAATTCTTAAATTTATATCAAAATAAAATAATAAGGTTTCTCTGGATATGGCAGAGATAAGGTATAGCTGTCAAATCATTAGGATATTTTTAATTTAAAATCCAAATGTTACTAATAATAATCTGTTATTGTTTTTTATAGTTAATCTTCGAAAATATAATAAAATATTTACTTTAAATTTTTACAGTCATTTCAATACTTAAAAAAAAATTTGATTAATAATATAAGCTTTTTTTTTTTTTTACAAATTATTTATTAATCTAATAATGAAAAAGTGTTTCACAAAATATCACAACAGAATTAATTGTGTGAATAAATATGAAATATTACAGACATAAAAATGTTGCAATAATCTAATAATGTTGTTTGAATGTTTATAAAAATAGAAAATAATATATTTACTATTATTTTTTATTATTACAAAAGAACTAAATATATATTATTGTTTTCCTGAAGGTTTGTGATGATGGTGTTCTAACTGTATTTTTATATTGGACTATTTCCATCATCTAATATGTGTGTTGAATGTCTTCAGAAAAGTTTAATTTTTTATTTAAATATTCCAAATACATTCATCTGTTAGTAATATCACAGCACACAGGTTAGTATATGCACTTTTCTAAAGACATTCAACATACATATTAGATGATGGAAATAGTCCAATATAAAAATACAGAATATATATTATGTCTACCATTTCGGTAATTTAAAATGTCACCAAATTATATTTTCTAAATATAAGTAGCTATATGGAGGTTTGAATCCACAACTACATGTACTACCTACCATGATACATGAATTCCATTATTGTAATTCTCTAATATATATCAAACAATTTATATAATAAATAAATAAACAAACAATATTTTGAAATAATAAAGTAAATTGATTTTTTTTTTAATTTTTAAACAATATATATAAAGAGATTACTGCACATTTGTAGAAAGTTAAAGACATTTGTAATCACTTTTAATATCTGTTAAGTTTTTATTAAAAAGAATAATAATAGAAATGCTCAACTTCAATTACAAGAATAAAAATGTAAAATTAACTTAGATATTTGATCACTAAAATTTTTCACTGATCTAAGTGTTTAACATCAGAATATTCAGTTAGCACTCAAGACAAACTACTTTTAGTAAATCTATCATCATTTCCAATTTCTTTTTTTGGAAGGGATTTTAAACAATTATGATAATGTTTCATTTATTATTTAAGTTTTTCAGTACAATGTATTTCTTATTATCAAAAATAAATTTAAATTGTATACACTACATAGTTTTTCAGGCATGTATAATAAGTTTCTAGTCTTTCAACATTGTCTCGTAACTTCAGTGTATACAGATAAAATCCCAACTGAAATTTAATCACTAGTTAAAATACATTTTTTTGTTAGTATAATTGCATGTACTAGATATGTGTGTGGGGTAGATGTCTGAAAAGTTTTGGGTATAGATAAGTCACTGCAAGAGCTTTTTAGACATGTAAGATCTATGTTAAACAAAGAATGCAATAGAAGATATTTAAGTTTATTTTGCAAATGTTTGTAATCTATGGCTGGGTTATTTATAAAAAAGGGAATATCTCAATTTTGATATTTTATTAATTAGATGTAATGTTGATTCAAATTGTTGATTTTGTGCCATGGTAGAATAGATTCTCAACGTCACATAACAGACACATGATGTTGACATTATTAAATTTAATCTCCCATGATTTATTGGCAGTTGAGTGATTGATACTCAGAATAAGTATGACATATCTCCACCAAAATTTTTCATTATCTGTTTAATCTTGATTTTGTAATGTTTAATAAATTATTGAACCATAAAGCATAATGGTACAGTAAGACTATGTGATTCATTGTTCAGAAGGTCAATAGACATTAAACCGTCAAAATAAAAACCTAAGCATAAAAGTTCCTGATTATCATTATTTACTTTCCTCAGCTAGGAAACAACCTAGAAATCTTTACATCTTAAGTCCACTATTTTCAAAATTAGTCTAATTCAAACAAATATGAATTATTTGGTAAAAATATTGTGGCATGAATGCTTTAATTTTTCCCATTTTTTTCTCTTTTTTTAATTACTATATTTTACTTAAGCATTAATTAATTTTTAACTTTGATATATTTACATATAAACCCAGGTAAGTTCATGTTATGCCATAGCTAAATAAAATTTATTTTATACATTCGTAATAAATTGAGAGGTATTGCATCATTTGTAAATGTGGTGACTAGGATGCAGCAGGCAAAATTCTCGTACAAAACTAGGTAACCATGAACAAATAGATGTACGAATGATTTAAAATATCCAATTGATAACCATTAGACTAGAGTCATAAACTAATATAAAGACTATTGTGTGATTCTTTCAAATTCACTTCATATATATAAAACATTAATTTCTTGATTCTCAGAGTTGCAAGTGAGTAGCCCCCCCCCCCCGGAAGATATAGTAAATGCTGATAGGTTCAGAATTAATGATGATCGTAGCTATTTAAGCAGGATTATAACCAATATTATGGGACTGATATTTTTATGGACAGTTGTAATATTTCTTAACTAAAATAGAAAAATGGATTTTCGCTGACAAAAGCCAGTTATTTGTTTAGAGCACTTTTAGTTGTAGCACTTCCATAAGAGAAGTATTAAATCACAATATAGTAGTTCGTAAACAGAAAATGGAATGCTTCCCAAATTATTTGTGGCTTCTATATCTTAATCTAATATCGAATGTCTTTTTTTTGTTTTTTGAGATGTATTATTTTTTTCTGTTGCATTATTTGAATTTTATCTTGATATTATATTTCTAACTTCTGCAAAGTTTTTTTTTTAATTTCATAGGACATATGCACCTTTGTATAAACTTGAATCTATTTCTTTTATTTCATTTAGGTTTGTTGGCATATCTTCAGTTTAATATTTACACCATTCAGCATACTAACATAAACAGTTCTATTAGTTGTTGTTTTTAGCCTAAATTGTTTGAAATGTATTTAATGACTTAAATATTGCATAATATGAGTAAATAATAAAGAATTTAAAAATCAAAATACTTTTATAAAAAAAATGTTTAATTTTACCAAATAAAAAATAATACCCAATTAATATAACTATAACATGAGAGAAAATTTTTGTTTACTTGGATAATTATCTTGTTTTTTATATATTAATACAAAATAGAAAAAGAGTTTGCTTTACTTTATACTGTAATTAGTCATAAACAAAATTGTAATAATTTAAATTCTCAGAAAAACTTAAAAGTATTTCTAGGAGAATTCACATCAAAAAACTTACAAATTCTAAACAAGGTAGTACTGTGAGTGATCTATTTTAAGTATTTACTCATTGGATGGCACTTTAGCAAAAAAAAAACAATGAAGAATTCAAAAGAAATTAAATTTACTTATTTCTTAATTAATTTACCAAACACTTTCTAAGAGCAATCAAAGCATTGCAAAAAGTAATTTATAAGAAATTAAATTATGTTAAATATTTGTTTAAAAAAAGGCAAAACAACAAAAGTAATCTATAAGTTAAATGATGTATGCAATTGAAATGTAATTTCAAATTACTAATATTTAAATGTACTAATCTTAGTTAAGAGCATGATTAATAATAGATCTGGATTCACATTTTGCTGAAGAATTTGCTAGCATAAATGATCCAGGTGTGACTGGAAAAGTTCTCAACATATATCTCTCATCTTCTCTAAAAGTTAACATTCTGCCAAACCAAGATGATATGACAATAAGTGAATAAAAAATAATAAAAAAGGATAATTTATAAGAAATTAAATGCATATATATATTTACACCCCCCCCAAAAAAAAACAAAAAACAAACAAAACTGCAAAACAATAAAAAAAAAATTCATAATAAGTTAAATGATAAGAGTATAAAATGTAATTTAAAGATTATATACTAAAATGTGAAACTTCCAGCTGTTCACGTTTTTAAAAAATATAAGTTTTTCATTACTAATGCGTGCTACCCACCCACCTCTTCCCCAAAGTAACACAATGAAGACCTTGATCTTTTACTGCCATTTTAGAAGTAATGTATCACTCAGTTATTATTCAAATATTTGAAAAAAATTCAGTTTCTTATTTTTGAAATTACTATACTAATAAAAATATTTGTTAATTTTATTGATATAATATAATAAAATTATATTTGAAACAAATATTGTGTCACTGGGGAGGAGAGTAAATAATTTTGTATATTTAATTTCCTCATTGTTTTTTCCCCTTTAAAGTGCCATTTGGTAGGTAGATCATGACATTTAAGATAGACATACTATAACAAAATTAAGGTACATATATTTAAAAATCATTGTATGTAACTAATTGAATTATTTTATAAGACAAACTTATTAATTGAAATCATATATTATTCAGTAACAGATATTAGTATGCTATAGACTTCATGATGACCTTAAATACTATAAGATAATTTTTCTCATTATAGAATATTATAATCATGAGTTGATGTCACCAGGTATATTTGAGTTTGTTTTATGAAGAGTGAAATAATAACTAAATTTTATAATACTTGATGTGGTTTAGATTTAAATTTTTATTTTCAAACCAATTTATGACAGTAAATTATTCTTTGTGTTATTAGCTAATTGTAACATCCAGAAAGTGATTTATAAGCTGTTTTTTAATATCAGGTATTTTTAGTCTACAGGTGATTATTTTTAATGAAGTAATATTGAAAACCATTATGCTCATCCAAAAATCTCATTACTTATTTGCCAATTGAATCTTTCTAAAGCCAAAGTATACTTTAAAAAGAAGTCTGCCTCTCATAAACATTTAAAGCAAAAATGGAGTTACTTAACTTACCATCTATTATCTTTTATAGCAATATATCCAGCCCAACTCCAATTTCTTAATTTTTCCTATGATGTCAGTGATATTTGTTTTTCTCTCACATATTTTGTTTTTGACTTTTTCTTGTTATTTCTAACATACATATTTCCATTGTGTTGAATAGTATGAAGTGTCGAAAGTCTCAGATCCATAAGTAAGAACTGATAAACACAATATTTAAAACTTTCCTTTTCAAACACAAAGGCATATTTTCTTTTAATATTAAATTATTTCTACTAAAAGCACTCCATGTAAGTTTAATTCTATGATTAATTTCATCTATTATGTCTTAATAATCTGACCAAGATGTTTGTAATTGTTAACTTCTAATTCATGATTATTATTTTTACTTTCTCCTGAGAAAATTAAGTGAACATTACTTTAGCTATTTTACAATTTATTTTTAGTACATCTGATAACTCTTGCAACATTTACTGCAGCTCTAAAACATTACTTACAAAAACAACCATATGAACTGTAAATTCTAGATGACTTAAATAATCTCCATTTATTTTCATTTCCTTAGTTTCTCAGAGATCCACAAACTATTTCTTATAAAAATGCTGTAAAAAGTTGTGGAGATATATTATCATTCTGTCATGCACTCTTTTCATTGTTAATTCTTTTAATATCATCATGTAGTCTAATCATTGCTATTGCATTTTGATCAATATTTTTAAGATTAAGACAATATCATGGATCTGTATCTTGATGATCCAATGTTTTAATCACTGAAGAAATGCTTATAGAATCAGATGCCTTTTATTAATCTACAAATATGATTATAACAGCAATTCATATTCATTGTTCTATTCTATAATTTCTCCCAATACTTAGATGTGATTCACTGTACTAAAAGCATTTTTAACTCCAGTTTGTTTTTTTTGTTGGTTAAAATCCAAAGCTAACTGTACACGAATTATAATTATCTTGATAAAGATTTTGTATAGAACTGATAAAAGACGAATAGATCTGTAATTTCTAATATCTTCTTTACCACCTTTTTTAAAAAATATTAATACGAGTTCTGCTCTCTTCCAATCATCTGGTATATCTTCATTATTTTATCAAAAAAATGTTTTTCTTCACCTGCTTCTTTTAAGATATCAATTATAATTCCAACACTATTTGGAGCTTTTTACATCTTCATAGTTTTGATTGTACGACCCCTTCTTCATTTAAAATGCTGGGTAATTCAGAAGATGTAGTAATTGCAGGAAATACTTTTTCTTGTTGTTTCTTACTATATGATTCTTTAAATAATTCTTCCACACATTTCATGATATCATCTCTCTTTTTACTAATAGTTTCAACTTTTCTCTTTATTGTTGGAAACAAGTTTCCTATGTTATGTTACACTTTAGAGAATTTTCTTCTTTTTTATAATTTCTCTTTCACAATTATATTTTCTTACATCATTAACTTTTTTTTTTTTTTTATTATTTTACAAAATTCTAGATATTCAATTCTTCTTAATGAATCATTTTTATAAACTTCCATATTCGTTCTTTTCTTTGTCCCAATAAAAAATTTACTGGTCAATTGGTGCTTTTTCTATCACGTTTTTTTTAATATTGTATCTGTTGTCAACATATTGATTTCATTCAAATCTTAGCCACTTTTCAAAATTATTATTTTTTAAATAATTTGCCAAATCATAATTTAAATTTATTAGAGCATTTCTGAAGGTCAAGAATATCAACTGTTAATACTGTTTTTCTTAATAGTTTATATCTCAGTAGTTTTGCATCAACATGTATCTTATATACTGTTGGATCTATTAAAAACATTACAAACTTGAAACATATATTTCCTGTTAGTTATAATATAATCCAACTCTGTTGTACCTTCATTTGGATGCTTCCATGTCTATTTCTGTTTAGCATTTTTCTCAAAGAAAAAAATCATAATATTCTGTGAACTATACAAGTGTGTGACCACCCTCATTTCTATTACCATAACCAAATTTACCTACAACACCATCATCTTTTAATCATTTATATCTAATTAAAGTATCCCATAATGATTTTAAAATATTACTTACTCTGATCAAAAACATTGTCTATCCATATAAAAATCTCCTACTTCTTAATTTCAATGAAAATTTGTTGTAGCATAAATCTGAATTGTCTGCATTTGATATCTTGCATTAAATTGAATAATTAATTTCTGCCATTCTGTTTGATATATATCAATTTCCATAATGTTGTTCTTCCACTTTTTAGTTATAATGAATACCACACCATTTGTACTTCCAATATTTGTATCTTTGTAATAAATAACATCCACTTTTTAAATCAATTGACTCATCTTTTCTTCTAATTTCATAATGCCCATAATTTCCCAATTAATATCCAATTTATGTATTCTTTCTTCAGTTGAAAGTGGATCTGCAGTTCTCATTATCTAAATAACAATCATCATTGAATGGCAGCCTAGATCCGCAATCAGAAAATTCTTAGCATCTCCAACTTAGTAACCAATCATTGATGACTTTACAGACTCCTGTGAATAATAATCATAATTTAGTTTTATTTATCAGGATTGCAAATATCTACTTAAAAAAAAAAAAAATCATACACACATTTATGCTGCTGTCAAGAAAACTCAATGGATACTTAAGAACTATTAGGCAATTGAGAAAGACCATGGTATTTCTCGATCTTAAACTCAGAAGTAAAAACTCAATAAACTCACCACACTGGCTGATGCATATTAGTGAATCCATTCATGTTTGTTTACTATATGATTAATCAAAAAATACATTATCCAGCATTGATGCTTTTTTTTTTCTATTTCATTATAAATAAGTACTTTCATTACTTCCTCCAATATTTTAACATTATATTCCCCATTTCTATCATAAACACATAAAAAATTAAAATTAGCCCTATTTCTTTTGTTAAATCTTAATGTTTTATTCTCTCTTTACATATTTTTTCCTTATTCTCTTTCAACATCCTACATTTCAAAAATTAATATTCAATATAATTCCTACCATTTCCATTTAAACCACATTTATAGTTCAAATTCTTTTATAATTTTTGATCTCCTATCTATGCAACAAATAATAAGTTTTTTGTAATATTATCAATCATTCCTTTCATAGTCAAATCTTTTGAATGATATTTCCATACTCTTCAATAAAGATAAATTATATCTACTAAATAGAAATCAGTACATGATTTTACTTAAATCTTTACACAAAATACTTCTTGCAAAACTATTGTAAAAAGTTTTGGAGATATGGAGGCACTCTGTCATACACCTTTCTCAATGTTAATCTTTTTAGTATCACTATGTAATCTAAACATTGCTGTTGCATTTTGATAATCCAATGTTTTAATCACTAACGAAATGCTTATAAAATCAAGTGCTTTTTCATAATCTACAAATCCAAAACATAATGACAATCCATATTACATCACTAAACATCACATGAACCCATTCTTTATGTTTACACAAGCTGTTTACACAGAGGCAAAACACTCCATATAATAGTGCCACTTAGCGCAAACCAGAATAAACATTCCTGTCTCTAGTTTGGGAAACTTATAAAGGGAGAGGGTTTTAAAGGGCAGTGTTATCAGAAAGAAGAATGGACAGGATGTAAGAAATAATCAAAAGGTAACTGATTTGGATATAAATGTAGATGTGGAGAGGGAATGAGTCCATAAAATTAATGGTAAGCAAATTATTCATAAATATAATGGAGAAGAAAGAGTCAAAAAAATTTATGAAAGAGTAGTTACGAAAGAAGAAATTGTTAAAATTGGGTATTTAAATATGCAAGGTGGTAGGAAATCAGAAAAGTGTCTGGAATTAAACAAAACAATTAAAAATGAAGAGTTTGATGCATTAGAAGTAGTGAAAATACATCTAGGAGAAGAAAAAGAAGGCTATTCTGGAAGACTTGGTATGGCAGGTTCTAAATAGAAAAGAAAAAGGAGTGGTAGTATAGGAGTTATGTCAAAAAAATATTTAAATACTATTAAATGTCAAAAACATTTATGGTTTGAGATAAGGTTAGGAAGAAAAGAAATAGATGATGGCTATAGTGTATATAGCTACTGGAGATAGTCAAACTATAATAAAGGGGATCAGTAGTATATATGAATGCCTAGTGAAGGATATACAGAGTTTCAAAGAAAAGGGGAAAAGAATAATTGTTATAGAGGATATGAATAAGCATATTAAATAAATTGATGATGTAGGTAATAAGAATGGACAGCTTTTGAAGAATTTTTGTCAGAGAGTGAATTTGAGCATTGGAAATTTATCAAATATTTATGAGGGACAATACACATGGTCTAGAAATAATATATTTCACACAATAGATTATGTATTAGAAGAGAAAGAGGGAATGAATAAAGTACAGAAAATTAAGGTTGTCTGATAATGAAGAGAAAGTATGTAATAGTGATTATAACCTTTTATAATAGAAATGGTTAAAAATGTGATGGAAATATAGAAATAAAAGTAGAAAGGATAGTGAAAGATGTATATGAAGAGTGAATGATAAGAATAAGTTAGAAGAGTATAAAGTAAGAGTTGAAAAAACCATGGAAGAGTTGGTTGGGGGTGAGTATAAGGACTGGGGTAGTGAAATAGAAAAAGTGGCAAATCAAGTTTTAGGTGAGAATATTCAGAGGAATAAATGTAATAAAAAAGTGAGACTTAGTAAAAGTGTAAAAGAGAGAGAAAAAGCATGCAGAGAATATGTGTGCTATTAAGAACAAATGAAGTGAAAAAAAAGTTAATGTTAAATGGGAAAAATACTTAGAAAAAAAAAGTTGACTAAAATAGATAATTATGGAGAGAGAATGATATTGAACAATAAATTGTTGGAGGATATTAATAAAAATGGAAGAGATGGGAGTAAAAAATTTTGGAAATACATTAAAAAAAGGAAAGTACATGGGAGAAATAATATTACTAGATGATGCGGGAATAGAGTGTAGTTCTAGAGAAGAATTAGAGATAATTTTAAGATAAAAGTATGTAATGGATATAGAAAGGATGTTAGATGTGGAGGACAGAGTGATAGCAAACATGAAAGCATATAGTAATGGGAATATTAGGTTTACAAGAAAATGAACTGAATGAGGCAGGGAAGAAATTGAAAAGTGGAAAGGCAAGTGATTTGAATGGATGGGCAGCAGAGATGGTAATGAATTTAGGGCATAGGGCAAAAGTAAAACTATTATCATGTTTTAATAAGATGGCACAAAAGAGATTTTCCAGATAGTTGGAGTAATACAAGAGTAAGACTATTATTTAAAAAAAAAGGGTAAGGATCATAGAAAGTTAAACAATTATAGACCAATATTTATGTCTTTGTTATAGAATACATGTCCACCTTTTAAATCAATTGTCTATTCACCTTTTCTTATAACTTCACAAAGTCCAATAATTTTCTATTTAATATTAGACAGCTCTTCCAATTCATGCAATCTTCCTTTACTTGAAAGTGATCTGCAGTTGTAATTACCCTATATAAAAGATCTCAAATGGCATCATGGGTCTACAAACAGCGGATTTCTAGCATCTTCCACTTTGACCACTAACTACTGCTTTGGCTGGTGACTTTACTGTCTCATAAAAATAAGGACCATAATTTAGTTTGTCTGTAATGATTGTAAAATATTAAAAAAGTCTATTCACACACACATTCATTCTGCCTTTCAGGTAACAGAAAAGAAAGATCATAATGTTTCTTGATTTTAAACTCAGAAGTAAAAAGCCTATAAACTCACCATACTGGCTGATGCATATTAATGAGCACACCATCCATGTTTGTATATTATATAAATAATCATATAGTAATAATAACTGCAATGACAAGAACACATTAAATGAAGATTAGGAATTAGCACGGCTCAGTTCTTTTAAGGTTTTAAAGGGGAAGCAAATCATCTTTTAGTTAACAGCAAATTCCTTTCTGCAGCTAAAAGTTTTTACATATGAAATAATACATTGTATTTAACAAAATTTATTAAGAAATCAAGAAATCTTTTCAACACAAACAATAAAATAATGAATAATAACCTGTAGATTTATACTTTACATTTGTCTTCAGTATGATATTAAATCGTGCTATCACACTTCCAACATAAAGCTGTAACAACAAATAGAAAACTAAATTAAATGGCTATGAATATGAGAAGTATATCTTCTTGAAAGCGCTCAGCCATTTAATTTAGTTTTCTATTTGTTGTTACAGCTTTACGTTGGAAGTGTGATAGCACGATTTAATATTATCATAATAAATAAATATGGGGGGGGGGGGGCTTTCCTTATGACTTTTAATTTTAGCTGAAAGAAATCATTACGATAGTATTTTAAATATTAAAAAAAAATTAATTTGCATTATTTTCATATAATACCCCTCTCCCCCCTTTTTTTTTTTTATATTACCATTTTTTTTTTTCTAAGCAAATGTATTTAACAGCTAGTTAATTCTTTATTAATGTCTCTAAATACATCAGTTTTATCTTCATAAAAAATAACTGAATCATTAAACTATTAATTTAACTTTAAAAAGTTTCATCTCAGCAGAATTAATTTTGCCCCTTCCTGTGATAACACTTCTAGAAACAATTTTATAGATGGAAAATTGTAAATTAAATGTTGAAGATAGTCTTTCAATTCATCTTAAATAAAAGTTTAAAAATTAGAGAGAAATTTTCATTTAGTCCCATTAAACTTCAATATCTTATGGTTAAATTAATAGCAAATGATGCAATTATTTCTTGTGAAGATAAAGTTGGCTATTTTGCTATTATGAAAGTTGATTTTAGAGATAAATAAAAGAATTAATTAATGATTAATACATTTACTAACAAATGGGTTCTGATAACAACAAAAGGAAATTAATAAGTATTATGAAAATAATGCAGAATTTAAATTTTTAAATAGATTTGGGTAGTCATGTTAGCTAAGATATTTATGAGTGTTAACTACTGTAAGGAAAGTTTTCCTTTGAGATTTGTTTTTGATTTTATTAGTAAGATTGTTGAAAGAAATTCTATACTCCTTTAATTAATAATCTTATAAAAGAATTTTACAATTTTATTAAGTTATACTGTTGCATCTTCATTCAGTATAATAGTTTTGAATATATTAGTTTTGATGAAAATGTTATAAATTTGTTAATAGATTAAGTGGTAATGATGTTACATCTTTGTGTTTTAATAATATTTGCCTGTTGAATAATGATTTATATCTACTGTTGAGAATTCTATGCATTTTACTTATTGCTGTGTCCAGTGGCACTCTACTGCCGGCTGGATTGCAAATATAAATAACAAATAATTATTAATTAATGTGGCGACTTGGCAAGTAATCTAAAATAAGAGTTTATTTTACAGTTATATAATCAATCTAATTTAATATATATGACAATTATATACACATGCTATATAAATACAATAAAGGCCCGAAGGCATACCAAAATAATAATAAGATCAATACAACCAGTTATACTGTTCCTAAGTTTACTTTTACACATCTGGAGGTGAAGGAGGGAACTGACTGGGGCATCCAAGGAAATGGCACATCTGCCTTTCAGAAGCTTCACTTAGCAAGTGTCTACTCTCAATTCTGTTCTAGATCTTTTTCCACTCTCATTATTTTTAATGTTGAGTCCCTTGATCTCTAGAGTTACTATATTCGATCCCTGATCAGATAATGCAATTACCTTAGAATTGTCTATTTTAAGCAATGTTTCTATTATCATTAAATCTGATCAGGAACTAAACATTAAGGTTTGTAATGGCTTTGTTTACTTTATCTTAATCCTTTGCTCAAATTCATCTAACTTTCTTGATAAGTCAGTTTATAATTTTTCCATTAATTCAACTATTTAATTAGAACAATTGTTTTTGAGAAGTAGTAATTAATTTATATAGCGCCAGAAAGTTTATGTAAATAGTCTGAACAGGCACTATTTTAAAGCGCATTGAATACAAGTTAGTGCCTGTTCAGACTATTAACAGTTGCTTTTATAAAATACTGTGAATGTCATTGGCATCCACGCACATACATTTAGTTTTATGGTTATAATATCATTTAATTAATAATACACATTTTGTGTATATATAAATATACACACACATTTAGCAATATAATTAGTTTTACAGTTATAATATCATTTAACCAATAATACTTATTTTATGTATACATAAATATACACACGCATTTAGCATACTTTCCCCATGTTCAGAGATTAGGGTTTTAGTTTTTTACTGTTCTCTGAACTTAGCACATAATCACTGAGGTGGGAAGAAATTTTTCTTTCCCTCTTTGAATATTGGGGGATATCTGATTCCGCATGTGGAGCATTATCCTGTTCGGGAGTATCAGGTAACTTCTCATACCGCACTTATTAATTAGGAGCTTGTTTGAGCTGTTGGTACGCTCTCTGCATTGCTTTTTTGTAATTACAAGCTCATAAAAGTAAGGTCACATTATATATGACTTGCTTTTTTAATTATTATTTTTTAATTATTGCTGTTATCTTTTTTCGGAAATGGCTGCAGCATTTGTTGTATGCTTTCATCTTTCTGCAATTGATTTATGTGTTTATGTAACACTCTTCCATCCTCCATTCAGATGGCAACCACTTGCTTGCTTAGATGTCACACAATTTCTGCATTTAAACAGAATCTGTCCTGATTATTTCTAACCCATACGTGATCTTGTGGTGAAAATTTAGTTTATGCCTGAAGGTACTTCGGTGTCCTTAGTTGGTATAATTTTGTTGAGCTTTGTCCATAGTCTGTGACCTAGATATTTCTCTGTGGGTGATTTGCCAAATTAGCTATAAGCATAGTGTTGATAAAGAAGCGTGTTGAAGACTGCTTCATGCAGACTTTGCTTTCCTATTTTATTGATGGCAGAGTTTAAATTTTGCAGTTTTTTCGGCTTGGGGGTGATAAGGTGGAGTAAATATGTTGTTTATTCCCCATTCGTGCATCAAATACGCAAACTTTTATGATGTGAAATCTGTACCATTGTCAGATACTAGAGTTTCTGGGAGTCACCATGGTATCCGAAATCTCCATCAGTTTATTGAATGGTTTCATATGAACCCGTGTTTTTAACTATTTTATATCCGACCCATCCTGAAAAAGCATCCACCGCTACCAGAAATAATCATCCTTGAATCGGGCCACAGTGATCTTCTCTGCCATGGTTTGTCTCCTTCTTGCCAAGACTCAAATTTGGCTGGAGGTGCATTTGCACATGACTGGCAGTTTGTACAGTTTTTTATGCATTGCTCTGTCACTGTTAATTTTCGGCTACCAGACATAACTATGAACTAATGCTTTCGTCCTGGCAATGCCCGAATGACTTTCATGTAATACATTAAGTATTCGTGACTGCTGCTTACAGGGATTAGTACATGGTCGCCTCTGAGTATACATTCTTTGCAGATGGATAGCTGTTCTCAAGCTTTCCATAGTTCTATGTGCAGGAAAGATGGTTTTTGTTTTGGCCAACCTTTGCTGATTTTTTCCCCGATCCATCTGTAGCCAGTGTCTTCTCTAGTCCATGCAGCTATCTTTGCGCTATTAAGTGTCTGACATTTCAGTGTGTCGATGTAATTAAATTTCTACATCGTTTACTTCTTTCTCGATCTGATCTGATATTCATGATAATGCATCAGCATGACTAATTTTCATTCTTTTGTTTGTATTCGAGGCTATAATTGGAACCTGTGAGGATGTTAAACCATTTTAACATATGAGAGCTTAAATGTTCAGGTATCTGTTTATGTCTATGGTCAGTTATTAATTGGAAAGGACGTTCATACAGATATTGATGGAATTAACAAAATCCGAACAGTATGGTGAGGGCTTCCTTGTCTAGCTGGCTGTAGTTTTTTTCTGCCTTGGACAAGGTGCATGATGCATCTGCTATACGACATTCACCGAAGTGGGATGGGTGGAATATTACTGTCCCTATGCCATTTTCTGACACATCAGTTGTCATGGTTATCTCACAATCACTATCATAAAAATCTGATGTGAGAACAGCTTTGGTGTGCAGAAATGCTTGCTCGTGTGCTGCTTCTCACTTCCATTTTCTGTTTTTTTTTTTTTTAATAAATTGTATAACGGCCCCACTATTTGTGCTTTTCTGCCCAGGAAGTTCTCAAAATAGTTCACCAGTCCCAAAAAAACCTGTAGTTGTTTTAATATTATTTGGTCTTCTTGCGTCAGATACTGCTTTGACTTTTTCAGGGGAGTGGCTTATCCCTGAGATTGACGCTATGTGACCCAGAAACTTTATTTCAGTAGCCTTCCAAATATATTTTTTCGCATTTAATTTTGCCCCAAAATTCCTCCAGTCTTTGGCAAAGTTTTGAGATGCGAGTGCTCAATTCGTTTTCTGAAATTGTAGTGACCAATACATTGTCAAAATAGGGGATGACACCTTCGAGTCCGCTTAGAAGAGTTTCCACTTTTGCTTGGAATATACTGGATGCTGAAGCTATACCAAATGGAAGACATTTGCATCTAAATAAACCTACGTGGGTAGTGACTGTTAAATTTCAGCAGCTTTGTTGGTCACCAGGATTTGGTGGAAGGTCACGTTGAGGTCCAATTTTGAAAAATATTTAATACTTTTGTGGCAATGCTATGATTTCTCTGGAATTTGAAACAGGGTATGTGTGCTTAATGCTTTGTTAATGGATACATGGTAATCACCGCACAATTGTATCTGTCCATTAGGCTTGGTTATTACTACCAATGGAGTAGCCCACTTGGCTTCCTGTGTTGGCTCAAGAACATCATCTTTAACCAATTGGTTTACTTCCTTTGCTATTTTTTCTTTCTGTGCATATGGGATCTTTCACAGTCTATACATTATAGGCACTGCTTTGGTGATAATTCTAATGACACTGGTTTTGTTTTTATCATTCCCGGTTACCCATCGAAAAGTTTAGGAAAACAATGTCTGATGTTTTTTTCAATGTGAATGTTTTTGACCCAAGCAATTTTTATTCCAAGTTGCTGAAACCAGTCACAGTCAATGAAGGGATTATAGGTATGTGGACTATATATAATGGCAATGTAACTATAGCATTTTTCGACATAATTGAAGCCTGAATTACTCCTTTAATTTTTATAGCGTTTCCGTTGACATCTCGAGCTTTCAGATTAGTATGCCGTAGTCAAGGTGGCTGTTTCATATCTGCCATGATGGTTTTCCAGTCTTTAATGAAAAGGAAAGACATCCCACTTCTGCTGTCAATTTCTATCGATAGAGGTTTTCCCTAAATTTTGATAGTTATTTCAAATTTTTGTAATTGGTCCAAAGACACATTATTAATCACCGAAATTTCCTCTTCCTTGGGTTTTCTAGTAAAACGCTCTTGGCTATTATTTCTTGTATTATTGTAAATATTAATTCTTATTAAGCGCAATGTCAGCATGTAATACTTATATAAGGCTCTAACCTTAGTACATGCATCTTGAGTGCTTAATTTTAACACGAGAGACCTCTCCAAATCTTAACACAAGATTCGACTTTGTAAAGATGAGGGACCCCTCTTATCTGAACCTATTTTTCTAATTATACAGGCATATCTAAACCATTTTGATTTGGGAGCATGAAGCTTTATCTTATATAACTATTACATTTGATATTTTTAGTATTTTTTATAATTTATATTTAAAAAAAGCATAGTGGATTGTTTTATTTCCATTTTTGATCATAAAATTTTTGATATGTTACAATCATTGCGGGAATCTTTTCTGCAATTACTTTTTAATTTATTAGATGGGATTTATAATAGCATTCCATTTTTATGTTTCATACATCATAGATGAGAGGCACATTTCAGTATTCTCTAGTGAAATATTTGTTTTTTATCTATAATTGTAGCATTTTTCATTACACCTAAATCTTGAGAATTGCTGACATTTAACTGCTTATCCCCAGGAACAAAATTGTGCATGTATTTTAATTTCAATTCATTAAAAAAATAAATATTATTTTATCCATTTCATCCATTTTGCCAGTTCATCCTTGTTCCACATTTTTTAGTTTATTTCTGTTACTATTGCTTGTTTTGTTTCAATTTTTTCAATATTTTATTATCTATTCATAAGTTTCAAGATTCTTTATCATGAATTTGGACTCCATATATCTTGTATATTTCTAATCTAATCTTATCCATAATTTTTTTTCTCTCTCTAAATGTTTATTTAGACTATTCATTCTCAGAATAAATTCCTATGTAATTTCTGTTGGGAAGCCTTCTTAAAAGAATTTTTATTATTTTTTTAACTCTAAACTCATTTTTTATTTTTTAGCACATAAGTACTGTTTTTTTTTCTTAATGTTCAATCATACATTTTAGTAGACTTTACATTAATTTCAAGAGCATTACTGCTAGTTTATAATCTTCTACCCATTCTTATTTATCAGTTTGTTTCTCAATTCTTTTATAAATGTATAAATTTTAATATTATTATTCCCTCCATCCACTCTTTGATCATTTTGTTTAAAAGTTTTTGATATTACTATTGTAACAGGAATCCTCCTTACACT
Organism: Epiperipatus broadwayi; assembly: GCA_028023455.1. Classification (NCBI taxonomy): domain Eukaryota; kingdom Metazoa; phylum Onychophora; class Udeonychophora; order Euonychophora; family Peripatidae; genus Epiperipatus; species Epiperipatus broadwayi. The sequence continues at coordinate 245,242 of JAQFVV010012504.1, read as the reverse complement.
ACCATGATCAGACCCTCCCCCCTTCCGTTATAACTGTAAATGACTTACTAGCCCAATCATTAACTATGAAGAGCATACTGAGGGACATTATCAGCTTGCAGCTTATTACTTACAATGTTAACTCCATATAATAATATTTCCTGCTCATGCTACCTAAGTATGCTAGAATATTTATTAGTTCTGGCTAGTTAAAAATTTTCAAAACCAGAATAGCGCCACTAGAAACCCTAGGTTTAAACCTATACCATTTAAAGAGATCCTCTTAGCTCCAGATCATAGTTCTGGGGATTTATGAAACTCATTGGTAAAGTTTCACTAGTTAATTAACTTGATGAAATGCACAAATAAAAAGTAAACAAGGCAAAACAGATGTGACAAAACAATTTTATTCCGATAGTAACATTCAAGAGGTCTTTACATCATGTCAAATAATTGCTATTACCGAACATGACAAGGCATCTGCACCACTAGATAAACATAGTATTGCATTATCTTTTCTTTCAATTAAGTAAATACACGTACTAATAAAATATCTTTTATTATCCAGATACCATGTCAAGATTGAAATGATAAACATGAAAACAAAAAATAACAATCATATTAAAAAATATAATGCACGCCACGTATATAAAAAAATTACAAAATATACATACACATCTTACTCTAAAGTAAATATATATATACTATTTACAGTAAGTAGATTAATATACTATTTAGAGTAAGTAGATTAATATCAAGAAAAATTGACATTGGTTAATAATTAACTGGGAGAAAAAAAATATTTATATTCTTTTATGAACATTAAGGATAAAATAATAATAACTCTGGTTTATTATTTTTTGTCTTTGTCCATTATCTTTTGTCAGCAAAACATAATTATTCCAGAAAAAATATAAAATTAACCTTTTGGTTCAGCAAATGGTCCTTGTGAAGATTTTTTATTTTTTTGTTTCCAAATCAGTTCTCAAAGTATCAAGCTGAAATAAAACAGTTCAATAATAGGTAGTTGAAGTACCTTTGTCATTTAATTCCCACAGTTTGAAATGAGTTCTTCATTTATTACTTCCTACCATGCATTTTATAATCACATAAATTTTTATCCATATAGTTCTATGAAAATTGTTAATTTAATAAAATGGATCATTGTAATTCTTCCATGATCAGTTTGTATTTTAGCTGTTAGTTTGGCTGGTCTTTGTTCTTCTTTCTTATTCTCTTGAGAAGGTACACTTAGGCATTTATTTGTGATAGAGCTGGGATAAAACAATTGTCTTCTTTTTCTTTTTATTATAGGTTATGCAGGCTAAACATTTTATTTTCTTCCGTGGAATGTCATGCAATCGGGGATATTTCACTAAAGTTTTCTTAGCAAGCCAATGTTTTAGAATTTAGTTTATATAAGTGTGAATCTATTGCATATTTGGATTATAATGCAATCTTTTCTGGTTTTGGTTTTCAAAATAAAATAATTTGATAGCCAACACAAACGTATTCTACTTACGGAACATTGTCTGCCGAAACGTACTCTGACCTAAATTCATAGTGACAGCCTTTTATAGCTTATCAGACTCAATTACCTCAATTCAAGCTCAAAAGAGTGTTTTTCAGTAAATAGCTTAATTACTAAGAAAAAAGTCCCTTTTCAACAATTATCAAAGTCAGCTTTTTGAAAAGCACAGACAAGAAAAATTTATGATGATTCATCACAATTGTAAGCAAATGGAGTTATGCAATACTACATCAAAAATTATTCATATACTGCAAGATGCAGACATTGATCCAAACTAAAGGAAAAGGTATAGCAACAGATAGGATGTGTAATTCATCAAAATCAGAAGTTAATCCAAAGATTGAGCTAGTAATCAACATGACCAGGTTTTATATTGAATAACGCAAAGCAAAGAAAAGCTTGTATTACTATAGCATAAGTATGAGGAAAATTCTCAGTCATACACTATATAGTAATTCAATTTAAAAGATTCTATGCTATGACCACATCATAGATAAAAACCCAATACTTTATATATATTATAATTTCCTTTTTATACTATTTAATTCCTAATATATTATTATTTTCTGATATTTGTATTACATTTAAATTTTATTTGATTAGAAATTTCAGTTCTAATTATGAGATGAATCAGCAATGGTGATATGCCTTAGACTTGCCTCAGCAGCATAGAGATCATATCTAAATAACAGGATTAGGATTGTTGTACAGTACTCAATAGTTAAAAGCTCACAAGTTAATGAGAAGAGTGTTAACTATTTTAGCATAATAATCAGTGAAGTTAACATTTCATTTTCATAATCCACAATATTTTTTTTTTAAATTTCTTAATGTAGTAAAAAAAGGAAAAAAAAAAAGTTCCTAAAAAGAAAACTTGTATCAGTTTTAAAGAATAGTTTTTGAATCTGATTTATAAAGTATCATAATGATTAAAAAGTCATTGATAATATATATCATTTATGCAGAAGTCAAAATTAAAGATGGGGTCAGTAAATGAAAAGAATGTTAATTTTAAAGTAAACTTTATGGATACCACATAGATTACAATGATAATATTGACTTGGTAAAGTGTTGAAGAAAATAATATTTTTACAATTTTGAGGAATATAATTATAATGGAAAAGCAGTTACATATTCTAATAATAATGATAAGAAAAAGAAAATACATATATATTTGAAAGTTATTTTTTTATACATAAAAATTATACATATGGAAAAAAAAAATCAATTCATAAGTTAAATCATGCAATTACAGTACTGCTGCAAATGAGATGAGGCTCCATATGTATATATATATCCCATGATGCCAGCCAAAGCTTGGTCTCTAATTTTTATTAAAATTTCACTGATAAAGAAATAAAAAACAAATTGAAATCTGAGAATCTAGAGTGTGAAAAGAATAAAGGTAGCATTCTAATATTTGGTAACGGCCCTCCCTCGTATGTTATTATTTCGTACATTTATGAAAAAGTCTTGGAAACAAGTGATGGAGATATTAGGTTACAGTAGTAATATAGGAAAAGACTGAATATAAAATGTTCCATAGTTTCTTATTCTTTTCTACATTAATGCTTGCACCAATCATTCTTCTACAAAGAAAATTATTACTGAGATAAGCTTTTAAATTTATTTTGATTAAAAACCCAAGTATTTTAGATCCAAATACCAACATTTGAACTTTCTTATAATATAATGAATAAAGAAAGTGCCCGGATTCAGTTATATTACCACATTTAGAATTGGTATCCAATATATATATACGTCTCTCAATATCTGACTTTTTTTTTTGGAAACCTGATAGAATGGGAATCATATGTTAGGAGACAAAATTGAATAAATCTATTATGAATTTATTTTTCATTAGGGAAGGAATGTCAGTAGATGAAACAGAGATAAAGATTTGTACTTCAGGATAAAAGGCATAATTCTGTGATTTTCATTAACTGAAATGCAATGCAATAAGACAATGCTGTCTTTAGAATAATTTGCATTTTATTAAAGGAGATTATCATTACTTTTCCTGCTCCATATAAGTTTGCTACATACGCTTTTTTTTTTTAATTTGTTATTTAATGATGAATTTCAGTAAGACTTTTACCTAAATAGAGATATAAGCTTTTGAAAGAGAGTTAATGATATATGAGACTAAAATCAGATTTTGTATTTCTTGTTTCAATATATATGATAAATGAATATGAAAGTCTGAAGATTTACATGGAAGGGAATTATAAGCAGATAGTACAGTTAGACTACCATTAATCTAAAATACCTGGATCCAAGACAAATTTTTTGGATTTCGTCAATAAATTTTTCCCATTTCATTATAATCCCAAATTCTATTGAAAATTCAAATAAACATTAATTTTAATATCTACAGTTTGGATATATTGACATATCTTTGTGTATATTATATTATAATTTGCATATAATAATACATATTAAGAGTTTCATAAATATTATGTATTTCATGCTAACAATTAATATATATGTGAGAGATCTATTTACTATGCAAATAAATATAAAGAAAAAACTGATGTTAATTTGATGGTTGTATAAGAGATTCATTTTTTAGAATATTATTGTCAGAATTGATAACACAAATCTGTAATAATCCTTAGATTCATATTGTGAAGAGTGCCTGGTTTTCAAATATTAACTATTACTAAAAAAAGAAATGGCATCATAAAATGTGTGATAGACTTCTATAAAAAAATCACATAGCAATAAAAAAAAAAATTACTGCATTTTCTGAATTTCCCAGCATTCTAAATGAAAAAGTAAGCCATGCAATTAAATCTATGAAGAAGAGAAAATTTCCAGGCAATGATAAAATTATAATAGATAATTTAAAAGAAGCAAATGAAAAAATAAAGTATTGACAAAGTTATATACGAAATGTCTAAATGATAAAGTTATAGCAGATAATTATAGTAATATTAATATTTTAAAAAGGTGATAAAGAAGATATTAGAAATTATAGACCTATTAGTTTTTATCACTTCTATACAAAATTTTTATCAAAATAATGACAATTTGTCTACAATGAACTTTAGATTTTACCCAAACAAAAGAACAAGCTAGATTTAAAAGTGGTTTTAGCATAGTAAATCACATGCAAGTATTGGGAGAAATTATAGAAAGGATCAAAGAATATAAGTTACGATTATGCTTTAGATTTGTAGTTTATAAAAAGGCATCTGATTCTATGAATATTTCTACAATGATTAATGCATCGGATCATTGAGATATTGACCCAGAATATTGTCATATTCTGAAGAATATTTATCAAAATGCAGTACCAATGATTTGTAGGATAGGTGATTCCATATCTCCAAAACTTTTACAGAAGTTTTACAAGAATTATTTTACGGAAGATTAAAATAGGAATTTGGGAATAAAAATAATATTTAAGTCATCTAGATTTTGCAGATGACATGGTTGTTTTTGCAAATAATGCTTCAGAGCTTCATGAAATGTTGAAAGAGTTATCAGGTGAAACTAAAAGTATGATTAAAGATAAATTCTAAAAAGATTAAAGTAATGTTCAATTGATTTTCTTAAAAGAAGAAAAAAAGATTAATATTTATGAATCAGAACATGAAAAATACTTGTCAGATTATTAATACAGATGGAAACATAATGTACAAAAAATTAATCTTAGAATTACTCTTGGGTGGAATGCTTTTGGAAAAAATAATTAAATATTAAAAGAAAATATGCCTATATATTTGAAAAAAGATTTTTAATAAATGTGTTTTGTTGGTTCTTACTTGTTTAATGGGTATTATGATCAATCAAACTAGATACATTTACAATAAAAATTCCAACTGATCATGATTATCAGACTAGGTCTTCTATATATATTTCAACATTAATTCCAGCCATATTTCCTGATCATCATTTCCACAAAATCAGTTTAAATTGAAGAGAGAATCCATTGCCAATCACTATAAACATTTTTTAATTATAACTAGATCTGCTACTATGATAGAATCTGGGTATTATCTCCATAATAAGGAATATCCATAGGATCAATTCTAATCCCACTTTCTTCTTTGATGTCAAACCCAGAATTGGCTCAGATAAACATTATAATTGCAGGGTCATCAATTTTATTGATTCAATGAAACTATATAATTGCTTGTATTTACATTGAAAGAACTGTCATACTGGTAAGCTTTGATGTGGAAAATTTATTCATAAATGCACCATGGGAAGAATTATTGTTCATTGTAAAAAAAAAAAAAACATTAAATGGTGATAAAAACTTACAATCAAAACAACTTTTCCAATTGGTAGCATAATAGAACTATTAACATTCTGTATAATAATAACATATTTTTAATACAAATTTCAGATCACTCAATATAAAGAGATGTGTTAGGAATAACAAGAAGGGATCAAATGGAATACCTGAGTGAGAGAACAAATAAGTATTAATAATTTTTATTAGTCATTCATTAGACTAAACATTATCTAATAACAAATAATACTTCTGTAATGTAATTTTCACTACATCACTCTCACACAAGGTAGGACTGGTTTCTACCCACTTCTAACTTCTTGTGGAGGGATGTAATCACAAACAATAACCAAAAACGTGAAAAAGTTCTATGATCCCCAAAATTCATATTTCATGCTGAATCAGCACTCGTCAGTTAACCCAGATCACAATCATACATATTTTTATCACTGTTCAATATATATAAAGCAAATTATTACAGTTTAATTAATGTGTCAAATGTGCTGACCTCACAACTTTGACATAAATCACTTAATTAAAGTATATTAATATTTTTTATTAATCATTCATTAGATTAGATATTATCCAATAATGAATAATATCTCTTAAGCAAGGTAGAACTGGTTTCTATCCACTTTTAACATTTTGTGTAAGAGATGTTGGTCTGGGCCAACTGATGAATGCTGGTTCAGCACAAAATATGCATCTTGGATCATAGATCTTTTTCACATGTCTTTGGTCATATGTTTATGATTACACCCCCCATAAGGTATTGAAAGTGGATAGAAATCAGTCCCTTCCTTGTGAGAGAGTGGTGCAGTGAAAATTACACTACAGAAATATTATTAACAACAAATATGGCAGCAACTGAAAGAATTAAAAGACTGAAGTAAAACTGAGTTAGACATATTGCTAAAAAAGATAATAATGAAATCTTAAACTGGATTTCAAGATTGTAAAAGACAGAAAGAGAACACGTGAGATCGATGGATGAAGTAGTTTCTTGGTATGATGTGAAGAAGAAAGGCTAGAAATTGGAGAAAATTAATAAAACTTGGAGAAACTTTCATTCTGCAATGGATTAATAATGGTTGATGATAATCATATCAAAATAATTGCAATGTGATAATTATTTTTTGAAACTTGAAAATTATGCTCTATTATATTAATTTAATAGTTGCTGTTGGATGACATCAAAGCATGATAGGACTAACAATATAAATGTCAAAATGGGTTATTATGCATGCATTTTGTCAGCATAATAATTTATGAGGCCCATAGGTGTGCATGATTAATAAATTAATTGGGATTATAAAAGATATTTAAGGAAGCAAACAACCTGCAAACTCTTAAAATATTCCAGATATATTACCCATGATAAAGTAGAAGTATTATCCCCAGATACCTCAATGAAGATCATTTTAGTCTGAAGAGTAGATCACTGATTATTTGGGTAAAGAGCATGTGTTCTATATTCACGATATATTCTTAGATTGGCTGTTATAATATATTGTGTATATAATAAATTACTTCACTATTTTTTACTGGGATCTAATTGATACTGAAAGAAATTAATACTTAATAAAATATTTATAAAACACACTCACACAAACACACATAATTATTTTTCTTCTACCTTCAAAAATTTTAGAAAAATAAGTTTCAATATGTTCAAAGTAATAAAAAAAAATTATAGTCGTTAATAAAAAAAATTATTCCATGAAGAATTATACCCATACTTCCTTAAATAAAAGATAAACAAATTGTATAGAAAAATTAGTATATAATAAATATTTAGATATTTTTCTATGATTTCTGATTACATAATTATCTTATCAAATATAAAAAAAATTTTTTTTTTCAGAGTAAGTTTTAAAAAACGGCCAAAACTTTTATTCAAAGATACATATACTTTATTTCATTTAATTTATTCAAAGATACATAATTCAATATAAAATTACATTCAAAAGATAAAGCTGTTGCAACAAAACATTGCATTATTAAATGCAATAATAATAGGAGTCACTCCTTTCTACTTGATGAAATAAGATTACAACATTATGTGCAATAAATCTTCAGATTTGTTTGTATCCAAAATTATAAATAGTTAAAATAATTTCACATAATTGTGTGCTCCCCCCCCCCCATTTTTAATTTTTTTTTTTTTTATTAAAAGGAAATTGAGCAATTCTTTATCCATAGCATGATTACTAATATTATTGTTTGATATATAAAATATAATTACTTATAATGAGATATATATATCCTAATATTGAGATTTTAGAATAAATAGAATGACAAACAATAGCAACTATAATTAATGTTGATCAAATATCAGTGTATCCATTCACTAGTTTACCTGGTTTAATGAAGTAATCTTAATGCAAATACTAAAGAGAAAATAACACTTTTAGCAATTAACATAAGTATTACAATCATTTTGTAATTTTTCAAGTCATCTAAGATTTGTGAACTGAATCAAGGCAAAAGTGTTATCTCAATCAAAATGTATTTTATGCCCCCCCCCCCCCCATAGTTTTATTCTTTTTTTAATATGAGAATGTTGATTTAAAGCACCATGAAAGAGCCTTATTATAGAATATGGCTGGAATTTTTTGTTTGTTACTAGTTGAATCACTGCACTTGAATTTTTATTAATTTTATTTTTATATATACATTTAAAAAAAACTATTACCAGTGGTATTAATAGAAGTTTCATGCTAAAAATAACTATACTGTATTATCTTTTAACTATTTAAATACATAACTTGGATCATTTTTTCAATATTTTTTAATAAATCTTCAGAATTGCAATCAGCACTAAAAGATCAAATAAAATGGTAAAACCTGTTTGTTATTGCTATATCTTTTCTTAGTAAAGAAGTTTCAAAAAGCATTTAGTAAAACTCTTTATCATGTCTTTCCTTAATATTAACACATTTTTATTTCTTTCATGAATGTAAATAATATACTGTAACAGGTATGCGCACACATTGCCATTACATTCTAATAAATAAAATTAAAAATAAAAGTTCGCAGATAAAAACTTTTTTAAGAATTAAAAATTAAAAGCCAGCTAAACTTTATATATATAAAATCGCACAGATGAAAATTAAATGAAAACTTTATGAAAGAAAAAAAAGTATTTTAAAACTAAATTTTCAGAAAAAAAAACTTAAAAGATTTAAAGATAAAAATATATCGTTAAAAAGAATGTACAAATTTAATTAAAGCTATTGTGTAAAATGGAAATGATTATTTTCAATTAGTTAAAGTAAACTAGCCATTGGGCATCTCAAAATGTATAATTAAAGGTAAGATAGGAAAGAAAAAACAATAGGAACAGAATAGCCAATAAAAGAAATCCCCCAAGAAATGGACTTCAACGAAAAGATCATCATCATGACATAATGTCCATTCGATCCGAAAGTTTAATATAAAAGAAAAAGTTTGGAAATAAATTAGAAGATAGAGAATGGGTTATATGTGTTAGTGCGGAGAGAGTTGAAGGAGAAGGGATTGAAAAGACGCACTCTTCAATCTCTTGAGATTTTCTAAAAAAGAGAGAGAGAGAGAAAAAGAAATGACCAATCGTTTTCCTATATTGCGGACCACAGGACATCGGGGGAATTAACACTGGATCCCAAATGGCAAGCAACTGTTAAGGATGGACTTTTTAAAACCGTAAGAACTTTATGAACATTAATTCTAAAACTTTCCAGTATTTGAAAACAATAAGAACTCTAAATTCTAAACTTTTCAGTATTTAAATAGAAATAGAATTTCCTATCTGACCAACTAAATTATGTATGAATAATTATTTTTATTGAACGTATTTTTTTTTTAATTTTAATCATTTCCATTCATTTATTTTTTCTGTTCTTTTAAGTTATTATTATGATTTTTTTTCTGTTAAGCTAAACTTTTAATTAAATCATATTAAATTTAAGTCGGGCATGAATGGCTGCATAGATTCGTAAAGTTATGTTAGTTTAAGGGAGGGTAAATCTTAAGTTATTGTTTCATAGTTAAATTGGGTTAATCGATTGGATAACTTGGTGTAATTAGTAAATGTAGTATGAAGATCCACTACGTGCAGGATTACATTATACGCCGCACTTGGGCAAAACTGACCATCATAAACAGACGTATTCCCTGCTCTTTGGATCACCCCTTTAGCCTATAAAATGGGATAGTAAGACGGCAAAAAGGATTGCAATCCTTCCTATGGAGTTTTTTTTATTGTTCTTCTCGCCAGACAGATGTAACATTCCTGTACTGGACGAGACAATTTCTTATCTAACCATGCTGTTCAGATGTGCATTCCTGACAGTATGTTAATGTGCTGTCGTATTCATCGATATATCAGATAGATTGACATTAGTTTGACTGCAAACTTTTGGCCTAAGGTTAAATAAGGGATAGAATATTTCTTTTCAAATGCAATCTATGTAGTCTATTCATACTCGACACTAAAAAAATATTAAATTCATCTGTGCAAACTTCTAAAATAAAAGTTAAAATGTAAATTAAATATTAAAATAAAAAGTTAAATTGTAAATTAAAATCTAAAGTAAAATTATAATGTTTTATAAAAAAAATTAAAGTTATACTAAAATAATTCTAAATTTTATATATGTTTAATAAATGTTTGTGTGTGTTATTACTGGCAGTGTTTTTTTTTTATTTTTTTTAATATTAAAAATTATCTCTGTTGCTTCCGCGAGCTAGTGGCTTGGGCTGACAGTCGTAATAAAATATATATGTAAAAATTGGATCTCAGCGCGTATCTGCCTACTATATAAATTTTCCAGGTTCAAAAAGCCTGGTGACACCCTGTACGGCAGATATGGTAAAACTTGCATCCACCCCGACTGTTATAATACATTGAAGATACATATGAATCCATACTTAATTCTGCTTAAAACATATATGATCAAAATTTTTTTCTTTATTTGATCAGGGAAATTTGTTATAAACTTCTTGACATTATTTTATTTCACTGCACTATCATCAGTTATTTCAACATAGTTATTTTATCACATTTATAAATATACTACCAACAAAAGACCATTTTTCAATCTAAAACCATATATGGTTAACAAAATAATGTTTAACTCAATTTAGTTAGAATATGAATAGTAAGATATATTATAACTTGAGATAAAAATTTAATAAACAGTAAATAATATTTACTCAGGCTGTAAACCTCAAGAATGTGGCGTGAAAATGTGAAGGTTTACAGCCTTATTAAATATTACTTTGTAATCAATGTGCGTTTAAATAAATTTATAATAAGCAGTAAATTAAAAAATGTTTTAATGAATATATTAGCATTATAAAAAAATATTAAGCTCAAGTACCGCTATGAATATTTATAAAAAAATATTAATACAAGATAATGCATAATAATTAATATTGACAGAATTTGAGTGGAACATGTTAAAAACTCAAATGGTCTGAAATATACTCTATGTGAAAAGTCTGGTCTCATATAAAAATTTACTAGTATGATTATCAAACAAACAGCCATCAAAATAAAAATATTTCTTTTGAGTACATTAGCAAATGTTGATCACCACCAGGGTCTCACAGAATGGGGGGGGGGCAATGTCCTGGGCCCCATAATATTCGAGGCCTCGAATTAGCAACTGAATATATTTTAAAAATATAATCTTATAGCGAATTGTCGATTTTGAAACATTGTAGTCAGCCACCACATATATAAATAAAAACCAGTATATTCTGTTCTTTCCATTAGGTTACATCTTGAAATGCTGTCATCCCTATTTCCTGTTTGTCAGGCCTTCCCTGAAATTTTGTGTTTTAATGCTGATGAGCTTTGCTGTGTAATTCAATGATAGTTTTGACACTACTAAGTGTGTATTCTACTATAAACTGTTTATAATGAACATTAATGTTCTATGAAGTTTATTTATGCATTTTTATTGTTTTGATAAGTTATTTATATTTTATAAAGTGTTTTAATATTATAACAAATTATATTGAGAAAGTCATCATTCTAGTACACAATATTCATTAATTCTTAAGACCCAGTAAAATTAGTAAATGTTAACATTAGTTCTCAAATTAATTTTAATGGATTGATAACCTTTCTGTGATGAAGAGACATTATGAAAGTGGTGCAAGCAAGAGACAGAAGTAAAAAATGAGGAAAATCAGGTCCGATAAGTTTTTTCCACAATGAAACATCAGAAGAAAAAACAGAAGCATTATTTTAAAAGCAAATAGCTGTAATAATAAAGCAACTATAACAGATCATCCAAAAAGAGTAAATGAAGTAGAAATACAAAAATCCCGAAAAAATAAAAATAGATAATGAAGAAGCTTTACTAATTGAAAATAATAGCATTGCTGCAAATCTGAATAATGAAATAGTAAATTTCAGAAGAAGTGGTGAATATTGAAACCTTAATTGTTTCTGATAACAGAATTCTTGAAAAGAATAATCCAGACCAATTAAAATCATTTTTAAAATTAAGCAGTTTGAAATTCCTCAAAATATTAAAAAAAAGACATCAAACTATACATTTCCATAGAGTTTGCTTTGAAAGCAAAATATATGGAAAAGACATCCAAACAGTGAAATTTGCCATAGAGATTGATTGTGTAGGAGCAACCAAAATCAATCAATTTATTGTATGCCATGTTATATTTTGAATAAGAGTATGCATCTGTTTTCGTATTTAACTGACAAGCTAGAATATATTATTCAAATTGGTTGGAAAAAGCTGTATGACTGCATACCATTTCATGAAAATTCTATTACACACAAACAAAATTATGTTTTATGGAAAAAGTCACCTAAAAAGGCTTTAGAAGATAAAAGAATAGAAAATTTGCTTCTAAATGAACTTAATAACCAAACCAAATTTTGGAAAAAGGTAATGGAGTGGTATTTGAATGTAATATTTTTTGTTGCTGAAAGAAGACTAGCACTTTTTGGATCTGATGGATGCATTGGAAGTCCACATAATTTCCTTGGAATAATTGAATTGTTAAGTAAATATGATCCAATATTGGCAAAACATGTTTTGAAAGTTAAAGCTGTACAAGAAGAGAACAAAAGAATTTAAGTTCACCATTTTTTGACAAAAATACAGAACAAATTTATTAATATTGTAGTTTATTTGTTCAAAGTGCAATTATTGAAGAAGTGAAAAAGAGTAAATATTTTTCTATTATTGCTGATACAACTCCAGATTCATCCCATAAGGAATAGCCAGCATTAATAATTCGGTATATCAAGTTTAGTGAATTGGTATTTTCAGTCAAAGATTCATATGCTTTATTTCTCGGACAAAACAGGCCAAGAAATAGCTACTCTACTATTAAATTTATTTCACGAATTAAAATTCAATTATAAAAATTGTGTGGGACAAGGCCACAACAACTGAGTGAATTTGTTAGAAAAATATAATGGTGCACAAGCAGTTTTTAAGGGAACATAGCAATTGCCCATTCTCTGATTGTGATGAACATACTTTAAATCTGGTAGGAGTAGATTCCACAGAATGTTGCAAAGAAGCAATAACTTCCTTTGGTATGGTTCAGCAAATTTATAATTTCGTCAGTGGAAGTCTGAAAAAATGGGAGATTTTAAAAAAGCACTTATCATGGTATTCATTACAAAACATTTCGAAAACAATATGGTCAGCAAGACTAGATTCAATAAAACCAGTAGCTTTAAACTTGAAATCTATACAATCTGCCTTGAAAGAAATCAACTTAAGAAACCTTCCCGTTGAAGCCCAATCAGAAATATTGGCTCTTGGAAAATATTTGCTAAAATTTAAATACATAATTATTTCCACAGTTTGGTTGAAAATAGTAAACTTATTGCATCAAATAAATCTTGTAATTGAGTCTTGTAAAGCAATGTTGGATGAAGAAAAAGATAATACTTAGAACCTAATTAAAGATATAGAAGATTTTAAATAAAATTATTGCTAGAGAAATGTAAAAATGAAATAAGTGAGGAAATCATTGAAGAAATAGCAGTGTTTGCAAAATATTAAAGAATGTTTAAACTTAAATAAATAAATTGTTGAAAAGAAATGTTTTCAATTAAACATAGTTTAAAGAAACATAGATTCATCTATATATTGATTAATGGAACCGAGCTTATAAATTACCTTATATGGAAAGGAATTCCTAAAACATTAAATTAATTGTAAAACCTTACAGATATGGAAATAAATTCCTAAGATTAATTAATATTATAGACCTTATAAACTTACCACATATGGAAATAAATTCCTAAGAGAATAATTATATAATTAAGAATCTAAGGAATTTTGTTGTATAATAGCAAACTAAATAATATGAACTGATTAAAGCTAAATAATTTACTCCAGAAAAGAGAAACCAAAGAGAAAAAAAGGACTGCTAGCTTTTTCTGTGGTAGCTGCTATTGTTACTGTGTCCGCGAGTTGAAGAGCAGTAGATCAACATCAGAGGATTTCTTTTCCCAGGATCTCGGCTCCTGTAGGTCACTAAGCCGGCTACTGTTTTTAAAAGACCATCTCAACCTTATTATTATTTTGAAATACCTCAAGAGGCTCATCGAGGGTTGTATTATTAAAGCATATAGATGATAGTGAAGGTAAAGTTAATTAATAGCTTCCCCTTAATTGTATAAACAGTATTCGCTATTCAATAATTAGCAAGTGAATTAAGCTCGCTCAAATGCAGACTTTATATTAGTATTAAAGATAAGTATAGTAATTATTTTTCCAAATTGTTAATTACTATTGCTAAATATATTTGTTTTCTAGTTGCCCAGACATAGTTGGGGATACAGCACTGTTAAAGTGAGTTTACAAGTCCAATTTTAAATGAAGTACGAAGCCGACAGAATTGCTTAAAAAAATTATTGAAATAGAGTTTTTAAACATTTCTCCAAATATAGCAATTTTGCTGTGGATTTTTCTAAGATTGCCTTTGAGTGTAACAGAAGCTGAAAGATCATTTAGTATTTTAAAAAGAATTAAAAACTTTCTACAATCATCAATGTACCAAGAGCAACTAAATGGATTGGCAACTCTTAATATAAATTATGAAATTACTCTGACATAATTGAATTTACAAATGGTAAAGCTTGCAAAGCATATGTAAAATAAATTATTTTTATAGTGAATTAAATTAAAAAATTTATTTTTTTGACCAAAATTTTATTTTAATTTTTGAGAGGCCTCAAAAAATATTAGTTGTCCCAAGTCTCATAATTTCTCTGTAATGACCACATTCCTAATCAAGAAGTTTAGATATTTCAGAATATATCTGTTAAGCAAAGTTGGAAGAAGTATATTTGGCAGTCTTACAATTATTATTTACACTATAATAATGTTAAACTTTCTTCCTTCAAATTAAATAATATTGATAAAAGTGAATTAACAATCATGCTTTTAAAAGAAAAGAACATTCTATCCACACAGAAAACAGTAGTCAAACATTTCAATATTCTGTTAAAATCATTTAGATTTTTTCTTTTCAAATTAAAGTATTCTATTGCTGGTTATCTCTGCTTTGCATCAGAATGAAAATTAACATGCATTAAATACTTTAAGTAATTAAAATTTTCTTTATTATACATGTAAAATTAACCTACTTTGAAAATAAATCTGGCTCTAGACCAGCAACCAGAGTTGATATTCATTAATATGTTAAGTAAAAATTACTTTCCATATAAATAAACAAAATCTAAGTGCTGCTTGTGCATCTTGGCTATCATGAACAATAGAAGTCTTTATATATTTTTAAATAAGTACAATTCCTTTCATTCTATTTACAAATGTAAAATCTTTAACATAGTATTTTACAATTGAATGTATAACTGAATAATGCTCTGTGAAATCTGTCCCAAAGATTGGACAAATATATTATAAATGGGACAGCCATTATGACTGTAAAAGTGATTAAAGAAAAGATTTATTTATTTATAACTTAAGTAGCTAGTATCAATTGAATCATTACTTAAGATTAAAAATCATAGTAAATTCAAATGCTGGATAGGCAGACCAAACTTTAGAATGTGCGATTTATTTGCATCTCAATTGCAACATTACAGGTTTTTAAATGGTAACAAAAGATGATTTATAGTATTTAATGTAAGTCACATGATGCAGAAGTGAATAGGTTAGCCAGACATACCAAATTCCTGAGGAGTTCTTAAGCAGATTTAGTACTACTCCAAATCATCAGCCCATAATCAAATCAGCTTATCTTAATGTTATTGTCACATATACAGTATCCAATAAGAACCAGAAAATAGATATCTAGATATTTTTAGATAGAGAATAAGGATTTTAAGATAACTGGACTTGGTCAAAAGAATGTAGATAAATTTTAGTATAAAACCAAAATATAGCTGTATATCTTAAAATAGATATGAATTCTGAGTACATAGATGATCATTATCTTCACATAATATATAAATATGCAATTTGATTATTTACTAGTGTTTTGGGCTTTTTTTTAATTAGTAAGAGTTTTATTGATTCTAATCAAAAACATTATAAAATGTGCATCACTGGAAAGATATCAGAAAGTATTATAAGAAAGAGACCTCTGAAAATTTTTTTATTTGTAGTATAAATAAATTCATAAAAAATGGAAAGTCAAAATAAAATATGTAAATAAAATAGAAAAATAAAATACATAAATAGATAATCTTTGAAACAAAGTTTGAGCAAATTTAATCTAAAACAAAAATTTAAAAAAAACTTGATAGCTGTAATCAAAGTTAATTTCTAACATCTATGGAAAAATTTTAAATATATTTTTACAGACATCTTTCAGTTAATTAAAAATAGTATCTTTTCAAAATATACTAAACAATCATTGCTCTAATATCTTTAATTTTTCTTAGTCATCTGGCTACAATTGCAAAAGCTAAAACTATCAAAATTATTCTTTTTTTTTTATTTGATAAGTTTGAATAATGAAGGAAATTTGGTGTTATGAATAACCATAGTGATTACTTAAAGTAACAATTATAAAAAAGCTTGGAGAAATGTCTAATAGAAGCTGTCGAATTTGATAGGTAATTAATAATATTAGAATTATAGTATTTTGAAACAATTATCGTATGCTCTAATGATAATTTATTAAAATCTACAGCTTAAAAAACAGCTGCATATGTTTCTTGTAATGAACCATATCTCTTTGTATTATATTCTTTATATATTTATTATTTGTTCTTTTGGGTTTTCCAGTATGTGAGGACAAAGAAGAATCCAGTACATAGGTGATTCTGATCATCATTATGGCAATATATGATTTGTAAAAATGCTTGTTGTTTCAATAATTTATTTTGTTTAGAATACTAATTTTGGATTCCAAAAGTCAATTTATAGAAAATATTTTTTTCTTTTACTCTTCAAACTGTAGGATTTTGGGCAATATAGACTTTCAGCCTTTTCTCCATTACCAGCTCTTTTATAAACCTGTGAGAGAATTTTCTTTTAACTGCATTCATATATTCCATCCTAGATCTTACCCTTGCTGGCCTTTCCTTCATCATTCCCTCCAGAAACAATGTACACTTTGTTGTTTTAAAAGTATATAATTTTGATATTTACAAACTTAAAAAAACATGATTTGAAATAAGAATAATGTTTATCATTGCACATTGCTATGTCTAGCTGATCTAAGAGGGCATTTCCCACAAGTATAAATCACCACTACACAGTTAATATTTAGATAATTTAATGAACGATAATTAATAGGGTTTTAACTATTTACATACAATTATTTTACATAATAAGGCCCAAAGGCATACATAAATAATAATGTAGATCAATACGACCTGTAAGAGTCCTAGCTGGTTCTTTCCACATTTCAGAAGTCAGCTTTCCACACTTGAAGACACTGTGCCAAGGGAGACGTTCTGCCCCAGCTTATGTCCGTGTGCACAGGTGAAACTCCAAGAATCAAATGAAGTCTTCTTGATCCAATTCATACTGAGGCATTGTTTCCATCCTTGAAGTTGACTGGTTCATACTCCAGTCCATCCGCTCAGGTGATTCTTCATTTCACTGCTCCATACAAGAATTTAAATTGTTATCTCTCCGACTTTAATTAATGAGTTACTTTTTAGTTTATCGTTTAACTTATTACTTTTAGAAAATAATCTTTTTCTAATCTTAAAAATTATAAATCTTTTACTTACTATTTAAACAGAATCAGTCTTTTGATTTTCTTTAATTTATTAAACTTATTAGATTTTCTCATTAAGTTTATACCTATATATGTGTGTTTAAACATACACATATATATCACATATTAAAAATTGCTTTTCATTTCAGTTTTCAAGTACAGTAAGGAATGAGAGCAGATATATAATGTTTATGAATAATCACATATTCTACTATGATAAATGCCTCTTTGTTTTTATCAGCAAATGATACAAGATACTTAGGAATGACTAAAATATATAGAAGTTAGATTAGTTCCAGAATTATATATTTGCATAGATTTGGTGCAAAACCTTGGGGTATATAAAGTTTTAGATAAGTTAGTCTACATAGTATGATGAAGACAACAGATAAAAGTAATGTGTAATCAGTGACCTGACAATGGCTCTTGCAGGAATGATCAAATGACCAGAAATCTATGAAAGTTTATGCATTGATTACATTGCTATAAAGTATTCTAATAACTGTTTGATCGTATTTAAACAGTACTCTCCTTACTTTTAACACATGCATTTTATTCATACATAAAAGTTAACTAAAATAAAAATTATGAAAAAGTTTGGAAAAATGTCTAGGGAAATAGAAGTTGCCGAAATTGTACAAGCAATTAATATTCAACAATCTCTATTAAGAAATTAAGTGTGGTATTTTGAATCAATTCTTACATTCTCTAATGATAATTTAATAACGGCTACAGCAAAAAGACGTTTGCATATGCTTCTTATAAATCATGTGATATTTTTTTTGTTTACATTAGTTAAAGCATACAAGGAATTATTCAAAAGAATTTATTATCATGTTCAATTTAAAACTATCACATGATAAAAATAACAATATATCATAAAAGTACACATATTCGGGGGGGGGGGGGGGCATTGTATTTACTACGATCGCATGCTCAGAATACCATTTTTAAAAGATTTAACAAAAGTTTTTCGTATAGTTAACAAAATTAAAATCTGTTGGAAGAATATCATTGATAAATGAAAATTTATTAATATATTCCAAAAATAAATATAAAATGACATTAACATTAATAATAGAAATAAATATTAGTGTTTCTAAATAAAATAAGTTAATTGTACGCGTGCTCAAGCTTCTACTTAAGGAATCTTGGTAGATAATGGCATAAAAACCTAGAATTCGGACAAAAATTAAGATATGAATTTCGATAACATGGGTATTAAAAGTTATTTCGCATTTGTATATATATATTTGTCAAATCATTACAATTACCGTAACGAACAAATAACAATAAATTAAGATCAATATTTCAATTTAATCACCATTGTTATATAAATTAATTAATAGTTTCGAACTAAAGAAATGAAGCGCACACATTTTTTATTTTTAAAAAAATGTTCTATCAACTAAGAATAATCTTACCTGTGGCGTTCGTAATTGACTAGGTTTTGGAGCTCGTTTTTTCAAATATGTTACTGTATCCCAATCCGATTCTGCCATAATGTTTTTTAATATGAGAATTTATTTAAATTACACAATGGTAATTGAAGACGGTTTAGATAATTAGTATTTATGTTTATATTCACAAGTTTCAGGACAGAGAAATGTTTTTGTTATGACATGGTAGTATGTATAAATTGTTATCGAGATAATCACGAGATGTTATAACATCGCATGCGTTTACTTTTTACTTCCGTTATTATATCTGCCCTGTCGTAATTTTTCTGAATTAATTGTTTATAATATAGGATTGTTTTTTATTTAGTGATTGACTTACTTAAAAATAAAGTATTCATATTTTTATTAGCGTTTTTAAGAATGTAGATAGTTTTTTTGTTTATGTATATCTTTCGTAAAAGTACATAACATTCTAAAATATAATAATTTTGTATCTGTCGATATGTTTTTACTCTATATAGAAAATAAACTAATGAAGTGAGTTTTATTTTTATAAATCTGTTTAATACGGATTTCAGAATAATGAATTACAATTTTGAATTTTTGCGTGAACAGTTATCCTCAGTTCTCTGCCAAAAGGTAAGTCCCACACAATAGATTATATTTTGTTTCTCAAAAACTCGTAGCTAACTTTCCAATTTACGATCATCACCAAACATCTTATACTCTCTATCCCTAATACATCTTTCACAATTTCTCTTTGACCAACAAGACATCACATGATCTTTGCTTTCACTTTTTTCTATCTAATAGCAATTACTTCCAATCTCACTATATTTTCTAACTTGATGAACTTTATAACTAAAAATAAAAAGTGGTTTCTAAAAAAAAAAAATGCATTAGATCCAAAAAGTCCAAATGCACTCAAAAATCCAACACGTTCTTATTGATGAAAGACATAAGCTCGAAACTAGTTGCTACCTCCTGAGAGTATTTAATGTCCGTCAGGAAAACATCAATGATGTAAATAAACTTCGAGTACAATTTATTCAATGTTAAAATAGAAAAAGGATAAAGAACGATTAAAAAATTTCATTAGAAAGCTCAAGTTTATAAATAAGCTTCTTCGTGTCAATTTCTACATATACACAGTAAATTATTACCATATATTCATTGTATTGTGTCTCAAATAAAGAAAGTTCTTCAAATTATGATACGCCATGACTAAATTTTTATAATTTGGTCATATTGTATTGTGAGATGTCGAGAGATGAAGATTCTTTTTCTTTGACATCTGTTATTTTCTAACCATGTTAAGGAAATTGTTACACGTAAATTTCTGCATCAAGTTTGGTATTACTGCAATATATTCGTTACGAACGCCTAAACTAAAAAGGTACTTAGGTATTAATCCGACGGTAATGAAAAACGTTGGTACAAACAAATGTGTAAATAAAGACCGAATTAAACATGTTTACAATCTTCTAAAAACGAAAACAATTTTTTAAGTGAATATCATATATCACAATTACGAGAAAGTTGTTAGTCAAAATGTTGATTTGTCTTCGTTTTTAGAAGAATGTAAATGTGTTTAATTCCGTCTTTATTTACGCATTTGTTTGTGCAAGCATTATAATATAAGTGAATAGTTTTCTCCATGTGTAAAATGTTGATTTCTTTTACTATATATCGGCAGACTAATATGTAAGTATCCTTCAGCAGCAAATCAATAGTATGCCAACTAGTCACTGCTAATGAAGTGTCTGAAACATTTGCAATTATTCACTTCCTTACATACACTCTAAGTTACATGATCACCATTTCATATGCTTATACATGCTATTATTAAGAGTGTCAAACTCCATGCAATAGTCCACCAAGTGCAAGACTTTACAGGGAGGTTTGTGCATGAAATCCCTATCTAGTGCCTATTCATCCAACATCCCCAGACAAGTTTCTAACTTGTGGCTTTCATCATTGAAGAGCCTTGGATTTAAGAACACTGTGTCATGTTTTGTAAAAATATTTACATTGACACGAGTATAAGTTTGTGCACTCCAGAAAAAGTAGAAATATATTTTAGATCGCTTACGGATAAGCGTTAGATTTAATTAAGCATTAAATTTACGTTAATTGCGATTGATAAATTCCAAGAAATGTTTGCTGATTACAAATATTTCTTGATAAGAGACTAATTAATTAATGGAATAGACTATAAATTACCTTTTATGAAATGAATTCCTAAGACACCAATTAATTAGCTATAGACCTAAAACATTACCATATATATGGAAATAAGTAATTGTGTGAGTAATTAAAAGCTAAGATGAATTCCATCATATGATAAAAAAAACTATAAATAGAGTAAGCAGCAAAGGGTGTGGTTCATTTTCTAGAGAGATGTATTGGACCGGGGCCAAAGTGTTTGGGAAATCGAGGCCAGTGGTAACCATCTTGAAAGCAGCCAGTCTTAAAGTGCCTTGGGGGAAGTGAACCAAATAGAACTATATATATATAATTGTGTTCAGAGTGTACCCGACTGCTTGCTATTCTTATTATTTTGTTTGTTGGTATTTGGAATACTTGCATTTCGAATGCACTGCACCTAGATCTTAGAATCTAATGCAATCCTCCAGCAATCACCTTTTACCTATTTAGTTAACTATAAAGCTAGTAGCCCAAGATGAAAACATCATAATGTTTTCGACCCAAATAGCCAAGCACATTTGCTTATATAGTCAAATAGACCTGAACTCAGTTCAGCATCTATACATTTTGATGTCTTTGGTTTTTCAAAATCCAGTCATTATTATCCTATGAGCTGGATAAATATAGAACCATCAAAATGCTACATGATCACCCATTTCATATACTCACACATGCTATAACCATATGAAATTCATTGATTATCAAGTCTTGCACTTTGTGGCACTACTGTATGGAGTTTGGTACTCTTATTAACAGCATGGGTAAGCATATGAAATAATGATCATGTGATATTTTGATGGTTTTATACCTATCCTGCTCACAGAATAATGATGACTGGTTTTTGAAAAACCAAAGATACCAAAATGTATAGATGCTGAATTGAGCTCGGGTCTATATGACTGTACAGGCAAATGAGCTTGGGTTGAAAACATTATGATGTTTTCATCTTGGGCTCCTAGTTTTATAGTTAACTAAATAAGTAAAAGGTGGCTGCTGGAGAATTGCATTAGATCCTAAGATCTAGGTGTAGTGCTCCCAAATCTAGGAATTCTCATTGATGAAAGCCACAAGCTACAAACTAGTTTGAGGATGTTGGATGAGTAGGCACTAGATGGGATTTCATGTACAAACCTTCCTGCATCCCTTGATTATGAAGGTTTGCACTTATGTAGTTTGGTACTGTTATTACTCTAATAAGTTCTTAGCAAGTTTTTTTTTTTTTTTTTTAATAATTCATTTTTGGAAATTATTTCTTATTAGCATAATATTTACATTGCATATATATATATATATGAATAAGGCTCTTATTCATATACATACTCTTTATTTTTTTAATAATTCATTTTTGGAAATTATTTCTCATTAGCATAATATTTACATTGCATATATATATATATATGAATAAGGCTCTTATTCATATACATACTCTTTATTTTTTTAATAATTCATTTTTGGAAATTATTTCTCATTAGCATAATATTTACATTGCATATATATATATATATGAATAAGGCTCTTATTCATATACATACTCTTAATTTTGTTAGTTTTCTGTGTACATGTGCTCTTCTAGGAAAAAGTCTTGTAAATATATAATTTCTTCTTGTGGTAGTGTGTTTGATGTACTACAATTTTCACTGGTTTAATAGTACGATTCCTGCTTGTATTATTTGTTTTGGTTTGATCTATACCTACAGTTTCTCCTCCTTTACAATAAAATTTCCATATTCATTTGCTGATTTAATAGTATCTATATCTGAAGTCCTACTTTCATGATGCCATAAATGATTTTTATGTGTCAAACTTTTTTCTGTTATCCAATTGGATTAATCTTACTTGCCCTAGATAAGATTTTTAATATCTCTCCTGAAAGCTATGTTTTTTTTTATTATCCAATTGCCTTAATCTTATTTGCCTAGATAAGATTTTCAATATTTCTACTGATAGCCATTTATTTTTTAAAATATCTTGTATCCAAATGCTTTCTCCTATTCTAAAATGTTCACAATCCACCATGTTAATTAAATTTTCCTTTGTAGTTGGCATCAATATAGAAAGATGAATATGGAATTTTCTGCATATTAATAATTAAGCCAGTTTCTTAGTAATAGTTGTACATGGAATAAAGTGCTGGAAAAATGCATCTAAAAATGCTTCAGTAATACTCTTGCAGCAGGTTTTATTCAACATAGATTTTAAGTGTTGAACTGCATTCTCAGCTATAGATTTTAAGTGTTGAACTGCATTCTCGGCAATTAGCTTTGGAATAATAAGATGGTGTGTGCACATGATGTATTCCCTTATTTATTAGAAAATTCTTAAATTACTGAGATGCATAGCCAGTGCTATTGTCAATCACAATAGTTTTGGGATAACCATGATTAGCAAAGATCTCTTTCAGTGCTCTAATGGTGATCTCTGCACTAGTGCTTTTAATGATTTTTTTATATTTTTTCCACCACAAATATGAGTCGACAACTATTAAGAATATATGATCCACTCAAGGTTGAGTGAATTAGGTCAAGATTCTAGTTTTGTTTGATCTTCATTAGCATCAGATAGGCATAATAACGCATCCAGATGATCAATCTGCTTTTCAGTATTATATATTTGCAAGCACTTTTGGTACTGTATACCAGAATCATGGTGACATTGGAACTGAGTATACACTGAAATATTAACCATTCAGTTCCAATATGTCGCCATGATTCTGGTATACTGTACCTAAAGCACTTGGCAAATTGTTTATAATTAACATTTTTTGAATTTTGGCTGTAGTTTACATTTATTCAGCATAACATACATTGTTTTGTATGTTCTGGAATTTTTGTCATAGTTAACTTTTAAAAAAAAAAGTTAACTTTAAAAATAGCAGATGCTAAAAAAATAACATTGACAATGGTGGATGCTATTTTGTCAAAATGTTGGGTAGTAAGCAAAAATAACACATAGTTTAATCAAAAACTACTTGATATATCAAATTGGGCTGATAGCTTGATAGAGAAACAATAAATGGCATAGGTGAGATGAAAGAAAAATACGTATTCTGAAATACTACTTTGAAAAATGCACAAATATTAATTGGGTTTAATAGGCAAAACTCTCCATACAGTAGTGCCACCCTGTGCCAACCAGAGTAATCAATGGATGCCAGAAGACTTGTGCATAAAATCCCCATCTAGTGCTTATCTGGCTTATGGCGTTCATCAGTGAGGAGCCAGAAACTAGTCTGGGTATATTGGATGAGTAGGCACTAGATGGGGATTTTATGCACAAGTCTTCTGGCATCCGGTGGCACTACTGTGTGGAGAGTTTTACCTGTTTAATAACAGTTATGTGATAGCATGAGAGATGGTGATTATGTGATGTTTAGTGGATTAATTGGATTTCTGGAAATTTAAATAATAGAGTAAATAATGAATGTTTAGAAAGTATAAAAAATATATATATAAAATTAAACTAATTTAGATGTTTTTTAAAAATTAAATTGAAATTAATTATCACCAGAGTCTATTACCTAATGGATAAGAGTATATATTGTGACCTGTCAATAGGCAGTACGATCCTAAGCAGATGTACAAAGTCCCTAAATTATGCCCTACTTGGACACTGCCTAGGTACTATTTAAGAGACTTACTATTTTCCCAACTATATTTCTTCAACTCTAATAATTGAGTTTAGGTAATACTGTTATTTATCGAGATTCACTTTAACATGATTAAACATTTCTAAATAAGATGTAATTAATTATAACAAATGTGAGACTCATCTTCCTATAAACAGATCACATCCCCTTAACATTAAACAAATACAAAAATATAAATCGCATGAGAATACCCAGACACTCCTCCTTATTAAGTATCTTCATTCTCACAAGACAACAATAATCTCCAAATGAATATAATAACACATTTATAGCTATTAGATTTCAATTAGGTTACTCAATAAATTAGACTATCATTTTACTGCATATATAAACTTTTATTCTTATTATTTCAGATAATTATGATTGTCAATAATCATAAGAATAATTTTATAATAAGGAGATCTCAGGATAATCGTTGACTTTTATTCATTCTTCATACTACCTATAAAATATCACGAGGGATTTTACTGATGTCCATGGGTAGTGCATCCATTAAGAAAGGCTTATAATTTAAATTTGATTATTCACTCACCTGTGTGATCAAATGTCTATAATTTTTATTGTTTTGTCTATTAATTAGTGCATTAAAATTTATAAAATATTAATTCTTTTCAGCCTCTGTTCTTACTCATTGCACTTATGAATCACTAGTTAAGTTATATAATCATATATGGGGAGGATGTCTCATGTTTTACCACTTTGCTACAGATGGAACATGAATAAAAAGATAACGAGTGTAGTCTCAGGTATGTCATTCACTATGGGTTAACTTGGAAGCATGAGTAAGAGAGTTGGGGCATTATCAGACCTAGGACAATACTATCCCAAATTGGTCAGTTTTTTTCTCTCTGGCTCGGACTCTCAGTCTGTTGAGAAAATGTACAAACCTGACCATTACATAGATAAAAAAAATTTCCTGGAATTGGCACAACCAACATGTGGCTATGAATGTTTTCATGAACCTGAACAGTAATCAGAATTAGTAGATAGAAGTTAAGGAAATAATCCATAATTTTAGTTTATTCATAATTAATGGGTAATCAAATTTATAAAATATATGCATAGTAGGTACTGATAATGAGGGTCCAGAGATTGAGATGTAAAGAAGCTTTATTTGTCAGTAAGATATGTGAGGAATCAGTAAGATATGTGAGGAACATTTAAAATAATGTGATTCAGAAGGAGATGAGCAGGAAAATGATCAAGGAAAAAAAAAAGAAAAAAAAATTTTTTAAGGGAAGAAACTCCAGGTGACAAGACAGAAACTAGGTGAGTCAACATTTATTTATTTATTTGTGTATCTCAGTGTGTTAAAATACATCAGTTGGCAAGTAAAAGAATGAAAGAGGGGGAAAAGAACAAGGGCAATAAAGGTCACCAAACATAGGCAGTTTCCAAGAAAAGGATGATGAGTCGCTGGAAATTCAAACAAAAATAATATAGAGAAAGTAAAATAAAATGGAAGGAGGAAGAGAGAAGAGTATGAAAGTCAGACAGGGAGAGAATTAAAAAACAAGGACAAAACATTGATATCAGGGAGCGAGAGTTTAACACAGAGATAGGGAATGAGAGAAGCAAGAAGCTATAAGTGGGAAACAACATACTGGCTATGATGAAGTGGGTGAAGGAAGAAAAAGGAAAAGATGCCAGAAAGGGAGGAAAAAGAAAGAAGAGATAGAGATGAAAAAGAAAAGGAGAGATAGGGAAGAAAAAAGAGATAAAGAGGAGATGCTTTGAGATATAGGGCAAATGTTAGAAAGCATAGAGAAGAAAATAGAACAGCGATTCCAAACTTCAGAAGCACTGGGAAAGTTAATGAAGTGTAGGAAGCAAAATCAGAAAACCCTGAGAGAGTGTGAGGAGCTATTAGACATACAAGAAAAAATAGAAAACAGTTTGAATATAGTAAAAGGGGAAGTCCTCACTGTAAGGAATAGGCTAGAACAGGGAGAGGGTATATACAGAGATATTAGATTAAAACAGACAATGGAGATGGAGAGGGATACCTGAAAAGAGCGAGGAAAAGAAACAAAAAAAAGTACAGGGTCTAAAAGGGGAGCTACAGATAGATAGTAGAGGATCAGCCAAAGGTGAGATTAAATATCTTGCAAGAAATACAAGGGCTGTAGAAGAGGATAGTGAGAGTTGGGAATGAACAGAAGGAGAGATTACCTACAGAATATAAAGAGCTATCACAGAAAAGAATACTGCCAGCCAGTGAAAATAAGGTAAAAGGAGAGGAAGCTAAGGAAAAGATTAAAGAGGATAGGAGAATATGAAGGGAGGAAAGCTAGGGAGAAAGTATAGTGTCTTCAGAGATGGAGTTAAAAGATTATATAAAGGGAGAATACATAGCATTGGTAAAAAATACAAAGGAGGTCCAGGCTGTAGGATAACCAGTGGAGTAGAAGGCCCTAGTAGTGAAGAGGGCAGGGAAGGCACTATAGGGATAGACAGCTAAGCAGCAGGTCTATTTGTTTAAGCTCATACAGGTGAAAAAATTCAAAGGAGAGGGCAGTGAAAGCCCGAAAATGCACCTCTAAAGCCTAACAGCTGTTCCATTTCCAGCAAATAGATCCGCAAGACCAAGTCGTGCTGGCTATGCATTATTTACGGAAGTATGCCCAGTCCTGGTGGGGAAAAGCCACATACATTCAAGCAATATGCTGCAGCAACTAGTGGGGACATTTTGGAGTGAAGAAAGACAGGATTTATCATACTGTAATTAGGGTGCACTATGGGTTCATCATGAAAGAGACATGCAATTTTTTATATGCCAGGTCACTCATCTTAGGTCATTGAATGCATTTTGTTTCATGGAGACCCAGATAATCCATATCATAACAAAAATATGACAGAGTATGTACAGCAAATGATAGGGATGCATGTGGTGGAGGAGATGCCAGCCTTTTTGACAATCATAGATTAGACACCCATACATAAGGAGTCACTGGAGAAGTTTAGGAAGCTAGATCAGGTTAGGTGTCAGGTAGTTAGCCATGGGTGTAGGGACCATATAGTTTTAGAAATACACCCAAGAGTAGGATGACAGATAAAGGGAGACCCATTGATTCAGAATCTTTAAACTACAAAGGGTTCTACTAAATCATTTCCATAGACGGATGCCCTCATATAATCAAGGGGATTAAAGGGAGCATTCTGACAACTATGGGTACCTTGAGGGAAATAAAAAAAGTCCAAGGTGCATATTAGGCATGTCCCTTAGTGACAATATGACTGGATAAACTATGAGGTAGTGGCATTGATCAATACAGGAAGTCAACTCCTTTATGGCCAGCTGCTGGGTGACAAAGAGAATTACAGGGACACAGTTTAAAACTCCCTTGAAATCTTTGAATATGTTCATGGCTAATGGGAAACAAATGACCGAAAATTACCAAATCTGGGTGGAAATAGCTCAGGTCCTATAAAGATAGGGCCTACTTTCTTGATCATGCAAGGCCTGTTGCAGGAAGTGGTATTGGGATGGACTTCTTAGGCAAATGTTGGAGCACTATTAGCTTCGAGACCAGGGAGGTTATTTATCAAGAGAGCCTCAAGATGCAGGAGAACAGATCCCAAATAATAGTTTATGTTTTTAAAAGGAGACAGTCCAACAGGCACAATTTGCTGTCCAAAAGAGAGGCAAGCTATATGGATGATTTTGGAATAATATAGATATGTCTTCTCTAATATGCTGGGGATACTAAAAGGGTACCAGCAGTGCATTAGATTGAAGGAGGAAGGCTATTTTCAAGCTAAAATATACCCCATCCATTTCAATACCAAGATGCTGTACAGCAACAAATACAAAGAATGATAGAGTGGGTATAAGACATCCACTCCTTACAATAACCCATTAGTGGTCATGAAAAAATATGGTACCATGAGAATCTGTTTAGATGTGCAGACCTTGAATAACTTAACAATCCCAGAAAGAGATACCCTGCCCAATATAAAGGAAATATTTTTACATCTGGGGGGTATGAAGATATTTTTGACTAGATTTAACATCCAGTTATTGGCAGATGTTGCTTAATCTCTGTGACTACCAATACACAGCCTTTAGGTACAAGGGGCTTATACATGTCTTATGGTGGGTCCCCTTCAGACTTATAAACAGTGCTACAAGTTTAATGAGGTGCTTAGACCAGGTCCTGTCAGAAGAAGTAAAGGAATGTATCATATGTTACATGGATGATAATAGCATCCATGTCTTACAAAGCATGTGCAGTCTGGAAAATTTATTTGGGAATGTATAAAAGCATTACATAAATCTGTCCAAAAGTAGGTTTATTCAGAGGGATATCTTTTTGGGTCACCTAGTAAATGGTGAAGGGATAAGAACATCCTGACAAAATTAGAGTCATACAGGATTTCTCCATGCCTCCCTCTAAGAAGTGGTTGTGTTCCTTCCTAGATCTCTGCAATTACTACCATAAAATTTTATCTGGGTTTTGCATTAAACAATCATTCTAGTAGAAGTAACAAAGAACAGCAAAGGCATCTGGGTTAAAAGGACTCTGGCCGAATTCCAGAATGTAAAAAAAGTTTCTACAGACAGTAATGCTCAACCATCCAGATTTTGGACAACCCTTCTATGTCCAGACAGACTAGTCATGTGGGTATGGGGGCCATTTTATTACAAATTGGTGATGGACAGTAATGCTCAACCATCCAGACTTTGACAACCCTTTTATGTCTAGACAGACTAGTCATGTGGGTAGGGGAGGTATTTTATTCCAAATTGGTGATGGATAGCAACAAAGGATTCTATACTTCATTAGCCATATCCTGAAAGAACCCAAAAGGCACTATACAGTGATGGAGCAGGAGACTGGTAATTGTGTCAGCCTGTGAGAAATTCAAGAAGTTTCTGTTGGCATTGTTACCATTCTTACGAATCACAGATGTCTTGAATTTGTAAGTTATTTGACTAGTGACCGATTGATAAGGTGGAGCTTGTCACTCCAGAGGTTTGATTATTGTATCAAATATTGTCCAAATTCAGAGATCATGGTCATGGATATCCTAAGCAGAAATCATGTAAGAATAGAGGTTGAGAATCGCCATTTTGTGAGATGAACCCATAGATAGCATTATGCAGATATGGAGTAAACCTACTGAAGCTGATCTAGTATATTTATGCCAGTGGCAGCAACAATATTTCCTATATAACAAACTTATCAAGGCTACCCAAGGGAGAGAATACAGGGGCAACCTGTAGATAGAATCTCTAAGAAATTTCAACTCAAAAGCAGAGTATTACAACAGAGAGTATATAAGGGTAGGGAAGAATGAAGTACTTTAATCCTGCCAGAGTTGAGGGTCATAGTGGTCCAACATATTCATAAGGCTATTGGACACCATGGTCCCAGGAAGACCAAGGAAGCAGTATGATAGCAATTTCACTGGCTGGCTATGTATGAGAGTATATTAATGACTTTGAGATGGTGTGGATCATGTACCATAAATAAATCCCCAAACAGATCATACAAATGTCCCCTGAATAGTATCATCTCTACAGAACCTAACCAATTACTTGTGGTAAATCATTACAGTTCTTTATCTCTGTTCAAAAGATATAAATATCTTATTAGTTACATATGACACCCTTTCCAAATATGTCCAGGCATATCCTGTTAGGTCAGTGAAAATGAGAGACAGTGGGGTCCTCCAAAGGTATCAGTTTCAGGGAGTGGGAAAGCCATTAGCTATATTATCAGATAGAGTTATGGCTTTTACTTTGATGGCATGGAAGAATTGGATGGACAGGCAGAGCATTAAACGCATATTAACCTCCATGAGAAATCTACAGGCAAACCCTTGTGAGAGAATAATGAGGGAGCTGGGAAAACTATATAGAACCACGGTAGGGTCTAGCTGCCAGGATTGGGTGAAACAAACATACCATATGGAATATTAATGCAACTAAGAATGAGTCAACTGGATTCCTATCCCTGAGACTTCATTTTGGAAAAAGCTGTCCACTGGTGATATCAGTATCATTAGGCATAGATAGTGAGATGACGGAATCCACCCAAGATAGGAAACTGACTAAAATATGTTTTAAATGAGCAATAGAGTACCATTTAAAGAAGGGTCAATCTATAAGTTTAAAGTAAGGGATTAGGTGAAAGATATGCCTCCCAGTAATTGACCATTGAACAAATATAGTAAATTCTACCCACTCTATAAACATCCCTACCACATAGGAGAAAGTTGGGGAAACAATGCCTTCATGTTAGGTAACAATCAACATTTAAGTTTGAAGCCATGTCTTCTAGATGTATGGGATAGGTAGCCTCTTGGGAAGGAATGGTTTGTAGGTAAGCCATAGTTTAAGTTTTCCGTTTTATCATTGTTTGTTTAAATGGTAGTTAGAATTAGCATGTCGTCTTATCTCAGACATATTTATAATCATATAACATATTACATAACCTATAAACCTATAGTAAGGAGCTTAGATATTAACATTTAGCATAGGGGTGACAGAGAGTTATTGGACATTGAATGGCTGGGCTTAGTGTCTACAATCATGAACTTTGGGTTAAATTATTATGGTCTATTTACCCGTATATAAAATTATTATGGCCTATTTACCCATATAAAAAATTTATTTGCCTATGGCATTATTCTACGCTTAAGTTAATATCAGTTATACCAAAATAACAAAATGATTTAATTATCAAAATATATATAAAATTATTGGTTATTAGTAAAATGTACAATATTCAGTATAAACCGATATATATCCAAATGGAGATATGTCTTGGTCAAAGGGGCATTGATGTGTTAGTTTTTTTTTGGTTTATTTATTATACACATAAAATTCAATATACACAAAATATGGGGAGGGGTAGATCCCTTCAATATTAGGGTTAAAATAACATCCCAATAGATCATCATCATCATCTGCTATCCAGCCTGATTCCTCATTTTCTCTTGCCAAACTTAAAGGTGGTTGTTCCATGTGCATTTTTAAGTTTCAGGCAAATTCACTCCCTTTCATTGTTTAATTCCCAATCACATTCCTCCAACTTTGAACCTTTCTTTGGCTTCAAATCTTGATGACGTGGGTTACCATGTGTAGTCTTGCCCTCCTTAAATGCTTGTTCTCATTCTACAATCGATAAAGTAATATCCCCATTTTCCTGACTTGTTCCACATGGATCATCTGAATGACTCCTTTTGTTTGTGTCATTCTCATTTATCATGACCTGTGCAAATCATACAGCTCTCTCCTGTTTTTGATCTCTCACTCTAAGACAATGCATGCTTTTCCACATGCTGTATTTTGGGCTTGCATCTGCTGTGAACCTATCTTCTTAAAGTTAATTTGTTCTTGATAGAGACAAAATTATGCCCTTCTTGTAATCGAGATAATTGATGCCAACACAAAAAAGTCATTTCCTCTCACCAAGTCATGTATCAAATTAGCCATGATCAAAAAGTGCATGGCCAAGAGTCATTTGACCCCACACTAGTTCTAGCCATACTTGTCTTTTTTCTGTCTTGGTTTTCCAGCTGTCATCTAGTTATATATTTCCTTGACTGGAAACATTGGTATCCCAGATATTTGTTATTCTGCCTCGGTCAGCCATCTTTTTGGCATGAACAACACTTGGCTACCCAGTATCCAATAATGCATTTCCTTTCACTATACCAATATTGATCTGCACAAAGAGCATGGCTCAGGTGGACTCCAGGACTGGTTTCACCTGCTTTGATAATTCTTGATGTGATTAACTCTGAAGTTTCTGTTCCTTGCTGTATCCCATGCACTCCAGTAGGAGGAACTGACTAATGGGGTCCTCTATGGTTTAACAACATTTTGTTCCTGTATGGTTCTTTGATTCTGGTCTGATGACTCAATTCCCATTATGTAGGTTTGGAATAGACTTGGTCACCAGTCATCATCATCTGATATCTTTGGAGACTCAATCTGGTGCAACTTCTCTGGTGGTTCCTTGGACCTTGGTGTAAAGTCAATGGTAGTTAGGAAACCGGACATGTCTTCTATTGTTCAAATCCAGAATTCCATCCTTTACTGTTGTAATCTATTAGGCATTTGCTCTGGTGGTTCCTTGGACCTTGGTGTAAAGTCAATGGTAGTTAGGAAACCGGACATGTCTTCTATTGTTCAAATCCAGAATTCCATCCTTTACTGTTGTAATCTATTAGGCATGTTTTGCTAGATAACCTGGATCATCAGGGTGTCTGTAAATAGGAAGGCCATCAGGGACCTAAGGAAGGCAATTTGTCTAAAAAATTGAGTACAGGTTTCCTTCATCACCGACTCATAATTCTCCCTAAATATGGAGTGATAAATTCCCTCCTGGCATTCCTCACTCCAGAATGATTTTGTATGGCAGATGCATATTGCTCCAATTTTTTTGATTTCTCACTGCAACACTCCCACCAAGGCTTGGCAAATAGCCAAGGCTACCTGGACAACCATTATGACCTTTTGAAATCAGAAGAGTTCCTTCAAGCTTTCTAAGTTGGCCTTTGGATTTTCTCCCACTTCTCCTTTAAAAGATTTGACTTGGATGAACTTGGCTAAGCTCATCGGTATACCAATTGATGATGTCACTGGTACCATTATAGTTGGTTCCTGCCCTATGTGTTAACTCTAGATCCTTCCTGCCTGGGATGGCACAGTGTTCAGTTCCTTTGTGATTTTTCCATGCTGATTTTCATTTTCCCTACACTAGGAGTATCTTCAATGCTATCTGTATTTTTGCTGATACCTTGTACAACATCTGTCCTACCTTTGCTATAGGATTGGGAACCAGCACCCAAACTATATTTTACATTTTTGCTTCCTTTATTTGTGCAATGTCTCTCTTTAACTCCTAAATGAATTCTGTAAAGGTACTCCCTTCTTGGGCTGCTACATGATTTCTATGTGGCAGGTTTTCCTTCATTTCAGATATCTCCTCTTTGCCCTCTCTTTGTACCTCTCCATATTCTTTAATATTGAGGCTGATATCTGTCCCCATTTTGGAGACCTCCTCCAGATCCACTTCCTGATGCTCTGTCTTTCCTCTAATGGCCATTTTGTTTCTTGATTACCCCTATCTCCTTGCTATTTTCCTCTTGGCTTTTGTGTAACTTTTTTGTGATTTCTACCTGAATCTCCGCACATATTGGCTGGCAGCTGATCCTTAATTCCTGCAGTTCCTTGCATAACCTATCCTTGAACTGTCTATTTCTGTATTCCCTTTTCTGATCCCCTTTCCTTTATCTCTGTGTCTGTGCTTTTCATCCCTTCTCCCTTCTGATTCCTTTCTTCTACCTCCTGTCTATGCTTTTCACACCTTTCTTCTGCCTCCTGTCTAAATTTTTTATTCATTTTGACTGTCTCCATTTTAATTTGTTCCACCATTGAACTCATATCCAGATGATCACTCTTAACTTTATCCATTGTATTCTGGATCAATATCTTAGAGTCAGGCTTTTTTCGATATAACAGCCTTTTTCTCTATATACCTCTTCTGTGTCATCCTCCATGCTGCTACTATCTTCTGTAATTTTTTTTCTGACCTTAATGTAATCCCCTTCTCTTTTATTCTTCATTTCTTCCACTTCACTTATTTCTTTTTCCTCATCCATATTTTTGTCAGTTTCAATCTAACAATATTTTAATCATATTTTAATGATTATTTTTGTTTGCTGTACTTCTTTACTAACTCAGCAGTTTGTTGCTCTCCCATTCAGGAATGGTCTGTCCACTTCCATCCTAGCTTTTATGCCTAACCATGTTAATCTTTATATAAAGTTCACCAATATGCATTCACTTTACTTGATGAGGCCCGCCCAACATTTAAAAATATAGTTGACTAAAATTTAATATAAAAATAAATTACTAAAGTGTATAAAACTCACCCTTGGTCTTTTCTTACTTCCTTGAAATAAAACTTTTAATGGTTCATGATTATAGCTCTATGGTTTGATTTACACATCAGTGCCAGTTTCAAACATTAATTTTTTTGATTTGACCTGCTTTTAATTTCATTCTCACTTACTCTTCAATCCAATTCATAAAATTTTATTTTAAAACAATGGGTCCTCCCTTTTCTTTTAACCTAAAAATTTCTCTCTCTACTCCTGATAACAAATTTTATATCAGGATAACTTATAACGTTCAAATCATCCTCTGGCATGAGTGAGCAGGGAGGCTCACACAAAAATTAACAAATTTAATAATAATAATAATAATAATAATAATAATAATAATAATAATAATAATAATAATAATAATAATAATAATAATAATAATAATAATAATAATAATATCCCGCAGCAAATCTCTGCTGAGGTAAGAAGCAATCGTTAAGTTCTCCGATGTAAGTATTTATTTTTTACTTTTGTTCCAACTTGTTATGCGAAAAATAAACATAATACAGGAAAAATCGAATTATATAATAGATTAATAGTGTTTTTTGAAAAATATCGGTGTGTTTTAATATCTTTTTTAAAAAAAAATACTGACTTGAGTCAGAATAAATCATGGCTACTGCCCAGTCAAGCGTGAGCGAATTAAGCACCAATACAAAATTAACAACATCGTTAGTTTCAACATCGCCTATTTCATATGCAAAAGTACTTAAAAGTAATAGCAATACTACAGCACCAACTCAAATACCGCGCTTCCGTAGAACAAACACAAATGATATTAAAAATCTTGATCTAAACACTCGAGAGGAAAATCAACCCCCAGCCGCAATCTGGACAAAAGAAACGATTGAAAATGTGACGGACCGTTTCAGTAATACGGTGCCTCGGACGTTATTTGAAACATTTCGCAGGTTTTTTTCACCAACTTCGTTAGTACTCGCAGTAACCGATAATCAATGCTCATTATATCGTTTCCCAAAAGCTTTATTATATGAAGCAATCACGCAAAATGCACTATGGGAAACAATCTCTTGTATCGCCGACCACCCAAATTCAAGATATATAACCATTGATTTTTATACTCAGCAGCAAAAAGAACGGTTTCAATCCACTATTTTAGCACTTGATAATTACGCACTCGTAATTATAGATGAAAACCGGAAAAATATAATTACTGGAGTGCTTAAAAATACTTATCTTAAATACAACGTACAAGATTTTCAAAAAATGATAAACCCGTTTGGAAAAGTAATTGCCCTACAGCCTATATATTTAAAAGACACACCTATACCGATATGTAGTAATCGTTTTGAATTTAAAATAAAACTACATAAAAACGTAGACGCCTCAACGATTCCAACACAGATTACAGATCAAGAAGCGACACTCTCTCTTCACATAAGAGGTCTAAAGCCACTTTGTTTTGGCTGTGGACAGAGAGGACACCTAGCAACTCAGTGCGATAACACAAAAAGCAATCACTGTTAACAAACTAAAATCCTTTCCCCAGAACAACCCAGTGATGAAAATAAAATTTATAATAACACTACATCCATTGGCAACCCAATAATAGAAACCGGAAAAAAACAGATTGAAACACCCACAAACAAAAATAATAATGGATCAGAATTGCCTATCCCAAAGACCAACCAAAAAAATAATAACACAAAAACTAACACAGAAATCCAAGATTCAAACGAAAATAATTCTCAAGAAACCACAACACAAAATACAGCAATTACATCACAGGATCAGCATCTCAATAAAACAAAATGTGTACCAAGTAAAAATCAACAAACAGAAAGTAAACACACACAGTTATATAATGAAAATATAAATCCAGATAATATAAAGATACCAATAATAAAAAAAACTACAATTATAAACAAAACTGCATCAAACATAATGGATGCAATAGAAGCCCCTCTTCCACCTATTCAAGAGAATACACCAGAGGGAAAAAGGAAGCCCGGCAGACCAAGTAAAAATCATGAATCCAAAAAGGCAAAAAAAACAGACCAAAAGAACAACTCATCAGACATATACAATTTAGAAAATGATGAAATAGAAATGGATATAAGCCAACAACAAATGGACACCTGTTCGGTTTCATCACAATTTGCCTGTATAGAGTCTGAAGCAATATTAAATGAAAGAAAAACTGATAATAAACCCAACGTCTTAAATATGTATCAGCATCCATCTACTGCAATATAAACAAAAATTTAGTATTAAAAATAAAATAAAAATCAATACCCTGTTAAAAAATTATTTAAAACATGAAGATAAAAATTGGATCTCTCAACATTAGAGGCTTAAATGCCACCAAAAAACTTTTTGATCTCAAAAAATGGTTACATACAACACAACCACACATACTTGGGCTTTTGGAAACAAAAATATACAGCAGCTCTCAAATTGATCCATCAAAATATTTAGTCAGCCAAGGTTTTTGTGCCTGCTCAAGGCAATCATCATCACCATCAGGTGGCACAGGCATAATTATTTCCCACAACTGCCCTTTTGATTCTTTTAAAATTATATATATTGACTCTAATCTTATCATATTAACACTCCATCATAAAAATATCACACTTAACCTAGTATTTGTATATATACCACCAGGCCCCATCATCATCTCCAGAATAATAGCAACAATAAATTCAATGCTTACAGCAACACCAAATCCCATAATACTCCTGGGAGATTTCAACATGACCTACCAAACTTTTGTCACCAAATGGATCCATCAAATAACAATCCCACTTATGAGTGCTGAGGGTTTTCTCCCATCAAACTCAATATCTTTTAATAACAATAGATATAAGTCACTTATTGATTTGTGTTTCTACTCACCAATGTTACATCATTATTTTAATCTTGAACTCTGTCCATCTATAATCTCAGATCATGCTGCTCAGTTCATCACCCTCGACCTAACAAAAATACAGAATACAACAATAGCCCTCCAAAAGACTATGCGAATACTTCTTCCAGCACAAACAACTGAATTCCTATATTCAGAAACATATATAATGCTCCAAAAACTTCAAAACATGTCACTCGATCCAGTACAAAAGTATATAGCATTCACCAATATACTTTCTTTCAACATCAATCATATTACCTGCAACTCAACACCCCCCACCAGATTATTAGCATTGGCAGATGAACTACATAAAAGAATAACCATTTCCAGACCAACTACAGATAATCAAACACAAATTAAAAAACTTACAGAAATGTACAACAATACATGCAATACACTAAAGCAATATGTAGCAATAAAAAAGAAAAAAATATGCCTTACACAACAACATACTTGGACCAGAGCATACATACGGTGGGCATTGGGATACCCATCCACAGTCAGAGTGCCTATGGCACTTGAAATAGATGGTTCTATAACAGCTGGACATAACATGATAAACCCAATATATCAACACTTTAAAAAAAAACTGCAAAAACAGAGTGTGTACATACCAAATGAAGACATATTTGGAGACCCTGAAACAGACACACCAATAACAACAACTGACATTGTATTTCAACTTGCAACAATAACAAACACATGTCACCCAGGACCACAAGGAATTCCCAAATTTGTGTTCAAACATCTTAGTCACTTCACAGCAAAATACCTGTGCGATCTAGCCAATTATATATCCCAAAAAATTTACAACATACAAAGTCTATACCCAATTGCAATGGTTCCATTTAACAAAAAACCAACAGCAATATCATCTTTATCTAATCTACGACCAATTTCAATGGGACCTTTAGGAATAAAAATTCTTGAAAGAGTGATAAAGGAAAAAATAGAACAACACATACTCCCTGTGTTATCATCAGCACAATATGCCAAAAAAGGATCATCCATTGGCCAGGGTGCCTTAATGTACAAAACAATTATTGAAGTAGTAAAAAAAAAGAAAGAAATATGCACCAATTATAGTTCAACTAGACATTGAGGCAGCTTTTGACTCAGTGCCTATAGCCAAATTATTAGACATGCTGAAAAAAACAACAACACCTCCATCCCTACTATATATAATAGCAAATCTGCTACTCAGCCGTGAAATTCACATCACATTGAATGGAAAAAAATCACCAGCCTTCAGACCGAGTCAATCCATCCCACAAGGATCCCCCCTAAGTGCCTTGCTCTTTACAATATATATAAATCCTCTATTAATAGAGATACAGAAAAAAATAAAAGGCATTCAAATTCCAAACACTGCTTTAAATATATCATGCATAGCCTATATGGATGATGTAACCGTTTTCCTCCCCTCTAAAAAGAACCTCCCCATATTACAAGAGATAATCAAGAATTATACCTCAAATTTTAATTTAAAAATTAACACAAATAAAACTGCTGCATGGTCAATATACACAGGCAAGCACTGTACAGAGATGTTTAATGGTAAACCATCTGCTTTCCTTGGTTTCCCATTCTACCTTGGAACCAATGGAATGAGGCAAAAAATTCAAAATAAATTAAAAATAGATGCTGAAAAAATCACAGCCTCACTTGAAAAGTCATACCTGTCAATATATGCAAAGGTAGCACTATTTAATCAACTTATAACTACAAAAATTACATACTATACACCTATAATCAAATTTGCAAAAACATTCATATCTAAAATCTCATCAATCTGTAACAAACTAATATGGAAGAGAAAGACAGTGGCAATCTCTTTAAAAAATCTGAGCAGACCACCACATAGCAATGGACTTGGGCTCCATACAATCAATGTTTTTTACACACAGAAATCAGTAAATCTAATAACAGCAACCATAAAAAGATTTCCAGACCTGGAGTGTGTAATCAATATAATACCCACAGACAGACCACCCCCTTCATATGGATATCTATCCACACTGATTGAAGAACTCAAGCCAATATACAACAAAATATCACTCAATAATGACAACAAGTATACATACTGGGACATTTACAATATACTACATCCCAACCAGACACCCAATCTACATCCATCAGTTCTTGGAATAGACAACAGGCAGCTACTGCAACAATTCAGAAAATGGTCATTAGAACCAAAATTATTCGATTTTCTACTTAAGCTTAATCTCAATGCTCTACCCACAACCCATTTCCTTAGATTTCGTAGATTCTATACCAATATAGACCCCATGTGCGGACTATGTCATAGAGAAGAAGAGACACAAGATCATTTTCTTCATTCCTGCAGTGCCCTAGAAACAATACGTCGCACAATGTTTACCACATACAGAAAGGCTATCATTTCAATAGATGAAATAATAAATACATTTAAAAAAGGCAATAACCCTGCTATTCGTGCAGCAACATACAGCCTTTATGCCTACTGGTGCACCAGATGCACTTTTGCACTTGCCAATAACCCTCGACGCCACCCAGCAACATATTCAATAAAACTAGAACTGTTAAGAAAAAGAGACAGCATCCTAGCTCAACCAGATATATTTGCAGCCACATGGTCACACTTGAAACAGAGATCCAGTCTATGAAATATAAAGACCAATAAGATAGATGATGACATTTTCAACATCAGCATTTTTTTCCAACTTTAAAAAAAAAAAAAAAATGCAAGCATAAACTGAACTAGATAGAAGACCAAATTTAAAAACAAGAAGAAAAAAAAAAAGGATGCAGAAAAGATAAAGACTTATATACTGAAAGTTGTAATTTGTTTTTCATTTGTAAAAAATCAATATATGACTCTGTAACTTTTTAGACTCAATAAAGTTTTGCTTTGAAACATAATAATAATAATAATAATAATAATAATAATAATAATAATAATAATAATAATAATAATAATAATAAAATTAAGTCCCCTTAAATTTTTACTATGCATTTACATCAGAAAGTTTTACATATATAATGACCTATTCAGGGTGTTCAAACTTTGGAAAAAATACTCTACATATATTATACTATTGATGTTCAATTATTTAAGGGTCAGGGAAAATAATCATATACCCATGCTTGGGTGTTAAAACCTGGAAAAAAAATTATACTATGTAATGGTCAAGTTTGTACATTTGCATAACAGACACTAGAATCCAGGAAAAGAGACCAAAACAGACCAGTACAAGATGGTAAGTTCTCGAGACTGACCTCAGTTTATTCCCCTGTGTTCCAAGAATCAACACCATATGGATGACACCCTTGAGAGTGCATTTATATATCATTTTATTTGTGGCCGACATAGATCAGGGAGAAGCAATAAGACTGATAAATAAAAGAATGGCTTAAATTCACTAAATATAATTAATTGAAACATGACCATTAATGCATAGCTCTTCTCATATATATTTTATAAATAATTAAAATTGGACTGAATTGGATTAATAACGAGACTGAGAATGAAATATACTAAATTAATTATACATTTATTGAAATGGTAAATCTGATTCAGATTTGCCATTTCACAGTCTGACCCCCTAACCATTTATTTTACTAGTGTTTGCTTTTTTTTATTCTAAAAAAAAAAAACATTTTTTAACATTTTTTTAACTATCCTGAATAAATCTTAAAATTTATTTTGGATAGTGTTAATCATATATATAATTGTACTAAGTTATTCTATTTATATTAAATTCAAGTAATAAATTTTAATTTTTTATATATATTTTATATATATATGTATGTTTAAAATGTCTTATTTTTTTCAGTTTAAGAATCCAAGATGGCCTTTTCTGAAAGATTTGTACCCCGATAA
The DNA here is from genome assembly GCA_028023455.1 of Epiperipatus broadwayi. Taxonomy (NCBI): domain Eukaryota; kingdom Metazoa; phylum Onychophora; class Udeonychophora; order Euonychophora; family Peripatidae; genus Epiperipatus; species Epiperipatus broadwayi. The sequence goes on along the minus strand of JAQFVV010012504.1, from coordinate 203,418 downwards.
GAAGTTTAAAATAAATGTTTAAATTAAAAACACTTAGAAATTACCAAAAATCCATTTTACTTTGGAATTTCTATTCATTAATTAGTAGAGATTCTACATTGTTATCTCAAATGAAAAATAAATATAAAATTATGTTGGAATCTATTGATCCTTATCGAGGTACAAACTTTCTAAAATTAGAATAAAAGAATAATTCCTATTGTTTTCTAAAGGAAAATCACCTCAGTGAAGAGAAATCGAATACAATGAGGAAGGTATAAATAGTGGTCCTTTTTAGAGACACAAAAAAGAGAGAACAGAAACAGAAGAGAAAGAAAGTTGTAGAAGTCTCCATGCCAGGATGAGTGAGTAGTAAAAAGGGTAGATCACTGCCCGTCCCTTCCTGAGACCTGAAATATTTCACTATGCTATTGTCAACCTGCCTTCAAAGAAGCCATCTGCCACCAACATTCGCCTGCAGAACTCATCCCAGGGAACTCCAAGGTAAAATGCCAAAGAGCTTAAAATTTATACTTTCATCAAGATGTTAGAAGCTATTATTGTTAGAACGTAAATATACTTTCTTAAAACTAAAAAGAAGAATGTCTAAAGTTATTGTTTATTGAAAATCGTTTAACTGATTCTTTAATCCTTCTTCTTTTAAATTATAATGTTTTTCATAACTCAAGCTCACCATAATTTTTAATATTTTTGATTAATTGAATATGAATTTATTTATTTGTTTTTAGATTAATCTTAGCATGAGATTTCATGCTTTGATTTTTTTTTTATTATTTCGACAAACTTCACTTGTGGGGGCTCAAAGAGAGTAATTTGCTAAGAGAGCAAATTATGTTTTACTAGGGGAAGGGAATTTTAACAAAGAACAATTTAATTTTAAAAATAAAATAAGTTGACCTATTTTTATTTTGCAAGTGAAGTAAGGTCAAATATATACATATATTTCAAAAATAAACTTACTGTATTTTTAAATAAATTTATTATAGATTTCTCAGAATGGGATTCTATTATTTTATATTTCTGTAATTCAAAACAAAAGTAATATGCTAGAGATTTTGACCTTGTAACAGCCCTGCTGGATAGCATCAGTTAATTATCATGACTTTTTTTTTAAGTTAGGAAAGAGGGAAGGGAGGATTTATTCGAGAATGAAATTTCCTTATTTCTTAGGTATGATTTTGTAGGTTAAATATTTACATTGAAACAGTGAGATTCGTATTCGAATCTCAAGTTTCACCTTTTTCTGTCGTCTCTCACTGACCGGTCTATCCCACCCAAATTTAAACTTTTTGGTATCGAATTGTGTGTGTAACAATATTAAAAATGTATAAATATATGTAGAATTCAGCATAAACACGCACACATTTCGATCTCAAATTAAACGCAATAAATACGGATAAAATAATATAATTTAGATTTCTTGTAGTTAAATAAATTTTGTGTAATATTAATCAGTTATTTTGAATTTTATAAAGTTCGTATTTGTTGCTAATTTAAATTTCATTAAATAATAATTCTAACAAAATCTGATGCAATAATTAATTAAAGTTAAAATAATTTTATTCCCTTTTGTCTTTGAAAATTTAAAAGCATCGGTCAGTGACAGATAATAAATTAATTATAGCAAAATTCCAAAAGAATGTAATTAACGAATGTAAAGAAAAACAAACAATAGCACAGCAAATTTCTTTCTAATTAAAACCAGCAGAGCATTGATTATCCTGAGGGCAAGATAAATAAAACCTAAAAATATCTGAACAGAAAATTTAAAAGATCAAGATAAGAAAAAGGAGGCCATCTTAGACTTGCTGGAGACTTGGACTTGAATTTTAGCTTTGCTCTCGAGTGGAGCGTCTAAAATATCTTAAATAAATTAATACTGCAAGGTATGACCGAGTAAGCACCGAAATTATTCTCCACCGGGAGGGCCCACTATATGCCGAGCTTCACCTTGCCCATCGTAAAAACACCAAAATGATCTGCTGCCTGAAATAAACAAGAAAGCCGCTGCTGTTAAAAAAAAAATCAATAAAACAACATGCCCAGGACAAGAAAGAAAACTTCTAATTACGAACAATCTGCTATTAAACCAATGGACGAAAACATCTTATAAAACAGGTACCTGTGTGTGTATTCCAAATTATAGAGTACTCTAGTAATAATAAGCTATAGCTCATCTCCTATTATTTGTATAACTTCTAAATGTTAAAATTGTAATTTTGAGAAACTAAAATTTGAGAATTCATGTAATCTGTAAATTTCTCGCATAATCTAGCTTACCCTCCCTCTATCACTTCTTAGGTGTGTATTTCTTAAATCTACATTTCATTTATAATTATCATTGAAATATTACCTTCTCATAATTATCTTAGTTTTCAAGCTAAATCCATAATCGCTTGAACAGTGAATGCGTGTCGAATTATCATTAATATTTGCTTTTATAAATAACTTAAATTTCATATAAATCGACACGCATTCAAAGAATCAGTTATTGTAATGCAGGGTCTACTCCTCCGTAATAGCTGGCATACTCGCTGTAATAATTCCCTTTTTAGATATTTTTTTATTATTAAATGTTAATGAATAATTATGTAAATTTCATTTCTTTGAGAGTCACCAATTTTCTTTCAGTCAACGGTGATAATGTTGGGCCGAGTTTGAAATCTAGTTAAATATTACCACAATCTTTTAGATATCATACATGTGTTACGTTTTGAAGCCCCGATGGCTCATTCCACGCCGTGAATACTCCGGATTCTCTAGGGTTGAATTAACCCGTTGTCCTACACAAGCGGACATGATAATGTTCCCGTAGGGCTTGACGACCATCACGCAGCTAGCTGGCAAATTGCGACACGGACCGCTTGTCCCTGGTTATGCTCATGTGACACCTTACTCTTCGGGTCGCGGCAGAGACCAACCCGAAACCCTTATAACTTATTCACGGCATTGCAGTTTCAGCGCTGCCATTTTACATCGCCCTTCTAAAGCATACCACGTGTTCTTTTATTTAGTTTATTATTCTCTCTATCACTTCGCCTCGGCATTATCTTTGTCATATACTCTCAAATAAATGTTTGCCCTTTGTCGTAAAATAAATATTTTATTAAATAAATGTATGTCTGCCGTTACTGATGACTCTGGCAGTGCAAAGTATAAATTCCTTACAGCACGCATTAGAAATACTCACTCGAGAACCCTAGGTAGCTAGATTATGCCTTCATATAAATAAATGCTCCATATAAATAAATGTATTTTTATATATTTAATATTATCAATTAGCTGTTGAGACTTTGAATTTAAAATATGATTAATCACATTAATAATGTTTTCTTTTATTAAATACGTAAATAAATAATTCTAAATATACGTCTGTAGTTAAGTTTTCATTTATTCGATGCCCATTATAGACATTTCCTCGATTCTATATATTAATTAATATTCGTTTGATTGTTGGCCAACTCGGAAACAAAACCCATGAATCTCGTGCATCTCCCTGACCACCGTGCCTAAGGAAGTGTTTACTTATGTCGCATCAGAGGTGTTATTCCGTAGATTGTATTGTGGAACCGATAAACTATGTTCGAACTCAGTATTACCGGTGGCTTCGCTACTCGATGGTGCTGCTGTTCTGTGTGGTGGTCGAATTCTGCAATATGTTAATGAGATACACGTGTTTTGACTGTTACATAGTTAAATTTTTTTTTAGCGTTTGGCGCTTTCCAACGTGAGGCTTCGAGTATAAAACCCATAGATACCCTGAGCAAAAATAACGCAGATAAATTTCTTTAGCGTTCGTTGCCGAGTTGGCTAATTATTTTATATATATACGACTTTGTTTTGATAAAAATAATGAAAAAAAAAATAAATCGAGTGAAATAATGTGGGTCGAGTGAGTGAAAGGATGGCAGGCGTAATAACAAATTTAAGGAAAGCAGGGATGTGTGTGTAATTTAAGAAGGAACGATATACTCGGATCTAATGAAATATCTTTTATATATATATGTCGAGAAAAATATATTTATATAGTAATAATAATAATCAGTAGCTATATGAGAGCAGAAGCATATTATGTTTAACAATAAAATTTACTTAAGGTAAAAATATATATATCATAGACAGCAGTGGCTTATACGCGTTACTAATAGTTAGTTATAATATATATGTTAAGTATATTAGGGCAGCAATGTAGAATAGAGATAGGGCAATGAAAGAGTATTATAGGGCCAAGATACCGGTGGGGGATAGTTAAATGCTACTAGTGAAAAATAAATAAATAAATGGATAAGAAAATCGAGGAAATAATCAGACAGAGTATGCAAGAAATGATAGCAAAAGAAGATAGAATAACCCAAGTCAATAAAGAGGGGGAAAATATAAGGACAAAGGAGGTTAGACCTCAAAGCTATTTAGGAAAGATTATTCAGATAAAAATCTTTAGAGGAGGGACAGGAGAAAATCCTCAAGCCCACTTAGAGAGCTTACAAAGTTTCTTTCAAGTGCATAAGGCAGAAGCAGGTGAACAGATAGCTATTGCCAGTTACCATTTACAGGGCTATGCCAAAGACTGGTGGGATCTGGTGAAATGGAAACCTAAAACTATAGAGAAGTACACAGATGCATTAATGAAACAATATTGGAGCGACAAGCATCAAATTGATATATACAACACGCTCTGTCATGAAAAATACGGAGCAGTACCCCGAGAAACGCATGCTCAGTTTTTCCTCCGCCAAGCAAACCGATTTAAATCTCTCACGACGTTCGCATTGGCAGATAGACAGATCATTGGAACAATTCAACAAAATATGCCAGTAACTACTCAAAAGCTGATGATCATAAGTGGTATCAAAGACATGGAAGAGATGGGAGAATTTCTTGCGGTTTTAGACGACAGCCATTGGTCTGAAAGTCTAGTAGGTCATGAATGGAAGCAGGAGACCAGACAACAGCAATCAGCAACTACTAGCAATCATAATGAGAAAGACAGAAACCAAATGGCAACTCGATCAAGCAGGACGTCAGTAAAAGATTACCAGTACCAGCATTCATCTTGCCAGCAGCTGAAAGTAGTGGAGATGACTAACCTAACGTCGGTCATCCAGGAAAAGGATCCCACTTGGGGACTTCAGATTGGCCCTTGTCCAATGATCAATACAAGAATCGGGGCCTCAGTTGCACAAATTCTTCTTGACACAGGTAGCCAGATTTCCTGTGTTTCTAGAGAGTGGTTAACAAATTACGAAAAACATGGACTCATACCCAGGCTTCCCGCTCGCCCAATCCAAATGAAGCTGGCTGATGGGAGGACGACCAGAACTGAAAACTATCAAGTCTGGTTGGAAATATCAATAGGAGAAGCTACTGCAGGACACGCCTTCTTAGTGATCAGAGGACTAATTCAGGACGTGATAATTGGGTCCGACTTCTTAACCCAACATGAATGTATCCTGGACTATAAAAAAAAGATACTAACTTTCCAGCAAGAGCAGGTTTGTTTTGATACAAATAAACAAACTGAAGAAATCCAATTAAGATGTCTGGAGGCCATTCCTGATGAGGATATCCAAGAAAAAATTATGGGATCATCATTAGACAAGGTAAAGGACCAATTCCAGTTACAAAAATTACTTACGGAAAATCGTACCATATTTTCTCAGGTCCCAGGTGAAATTAGTGATTACGTCCATCGGATACGAGTAAAAGAAGAGACGCATTTCCAGACCCGCACATACCCTATCCCATTTCAGTATCAAGAAGAAGTGAATGCTCAAATTAAGCAGATGATTGACTGGGGTGTAATTGAAAAGGGGTCATCACCCTATAATAATCCGTTAGTCGTAGTCAAAAAGAAAGATGGAACCATACGATTGTGTCTCGATGCTAGGACATTAAACAACATTACTATACCTGAGCGGGACATCCCACCACCCATCCAAGAAACATTCATCAAGTTGACTGCTAAGAATATTTTCTCCACCCTTGACCTAACTGCCAGTTACTGGCAAATGGCTCTCCACCCCCAGGATCGAAAATATACCGCGTTCAGATACAATGGACAAACCCACATGTTTAAGAGAGTACCGTTTGGATTGATAAATAGCGGGGCTGGCCTCATGAGGTGTTTGGACCAAGTATTGTCAGAAAGTTTAAAAAAAAATTGGTATGTTATGTAGACGATGTAGTCGTTGCGTCTAGAGACATTGCAGAACATCTGGAGGATTTAAAACAATTTTTCGATGAATGCACCCAGAAAAATATAACTGTTAATTTAAAAAAAAGTTTTTTCGCATTGAGGGAAATTTCCTTTTTAGGCCATATTGTAAATGGTCAAGGAATTAGGGCTCACCCTGACAAGGTCGCAGCTATTGAAAATTTCCCTAGGCCCACAAACCGAAAACAAGTTCGATCATTTCTGGGCCTTTGCAATTACTATCACAAGTTTTACCCCCATTTTGCCAAAGATACATCATCACTAGTGGAATTGATAAGACCTCACCACCGATGGGAATGGACGAAGACCCATGAAGAAGACTTCAGTCGAGTAAAGAGAAGATTTTTAGAGACTGTGATGTTACACTACCCAGATTTTACCCGTCCCTTTTATTTGCAGACTGATAGTAGTCAAAAGGGATTGGGCGTGGTTTTATTTCAAGTCAACCCAGAAGGCCAACACCAAATACTATATTTTAGCAGCCGTACTTTGAAAGCAGCCGAAAAGAACTACACCGTGACGGAACAAGAGACACTGGCAATCGTGTGGTCATGCAATAAGTTCAAGCAGATGTTGCTGGGTTCAGAAGTGATTATCATTACTGACCACCGGTGTCTCGAATTCCTAAATAAAAGTTACCTGAACAATGACCGCCTTATCAGATGGAGTCTTTCACTTCAAAGATTTCATTATAAAGTCGTCTACTGCCCTGGGCCTGAAAATACAGTGGCCGATATATTAAGTCGACATCCTATAGAACTGGAGCCACACAACCCCATAATAAGTGATCAGCCATTGGTAATTGCAGCAACGGTACTGGACCAGGAGATGGAACACAAGTTAAAGAACCTTCAACATTGGCAGGAGCAGCAGCTGCTATATAAGAAGCTTATCCAAATTGTACAACAGCAAGGAAATCCAATACAAGGCTGCTCAACACCTCGAGGAAAGAAGCTATACCGGATAAGAAATGGGTTGCTGCAGCAGCAGATTGTGGGAGATAAAATTTACTGGAAAATCTTGGTACCACCTGACCTCAGAAACCGTCTCATCATGTATATGCATGGTTGAGTAGGGCACTATGGCCCTAGTAAAACTGAAGAAGCTATAAGACGACAATTTCACTGGCCAAAGCTATATGAAGATGTGATGAATACTCTCAAGAAATGTGCTATTTGTGCAAGAGATAAACCACCAAATAGAAACTTTAGTGGAGTAGGTGCCTCTATCATTCCATCCGCACCAAATGAAATACTTGCGATCGATCACTATGGCCCATTGCCATCCTACTGTAGATTCCAGTACTTACTTGTAACTTATGATCTATTCTCAAAATATGCTTGGGCCTATCCTAGTTTAGGTAACTGGGATATTTCTCATTTTGTATTTGGAACGAATCTAAGTGTTCCAAAAACTCATTAAGCAGTTGTGTTGATCATGCAGACTAAAAGCCTTTTTTCTTATTATAGCAAGCAGCATCGACCAGAGAATGAATTACTGGGTAATGAATTTCAATTAAGAGCACATTCGAGATGCACCTACTCTGTTATCATAATTTACAATGCCATAAAATCTGACATAAACTGCCCTGCATCAGTTCAGCTTCATACTAATCAACCTCGGCTTTGATCCGACTCATGGTCTGGGTGTAATGTGATTTATCTGTATAGTAAATTGTTTTGAATTTAATAATATAACTTAAGGCAGGTTTCAATTTCTTTGATCATCCTAGCCATTACTAGTTTTCCCAGAATAATTCCTAGCATATATTCTGATATATGTAATCTGAGTTATCTGGTCTTGCCATTTATTTAATCTTAGAATGGATTTGGGTGAATGTCAAATTACCCAGTCATAAAAACTTAAAACCCTGTACCTTAATATTGGATGTCTTTCTGTAACCTAAAATTAGTGCATACTTATTATCAATTATGTAAATCCAGAATCAATATAAACATTCTTTTTAAATTTGATTATTCACTCACCTGTGTGTGAACAAATGTCTATAATTTATACTGTTTTGTCATTTATTAATTAATGTATTAAAATTTATAAAATATAAATTTCTGTCAGTCTCCATTCTTGCTCATTGTACTTATGAATCATTAGTTAAGTTATACAATCATATGTGGGAGAGATGTCTCAAATTTTACCACTTGCTATTGCTGGAATGTGAATAAGGAGATATCAAGTGTAGTCTCAGGCAGTCATTCACTATGGTTTGACTTGGAAGCATGAGTAAGAGAGTTGGGGCAGGATCAGACCTAGGATAGTACTATCCTTAATTGATCAGTTTTTTTCTCTCTGGATCAGACTCTTGGTTTGTTGAGCAAATGTACAAACCTGACCATTACATTATATTGTACATATTTAAAGCATTTTTATATATAAGTATTTAAAAAATATTGTATATTAAATAAATATACAAGGAATGTTTATAATTTATTTAAATTATGATTTAAAAACATGTATTTTGATTTGTAAATTCATTTATTCTTTAAAATGTATATTTTATTACAAAGTTAACAAAATACTTTATTCTCATGAACATTAAGTATTCACAAGAACTTTTTATTAAGTGAATGTTTAGATGGGATATACAATCACACTTGCTTGGTATACTTGAGACAAAAATTTATGCTGGATCACAAACTGACCCAGCCAAACATTTAAATATGGAAGGTTTCTGTGCATGCTCCAGAGACTTCCTCTCCCTCAGCTGGCACCAGACTCATAATTGCTAGAAATTTCCCATTCACATTTAAAATAATTCACATTGACATGAACTTATTAATTGCAACCTTCAACCAAAAAAGCATAATGATAAATCTGGTTTTTGTATATATGCCTTTACAGGATAAAAAAATAGATACCATAATTGCAAACATTAATTGAAGGTTAGATACAACTTCAAACCCAACCGTGTTAATTGGAGATTTTAATTTAAAATATCAGTAATTCACCCAATGTTGGCTTCACAGAATAAACATACCACTAATGAGTGGCCAAGGTTTTTTGCCAGATGATGCCATCTCTTACCACAATAATCACTTCTCTTCACTTAATGAGTGGTCAAGGTTTTTTGCCAGATGATACCATCTCTTTCCACAATAATCACTTCTCTTCACTTATTGATCTGTGCTTTAATTTTCCAATGCTTCACCACCTTATTGAAATAAAACTAACTCCCTCAACTTTTTCCGATCACTCAGCTCAAATAGTCACAATTGACTGCACCTAAATTCAAATATCAACCTTTCCACTTACAAGAACAATAAGAGTTTTACTCCCAGAAACAACCCCTGACTTTTTGTTCTCTGAGACCTACATAATGCTAAACAAAATCAAAGATATGACTTTGAACCTAGTTCAGAAATATCTAGCGTTTATGGAATGTTGTCCTTTAACATCAACCATATAACAAAAAAACAACCCCACCATCAAAACTTTTAATCTCTGGCAGATCAGTTGCACCAGAGAATAATCATGATTAACCCATCACATTGCACCCAGCAGTATATATTCAAGTTTATGCATGCATACAATAAAGCATGTGATGAACTCAATCTGAAGATAAAGAAAAGCAAAGTATGCCTAACCAGGCCACACACTTGGACAAGGGATTGTATAAGATGGGCACTGGGGAACCAATCAAATGTAAAAGTGCCAATGGCACTATATACAAGTAGTGGAACATATACAGGACACAATATGATTATGCCAATTTTTGAATATTTTAAGGAGAAATTACAAGAAAAACAACCATATAAAATACTGCATAATTTGTTTGGCCCATCAGAGACAAAAACCTCATTCACAACAAAACTGAATACTATTCGAAACACTTGCCACCCAGGTAGCCCTGGAGTCCCATTGTTTGTATTAAAGCATCTAAGTAAATTCACAATAGAATATTTGTGTCAGTTAGCAAACCATCTAGCGCAACAAATTCAACCCATGGAGGGTTCTATCAATAGCCATAGTACCCTATAATAAAAAGAAAGCAATTATCTCACCTATTACAGATCTCAGGCCAATATCTATGTGACCTTTGGCAATCAATCACAGAAATTCCTAGAACACACCTATATATAATTGCAAACCTGCTTCTGAACAGAGAGATCCATATAACTTTAAATGGAAGAAACTCACCATTTTTCACACCCACCAAATGTATCCCACGGATCCCCCCTCTTAGTTCACTATTGTTTATATTTTACATCAATCCCCTTATTAAAAGCATACAAAATGCATTCACTGGGATCGAGATACCAGACATAACACAGCACACTACATGCATCGCCTATATGGATGATGTTATCATATTCCTAACATCAAAAAAACAAATACCGCAACTCCAAAAGATATTGCAAGAATATTCACAAAAATATAAATTAACATTTAATCCGGCAAAAACCACAGCCTGGTCACTATACACTTGTAAACCATGTACATCAATTTACAAATCAAAACCAAACTCTTTCCTTGGGTTCCCATTTCATATGGGAATTACAGGAATGAGATGCCATATCCAAAATAAACTTAAAGAAGCCACAAAAATTATAAACTCCTTGTCCAAGGCATATCTTTCACTATATTCCAAAGTATGGTTAATTAACCAGCTTATCACAACCAAAATAACATACTATGTACCGGTTATTTCATTCTCAAAAGTGTCCATTTCAAAAATTAAAACCATATATAATAAACTACTTTGGGCCAGAAAAAACAGTAGCAATTTCCACAAAAAAACTTAGCCAACCTTAATAAAAAATGGACTTGGCTTGCACAACATCAATACTTTTCATCTACAGAAGTTAAGGAACTCAATAATCACAATACTTGCCAAATACCCAAAAATTAACCACTTGCTAGAAGTTACTCCAACAAGATAGACCACCTCCAAAAGGATCTTTTTCACTAACATTATATACCAATGCAAAACCACAGACAAGATTCCAGAACAGTATTTGCATAAGTATTCATACTGGGATATTTATGGTTTAATAAACAGAGAAGCAGATACTAATGTTATACAACCTATGCTAGGAATTAACAACAAGAGACTACTTAAGGAATATAAAAAATGGGCTCTAGTGCCCAAATACTTTGATTTTATCATAAAAATCAATCTCATTGCCTTGCCAACAACCCACTTTCTCTATCATAAAAGAATGTACATATCTATTGACTCCTTCTGTGGACTCTGCCATCGAGCAGAAGAGACACTGGACCACTTTATTTATCAATGTGTAGCACTTAACCAAACATGACAGATGATGTGTAACACCTACAGAAAAACGGGTACCATCATTAATCACATAATGACTGCTCTTCAGGGAAGATCAATACCTAGCATTAGAGCAGCCACATTTGTTCTATATGTGTACTGGTGCACCCAATGTACTTTCTTAATTGGCAATAACACCAGATGATACCCAGCTACATTTAGCAACAAACTGCTACACATTCGAAATAGAGATAAAATAATAACCAACCCCCACTTATATGCAGCAACAAGGTCATTGTTAAAACAACCATCAATGCTGTGAATGCTGCGAAGAAAACTATCATACAACTAACCTTCAAAGTGACATGTGGACAAAACTAAATTAGCTCATCAAACTTTAGAACTCTGATTATTTTTGCCTTTTTATTTTTTTATATTGTTATAGTCCATTAACCACAAAGTGTAACCACTAAATTCATTTATATATGTTTACCCTAATATTATTCATTGTATGCTAAATTTGAAATTTTCTAGATGTAAACTTGTATAAACAAATGAGACCAATAAAGCCTTTGTTAAAACATAATAATAATAATGATAATAATAATATAGTGCGGTCCTGATGTATTACGATGGGAGCAAACTATTATCGGCTCTTAGTAACTTTTAGAAAAGATCAGCAAAAGATTTAAAAGATATAGCTTGGAAGATTAACATAACAAAAAGAATTACAGGATTAAGCTATAAAAACCTTTATTGAGCCAAGAAAGTAAGTATTTTTCCGATTTATTTAATAAATTAATAACCATTGTAAGGTTAAAATGGCGTCGGGAAATTCAATCGTAAATGAGGTTATGTTGAAAAAAACCATAAATATGTCTAGCGTTACAGTTGATAAAACTGATTCAACCCAAAATAAACAAAAACAAACATATGCCAATATAACTAAAGTAATTTCAAAAACACAGGAAGGGAAGGGAAAAATAATTACAGAACAAGATAGTAGATTCAGAGAAATAACGGTAACCGAAATTAATGATCTACAATTCAACTGGGCAGTAACCTTGAACCTTCCTTCCCCCACATTGATAAATGGAATCAACAAGAACTGCAGGACATAAACATCGGTTTCAATAATACGATTCCTAAAAAGTTGTTTGCAACTTTTAAAAAATTTTTTACAAGATTTTTAGTACTAGCAGTAACAGATAGACACCTCTCCTTATATAAATTTCCAAGAGAGTTATTATATGAGAGTATAACTAAAAATTCACTTTGGGATGCAATAGCAACTATTGGAGAACATCCTAACACAAGATATTTAGCACTCAAATTTTTTAATGAGCACCAAAGAGAAAGATTTAAAAACTAAATTAAAACACTCAGAAATTATGCCTTGATTACAGTTGATAAAAATTTACAAAACTGCTACACTGGTGTAATAAAAAATACATATTTTAGCTATAACATTCAAGATTTTAAAAAGCTAATGCAGAAATTTGGGGAAGGAATATATATTAAACCAATTTACTTATATGATACTCCGATCCCTATTGCAATTAATAGTTTTAATTTTAAAATAAAATTAAAAGAAAATATTAACCCAGAAGATATACCAGCACAAATGGTTGATCAAGATGCTCTGTTAACTATATATATCAGAGAATTGAGGCCAAAATGCTTTAGATGTGAACAATGTGGACACATTGCAGCTAACTGTGGACAAAATAACAATGAAATACACACACAAACAAAGGAAGTTGACAGAGAAGAACAATTAAGAAATGAAGCTCAAATAAAAAATAGTAATACAAAAACAATGCAAGAAATACAAGACAATGTTTTACCAAATACTTATACCAAAAACACTGAAAGCCACTCAGATTTAACACAAGTTCAAGAAAACAAGAAATACACAAAATATATAATAACTGAAGATGGAGGAGAGCAATACATTGCTGAAGAAAATAGTAACAAGAATAAACTACAAACTAAAAAATTATTAAATTAAATACATCAACAAATATCTCAATTTCAGATCAACACAACTATGAAAACAAAGAAACAAGTGAAGACAAACAAATGAGTACAACAAAAGACAAAAATAATTTTAGATTATGAGAAGATAGTGAATTATCTCAACCAAATAAAATTAGAAACAACACCAATGAACTTATCATAGAATCAATTACATCAAATTTATCGCAAATTAGCCAAACAAGTATAAGTGAAAAAAGGCCAGGAAGACCCCCAAAAACAAAATTTTTTTTTATCAGAATTGAAGAGCAAAACATCAAAGATTCAGAGCAGAAAAGGGAAGTCTTTGACACAACTGATGAAGATATTGATCTGGCATATGAAGATGCACAAGAATTGCTACCATTAGGGTATTAAAACGCATAGTGAAGAAAAGAACCAAGGGTATAGGGTACAGAATTATAATGAAAGTTAGAATAACTGCTATTAATGTCAGAGGTCTGAACTCAATTAACAAAATACATAAAATCAAAAATTGGATCAGAGACACACAACCGCATATAATTGGACTTCTAGAGACAAAAATTTATGCAGGATCACAGGTGGATCCAGCAATTTTTTTGGCTCGGGAAGGATTCTGCACATTCTCCAGAGACTTCTTCACCTTCAGCAGGCACTGGTCTTTATTTTTCATAAATGTCCATTTACAAAGTTTAAAATATTTTACATTGATTCTAATCTACTGATGGCAACATTCCAACACAAGAGTATAATAACTAATGTGGTGTTTGTATATATGCCATTCCAAACTAAAAAAATTGAAACAATAATTGCAAATATTAATTCCACACTAAGTGCTACATCAAATCCAACCATTATCATGAGAGATTTTAACCTAACATATCAGGAATTTACACACAGATGGATTCATAAAATTTCAGTTACTCTGGTGAATGGGCAGGGATTTTTACCTGACACAGCAATTTCTTTTCACAATAAACGTTTTGCTTCATTAATAGACTTAACATTTTATTCACCAATATTCCACCATCTCATGATGATTAAACTCATCCCAACTACATTCTCTGACCACTCAGGACAAATAATCAGCATTAATCTTGACCAGATTCAAATAGTACCATTCCCACTAACTAAAACAATTAGAGCATTAATTCCAACAGCTACCACTGAATTCCTATTTTCAGAATCTTATATCTTGTTAAATAAATTCATGAAATGAATCTGGGACCCATACAACAATATCAAGCATACATAAACATCCTTTCATTTAATATTACTCACATTGCAATGAAGCAACCACCCCCATCAAGGCTAATAGCATTGGCAAATAAATTACACAAACAAATAGGAATGATTAATCCATCACATCACACACAATAAATTTTCAAACTTACACATACATATAATAATGTATGTGAAAATCTAAAAAAATACCTAAAAATTAAAAAAAAGTAAAATTTGTCTTGCCCAGCCACACACATGGACAAGGGAATACATTAAATGGGCCATAGGAAACCCACCAAAAATCAAAGTACCAATAGCAATACAGACAGTAGATGGAACATATACAGGCCATAATATGATCCAGCCAATCTATCAATACTTCAAAAGGAGGCTGCAATCAGATGAAAACATTTCAATGGCATCTCACATATTTGGAATCCCTGAAGCTGATAGACCATTTATCATAGATGACTTCACAAAAAAACTAGCTAATATACCGGAAGCTTGCCACCCAGGTAGCCCTGGAATCCCATTGTCTGTTTTGAATCACTTAAGCCAATTCACAACCAAATATGTTTGTAACTTAGCCAATCAACTAGTGCAAAAAATTCAGAACATAGAAGGGATTTACCCTATTGCAATAGTACCATACAATAAAAAACAAAAAAATATTCCCTCCATTGCAGACTTAAGACCAATATCCATGGGCCCATTGCCTATAAAAATAATAGAAAACCTGATTAAGAAAAATATTGAGCAATATATTGAAGCAATATACCCCTATTCTGAGTACTGTTTACGTTTTAAAATTATAATTTAGCTGACTTCAAACCTTTACTTTTTATCAAACCAATTTTTCTATAGTTATTCTTTCCGAGGGTGAATTTTTTACAGTGACACATATATATTACTAACGGCACTTCATATACGAAGTTTTCCCGAAACAAATCGAGTCATTCACCCCTTATGCGAAGTTTTCCCAAACTGTGAGTCATTCAAAGGGGTAAGTGAAGCAACCAACAGCAAAACACACATGCATCAGGTAATGAAATTGAACTCTCCCAGCTTTAACTTAACTTTAAATAGACCTCTACATTTATGGACGATGAATGTATTTTTTATTTTTGTTCATTGCCAAGCGCCAACCTTGTTATTAAACAAGAATCATAGGATCCATTAAATATTTATTTGATTCAGCCTTTTACTTAGTCGCCCGGCTTAATGCTCAGGGTGTGGTAGCGCCATGCGCCGGAGAAGAAACGAAAGGGAATGCAATTTCAAATCAATTCGTTCTATATCTTTCTACTTCTGTTATCCCATTAAAGTTTAAACTAAATCTTTTACAATCCTCAGATACTTTGCTATCTAATCTGTTTTGCTATAAATTACCGCTAAATTCACACCAGCATGCACGTGTATAAGATTTTGGAACTCATAAATTCTATAATGTGTATCGCACTAAATCAATAATTTAGCTACAGATCTACTATTACTTATTTAAAAAAACAATCAATAAATGGCACACATATACATATAATAAATATTTTAATGAAATATTATTAAGAAGACAATAATAAAAAAAATATTAATAATACAGGTATAGTATAAAATATTCTTTCAATTAGGTTGGATTAGTTTTAAAATTGAAAATGGCATAATAAATGTATATTTACCTGTAAAGCATAATTTGAATAATTGGCATATGTGTTTCCGAGTGCACTCGCAAAAAGATTCCGGGAGTCCAAATATGGAGTCCATCACTTCCACTTAACATTTAATTTTTTTGGTCCCTCTAAAGTGGCACATTCAATCTTCTGTTCTTTATTCTTTTGGCTTAATTCCGGAATGGCATACGATCTACACTGGATTCAAATAATTGCTTTAGTTATGTAGGGCAGTTGGAGATGTTGATTGTAGAATATATTAGCGTGGCATATTAAAATGGCTGGAGTCCGAACACCGACCAAGCACGATGGTGATTCTACCCCATGTGATCCATGAGGTCACTCATATATATAGTTTAGTTCTCCCAATTTGCTTCTCCAACTTTCTTCTTTTCGGCTAATAAATTTTCTTCAACTAAAATTTAGAATATACACGTACGACTAGCACAGCTCAACTGTCAGTTTTTTTTTCAACTTAATTTCAATCCCAGTTACCTCCTTCCTGATCGTTGGTTCCTTTGTTTCAAAAATATTTTCTTATAAAAATGTCAAACAAAAGGAAAACCACTTAGCGATATTGACTTTTACTTATCTCTCTTTTTCTTTTAAATTCCTGAATTTTTAATTACAAATCCTTTTGCCAACTTTAACCAAACAAAAGAGATCGAAAAATAGTTCAATAACTAATGGCATTCCATGTTCATTTTTCTTAATCAAAATTATTTCTGAAAAATCCATTTAATTAAAACAAACACACACAAAGAAAAATATATATCCATTCAAGCAGTTGGATTTTGCTTTCTTTATTTTTCTTTCTTTTTATTAAACAATGCGATCCCTTTTGCCAATTCATTCAGGAAATTTATAATCACAACAAAAAAACTTTTCTTTTACCTGCTTTAAGGTCTTCTAAATTTCTACTTTTCTGTTCTCAACAATAATATCTACCTACATATACATATGCCACTCATATTATATACCCCCACCCCTCGTTCCAGCAAATACACGTGCACTTGGTATGTGCGACTTTTATAAATAATTATCTAATACTAATAAATAAATAAAAATTATATACAACTACATTCTCGTTCCTTTTGTAACAGGGTTTGAACCCAGTTCCTGTTACAATATATTACCACTAATTTCCAAAGCACAACATGCAAAAAAAGGATCATCAACAGTACAGGCAGCAGTACTTTTCAAGGCAGTACTCACATCAATTAGACCTAAGAAAAAATAGGCACCTATTGTGCTTCAACTGGATATGAGGCTGCATTTGATTCAGTTAACATTAAAGTTTTGGCTGGAAATGCTCAAAAGCACCAACATTCCTAGAACACAACTATATATCATTGTGAATCTACTTATAAATAGAGAAATACATATATCTATCAATGGAAGAAATTTACTATCATTCACATCAAACCAGTCTTTATCACAAGGATCACCATTTAGTGCACTGCTTTTTATATACTACATCAATCCTCTCATTAAGAAGATACAGAAAACATTTGATGGGATTCATATACCTGGAACAACACAGCACATAGCTTGCTTAGCATTCATGGATGACATTAGTTTTTCTCTCATCCAAAAAACAAATTCCATGACTGCAGGAACTATTGGAAGAATACACTGCATATTATAAGATTAAATTCAACCAAGCAAAAACTTCAGCATAGTCTCTATTTACAGGAAGACCATGTGTGATGATCTATCAGTCAAAACCAACATCTTTCCTAGGTTTCCCATTTCATTTGGGAATCATGGGGATGAGATGTAAAATCGAAGATAGGATTAAGGAAGAAATAAAGCAAATTGCTGACTCCCTTTCAAAGACTTATATGTCCATCTTCTCCAAAGTACAGTTAATTAACAAACTAATTATGACAAAAATCAGCTATTATTCACCAATTATCGAATTCTCAAAGGCTTTCATAAAAAAAATCAAAGCAATATGTAATCAGTTACTCTGGTCCAAGAAGATAGTTGCCATATCGAAAAGGAAAATGTCTCAACTACTGATAAAAAATGGACTGGGTCTCCACACAGTTGAAATCTTTCACATACAAAAGTTGAGGAATGCAATTATTATGACTATGAAACAATTCCCAAAACTAAAATACCTAATTGAAGTTACTCCTACTGACAGACCACCACCACCGGGATCATACATTTCATCCATAATATATCAATGTAAAACCAATAAGGACATACCGAAACAATATGAGAACAAATATTCATATTGGGAAATATACAACCTAATAAATAAAGAAACTAATGTAAATGAATCTTCACCAATGTTGGGAATCGATAACAAAAAACTAATTAAACAATTCAAGCGATGGGCATTGGAACCTAAATTCTTCAATTTTATAATAAAAATGAACCTCACTGCTATGACCACAACTTTTTTTCTCCACTATAAAAGGATGTATAGGGACATAGATCCATTTTGTGAACTATGTCACAGAGCCAAAGAAACAATTGAACACCTAATTTACAACTGTGAAGGTTTAGCAAAAATAAGACAAATGGCATGCAACATATATAGAAGGAGAAACACCACAATGGAACAAATTATTAATGCATATCAGAGTTGAGTGATACCAAACATTAGGGCAGCTATATTTGTCCTATATTCTTTTTGGTGCATGAGATGCAGTTTATAATGAGGAAAAATACTCAACAACATCCAGCCACATTCATTAATAAACTAATACAAATCAAAGATAGAGATAAAACTATTGTTAGACCAGATTTATATGCTGCAAGGTCACTGTTAAATGAACAGTCAAGACTATGAGAAATTCAAAACAAAGACAATTAAAAATGCTGAGGTTGCAGCATTTATAAAATATAGAACGAGGAACAAGTTAAAAATTGCCTCAAAAAAAAAACTTATGTACCAATATGGATGTAATCTTCTGATGTTACCTATAATCTTTGTAGCCTTATTATTTATTATGTAGATAATATTGGATGCCTATGAAAAGAAAGAAAAAAGAGATTAGATACTGAAGAAGTATATTACATATGTAGCCTGTATTAATTTATGTAATCTTTTTTTTCTTAATATACATAATCATAACTAATTTTTATGTAACCTTGTATATACTTCCTAATTGGTTATATAATATCAGATTGATGTAAACATATGTTATAACCTATAATCTTTAATAGATGAAATACACGGGCTTATATATAAGCCTGTGTATTTCATCTATTACATATTAAAGATGTCTGCCTATCCCTTGCATATGTATTTAATGGATTATGTCCTGTACATGAGGGGTCAGATTGACCTTTAGGTCAACATGGGTGTGACAATAATCTCGGTCTAAGGGTGGCCTTTGAGCGTTCCATCATCAGATTTTCAATTGGATGGACAGTTGAAGAGTTGGAGTTGGAGTACGTTGAAGCCTGTCCATTAAAGTAGGAGGATTTGCTATCTTAATATATATCTGAGCACTTGTAGCATATATGTGTAGAGATGGTAATCTGGACCAACTAATGATTGCTGGTTTAGCATGAAATGCGTATATTGGTGATTATTTATCTTTTCGACATATGTGTGTTCGGGTGTATCAGTGTTATGAGATAGTGTGGAGAGTGGTGGGTCATGTGAAAGTCTGTGCTCATACCCTGTCTATAACCTATAATCTTTGTAAATGTGTAACCATGTAATTTTTTTTTCTTCGAATGTATGTAATCATAATTATTATTTTTACCTTTTATATACTCCCTCATGAATAATATGTAACATTATTGATGTAAACTTATGTTACAACATATGATCTTTGTAAATATGTAACTTTTGGAAATCAATAAAGTTCCTTTGAAACATCATCATCATCATCATAATTCAATTCAATTTATTAGTAAACAACAGCTTACAAAGCCAAGAAAACGTTTATAATAATTAAAATTTACATAAAATTTTGATTTAATGAATCTAATATATACTTTTTAAATATTTTAAAATCTGATGTAAACTCTACATCACTAAACATATCATTATATTCATTTTATAATCTATAAACAGGTGTTCTTTACACATGTATGTTTGATTAATGGTAAATGAAAAAGTTTGTGATTTCTGCTATTGAAAGTTGGTATTTTATATAGCACATTTGTTACTGAATTATCAAAAGTTATTGTTCCATTTATCATTTTATATAAAAAACACATATCAGATAATATTCTCTTAACATGCAATTCACTGTTATTATAAGATGAAGTTTTATATACATATTTACAATATTTATCATAAACCTTTTGTATCTAGAATTCCATACAATGGATCCATAGTGTAAAATTGGCAATATCAAACTATTAAATATTAGTTTGTCTGGAAATCAAAAACAATTTTTGTTCTCAGCATCCTGTCAATAAGTTTAAATGCTTTATTAACAGAATATGTTATATGGTTATTAAAAGTAAAATTGCTTGTGAAAATTATACCCAAATCTTTATGGTCAGTAATTTTCTTAATTTCAAGATGATCAATATGGTAACTACCCCGTATTAACATTGTTTTTCTTGAATATGTCATAGCATTACATTTATCAACATTTATTTTCATATTATTTTCTTGGCACCACTTGTAAAATACATCTATATAATTTTGTAAAGTTTTAATATCTTCTTTACTATTAATCTCCAGAAAAATTTTAATATCATCTGCATAGCATAACATGCTCTTACTTGGAATAAGTGTTATCAAATCTGATATATAAATAGCAAAAAATATTGGACTTAACACAATCCCCTGTGGAAGTCCAAGTCTAGATTTAAAATTATTTGACTCTTTATTATTGTAATAAACATAACTGCTTCTATCAGATAGAAATGACTTGAATAAATTCATTAGATTGATTGAAAAACCAGTTTTCTCTATTTTCATAAGAAGTAATCTATGGTCAACTCTATCAAAAGCCTTTGTTAAATCAAAATATATTACATCCAATTGACTTCTTGCCTCAATAACTCTACCTATGGCATCTGATATACGGACTAAATTTGTTTCTATTGACCTTCCTGGAAGAAACCTGTGTAAAGAATAAGGAAGAATATTTTTTAAATAATGTATAATTCTGTAATAAATTGATTTTTTAAAAATTCTTGATGGTATAGGTAGTAAAGAAATAGGTCTATAATTTCAGACCTCTGATTTTTTCCCAGATTTGTATATAGGTATTACTTTAGCTGTTTTCCAATAGCTAGGAAAAATTGACGTTTTAAGTGACAAATTAAAAATATACAATAAAACTGGAGCTAAAAGTGCAATGCAGCCTTTATAAATAAAAACTGGTCTATTATCACAAGCAATACTTTTATTTTTTATTAATTTTGTAGAATGGTATATCTTATCCAAATCAAATTTTAATATGTTTATGGAATCATTATTGAATATTAGATTTTGAATAAATGGATATTCCAAAATTAAGTTATTATTTAATTCACATTGGGTTGAAAAATAAGTCATAAAATCATTTGATTTCATATCTGCTACATATGCATTTTGTTTAACTGAAGTGTAATGAGTCTTTATTACATTCCAAAAATGTGCTGGATCTTTATGTATTTTGTTTTGAGTCAGTTTAATATATTCCTGAAAATCATATTTTTCAAGTACTTTTACTATGCATCTATAATTCCTATAGTTATTCAAATACAAAAAGCATTTATATTTCTTATAATATCTATGAAATTTTTTTTTTCTCTTTATACATCGAACTAGTTTCACAGAGAACCATTTTGGAAATTTAATACCTCTACTTTGCTTAACTGGAATGAATCTATCAACAGTATCTGACAATATTTGATGAAATATATTGGTAGCTAATGATGGGCATTTACATTCATAAACTTCACTCCAAGAAATATGTTTAATGGCTTGATACAGATTATAATAGTCTCCTCGTGCATAACATTTATTTGCATAGGTTATGGAATTTTTTCTGAATCTAGTTACCACTGACAGTTGCAATTCTAGTGCTGGATGATATACATCTTCTGATACTAGAGGATATTCAGAATTATTAATAATTATATCTGTAATCCTTGTAAATATCAAATCCAAAATATAATTTTGTTTATTAAATATTTTGTTTACTTGCTGTAGATCTAATAGTTTAATAAATTGATCCAGTTCAATAAATTTTGGTGTATTTTCTTTTTCCTTAGTGTTTTCATGATAAGCAACATTGAAATCTCCTAAAAGAATCATTTTGTATTTATATTGTATGAGATATACTTCCAGGATTTCAAGATTTTCTCTGAATTCTTTATTGATATATTTGGAGGTATATATAAATTTCCAATGATAAGTTTTGAGTTTTTTATCTCTAATTCAATCCATACTGACTCAAAAGTTATATTTTCAATATTTATCTCTATGTAAAATATCATTCTTGACAGCTGTTAGTACACCACCTCCTCTTGATGCAATGGTGTTTGGTCTATCATATCTAATTACATTATATCTATTATCTATCAATTGATCATTTATAATGTTTTCTTGTAACCATGTTTCTGTGAGACAAATAATATCATAATTTTCAGTATGAATATTATGTTTTACAATAAATAATTTTGTGCTTAAGCCTCTAACATTTTGTACATAAATACTTAACTTTTTTTTTGACTTATCCATCATGACAATATGATTGATTGATTAGAACTTCTATTTTCTACTTCAAGAGTATTGTATTTATGTTCCAATTTTTTCATGTCAGTATTAATATTTTTATTCATATCTGCAATTTCTTCAGTTGTTTTAATAGAATTATTATTATGTAAACAACCATAGTAAGGTAGCAATACTGATCCTATGGGCCAAAGCTCTGGTTTTGTTATTTGTTCCTCAAATTTGCTATTGATATATAAAATGAAGCATATTTCTCATTTTTAGATAGCAGTTTATAACATACAATGGTAGTTTTTAAGCTATCCGTTAGATATTTTATAATATTTGTCTCATTCATTGATGTATCAATTCTTGTTAAAAAATACTTTTTATAATGTATTCTAGGCTTTACTGTTTGTATTATATGATTAGTTTGATTTCCATTTATACTTTTTTTATTATATTTATTTACTTTCTTTTTATATGTGACTGTAATAAATTCTTCATCATCATTTCTAACTACATATTTTTGTTTATTTTCTATGTTTCCATTTTCTTCCAAGTCAAGTTTTTCTACAAAATTCTGTTGATTTTTGCTACTTTGTGGAACAAGGTTTTGTTTATTATTATTCATATTTGAAGTTAAAATTTTTGCATAAGTTTTATTATCATTATTCTTTCCATTATTTTCAACATTATTTTTATCTTTATCAATAATAACTTTTTTTGTTAAAGCCATTTTAGATACATCATTATGTGAGATATTTTTAATTATCTTCCCATTATTGTCACTTTTTACAGAATTTCCGGAATTTTTTTCATTACTCTGGCAATCACTAGATGGTGCTACTAATTTGACTGGACTATTGCATTCATTTATTTGAATAATCTTTTCCTCTGAAAAATCAATTTTACTATTTTGATTTTCATCTTTTTGTTCAAAAATAGACATTAACATATCTTTTAAAAATTTATTTTATGAAGATTATCCATTTTTTGATTTACCATTTTCACTTGAGATATAATAGTATTTTTTTTTCATGTGTCATAGCACTAGCCGAGACGCGAACCCGCAATCCGGGCAACTGCTTGTAAGGCGGTCGCGCTGACCTCTCGACCACCAATGTATTTTTTTATTTATTTTTATACATCATGGCATCGGCCGGATGCGAACCCACACCCATCTGCAACCAACTGCTTGCTCGCATGCAAGGCAGGTGCGTTGCAGACGGGTGTGGGTTTGTGTCCGGCCGATGCCATGATGTATAAAAAATAAATAAATAAATACATTGGTGGTCAAGAGGTCAGCACGACTGCCTTTAAAAGTGAAAATACATGTTTACAACAACTTTTATCCGTAACTTGCCCTAAAGCTAAATGTTTATCTTGGATTGAATCACTATTAAGATATTCACAAATACTTTCATTATCTTTAACATCAATAGTTTCAACATTATCAGAAGTAATGTTGTTAGAACTAAAACGATTTATATTTGTATTTGCCAAATTGCAATGAAGGCATAAATATGAAATATTACCGTTATGTGACAGCAATTCTAAATCAATTGCAGAGAGTTTTAGACATTTTGCATGAAAAAGTTTGCCGCATCCTTCAGTACAGAAAACATATAATTGATCATTAGTGACAGTAGAACAGCAAAAATTACAGTCTCTACTACCGCTATCACCAAATAATAAAACATTATCAGAACACTTACTTTGTCCAGAAGGAGTTTTCAAAAATTCATCACTTTTATTTTGACTGATATAATCCTCCATTTTGATCACTTCATTAGTATTTGTATTTAAATATTTTTCACAAATATAATCATCTAATCCATCCACATACTTTTGTAAATCTACTAAATGAGATTTTATACAGGTTAGATGAAACTTATTTTTGCAATTTTTACAGACAATTCTTTGTTGTTTTTCAAAAATCAAATTGCTGCAATTAACACATGGTGTTCCACCCATAGCAGGTCTGCAGATGATGATGATGATGATGATGATGATGATGATGATGATAATAATAATAATAATAATAATAATAATAATAATAATTCCATTGGCCAGCTTCATTTGGATGGGACGAAATGGGAGTGGGTACTGGTCCTTATTTTTCCAATTTTATCAACCAGTCTCTCAAGACACATGATATTTGCCTTCCTGTATGAAGAATAATTTGTGCAGCAGAAATACCTACTCTAGTATCAATGCTTGGGCATGGACCAACTTGGAGCTTTTTTATGGGAACCTCTTCTTGGATGACCATTAATGTTAAGTTTATCATGTTTATTGTCTGATTTCTTCTTTTTTCATCTTGCTCATTACAGTTTAATTGCTGCTGTTGCTTCTTCCAAGTTTTGTCCATTTGGGTTTTTGGCCCATTATGACTATCTACCATTGTAAGAAGTTCTATCATGTTTTCTATTTCTTTGATATTGCTCCCTATCATCAACTTCTGGGTAGGTAGTGGCATATTTTGCTGGATAATCCTCAAAATGTACATATCCGAGAATCCAAATGCCATTAGACTTCTGAGTGTGTTGGCTTGATGGATGAAGAACTGGATAGGTGTTTCTTGACTTGTCGACCCATATTTCTTTTGATTAATTTTGTTGAGTTCATAGCTCTGCTACTCATCACTCCAATAGTGCTTAAGTAGCTTTTCTCTGTATTTTTCAAGGTTACAGGGTTTATTTGTTCGCAAGGTTTAGCTTTATGGAGGTTGAAGAAATTTTGGAGGCTCTTTTAAGTGTGGTTGTGGGCTTTCACTTGTCTCTTCTCTGAATGTCTCTATTTGCATATTTTCTCATATATGGTTCCCCAATCCTATCTATGTTTCTTCTGATTGGGCTTTGATCCATGGTTTGTTCTACTTCATACTGGCATTTTGCTCTGTTTACTTATCTATATTTTCTCTAATGGCTTATTGCTATTTTCCCCCATGCTATGGCTATGCCTACTCTTCCTACTGCTCTTTTATCTATTTCATACTATTCTAACTGTTCTTCACCTTTATTTTCAAATCAACTCCTATTTGCTGCTGCTATTTCCCTGGCTCTAGATCCAAGCATGCTTTATCATTTCCTTTTTAAACATGTTTGTGCTTTTACCTCTATCTATTCTATGCTGCTGTCTGCTCAATATCTCACTGAATCTCACTCAAATTTTTTTTTTTTAAATTATTAAAACATTTCGGCATCATTCTTTTAAGACCTCTTTATTATTTTTCTCAGGGTATTTTAGTATTCAGTCCATGTTATATTCGCTTCTAAAAAAATTTACTGTGTAACAGTCAGAACTCATATGCTTTGTTAACCTGTTGCAGAATTCCATCACTAGGTTTGAAGAGCAGCACAACAGATGGGTTCAGGTCCTGTGATACTGTGAATGAACCTAGGTCGCTGATTTCACAATGAACAACTACAGGACAACAGGCCTGCCAGAACAATAGCAAACATCTTTCTAGGCCCAGTGGTCAGGTACATTCAAAAGACTCTAATGAATTACATTAACACTTTGGGTTATTGTGGTTTGATGCTTTAATCATGATTGAAATGAGATATCTTGAGTAATAACGTTAAGAATAACAGACAAGCAGATATATATAGAAATCAAAACAATATTTAATAACATTCATAAGCTAACTTACAAAAATAAAATACAACTCTATATAGCTTTTATATTAGCCTACATTTTAATTTTATATGCTACTCGGGTATCAGTATATGATTACATTCCATGCCTAACAGTTAAATATGAAATTTGTGCGATTATTGTGCGAGACAAAAATGTGTGTATTTGCCAGCCCAGTGACCACCATACATATGATGAGAAAGAATCTATTAAGTCAGTTCATCAATAAAGGATTTAATGTGCAAGGAGTGGAAATGACTTTAGCGTAGATATCTATAGCCAAAAATATAATGATCTGTGATAGGCGCAAATGATGCAGAGTATTTATGAAAAATGGGCTTCGTGATTGCAAAAGCATTTGGAAACTCCAGAGATGAGAGAATGGCCAAATGTCGGACCAAAGTCTTCAGAGCAGTCACATAAGCATCATCAAGGTGAGGTCTTTGCCTTTCCATTTCCGACAGCATGACAAGGTCAGCACCCATGGGATCATTTCTTTATGTCCTATTATCTGGGAGCAAATTTAGGAGAAGGATACATCTACTCTGTTTCCATAGTTTAAATAATTAGCATCTATATGCTCTAGCACATGTCACAAGTTAAAATAATCATTACTATTCTTTGTAAATAAAGAATCCATTTACAAATCGCCCACACCGCTTAACTAAATTAAGATTTGCACAAAATGTAGTGATATTACGTATTAATTAGATTATTATACTACAATCCAATACAAAACTCAACACAAATGGGAAGATAGCCAAGATGACCAGCACACTGTAGTAAAATTTATATAATCTCGCTTCAATATTATTTATAATAAAATATAATGTAATGAACTTATAATTTCCGAGCTGACTGTTTATAAAAGACTGTTGCAAAATAGAAATAAGCACCAATGAGCAGCGATTATTAATGAGTTTATTTATGATATAGTATCAGCTCGGAAATCAGGTAGGCATAAAATATAACACAAAACAAAATAGTAAATAAATAGATACCCAAGTAAATAGATAAGACGAGAATAGGCTTAATTAGATTTACAAAATACGTTAAAATTAAATTATAATACGTTAAACAAAATTTCATTACGAGGTGAGGTTAAGATTTCAAATTTACAAAAAAAATAAAATAATTGAAATTTAAAACTAAGAGTTCTAAAGAAAGTCTTTAATCTTGGGTATCGTTTACCTTAGATCATTTGAAGTGTGAGCACTGTTTGTAGAATCCAAGCTTTATTTATTAAGAGCATCAGTTCTATTATTCCAATAAGCATTCACACTATGATCCATAGGCAGCAGTCCGGCTTTGATTTGTTTCACTTAGATCGAATGGGAAGTTTAGCATTTCCAAAGCCATAGGTTGGGGGATATAGCGCTGGCCTATACTCCTCGCACATTGTCATGTTATACAGAATAAACACTCTTTTATTTGATTTCAACTTTTTCCATGATACAAAACTTTAGCTTTTATTACTTTTTTTCTTATCTTTTGGATCCATCACACAATGCATCACAAAACCAACAGATCTTTCAGGTTGATGCTATTATTATTCCTTCAGGTAACAGATGCATTAGTGGCACATGTTGAGATCATAACTTCAATCCGGCCACATTTTTCTCTACCTCGATTTGGTAGATTTGAGAAGCACATGGTGAAATCGCGATTTCAATCTGACCACTTTTTATTTTACATTTTCTTTTTTTCTTTTTTTTACATTTGACCTATTTAAAAATGCTTTTAATAAAATTACTTAATGATGAGTTTTAGAAATATTTTTCAGTTCTTTCTCTTTTTCCCCTCCCACTATAACTTATAATTTTGGCAGAAGATCTAAAGGAATTTCTATTTACATCGATTTATAAAGCTTTAAATATCTTAATAAAATATTATTTAAAGTAATAACTTTGGATATTAACTTAAAATAAATCTTAACTGCAAACTGATTTTATTTTATATTATTAGCATTTATTAATTATTTTGAAAAACGTGATATAACTTTAAAACTTATCTCTTATATAAACCGGAGTGTGTGCATATATATGATGTTTTTAATAAAAATGTGCATATATTTTATAATAATATCCCCACACAGTCCAATATCCCAGGTTTGAACTTAGGTAAAATGGTACTAATGGGTGAGAGGTGACAAATTGATAGAACTAATGTGAAACTAAGAATTCGATTCAAATCTTACTGTTTCAATATATAGAACCTTATCCATCTAAATACGTTGAAGATGGATGGCAGGATGCAGGCTTAATGTGTTAATATTTGAAATATAGGTATTCTTCATATACCTGGAGTTTAATTGTAAATATAGAGGATTTGAACTCTAAACATACATCAACTATCTATACTATCTCATATCACTGATACACATGAACAAATACATGTAGAAAAGATATATGTAGTTGGTCCAAATACATGTAAAAAAGATATATGTAGTTGGTCCAGATTATCGTCTCCCACACACATATATATAATGAATGCTCAGTTTATATTAAGATAGCAAATCTTTATACTTTAATGGATAGGCTTCAATCTTTTCCAATCTTCAACTCTTCACCATCCATATCATTGATAATCTGGACCAACTGATGAGTGCTGACTCAGCATGAAATATATAAATTAGTGATTATTTACCTTTACTACATTGTATGGTCATCTGTATCAGAGGTATGAGATGGTGTAGATAGTTGATGTGTGGTTGAAAGTGTGAGTTCAAATCCCCTATATTTACAGTTAAACTCCGGGTATATGAAGAATGCCTATATTTCAAATATTTATACATTAAGTGTGTATCCTTCCCATGCTTCTTCTATGTATTTAAATGGATACAGTCCTATACATAAAGGATCAGAGTGACTTGAGGTCAATATGGGTGTCATAATAATATTGGCATCAGAATGGGATTTGGACTTTTCTATCATCAGATTTTCATTGGTATGGATGGCTGAAGAGTTGGAGTTTGGAGTGAATTGAAGCCTATTCATAAAAGTATGAAGATTTGCTATCTTAATATAAATTGAGCACTGATTATATATATATATGTTGTGGGAGATGATAATCTGGACCAACTAAATGAAATATGTATATTAGTGATTATTTATCTTTTCTATGTGGACATGTGTATCCAGTGGTATCATATAGTGTTGATAGTTGACATGCTTGAAAGTCTGAGTTTGATCCCCTATATTTACAATTAAACTACAGGTATATGAAGAATACCTGTATTTCAAATATTTAAACATATTTCATGGATTAAAATGTGAATCTAATAAAATTAAATAAATATTTAAGTTATACAGATCGTTCAGTTATTTTTTGTCAATTTTAAGAGATATTATAAAAGTTATCAGATAAAAGCAATAAAGATTAATGATAAATGTTAAGTGTAGTGTTCAATGATTTTTCATAGCTAATAAAATTATATTAACTATAATGAATTCGTTAATCATAACGAAGTACAAATTAATCACAAATATATTGGTCAAATTATTAGTGCTCATAAAAATTTAATGGATCAAATATTTTTGGTAAAATATTTAAAAGAAATATGCCTGTGATTGGAAAAAAAAAATTAAATAGAAATGTTCTGTTTTTTTACATATGGGTCAGAGTTTTGACACTCAACAGAAAAAGTAATGCCCATCAGATCATTGAAATATGTTGTAACAAGGAGGCCAAAGACATACATAAATATAAAAAAAACAATTATCACTACTGAAAGAATTAAGAGACTGAAATAAAACTATGGTGACAATAGAGAAAATTTTATTAAAGTGAAAATCAATTCGGATTTCAAAAGTTCTTAAAGACCGATAAAAAAACACGGAAAAGTCATAGATTTAGCAAATTGAATTAAATTATAGGGAAGAGTTTTCTACACTAGATTGATAATAGTTGGAAATGATATATTTGAAATGAACGTAGTATACAGATTTCTTCTCTTAAGAATTTCTTCTTTGACCATTTCTGCTGCAGCGTGATGGTTTATTTTTCTGCACTGTCTTATGTTTAGTTGTTCTGCTGCTATTTGCTTTAGTATATTTCCTATTTGTAGCTTTGCTACGGTTAGATCCTTTTCTGCGTTTACCAGTTAAACTGGTAGATGGATTACTCTTTCTGGGAGGTATCCTAGCTGTTTTTGAGTTTTTACTCTTTTGGGAAGCTCGGCGTTTTGTAACTAAATTAGTGGACCCCTTAATTCTTTTTGGTGGAATTGTATCGGTTTTAGATCCTTTTCGCTTATGCGAAACGTTTTTAGGCGTAGTAGCTACATTAGTAGACCGCTTGCTTTTCTTTGGCGGGTTTGTAGCAGTTCTTGGTTTTCTACACTTACCAGAAACCTTTTTTGTCGTCTTACTCACTGATTTCTTTTTTGTGTTTTTAGTACCAGAAACCTTTTTTGTCGTCTTACTCACTGATTTCTTTTTTGTGTTTTTAGTAGCAGTTCTTGGTTTTCTACGCTTACCGGAAACCTTTTTTGTCGTCTTACTCACTGATTTCTTTTTTGTGTTTTTAGTAGCAGTTCTTGGTTTTCTACGCTTACCGGAATCTTTTTTTGTCGTCTTACTCACTGATTTCTTTTTTTTTAGAGAAACTTTGCAAGTTTGCTTTTTAAAAAGTCCTTGCTTCACTTTATTTGCACTTCTATTATTCTTTCTGATACAATATAATCCACGTCCTTTTTTGGTAACCAAATGTTCTTTTAAGCATAATTGCAGAACCCGATAGGTTTCGTTATTTAGGGTAGGACTGATATTCAATTTGTATTTCTGACAAATACAATTCACTATACATGACGGTGTAGTTCCATTTTTTTCGTTTATATACTCTAGAGCATTAAGGATTTTAATTTTGAGGTTTTGCGATTGCATTATCTAATTTCTGTTAAAATGCTGCTTAAGTTGTTTGTAAAATCCAAGTTTACAAGAAATTAAAACATTTCCTTCTAGAATAAAATTTATAATACTATTATGACGTAAATTATAATGAAAAGCACATTTATGCACGTAAAATAGTAATTTATTAAATGGGAAGGCAAACTCCGATAATGCGCTATAACTTAAATATAAATCTCCACGCACAATCACTCGCCAGTAAGAGTTTGAAAAATTTAAGTGAATCCCTTAAGTTTAGAGTGCATTTCTTTATATACATCAATTTTACATAAGCTATTCCCCAGGTGCCATATTGAATTTTTTTAAAAACTGACCTGAGTCACAATTTTCACAATAACTTCAGTTTTAATTATGTTAGAGCAAAAAAAATTATATTAATAGAAACTAGAAAAACTAAGAAAAACAATAAGTCTAAGACAAATAGTGATAACCATTTAAAAAATAAGGAAAAAAGAAATTTCCAACATCTGAAATAATTATTACTTTATTGTTTGTTCATAATTTCTAATTCATCATTAACTAAGTTTAAATTAAATCTTCAGTGATAATTTCTTTGTATTCCTCTCAAATTATCTTTCAAACCATATATAATACATCTTACCTGAGATAATCCTACTTCTTACCTGAGATAATCCATAGCTTCAGAATCTCCAAAAATATTCGCATAAGAATTCTTCATTTTTATCTTGTACCCCAAAAATTACTAAATGTCAAAGGTGTCTATAAAAAAACAGATTCCTCCTAATAAAAAAGATACAAAACAAATCATTTCCAGAAGATAGATATGTATTTGTCATCATAGCAATTGGCTTCTTGTCTATCTAAAACTAAAAATTGTAGGCTACTATCTGTATCACTGATAAAATGAGTTTCATCTCTTCATTTTATATTTTTTTGTGTACATCAGTGATGTTTATATTCTTTATGCACACCAGTGACGTTTATATTCTACATGCACATAAGTTAAAGGTTGCATTATATTATAATTCATGCTCCTCTTCAGTTGCATTTCATTAATATTGTCTATAATAACATATCAGTATAATTGTGAAGCTCTTCTTCCACATTAGTGGAGGTTTTAAGTAACTAATGTCATATTTTCCCTGAAAATCTCTTGTCTGTCTGCTATGTCTCCAGGACTGGAATAAATGAAAATTATTTGTTATCATCAGAGATGTTTATCATAATGTTATTGATTTAGAGAGTGAGCAAATAGGGCAGAAATCATGATTGCTCCTGATCTGTGTATCATGTGCATTATTGGATCTAGAGTACTTTCACTCATGCTCTAACTCTTGTTAAATGAACATACAAGTCTGATCAGTACAATATTTTGTTAAGAATAATCAAATATATTGCTAAAAAAATAGAAAAATGGAGAAAGTAAAGGAGTGAGAAATAAGATCTGACAAAAACTGCTGTGAACAATCAAAACTGTTATCAAATTAATAAATATATTTTGCTAAAAGTGTAAAAGAGTTGAGGTTTGATGTTACATATTGCTAGGTGTGATCATTCTTAAGTCTTACATGTATACTAGATTTATTAATATAAAAATAAGGTGACAGAGAGCCAAATTTTGTAAATATATTTTCTTTCTTAAAATTCTGATAATTAGCTTTCACTTTAATTAAGCTATTGAATTAAAAATATAAAGACATTTTAAATCCACTCCCTTCCCTGTCAAAGATTTTGTTTTTTCTAAAAAATAATCTCCATGCATTTCAATTATAGGTTTTACTTTTACAATTAGAAAAACCATGCATTTGATAAACAATTATAAAAGTTCAATAAGTTTTGAGAATAGTGTTAAAACTGGAATTAATTTTTAATTTATTTGAAGGGACAAAAATATGTCATTTGATTTACATTAGCCGAGATAATTTAAGGTCAGTTTTCATACATATCTCATTATAATTATAAAAATCATAGACCTCTTGAGCTACTGTACAATATATTTTTGACACATATTACTCCTCCAACTTAAAGAGATGATACACCTTTTCACATCCATGATAAATGTGTAACCTTGCAATCGTGTCGAATAAATCCTGAGATTTGATCTGATCTGATTTCGTCTAATAACATGTTTCTTGTGATAATTTTACACTCTTCATTATTGTCCAGATTTTGTTCTGACAAGATACTTAGTGCTTCCAATTGCATTTTTAAACTACTTTTTTACTTCATTTATAATTTTAGTTTTGATTCAATGATTTTTACTTTCATTTGTATTCATAGTTTTGGTTTAATTATTTTTGCCTGCTATTGAAATGAATGCTATTTTATGTTTAGAAGAAAATATA
Source organism: Epiperipatus broadwayi (assembly GCA_028023455.1). NCBI lineage: Eukaryota > Metazoa > Onychophora > Udeonychophora > Euonychophora > Peripatidae > Epiperipatus > Epiperipatus broadwayi. The sequence goes on along the minus strand of JAQFVV010012504.1, from coordinate 169,602 downwards.
AAATTGGAGGCTTTAACAAAATTGTTAAAATAGATGAGAACCTTTTCAAAACCAAACTGGATGAATTCTTTGACTTGTGCAGGGAAACCAACAAGTGTTTTATCATGAAAACTATTGATAGAAGAGCAACAACTTTTATAGAAGACATTAAACAAAATTTGGAAGAGGGATTTTACTTTCATTTGTATTCATAGTTTGGTTTAATGATTTTTATCTACTACTGAAATGAATGCCTTTTTTATTTTCAAGAAAATGTAAAATTGGAAGCCTAAACAAAACTTACCAAAATTTTCAAAACCAAGCTGGATGAATTCTTTCTGAACAGTCAATGTTTGGTGGCTTGTGCAGGGAGACAGACAAGTTTTTCTGTCATGACAATTAATGATAGAATAGTGGCAAATCTTATGGAAGCAATCAAAAAAAATGTGGAATAGGGATCAATGATTTATTTCGATTATTGGAAGGCCTATAAAAGTGCTGAATTACAAAGAGGCAGTTATGATTATTTCCATGTGAACCACAAATACAATCATGTGTTACATAAGACTACATTTTGGGGAACATAAAAATTTTACTTTTAGTCTCCATTTTTGGAAAAAAAATATCCACTTAAAATAAAGTAGAACTGACAAATGACAAATTGATTGTTTCATTGTGACAATTTCTGTTATATATTACACAATAAGTATCATATGTGTATAATATTTGTATGTTTTGTGGTTTTTTTGTAAAAATTCAGGGTATTTTGTCATTTAATGTTTTTTTGGCCTGTATTTAAAGCTATGTTTGAGAATTGTATAATGGCATGTCATATTTTACATGTTTTATATCAAATCAATATTTTTACTATTGTTAAAAATGTATTTTTAAGATTGATTTTTGGTTGATATTTATATTTTTAGTATTGTTAGAAATTAATATTCCATATATTAAGATTTATTTTGGGATAAAATTCATATTTTTAATAGTGTTAGAAATTAATATTATGTATTATTCCTGCAACATGTATCAGAACTGCTACTCCGTTTCACATATGTATTCAGACCACTGCCGATAACTTTGTAAATCTTGCAGAAAAATATCATGTATACGTTTTTTGATCAGATCACAAGATTAGAAAGTTATCTGCAGATTGATATGAATGTGAAAAAGGTAGCCATTCTAATATATGCTGCAGGACTAATATGTAAGTATCATTTTCTCTGGTAAAAAATCTGTAGGGTAGATCTTCAATTAATTAAGCAGGGTTGTTTAAATCTTTTAATTCTTTTAAGTGCATTAGGCTTTAGTTTGGCCAGTAATATAATTAAACTTATAATGTGGCCACTCGTACTTATTTTGTTGGTCTTTTAATTGCAAGCTTTCATAGAAGAATTATTTACTACACTTCTTTTTAATTAATTTTACATTGCTGGGTTACTTATATATCTATTGTTTAAAATTTATGATAAATGCTACTACAAGAGATGGCATTCAAATCATTTTATCTTGGAATGTCTCCATCCCCAGACCGGTTTCGACCTATGGGTCTCAAAAAAAAAAAAAAGCTTGTTAGAGCTATTAGCACGCTCTTAATTTTACATATTTGTAAGTGCAAGCTATATATAAGTCATGTGAAATCTGACTTTTTGTTATTACTATTAATATCTATTGTTTATTAATTCATATATTTGTTCCTCAAGCAGATATTCATTCCTGCTTTGGAGAAATGGATTTATCAGGTATTCCTAGATATTATTACACTAAAGGTGGACATATCTCTTATTTTATACTCAGATGATCCTTGCCATTATTTGTTATTATTAATACAGAGACTCATTCCTGCTTGGTAGCAATCATTTTTTTTACTGTTTGTAGGAGCAGATGTTTATTCCAGCTATGTATGACCCTCTAATCCAATGGAGTTCTTAGGTACAGTCTCATCTTCATCATCCGATATACTCCTTTGTTTTTCATAATATTGCACCACTCTTTGTAATTCTTAATGAGTTTTAAAGTCTGATATTTCAAGTGCATACTTCTATCATAACTGATTATTCATTAATTAATTGTTAAAATACCATAGAATGTGCACTCTAGAGATTACTAAGACATATAAGGCTTATAGTCCCCCTATTGTATAAGTTAGAAAAAATTAATATGCTTAGTCACTAATAAATTTTATTTTAATGTGTAAGAAATGCAAATGATATTGGGTTTAAATCTAGACACATAAATGTTTATTTCATTTTAGTTTTTCTTTTTTATAGCCAATAATAAATCTCTATACACTACTTCTAGCATTTAGTGTCCTCTTTACCACAATTAATTACATAAATTATTTAAGGTAAACTGCTTTGTTCCCCAGGTGCCATATTGAATTTTTTAAAAAACTGGCTTGAGTCACAATTTTTACAATAACTTTAGTTTTGATTATATTAGAGCAAAATAATTTCATTAATAGAAACTAGAAAAACTAAGGAAAATAATAAGTTTAAGACAAATAGTGATAACCATTTAAAAGAGAAGGAAAAAAAGAAATTTCAACATCCAAAATAATTACTTTATTGTTTGTTCATAATTTCTAATTCGTCATTAACTAAGTTTAAATTATAACTTCAGTGATAATTTCTTTGTATTTCTCATAAAATTATCTTTCAAACCATATATAATATGTCTTACCTGAGATAATTTATAGCTTCAGAATCTCCAAAAGTATTCGCATAAGAATTCTTCATTTTTATCTTGTACCCCAAAAGTTACCAAATGTCAAAGGCGTCTATAAGAAAAAGATTCATCCTAATAAAAGATACAAAGCAAATCATTTCCAGAAGATAGATATGCATTTGTCATCATAGCGCTTGGCCTGTTGTCTAACTAAAACTAGAAATTTTAGGCTATTGTCTGTATCATTGATAAAATGAGTTTCATCTCATCATTTTATATTTTTTGTGTACATCAGTGATGTTTATATTCTTTATGCACACAAGTGATGCTATCTTGTTATATTTATTGTATCACATAGATATAATTTATTTGCATATAGTCTATTTGTTAGCTATAGACTTGAAAATAATGTGATGAAACATATAGCAAAACCAGAGTGATTCCACAGCATGAGTATTAAGACATAGGCAAAAATCAGAATTTGGTTATTTGCCTGCATATGCAATATTTCTGTACATTTGATTATTAGTTTTGTAAATCATTACTTGTAAACACAAACACACTATATAAACATAATAATAGATAATAAATTATTAAACTTTTTGAGAATAATTATTTTTATAAAATAAATGGATTAGAATTTACAAAATTACCATAGATATGAGTTCTATATGAGCATAAATAAATTTATAATTTATATAGACACACACCAACTACAAAGTAAAATTAATAAAAATTAAAACATTTTTTCAAATAATTAAAAAAAAATTAAAATATTATTCAAAAAATTAAAATTGTATACTTACAAGCCTGATATTCTGCTTATGTTTAGACTCCATTGAAGGCCTTGTTTGTGAATCAGAATATTTTTATTCTGATAAAAGTGTATTTGAAGGCTGATCAGTGTATTCTGTTTTTGTCACTTTGTGAAAATTACAACACTGATAAAATAAAAATAAATTTAATGCACCACATTTTTTTTGCAAAAATAGAAAGGTACATCAGAGATCTATCAAATGCCTGTATTTTGTTTGATGTCATGCTTATAGTTTTTACATCAGTAAAAAAAAGAAAATATTTCTACTGATCAAATAATATGCACGGAACACACATCTGAAGAGGCAAAGCCATTATTAAGATAGTTTTTAAGAGTTTCTTGTATCTTCCTACCCAAGTGGGATATAAGAAAAAGCATATATGCTGATGTCAGATGCATTGATCATGGTGGAATTGTCCTGAGAGTATAGGTAATGAAGTTTGATTTTGTAATGTTTGTGGTAATGTTTATATCAATGTTATATGTGGAAATGTCATCATTGCTTGGTTCCAAGGATTGGTTTAGCTGACTATACATTTTTGACCATTACAATATATATTTTATTAAACTTAAAATATATTTCTATTATTAGTAACTATTGTCCTTATATTTTTGTTCATGCATAGAATCAACCATAATAAAAGCTAAGAAAGATGGTATTGACATTTCTCAAGAAATCTACACAATTATTTCAAATTATTTAGCTGCCTTATGTAATTCTAAGGCAGTATGTTACTTATACAGAATGTTTCTTATATATGTAAGTAATGGGATGTAAATTCAAAATATTTCAGTCTATTCATCCTCCCCTCTATCTAAACAACTGATACAAATGACTATACACATACAAAAATATATATAATTCCCAATATATGAATAGAAGGAATTTAAGAGCAGATTTCAGGATTTTTAAAAAAAATAAGAATTTTGTATAGTTTGTGTAAATTTGTGGTGCTCTCTATATTGAAACACGATTATGGGAAACTATTTGACAAATTCATTGAGTTCCAAATCAATAGAAATCTTAAGGTACTTTTTTTAAGAAAATGAGGGAGGGAAATTAAAGGACTTTAGACATTAATGACTGAAAAATATAATATTGTGCAAAAATGTATCAAATGATGCTCAAATTGTTTGCATCCACCTGTTGCTGAAAATTGTCCTATTCTAAAATGAAATATGGGAAGAAAGTATTTAGAGTAACATGTAACAATTATAAATAATCAAAACAGTCAGGACATCAAAAGTGACATTCATTTTTCAATAATCACTTGGACATGTCTATATTTATGTTTTACATTATCATATTATGATGTGTAGTGTACTATCTAGTAGCTTGTATAACATAGAAAACATGTATATAACCAAAAAATAAAAAGTTGAGAATAGCTGATCTGCATTCAGAGGAGAATAATACCTTTGCAAATATATAATGCCACTTGGCAAGAATTTAAAAAATCCTGGCATAGCAAATAATTTATCATCATCATCTCTTTCAACCAGTGTCAATCCACAGGATGGGGTCCCTCATCTTCTCTGGAGCTCGTCTCTTTTCTATACAATGCACCAGCCCATGTCCTTATTTCAGCTATCCATTCCCTAAATAATATCTACACCTTTAGTAATGTCTTGTGATCCACTTACTGTGCCAATCAAAATAGTTCACTTATTCAATGTGACCAAGAATCCAAGCAAAATACCATGAGTCCAACCATGCACAAGATACAGAGGTCAGGGGCAATTGTGTATCCAATCCTATTTGCCTGACTTCTTGTATCTCTGACTAATGGATAACGTTTGTGATGACACTAGCTGGAGGTCATGGTTCACAAGAGACTTAAAAAATAATATATAAGGTTTTATATAAGAATTTAATGATTTGATGAATTCTGATGATTGCAGAATGGTACAGATATAATTTGAGATTGACTAATAATTATTTAAACTGTACTAATTATAATATTTTCATGATAACATTACAAAAGAATTGAATTTAAATCAAATAAATCTTAAAAATAACTAGAATAATTAATATTAGAGATTTGGAGTAATGACAAACTCAGCTAATTTACAAGTAATAATATTACAGGAATTTATTAAGAAATTGAGTGATTGGCAATACAAAATAAGTCAAGTTTTGTCTATACAACTAGGTTATACTTCTTGGATTCGCAATTATATACTTTAAATAGTCATTAAATACATCAGATAAATTTAAAATTAAAGAAATATTTGAACATTTTAATTTAGTAAGTAATTGTGAATCATTTCAGACATAAATTTGTTTTGATGCAGCTAAATGCATAACTAATTAACTAGATTGGTTGGTGAAAGATGTGCCATCATGGCAAAGAGCATTTCAGGTTTGTAAATAAAGATATAAAGAATGATGAAGGCAGTATGTTGTTATAGTTTACAACAAAAAAACGAATGACGTCTGTTACAATCTTCTGGGTGGTTTTTCTAAAAGAAATCCATGGTATATACAGGTATATGATAAGAGAAATGTTGGCCCTCCAGTCAAAACATGTCTGAATAATAATGATAAAATTTGATGTGCTGGAATTCCCATACACATTCAATGGCAATGTCTGGAAAAGATCACTTGTAGGAAATATCTACTTTTAAGGGAGAGTCAAGGATTTGGTTGGTCATATTTAAAATTCTGAAAGTCCTGAGAGGTAAATAGCAAAGCAAAAACAATAATAATAAATTAATTGTTGTAACTATAAATAACATAATGCCTTAAATGTCCTCAGAAACCTTGGACCATTTAATGAATGGATCATAAAGTATAATATAAAGGGACAGGCAAGAATTAAAACTAAATTTAAAAAAATAAATTGTTTTTCACACTTCCCAAATATTTCATTTATTGGTAAGTTATCAAATAATTCATCATCGAAGATTACAAAAATAAATCTGTCTTTTAATTAACATATGCAGACTGGACATTAAATATCAAACTAACTTCTGGTGAGATTTGACAACATATAGCATAATAAATTATACATCACAATTTTTAATATTTTACTGACACAAACGAAAATATATATGTACGAAATATACAGATAGTAGTTGATATGAAAAACGCTATGATAGATATGCTTTAAATAATTCTCTTTTAAGAGATTGGGTTTACAGAAATTGTGATAGATTTTTCTTAAATAATTTAATAAAATATATTATTCTTTCAAAGATAATTACAAGGGCAATTTTAAGTTGGGAATAATAAGAATATACCTAACTTTTAAAATATTTTCAATCATTTAAAAATAAATTTATAATTTAAGAGGTACAAAACCAAATGAGCTTTCTCTATTAATTAATTTAATGACAATATGTCTTCGTGAAATAATTTTAACCAGAGAAAATAAGGGAGAAAGGGTTGAATGTGACTCATTGAGTTTTATAACTTGGCAGTATCAGTAAGTCAATATTACAAATAAAATTTAAAAAAATTTAAGATAAATTTGCAGCATCAAAATAATAGATCATGGAATAAAATATTAATTTAACTTAACCTAAAATTTACTTATGAGGCTCTTAATTAAAGTTTCACTTTAGCCTAGCTCAGTTGAGGGATACAGAGGAGTCTAAGGTGTACAATGCACACTAGATATGGGAGGAAATATTATAATCAATAGGAAATAAAATATCTATTAACTTTTATACTAAACATAAAATTAGGTTGGTAAAATTCCACCATCTAGATTAATTAATTATAGTCTATGCTTCATCTCCTCTCATCATCCACATGCATTGAACAACCTCTGCCATATTATAAAATTAAACGAAGAAATAAAATTATAGTATTTAGAAACTATAATGGATAACAAGATGGATCTAAACTTGAATTAAACTTATTATTACTAAATTTTAATTATCCACTAATCTAATCTGGTTAAATGAATTTATTGTTTAATCTGAATTAACTATTGTAGATCTCAGAGAATTAACTTAGGTCATGGCTTAATTTAAAATCTATCTCTTAATAACTATTATTTAATATTATAAAAATAATAATATAAATTAAGCAATACCCTAACTAAATAATGGCAGTTAGATAATGAAAGAAATCGGGCACATTTTGATTCAATTCATCATCTAAACAATTACTAAATAATAAAACCCTTTTAGAAACTCAGTAAATATTTGGCATCTCATACAGTGTTTGAATCAATGAAATCAATATCATATCTGGAAATTTATCATAATTAAATGAAAATACAATTATATCACATTAAATAAAATAAATGTGTAAGCATGTGTGAAAATATGAATCACGAATGCATGTCAAAGAAGAAACTCTAAATACAATTTTAAATAACAAAATATTTATTAATAAAATATGAAGAGAGTTAACAACATTTAATTATTCTTTCAGTGGTATCAGTACCAATTTTTGGAGGGATTTAACATCCCTAGTTACCTTTTACATAATAAATAAATAATACAATATAATCTCTTAATTTTTAAATTTACTACAGTTCATCTATCAGAGCATCACAATAGATTGATGAAACATTATCTTTTAACATTAAATGAACCAAAATAAATCCATATAATTTACTGAAAAAGAAATGGTTTTTAGTTATTAGTGATTTCTAATAAACTTATAAAAATGAAGAAATGTAATCTTACAAATTCTAGTAACTGATTACTAAATTTATCTTATATACAGCATTTTTACTTGATAACACACATTTACTAATTAAAATCTATACCAAACAACATAGATTAATATTCTAATTTCACTCTAAATAAAATTAAAACTTTGCATTTTACTTTAAATGTATTTTAGCTAAAACTAAAATAAGGGGTTTGAAAAGTTGAAATAATATCAGATTATCTTACTAAATAAAATAAATACTTCCATTAATTAACTGTATTCTCATCAAATATATCTTGCCAAATAAAACAAATAATTCCATTAGTTAAATATATTTTTCTTTGCAATTTTGAAGTAAAGTATTCTATTATATAACTATGTTCTGCTTTGCCAGAATAAAAATAAGTCATTGTATTTATTAACTATATTTTATCTTTGCCTGTTTACTTATTCAAATAATGATTGAATGATAAAATTAGTGATATGAAACTTAAACGATCACTACAAAATGTTTTAAAATGATAATTAAAGTTACACACTAATAATGAATTTTTTTATATCTTTCAAATTAATACTTTGTACATGAGTCTATATTATGCTGTGTGTCAAAGAATAAATAATTCATACTGATCAATCTAATCGGTTTGCTTATGATATTACAATATAATCATAATACGGACGAAGGCCACGGACAATTAAACTTTAATTTGTAACTCTAATACAGCTGTTTTGTAAGACAATTTACTCTGCCTTTATTCTTCTTTTTTTATCCAGAAATTATTTAATACTTGACTATAGTATAAGCTGAAAACATCCAACACATAGATAATATAAAAGATTTCTATATTTCAAATCAGATAAATAACAATAATAACTCCCAAGTCTATTTCTAAGACTAAATAAACTGGGGGAATAGCTCATTACCAAGTGAAAAATCAGGGAGATAAAATACATAGCTTCATACACTATAATTCATCTTATTAAACATCAAAAATGGAGGATTCAATCCACTCCTTTCAAAAATACTTCAATAACAAAGGGATTTTACTACATCCCATAAGATACTAGGCCATCAATAATATCAAATATTCAAACAACAACAAAGGGAGAATTACTCAATCCCATAAAATATACTAGGCCACCAACAATATCAAATATTCAAATACAAAGGGGGGAATTACTCAATACCCTATAATCCCATAAATACTATAAAACATTACTAACTCTACTACATATAGCCACAAAAATACTTTTCCCATACAAGCATAATAAAGAACAATAATTCTCACTTAAATAACTTTCTAATCCTTCAAAATAATTGGCCATCCCCTTCCTCCGAATCTGATTGATTTTATATCTTTTATTAATTGTAATTAACATATAATTATAACTAAGTTTAATAATGGACACACATTTATATAAGCATAAGATACACAGACCAGTTAATAAACAAAGAACTACTGTTAAAATATCAATTACTAATTGATAAAAGCAATAAGAAATAAATATTTCATATCTGGTAATATTATTTAGGACTTGGTACTATTTTAATAATGATTGGAAAACAAGGTAACAATTGCTATTGGCAAGCAAGACAAAATAATTTTTTTATAATGCATTAACATTAGCACAAATCTAAAGTAAAATTTGACTTAGATAAATAATAAAGCTTTCTGTTATAGATGAAATAATTATTAAAAATACTGATTTTCTAATCTATTAAAAAAAAAATATGCAATAAGATTTTATACAATGAAACTCTTTTAAAATAATTATTTTCCCCTTTCAGACTATAAATGGACTCTTCCATTTATTTACCATGCATGTGTGTTACTAACACACGACCAAAACTTATATTAAAATAAAAATAATAATAAAGAAAATTACCAGCATAATGCTATTCTTCATTATGCTTTTAGGGAGATGTTCTTGAAGAATAAAAATACATATGATAAAATAATAACATAAAACATTTCTTAAATTAACACTAACTGTCTATAAGCTATTAAATAAATAATAAAGTTCTTTTTTTCTTCTTCTTAATTGAAAATAAAAAGTTTATTAATAATTGGTATATGATTTTCCTTTGATATATCTCCAAAATGAATAAATAAGGATAGTAAACAAACACACAAGGATAAATATTTACACAAAACGACACATTTCTACAGAAAAATGAAACAATATTTTTCTAAATTCATAAGAGCAAATTCAATGTTAATAGCTATTAGCTATGAATTGCTGTTGACGTTATAAATAAGGAATTCCATTAATGAAGCAATGAATATTTCATAACGCGAATAAAATATAAGTTTGTCCTTTATTCCTAGGATATATTAAAAAAAATTTGGTTTCACAATTTTAAAGCCATTCAAAATATACGTGGTTATTTCATTAATAATATTTATTTAAATGAATTTATTGACAATATTAATACAGCAATGTCATATAATTATATCCATTTATAAACTTATTTCTCCTACTAGTCTGGGAAACAGGTAATTATTAAATGTATATTCAATTACACATTTAATTTTGTGTTTTTTTTTTTCAATAGATAAAAGTAGAAACAACCACGCCACTGTTAATAAATATGATGATAAAAGTACATAATTCTTACACATATTTTTAAATTTTCTTTTACAATTAGCATAAAATTTATTAAATAGAGTTCTGGAAATATTCAATAACAGTTCATACATTTTCAACAGATAAACGATGTATGTTGCAATCATTCCCTTAATAATATGATTAAAATTTAAGAAACTGAATTTTTGCAAATAAACAAACATTCCTTTCTTCTTTCCCGTTATGTTTAAATTTAAATAAAATAAATTTATACTCCTATCATGCATTCCCATTTTCTTAAATAGTAATAATTTAACTTGAATAATATAGATAACACTTACATGCATTTTTTGACAACGGTTGGAAAATTTAAACAGTCACTGAAGAATAAGATTGACGTATCTCTTTGGGGTTTAAGTACTCATGTTGGTAAACAATTATTATATTTTAAACTTTCAACTTGAACTTTGGAAGAAAAAAAATAAATTATTAAACTTTGTTAAATAAAATTTAGTTATAGTTGTCCTTAGTTGTAATTGCCCCAGAAAAAAAGTGAAGTGTAGTAATAGTGTCTTAAAATTATAAGTATTCTATTTTATAGATTTTTAAAATATTGATTACCTCACATTTTTTCCATCTGTTCCAATAGTTTATGATATTTTAAATTACCAGAAAGAGATTGTCACTTTACCCCCCCCCCTGCAATAAGTTAATTTATGCAAGAACTTTTTGTCTTGAAAAAAAAAAAAATTACTTTGTCTGGCAGAATAAAAAAAAATATTACATTGAATTAAGAATTAAGTATTTTTGAATCAAAAAACTAAAATAAATAATTATTTTAATAAATAAAATATTGTACAGTACATTTGTCATTTAATAATTCACAAGTCCATTATCCATTGCTTTATTTAAAATGTAATTTAGCTGGTTTTTAAAACTATTACTTGAAATTAAATATTTGAATATGAGATGTGATATTCAATGATTTAATGAAGCATATGAATGAAAAATGAAGTTGGATAATGCATGAATATTTACTAGTAATATGCAATAAGTATTAAACTGATATGACTGAAATGACAATGTTAATGATGAGTGAAATATATCTCACTGTTTATGCTATAAATTAAAATATGTAAAACAAATGAATTAGAGTCATTCTAACAAATCTGAATACTGCTTTATGAACAAATAAAATAAATAAACATCAACTTAAACTATACTGACTATACATATAACAAGCCACCCCCTATCCTATCATTGATCATACCCTAAAGTAAGATACTAACCATCTAATAATTTTTAAAATTACACCTATACTTACTTCTAATCACAGTTTCAAGTCAAAAATAATTTTTTTAAAAAATTTCACATTATTTTCATTTTTTAAGAAGATAATATCAGATGTTACTGATATAATACCACCCAATTATATTTAATATTTCTGGTGCCAAACCAGAAGGTCACAATATATATATATATATTATAACAGACAGAGAGATGACCACTAGCCCCAAAAGTTGATGGTGCCAGATATAATGGATGGAAAGATTCACTTGGATATATAGATCACATTCAACAATCAGCTGGTTCAATCACAATGTATGACCAACTTACACAAAGTCTATATGTGATGGTGCACCAGCTGTAATGGATGGTCAATGATCTTGCAGACTGTACTACTATGCAGATGTAGCAATATGGTGTGGGGATAAAGTTAATATGCTCTAATTTATTGCCCCTAATGAAAAAATCTGCAGAGACCTACTAGGCTTAGAAGAGAAAAAAGTTGCATCCAACTATGTTCAGACTGTGGGTCTTCTGATAGAATACTAATAAGAACCTGATGAAATGTTTAACCAATGATTGCATACACTTTAATTGACTAACTCTATCCCTATTTAATATTATCAAATGCAATTTAGGTTATTTCATCCACTTTCTCCCTTTTAAAATTCCGTTATGCCCTAATATTCAAACCCAGAGAGAATATTGCTTTTGACTCCTTTAGCAGGTATGAACAGATATACACAGCAACTTCTGCACCTATATATAGGTTACAACTAGCATTTATTATATTTGTTTTTATTTTCAAGCTTTTATATGATAAGAAAAATAGATGTGTGTGCATGCATAATTATTTATAAACTGTGGAATGTCAGGACAACTCAATAAACTAGAGACCGGAATAATACAAACTCTTAAACATTTATTAACAATAATAAATATTATAATGTATAACAACAATGGTAATGATAAAAAAAATATAATAATCATATATACACTTGTCACATGTAAAGCTCTACCATTTTACTAACTAATTATTATTATAATCCAACCCTTATACCCCATGGTAGAAATCCTTCTATGTCACTCATTCTCTAGAAAACATAATTATATAGAAAAATAAACTTTCGTGATTTAAGCTAATTGAGATGTTGGTTAACTAAATTATATATTTGCAGATGTTAACAATCTATTTAACAAATTCCCCCAATTTATATATATGATAGAGGTAGATACTAGTTGAATAGTCAAACATACCGAAAATATATATACAAGGTTAATCAACAAATAAAACACATAATATGTATTCTGTATAAGTGTTGTAATTTAACCTATGAAAATAAATTTAGAGAATCTTACCTTAATATTTATGTGGATAATCTGATGTGAAGCAGGTGGGTTAACCTAAATTTTATTTACAATGAGAATATAAAAATATCAAAGTGAATAATCCCCCCTTTTCTTTTTCGCTAATTCTGAAAAATGAGGCTTCAGCATCAGAGTGTGAAAATACAACAGATAACAAGACTTAAAAAATAAATAAATAAATAAATAAACAAAAATTTACAATATTGTTTCTTTGATTAAAAAAATTAATTACAACAAAGTTCATAAAAATTATCATAATAAAAGTAGTAGTACTTGATAGTTAGGCAAGTTGTTCTTCAAAGCAGTTTCACTTAGTAAATCATTTTCCTTAGCAAGGATAGATAGGTACAATGGTGACTCCTGTAGTTGTGTTTAATGGTAAATACCTTCATCCTCATTTGATTCACCATTAAGTATTCTAATCCTTCTTTACTTTGGACTACAGGCATCTTCTTGTGTGTTTACAATAAAGTAGAAAAAAATATATAGAGAGGTTTAATGCAGCTGGTAGGAAATACCATGATGCACAATAGCATGTTTTGCTCTAGCCCATATTCATATTAAAGTACAATTCAATAATTACTTATAATCATATATTTGCATTGAACAATATTGAAGCGCTTTACATATATATTAAGAAAATTATTTCATCATTTTTTTTCTTTTCCAATTTTCAGCAGACTTAATTCTTGTTATTCTTTTTGAAAAGATTTAACATATTCAAATTTACTCCAACAACTTTTAAAACATGATTTAATTATTTAAGAATTCATCAATTATTCTTACTTCTTATTTCACTTCCTTTCCTCTGAATTTGGTAAACTTTTAGTTACAGCATTTGACTTTTAAAATGTTTATAATTTAACTAAAAGAAAAAGCAAAACTCCATTTTAGCTTCTAAATTTTAGTTTTAACTGCTGTATATTGTTACAGGTGCTATAACAATAAGAACGATTTGTAAATGTTTTTGTTTTTATACATTTCAGGCATGTAGATCTTCAGGAATGCTGATGTTTTAAACTGCCTATTGTTTAAATACATTTACACTTTTTATATGTATTGTTTAAATACATTTCATTTATTACAAAAATAAAATAAAATAAAATAATAAAATCAGTTTTATTTTCACACATGCCCACCCAAACTTAACTTCAGGCTATCCCAAAATCATTTAACTATAAATTAATATTCAATTTTAAATTTTAAAAAAATACATACATTACAGTTTATTTAATCAAATAGTTTATATATATATACATACAATATTACTTTGTAAAATCTTGATCGTATTTTAGTTTATAATAAAATAATATATTGTGCATTATATGTATATATATAATAAATAACAAACAAATAATCTTATTATTAATATAAATTTTAAATGGATTGGGTTCAATAAATAGGCTTGATCTTTTTAGGAATGTGTGCATTGTAAGCTACCCTTTACAACCCCCTCTCCTTACAGAGTCAGAATTTTAATATGTGATAAAATTTTAACACTTACACAAGGTTTGCATTTGTAGTTTGATGGTTTCTTTTTTTTTCCACAAATATAAGAAGGGTAGTGAAACCTTATTTTACTGTTTTCTACACTCAACTACACAAATTGCTTTCTATTCTTCTCTACTCACTCTCATGAAATACTTTGCAAGGTAGGGTTCAAACATAGGTTTTTTTAAAACTAATGGTGGTTATGTTTTGAGTACACTAATAAAAATGTGTTTCTCTTTCAGATAGCACAAATTTTTTCTTGTTATCTATCCTGCTGCTATTGAGTCTTATTGGATTTCTTTTGAGGACAAACAGAAGATTGGAGTAACCATCACTTGGTGTGGTTTAACTCTTTTAAATACATTGGCCCTAAAGTATCCTAATATCTGCTTGGCATCCATTAGGAAATACTCTCATCATAATTTTTAACCTAACTTCATAATATCTAATTTTTTTTACTTATCAACATTCATTTTTTTCTCTTTTCACAGATCAGTTGAGTATGACAATTCTACAATTACTAAGATTGTCCATAGAATGGTTTCATAATTTGGGTATTGTATGTGCCCCTAACTTGTCCTTCCATATCCAACCAAAATGCATTAGGACTCGATTGTTTAACTATTGTGTAAGGTCCTTCATACAGATGGTAAAACTTACTATACTTATTTTCAATTTGCTTACTAACATGAGGGTTTTTTTTATTAAAACTTACCTCCTACTTTGAAAGTATATGAAGTTCTAGTGTTATTTTTGTTCCTTTTATTAGCCTTACTTACCAATTGAAGATATGCTTTCTGCACATTTTCTTCCATACTATTCTGTTTAGTCATAGTTTGATATTTAGTTAACAATATGGGAATTGATTGATTAAAATGTAGTTCAATGGGTGTGACACTCCAGTTGATATAATTAACCATCTTGTCTATCTGTCTTACAATATCATTTTCCTATATTATCATAAGCTATATTATATATGTACATATATATATATACATACACCATTTGATTTACTGATTCATTTCTTCTCTTAAAAAATATATACATCTCTTAAACATTCATTCATTGTGAAAAGTCCATTTTATGTATCCTAAGTTGCATCATTTGAAGTCCTTCCCTTATTATGTACTTTTTCTTTTAAGTACTGTCACTTATATGCCTCATAAAGGTGAAGGGTCCTTCATAAGTGTTACATAACTTGTGGAACTGAAAACCTTTCTGTTTAATGAACTGCAACATGGTCATCTCCATTCTCATCACATAATTTTCTATGTATTGAAGCAGTTGGATCTGAGTTTGATCCTAGATTCATGACATCTAGCCCTAAGCCCATTTCAAACCCTAGTACTAACCTTAAATTTCTGATGCAATGGGGCTTTATACAGTCAATCCACGCCAGTTTTTTTAAAGAAAAACTTTTATGAATATATTAAAATTAATGAGTTTCAGATTTAAATTGATCAATTCATTAATAAATTCATGATAGAATTATTCATGAATTTATATATATTATAACCACGTGGTTGTGTGTATGTATTTATAAATATTTAAACATATATAGTCGTTCTAAAGTTTCATTGCATCGGAAATGTGTTATTTTTACTTTTAAATAATTTGTTAACATTTTAATGATTAAAAGCTACATTCTTTCGATAAGCTTTCAGATTTTCCTTTTTCAAAAACAATGAGTAAAGTTTTATTAATTAGAAAAAAGATAAGTATTTAAAATGTAAGGATTTCCTAATTAAAATAATTTTTCTGATTTTAAAAATTCATTTTCTAATTAGAAAATGAATTCAAGTTAATGAATGTGAAAGCCTTATCAAAGGAATGTATCTAACAACAACCAGTAAATTTTGTAACACTGATAATGAAGAAGTGCCAGCCTGAAGGCATGAGATACAATATAAATAGCTCTGAAAAGTTTGGAGAAAAAAAGCCATCTTTGTAGCAGAATTGCCATTAAACCCTATGCATTTAAAAATTATAAATTTAAATAGTGTTTCAATCATGGTGAGGGCCTAAAACTTCAGGATTCTGACTGCTGTTCCTGAAGTCCCATGAAAATCTTCAATGAAGCTGCTAAATTCTTTCCAGATCAATCATGCTGCCAAAATCACCAAAATTAATTAAAATGCCGTTCAAGTAATCAAACAAATGCATGCCTATGTTTTACCAACTCGGACATGTAACTAAGGGACCAGCCCAGGAAAAAAATGGTAATATATTTCCATAATGAACCTTTAGCTTTCTGGCCAGTTCTGAACTTTACACTCCCTTTAAGAGCTCTTTTTATTCTTTAGTGTAATAATCTTTATAAAACCATAAATTCTCTAAATCTCTAGTCCTTAAATTTTACATTTCTTTCTTAGGATGGCTGTTCATTTATTTATATTATATATATTTATTGTGTGATTTATTAATGTTGTTTACTTTTAATAATATGCCAATAATCCTTCGAGTCAATGAACTCTTTTGTTCCATTTGCTTTATACAAATAATATAATATTAAGTCTCATAGTTATTTTCACCCATTAGAACAAGATTAATACCGTTCTATTAATTATCAAGTCGAAAGAGTTTATAAATGCTTGCTATATTTTATTAATGGCTAATAATAAATTATTAGCTCAATTTCTAACCTATGTTTCTGGCTATTTTATCTAGTACAATGTCTATCTATTTATAATCTTTAAAATGTTTTTGCAAAAAGGTTGATAAAGGAATATAGTCTAATTTAAATTTTATGCCTTCTATTAATATTCAGGGAGGCTGTGATGTTTGGGGCATAATTACTGTAATTCTATAAATGCTTTAAAATAGTTTTAGTTAAAAGTTTGTTTGACTTTAATTAATTTTATTAAGTCATCACATAGAGCATTCTATAAATTGGGTTTTATTATTCAGCGGTGACTATCAAGTCATCATCTTCGAATGTGGATGACATAGGGCTATCTTCATTTTTCAGGCTTGTCGGTGGTGATATTATTGTTATTTTAAATTATAGAGGAAGAAAGAACTTCCTCCCGCACTTACATTAAATTTGGAACACCAAAGGTTCATAGCGATGACTCAGCATGGCTTTCCCCGTGTTCCACATTTTCTTAAAGGGCGCTTGTGAAATACAAGCCAATATGATTTTTAAACCACCGACCAGCGATTATCTCTCATGTTTACTTTATAGCTCATAATTCATCAGCACTGTTACCTCTCTGTTCCAATAAAGCCCACTCTTATGCTCGTAATTTGTGATGAAGTGATTTCAATTAAAATCAAACAAATTCTTATTCATGTATAATTAAGTAAGTTTTCCATTCAGGTTAAAGTTATGCCCCAAGTACGTATCTTGTTCTCCATGAATGGATTTGCGAATGTGAAAATAAATCTTGCATTCTTTCACATAAAATTAGAATAAAAATTTTCATCACCAATGTATACCTTTATCTGCCTTTACTTTCTTGTCGGGGTGTAGACATATATCATTCTCTTAAAATCTTGCATAATACTCATTGGCATATAATAGGAACTGCCATTCTTATTGTTATTATAAATTCCATTTAAGGACTAGAGGTAAAATATATATATATTCTTAATCATACAAGCTAAACAAAATATTTATTCTTATTAAACATTTATATTAACACACTTGCTTTCTTAAGTCTTTTATTCAATAATTATTTAATGTTAAGTCTCACTGTCTGTGTTGGCAACCCAAATATATACATATGATTCGATTTAAAATTACCTTTAGTTAATTTGTTATCCGATATTAGTGTCAGTTCAGGGGTCTCTAATTCTCACCAACTGTTGAGCTAGTTCCTTGGCGCATAGCACTGTGCTGTCAATTTAGATCATCCATTGATTTGAGCTGGTGAGTTGGGTTTGAATTCAGTTTGGACTGACTGAGTTTGGATCAGACTTGCAGTTTAGGTGGTGGAGGTTTTTCAACTGGTACATGTTTAGGTTTTTGGCACCCAACATGGGGCATTGATTAATAAACGCCACATACCCTGTAGATAGTAATTATGATTTTAGCTACTCAGTCAATTGAAATTCGATAAATTAAAATGTTTGTGTAGAGAGTGTTGTATATATTTAAGAGAAAAGTTACACGATTTATAACACATAAATGAAATGATTTAATAAATTAAAATGTCATTTTGTAATTATCTTTCTTATACTCAAATGTTTTCAAGATTATTTTTTTAAATATTCGTTCAATAAAATATTCGTTAGTCAGAAGTAATTATTTAAAGAGAAAAAGTAAATAAGATAGAATATATATATAAATTAATTATCCGTGTACTATATCAATATATATTATACATTTGTGTTATATGCATTCATGACAGTAAGGAGGGAAGAAATTTATTGTTAGAAAAGTAGTAAGAGTGAAGCAAGGGGAAAATTAGATGAAATATTTTTTCTGTGTCAAAATTAATTAGTATTCATCTCAGTGTTATATTAAAAATATCCAATTCAATATCATGTTAAAAGTTTCAATTTCAAAATATTGCTTGCTAGCACATATATTAAATGTTTGCTCCATATTCTTAGTAGCCTCAAAGCAGGCAAAGACCTTCAAACTGGGAATTATCTGTCAAGTGGTCCGATGCAGTGTGATAATGACAATAATTTCTAGAGTAACCTCAAAGCAGGTGAAGGCCTTTTGTGTACACCAAGCAGCCAGATGCAGTTGTCAAAATGCTTAAATGGTTTATACACTCGTATCATGTTAGCAAGATTTAAAAATGATATCAACAAATGAAAGTCCTTGTGTAATATTAATTTTGACATTTTTTTGTGTGAAAGCTTCATGCTTAGTGAAAATGATAGTTGAACTCCCATATTTAAAGTCAGGTCAGGAATGCATCAGTTGATAATAAATAAGAAATAATCATCAATCAAATTGTTTATCAAAAAATTAAGTCAATCATATGTGGTTTGGGGGTCAATGGGTTATTTCACATGCCCTATTGATCTCATTTTGCTCACTGGTGCCCATATAAATAAATTTGTCAGCAAATTTGATTGTCAGCACAGTAGTGGGTCAGTTGTCTAAATAATAAAAACCAAATGTGTCCAATACAGAGAATTACTTACATTACCTGCTAATATATATGTATATATTAATATTTGTATATCACTAATAATTTGTATAGTTTTTATTTCAGGACATGGGAGAACAGTTGAACAGAGAAAGTGAGTAATGTTTGTTTTTCTTATAAAATACATGTCTCATTCAAGAATTAACAGAAAGAGTTAACCAAGAAAACGTAGGTGAACTAAAACTAAACTAAAAAGGACAGATTAGATAGATTGGGGAAATAATAGGCAGCAGCTAATGAAGATAGAGACAATGGGATCAGTAGTCAGAGACCTAATTAATTGTATTAGAGAAAAAAGTCATTATTTAAGTAAATAGAGAAAGAGTGCCATAAGTTTGTGATTTGCATTGTTTATTTATATTATTTACTTGTTTTCAAAAATGGGAAGAGAGACTTTGCATATGATCCTCAGAGAAATGAGAGAAGACAGGAAGTTAATTCTGATGATGATGGAAAGGATTCTAAGGCTTGAGGAAGCATGAGGCATCCAAACCAACCCAGAGGTTGTAAAGCATTATCAAGCAATAGACACTTACAAGGCTCCAGGGAGAGATGAAGATGATCAGACCATACCAAAAGAAGTTGTGGATAGTAAAGACAATGATAGTGCAGAAGCAGACTCAAGTCAGGAGACAGTCGGAAAGGCTAGGGAAGAAGAAGCTGATTTAGATGCAGAAATGAAGAAAGAAGATGACAAGGTTGCAATACTAAGAGCGGATAAAGATTCCACTAGTGCGGTAAAACCAAAGATAAAAATGGGACGGATGATGAATATTCAACTTAGTATGATGGATGTAGAGATGCCATTCCCTGGATCCTCAATACAGACTCAAATTTTTAAAGGAGACCCAGGAGTGAACCCCATCGCTCATTTAGATAATATTAAACAATTTTTTTTCATATGGTCAGTCGTAGAAAGGGCCATAGAATTACTGACACCAATAGACTATGGGAACTTGACACCAACAAGAAAGGATCAAGACTATCACCATCATCAAAAGTTCAACTCATATGGGCCACCTGACCCAGGGAAACAATAATATAACCATTAAATGAAGAGACAGATATATATATATAGACGACCAACTGACATGACCATAGGGAAAATGAGACATGATTAACGGACCTATTTATTATAAGCTAGATAAATATTAAGCATAATGATCGCAATGAGACGTACAATTTTTGTAGTTTTTACAGATGATATTATTCACATTCATGCTGTTCTCCCAGAGTCTACCAATTAATCGAGTACACTTATGCGAATGTATCACATATAAGTATAAAGATTTTTTTTCATTGTTTTTTTTAAGTGAAAAGAAATGAAGCAGTTGGATTTGAGTTTGATCCTAGCATCATGACATCTAGCCCTAAGCCCACTTCAAACCCTAGTACTAACCTTAAATTTTCGATGCAATGGGGCTTTATACGGTCAATCCATGCCAGTTTTCTTAAAGAAAAACTTTTATGAATGTATTAAAATTAATGAGTTTCAGGTTTAAATTGATCAATTCATTAATAAATTCATGATAGAATTATTCATGAATTTATATATATTATAACCGCATGGATTGTGCATATATATTTATAAATATTTAAACATATATAGTCATTCATCGGGAATGTGTTATTTTTACTTTTAAATAATTTGTTAAAATTTTAATGATTAAAAGCTACATTCTTTTGATAAGCTTTCAGATTTTCCTTTTCCAAAAACAATGGGTAAAGTTTTATTAATTAGAAAAAAGATAAGTATTTAAAATGTAAGGATGGTTCCTAATTAAAATCATTGTTCTGATTTTAAAAATTCATTTTCTAATTAGAAAATGAATTCAAGATAATGAATGTGAAAGCCTTATCAAAGGAATGTATCTAACAACAACCAGTAAATTTTGTAACACTGATAATGAAGAAGCACCAGCCCAAAGGCATGAGATACAATATAAATAGCTCTGAAAAGTTTGAAGAAAAAAAGCCATCTCTGTAGTAGAATTGCCATTATTAAACTCTATGCGTTTAAAAATTATAAATTTAAATAGTGTTTCAATCATGGTGAGGGCCTAAAACTTCAGGACTCTGACTGCTGTTCATGAAATCCCCTGAAAATCTTCAATGAAGCTGCTAAATTCTTTGCAGACCAATCGTGCTGCCAAAATCACCAAAATTAATTAAAATGCTCTTCAAGTAATCAACCAAATATGTACCTATGTTTTACCAACTTGGACATGTAACTAAGGGGCCAGCCCCAAAAGAAAATGGTAATATATTTCCATAATGAACCTTTAGCTTTCTGGCCAGTTCCGAACTTTACTTTACACTCCATTTAAGAGCTCTTTTCATTCTTTAGTGTAATAATTTTTATAAAACCTTTTATTTATGCTATTGTAAATTATATATATTCTCTAAATCTCTAGTCCTTAAATTTTACTTTCCTTTCTTAGGATGGCTGTTCATTTATTATATTATATATTTTATTGTGTGATTTATTAATGTTGTTTACTTTTACTTATATGCCAATAATCCTTTGACTCGATGAACTCCTTTGTTCCATTTGCTCTATGCAAATAATATAATATTAAGTCTAATAGTTATTTTCACCCATTAGAACGAGATTAATTCCGTTCTATTAATCATCGAGTCGAAAGAGTTTATAAATGTTTGCTATTTTTTATTAATGGCTAATAATAAATTATTAGCTCAATTTCTAACCCATGTCCCTGGCTATTTTATCTAGTACAATGTCTATCTATTTATAATCTTTAAAATGTTTTTGCAAAAAAGGCTGATAAAGGAATTAAATGAATATATTCTAATTTAAATTTTATGCTTTCTATTAATATTCAGGGAGGGCATGATGTTTGGGGCATAATTACTGTAATTCTATAAATGCTTTAAAATAGTTTTAGTTAAAAGCTCATTTGACTTTAATTAATTTGATTAAGTCATCACGTAGAGCATTCTATAAATTGGGTTTTATTATTCAGTGGTGACTATCAAGTGATCATCTTTGAACATGGCTGACATAGGGCTATCTTTGTTTTTCAGGCTTGTTGGTGGTGATATTATTGTTATTTTAAATTGTAGAAAAAGTCCCCACTTATATTAAATTTGGAACACCAAAGGTTCGTAGCGATGACTCAGCCTGGCTTTCCCCATGTTTCACATCTTCTTAAAGGGCGTAAGACTTGTGAAATACAAGCCACTATGATTCTTAAACCACCGACCAGTGATTATCTCTCATGTTTACTTTATAGCTCATAATTCGTCAGCACTGTTACCTCTCTGTTCCAATAAAGCCCGCTCTTATGCTCGTAATTCGTGATGAAGTGATTTCAATTAAAGTCAAACAAATTCTTATTCATGTATAATTAAGTAAGTTTTCCATTCAGGTTAAAGTTATGCCCCAAGTACATATCTTGCTCTCCATGAATGGATTTGCGAATGTGAAAATAAATCTCACATTCTTTCATATAAAAATAGAATAAAAATTTTCATCACCAATGTATACCTTTATCTGCCTTTACTTTCTTGTTGGGGTGTAGACATATATCATTCTCTTAAAATCTTGCATAATACTTGTTGGCATATAATAGAAACTGCCATTGTTATTGTTATTACAAATATCGTTTAAGGACTAGAGGTAAAATATATATTCTTAATCATACAAGCTAATCAAAATATTTATTCTTATTAAACATTTTATATTAACACACTTGGTTTCTTAAGTTTTTTATTCAATAATTATTTACTGTTAAGTCTCACTGTGTTGGCAACCTGAACATATACATATGATTCAATTTAAAATTACTTTTAGTTTATTTGTTATCCGATATTAGTGTCAGTTCATGGATTTCTAATCCTCACCAACCGTTGAGCTAGTTCCTTGATGCATAGCACTGTGCCATCCATTTAAATCATTCATTGATCTCAGCTGGTGAGTTGGGTTTAAATTCAGTTTGGACCGACTGAGTTTGGATCAGACTTGCAGTTTAGATGGTGGAGGTTTTTTAACCGGTACAGTATTGATCATGTTGTTGATTATAGAAAGACTCTAATTTCCATAATGCCCAGCTAAGATGATCGAGTTCACCAATTGCTTTACTGCCTTCAAAAATGGCATTTGTAGTATGACAGTTTTCTCCTAAGAAGCTGTTTGAGCTTGTAACAATTTATCCTTGTTTTGATGGTAAACATGAATTTGCTGTGACGATTTTAAATATGAGTCCAAATCATTTGCCATTATACTTTCTTTCATGTACTCTATCATGACATCTTCAGAGTATGAGATTTTATTGATTCCTATGGCTTCATCATTTGACTCAGAATAAATCTTGAGATCTTGTGATATTCATATCACTTCAATCTTGAGAGTATCATCCAATTGTTTTTCTCTCAACTTAAATTCAGTATATTGAATACTATTGTTGGTCTGGGTCTGTTGTGTTTCAACAACTAATATACTTTTACTCAGTTGGGATTCAGTGATTCCAAACCTCTGGGTAATGGCTTCATCTAAACATTTTAGTTCTTGGCATAGGGTTTCTATCTCTGTATTTTGTTTGGTAAAATTTTGCTCCAACTCTGTACGATAATTTGTACTTCCATCTGAACTTTCTCTTGGTTTCTCCATTGGGTTTCATATATTTCTTCCTTAAAATCTTCTTGATTTTTGCATGTCTCATCATACTTTGCATCCAATTGCTTCAGGACACTGGATTTAAAATCATCAAATCGCTGTTGGCATTTCATATTCTTTTCATCAACTTCATTCTTCATCTCTAACATTCCTTGCTTCAATTCAATATTGTCTTCCTGAACATTTTTTAATTTTAGGGGAAGAGTTGTCCCATATCTTCAGACAGCTTAATTTCAACATTATCAATTTTTGTTTCCATTTGTTCTTTCATATCAATTACATCCTTCTTCAATTCTTTTTATTTTATTTATATCAGCCTTGGTTGCCATATTCTCCAATTAATTATTTATATCATTTTTCATTTCATCAGCCTTGGTTGCCATATTCTCCATTTTGGTTGCCATATTTTCTTTCATACTATTTATATCACTCTTCATCTCCATCACACTATTTATATCACTCTTCATCTCCATGATAATATTTATATCACTCTTCATCTCCATGATACTCTTTATATCACTCTTCATCTCCATGATAATATTTATATCACTCTTCATCTCCATGATACTATTTATATCACTCTTCATCTCCATGATAATATTTATATCACACTTCATCTCCATGATACTATTTATATCACTCATCTCCATGATTGCTTGGATTAGTTGAGACAATGTTGTAGGGTCTTGCATAGCCTGAATTACTCCTACTTCAGGCACTTGAATAATCTCACTGGGAGAAATCATCTGAATTTGAGAAAATGTTTGACTCCCTTCTTGCATTTGTGGGAATTGTTCAACTTCCAGAATAGACCCCCAAGGTATGTAGATTCCACCTTATTACTGGTAGTATCATGTACCATCTCACTATCACTATTATTTTTCCCTATCTCCAAATGTTTTGATTCCATATTGCTTAATTGCTTACCACTTCTGGTTATCGTTAAATATTTATTTATTTGCAAACTATTTATAAAATATTTATTTATGAAACTATAAATAATCACATGCCACAATGCATCATGCCACTCCCAACCATTGCATTTATCTTTTACCTCTTTTTTATAGTTTTTATAGGTCTACTTTTAGTCTATGTCCTTTTACATGCCTAACTCTACTACTTTAGTATCATTTATTAATCACTTAACTATTTATCATTGGTCTCTGTTTATTGTCCAATCCTCTTTATTTCCAATCTACACTCAATACTTTAGATCTCTTATTGAAAATTGATTCAAGTTTATGTGATCTAGTATCCCTATTACTATTATTTTTGATGAAAGAGCTAGTTGTTTGCCATGTGTGTAAGTTCATTTGGGTTTATTTTGATAGAAATATAAAATGAAATGTGCTTTAACATTTTTTTTTTAAAAAATAAATTTAAATGCCAGTCCAATTAGCATATTTTCATACCTAACATACTGGATACCATTGGTAAATACATTCCTCTATCAACTGTAATATCATTGTGCCCAACAGGTTGCATGCCAGATATAATGGATGGAGAGATGACCACTAGCCCCAAAGGTTGATGGTGCCAGATATAATGGACAGAAAGTTTCACTTGGATATATAGATCAGATTCAACAATCAGCTGGTTCAATCACAATGTATGACCAACTTACACAAAGTCTATATATGATGGTGCACCAGATGTAATGGATGGTCAACTATCTTGCAGACTCTACTACTATGCAGATGTAGCAATGTGGTGTGGGAATAAAGTTAATATGCTCTAATTTATTGCTCCTAATGAAACAATCTGCAGAGACCTACCAGGCTTAGAAGAGAAAAAAGTTGCATCCAACTATGTTCAGACTGTGGGTCTTCTGATAGAATACTAATGAAAACCTGATGAAATGTTTAACCAATGATTGCATAACTTTAATTGACTAACTCTATCCCTATTTAATAATATCAAATGCAATTTAGGTTATTTCATCTACTTTCCTCTCTTTGTCAATTCCATTACGCCCTAATATTCAAACCGAGGGAGAATAATACTTTTGACTCCTTTAGCAGGTATGAACATATACACACTGCAACTCCTGCACCTATATATAAGTTACAACTAGCATTTATTATATTTGTTTTTATTTTCAAGTTTTTATATGATAAGAAAAATAGATGTGGGTGCATGCATAATTATTTATAAACTGTGGAATGTCAGGACAACTTAATAAACCAGAGAACGGAATAATACAAACTCTTAAACATTTATTAACAATAATAAATATTATAAAGTATAACAACAATGGTAATGATAAAAAAATTTAAAAAAATAATCATATGTACATGTGTCACATGTGAACCTCTACCATTTTACTAACTAATGATTATTATAATCCAACCCTTATACCCCATGGTAGAAATCCATCTATGTCACTCATTCTCTAGAAAACATAATTATATAGAAAAATAAACTTTAGTGATTTAAGATAATTGAGATGCTGGTTAACTAAATTATATATTTGCAGATGTTATCAATCTATTTAACAAGTTCCCCCAATATATATATATATATATTGTGAGAGTACCATATGAGCCTCACCTAAAACAATTTGTGTTTCTTTGTGAATTTAACTGTGCCTATATCGAATCAACAGATATAAATAACTTACACCTATCTTAAGCTTTTCATGTATCAGCTATATATATAGACTAGTTAGCATTAAAAGAATAATTCTAAAAATGAATAATTCTAATTTATTTATACACACACATAAATAAATGTTTCTAACTAATAGTATTTTTTATTAACCAGAACTTGACATTTGACAAAGCCTTAAGTCAACATTGAATTTTTATCAGATGAAACAAAGGAAAATAAACGTTTAAGGTTCATTACAAATTGTATATTTTAAACAATAGAAAGCATGAGTGTGATTATGTGATATGCTTGCACAAATTAATCCAGTATAAAAACGAACTAATATTGTTATAACAATAATCTTCTATTTAGTTATCAAGGCAAGAACTACATCTGTAAATTTAAATGTGTTCGAATTTAGAACACATTTAAGAAAAATTAAAAAAAAGAAGATTCAATATTTTAAAACCTGCTTCAAGTAATTAATTTACTGCCTTTGAATATTATAAAGTACTATAAAAATAATCATTGTAATTAACAAGGTTATAAAAGTTATCAACGTCTTCGAAATGCATTTACAAAATACATATTTAAGAAGACAAAAATTTATACAGATGTTCTTCAGCTAGACAATTTATGCCAAGGATTTTCTGCTGGTGTTTTAAACCCAAACATGTAAATTTATTCCTACTTAATGAATGCCTAAAATATAATCGTCGTAATTCTCATTTAAAAGCTGCCCTTAATATTGGAGTATTATATTGAAGAAGATGTTAAATATTTTACTACGTATATATTTAAAGAATGAATATCTGGATTACCTCTTCGAAGGATGATCAATGAACTTTATGTTTCAACATTCATCGTCATTTTATTTCATCTAAGGAGGGATATAAAATCGTTATTTTTTCTCGTCATGGATTACTTCATTGTATATTTTAATAACCCTTAAACTTTATTTCCTTTGTGGATGGAAAAATTACTTCATATATTAAAGTGGGGAACTGATAAGATGAACATGTAATTTTTTTTATTTATTTAATAAAATTTAGAAGTGTTGATATATATACTCTGATGAAAATGACAGCTGACTAAGGTAAACGTTTTTAAATTATTTCAATTTGGAAGTAAGTTTTATTATATTCCAAATTGAATCTTACATGACAATTAACATAATTTCTTTTTAAACATACATAACTAATATCAGAATACATTCTATTATTAATCTAGTGTGAACGGATGTTATCTTATATAGGCATATAACACACACTGAATTATTTTAATGACAATACGTAGATTTATAATGTGTCATGTGTATTATTTATTATACACATTATTTTAAATTATATATATGTATGATTACATTATTTTTTTTGAATATTAAATAATTTATTAGTGTATATATATAAGCACAGATTATAATTCTAAATTTTAAGATTTTTATGTGATAATATTTTTGTTTTTATTACGGATTAAAATGTGTTAAACTTGATTTTAAAATTAAACAGGTCTCATTTGTTTATTTTATTTAGTCATTTTATAAAACCAATAATTATAAATATACATACGCATATATATATTGAATCAACTTAGTAATTTAAAATTTATAAGAAAGTTATATATAGCTTATACTAAATTTATCATTACTATGGGATATTTGTGGAAATGCCTGAAGAGAGTCGATTGCAATTTCTACTCTGAGCTCGAATTCCGAGAGTAACGAGGTTGTTAATAGAGGAGTGGATTGGATTGTATTTTAAATCACATCATCCATGGCATTCTATAAGAAGTCTCAAAGTCCGACTACAGTTAGATGCGACTTCCTCGAGTCCTGAAAAGGATCATCCCGTTATAATATATATATGATAGAGATAGATACTAGTTGATTAGTCAAACATACCAGAAAATATATATACAAGGTTAATCAACAAATAAAACATATAATATGTATTCTGTATAAGTGTTGTAATTTAACCTATGAAAATAAATTTAGAGAATCTTACCTTAATATTTATGTGGATAACCTGATGTGAAGCAGGTGGGTTAACCTAAATTTTATTTACAATGAAAATATAAAAATATCAAAGTGAATAATCTCCCCTTTTCTTCTTTGCTAATTCTGAAAAATGAGGTTTCAGCATCAGAGTATGAAAATACAACAGAAACAAGACTTAAAAATAAATAAATAAACAAAAATATACAATATTGATTCTTTGATTAAAAAAAATTGTTATTAGAACAATGTTCATAAAAATCATCATATTAGAAGTAGTTAGTAGTTGATAGTTAGGCAAGTTGTTCTTCAAAGCAGTTTCACTTAGTAAATCATTTTCCTTAGCAAGGATAGATAGGTACAATGGTGACTCCTGTAATTGTGTTTAATGGTAAACACCTTGATCCTCATTTGATTCACCATTAAGTATTCCAGTCCTTCTTTACTTTGGACTGCAGGTATCTTCTTGTGTGTTTACAATAAAGTAGAAAAATATATAGAGAGATGTTTAATGCAGCTGGTAGGAAATACCATGATGCACAATAGCATGTTTTGCTCTAGCCCATATTCATATTAAAGTACAATTCAACAATTACTTATAATCATATATTTTTATTGAACAATATTGAAGCACTTTACATATATATTAAGAAAATTATTCCATCATTTTTTTTCTTTTCCAATTTTCAGCAGACTTAATTCTCATTATTCTTTTTGAAAAGATTTAATATATTCAAATTTACTCCAACAACTTTTAAAACATGATTTAATTATTTAAGAATTCATCAATTATTCTTACTTCTTATTTCACTTCCTTTCCTCTGAATTTGGTAAACTTTTAGTTACAGCATTTGACTTTTAAAATGTTTATAATTTAACTAAAAGAAAAAGCAAAACTCCATTTTAAGTTCTAAATTTTAGTTTTAACTGCTGTCTATTGTTACAGGTGCTATAACAATAAGAATTATTTGTAAATGTTTTTGTTTTTATACATTTCATGTACATAGATCTCCAGGAACACTGATGTTTTAAACTGCCTATTGTTTAAATACATTTAGATTTTTTATATGTATTGTTTAAATACATTTCATTTATTGCAAAAAAAATAAAAAAAATAAAATCAGTTTTATTTTCACACATGCTCACCCCAACTTAACTTCAGGCTATCCCAAAATCATTTAATTATAAATTAATATTCAATTTTAAACTTAAAAAAATATATACATTACAGTTTATTTAATCAAATAGTTTATATATATATATATATATATATATATATATATATATATATAAACTATTTATACAAAGTATATATAAGTATATATATATATATATATATATATATATATATATTACTTTGTAAAATCTTGATTGTATTTTAGTTTATAATAAAATAATCTATTGTGCATTATATGTATATATGTAATAAATAACAAACAAATAATCTTCCCATTATTAATATAAATTCCAAATGGATTGGGTTCAATAAATAGGCTTGATCTTTTTAGGAATGTGTGCATTGTAACTACTTTTTACAATATATATATATATTGTTCAAAGAGCTTCTGAATGAGATTAAGATAAAAATTAACATTGATTTAAAAACCAAGTAAGCTAATATATTAGAGATACTTGCGGCAAATTGGATGTTACCTCAGATCCAATTAGTAGACATTCCATGACTGGAAACTGGCAGTTATAAAGTCAGGTCTTCATTCAGCAGGCTTTCCTATTGCAGTTCAATCTCACAGGCTAGATGTTGAGGGCACTGGAATAGCATCATGACAAGCTGGTGGAAACCGAGTTCCGAGAAACAAACAGCCAATCTTTTTACCCCAATATTCTTTAGGTATGATATAACTATAAACACTAATCAACTCTTTTCAGTAATCTGCTCTTCAATCCTCAAAATTTTTACTATTTATACTATCCGGCCTTATTTATCAGAATCCAATGTGCATGATGTTTTCTGATGACATTCTCTGTGGTCAGTGTCTTCCTGAATGGGAAATCTATAATCCTGCATTAATATGCCCTCAGGGTTCATTTGCTAATTAAAAGAAAATAGCAACAAGTATGATTAAGTTTATCAGTCATCGTATTAACAAAGCCTATTTAATTGAGATTTACATTAGAGGAAATGTAAATTTTATTCAAAAATTTTAAAAATTTGGTACATTCTATACATAATATGATGACTTTCAAACTTACATTTGATACAAAATTTAAATAACAAATTTACAAAATATATTTTACAAATATTAAATTGTTTACATAAATGACATTTATCAAGAGATAAATACAAAATGTTACCAACTGATTAATTGGAAAGATAAACTTTAATGAAAAAATTTAAAATATTTGGAACCTTTTATAGATATCTAAGGTTCAATTATTAATTCTTAGTGCCAATTTAATAAAATAAATAACAAAATATACATCTCTACGAATATTTATAAAATAAATTACTATTATAAAGAGGTTAGCTTTAATCATAAAATAAATTAATGAAATATAAATCAGATTAAAGATTATAATATTAATTATAAATATTGATTATAAGATACACCTACCACCCTTTACAAGATGGGTGTCAGTTAGTATATAAGATTGTATTCAAACCTAGTGCTGATGACATTGATACTAGATGAAGCAGAAATATGTACTATAATGTTTCCAGATCATATCCCTCAACTTTGGAAAAAAACAAAAAAAACATTTTTACTTAGGTGTCCAGTGACAATAAAGGCTTTACTGACCACCGCTCATAGTTCAGCTTTTGCTCAGCACCGTGCTTCAGCTGGGCACGATTGTCAACCGAGAAATCCAGTCATGGTATGCAGAGAGCGGCATGATCTGAAAAGAAAGATTAAAGAAGCTTTCTTTATATCTAGAGATGGCAAAACCATCAATAGAAAAGACTCTTGCTACAAGATATCCAAGAAATGGAATGCATATTTTTTTCATTTACATAAATTTGCATCACTCCAAGTCAATTACGATATTTTTTGTAATACGGCTATGATTATGAGGTCTTGAACCTTGAAAGCGCTTAGCCATTTAATAAATAGATATTGATATAATATATTTGCTTTATTTGTTTTTAGCTTTGTGTGCTTGTGCGTGTTAGTGCATTTTATATATTATTATTATTATTATTATAGGAATGGTAATTGTATTTTGATCTGCAAGCTTTTAGTTTCTCCTAAATTTATTACTCTGCTAAAAATTATCATTCTTAGACTATTATTCTATTAAAGATATTGTTTTCTTAACTATTCTTTCTTATCTTCCTCATTTTTTTCAATTCATCATCCTTCTAACTTTAGTATTCTCTTATTTCATTTAGTTATTATTAAATAATAGTGATTTGACAATTTTTTTTATATAAACAGTCCAGTAACATATGAATTTCAATTGCATGGTGTCACACACAAAGAGCCCCCAATTCTGAGAGTGATCTTTATTTTCCCAGGGTCATGGATGTCTCCCTGTGTCTCTTACTAAAATATCTAAAGGTATTACAATACTATGCTTTGATATATTATCATATTATTTATTAAAAGTATCTTGCATTAAAAGAATTTCTCCAATTTTCTCTGATATAATGGTATCCATTATAACATATTCACTTTGAAAATTGAGATGTTTTTCAATATCTTTTATGAAACTAACTTTTACAAAATAGGTCCATGCCCTAAAAAAATTTTTACCTTCTCTGTCTAATGAGTCCAGCTCCTCATCAATTTTGTTATGATCATATATCCTAAATAAATGATTGTCAGAATTATTAAAATTGGCATTATTGATCACATCTAAAGATCTGTCCACTTCCTTCATCTTCATATCAACAGGCCATTCAGCAGTATTACCAATGGAAATCTCACCACTGCTGCCATACCCAAACTTTAATTTTGATGTTTTCATCCATCTGTCATCATCACATTTCCACAGAATATCTTTACAAATATTGTGACAATATAGCTCGAAATGATCAATTATGAGTTCAGAAGATTCATCCAAAATAGCAGACATTGTTTTATCGATCACAGTTTTTATGATCAATACAGGCACTCTATTAGAAGGTGATAAACTGGTATCATCATTTTGAGATAGGTTGATTTGAAGTAGACTTGAGACCCACATTTCATCAATACTTTCTTTCTCCTTAGCCAAATCCACTAGAGTAACACTCTGACTATAAGTAATTTCTTTCAATCCAGAACCTAATTCTTTATATTTTTGTTAAATAGAGTTGGCATTTGTCTTCACCAACATAATCTCATGAGGCATCAACCTTATTTTAATTGTTTGAGGTTCTGTGTTTTCCACTCCAATGTCTGTTAAAAGTGCTTCCATAAAAATTGTCTTATCTTCAGTTTCAGCATCAATATCTTTTGATGCAAAAGTGGAACCATCTTTAAATCTTTCCAATTCTCTTGTTTGGTTCATTAGATTCTCTATTTTGGTTAGCATCTTGTTGAAATTCCTTCTTTGTACTGTTCGAAAAGGATATGGACTGTTCCACAGATGTGCTATTCTTCAGGTTACTGTGGAAATTGATGAACATAGGCAAGAGAATGTGTATATCCATTGCTTGCAGATCGACCTGAAGCTCAGTGAGGTTCTAGTTCGTTGTTTCTAAATTCCACCCCTCCCCAAATATGGACTTGAACTGTATTTTGTCTTGCTGAACTTTAATATAAACTTGGACTTTGTTTAGTCTGGCTGAACTTTCAAAACCTCATCTTGCTTTGATCACTTTATGTGTTGACTTATGTTTTGGCTTACTGTTTAACACATTACCATATGATCAAGATGCCTAAACATTTCCATGTATCTTAAACCTTATGTAAACCTTATTAGAAGCCAAATTCACACTTGTATTATTTTCATTCTTTGACCCACATAATTTGTTTTCCACTAATCAACATGGGTTTATCAGATCTAGTATAATGTAATTGAGTGTTAACATTTATTTGAACTCTGATATATTTAATGTAAACCTTCCCATCTCCTTGTTTATATGTATAATTTCTTTATTCAATTATTGTTTGTAACTCTGATCCACCACTTGTTTGTCGTCTAATGAGTGTGTGGAAATGGGTCAACCTAATGTATTTCCTTTGAGTGTGAATAAAGTTTGTTTTTGAAATGAAAACACAAATCTATTGAAGTCCTGCATAATAATGCTAATTACTGACAGAATGTAGTTAATAGGGTTTTAGCAATTCTATATGCAAGAAGCACCATTCTGAGATCTACAAAAAATGACAATGACACAATTACTTGGATAATTTTTATTGGAAATTATGAATAAATCAATGAACCAAAAATCATAAAACTTAACAATAAATTTCTTCAATGTGCAATGTTTTAAAAACACATTTCCATTTTTGTAATTCTATTTTAAGATTTTATAAAATCAACTTCATACTATATTTCACAGATAGTGGTGACAATATAGAATGTAATAGACCACATATTTAAAATTACTACTGTGTATCATATGCCATGCTGTGAAATTTATTTGCAGATTACATTTCATAAGAAAATTAAAACCAGCTAACATAAGTTTGTCATTTATCATTTTGGATGTAACAAAAGTCAGTCCAATGGGCATGCTAGAACACAAAGCCACAGGTTTGCAGGTTTTTTGTCTTTTATGAAAATCAAAAAAATAAAGCAAAATAATTTATAACTTGCTAAATGTAACTATTCTTTTTTTTGGTTTTTACCAAAACATTGTACTTTATAGATAATTCAATGACAATCATAACATTTGGAAACAATTGGAGATACCCTGGTTATGAGGTGACAAATGTTTTCAGTGGCATATAGTATATATTCTTAAATGTTTTGCAATGTTCTGCCTATGTTAATGTGTAATGAAAATAATAAATAATTTATACATTTTTAGTAAATCAATACTTGTAAAAATCAAATAAAATACACATAATGCAAAATATTTCCATTTTTTTTAATATTAACTAATAGGATATTAACTAATAGGAATGCAAAAACTAGTAAAAGTATAATAAATAATTAAAGTAATGAAAATTTTTAATATATGTATGAATACATTGGATTTTTAGTATTTATAAATATTTGTTTAATGGACTTTAAGAAGCTTCCTTTCTTTGTTTCCAAAGCAGTGTACCTGTTGTGTACAGCCACTCACTTGGCTTAACAATCAAGGAAAATAGATAAGCAGAAACCAAACTGATTAGACAAAATAGTTTAATTAGAATTATTAGTCAGATAGTTAATATTACATATATAAACTAGAATACGGTTATCTTTAACTAATGATCGCTGGCCATGAAGGCATTTGAAAAAGATAATATAGACCGGTGTGGCCTGTATAGTTCCTAGATCCACTTTTTCACTTTCAGTAGTGGAGTTCACTGGGTTTTTTCCTTGCTAAATTTAAACACGCTTGAATTTCATGTGCAATCAATAAGTTCCTGCAAGTGCACCATAGTTAGTTTTTGTTCTCTTTTTATTCTTGTTAAGGAATGTTGCAGAAACAAATTAATTCTTGGCTATTGTCTACTTTTAGAAATAAGCATTTTTAATCTGCATTAATTAGTTTCTAATCAGTTGTGCTTATCTTTAATACAACTGATCAGTAACATACCAAAATTTAAATTACAAAATTTATTTCTTTCATTTAATAAATCATTTTAATAAAACTTATTAATTATTATATATGTATATAGCAGTACCCATAATGAAATAAATAAGAATTCAAATCTCTTGAGAGAAACATTTGCTATGAAAATAATTGTCACTACTGTACCGGTCGAAAAACCCCACAGCGCAAGTCAAGTTGGATTCAAACTCAGGCGGTTCAAAACTGAATTCAAACCCAACTCAACAGCTCAGATAGTAGTTACCGATGGCACAGTGCTATGCGCCAAGAACTAGCTCAATGGTTGGTGAGGACTAGAGACCCTTGAACTGACACGAATATCTAAGAATTAAAATACCTTGAATACCTTTTTAAATCGAATCATATGTATGTTCGGGTTGCCAACACAGACAGCGAGTATTAACATTTAAATAATTATAAAAAGAATGATGAACTAAGAAACCAAGTATGTTAGAAAATATTTAATAAGAATAATTTGTTTTGTTTCAATCAAAATATAGAATGCATTAATTACCTCTAGTCTTTAAAAGAATTGATAAATATAATAAGAGTGGCGGTCCTTATCATATGCCAACAAGTATTACACAACATGGGATTCTATGTCTATGCCCCCAATGAGAAATATAAAGGTGGATAAAGGTATTCATTAAGAACAGAAATGATTGTTCTAATTTTATTACGGTGGAATGTGAGATTTATTTTCACATTCGGAAATCTATTCATGAAGAGCAAAACGTATTTTAAGGCATAACTTTTATCTTAATTTGAAACTTATTTAATTAATAATATATCTGAGAATTTGTTCGACTTTAATTGAAATCACTTCATCACGAATTACAAGCATGGAGCGGGTTTTACCGGAACAAAGAGGCAACGGTGCTTGACGAATTACGAGGCAGAGAGTAAAATTGAAAGATGATCACTAGTCGATGATCGAAGTCCTATGGCGGCTTGCATTTGGCAAGTCTTACGCCCTTTGACTAATGAATAGGAAAGGAAGTACTTTCTTCCTCTAGAAATTTAAATAACAGAATATGATCATCGACCAGCCTAACGGAGCGGAAGATTGCCTTACGTCAGCAATGTTCGAAGATGATGACTTGATAGTCATCGATGAAAAATAAAACCCATGTAGAATGCTCTACGTGATGACTTGACCAATTAATTAAAGTCAAACGCGCTTTTAAGAAAACTTATTTGAAAGTATTTGGAAACTATATTAATTATGCCCTAATATCGTGCTCCTCCTGAATCTTAATACAAAATAACAAAAGTTGAATTAAAATCTATTTAACCCTTTATCGGCCCTTTTTGCAATAAAAACATTTAACATTATATTTGAATTAATAAATCAACATTAGTGAAGCAAAAAAATACCATTTTAACATTATATGAATATATATAAACACTTGTAACTTAGGAGCTGGGGACATAGGTGAAAAATGGAACTAATAGTTTATTATTAGCCAATTATGAAAATAATAAACATGTAATATTTTCTTTCGACTCGATGATTAATAGAACTTATAAATTTAGTTCTAATGGGCGAGAATTACTATTTGAAATTAATATTATAATATTTGCGTGAGGCAAATGGAACAGAGGAGCTCATCGAGTTGAAAGATTATTGGCATATAATTTTTAAATAGCATTAATAAATCACACGATAAATACATATATATAATATGTTAAACGAACCGCCAGGTAAGAAAAGAAAAAGTTTAAAGACTAGAGATTTAAAGAATTACGAAATAGATTTACAGTAGCATGAATAAAAGGTTTTATAACAATTATTACATTAAAGAATAAAGAGCTCTTAAAAGGAAGGAGTGTGAAATAAAGTTCGAACTGGCCAGAAAGTTTAACATTCATTATAGAAATATATTACCCTTCTGTGCTTGTCCTTAAGTTACTCCTCCAAGTTGTTGAAAATGTAGGCATCATTGGTTGACTACTGGAACAGTATTTTAGTAGCTTTCATAATTTTAGCAGAATGATCGGTCCGGAAAAAGGTTCAGCAGCTCCATTGAAGATTTTTCGGGACTTTAGGAACTGATAGCCAGATTCCTGATGTTCTAGCCCTCTATCATGATGAAATACAATTTAATTACGCACAGAGTCCACTGCACTACTCTACAACAAAGCTAGCCTTTTTTCTCTCCTGACTTTTCAGGGCTATATATACTGTTCACTGATGCCTTCCGGCTAGCGCTCATTTTATTATCAATGTGTTTTTTTTTTATAATTAGTTGTTTTCAAATGCATTCCTTCGATAAGGCTTTCAAACTAATTAGCTTGAATTCCTTCTGTAATTGAAAATGAATTCTTAAAATCTGAAAATGATTTAATTAGAAAAATGAATCCTTATCTTTTTCCAATTCATAAAACTTTACTATTGTTTTTAAGAATTTTAAAGCTTATCTAAGGAATGTAGCTTTTAATCAACGAAACTTTACAAATTATTTAAAGGTGAAAAAAACAAGTATTCCCGATGCAATGAAACTTTCGAACAATTATATATATTTAATATTTACAAATATATATACGCACAATCCACGCAATTTAATATATATAAATTCATGAATATTTTATCATGAATTTATTTAGAGAATTGATCAAATTTAAACTAAACTAATTAATTTTACTATGCATTTGAAATAAGTTATTCATTATGGAAATTAGCGTGGATTGAACGTATAAAGCCCCATTGCATCGGAAATTTAAGGTTAGTATTAGGGTAAATAACATGAAGCTAGAATCGAACTCAGATCCGACTGCTTCACTACCAATATTCATGGTATCTGTTCTAGGACATTTTTTGGTTCTCTTGGAAATCATAGCCTGCATGTTGTAAATCCAATATTTAGACAATTTAAAGAGCTTAAAATAAGAATATTATATCATGACTTTTACATTTACACAGGTATTTTTTTTAACAGACCATCCCTTTGGACATAAAATGGCTAATGAAAAGAATATGTACTGACTTGAATACAGTCAAGATAATATCTTAAATTTCTTGTATATAGGGTGACATTGGAAATTGGTATCATTATCTGCATGTTAAGTTTTTTTTGTTTTTTTATTTATTTATTTATTTATTTTTTTATGTCATGGCATCGGCCAGACGTGAACTCACACCCATCTGCAACCAACTACTTGCAAGGTGGGTACGATGACATCTCGGCCAACAACACATGACTAAGTTTTTGTCATAGAGGATACTGGTGTTGGTACCATTGTACACACATGAATTTTATCTTCATTTATATATTCAAACTATGAGCTTGAGCATTTCACGTGTTTGAAGATTTTGATTTCAATGTCATTTGCTTATATGCTGACCTATATTTGGTATTTGTTCAACCATTATATATTATAATAATTCATTTAAAAATAAATGATTTACAAAATTTTAGTAAAATGTTTTTAATATTATTGATTTTTCCAATTGTCCATTAATCTGTGCTGATATCTATTACTAACTTTATGAACCAAAACAGGCACTTTGAGGCATATCTCTATAACTTTCTAGAATTCATGCAGTGAAAATTAATAAAAAATTAGGGGGAAAAACATGATCAAGTAGGTTTAGTTTTCCAATATTTTAGCATCTATTGATATTATAGAGTGTGTGTAGTATATGATTTTTAGTTATAATAATTAATATCAATGTTCTTCACAGCAAAGGGCATATTTTTTACAGAGCAATTCTAATGTTTCAATGCATTAATAAATAATTTGTTTATAATAAGTCTAAATTAATAATAGTTTATTAAAATTTTGATATTCATTGCATTCAATTTTCTTTTTGTTTTTATATAAAACTTTGTTTACATTTTTTCTTTCCATTAACAGGTTCCTTTCTTTAAAACTATTGAAAACTTTAGAAATTAAAAAGAATTTATAGAAACTTTTGAATTGTTGATTATTTTGGGTTTTAGACTTTTATAACTCAATGTATTTAACACAAGTTATAGAACATTCAAATTGCCAGTCAATATTTAATGAACATATAAATAAATCCAAATTTATATTATCATCATCACCGTTTCCAATCATAATTGATACATAGCATCTCTTCTCTACCTTTTAATAATTATAATATCTATTATGTCATATCTGATTTTCTTCCATGTCTTTCATAGTCTCCTGGAATCTAGTTTAAAACTTTAACTTTCCATTCATTATTATCTCTACCAATACCTTCAATCCTATTACATTTTAATATCAATGATATATTTTTATCTGATCCATATGATTCAGATTCAATCTCTTTTTGTTATCCCTATATGTCAGTTGATAATCATATGATGATAGTATGTTTTTCCATTTTAACATATATTGATTCAAATGGTCTGGAGCTAGCTTCTCTGTCATTAATATTCCTAATAATGCTTTGTACATTGTTACTATTTGAAAAGGCTTTCTGAACAGATACTGTTGAAACTTCTTTAGAGCAAACATAATAGGCAAAGCCTCTTTATCAATCTGGCTATAATTTTTTTCAACTGTTGAAAATGATCTAGATGTGTAAGCTATGAATCATTCACCATTGTGACATGGATGACATAAAACTGCTGTCATTCTCCATTCTGAAGCTTCAGTTATTAACCTTATTTCCAGATTATTGTTGAAATGAACCAGTAATTGTTCTGACAACAGCAGAGCTCTGTTTGTATAAGTGCTTCCTCGTGAATTTTTCACCATTGCCACTTCTTAATTTTCTTTAGTTATTCAAAAAGTGGTTTTGCTACTTTAGCTTTAATCTGCAAAAAAAAACTTGAAATAATTTATTAGACTTAGAAATGCCTGGAATTCTTTAAAGTTGCTGGATTTGGCTACATTTTTCAGAGTTCATACTTTCTTGGGTGATGGTCATTTACCCTTGTCCAAGATTACATGTCCTAAGAATACTAATTCTTTTGTTTGCCATAACATTTTCAGCACATTTAATTTTGACTTAAAATTTTTCTAATTTTCTGCATATCTTAAACAGTCTTTGAAGTAATATTTTATCGGAGCAAGCCCTCTTAAGTATGTCATCAAAATAAGGTTTTACACTATCTAATTCCTGTAATAAAGCATTAACTTTTGCTTAAAAATGTTAGGTGTCATTGTAATACCAAATAATAGCCAATTATGATCAAATAATCCAACAGGTGAACTTAAGGTGCAATTTTGCAAAGGCTAACTAATACTTCTCTAATGTTTGGCACTAGCTATACTCCTTATTTAAATATTTAATTATTGTTACTCTATAATCAGCAATAAAATGCAAATTTTATCATTACGTTTTGTTATTACGCCTATAGTTGTAGCCAATCCTGATATTTCTACCAACATTAACATTCTCTTATTGATTCAATCCCTGAATTTTTTCATCTACTGTATTTTTGAGCATTAATGAAATTTTGGTCAGTTTACAATGAGCCAGATGTGCATTTTTGAATAATTAAATCTATAAGAGACTAGGTAATATTGTACTTATTTTGTCATTAAATAAATCTGGACATTTCTTTGGAATTTCTCAAATTTTTTTCACATTACTGACATGAATATCTATCATGTGTAATAATTTTCTTCTGATTATAGGGTTCATTTTACCTTTCATTATATATAACAGTAAGTTAATTATTTATGAGCAATATTTTATTGTGCGTTTACTTGACTTAATAATTTCAATGCTTTTTCGACTCACATCTTGAGCCTTATTGTTTTATTTACCTATTAGAATATTCTCATACTTAACTGACAGTGGGCTCCAATTGTTTTTGGACATTATAGATATCTTTGAGGCACTATCTATCTCCATGCTAATATCTCCCCATGATATTTGCAATTTCAACCTAAACGTCAATTTTCTTGTTTTTAACAACATGCATTTTGGATGTTTTACCTCCCCAATTTTTCTGTGACTGGATTTTAAGTAGCCCTCCCTATTCTCAACTTTCATACACAATGTGATAAATGATCTTTACACCCACATTGAAAACATTTTTCATGCTTCCACTTGCAATCTTTTACCCTGAGACCAGCTTTTCTAGAGCAGTATCAAACAAGTGGCTTTATCATCATTCATGTGCACTGATGTTCTTGGGATAATAATTTGTCTATTTTGTTTATAAACCCTGGTTATCATCAGTTTTATTTTGAAAAATGTGCTATTGCTCTAATATTATATCATAAACTATTTTCTTTTTTATAGCCATCTCATATGTTATATCAGATATAGTAAAAGCTGGAGTCTGAGCTTGCCATCAGTCATCCCCCAAAGCAGCTCATCAATGAAAATTTCATTTAACAAAATTACCATACCTGCAATCTTTAGCTAATTCTCTCTGGCTGCATTGTATTTTTTACCTTTCTCACTCTTCAACTGCTTCTTATGTCTTAAATATAAATGAGTTAAATAGTGAAATGGATGAGGGCTAAAATTTTCATTTAACTTCCTTATTCCCTCATAAGGTACATCACTTGTTAAAGCAGGATCATATCTTCTGTTAACTATCTTGATAACCCTTCTACTTTAACTGTGCCAATTTTGCTATGTCTTAGGTTCTCATTCTTTAATAAGCAAAACTCTAAATTTCCAGGAATAACAATAATAAATATTTTGTAATATAAATAGATGACCCAATAAATCAGCAATTCAAAATGCTTTATAAATATAACAATTTAATATATACACTAATTACACATGCATATATATATATATATATATAATTGAATATTTATAAATACAGTAATCAGATATATGTAAAATTTATCCACTTAACAATGCTTTTTTCCACAATTCTGTGATCTTAACGTTTGCTGCCTGTCTGTTAATTAAGTCATGTTTATATTTG
This sequence comes from Epiperipatus broadwayi, assembly GCA_028023455.1. Taxonomy (NCBI): domain Eukaryota; kingdom Metazoa; phylum Onychophora; class Udeonychophora; order Euonychophora; family Peripatidae; genus Epiperipatus; species Epiperipatus broadwayi. The sequence goes on along the minus strand of JAQFVV010012504.1, from coordinate 126,981 downwards.
TATATTAGCATAGCTTCCTTTATTTTTCTTTTGCTGTTATTTTTTTCAATTTGCAATATTTTTATGTTACTATAATTGAAGTTAAAACCATAAATACATGATTTATTATTGTCATAAAAAATGCATGCTGAAACATTATTATCTACTATGCAATTTTGTTTTGATTTCTTTATCCTTTTTAATAACAGTAAATGCTCTTTAGTTCTTTTTCCAATATACATTGTACCAATATCGTATTGGTACATATAATAATTTTGTCTAAAAATTATTAAAATAAAATACGGTTCATTAAAAGAAATAGTATGTAAAAGTTTAAAGTTTTTTTTATTGCAGTTTGTTTTCAAAATGTAAAATTAAAAGTCAAAGAGTTTTTTTTACTATTGTTAGTAGTTGAAATAAAACTTACAATTAATTAATTAGAAGGGGGAGGGGGTTTGCTTTAGAAACATCAAGTTAAAAGTTTATAATAGAAGTTAGAGAGTTTTTGCTAAAAAAAAAAACCAATTAATTCATAGTTACTGGGAAAATTAAAAGAAGTTGATTTTCAAATAAGTAAAAAATATATCTTTTGAGTTAAAGAAAGAAAAGGTAATCTTAAAATTAATATTGAGTTTATTGGAATAAAATATCATCATCATCATCATTATCAACCATTATCAATCCACTGCAGGATGAAGGTCTCTCCAGGTTTACCCCTCCTCCCCGGTTTTTGCTTCCCCTCCCCCCCCCCCCCCCTACACTTTTTTCTTTTCCCCCTCCTTTGTGGGTTCCGTTGGTTTCTTGATTTAAATTTTTTCCCCCCACCAATACATGTGTGTAAATGATGATTAATGTTAAGTATAAGGAATAGTAAAATATATATGTGCGATTGTAAACATAGCATAAATACATACGTGTTAAAATGAAATAAATGAAAGTTAAAAAATTAAAAACACTTAGCGATGGCTACTAATTAAAAATGTAAAATCAAAATGTGTGATGACTACTAATTAAAAGTCTCCAACAACATGTAATTAACAGCTTATCTAGAAGAATGCAATCAAAAACAAAAAAGGAATTTCAAAAACAGTGGATAATGGATTTTTGTGGCAACTACGAATACAGACTACAAAAAATAACAGGTCGTTAAATAAATAGACCTAAATTTTCACATGCAAGTCAGTTGTGTTGAGATTACAGTTGAGAAAGAGTGCAGTTCAGTTCAGTGAAATTAGATCAGATTAAATCAGTCAATCGATCAGTTGACAGAGTAGTGTTAGAAACCTTGGAAACATATGACTATCTCTATCCTGAATCTAGTGAAACAGAAAATCAGCCTGGAAAAGGATAATGATTGCCTAACAACTTGAAGGAATTGCCAGAAATATTTAGCTGTCTCCAAGAATAGTGTCATTGAATAATACACCTTCTCAAAAAAACATTGAATCCAGCCAGCTGGAAATATTCTCAATTGAAGCTGCAACCAGGAAAATTCTAGATAATAACATTTTCCTTACTCTCATTTCTAAAGTATCCATTGCATTAAATGAAAGCCTCCCAGAGTCAACTAATAATGAACTTTATAGCATGCATAAACAAACTATTGATGTGCATGTTTTGAAATGTTGTGTGTGTATATATTGATTTCATTGTATTTTAAATGTCAAATACTATTTAATACTTTGTTATATTATATTGCTATTATATATGTGCAAGCCTGAAGTTATGATAAGCCCTTCTTCATTTAAATAAGTTCTCATAAGTAAATTAAAAGTAGAATAATAAATGTTTAGTAAAATAAATTGTCTTTAAACTTAAAGCATAATTTGTCGGTCAATTCTTTTACCACTAATTGAAATAATCTGTTATTGAATTAAAAATAGACTGAACTAGTTAAGGGACTTACTGTCCAAACACATTAGTTCTAGAAACTAGCTGGCACCCAGGGTTTACTCCAGAACAAATAAAGTGCTTGGATAGTAAGGGTTTGAATCTAGCAGTTGAGGTGGGCCACAGTCTGGAAATGTGACTGTGTTATGTGTTGCACAGTTTGGTCTGACTGTGAGTATTGTTGATGGCCCTGCCATCAATAGTATTCTCCACTCTGCTCGGACGGGCCGGTTCATTCACGTAATATTTATAATATAAAATTATAAATTTATTATAAATAAGGTTTAAACCAAGCTAAACCTAGCAAGTAGAGCATGTTGGATCTTTTATGGATTGAACCCAGCACAACATCTACATTAAACAAATTAATAAATAATTCTAAAAATAAAACCTCACTTATAAATAAAAATCGCATAAGTTATAAATGGATATGTAGGTGTGGTAGTGTATATATAGGTGAATCAAAATGTTTGTCGGAAAAAAGAACTAAAGAGCACCTGCTGTTACTAAAAAGAGTACAGAAATCAAAACAAAATTGCATAGTAGATAATAATGTTTCAGCATCCATTTTTTATGTCTATAATAAATCATGTATTTATGGTTTTAACTTAAATTATAGTAATGTAAAAATATAGCAAATTGAAAAAAATAACAACAAAAGATAAATAAAGGAAGCTATGCTAATGTACAAATATAAACATGACTTAATTAACAGGTGGCAGCAAACGTTAAGATCACAGAATTGTGGAAAGGTTAGCCTTTCAAAGTGTTAGTTGACAAAGACTACAAGGATAGTAGAAAGCACTCCTAAGTGGATAAATTTTTACATATATCTGATTACTGTATTTATAAATATTCAATTATATATATTGCTTTGAAGAAATACAGACATCGAATTATAATATTATATATATATGCATAGAAATGTTACTGTAACAAAATTTCTCACTAATATTATTTCCCATACGATTTAAAAGTTCATCATACTATAGTAATTAACTTTTTACTACCTTAAAGTTCTTTTCTTTAGTCAGAGAGGGCTTTAAGGTCTTTTAAAATCAGAATAATGTCGGAATTATTTGTTCAAGTCCCTAGTCAGCTATATCCTTGGTAAAAACGTTCCCTACTCATTTTCTTCCACTGCTTCACATGGTCTGTTTCTGAAGTTGGCCTTGGAGACAAAGGAGAAGAGAGTGTTTCTTTTCTGCTATTTGATTTTTTTGTTCTTTCTGGAATATATTCTAGCATCATTTATTTAAATATTTGAAATTGTGAGTCCTAATGGATTTCAAGTCACTTCCGTAAATTCTTTTCAATCACTAATACAAAAAGAAACGCTTTTAATATTAAACTAAATAACTAGCGAAAATATTTTAAGAAATTTTATCACAAATCTAATTCCAATTATAAATAATGATAGTGCTTCAACCAGAAAAACATATTTTTACCCTCTTAGGGGTGATAATGCTCAAAATTGATCAGGCACTTGAAATAGAAATTATAATAGGTAGTAAATGAAGTATACTTTATGAAGTCAAGCACATTACTGACATACATTTTAAATAAAATGAAGTAGATTTTATGAAGTCAACGAAGTATATTTTAAAAGAAGTAACATTTTATGAAATAAAATATTACAGAAATAGATTTTTATGAATTCAAAAAATCCATTACAAAGCACATTACTGAAATTATATTTTAACAAAAGTAAAGTATATTTTACGATGTTAGCCACCTTATTTGCTAGGATAGATTGATTTTATTAAGATGTGCAGAATATACTTATGCACATTGTCACTAAGTGGAATAGTTGTGGACATTATTGTCAAAGTGTAGCATATAGCTAAGGACACTAACGTGTGGCTAACAGTGCAAATAATTTTTAAATTTCATGTTACTCCACGGAAAGTCCACATAAAAAACAACTAACGCTTCAGTAAATTGTCTTTTAGAAAAATCTTAAGATATATCTAATGGTTTGTAAAATGAACTGAAGTTTAACTTTTGCAGGCAAATAACATGTAAGAATCCCTATATACTGCAGGAACAACTAGTAGCTTTTAATATTTTAGCAATAATAAGGCAAATGATATTTACAAATTTTTTTAAATAAGATGCCAAAGTAAAGTATAGAAGAAACATTTCAATATTCCTGTATTTCCCAGCTGACATAAACCAGTGCTGCCATCTGTGTTCAATTTAAAACAATTTTTGATTTTTACAGTCAAGATATTGCCCTCTATAAATAAAAAAGAAGCAAAAATAAGATTAAAAAGTTTTCATTTCCCTGTCAGTTTAGCATCTATTGATTTTATAAAGTGTTTATACTGCTTTTTTGGGATTTATTAAAAGTAACATTTAAGATGTATTAACTTATTGTATTTATGAGAGTTTTTAATGATTCTATGTATAAGTTTACAATCCCCAGAGAAAATAATTTATTTATACAGATTATGAATGTATTCGTTTATTTATAATTTTGATATTTATTGCCGAGATTATTTTTCATTCTATAAAATTGCGTTCATTCCCATCACCATCCTCCCCCTTATTTTGAATACCTGAAAAACTTTAAAATGTTAAAAATTATACCTTTATTGCAGTTTTTACATTTTTTTGTAATTGCTGTACTTAATGAGAGTCAGAATTAAAATTGGAAGTTAGTATTTCATAAATTCAAATGAATTATTGTATGATGATCATCATTTTCAACCATGATCAAATCATTAATTAAAAAGGTTTATATTATTAATCCACTTGATCTATATATTAGATCTGTTCTCTACATTGCATTAGCAAACTTTCTTACTTCATCCACTGATCTCACTAAAGGTTTCTTCCTAGATCAATATAATCTCTTGGATCTAATTTAATCTTCAACTGTTCATCTATCATATGTTACAGTAATATGTCTAACCCAACTTCATTTCAATTTCTTAATTCTTTACTACTGTCAGTTATACCTGTTTGCTCTGTCACTCATGTTTTCTTGTTTGTCTTCTGTTAAGTATTGATGTCGCAGATGCATATTTATTAAATGGTTAAATACATCTATTAAAAACATTTATCAAACATGTTGGTGATATGTCTTTTCAATGATTTAGTATGCCTCTAAACCTTTTTTACAAACCTGGTGGAGTCATTGACCACTCTTAACCCATTCCTGAAAGTAGTAAGTGGTGAGTACTTTTTTCCAATTATTTCCATATTTGCTATCAAAATATTTATGGAAGAATGTGATTTTTGGGTTTGAGTTTCCAAACAGAAATGAAAAAACTAATATAAAATGTTATATATACTTTGTTAAAAAGAATACTAACTTTGACAGATGCTAAAAACAAACTTGATTTGAAACGTTAGGGAATTAATAAATTTTAATAATGCTGTCAGGGTTCTTTTATTTGTCTTTATTGTTCTCATTCTCCTGACAAAAAATTTAATTAAACAATAATAACAATCATCAAACCAATCTTCATGAAAATACTAGTGTGGCAAGATGATTGAGGGCCTTTAACTAGCATTGAAGCAGTAAATCTGTAGTACATATTTTGCTTCATTGCCTGAAGACATTAGAAAACTTTAAAGTAGAGTTTGAACCAGTTTATATTGTTTATTTGGTCATCCAGGAATGTTAGGCACACATATACACGTATGACTTCGACCTTGTTTATTCAAAATGGTTATGTTTAACCAATTGTATTATTATTTTAACTTAATTAGATTTTATTTCTAAGCTCATAAATTCCCTTCACTTAGATAATCATGTATGTACATATATATATTACAGATATGGGAATTAATATTATTAATGTAAAGCTAAATCAATGCCAGAAAGTTCTAGAAAGTGATTATTGCAATTTAAAAATGTTATTCTCACTTAACTATTTCCAGTCTCAAATTAGCAAAATCATATCCTTAAAGCTATTTCCAACTTTAAAAATAATAGATTTAAATAATGCCTTCTAGAATTTATCTGTTTATATCTTTCAATATTGCCCAATTTTGAGTATAGGAGCAGTAATAGTTCTAGACATGTGCTAAATGAGCTCAGGTCACTCATCACTTGTTCTTTTAGAGAGTAAAAACAAAATGAACTCTGAGTAGAGGAAAAATTTGCTTTTCCTGATTTTAGATCGCCTTTGTGCTGCCTTTCTGCTATGCCTTCACCACTTGAAAACTGTTCTGTATGAACTGTGAAAGAATAATCAAAAGATGCCTACTATTATTTGTTCATACTGAGCATTGCTGACTGTGCTTTCACATCTAAACTTCACATATGTTAGTCTAAATGTCCACCATAATGTCAAAAAGGTAATCCATTTTGCCACTAAATGGACCCTTAATATTCATTTCATTGTAAATTCTATTTATATTCATAATATAATCTTCCATCTATTTGATAACTGACTATAAACCCAGTTATCGTAATTGTTAAGTTTTAATGATTTTCTCTCTAAGTTTTAAATCTTGTTATATAAAACATTAGCACAGAATTATACATGTTTAAACTGTCATTACCTCAAATTTCACACTCTAATTATTTATTTTCATGTGGCAAAACTTATTTTAAACTATGTATTTCTATTAAGTTAAATTTAATATGCTAATGTTTCAATCTAGCAAATTTATATCATTTCAACCATCATCCCGATATTTTGGGATGTTTAAATACTTAAATGTAAAATTTCTTACTGAACACAGTTCGCTCGATTGAATATTTTAAAATATATTCTTAATGGCAACTGATAAAACCGTCATATTATGGGATATGATAAACATTTTGTGGTCGTTTTCTAAATAAATTTGATTATTAATTTATTTTAAATTTGATTATTCATTTATTTTATTAATTATTCATTTGCTTTTCATGCCATTGAGCTTTCTAACTTGTTTATAATATACTATCATTTGATAATACTTGGGCTTGTTATTTAGGATGAATAATATTCCCCCTCTTATATTTGACATCCTAATTTACCAAAGTTATAAGTACATCGCTGAGGGGTTAATATTTTGTCAAGGCATTACACATGGTATTATTATTACTTTAGTTGAAGTTTGAATTGATGTATCAATCATTTAAGACTTATGCCATATTCACATTGCTTACTCATGATAGCATTTTAAAGAATTTGTTTTGTCATACTTATTTTCCAGAGGTCACAGAATTTCTTTATGTAATTTGTCCAAGAATGAGGTTTGGTAGCACTGACCACAGGACAAATGTTAGGTTGTTGAGGCTCTGCATGGGATGTCAGCAAGCCATACCATGGCATTCTTACCAATCATCTCTTCAAATACTGCTCTGTTATAACTACAAGCAGACTCTTTTTTATATATGATAAAGCATTTCAGTCCAAAGACAGACCTGAATTCCATTTCTAATGCTATCATTGTAGTCAGCACTGTGAGTTCTCTTTGCTATGTATAATCACATATTATCTATAAGACATGGCACAGTGATGTTTGTAAACCATTCTCTTGATAATTAATAGAATATATTAGGATTGTCATTTGTACAGGCCTAAATGTGTTCACGGATGATAGAGTTGTTAAGCCAAACTGTTCACCTAATAATGCAAATGAATGCTATTCCGGTCAGTTAATTAATAACAATAATGCCAATAAAATAATTTCTCTTGAGACAAGTTATTTGCCTGTCATATCAAGAGGAAACCTCTTTTGGAGGTTAATTTACAAATGTCTTTTTGTGTAACTTTAAAGTAATGATCATGGCCTCTGTTGGGGTTGTCATAGTGTTTACAGCATTAATCTATTGTCATTTGTAACTCATTAGCATACTAAGCCATTTGTCTATGCAAATCATTAACCGCATGAAATTTGTGCTATATTTCTTGTATAAATTAACTTGTTTATGTTCATTAAATTATTATGTATTGATAATTACTCATGTGTTCATGTTTTACTGAATCTCATTCATTGAATCTTACTTGTTCATTATAATAGTACTATTATTTAGAAGTTATAACCGATTACTTTAAATGACATTTATCCCTGGGTTGTTCTATCCTTGCTCATTGTGGATGGATACTATCTTATAATTCATGTTTCTTTTGCAATGCTAGGTATTTGCAATATATTTAAATTTATAGATTTTTAAATTTATAGAGTTGATTTTCTTTATTTATAATAATTACCCTGTACATCTCATGTCCCTCTGCTGTGTCTGTGGGACTGGAATAAATAAAAATTTTCTGTTATCTTCAGAAATGCTGTTCATAATGTTATAGTTTAGAGAAGGGCAAATAGGGCAGAATACATAATTTCTTCTGACCTGTGTATCTTGGGCATGAGTGGATTTAGGGTACTTTTACTTAGATTTTAAACCTTGTTAGATGAGTATACAGTTCTGACCAGTACAAAAAAATTTTTTCTTGGGCTTGGCACACCATTGTAAGGCTTGAGTTATAACTCACACACCTGAGTGGTAATAATATTTTTTTCTATCTTTTGGGCTTGATGTAATGTGGGCTTGTCAGTGTATATCTGTGAAGAGAAATTTGGTGGGCATCTCTGTGTGCATGGATAGCCCAAATGTTATGTTATAAGTTTGTTAATCTTACCATGTTGGCATGATGTATTTATACAGTTATAAATTTTCCCAACCAGTGGATAATCATGTGATAATGTAACTTACATTGAGTGAGATTCTAATGCGAGTAAATATTTTAAAAGAGAGAGAGTCATACCTTGCTTTAGCTTACTGTTATATTTGTATTATCAATTTACAAATAGAAAATTTTAGTTAATTCCAAGTGCAAAGAGAACAGATGGAAAAGTAGCAAAAGAAATGATGGTAAATTTTATATATATATATTGTAACTAAGTGAAGTTTTACTTGTCTCCAATAGGTGCCTGAGGTTATCTTAGCTTAACCTTTTGTTTGAAATTTTGATATAAAAAAATAATAATGATAAGAATGAAAGTTAACTTAATTAATGAATAAAATAGGATAATATTATATAGTATATGTGAATTAGTTTGATAAGGGATGCCAGACAATAATTTTAATTAAAGAAAATATCAGAAATAGTTGTGAGTTGATAAATAATATTAAATGTATTTTAAAGTAACTATTGTGTAATTCATATTTTAATGTCTAAATTATAGTAATTAGATAAATAAATAGTATTAAATAAAAAGTTTAAGAATAATCTGTAAATTTTTCTTAAAAAAGAATAATAATATTTATTAAATATAATTTAGATTAGCGTTTCACTTATAAAGTTGGTTTGAATTAAATATTTATTAATATTTTTATTTTGTAGTTTTCTTTTAAACAATGAATATGAGCTCATATTTATAGATTACCCATATGTGAAAATATATATGTGCATGCAAAAAAAGACACATAAACATAAGAATAAAAAAATAATTTATTCTAATATTGATTTAAAATAAATAAATGAATGGATAAAAATATTTTAAAAGTTTAATAAAGAGGGATAGCTATGAAGTTTATAGTTATTGATATTGTGTTTATAAAATATTATTTCAGAATATTACATAATATTTGTTAACAATGAACTTTTGATTTTGCAGCTGTTAAGTCACGTGGTTTGGTATAATTAAATAAATTACTTCAGTAAATCGATTACACCACTGAACTATCAAGAATAGTAAAGTTTAATAAAAAAATAATTTAATTGGTTTACAAGCCAATTAACACAAAAAAGTGGGAGTATTAGAGAATATTAGATATAAAATAGAATCTGGGATTCATCCATGGGCTTATTTATTTTGTTTCTGCACGTGGCTGAATCTTGAATTTTTATTTAATTAAAAGTTGTAATTTTCTTAAAAACTTTATTATTTTATTTTAAAAGTATAATATTTAAAAACTGTCTTACAGTTATGGAATGCTGAAGTTAAAAAGGTAACCGTTTCTTGATATTCAAATTTCAATTGGAACATAAAATTATAGTAAAAAAGTTTGAAGGAAAGTTAGCATCTCTTATCTCATATGTGTTTTATTTATTTGTTTTTCTTTACTTGTAAGTAAAAATAAAATTAAAGTACAAATTATTAATTATTGACATGGCTAAACAATCTATTGCACTGAACTATTTTAGCTATAAAATACTCAATATTTATCCTGTTAAATCAAAAATATACGTGAAAAAAAAACATTTAGAAGTTAAAAGCATTATAATCAAAATACATCAACTTTTAAACTACATTTAGTTAAAGATGAAATAATAAAGAAAGATTAATTAAAAATTTATTACTTATACCTTAACTTGAACTGGAAATGATTTGTTTAGCTAAATGCAAACAGACAAAAATATATATTTTTAAAATGATAATTCTTGTTTTATGCCCAGCAATAAGAAAAGAAGTTATTTGAAAACAAAACTTCAAAATAATCTACCAATATTAATAATGAACTCGTATTTGTCAAGTACATAGTAAATGGTTATATTTGCCATTATTTATAAGTAACTTTGTGACAGTTAATTTTAGCTTATAAACCAAGGAACGTCTTGAATTATAAAAGAAGTCTACTCTTATGTTTAAAATAATAATAGGAAATTGGTTTAAAATAAAACACGTCTTGAAATATTATTATATATAAAAATATTTTTAAAAAAACCTGTATTTTAAAAGATGCATTTCTCTAAAAGAGGATAAAAAAATTCAAATAAAGATATATATATTATTATTATACATTTTGAACCCGGGATCCTATAAATAAAAATGTGCTCAGCTAAAGAATTTTTTTTTTTATGCCAGCTTAGTCTTATTATTTAAATATTTAAAATTATTTTTTAAAAAATGAAAGTATTCTTAAGGAACTATTGAACATTTTCATTTTGGAAATCATTGCCATATTTTATAAATGTTTTGACAAGCTTCGAACTCAGATAGATAAATTAGCGTGAAGAAATTATTTACATATTTTAAACGGAAAAATCATGCAGAGCTGAAATATGAACTTGAGTTACCGTATTAATTTTTCTTATTGTTTGTTTTATTGATTTTTTTAAAAAATGAAACCATAAAAATATTTGTGCTGTATATTTTGTGTAACACTTTTTGCATAAATATTTCAAGTAAACTAGAGTTATAATTTTAAAGCTTAATGGGTTTATTAGAATGAGCAAATATTTTGCCATTTTTCAGATAAATTTTATTATTATATTTATTAAGAGTTTCACAAGCTAATTCTAATAGATAATTTCATTTATAGAGAATTAAATATCGCACTCTTAGTTTATTATAGGGGTGTTTCAGTCAGTTTCATTTTAAATCTACCAAAGAAGTTTATCACAGAGTATCCATTCATTTGTTTTATGAATGTTACATGATTAATAATTACAAATAATTTTTATATGCATTGAGAATTAATATTCTTGCATTTAATTTGCAATGTTTTAAAAGTCCATTATTCAGGTACATTCAGTATTGAATATCTTACTATGTGTGCATTGTGCCTTGCCTAGAATTTTATATGCATTTAATTTTAAAGTATTTCTCATAGTAGATGTTTGACACAGTTTTTCCTTTGTTGGTTCTTACATTGTACATACGTTTGTATTTTAAAACTTTTTGGGAATAACTTAGTTAATTCAGGTGAAATCTATATCTTGTTATTAGGTAATATTTGATAGCCTCATAGAGTTAGGCTTAGTTAATAATTTTGAGTATGCTTTATGGAGTAGACAAGGTCCTCCATCCTTATTGTATTGTATTTCCATGAATTGATAGTGTTTGTGCCCATATAGGGTTATTATATTGAATTTTTCAGTGATGATGATCACATTTATAAGCATTGAAAATCCCATGAGAGAGGATCATGCTTTCCTGGTGCATCTTTCCTGTTCCTGGATGTGCTATAGACAAGTTCCAAACATCTTAGTTTCTGCCTCAAAGTTAGGTATTTTTTGAAAGCCACCATATTCTTTTCCAGCTCTGAGGAGCTTAGATGTTCTTATATTTTTGCTTATCATTCATGATGACTTAATGCTAATTCCACCACAGTAGGGGATGTTGCATTTGTTTTAGATTTGTGATGACAAGATATGCTTGTTTGAGAAACTTTGTTTCTTCAGGTAGTGGTAGCTAATTTAAGTCTCATAGGTATATCAATGTTTGAATTGTGTTGCTATCATAGTTTTATCATGTGCAAGCTAACCAAGTTATATTTATTTTAAAGTATGTTAAATTATGTATATGGTATAAGTGGCAATTCACACATATTAATTTTAATATTTTATCCAGAATTTCGCCACTGGATTTATAAATATGTTACATATTTAATTTTAAAACATTGAGGGAATAATTTTATGTGGACTAAATTTATTTAAAAGTGTATAACTGATCTCTGATGAGTGAATTCCCCATGTATCTAAATTTAGTTTAATTTTAAAATTAGCTTAGTCTGATTTAAATATATATCACTGGTTATAATATTAGTTATGTCAATATGTTTTTCGAGCTTAGTATTTGCTAAGCTTAGTGTTTTAAAAGTATAGACCTAGTTGTGTGTTATTCTAATTGCTATATAACACAATAGTGTTATGAATTATGCTAATTTAAAATAAAATTGTATTTTTTAAATTCAGATATCGCCATTAAAGTTTAAAAATTTTGAAATCTCTAATTATTTAAAAGAGATTAAAATCCAGTATAGAATAGCCTTGCCCAATATTAAGTATAATTATATTATTTATTATTTAGAATAAACAATATAAAGAAATTTAAGAGGGATATTTAAAAATAGTAGCTAAAGAAGTTATATATTATTGTAAACCAAGTAAGGTTTCAAAAATCAAAATGTTTGTAAGAGGTTCCAGCGCTATATTGGCAATGTTTGTATTTTTATTTTTTTTAAATTGTAACACTTTCTTATTGTTCTTAATAAACCAATGTATTATTATTTCAGCAAGTTTTGTTTTGTTTGTTTTACTTTTATATGAAAATATTATTGTCTTGGGTTCCAAGTTCACCAAATCTTAAGTTTCCAAAGTTTATTAAATTTTCAATTCAAAAGTCCACAAGTATATCATAAAGTTAATTAAATAGATGTGATATTGGTTTTAAAATTATAAAGCTAGATTAAAGTAAGTGGTTCTTAGATTAAATCACAATAACAGATAATTGCCTTACATCAGATACTTAGTTAAATGTTTAAATAAAAGTTTATTTTTAAATTATCAGTATATTTTCTCAGACTAAAGACTATGCAACATGAGATTAAGAATATTTGTATGTGAGAAGAATATTTTGTTTACTATGATTTTAAAAGCTGTACATTATCTTATACTAACTGCACATTGTCTATCATTATCTTAAACCTTATATGTCTAAAGAATTTTAATCCATCTGCATTTGAGGTCTTGAGTAGCTTGTTTGTGATTATGGGAAAGGCATAAAAAGTACCCTTATCCTTTTCTTTGCTCGAGTAATGTCTTGGATGGTAGGCCATTATTAGTTTAAATTTAAATTGATTCATTAAATCTTTGAAATAATATTTATTTATTTATCATTCTGGGATTGAACCATTAGGTAATTATTTATGGTTAGCCAAGATATCACTCATTGGTTCTAATCACCCAGCAAATATTTATTTGGTAACTTAAATTTATTATTTTGCACAAGAGTTTATTTTAGAAATCCCTGAGGTTGTTTACTCTTGTTGTCTTATTAAATATAATTTTAGTGAGATAATCTTTCACAATCAAGGTATCATTTATTCTTATTCAGAGTATGGGTGATTTGTTGGTAGGACTATTCTAATAACTATTGGTTAGTGATTTAAATAATCATTTGTATGACTTAGTAGTAGATTATTAATATACCATAATGATTATAGTTACACTAGTATTGGATTTGGCCTTTATGCAATTGTACATCTCTGAATCATCATCTCCTTTCTTAAATTTTATTGTAACCCCACTGAGCCGAGTTGTTAAGAGTCTCACATTTCATTTCCTTTTCATATCATTTCTTGTATCATGTTCACATCTCTTCTATCATCTCATCCATTTCAAATCATTTATTTCTTCTTCTCCTTTCATCTTTCTCTACCACATATCATTTTTATCTCATTTCATTTCTTTTTGTCTTTTCTTCTCTCTCTCTCTTTCGTTATTATCTTACTCTTTAATTCTACTTTAAAATTTTTTAAACTTTTCTTTTTCCTTTTCTTCTCCTCCTCCTCTCCCTTTCCTTTATGGTTACAATATATATTGTAACGGAAAGGAGAATAAAAAAATAAACAATATAATATACTAAAGCGTGGTGCATGACCATTTTACTATTTATTATGTGTTCTTAAATTCAAATCATCTACCTTCCATTACTGCAAGCAAAGAGAACATATAGACATAAACAAATTTATATCCATACATGATTAAACCTGCGACAATATGGATATTGCCACAAGGTTATTTTTCCTGACCAAATGTCTCTCGATTGCTGTAATTATTAAAGAATTACAGCACTTGGTTAAATTATAAATTTAATGGAATCAGTAATATTGTACAACTTTCCTCACATGTTACTTAGTATTCAAATGGAGTAATAGCTATAACCAAACTCCCTCCGGATAAATTAAACTATTGGAATGGTGAAGAAATGAAATGATACAGATAAAATAATTAATGAAACATTTGCTATAATAATAAAATAAAAAAGAAATTACATGAAATATTTATATCTAATAAAATCATTTAAATATAATAATACAATTAGGTGTATGTGTTAAATCCTATAAATGTTTTTTAATCTATTGAAATAAAGTATCCATTTATAATCATTTATTCCAAGTATTATTAAAGAGTCTAATCAATGTCTATTTCATTAAATATTTGGAATTGCAATTGCTTTTAATGTGAAGAGTATGTGCATGCATGTTATACATTGATCTTTATTTACTTTACCTAGGTTTTCTTTTACTTTGATGCTAACTATTGTCCTGCTGACCGTCATGTAATATTCCTCCACCTCTTTAGTAGAGATGGCCATTCTTTGGCTTTTGTTTATGGGATCTTCTCTTCAAAACATAGTGATTTGTTTATGGGATCTCCTCTTCTACATGTAGGGACTTCACAATATTAGGGTATTAATGGCATGGCAGACAGATCATCAGATAGCCACTATGCTGGCAGTTGTTTCGTGGCAAGGTGATCATACAAGTACGGTGGGTTTGGATCGACCAGTGACTGTGTTGTCCCTTAGCCCCACATCCTTGAAGATTCACTGGCATTGTAGATTAGTTTCATATTCATTCAGCTTGTCAGTATACTCTGAAAAATGTCCTTGACTCAGCTTTTCCTTTTTTCTTTAATATCTGCTTCCCACTAGGTTCTAATCTCTATTTCTTCTCAGAACAGTGCTCTCACCGAAGTCTCCATTTGAACTGTATTTGAATTAATTTTTTTTCTTCAAATTCTTTTCTTGTCTTGATCTTTTGTTTGTAGATTTTCTTTCACACCTTTAATTTTAAAATGTTTTCTACAACTTATACAAAATTTCTTTAATTTTATACGATTTTATAACATCGTGTTTTACATTCATTTATCAATTTTTTTTAAATAAGATTATTCTCATTTTAACATGCAATAAACCTTTTCCCTCTTTATACATATATTTGCATATCTATTTCATTTTGTCAAAATGTGTAATTTTAAGAACAGATCTTTATCTTTTGTCATATTCTAAATTTTACTTATAATTTTATTTGAAACTCCCCAATTATCAGTTTTTCTAAATCATTTAAGTTCCCGTTTATTTACATTTCCCTTCTTCATTTTTAATCTTAAACTAAACATATGATTCTGATATTTCTAACTTTAATATTTCTATTGTTTCCAAAAACATGAACTTTGGAGGGTAAAAAATAAGAATCTTGTTCGATTCCGTTCCCTCTCTTCATCTCATTATAGTAATTAAGACATTCTTTTCTTCATTGGTTTTAATTCTTTTATTTGTTTGTATATTTAAAAAAAAACTACAATATTTAATATTACTTAATATTAAATATATATATATGTCTGTGTGTGTGTGATCCCAGCATGTGCGATCATCACATTACACCATTCCCTCCTTTTTTTTAAAAAAAAAATTCCTATGGATTGAAAGCCAAGCAATTCTTAATTTAATTATTGATACTATGATTCTCTCATATCCATGCAGAGGTGACCAGGAAATTACATTTTTTTCTAATAATCATATCAGCACTACCAAACCATTTTAATCTAGATTATACAAATGATACATGAGTTGACTTGTGCCTCTTGATTGTATATACAGGTTCCAATCTGATCATACTTCACATTTCAAACTGATAGCCCTCTGAGTGACAACTCTGATCACTATACTGAGGGGGGTTTGATGACTGGAATTTCTTATCCAGCTCATTCATGAGCTCAGGATTTTTTTCTGACAAGTCATTATATAAGGGTTCTTTCCCTGTACATTTGTTTATGTTTCAGTGACTTGCAATGTTTATCAAATATTTAACTGGCATTTTCAATCCAGTGAGTCTTTATATGAGAAGAGGTTGTCTGTCCCTATCTTCCCTGCCTAATGACATCTGGTGCTCCACAGAAACTCACACATGAATATATAACAGAAATGGCTTACCATATACTGCTAAGATCCTTACTAAATGTCTGTCCCTACATACCCATGCCTCTATCTACAATCTCATTCACTACTCTCTCTGAATGATGGTTGGTCTCAATTTGGTGAAGTATTTCCTTTTAAACTGTTTGGCCATTTACTGTCTTATCCTTCCCTTATATTATCATTATTATTTTAGTTTTTTTATAAGTCCATTTTCATCAATCTTGAGCCATGCCATTTCCAATATTGTACCATTGATTCTGTCGATCCTTATAATTGTAAATAAGTTTTATCTAGAGGTTGTCTGATTCTGTAGGACTCATATCTGCTTGTTCTAAAATGAGGATTCTGATCCTTATGCCTCTATCCTCTGTCCATTCGTAAGGAGCATCCAGTCTCCACTCTATATCACCCATCTTCCTGCACTTTTGGGTTCCTCTCTGGAAAATTTCTTGTTTTCTCCCCATTGACCTTTATTAGGATCCCAACCATTTTTAATTCCAAGTGGTTTCTTTAGAGGCAGTCTTGATTTATATCCTTCATCCCTCTGGTCAGCCCTGGTGCTATCCAATGCATTGAGCAATTCAGCAATTCGATCAACTGTCTTCCTCTTTGTACTTATCAGTATCTTGCCCAATGTCTCTTGGGAAACCATGCCTAATCATCCAAATTATTTGCATCTCAGATAATGGATAAGATGTCATCATCCATAACTTGGCCACTTGATGGCGAAAGAATGTTGTAAATGATTCCCCCAGTCTCCATTTCTCCTGTGTTGTCTGGTGCCAAATGTTTTCTTGGAGTTCCTCACTCCAATAACTGAACAACAAAGATTTGTGATATTCTGTGAATGTCATTGGCTTACAGAACAGTGAGTCCCACAACACTTGTAATTTTCCCTGAAAATGACTGCAGACAACCGTTATCTTGGCCTTCTTATTCATCCTGCTGAACCTGAAGTATCTTTTGAGACTCCCTAGGTCCTCCATAGGACTCTCCTGGTTCTATCTTTAAGAACTGATGGAACCCATTGGGATTATCTATCCAATTTCCATAGCCCATGTCTGTATATCCTCTAGTGGTTCTTGGTTCAATGCATTTTATTTTTGTATTTGCACTGTTACTTGCTGACCTTCTTATACTCTCTTCTAACTTTGAGTCTAATCTTTCTACTCCTCTTACTACTTGATTTATGTACCACTGTACATTTTCCAGCATCCTATCATTCTCTAATCTCATGACTTCAAATTCTTCCCCTTTATTTAACTTCCTCATTTTCAAGTCATGCTGCACTACTTCCACTCTCGGATCTAAATATGCTGATTTTCTATCTACCCTATCCAATCATCATATTCATATGGTTCCATGCTTTCTGGTTCATCAAGTTTGATTTCTTTTTCCTGTCCATTCCCTGTGTCCTTTGCATCCAATTTCTTGGAGGAAGTTATTCCTCATTTCTTCTATGGCTTCAGCAATTCTTTTGTTATTGTCCATTGCTATCTTTGCACACCATTCCTCCATCATTCTTTCTTCCCTATCCTGGCATTCCTTCATGAACTGTTGTTATTTCTCACTCATTTGCCTGAGCATACTCATCACCTCACTAAAGTCTATTTTATCTTTCACTCCTTTTTGGGTAATATCCATTCTCTCCCTCTCCTTATCTTCATCCATTTCTCTCAATTCATTTACTTGATTGTCCATTTCAGTTTGGGACCTTGTGCTCATAGATATATTTTTAATTAACCCTTTTTGATATATTTATTTCTTCTCTAGTAATTCTCCTTTATTTATTCCCTTCTATTGCGATTTGCTATTTTGATTATTTAGTTTATGATTATTGACATTTAGAACACTAGCCAATCCAAATACACTTGCTCTTGTTCACCATTTGCCTACCTGACCTAGATTCATTTTGACTGCCTGCTATACTTTGATGACTACCCTCTATTTCCCTATATATATAAGCTCTTACTTATTCTAACTTCATTAGATGACATACTTATATTGTGCCAGTCAAAACATGCTTATCCATCTAACACGAGCTGGAACTCACAAAATGTACTTCAAACCCAGTCAAGCCCGAGATTTAGGTCAGGGACCAGCCTGGATTCGAACCCACTCTCCAAGCCCCAGATCTGACACCCGATGGATAACATAACAATGATAGCACACGAGATTTAATTCTTCATCCGGCCCACTAGCAAATCGGAGAAAACAATAAGACTCATGGACTTAACATATATATAAACAACGTAAATACTAGACATTCCACAGATAAAATTGAACATATTTAAATAATAGGGGCTTTACTAATGAATACTTATGGGCAATTAGTGAATTGGATTGATTTAATAATGAGCAGAAACTGATATATGATGAATTAAAATATACTTATTGACAATTGTTGTTGGCAAAGCACGCAGGCATTTTATTTATAAAGTAACATTACTCTAGGCCAATAATTGATACGTTGGCTATTATTTAATTGCTCCAATATTATTTAATGGAAACAAATACCCTACTATATAACTAATCACTACCTTAACTTTTACCAGTTAAGCCCTTTCATCATCAGTTCGTGTGGCCATTGTACGTGAAATCTAACAAGTCTGGAGTGAAGCTTAATAATATGTCTTAATTATAATAAATTTATATTAACGATGGGCTTTTAAAGCATCCCAGATAGCTTTAGATCGAACGGGTTTTCAAGAATGCTTCGGATCAACGCCGAAGACTGCATATTAGGGAGGAAAGAGTTGGCTATAACGATTTTACTAATACACTAGGCACAAGTAAAATATAATAATAAAGTGGCTCTGCAGATGGAAGAATAGTTTTAGGGTTTTTGTGACAAACAACGGTTTACCCAATAACCGGTTGTCATGCTGCTAATGGGGAACCTTTATTTGGTTCAGAAGAGGCGGGGGACTTATGTGCTAATCTGGCCCATAGCTCAGACTTCGCTACTGCACTACCCTATAAGAAAAGATGTGCTGGCAACGCCGTGGCTCCATCTTATATATAAAACAGCACAACGAGAAAAATATTAATAAGTTTCACATCCGCCAAGCCGAAGGATATTATAAATGAAATATCACAGAGCCAACTCTTCTGTAGCATGAGAAATACGATATGCTACTGACAGGAATATATATATACAAACTTTACTTTATCCCGTTCAATCTCTTTAGTTATCTATACCTACTAAACTTTTAAAAAGGGGGGAAAGTATATTTAATAAGAGACTTAACGAATACTTAACTAAAAAATATACTTATGATTACACTCCAGGCTAGTTTAATCTTTAGTAATATAATAATTAAGGGTTGAAAAGCCACATTTTATATTTATATTAATTAATTTATTAAATGAAAACCATATGAATTTGGGTTTCGAAACAGCACACGAAATGACGCTATATAACTAATAATACGGAGATTTTAAATGATATCTTTAAAAAAAAACATATTGGTAATTAAATGCATGCTGTTTCGACACATAGGCATAACTAATAATTATTAAAATAAGCAACAGAAAGGTGAATATACTGCAGTGATTAATTTATATAACATAATATTAAGTAACAAAGAAATTTAGCAAAAGCATTTCATTTATAGATTTCAAATACTATTTAGAAAGAGTTTACAATATTGAATTGATAAAGAAATTTGCAAAAGTATTTCATTTTAGAGAATTTACACTATTATTTGGAAAATAATTTAGAAAGAAATTGCAATAATATGGTTAGCTAACCTGATTTTGAAGAAATAATGATTGTTGTTGAAATTCACACAGAGCTATGCGATTTTAAATAATATTAAAACAGTTCTCCTATAGCTGAACTGGAGATAGTCGAGCTGGAACGAAGGTGAGATCTTTGGCGGCTTATGGCATGTTCTTATTCAGTTGCAAGACGATTTAAAATGGTGTTGGAATGAAGGCAAGTTCTTTTAGTGGCTTATGACATCTTTTATTTGGTGTGGTTGTTGCTTCGGCATTTGATGGATTGAACTCGGCGTTCCATCACGGGAATTGCAGCAATTCTTGCCTGACTTTAGCCAGACATGGTAAGATTAAACAATTTTGACTTCTGATCTTAACAGCTATTCAACAGCAAGATGGAGTCTATCTTCCCGCTTAAAATAAGGCCTATTTATACATTTCGACTAAACTTTAACACCTCTTTGGAATTTCGTTTGCCTCGGGACCAATTGACTTTTAATTAAATAAAATAATATAATCCAATTTCTGCAACAGATAACGTCTCCGAGGTGTTATATTTAATTTACTTTAAAAAATTATTAAAACATATAAATTATATAATTTGATTCAGTTTCATTAATTAAATTCATTTTTAGGTGTTAAAGACTGTTAAGGCCTAGCAGAAAGAACGGTATTCTGATTCAATGATAAAGTCTTTTGTTGCAAACAAAAATCAATCAGTAAACTAGATTTTACTTTTTACCCGGGGTGCAGTCACTAATTGATATCTTGTTTACACAAAATTCTCATTTTTAATTACCAACGAATGATTTTTATTTTACTGAAATAAATAACTTTTAAGATATTTGTTTTTACAATATTATTTGTTTATAATAAAAAAAAAAGCAAATTTAAAGAAAATACTTTAGTTTCAATTATATATGTAAAACATTAAATCAGAAAACCGTTAAATATAATTTAAAGAAAATGTTTTACACTATCTTTATTTAAACTTAACTATATGTATAAATCATTTTGCCGTTATTCCCAGGTTTAAATTATCCATCCACATACGAATATAATAGCGAATATAATTAAGACTTGACTGAAAATTAATAAAACATTTTATAATAAATTATGAGCATTTCTCCGCTATAATTGTATCAAACCTGTCTAATTATAGCGTGTTTTCGTATGTAAATGGATAATGCAATTTAAGCGGCCATTATAGCAAAGTTTTCCCGCTCGACTTATATATTACATTTTTACATTTAAAATAGGTTCGAAATTAGTTCAGATGAGTAGGTCATTAGGTTGATGGTGAAACGGAAAGGGATTGGAGGTTTCCATTTCAATATGTTTTCTTATTCTAACTTGACTCGACTTAAATGCTATATTTATTCCCCTCAGTTAATGATATATATATATATATTCTATTTTGGCTGTATTTCAAATAATAGACATTTCTGAAATATTTTCTAATACTACGCTTATAATTTCTCGATCACTTTATGGTTACAGCTATTAAAAAAAATCATACACATATATATTTCTTTAACTTACTAACATCCTTCATTTCACATGCTATGTTTGTTATTTATTGATCACTTTATCCTCATGACTATTTTAAAATTATACATATATGTTTTCTTCAACTGAACAGATATACTTTGTGCACTCATTATGTCTGTACTTTATTGATCAATTTATTATTTATAGATAAAAACCTTTCTGAAACTTTCTTAATTCTATTTGACTCAACTACTTTATATTTCGTTAACAGCAATTACATCTAGATAATCTATCTTTGATCACTACAATTATATATTTGAATAATTCTTTTTTTTAAAATTAAACGCATCACAACGAAACTTCACAAGATTTCTTAATATTTTAATTTCCCCCTTCCCTCTTTCTATCCTTTCTACACATTTGACATAAAAATACATATATTACGTATTATAAAGTGCAGAAAAAATGTATCCCCCTTGTCTTTGCTCCTCACCACTCTGAGTTATAAAAACTAAATTTATATAGATTTCTTTTTTTTCTTAATATTTACTTTATTTACAACATTTACTCAACATGTGACTACCAATTGCACAGCAACAAGATTCCAGACTGGCCCCCAAAATGTAATGGAAAGACAAAGAAGAACAAATAAAAAAAATAAAAAAGAATCTTAGTATTAATAAAATGAGGCAAGGTTGCCGAGAACTTGCAAGATTTTAAAACATCCCAGACAGTCCCCCAAAATGTAATGGAAAGGAGAATAAAATAAAAATAATAATAAACAATATAATATAATAAAGCATGGTGAGTAATCATTTTACTCTTTATTATAAGTGTTCTTAAATTCAAATCATCTACCTTTAATTATTGCAAGCAAAGAGAAAATATAGACATAAACGAATATATATCCAATGACCTATGACAATAGGGATATTGCCACAAGGTTATTTTTCCCAATCAAACATGTCTCAATAGCTGTAATTATTAAAGAATTACAGTGCTTGGTTAAATTATAAATTTAATGGGTTCAGTAATACTGTACAACTATCCTCACGTGTTATTTAGTACTCAAATGGAGTAATAGCTATAACCAATCCCCTTCCAGATATATTAAACTATTTGGAATGCCAAAGAAATGATATTATACAAATAAAATAATTAATGAAACATTTACTTTAATAATAAAATAACAAAAAAAAAATTACATGAAATGTTTACATACAATAAAATCATTTAAATATAATATTACAATTAGGTGTATGCATTAAATCCTATAAATGTCTTTAATCTATTGAAATAAAGTATCCATTTATAGTCATTCATTCCCAGTATTATTAAAGAAATTAATTAATGTCTATCTCATTAAATATTTAAAATT
Organism: Epiperipatus broadwayi; assembly: GCA_028023455.1. Classification (NCBI taxonomy): domain Eukaryota; kingdom Metazoa; phylum Onychophora; class Udeonychophora; order Euonychophora; family Peripatidae; genus Epiperipatus; species Epiperipatus broadwayi. Next base: position 103,925 of record JAQFVV010012504.1, on the reverse strand, counting down.
GCAATTGCTTTTAATGTGGAAAGTATGTGTACATGTGTTATATATTTATCTTTATTTACTTTATCTAGGTTTTCTTTTTCTTTGATGCTAACTATTGTCCTGCCGACCATCATGTGGAATTCCTCAACTTCTTTAGTAGAGATGGCCATTCTTCAGCTTTGGCTTTTGTTTATGGGATCTCCTCTTTGACATGTAGTGACTTCTTCATGGGGTCTCCTCTTCTACACATGACTTCACAATACTAGGGTATTAATGGCATGGCAGGCAGATCATCAGACAGGCGCTCCTCTGGCAGTTGTTTCTTGGTGAAGTGACTGTATGAGTACAGTGGGTTTGGATTGACCAGCAACCATGATGGACCTTAGCCACACATCTTGAAGATTCACTGGCATTGTAGATTAATTTCATATTCATTCAGCTAAAAATGTCCTTGATTATTTCCCTTTTTTCTTTAATGTCTGCTTCCCACTAGTCTCTATTTCTTCTCAGAACAGTGCTCTCACCGAAGTCTCCACTTGAACTGTATTTGAATTAATTTTTTTTCTTCAAATTCTTTTATCTTGATCTTTTGTTTGTAGGTTTTTTTCACACCCTTAATTTTAAAATATTTTCTGCAATGTATACAAAATTTCTTTAATTTTATATGATTTTATAACATTATGTTTTACATTCATTTATCAATTTTTTAATATGATTATTCACATTTTAACATGCAATAAACATTTTCACTCTTTATACATACATTCACATATCTATTTCATTTTGTCAAAATGTGTAATTTTAAGAACAGATCTTTATCTTTTGTCGTATTCTAAATTTTACTTATATTTTTATTTGAAATTCCCCAATTATCACTTTTTCTAAATCATTTAAGTTCTCATTTATTTACATTTCCCTTCTTCATTTTTAATCTTAAACTAAATATATGATTCTGATATTTCTAACTTTAATATTTCTATTTTTTTGAAAAAACATGACCTTTGGAGGGCAAAAGATAAGAATCTTGTTCGATTTTGTTCCCTCTATTTATCTTATTATAGTAATTAAGACATTCTTTTCTTCATTGGTTTTAATTCTTTTATTTGTTTGTATATTTTAAAAAAACTACAATATTTAATATTACTTAATATTAAATATACATATGTGTGATCACAGCATGTGTGATCATCACAATATATATATATATTAATTCTAATATTTTCACAGATAAAATGTCATAATATTATTACTATTTGTGGGTGTAGTGAAAAAGCTAAGTGCTGACGTTTCAGTACAATACCAAGTACCTTCCTCAGAGCATCCTCTTTCTCAAATACTAATGATATATATATATATATATATATATTGTAATACAACCACTGGCCAGTAAAACACCAGCCGCACTTATAATCACGTGATCGACCATTTCACCACTGGTGATGATTACCACAAGCAAGAAGCCAATATACACCCACAAAATTGAGTATATATTCTTAATTGAACACTGACATAACATAAAATATCATCCCAGCATTATATTTCCCAATTAAACACTTCTTCTCTGCTGGGCAAATTATTTGAATCGAATAATTTGTTATGCCCAGCACTTGGAATATTTATAAATTTCTTCCCGGAATTATCACGGTACAGCAGGAATATCAATTATAGCCCTTCTCTCCTTTCTCTCTATCTACAATACGAAATGACTTATTTGTCCATTTCTATTGCTTTATTATTATTCCTAACTTAATAAACTTGTTAGCTCGAATGACCTAGATTTAATTCACACTAAATATTTATTCACTTGGTAAAGAAAAGAAAAAACGCAAATGACTAGTTACTTCCTTTTATAAATAAAATTTTAATTTTGTAATCCGTTATTTATAAATGACATAATAAAATCATAAAACACACATATACATATCACACACCAACATAATATACACATAAATAAAATAGTAAAGAATATAATTCAAATTAAAACATTAAATAAACTAGCGTAACCCAATTGTTACTTTCTTATACATTATTATAGTAAACTCATAAGTTCTTTTAATTCTATTTGACCGAAGTATTGCGCAAAATTTAATAGTTTTAGTTTCTGACTGATTTCTTTGTTCACAATTAATTATGACATGCATGTACTAATAAAAGTTACCTAGGTATGGAGTCCTCAATGAAGAATCAACCATCGAGTGGGAGATTTTCCCTTCTTTTGCAGAGATGGTTGCTCACTTTTCCGACGTCCAGTTAGTGGAGTGAGAGTTTATAATCCTTTGGCGTGGGTTTGATTTCTTTTTATTTCCAAATTTCAGTACGTATTCATTTCTTTAGATATTCTATGTCGAATCTTCAGGCAGATCTGGTTCCATAATGGCGGTCTCTTATTGGCAGAATTTTAGATGTTATAGGTAGTGAGCGAATGGTTGGACGGAGATAGACTGAGCAAATGCCCATTATTCGCCACTAGCCCTCCATGTTAGCGTACCCAACTAAGTTCATTAACATTTGAATAATACGTCCTCGCTGTTCTCTAGACGATTTCTTCCTTTCTTTTTTTGTTAAGTTTTAGCCAGCCAAAAAAACACAACCAGTTACTTCTAAATCAGCTCTGCTTATTATCTGCTATTGTTCTATCGAATGTTACTAATTGCAACATTCCTTTACATTCTTTATCTTGTACCAATCTATCTGGAATTTTTGGTACTAGTTTTACATTTTTTCAATTTTTACAATTACAATTATTTCTTTCATTCTTTTGATACATTTAAAATATTGAATGTTACTAATTGCAACATTCCTTTACATTACTTTATCTTGTACCAATCTATCTGGAATTTTTGGTATGAGTTTTACATTTTTAATTTTACAATTACAATTATTTTCTTTCATTCTTTTGATACGTGATTTTCTTATTTAACAAAGAAAGAAAGAGACGCGTTCATTATACACCCCTCCCCTTTCATTTCTAATCTTCAATCTTTATTTAGTTTTTCCTAATTTCTTTTAAAATAAGTTTTAAAATCTTTTAATTAATCCTTTTTTATTTTATTTTAACCCTTTCACGATTTTCGCATAGTTTTGAATAAATAAATATTTAAACTTGAGTAAATTCTCTTTTTATTGGTTTTCTATTTCTTTTAACGAAACCTTTTTCTTTATTATTATTATTGAGGATCAATAATATATATACATGCGAGACTATATTGTATGTAGATATCGCAATATATATATATATATATATATATATATATATATATTGCGATATCTACATACCTTCTGATTACAATATATATATATATATATATATATATATATTGTAATGGGAAGGGGTATCAGAAGTTGAAGTAAATGTTTGAACTGGGTGATGGGATATCATCATCACTCACAGTCAATTAAAAATGAAATACAAATATCTATAATTTGCAAAATTATTGAAAGTAAGCTATATTTAAAGGGAACATGAGATTAAAATATCTGATAGCATTGTGAGATCAGCCAGCTAACTCAGAAGAGCAACAAAAAACTATACTACATCAATCATATATCAACCAGCATTATCAAAAGTCAAAGTAAGTATAAGTAAATATGAAGAGAAATAACCATCCATCATTATTGATGGGAATAAACAAATTAGTACAATAAATCAACAGTCAATCTCATGAATGGATTGGAAATGGGTCTTCTGTAGACCAGGCTAACTATTGAGCCTTTGCCAGCTTGGGCAATTATATAAACATGACTTGGATGCACCAGCTTAGTGCCCATCCATTAAAATAAACAAGCAGAAAATATAAACAACAATGTTGGGACATTAAAACATGCTGATCATCATCAAGGCTCAGGCCACTTGTACTGGCCACTATAAATTTAACTTTTAAATAAGACAAAAAAATAAAGTGCATGGGCTTTGAAGAGTATCCTTTTTTGCACCAAACAGGATGATGATTGATCATCTCTGGATGCCCAAAGCACTAAAGACACATACCCATTTATATATTCATCCCGTGCACCAATCTAGCTCAGAGAACAAGAAACTCTATTACTGTATGTGAAGAAGAGATGATAGAAATCATTTTTAACAATTAAAACACAAGTTTATTAATAACAATAAAATGAATGATATTTAAGGTCTTATTGGATAACATTTCTGATTTTGAATAATACACAATAATATAAGTCATTACACAGTAATTTACAATATTTGTACAAAATTCAAGTTATCATATTAATTTACATAATTCCTATTCAAAATTTAAATTGTTACATTAATTTACAAAATTACAGTTTACAATTCATATTATTACTATGGTTTATTATATGCTCACAGACGTGCAATTTATAACATTCAAATAATATTAAAAAATGAATTGACATTTAATAGAAAAAATATTAAAATTTTGATTTGATTACAATACAAAATTTCAAATGTTCACATTGATATTTAAATAATTACTATTCAACATTTAAATTGTTACATTGATTTACATAATTGTGTGCACAGACACACGATTTATAATATACAATTAATATAAAAAAATGAATTGACATTTAATCAAAAAAAATATTAAAATTTTACATATATGAGTGTGTGTGTATATATGCACACTGACTTTTATCTATTTCAACTTGTTACAATAATATTATATTTTTTCATAATTAAGTCATTTGGAGAAAACATAAATTTCCTATCTATACGTGTGTATAAACAAAATATAGATACAATTTAAAATTAGTTTCAGTTTATAAGTTCTCTCTCTCTCTTTTTTTAAAGTATAGTCAATTTTTGACAAATATTTGTTGGATTAATTACCAGCATTTTTGGACCAATTTAAAAGATTTGCTTTTTCAATTTTAATTCAAACAAAATTATGCTTGCATTTAAAGTATATATTCTTTTTTTAATGAATATGAAAATTATTTCTTAGCAAAATATATATAGCAAATTGTCTCTCTTTTAGACATTTGACTCAAGTAATTTTTACTTTAAGTTACGAAGTTAAAATGTCTTTTATAAAAATATTTAAAAAATACAACTCACTGTTTATCTGTGGTTCCCTGTGTGTATAGATGAACAGCGGCATTACTACACCAATTTCTTCAAGCTTTCTCTTGGAGCTTGGTTTCTGGTCCATCAGAAAAATATAATCCAGGTTTGTCATCATCATCAGGTGAAAGTATCTAATTCAGCTAATTTGTTGGCATACCATGAGATTCCTTTTGTTATCCAAGCAATTGTCAAGCTGTCTTCTAGAACATATTTAAGCAGCTACTTGATCCATTTGAAGTGACCCTGGTTTCATTAATCAAAATTCTGCAGTAAATTATAAGGCAGCTATTGGACTGTCCTTAGATCTTCATAGGAGCTTTGTATAACTCTGCTAACTAACTATTTTGTCCTCATTTTTTTAAGGCTATTGATTGAGAAGTGACCCAGCTTCAAGTAAATCAAAACTCCTGTGAAGGAAAATAGTAGCAGCTCTGAATTTTCTGCCCTGCCTTAGCGACATTAGTTCATAGTAGCTATTCTGTCAATTCTATGGTCAGCTAAAACCAACTGCTGCAAACTTCATCAAGTTGCAACAAAATATTGCAACCAACTCTGCAGCTGACCTTTCTTACAAAAATTATTATTCAAAACTGACTGATATTTTTTATCAGCTCTTTTTATAAAATCATCTAAGGTGTTAATAACACCTTCATTGAAAATAGAATTTTATTATCTCTCTAATCCTTTTGAAAACATATACATGTTTTTACTTAGGGGATTTGTAATAGATAAAAATTTTGTTCAATTAATTAAAATTTCAAAAATACAATAGGGTGTTTTTAAATTTCAAAATCAGAATAATAATTAATAATACAATATTTATATTTATTCAGACCTTTTTAAAATATTAATTTCATAATGAAGTTTTACTTTAAGCCCAGAGTTGTTTAATCCTTTACTTATTATTATTTTATTTTAAGAAATATAAAAAATATCTACAAAAATTTATGACTGTGTTTATTTATATTTTTCCTTTTTTTACATATATATATGAACATACACTATATTAGTGTGTGTATGTAACTCATGTATGTATATATATATATATATATTGAAACAGAAGCTGTTTCACATGTGTATTCTAAAATTTTATTTTACCTTCCCACTTAAAAAAATAGACAGATGTATATGAAAGAAATTGATCTTATATATATATATATTTATTTAAAAAAAAATAAAGCAAAACGTTTAAAGTTAAAAAAAATCATTTTCTATAATTGAAAAAGAAAAGATACACCTTCATTATTAATTTTGTAATTTTAAATTAGAAGATAAGCACTTCTCTAAATATGTATTTAAAGCTGGCAATTATGAAAATATTATAGTTTTAATTTTTGAAATAATGTTGTCATACAATCACTTGTGGCAAGCTTATCAAATTGAAAAACAGGGCTTAATCCTCATGATTCTTTATTTGTCCCACTAAAAGAAGGGGTCCAATCCTTAAGAAGAGAAAAACACTCAGGCTTAAATAAAAGCTATGTAACAAATCAGATATAGTGGGAGTGCTGCTAAATCAATCCAAAGATCAGGGTATGAATAGTTAAGTTTGAAATTCAGAGGGGATTCTAAAAGGAGTTAAAAAGTAAGAAAAGTGAAAGAGTTAAAAAGTTAAAAAGTTTTTTCTAGGTGTTGTTTGGCTATTAGTTGACAAGTGATTTTAGTCACCTTGGAATATAATATTTACAGCCACACTGCTAATGATGAAAAAAGAAAGTATTAATAAGAAAATCATAAGGATGGAAGGCGAATCATAATAGCTTCCTCTCTTTGTCCATAGCCATGAATCTCCAGACTTGGCTGAGTGAACATCATGGAAAATACCAAGGCCATTCAGCTTAAATAAACTGATCCCTTTTTGAAATGTAGTAACCTGAAGTGAATGAACAAACTAGATAAAATGAAGGTAACAATTTCATGAAATATTCAATACTTATATGTATTTATAAAAATAAAAAAACAGAAACAAAACGTTTTTCTTAAAATAAATTATGAATAATTATAGCTATGTGAAAATATGTTTTATTGGCGATAAATCATAAATACGCAAATGTCTTTAATCAAAAGGCATTTTTAATAAGGTAAATCATAAATGATTAACTTTTTATATGCAGACACATTTGAATTAAAATAAAATAAAAATGAATACTTATAACTATTTATATTGCTGATATACAAATAAGTATAACTAGAATAATTAAATAAAAATTATAAATGCATATCTATACTTGACTGGATTATAAATAGTGCACAAGCCCAGGTTAATTAAATTTATGTTATAAATGGAACTGCTGATCAACTTATGTGTAGAAATATACATCTGTGGCAGACCAAATAACAAATATTTTTGCTATATATTAGAATAATCAAATAAAATGAGAGAATAGTTAAATTATAAATAATAATTAAATGAAAATTATAAATGCATATCTATGCTTGACTGGATTATAAATAGTCCACAAACCCAGAATAATTAAATTTGTTATAAATGGAAGTGCTGATCAACTTATGTGCATAAATATACGTCTGTGGCAGACCAAATAACAAATATTAATGCTATATATTAGAATAATTAAATTAATGTTATAAATGAAACTGCTGAGCAACTTATGTGTAGAAATATATGTCTGCGGCTGACCAAATAACAAATATTCATGCTATATACTAGAATAATTAAATAATATTATAAATGAAACTGCTGAGAAACTGCTGATCAACTTATGTGTAGAAATATATGTCTCTGGCAGACCAAATAACAAATATTTATGCTAAATATTAGAATAATCAAATAAAAAATAAATGCACATTTATACTTGACTGGATTATAAATAGTCCACAAACCTGGAATTACTTATATTACTTGTTTACCTACCTGTGATAAATGTAACAATAATGAAATGCTATATGAATTACAAATTCTTACATGCATATTGGTTGTGTCTAAATAAAATAGTGAAACTTATGTGTATAAAAGCACATTTATACTTGACTGGATTATAAATAGTCCACAAATCCGGAATTGCTTATATTACCTGTTTACCTACCTATGAAACATTTGAAAATAATGAAGTACACCTGGGTCTCATTTTATGCAGTAGATAGGTTCCTCAGAAAATGTGCACAAAAGAAATCACACAAAGATAGACTTAACTTACCTTGAAAAATAGGGGATATGTTCCAGTAATTTTCATAATTCACATAAAAGCTAAGCAACAAGGAAAAATTACTTTAAAATTCACATTAAAAAAATAAGCAAATAAAGTATGACTAATAAAAAATTTCAAATATTTGAAAAAAATTAATACAAGACAAACTTTTTTTACATTTTTTATTAACTACAGTATTTAATTTTACATTTTTCATACATATTTTAATCATTAATGCTAGCGTTGTTTGTAAACTGGTAAGAAATTAGATTCGATGTGATGTGATGTATTGTGGCTTCTCCTTAAGTGAAGTCAAAAATCTCTCAGCAATTATATCCAGAGAAACCTGTTAGCCACTTTATTTTTATTCATAATCTGATGTACAACTAGCACCACTTTAAGTCTTCTGCTGTGTTAATGGTTTTCTATTACTATATTTTAAAAATGAGATGCAATCAAAACAAAAAGATTATACATTATTGTTAGAAAGATTATTTTCACTTTATAAAATCTTCATTTTTTTATTTTAAAAATCTAAAAGATTATTTATTTCTCTATATATAAGAAAATAAAGTTTAAAAGTTTAAATTTTTTGAATATTTATTGCGATATTTTTATATGTAATTATAAATCTATTATTATTATTTACTCATTAATATAAGTAGGTTATTTATATTGAAGCTAACTTTCTAAATACAGCATCAGGCCATATTCACATTAGCTGTGAATATAACATATTTTTGGAAAAAAAAGTATTTCAAGTGAAAATAAGTTATTAATAATTTAAATTTCTTGATATTTAATAAATATAGTGAAATATGAAAGATATTAAGAAGAAACATGAATCACATAACTTCAAAATCACATTAAAATAATCTGCATAAAATGAGACCCAGGTGTACTATATAAATTACAAATGCTTATATGCATATTGGTTGTGTATGAGTAAAAAATGAGAGTTATGTGCATAAATACACATCCATACTTGACTGAATTATAGAAGCTTCACAAATCTGAAATCACTCATCTTACCTATTCACCTACCTAAAAAGGATATACAGATATGGAACAAGTAGTTAAAAATATTCATGTAGTAATGGTAGACATCTACTTGATAAAAGACCCTTTGAATTCTTCACCCAAGATAAATTAAAGTGAGCCTTCATTTGAAATGAAGGATGAACTTTATTGGAAGGACTTATCAATATCATTGTTAATAAAACTGTTATTTAAAATTAATTTCAGTTGTTCAGTTCCATTTTTTGCATCACTTGTTGTTCATTGCACTTGTTTATGAGAATTTTATGCCTCCTGAGCTGCATCTGGCATAACTAGACCTAGGTAAGTCAGGTTGTAGTGAGGTGGAACTCTAGTGGCACTGTTTGGGAAACCAAACACAGAAATTTCTAGGTGTTTCCAGTCTCTATGGTGCTACATCCTCTGATGAGCAGGAAATATTGTTGTAGGGTAGTTACATCTGTATTGGGGAAAGTCAATCGATGGTTCCTTCCTACAACATTCTCATCAGGAAATAGTTCCAACTGAGGTAATAAAGGGTTTGATGGGGGTCTGTTTACATTTGTTGCCTACTGTGAGGCCTGATCTAGCTAGCCTATCCATTGGCATAAAACAGCTAGAAATGAATAATAAATAAAAAAAGAAATGGTAGAGGCATAAGCAAATCACAATTTGTGATGAGAACAATGTATATGATGCAGTGATGTGATTTATTCAAAAAGAGTGAAAAAAGAGAGAACATAAAAATGAATGGCATAAATAGTAGATAAAGAATAAAACAGGCATGGCAAAGGAGATGGAGTTAAATCATGGTGTGGATGGAGAGAGAAGCTTATCAAAATTGAAATAAAAGTACAAAAAAAACCAATAAAATATTGATGATAACCAGATCAAAAACAAAAAAGATGATGGATACAGAAAGTATAAAGAATCTTCTTGAAGAAGAAGATAAACAAGAAGTCAAATCAGACAATCAAGAGCAATTGCAGAAAACAGAGGAGATGTTAGCCCAGTTAATGGAAATGATAAAAGAAAATAACAAAGAAAAGAGAGAAGACAACAAAAAAAGAGGAAGATAAAAAAGAACAAAGAGAACAGAAAAAAGAAGACAATAAGAAAAGAGAGGAAGATAAAAAGAATATAGAGAATAGAGAAAAGAACACAAAAAGAAAAGAGAGAAACAGAGAGAAGACAAAAGAGAATTGAAAGAACAAATCAGAGAAATGACAACAAGAAAAGAGAGTAAGATAAAAAGAATATAGAGAATAGAGAAAAGAAGACAACAAGAAAAGAGAGAAACAGAGAAGACAAATAGAATTGAAAGAACAAATAAGAGAAATAACTGAAAGCCAAAATGAAAAGTTCAACCAGTTAATAAAATAAATAATTAACAAAATATTAAAAATTAAGGAGGAAATGATTGAAAAAATAAAATAGAGCAAGAAGTCAAAATGACTCACATATATGAGGACATGGATACAAAAATAATAAGAATCCCAGATCCATGCAGGAGAAGGTTGATATATTGACCACCCAGATTAAAGAGATAGAAATAAAAATTAGCAATATATTGCCTAAACAAGGATAAACAGAAACAGACCCAAAAGAAAGTCAAAAAGAGAATTATCAAGTTAGTCATGAAGTCCCTATAACCAACCAGATGTCTGAAATTACAAATCAATTTTTAAAAATCAAAACTTTTTCAGGGAGCTGTAATGAAGCACCTATAGAATATGTAAAAAGTTTGGAGAGGTACTTTAGTATTAATGTCTTGACAGAAAAGTATTAATGCCTTGACAGAAGAGGCAAAACTGGCAATAGCATGAAGTCTTCTCCAAGATGCATTGCAAACATGTTGGGAGTCACTGTTCACCCATGCTACAAATTTTGAGAATTTTAAGAGAGCACTAATAAGTTGTTACTGGAGTGATGATTATCAGGAGGGGATTAAATACAAGGTGTCCCAGGAAAAATGTCCACCTGGAGAGCCTTATAACCCTTCTTTAGAAGACAGGTGGTTCAGGTTAAGAGCCTTGACATCTGAACCCCTATCTGAACTCTGGATTATTAGATTGATATGGCACAGCTTCCCAAGTTATGTAGAAAGAATGCTAATTGAGACTGATCATCAATCTATTGAGCAGGATGCTGAACTATTAACAGCATATGATAGTTGTAGTGCATCAGCAACCAAGGAAAGAGGAGCAAAGCAACCACAAAACAAACCTCCCTATAGAAGAGATGATGGGCCTAGAATAGGAGCCATCAGGTACAAAAGGAAAATGCCTCCTCATAAATGTAGCAACTATGTCCCACCACCATGATATCATCACCAAAGAAATGGGATATCACTATCAAAAAGGCAAAGAAGATATTCAACAGGCAATATGCATAGCCCATACCAAACCCAGGTTATAAAAAGATCAAATAGTGATTATAACTTGCAGAAAAGTGTGGCTAAAACACAAGCCAGCATGATGATGTATGGCCTGAAAAACACCTAAAAATAGGATAAAATAGAAGTCCATCACCTCAAAACAAAGAAAGATGGCATAGAAGAACTGATCATGATTATCAGTCTCCCAAGTCAGGATGTATGTTACAATACAGAACAATAAAATAAAGATAGCTGATGTAAGAAGTTTGTGAGTGGGATGTAGTGATGCATGAATTTGTATTTTTCATGTCAAGTTGGGTGGATGTTTGAGCAGAGCTGCTTTGATGCATTGTGTTCATGATGCTTCAAAGTATGTGCTCAGTACTATCTAGTCCTGGATGTTGAGTTCCTAGAGTAGTCCAGCAGTGAATATATATAGGCCTCACGAACAGGCCTTGGTATAGACCAAATGAATAAGCCCCTAAAACTCACAGAAGCTGAGCAGTGTTGGCTCAGTTTTTCTGGCTTCTAATCTTAGTTAGATGATCCCTCTAGGTACAAGAGAGGTAGTGCTTAAAATGAGATATTTTCTCATAACATCATGGGGCAGTGTGTACTAATAGTTTGTGCTTGGCCATCTGCTATTTCTAGCATTGGAGGCTACAGTTCATGTATTCACTTTTCTGGCTTATATTACCCATTTCGTCAGCAAATCTAAAGCCAGTAGAGTAATGAGAAATGACATGTATATTATGTGGAATGAAATTGTACTTCCAGGCAATTTCATCCCAAAATTTGGTGGGGGGGGTAATGAAACAGAAAGTCTGTTCACATGTGTATTCTAAGATTTTATTTTATCTTCCCATCTAAAAAAATAGGCAGATGTATATGAAAGAAGTTGATCTTATATTTTTTTTCTAAAAAAAAATAAAACAAAAAGTTTAAAGTTAAAAGAAAATCATTATTTTCTATAATTGAAAAAGAAAAGATAAACCTTCATTATTAATTTTATAATTTTAAATTAGCAGATAAATACTTCTCTAAGTATTTATTTAAAGCTGGCAATTATGAAAATATAGTTTTAATTTTTGAAATGATGTTGTCATACAAAGTGTAATAATCGCTTGAGGCAAGCTTATCGAATTGAAAAACATGGTTTAATCATCATGATCCCTTATCTGTCCTGCTAGGAGTAGTGGTCCAATCCTTAAGAAAGAGTAAAGTACTTGGGCTTAAATGAAAGCTGTGTAACAAATCAGATACAGTGGGAGTGCTGCTGAATCAATCCAAAGATCAAGGTATAAATAGTTGAGTTTGAAGTTCAGAGGGGATTCTAAAAGGAGTTAAAAAGTAAGAAAAGTGAAAGAGTTAAAAAAATTAAAAAGTTTTGTCTAAATGTTGCTTAGCTATTAGTTGACAGCTGATTTTAGTCACCTTGGAATATAATATTTACAGCCACACTGCTAATGATAAAAAAATAAAGTATTAATAAGAAAATCATAAGGATGGAAGACTAATCATAATATCTTTCTCTCTTTGTCTGTAGCCATGAATCTTCAGACTTGCCTGAGTGAACATCATGGAAAATACCAATGCCATTCAGCTTAAATAAACTGACCCCTTTTTGAAAAGAAGTAGTGACCTGAAGTGGATGAACAAACCAGATAAAATGAAGATAACAATTTCATGAAATATTCAATACTTATATGTAACAATTTCATGAAATATTCAATATTTATATGTATCTATAAAAATAGAAAAAAAGAAACAAAATGTTTTTCTTAAAATAAATTATAATTATAGCTATGTGAAAATACATTTTATTAGTGATAAATCATAAATACATAAATGTCTTAAATGTCTATAATCAAAAGGCATTTTTAATAAGGTAAATCACAAATGATTAACTTTTTATATGCAGACTGGTTTGAATTAAAATAAAAAAAAAATGAATACTTATAGCTATTTATATTGCTGATATACAAATAAGTATAACTAGAATAATTAAATAAAAATTATAAATGCATATCTATACTTGACTGGATTATAAATAGTCCACAAACCCAGAATAATTAAATTAATATTATAAATAGAACAGCTGATTAAATTTGTGTGTAGAAATATACGTCTGTTGCAGACCAAATAACAAATATTTCTGCTATATATTAAAATAATCAAATAAAATGATAGATTAATTAAATTAATATTATAAATAATAATTAAATGAAAGTTATAAATGCATATCTATACTTGACTGGATTATTAATAGTCCCCAAACTCAGAATAATTAAATTAATATTATAAATGAAACTGCTGATTAACTTATGTGTAGAAATATATGTCTGTGGCCAACCACATAACAAATATTCATGCTATATACTAGTATAATTAAATTAATGTTATAAATGAAATTGCTGATCAACTTATGTGTAGAAATATACATCTGTGGCTAACCAAATAACAAATATTCATGCTATATACTAGAATAATTAAATTAATATTATAAATGAAACTGCTGATCAACTTATATGTAGAAATATACATCTGTGGCAGACCAAATAGCAAATATTTATGCTATATATTAGAATAATGAAATAAAATTATAAATGCACATTTATACTTGACTGGATTATGAATAGTCCACAGACCTGGAATTGCTTATATTACCTGTTTACCTACCTGTGATAAATGTAAAAATAAGAAATGCTATATGAATTACAAATGCTTACATGCATATTGGTTGTGTCTAAATAAAATAATGAAACTTATGTGTATAAATACACATACATACTTGACTGAATTATAGAAGCTTCACAAATCTGGAATCACTCATCTTACCTATGTACTGACCTAAAAAGGATATACAGTTATGAAACAAATAGTTAAAAATATTCATGCAGTAATGGTAGACATCTACTTGATAAAAGACCCTTTGAATTCTTCACACAAGATAAATTAAAATGAGCCTTCATTTCAAATGAAGGATGAACTTTATTGGAAGGACTTATCAATATCATTGTTAATAAACCATTGTTACTTAAAATTAATTTCAGTTGTTCAGTTCCATTTTTTTGCATCACTTGTTATTTATTGCACTTGTTCACAAGAATTTCATGCCTTCTGAGCTGTGTCTGGCATAACTAGACCTAGGTAAGTCAGGCTGTAGTGAGATGGAACTCTAGTGGCGCCGTTTGGGAAATCAAACAGAAATTTCTAGGTGTTTTCAGTCTCTATGGTCTACATCTTCTGATGAGCAGGAAATTTTGTTGTTGGAGGGATGACATCTGTATTGGAAAAAGCCAATTGATGGTTTTTTCCTACAATATGCTCATCAGGAAATAGTTACAACCAAAGTAATAAAGGAGTTGTACAGAAGTCCAGTTACAATATATACATGTATATTTGTTTGTTTTGATGTAGAATTGATAGTTAATACTCTATATGGCTTAGATGAGGGGTATCCAACAAGTCGATCGTGATCAACCGGTCGATTGCAAAGCCACTTTTGGTTGATCGTGAAACCAATCTAGTTGTCAGGTAACGAGTGAAACAAATTAAATCAAGATATTCAAATTTTTATTATTGTTGTTTTTGTTGTAAATTTTTTTCCAATTATGGATAGGTGAAGTCTACTAAGCCATATCATTATTGAAAATAATACTTTTAATCTTGATTTAATGTAGCTAATTTGAATTAATAAATATTGTTAATAATTAATTATTCATGTTGCTTTAATTCTCCCTAACATGAGTTTTTTGGCCTGTTAAATAATTGTTATTTTTTACTAGATAGATATATAAAAATAGTATGTATTTCACACCTCTCTCTACTTAGATTATATCTATGACAACAAGTCAATCGCTTATGATAACAAGTCGATTGCAACACATTTTTAAAAAGAAAAGTGATCTTATGAACACAAAAGTTGGCCACCCCTGGCTTAAATGACATAGGCAAGGCAGGAAAAGCAAGGGTAGGAATGAATAATGTGTGATTTGGCATCATATAAGTTAGGCAGGGCAGAGAGAAAGTGGAAAATATGGTAGGAGAGAGGTACTATGGAGGGGATTGAGGAAAAGGGATAAGTGAATAACCCATAGTAAATAATAAAGTTACAGAATGAGTGTTTTCAACAAAATAAAAAAAATATGAAATAAATAATGAAGACCATAAGCTATTCATGATGATACAGGGTCTATTAGAGAAACAAGCTGAAGAGTTCTTAAAGCACTGTGAGGATGTCATGAAAACATTTCAGAGATATGAGTTGAAAAGTCAGGAGGTGGAAGGATGGGCAAATGAAACTCATGGAGAAAGAGCACTTGCTATCAAAGAGATGAAAGCAGAATATCAATAAGAATGTCAACAGATTGAAAAGCAAGTTCAGTGCTCCAAGTCAATATTAAAGGAAACACAAGAGATGTAATAAGTCATGAGAAAGAGTTAAGACATTTCCAAGTAGCCCAGGGAGAAATTAAAGATCAACCTTATGAGCTAAATGAAAAGGCCAAACATGAATATGAAACATCTAAAAAGGAGATAAAGAAAATTAAGAACACTTTTCAAGAAACCCAGACAAAAATGCAACTGGTCTTTAAGGACTCTGAAAATATGAAAGGTCTGGATTCTTCTTTGACAAAAAAAGTTGAAACCAATTTGAACTATCAGGAAAATGTGATTAAAGAATTTGATAAAAATGCTACTAATGTTGAAACATTACCTATGGATATAATGAAGCAGCCATATTAACCTTCTGCAGGACCTGCAATTCAGACCTTGCTGTATATATATGACATGTCACCCACACACTGTATTCTAATAATTAAACAAAAGCTCTTAAAATATTTAGTAAAAACAAAACAGTAGTGTGCGTGGTGCATGTATATATTGTACCCTCCTCCCCCGTCGTCGCCTCCACTCCATAATAATGTTTATCTACTTAAATTCCGGGTTCTCTCTCTCTAGCTCAGTCCTAACAAAAAAAAAATGAATGAAATTAATTTATTACTAGCTCTAAACTTTAAAAAATATAACTACAGTTATATTACTAAAAATTTACTATTTTCATGAGACATGGAGCGACGACACGGGGAGCGAGACAGACTACATTGAGATATATCCACATGATACTATCCCAATGGCATAAGAACACTATACTAAATAATCAACTTATGGTATTCCTATGACTTTCCAAGCTCTTTTCATTACGGTTAAGACAATAATCATATCTTATTATTCTTTATAATAATAATCTAGCTCAATTAAATAATTTAAGTAAATAAATGAAATAAAATCAAATCAAATAAATCTCAGGTTCATAAATTGCATTTAAACTGATTTAAATTACGGTAGTAAACTATGAGAAGGGAATTTTATGTCATAAATTCACTATGTAACAACTAACAATAATAAATAAGAATAATGATAATAATAATATAATGTAATCCTATTTCTTCTTAAATGAAATAAATAAATAAATATTACGTTCATGGTAGTATTTAATAATCTGACAATCAAAATACTTGTTGTAATATTAGCATATAATTTATTTTAATATTGTGGCAACCAACTTATGACCAATAAAACGATATAATGATAATCCCTTAATTTTATCATACAAATGAAATTTCAAGAATTATTATAACACTTTTATGTTTATCTACTCTGTGCAAAATTATATGTTTGTTGCAATTATAAATGTGTATTGCGATATCATGCATTCTATGTGGAGAAATATAACTAAGACACGAAGCTTACAAATAAATTTACAACATAGTTTATTAATAATTATACAAATAACAATATTTACATTATTTACATCGGATATCCTTACTTTCCTGTTACAAAATTACTTTACTAGCTTATTTCTTAACATTAAATTTCTACTTATTTTATTTTTAACTCTTATACAGTATTATTATTATTAGCTATCTGATTTTAGTTTAGCTCGTTACAAAAATGTATCTATCAATAATTATCATTAATGCTTTATATCTCTATTAATTTTTAAATTATATTTTTACAAAAAATTTTACCTTCATAGTAAAAATTATACAAAATCCTAAAATTCTATTTTTATATTATTCGTATGGAATCCTAAAGATTCAAACCCTTCTTGACATTTTGATGTTCCGTTTTATTATTGACTATACAATAATTATTAATCCAATACTTATCCAAGCCTTTGCTTCGTATGGTAATTCCAATCATTAACACACCATGCACAAATACATATATCAGTTACACATTATTGAATCATTTTTCAACCAACATGCAATCTCTATTTTTAATATCATATAAACTATTAAAATTTTATTATTACTTTAAAAACTTTGCTTAGATTTTTCTTTTAAAATCTTATATTCATTTCAGAATTACTTTTTAAAATTATATCATATGATTCTTCATCTCTTTATGACATTTATACTTTCATTTTTAAAATAACAATTCCAACTCATTCTAGTAAATAAACTATTCTTAAATAACGAAAACCTAGCTTCATTGCCATTTTATATATCATTTCTATAAAATATCTTTCTGACGATGTATATTCATGAAACAAGGATAGCGAAAATAGATGTGCAGGATCAAAACAACTAGAATATTATCCGTCATAAAACTTGACAATGATGGCACAGTGAATTTAAAGAACACCATAGAGGAGTGACCTTTATCTGTCTATCCACCTCTACTATAGGAGTGATGCTAAAGCTATTTCTTCAGTTTTATAACATCAAAAAGTTTCAAAAATACGTAAAAAAAAACACTGTCCAAAAATATATGTGTTCAGTGATAGGACTTAGTTAGCTATACTGAAATCACACAAAATACTATGATCCAAATATTTGATTTTATTATTTCTTGGCAAAAAACATCATCTTGGTTTCCTCTACACCAGTACTACCAAGTCACTATCCGATTTTATTTCTCTAGATTTATCTATGCATTACATCGACAAATTTCTGTCTACATTTCTAACAATAATAAAATTCATTTTTAGTTCAAACTATACAGCTATTCTTAAGAAAATCTTTTACTACTTATCTCGTATATTTATAATATACCAACTATTTTAAAATCATCATGAATATTTGCAACATAAAAGTTCAAAAGAATCACATAATTATTATGAGACTTATATTATGAATTATATTTTTTTCAAAACAACTTATTGCATGCACATTTAAAATTACTACTATCTCAAATATATGTTTTAATGTTGGATAAAAATGTGTACTTATAATTTAAAAACTTTCATACATCATTCTTCATTAATAGATGACCTAAAAAAAAATACATTATGCATTATCAACAATATCACAATTACCAAAACGATCTCTATCTTCTTGATCGTATTCTGAGGGCTTCACCATTCCATTACTTCTTTTAGATATTTAAAACTTCCATACATACATTTTATTTCTATAATAATATTTCTCTCATTCTATTAAGCTATTATATTTAAAATCTCATTATTCTTAAATTCATGTTTATATGTTTCCCTAAGCTAATATAGAATTTTTATATTTTAAATACAATCAAATAAAAATATTAAATTATATTTACGATACTGCTTTGTCGAACTTGCTTGTAAATTGTTCATCGTAAAGCTAAAAAAAAATATATATACTTTATTTTTCTTCAGTCACTTAATGTTCTATAAAAAAATAACTCTGTTTAATAATCTTCATCGACGATGATCCTTAGTTTTCTCAATATTTTATACACTTATTAATTCTTGATGTCTCCAACATAGTCTGCTAGCTTTTTCCCGCGCGTCTGGTTTCCCCCGATGCATCTTGTACGGACTTTTAAAATCTTCAATAAAATTTTGGTTTCCATGGATTCATTTTCATTTAGTTGAGCCATTTAATTTTAACATTTTAACTCAAGCATTTTTCTTCATTGAATACTTTATAATATTTTTTCTAATAAGCTAAAGTTTTAGGCACCTTGCCATAAAATACTTATAACACTTTAATCTTTTTACCTTCCTTTATTTCACAATTCTGGAACTATAGTTTTAGTAATATTTCCTTTTTAAAATAAACACTTTTCTTCATTATTATTTTCTTGATACTTGAACGCATATTAAAATTTTGTTCATAGAGAAGAATAATTTAGTTTTAAGATAGCTCTGTAAATTTATCGTCATAAATTGTTCTTGACGACCAACAGCTTCTTTTTCAGATTTTCACATATCGTCCCAATTGTATTCCTTTCAGTTATAAGATTAAGTTTCAGGTTGAGCACAACTAAAGTGGCATTAAGATGATTTCCAATTATTTTTCTTTCATCAATCACTTTAAATATTTCTTCTTGTATTTCCATGTTACTGTAGGCTTTCTGGTTAAATTTGAATAAAATTTCCTGGTAAGATCACTTATAAAATTAGAAATTCATGTCTTTGCAGTCAAAAATATATTATATGTTACAGTATATCTTTTAGAATAATACGAAATTATAGATTTATATTACTTTCAGCTACGATGTTACCAGCTATCAAATGTGTTACTTTCTCCTTCACTTTCCCATTACTTCTCCCGCTTTGTATAATTCTTAGATTTTGTCTGTTAATTTTACATCCTTTGATTGGTTAATATTTATTTTAGCGCGAACAATTTATTCATTTTATTTTGATAACAGAATGGATTTTTAAAGTTAAGAACTGATGACGTAATGTCTAGAATATTTATACCAATATTTCTAAATTCAATTATAGTTTTATTTATAAAAAAAATCATCTAAGTTTTAAAATAATTATTAAAACAATATTTAATATTTTTAACTTTCACTTTAAAGATCGATGGCAATTATATCTAGTTTTAAATTCACACAGTTTATTATTATTTTACCAAGAGTGTGCGTGAAGGTATTTAATATACGGTCACGTGTTTTACTAACTTTTATCAAAATGATTTTTTATTTACGTCTTGGTTTAAATTACCAAAACTGATATATTTTATAAAATTTGGAAAATAATTTATAATGTTAAACTAAATATAACTCTCACCATCCCAAAGTTTATTAATAAATTATACTCTATTAAATTGGATTATTAAATACAATTATAACATTACATTTCATTTATTTAATTTATTAGTTTTTAAATATTAGACTAAATAATTGATACACTTTTAACTATCTATAGCTGTATTATTTTGTATGGCCAGCTTTCACAACCATAAGCAATGATATTTAAGCTTTATTTAATTGTTTTCTTTTAAAATAATTTATTAACTGTTACCTACCAGGTATTTTTAGCTTTAAATTATATTATAAAATCTACTTATCCCATTATTATTTATATCTCTTACAAATATTACTTAAAATTTAAAATTTTTTAATAATTGACCTTTCTACCCTACCTATGACCTACAGACAAGGGCACAATATATATATATATATATATATAAATAATTACATTAGTGTGCGTCATTGCATATATATATATATATATATATATATGAAGCAATGATTTATTAATATTTATTGTTGAAAATTATATATATATCTTTTATATAAGTGTATTTCAATTAAAGTGTTGGTATTTTAAAAACAAAAAGAAAAATGGGGAAGGCTCAAAATACTTTTAAAATCATTAATAAGCTGAAATCTTTATCTGTATTCAGATTATTTTCACTAATTAAAATTATAAATCTTAATTAAAATTATGAGTAATGTTTTTGTTAGTTCATTTGCAAATCTAAATTATCTTAAAAGGTATTTCGAGCCTTATCTTTAAAAATTTTTGATAATTAAATATTTTTTTAATTAAAATCAAGAGATTGCAATGATAGCTGTGGGCAAGTGAAATTGCATTCTTGGGGGGATTAAAAATGGATAAAATAACACATGGAACAATGGAAGTTAATTAGTAAATTCTTTCAGAACATTTGAATCAATAATGTTTCAGAGAAATTGATTCATCATTCCACTTTAAGATGTCAAGAAAAGTTTTGTGACATGAACTTTGAGTAAAAAAAACACTTTTCTCTGGGCTTCTCAGAAGACTGTTTGCCTGATGGTGCCATGTTCCATTCATCTGACCATCCGAACAAGATGACCATCTAAATATTGATGCTGCCTGCTGTGCTTTCCTAAGGTAACCTTGCTTAATGAAGAGCTACTTTAAATTTGTATATGTTATGTATTGGGTTATGAGACATTAATAAGGATAGCTGTGGGATGAACATTTTCAGTCACAGACTTAAAGTAATGGCGTCAACATGTTTTCTTGGACTTACAAATTAAAACCCACTGTAATGAAGGTAATGTACAGCTTCATAGTAAAATAATAATTAATGTATATGTATAAATAAATGTTAAATGTAAACAACTGATTTGTATTGTATTTATGGATGTGGACATAACACAATTATTGGTGATGAAGATGAGATTGTTTAAGTGAACATGCAAACAAGATCAATGCTGTATAAAATAAATATATATATATATATATAAGATATATATATGTATAAAATAAATATATATATATATATATAAGACATAAGGCAACTAGCATATGTAAACATGCAATTATTATTGTTATGTCGTAAACTATCATGCAACGGATCTTTTCCCTTGCATTTCTTCTCACTTTAAAACAAAACGCTTGCAAATGTTCAGATAAATTTTGGAATTGTCAACTTATACCATGTAATGGCTACTATCGGCTCTCTCGCATTATTCGACATTGACTCATCACATCTGTGGGATACATATGCATCACAAATAGATTTTTTTGCAAAGCGAATAATATAAATTCTGATGACAGGAAGCATGCAACTCTCCTTGTTGCATGTGGTCTAAAAACATTAAGTATTTTGTGCTCCCTTATATCTCCAGCATTGCCTCAGGAAAAATTATATCAAGGCATCATTAAAATACTAAAACAGTATTTTAATCCACAGCCATCCATCATATACCAGCACTTTCAATTTCATTGCCATTAGCAATGAGAGGAAGAAAGTGTAAGCACATTTTTGGCAGACTGACATCTGACAGAGGGTTGTGAATTTGGACCTTCACTTGCAGATCATCTTCGGGACCAATTCATCTGTGGACTTTGTGATGAGGCAACACAATGGAAACTACTAACTGAAGAAACCTTAACCTTGTAGATGGCTGTTCAGCATAGCTTAGCCGCAGAGCCAGCATCAATACAGGTGCGTTAAATCCATGCCACAAGCGCATCCACAATAACAGTAGACCTTATTCAATGGAACAGACCAGTTCACCATAATAATCCTCTGCAGTCACTAACATTCTCTCAAACACCAGCATACAAAAGAAACAATGAAACCCCTTGGTCAGGAAACACTCCTTGTGATGGATGTAGTGGTCAGCACAACCAAGCAGAATGTCCTTTTAAAAGAATGAAATGTCATTTCTGTCAGAGAATGGGCCACTTACAGCATGTTTGCTGAGCAAAGCAACAAAATACAAAATACTCAGAGGACACCTAACCAGTGCATGACAGTGACTGAATTGGAAGACAAAGTTGTAGATCACATCTACGAAGTACACCACAATGGCTCTACATATAAAGCTATCACACAAATGGAGGTCAACTCAGGGTTACAATATTCCATAATGTCATATGATATATTCATGGACACATGTAAGGAACTGATACCTAAATTACAACCAGTTGATATCACTCTAAGAGACTTTCAACATAACACAATAGCATTTAAAGGACAATGCATAGTACCTATACAATATGGGAAGGACACATATCACTTATGGTTGTTGGTAGCAGAGAGCCCATGCACAAGTCTATTGGGCCATTAATGGTTCACACCTCTGGGTATTACACTACCAGGAGTTCATAGTATTACTGAACCATCCATCCAAGATGTCATTAGCAAGAATCTGCAAGTATTCAACCCATCAAAAGGAACTTATAAGAGGCCAGCCATTTCACTGCCAGTGGATCCAACTTGTCCTCCAATTAGAATGAGAGGTCAGCCATTACCTCTTGCCATGAAAAATAAGGTAGATCTTGCATTACAGATACTGCTCTGGGAAGGAATCATCGAGCCAGAGAACAACCCAATATGGACAACACTGGTGGTATCAATCCTTAAGCCTACAGGAGAAGTGAGATTATGTGGTGACTACAAGGTGACTGTCAACAAGGCCCTCCGATACCTGCAGTCCACCACCTTTTGGCATCTCTTCCACCTAGCTCTATTTTTGCAAAAATAGATTTGGCAAAGGCTTATCTTTACTCCCAGTCAATAGCCATCAGCAAATATACAAGCCATCATCATTCATCAAGGAGCTTTTCATATGAAACACTTACAATATGGAATCTGTGTGACACCTGGGATATTTCAATGTGTCATAGACAACTTGCTGGGAGACATCCCTGGAGTTCATCCATACTTTGACAATATCTTAATCTGTGCCATGTTGAAGAGTGACTTATGTGCAAAATTACACATGGTATTGGAAAGGCTGTCATCCGGCAGATTGAGGGCAAACAAGGAAAAATGTGTCTTCGGAGTAAACACTGTGAATCTCCCTGGAGTTCATCCATACTTTGACAATATATAATAGGTGCCATGTCGAAGAGTGACTTATGTGCAAAATTACACATGGTGTTGGAAAGGCTGTCATCCAGCAGATTGAGGGCAAACAAGGAAAAATGTGTCTTCGGAGTAAACACTGTGGATTTCCTGGGATATAAAATTGATAATAAGGGCCTCCATCTATCACCAAGAAAAGTGGATGCAATGAAAAATACCCAATCCCTGAGGAACAAAAGAGAACTAAAAGCATTTCTAGGATTCTTAAACTTCTATAATAATTTCCTTCCGAACTGAGCAACCATAGCCAAACCTCTACATCATTTACTACAAACAAATATTACATGGACGTGGACAATGAGTCATGAAAAGACTTTTAAAAAACTTAAGGAGGCATTGACCTCTGATAGTGTATTGGTGCAATTTTATCCTAACCAGGAGGTCCAGATTACATGTGATGCTTCACCATATGGAGTAGGGGCAGTACTAAGTACACAGTTGCCCAATAGATCAACTGCCCCAGTTGCTTTCACCTAATTCACCTTATCTAAAGCTGAAAGGAACTACTTGCAAATAGACAGAGAAGCTTTGGTGATAATATTCGGAGTTGAAACATTTCCAAATAAATACAGATCATCAACCACTGCTAGGCATATTTACTTCAGATAAGCCAACACCCATAATATTATCACCCAGAATGCAGAGATGGGCACACACACTAAATATCTATTCTTTTAAGCTGGAATACAAACCAGGAAGGAAGATTGCAAATGCAGATGCATTGAGCAGTTGCCCACTTCTGTCAACCAAAGATGAAGGCTCTAAAATTGGTGGTGTCCTGTTTTTGGAAAAATTGGAGTTTCCCCCTATGATAGCAGAACAGATGGCACAAGCGACATGCAGAGACTTTTTGTTAGCAACTGTGAAAAACCATACTCTCACCACTTGGCCAAACAAAGCCACAGACATGAAACTGCAACCTTTTTTTAATAGATGTAATGAACTCTTCACACATAAGAATTGTCTGCTGTGGGGGTCTCATGTCATCATACCTTCATCACTACAAAAATTCATCCTAAATGAACTTCATATGGGTCACTCGGGCATCATAAGAACTAAGGCATTGGCAAGGTTATATGTAAGGGGGCCATTGATGGACCAAGACATAGAACATCTTGTGGAAAAATGCATGCATTGCCAAGTTGTAAGGCATGCATGTCCCCAAGCTCTGACACATCACTGGGAGGCACCATCAACACCATAGTCTCGATTGCACTTGGATTTTGCAGGCCTCATTGATGGACAGATGCTCCTCATTGTTGTGGATGCGTACTCAAAGTGGGTAGAGGTGCGGAGAATGCAAACAATGACATCAAGTGCAACAGTTGCAGCACTGCGAAAACTATTTTCACCCACAGAATACCAGAATGTGTGGTATCCAATAATGGACCACAATTGACATCATCAGAATTCTCAACATTCCTTGTCAGTAACAGATTCTGTCATACACGAGTTGCACCCTATCACCCGGCAAGTAATGGTCTTGCAGAAAGGTCCTTACAGTCAGTAAATGATAGCCTGAGATGTGACACACATGGAAATTGGAGCCAGCATCTAGCTCGATACCTATTAACTCAACATGTCACACCATCTGCATCTACAGGATTAAGCCCAGCTGAGATGCTTTTCAACAGACATCTTTGTACAAGCTTGGATTTCATACATCCAGATAGAGCTCCAAGAGCCATACCAAATACACAGAGAATATGTGAATTTCAACCAGATGATGCGGTTTTTGCATGAGCCACCAGTAGGGGCTCCCCTTGGATTTCTGCCACAGTAGAACAGTGAACAGGCCCCTTGTCATTTGAAGTTTGGATGGACTCTGGAGTGCAACACAAGCACATAGACCAATTGCAAGCAAGAATGACTGTCACTGACCAATCTAGCTCAACTCCTGTAGAGGAACTAATCGATGTTTCAAAAACACCATCTTTAGTAGCAGCAGAAACCACAGACAACACCAACCTAACACCTCTCTGCCAACCATCTCCAAAACTATATAAGGAGTACTCTTTATGTCAACGTTGATTTCCAGCGTATTTAGAGGACTATGAAGTCTCATTCTAAGGAGAAAGGGGTGTTGTGTATTGAGTTATGGGACATTAATAAGGATAGCTGTGGGATGAACATTTTCAGTTATGGACTTAGAGTAATGGCATCAACACATTTTGTTGGACTTACAAATTAAAACCCACTGTAACAAAGGTAGTGTACAGCCTCATAGTAAAATAATAATTAATGTATATGTATAAATAAATATTAAATGTAAACAACTGATTTGTATTGTATTTATGGATGTGGACATAACAGTATATGTAATGAAACTATGACTTCATCAATGTATTAGTGTATAATCCCTGCTAATTTTGTTCTTGAACTCTCTCTTTGTAATCCCTACTATTTTTGGGTAATTTTCAACTTATCTTTCATGCTTGAATTCTTATATATAACTTTGTGTGACTCCATTAGATATTTTTTAACTTATTCATGTTATATATGTAGAAAATTAATGCTCTTTAATTAATATGCCAATATCATTTAACCTTGCAAGTCTAGTAAGGATTTATTTTATTTGTTTAATGAGGAAAAAAGCAGGGGCTTCATTTAAAATTTATTAGTAAAGTTTTATTCATTTTAACAGAAACTGCCCACTAGGTTGGTTTTTTAATCTAAAATATTTTATTGTGGATGCATATTTCTACTTTAGTATTTGAATTTATTCCTAAATTGTCATTTAAAAGATTGTTAACTTTAATATTGTTATCATCCCATTTTGCCATTTGTCAGAGGGTTAGTTCTGTTATTAAAAATGTATATAGGAATTGAAATTAAATATAAATTTTGCTAGTTTAATATTATAAGTAAAAGAGATATTATTCATTATAATTTGTTAAATGATTCATAAGTAAAACAGATCACCTTGCTGAGGATAGAATATTTCCATGCTTTAAAAAATATATATGTATTGATTATATTCATCTCTAATAACATTGCTGGGATAGATTTTCTATTATTGTGATATTTTATCTTTTCCAATTTGTTGTCATGTGGGAACTTTGGAAGTCCAAAGCTATCTGCGTATCTTTTTCCAAACCATTCATAATCAGAAGTATTCACTACTTTCTGTGGAACATGAGCTGTGGATGATTGTACAGCTGGCTCTGGGCCTTCAAACCCAACCTCTCCATCAGTACCATTTCACCAGAATGCGCAAATGTACCAACCCTAAGTGAGTGACCAATATTCTTTTAAAATGATGAAATATCCAAAACCGCCATGATGACCAAAGTGCTAGGACTGTTACTCTTCTTATTAGTTTGCTCACTGCCTATCTAACTTTAGTTAGTCACAATGGTGTGGTGAACAAAATGACTTATTTTCTATAATACGCAATCCGATTAATTATTCAGTATGTTGATTTAAGCTATTTTCATTTAAAATTGTTATTGATTCCCATAGATGTGAATCAATTTTTATTAATGATTGTATAACTTATTTATTTTTGTAAATGTAGTGCATTGTTTGTTCCATATGTATAAGTTCCAAAGACGACTTTTTCAAACAATGCCAGTAAAAACGTATATAACAATTTTCATAACATAGATAAATGATTAAGATTGTATATTTTTGCCTGTTTACAAAATCATTTATTACTAAAATCGCAAACTACCATTTATATCATTAATCATCTAAACCTGTCATGATCTTTTATATTTGTTTTATACATCCACAGCATTATATCTGAAAACATCTTTAAATTGGCATATTAACACCGCACAAGCTATATACACACTCCATAAAATTATGACCATAAATAATTAATGTAAAGGGGATTTTATAAAAACAAATCGTAAGTTTTGTAAATAGACAACTTCATCTCAAGAATGAAACATTTTGTAACATATATACACATTTTCTTAATATTTTAGTAAATATATATTTAATGTAAATCCTAGTATGCTTTGAATTATTTTCTTCTAGTTAATATTTAGAATTATTTTCTTTAGCTAATAGCTTAGCATTAATAAATAACTGTAATAAATGTAATTCTTGAGATACTCTTTACCATGATCATCATCATCAATCTGATCTTATGCTCTACCGCTGTGTGGCCTGGAATTAAAATTATTATGGTGTATCATTGGGATTGTTGTTCATAGAGTCAGAGATTCAAAAAACAGGCAAATGGGTTAAAATTCAGGATTGCTCCAGACTTATGTATCTCAGGCATGATCGGATTTGAGATACTTTTGATTGAATTTTAGTCTTGTTGTGTGAGCAGACAATTTTGACCGATACAGGATATATATTTTTTCCCCAGGCTTGTTGCCACAATGTGGGCTGAACAATAAATAATATACATTCTGAAGAGATTATTGTTGATATATATGAATATTTTTTTCCTACCCGAATTTGTTTTGTGGTTATAAATATATATAAAATGTGAAAATTTTGTATTAAACCAATGTCCATGCGTTACAACCATAAATTAATTTTTTTTAATCTGGTTTTGCAGCTTCAAAAAAATTTTGTTTTTCCATTTTATAGCTGTAAATGTGAAAATCTTATTCTTAAGAAAAAAAATCAATACCCATGTTTACAACCATAAGTGAATTTTTTTTGTATCTGGTTTTGCAACTGTGGAAAAATATTGTGTTTCATGTTTTATAGCTACAAATGTAAAAATATTGTTTTTAAATTTTAATACCCATGTGTTACAACCATAAGTGAATTTTTTTCTGTATCTGGTTTTATAACCATATAAAATGTGTTTCAATAGTCAAATATGTTTCTTATGTTATGTACATGAAAATGAAAATGTTTTAAAACTAAAAGAGATGTACTTTATCCATAAGTTATAAACCTTGAAATTATAATAAAATATATGTCATGTTTAGTTTATTTTCTATACATTATATATGTAATAAGAGTAAATACTGTGTAGCAAAGATTTATTAATATTCACAAGTTGAGTAGCCCACATGTAAGTGATTCGATTTTTTTTATTTACTGTTGGCTGGTGCCTTTATATAAATGTGCCAACTGGTGATTAATAATAATAAAATAAGGTATCAAAATGAGTTCAAACAAGGATGTTAGGGGTTGAGAGAAAGTTAAATTATTTTCCACTGTTTTACCATATATATTGAAATGTAACAAACATATATGATAGTACTGAAACAAATCACTAATCATTTTTTTTGTAAGAATCTATTATAGGTGCAGAAAAACAACCAAAACTCAAACAGTAAGGCAGTTGAATTCCAGCAGATTATATCCATACACGTTATGATCAAATATTTATTTTTCATTTATAAGCAGTAGTCAGCAGCAATAAAAAATGACAGAATGGAGACAGTGGAAGAGAAGAGGGAGAGGGGTGTATATCCTGCATAAAATAAGAATAGAACAAACAAACCATTTTCCAGAGATAATTATAAGTGACAATACTTCAACAAAAAAAAGAAAAGAAACATAAGTGGTGAAGAAAGATCAGCAGAGGAAGTCAGAATAGAAAAAGATCAGATGACCAACCAGTGCCCAGCATGACTGACTCATTGGAACTGGATAGCCCAGAAATAAATTTTAAAGAGCCGGCCAAGTTATTATACAAGTATGAAAAGAAAAGTGAAGCATCTGATACCAACCTGAATGGTCAGGAGATTTTTTAACTCATACAACAACCGATGAAACAAAATAGAGACCAAGAAAAAATGCAGAATTTCAAAGAAGGAGTATGGAAATGATGGAGTTTAGAAGAGATGTTGATGAATTAAAAAGAAGCCAAAAGTCAAGGATTGATAAGATTAGCATTACTTGGGACATACAAGCTGAGGGTTTCAAAGATATATCTATTTTCAAGCAAAGAGAGCCTATTCATGTAACCAAAAAGACAAGGTAGTCTGTGTAGAAACAATATTGATAAACACAGTAATGGAGGGTATGAAAGTTGTGAATGAGATAAAAGATACTACAAAGAAGAAATTTCACTATGATGCTAATCAGGAGAGAAAGCCTCATGACCAGCCCAGACAGGTTAGCAGAAAATGATTGATTTCTTACAAGAAATGAGAGAAGACTGATGATACTGGGAAGAAAAGATGGCAATAATCCAACACAAGAAAATAGAAACCATAGAAGAGCTGAAACAAGAAGTGAGTCAGCTCAAAAGAATTATGAAACCTGAGATAAATGTAGAGATAGATATCAAATTACCACAAACCACAAGTGAACCAAAGCCTGACCAGAAATTATATTACCATAATGACAAAAGGAAAATAAATGCAAAATCATCAGAAACAGTTACCAATACAAGAATTAAGAAAGTAGAACCTGTGGACTCCACCCAAGGTACCTCATCCATATCACACTTCATACAAGTACAGATTTTTAGTGGTGAACCTGGTGGGAAACCTTTAGAGCACCTTGAAAGTTTGCAGGAATTGTTTTTTTTCACCATGCAAGTGATGTTGAACAAGTGGATATAGCTAGCCATTACTTAAAATCCATAGCCAAGGACTGATGGTAATCATTGCAAAAGTAGTCGATCACATTTGAAGGGTACAAGGCCATTTTACTGCATTATTACTGGAATAAAGTGTGCCAGGAAGGGATCCTGCATTCTGTGATGATTGAAAAATAACAGAACAATCACCAAGAAACACTGTCACTTCATCCTGCACCAAGTGGCAAAATTTAAAATATTCAGACAGTCACATTATAGATCTCATTTGAAATAATATGCCACCAGGAATACAAAGAATGGTGCTAAGCAGTCAACTTTCCATAGTGGATGGTATGACAAAATTCCTAACCTCAATAGACAACAGAAATCTAGCCCCAGAACAAGGGACTTACAATGTGAGGTATTTAAACCTTATGTACCTCCAGATTCTGGAAAATATTATTAAAAAAAGAAGCCATAGAAAAGCAAAGCCAAAAACAATGGAAAGTGCAAATGAACATGCTCATGTTATGAACCCCTGTAACAAAGAGGTACTCTAGTACCCTTTTAAGGAACAAACATCAATTTTCCTGAAAATTTGACTTGAATATAATCTCAATTTTATTTTAATTTTGAAAGTACTAGTCTACGATCCATCCAACCATCTGCACTGGCAAGTGCTTATGGTAATATGAATGTCTTTTTTGTGATTGCTAACAATTATGAAATCTATTAAACACCCATTGTTATGAGGAAGGATGCATCTATGTTCTTTTATAGCTGTTTCTGTCTACACAAAGTATTTGTAATAATCAATTAATGTGTTGGGCAGTAATTC
This sequence comes from Epiperipatus broadwayi, assembly GCA_028023455.1. NCBI lineage: Eukaryota > Metazoa > Onychophora > Udeonychophora > Euonychophora > Peripatidae > Epiperipatus > Epiperipatus broadwayi. The sequence goes on along the minus strand of JAQFVV010012504.1, from coordinate 72,474 downwards.
AATAATTGCAAACCATTGGATCTTACTGCACCAATATGATTATTTCCTAAAAATTTGGTTAATGTTTCTTATCTATACCAACATATGGATTAATGTCTCCTACAGGAAAACATTTGATCTTTTAATGATATTGTTATGTTAATGTTGTCTAGCAATGAATAAAGTTTCCATTCTCTACATTTTCTGAATCTATAGTTGTAGATAAGTATTAATAAAATAAGCCCTTGCACTAATGCAAGATCAGATTTAAAATGATTCTTTCATTGATACAAGGATAAATTCTGAGAATAGAAAGATATTAAATTAGACATTACAAAAAATCCAATACAATGCATTCTGATATCTAGCAACATGCAAAATCACTTTCCTTGACTGATCTGCCTGTTTCCAGCTCCTACAGCAATATGACTTTAAGTCTTGAAATATCATTAGCAACTACTGTAGTCCTCATTCTGATCTTAGAGAGTTTAGATAAAATAAAGATTATACTTTACATGGACCTAGATTTAGGGAAAAAATAGATTTATAAAACTTATCTTTAGTAATAACACTACCAATATTTTACAACTACTATTTATTGAAGCTGTAGCCTTCAAGAACATGTGTATATAAATGCGATAGTAGGGACCTCTACAGGTCTTTAAACCACAAGCTTACTCTTTGGAAGAAAAGAGGGGAACCTTCTTTACTTCAATCTACTTTTTATTTAAATAGGTGAAGCTGAAGCGATCCCTACTATCGCATTTATATACTCATGTTCTTGAAGGCTACAGCCTCAATAAATATTACATATGTAATCAATGTTAAAAATATTTATAATTATAACTACTATTTATATTATTATTATTACTGTTGTTGCTATTATTATTATCATTACGTTGTTGTGTAAATAAACATCAGAAACAAATTCAATTTTGGTGAACTTTTATCTTTAAAACATGCAATGTTAATTACATAAAATGAGTCTTAATAAATCCAAAGTTAGCCTTTCAAAAAAAAAAATCATTGTCTATATAAAAGCAACATATCATTGGTTAGTTTTGACAAAATCATTTTAATTTTTCACATTAACTTTTAATGAGGTTTTAAGTTTGCTTTTGTTACTAAACCAGCGAATCCCTTCATTATTTTCAATAGAGAAAGATTTTAATATTTTCATCGAAACAACATATATATGCTGTTTGACACCCTACATGATTTTTTCTCCGTTAGCTCATCTTTCAATAGTAAATAATGAAATTTTATGAATATCTAAGAGGTTGGTGGTCGAGTGGTCAGCACAGCTGCTTTACAAGCAGTTGTCATGGGTTCGCTCCCTGGCCGATGCTTTGACACATGAAAAAAAAAATTAAAACTGGGTTTTTATTCTGCAAAAATTCTGTATTATTAACTATGCTTTCGTTATCGTATTCAAAACATGGTTTACTTGGTACTTCTAAAACGATATCTGTTATATGTAATGTGTAACTTCCATTGTCATTCACCTTAACTTCAATGATATTTATTACGGTAAGTGTCTCGTATTTTACCATAAAACATCACATGATCACATTGATTGACTTATACGATATATGCTTTTCTGAATTAAAGTCAAAGTATCATCCTTTGCATTGCTTGGGAGCTGGAGTGAAACATAATCTTCTTCATTACAAGTTACGACATTAGGGGGTGTTGTACACTCCAAAACACATAATCCTGAGCCGGTATCAATACAATATAACATTAAGAACACTAATGTTTGGATATTAATCAAACTTTGCAAAATCTCTTGATGCATTTTGTAGTACAGCATAAAATTAAACTAATAACGCAAGAAATAATGATTTTACTTAAGATGAATATTTAAAACTCACTATTGCTTAAAATAACAAACAGTATTAATATCAAAGTCTCGTGCTAATAATGAAATTTATTGTTTCTAAAAAGATCACCATAATGAAATTTATTCTAGAATTAAACTACGACTTTAGCGACTTTTTGAAGAAAACTGCGTAGAGGATGGGAAGAAGTTCTGAGAGTAAATGAGAAAAAAAAAAGATTAATCGAGAAAATTAAGGAAATAAAGATAAAAAAAAATGATAAAGATAAACTGGATTGGGCTTGTATTAAGAAAGAAGGATAGTTTTATAATAGATGTTTAAGAAGGACAACAATATTTTGTCTTAGCAAAAATTACCTTTTTTTATAGTGTTTTTGAGTTATTATTTTTTTAGTTCTTGTAATATCTATAGTCGTTTACTGATAGTTCTTACGTATGATTAAATAAAAAATAATAATTTAATGCAAGTCAGAAAATTACATTAATAAAACAATTGATAAAAAATAAATTGTTTTAAGACAGTAATAACTGAAACACATTCATCTGATTAAAATTGCTCAGAGAACGAGAGCTCATTAAAGGAGGATAAGCCACCGGATCAGTAAAGTAAACACTAGGTGGATAATTAGTTGGTTTATACTTAGTCTTAATCTGATGAAGATATAAAGGGAGTCTAAATAATGAAGGTAGATAAGTAATAACAGCAGATAATACCATCAACATATGTTATATCCACTTTGTATCTGCTGTAAAACCACTTTAAATGCGATTATAATTACTACTACCATCATTATTCATCATTTTTGATCCAATGCATTGTACTCTTTATGTTTAATCCACTTTAAGATTTCAACTATCCATCTATTATCCATTTTATTTGGTAACAGTATTATCCTAGATCAGGGGTGGGCAATTGTTTTGGATCAGGGGCAGGCAATTGTTTTGGATCAGGGGTCACAGAGGTTGGCGGAGGGCCGCATCAGGGGCCACTTTGTGGAAGTGAAGGTTAGCAGAGGGCCGCACCTTTTCTCATGACACAAATAAACACACTGCTTTATTCCTTGTATTACCAAAGAAATATTAGTTTGTCCATTCTTCATTAAACACATGACATTCATCACCGATTTTACATCTTTTCGGAGAGTTCATGGTTTCACTAAAGTTGGAAATGTATATATTTTGCTAATACAAAGACAAAATTGAAATTAACCAGATCAACTGGAAAAGCACTGCACATTGTATCTACACTGCGCATGTGTACTGACATGGTCATCCTAGTGGAAAATATGAGACGAGTCTTCGGTCGCGCACAGGAAGGAAATCTCAGTTCAAGGTGGATTTTTCTGATTGTCTTGGTGGGCTGCATAAAAACTCTTAGCAGGCCATATGTGACCCTTTGGCTGCTATTTGCCCACCCCTGTCCTAGATTCATTTCAATTGTCTTCATTTTTCTATAATGAGAAATCTATCTGTTTGTTTCTCTTTTCATGTATTTTGCTTTTGATTTATTTCTTATTGTTCCTAACATCCATCTTTTTATGCTTCATTGACTATTCTAAAGTAACTGTATTGCTCTTCTGTTAAGTACCTGGGCCTCAGATCCATAAAAAAAATTTGAAAAGAACATTCATTAAGAATCTTCCTTTTCAAACAGATAGATATATTTCCCTTTAGTACTAAAATAATTTCTATCAAAACTATTCAATCAAAGTTTAATTTGATGATTAATTTCATCTATTGGGTTTCTGTCTCTATTAATAATATGACTGAAGTATTTGTAGTTGTTAACTTCTAATTCATTTTATTTTCTTCTTTAAGAAAATCCACGATTTATTATTTTAGCTTTTTTAGTATATATGTTTAGTCCTACTTTCATCTGATAACTCTTTCAATATTTTTTATAGCCTTAAAGCATAATTTGTAGAACAATATTATCTGAAAAATATAGATGACTTAAATAATCTCCATTAGCTTTTAATCCTTTAGCTTTCCATATTCATCCATAAAATACTTCTTGTACAACAAGTGCTGTAAACAATTTTGGAAATTTGCAAAATTTCCTTTCATATGCTGGATTAGTCTTGGATTTTGACAAATATTTATTAAAATATCATAATATCCCTGATTATACAGCGCTTTAAACACTGTAAGAATGCTTATAAAATTAAAACATATTTTATAAATTACAAATACAAGACATAATGACACCATTGTATTTTTATATTGGACTATTTCAATCATCTAATATGAGTGTTGAATGTCTTTAGAAAAATTTAACTTTATTTAAATATTCCAAATACATTTAACTGTTAATAATAGCACATCAAACAGGTTAGTATATGCACAATGTTTTGAGAAGTATTATTCTTTCCTCTTCTTTGGTGTTGCTGGCCTGACCAGTGCCAGTACTAGCATGGGATTTGAACCTGGACCCTTAGATTCTTGAGTATTGAATTTTAAGGTAATGCTCTTTTGGCAGAATGGCTCGGTTAGTTAGAGCGTTACCTTAAAATTCAATACTCAAGAATCTAAGGGTCCAGGTTCGAATCCCATGCTAGTACTGTCACTGGTCAGGTCAACAACACCTGAAGAAGAGGGGAGAATAATACCTCTTGAAACATTGTCACATACTAATCTGTTTGATGTGCTATTACTAATAGTTGAATGTATTTGGAATATTTAAATAAAGTTAAATTTTTCTAAAGACATTCAATACTCATATTAGATTATGGAAATAGTCCAATATAAAAATCCAACTAAAACACCATCATCACAAATCTTCAAGAAAACAATAATGACACCATGTTTATTGATCCTTTCTATAACTTCTTTCAACACTTGGATGTGATCTACTGTGCTAAACCACTTTTAAATCCCCTTGCTCTTTTGGTTAAAAAAATCCAAAAATTGCTATAGGCAAGTTATAATTACCTTGGTAAAAATTTTGTGTATAATTGATAAAAGATTGACAAATCTGTAATTTCAAATATTTATTTTTTCAATATTAATATTATTATTGCATTCTTTGATCTATCTGATACATCATTGTCATTTAGACATTTGGTACATAACACTGTCAAAAATTTTTGTAATTTCTTTACCTGTTCTTTTATAATTATAATTCCATCATTAAATAGTTTGTGTCAAAGTTGTGAGGGCAATAAGTTTGATACATCAATTAAATGGCAATAATTGGTTAGTTACTTATACAGAACAATGGTAAAAACATTTTTATGATTATACCTCTCCAAAAGATGTTAAAAGTGGATAGAAACAAGTTCGTAACTGGTATAGTGAAAAAACACTACAAAAATTCTATTCATTAATAGATAATTGCTAGTCTAATACGTAATTAATAAAATCATTAAAAGATTATAGTATTTCTTGATCTAAAACAAAGAAATAAAAAATCAATAACTTCATCATACTGGCTGATATATGGTTATGGATAACCGATCCATATTCATATACTATATGAATAATCATATAGTAATAACAGCTATAACAATAAAAATTTATGAAGATACCATGAGGATTTTATTCTTCTTGGTTCCCATAATGACTGAAAAGAAATTGAAAAGTCATCTATTAGTTAGAAATAAACTCTTCTGCATTCATATTAGTGGTTTGAAGTAAAGTGTTTAAATTAATTTACACTGTTATTTCCATTGTTTTTTTTCTATGTGGATATGACTTCCTTTGTTTATGGTCATAGCAGTATAATTGCTGGGAATTTGGATAAAACATTGCAGTTGGCACAGTCTGAAACTTTGTGCTCCCAAAATCTGGGGTTTTTAAGCTTTAATGAACTAAAATAAAAAAAGGAATGTAGATTTAAATATGACTTTAGCACAATGAGACATCAATCAATTTATCTTTACTGACCCCATAGAGTGGCATCTCTAAATAAAACATTGAGACAAATATTTTTATTCTATAAAAAGAAATATTTTAAAAGTTGCTATCTTACACCTATTTGCAGATATCAGGATAATGAAACAGCAAATGTGAATTCAATGAACCTCAAAGCATGACTTATGTAGATTAAGAATCTTATAAGTCATTATAACTGTGTAATAAGTACCAAAAAAGGGTACAGAAACTGCAATGGCATCTTATAGTACAAAATCAACAGACATATGGCAACATAAGCACTATTAGAATAATTCTAGTAATCTAAAGCCCATCTAACTGCAACTGTTGGCCATTCCTGACCTTTTGTAGATTATGACCACAAAAAGAAGCATTGCTGATGAACTCATTCTAAAACATACCAATAAATTAACAACAATCTCAACTATTCATCAAAAAGAAGAATTCAAATGCTATACCCTGAAAAATCCAGATCACGTAGTAACGGACAATAATTGGAAAGGTATAAGATAAAAAAGCTGTGGCAAAGTAGGTCTTCTAGCAAGGATTTGCCATATTAAAAATAAAATTGGCAAAAATAAAACTTTTCAGAAAAATAAACCCTTCACAAATAAATTCAATATTGGAAGTACTAAGATGATTGCTAATAGCATTCAACAGATAACATTAACTGCAAAAATTTGTAATATATCAATTTTAAAAAATGATAAGAGACATGACATGTCTTATGTCATAGATGATTGAAAATAAATATTTAAAAAGATCAAAATTGTATGAAGACAATGAAAACTGATAGTAAAGTGGCCAGTCACAAACAGAAAATTTATCAAAATAATAGATATAAATAAAGTGCCATTTATAGTTAAGCAGGATCATAAAGAATGAAATCTCTAGGTCATAAAGATTAAACTAAAACTGTTACTAAACAAATAGTTAAAATTTTAGGCATTAAAATATGGTTATTAAATAAAACTATGGTGGAAAGAGAAGTATAGAGTAAATACGTAATGCAAAGTTATTCAGAACAGAACAGTGAAAAATTAAATCAAATTCTGTTATGATCAAGCTGCTTAAGAGGGCAAACTCCCGACACTACAAAACATACAAGATAGTGTTTGTACTGAAAAATGCCCAAAGTTTAACATTATTGAAAATGCAGAATGTGTTACACCCATAGTTATCAATAAAGCTTAAAATGCGATGATTATAAAGTTGTTGCTAATAAACATTTAACAAATAAGTCTTTGTAAAAGTAGATATCAATGCTGCTTTTTATCAAATATCATTGTATGAACAACTGGTTAAGCTCCTGGAAGTTGTAACCCATAAATAATTGCTTAGGTATAATCTTTTTAGAATAACTATTGCCTGGGATATTTTGCAAACTAAAATTAATATTCTGCTAAGGTAAATAAATAGATTTATGCTTTATTTTGATAACATTTTAATATCTGTAAGCTTAAAAGTGCCTATGAAGCAGTAACAAAATTAAATTTTTAGAGCACATTATTTTGGGAGAAAGCATAACATAAAGCTTGACTCAGAAGAGGTAAAAGCAGTTAAAAGCACACAGAGGCAAAGGGACCAGATAAATACTGATATTTCCATATTTCAGAGAGTCAGATTTCTGTGACTACATTTATATGTGAACAACTTTGTATGAACAACTAAAATGAAGAGGCATTTCTAAAGACCAAAGATCAGTTAACTTCATGCTGACTATTGATTCAGTTTGACAGTAATTTGGATGTAATCCTGATAATGGACAAAAACAAAAAAAAATTGAGACTGACATATGATAGCCATCCAATAACCTTTCTGTCAAGATTTGATATCAAATTATAAGAAACATTGCAACTGGTTGAATAGTAAATTTTTGCCATTATGTATGCTGTTAAGAAATTTCACCAAAATCTATATGGTCACTCTTTCTAATAATTACAAATCATCATTCATTTAAATATCACATGGCTCTATCACATGACTTTTGCTTGCACATTGCTCTTTTAGCAGCATATATTTTTACTACAGTTGTATCTTCTATTATTAGTTTCAGTTATTAAAAATATACAACAAAAAGTACATAATTTATGAATCATAATTTAAAATGGAGAACCTAGAATGTAGGTGTTCTCTCACATGCACCATTTGTAACTGCCACTGTAAATTATATAGTAGTAAATTTTATTGATAAATGAAGCCAAAATGGATAAATTTGCCAGACCTATTAGTATTGGTGAATCACTGACTGGCAGATGCTTTTGTGATTGGATAAAGAAAGATAGGCTGAAAATAGCCATAAAATATATAAAAAACATTTAATAAACAATGTCTGCATTCTTGTTGCTGAGAGTGCATGAATACCATTTTACTGATGCTCTAAATATACTATAGATCCTGCACAATGTTCATTCAGGCCTAGTGGAGAAGAAAGCATTTTCTCATCACTACATGTGGTGACCTAGGATTGATTTGTTGTTGATGTCTACATTAAAAATCTGCCAAAGAAATTTACTCTATGGCCAAAAGCTGAAAATCCTGGGAGTCGTGTATACATTGACTGATTAAGAAGCTATTTGATTTGTAATATAGCCAAGAATATGAGAGCAGCAATAATAGTCAGATAAGAAATACATTTCATGGCTTATCTGAAAATCTCATTTATGAATAGTGAATACAGTATTTTCTTTGGATAAAATTTGAGAACTTTATCTCAGTAGAGGAGGCAGGCTAAACATGTTTAAACTCCACCATATCAACCCAAATCAAATGATATAACAGAGAAAGGTGTACAATACCTAAAACAGATACTAAGTAAAGATTGTATTGTTGATTCACAAGGAAGCCATAAATATGAATTTGTTATTATTACTCTAACTACAGATCATATAGAAAAATCACCACAAAGTTATTAATATGATAAAAGTCACTTAATAAGTTCTCTATCTTAGCACCCAGAGAGGATAGTCATCTATTTGCAGAAGGAAAATTATAACTGATTGGAGAAAATGTTTGAATAATTAAAGTTCAAACTATAGTGGGTTATGAACTTGTTGCCATGTAGACCACATCAATAGAATTGGACAATTAGTATTGAGAGCAATGTAAATGTCAATTACAATTTACCTGAAATATATAATAATGGTATTTAGGTACTAATCAAAGAGGGAGTTACATAACCAGGAGAATGTGCAGGAGTCATCAGGTGAGATGACTTTATTCGAATTTGAAGGATAAGTGTATCAATCCATTCTCTAGAGTTTGATAGGATAATGTAGTGTGTGTATATACTTTTATTGATTGAGAGTTTCCACACAGAGCGATTATATTATAATAAGTCTTATAATAATTATCCAATAAGGAAAAAATAAATTAATTGCTTCAATAATGTGCCAATTGAAAAACTTTCACAGTCATATCTTCCCAATGATAGCTATGAATATAAAACCACTACAAACATCATATGATCACCAATTCCTATGCTTACACAAACTGTTTAAGTGGTGGCAAAGTCTCTATATAGTAGTAATATATAGTGAAAAACTTAGTAATCAATAAATCCAAGAATTGTGCATAAAATTTTTATCTAATGCCAACTTATCCAATATCCTCCAACTAGTTTTTAGCCTGAGACATTCATTGGTGAGGAGCCTTGGAACTCGTGGTGCAGTGCTTTTAGATCCAAGGCTGCTCACTGATGAAAACTTCAGGCTAGAAACTAGTCTGAGAATATTGGATGAGTAGACACTAGATAGGATTTTATGCATAAACCTTCTTGTATGTACTGATTTGTAAAGCTTGCCCTAGGTGGGACTACTATATGGAGAGTCTGCTATTACAAAACCTATCAATGCTGTACATTTTATAATATATTTAAAATAAGCTTAGAAATGTAAGTAGACATTTACCTCTTATTCCCCAAAATCATGTTCAAGTTAAATGTGCAATACCTTTCAGGAAAGCTTTTGTTATTCAAATAATTTTGTACTTACACTCATAAAAGCAAACTTTTCACATTTCCATATTTTCAATATAATTACCACATATTTTTTAGAATATGCATAGCACAATACTTTGTGCAGTTTGGTTTATATCTTATATCCAACAAAACACACTGTAAAAATACAATAAACAGATTAAGCTTGATATAGCACCATAAAAATATTAGGTATCAGATTTGGTTAATGACAACACTATAATAACATATATGTTTTATTTAAATAAAAGTGATTGTTATGAAGATGTTTACAAGATTAGCAAAACATTAAAAAGAGAAAATACAAAAAAATAATGAAATATGGTGTTTGTTATATTTTATTTAAATAATACTAACATTTAAGCTAAAAAAACATCATTTAGACCTTGGATTAAACAATATTTTTCAGTAGCAAACTTTATTTATAGTACACATTTTTTCTATCATTTGTAGGCTTCTGAGTAATTAATCAATAGGTGCTAAATAATAGTCTTTATTAAATCCGTATCCAATGTTATTGGTATACCCATGCCAGTTTTTGGATAATAATCATATTGGGGAGTTTTTGAATCCCAATTTAACACATCTGAATTTTTTAAATCTAATTTACTTTCCATTAAATAATCCCTATCAAAGTATTATTAGATCCATATAATTATATAAACAATTGGGTTTGAATTCAAAACAAGATTGTTTTTAAATTTCATGATGGTAACCTGATAATTACATAGTAGAGTAAAAAAGGTGGCTTAAATAAAAAATGCATTAGATCCTCCTAAAAATCCAAGTTTATTAGATCTAGATGCAAAAATCTCCTGACTATTGAAGTAAATAAGTGAGAAAATGTCTGATATATAAAAAATAGCATTGGTTAGAGATATAGTAAGCTCTGACCTAGATTCTATTAATTATCCAATCTTACAATAGGTAGTAGAAGTGGATATGTGCCAATAGTTTTGCTACTGCATACCAATATTTATATTCAATCTTGCAAAAAACATTCATTAAAAGTACTTTTGTCATAGAGAATATAAAAATTATGCCACAATAGATATAACATTTTATTTTACCACCATCATTACTATTAAACTTTTATTATTTCACCGTAAGATAAATGTCTCATTGCATTTTTTTTATATGTCAAAAGTGTTTATCTTATGGTGAAATAATAAAAGTTTAATAGTAATGATGGTGGTAAAATAAAATGTTATATTCATTGTGGCATAATTTTTATATTCTCTATGACAAAAGTACTTTTAATGAATGTTTTTTGCAAGATTGAATATATATTGGCGAATCCAGGACAATTGCTTGGAATGCAGCTATGCTAACTACTAAGCCACCAACGCTTGACATGTCTTATTGAGTTTATTCCAATTCTTTGATCCGTCACATTTCCAAGCATAATTATAAATTTTTTTATTTTAAGAATGCATAATTGTAACAGACTAGCCTTCCCAAATTATAGTGATGGATGTGCAGACAATTTCCCAGAAGCATTTATAAACTAGATATTAAATTATTAAAAAAATTCACTTAAGTCAATGCAAACAATAACATTTAGAATAAAAAACAGCTCAGCATTTGAGTTCTCTAGCTATTGATCAAGTGTTGAGTTTAGGAAACTGTGTATCATTATATATTCATTGTATAAAATAAACTCATTCTTTATTTCCAAAAACTCAGATCATTCTCTTTACTTTGTATGTTTTCCAGATAATCTTTCTACAGATGAACTAGATAAAATCAGACAAAGAAACAGCCAATGAAGAAACTGAGTACTGATTATATATGTGTATGGGAAATGATGATCTGTACCAACTGATGAATGCTGGTTCAGCATGAAATATATATTGTACCATTTATTTAAATGGTACAAATATATTGGCATTCGGTAATATAATTAAAAGCTAAAAAAAAAAGAAGTAAATTTAGCGATCTTATTAAAAAGACGCAATTAAATTTTTTTTTAAATTTATATAATTTATTTTTTTTAAATGAACAATGGAGGTTAAATTTTTCGTTTATATTTTTTTTATCTAATTAAAAAATAAAAGTAAAAATTGGAAAGAACAAAAGACACACAAATTACTAGTCCAGATAAGCTAAAAAAAATATTTTAGCTAATTAAAGATGGCAGAAAGACCTTATAAAAATGAGAACTTTGTTGCTGAAAAATACAAAAGAATGCACAGGATTACCAACGTGTATTTTTGACAAACAAAAGATATGCACAGAAGTCTGAAAACTGGACCTCAAGTATAAAAAGAAGAGGACAATGTCAATCTAGGTATTTTCTTTACCTTCTGGTTCCATGTCTTAGAGTTGGGGTTTCCGCGAGTATAACCTGTGGCAATAATATACTTTTGCACAGATATGCCACTTGCTGTATCGCACTGTCATGCAAGCATGGAAATGGAGCCGTGTAAGTACTGCTTTTTCAAGAAAAGGGTCACCACAACCGTGCTTTTTTACTTCAGCTATAAAACGAAACAATAATTGAAAATGCCAGCAGGAGAGATCAATGGATATTTCTATGAGCTTGGGATCCCATAAATTTACACCAACTTACCGATAAGTTAAGAATAACTTTTCCCGATTGTGACATAAAGTTTGCAAATAATTATTAAAAATGAGCTTAAAATAATCCCGATAAAGACTTTAAATTTTATTATTTAAGAGAGTCTTGTTTTCCCAAAAACTATAATTGTTTAACTGTTTTTTTCTAATTGATTCATTATCTGGATTAGCGTGTGTATTCTCCAATTTCATTTAATTAGTAATTTATCTTTAAAAATTTTAATTTGTTAGAATAAAAATATTTATTCCTAATATCAACTTTTCATTGTACATTATTGATGATTATTATTAAATTCATTAATATTAGTTTAGTAAGATTTGAAAATATAATTTACCTTTGCCAATGTTGTACTGAAACACAATCCTCCAGAGATTCCAGATAATTTTATCATAACTAAATAAATAAAAGGAGTTTAGCCAGTGGATTCCGATACAGAATCCTGGTGCCTTTCAAATAAATTAAAAGCTGGCTTACATGATCCCATTATTTTAGTAGTTACATTAGTTGAAAGGGTGTTATGTGACCAGGAAAGATAATTGCATTCATTAAATCTTACTGGATTTTTCTGATGAAAAAAATTTAATAGATCAAATGTAATTTGGACATCGAGTATGGGTAGTTAACTTATTAAAAACCCTAATAATGCAGTGGACGTTACAATATATTGGAGATTTTTTATATTTTTCACAGTTATATACGATAGAGTGGATAACTGAAGTAAGTTTGAAAGACTGTTCAAATTTCCTTTAATTACATATTAAAGTTCTGTATGTACAATAACAAAACCTAGAATCCAGACAAAGAGACCAAAGCCGACCAGACCAGAATTGTGACATCCCAAATCTGACCACACTTCAACTCATTTGCCTGTATCATGACAAGACCCTATGAACGACCACACTAGAAGCTACATATAGTATATCCCTCTTTTGTGGCCGGCATAGGTCAGGGTGAAACAATAAAACTCAAGATTAAAAGGTTAAAACTATTATTAATTAAATCTAATTATACTCAAAGACTTTATTAATACATAGATTTGTAAATGGATATAATCAATGACTAAAATTGGATTGAATAAATGAAACTGAGAACGAAATAGACTTATTTAACTGTATATTTATTATAATAGCAAATCATGAACCAAATTAATACATATAGAATCTTCTAGCATATGAAAAAAGCACGCAGGCATGTGGATAGATAAAGAGATAACAAACTCTCTTCTTACAACTTAATTTATGGATGTATTTATACAAGCAATAACAAACGTTATATAACAGATGAGTTTAACAGATTCTCATCTTATGAATTTAATTACAAACAAAACCTAAATAATCACTATGTTATGTCTATCAATATAGTTATGCCAATTCCTATTAACTTGTGGCTGTTAGACATATAAGTAATCACACTAAACCTTGATTTAACTAATAATATATTTATTATTATGAATATTATATTAAAGATGAGTGTATAAACCAGCTCAAAGAACTCTAGATCGAGCCTGGCTTTGAAGAGAATTTTAAGATCAATGCTGAAAGAGATATATTAAGGGGGTAGAGTTGGCTGCATAAGATTTCACCAATGTACTATGGCACAGGTAAATGATAATAAGAAAAGTCACTCTGCAGATGAAAGAGTACTCAAGGGTTCTTGCAACAAACACCAGTACTTTGAGACCAATCATTATGCTGTAAAGGAAAGGAACATTTTGTTCAGAATTGGTTGGGGACTTACATGCTAACCTGGCCTCAACTCAGGCTTTGCTACTGCACTACCCTATAAGAGATGTGCTTGCTTCACCATGGCTCCATCTTAATATACGTAACATACATAATAGCAAAATGAGAAAATATTTAACAAATTATGGATTTCATCCACCAAGAAAAAAATATTATATATCATACTATGAATTACAAGAACAATAGCATATCAGCTCTATCAAATCCTTGTGTAGCATGATAATACATATGCCACTGATGGGAGTATCTATAACATCTTTACTTTATCATGTTTGATCTATTTTGTTACTTTATAATTAATCAATATTTTAAGGAGGGAAAGTATATTTATATCGACTTAGGAATAACTTAACTAGCAAATATACTTATACCTATCCTCAAGCCTAATTTGATTCTTAATAAAACTATAAAGTTTAATCTTGCAACTTGTTGATTGAAATGAGCCACATTTTACATTTTTAAATCAAAATTAATAGGAATAATAACGAGTGCAACACGAGTCATTATTATTTATAAAAATAAGATTTTGAAACAGTGCACAGAACAGTTTTGCTACAAAACAATTATGTGAAGATATTTGAATATCTTATGAAAAATATATTAAAATTAAGTGCTTACTGTTTCAAAGCATTGGCATATAAAACAATAAACATTTAACTAAAATAAGCAAAAGAAATATAGACACAACCGCAGTGATATAGCTTTAAATTAGAATTATGTTAATTTACTTTTTAAATGAAAGGAAATTACAAATAGGCAGGTTATTATAACTTTTTAGAAATATTAATTTTGAGAATGCTTACATTATTATTTTAAATATTTAAATGGATTTTAATTATAGTTACATTTGGTTACCGTTAATTCAGTTTCATTTAAATATTTTAAGGAAAGTTACCTAACTTGGATTTAGATTATAATTTATATAAGCATTACACAGAGCTCTGCAGTTTTGAAAATAAACTGTACTGGACTGCAAATGCTTGAGCTATAGGTTTGGTGAGCTTGACTGGGTGGCATCATCTTCCTCATTCTGTTAGGTTTTGAGTCTTGTAGTGTCATGATAGTTGTTATGGCATTGGATAAGAGAAACCTCCATTCTCACCATGGAGTAACAGTGAAGGAATGGCCATTTTTAGCCAGATATTTTAGAAATTAAACTGACATGGATCTGTCTGCAACTGCTTTCATAAAATGACTATTGACTACTCTGGATTTAAAATATAGGGTATTTATATGTTTTGCCCTACATGCACTTACATTAGGAAAATCTATATCCCCTCAGAACCCATTAACTGAAGAATTTGCATTACTGATACAAAATTACATAAGTTTTAAATTAATCTATTGCTGGATTTCTGATGTGCTATAGTTCCCTTTAGGCTATTAAAAATGCATTTTCTGTATGAGTTTCTATTTTAAACATTTTAAATTTTCCATTAGTTATTTTTAAAAGGATGATTTTTATTTTTACTTACTGCAGGTGCAGCAATTAAAGTGTATTCTTGTTTACAACAAATCTGTTTTAATTACTTGACCAGAATCTTTTTATTTTAATTACTAAATAAGAAGCTTTTAAAACATAATTTAAAAAAAAAAAACTTTTTAACATATTTTTAAATAAAAACCTTTTAACATATTTTTAAGAACAACTTTTAAATATTTTTAATTACAACTTTTAATATTTTAAATCATGCCACCCCTATATACATTATATATAGGGCAGATTATATATCCACATATGAATTTATAATAACAAAATTATTAATAAATTGACTTTTAATATTAATCTATATAATAAATATTTTCTTAAAATATTTCACGATAGAAATACACTATAATTTTATTACTCCTATCTAATTATAGTGTTGGTTTGCATGTAAATATATAATGTGATTTAGACAGACATGATAGTGGGTTTTACAAGTTAATTTTAAGAGTGTTAACATTAAAAAATGAGGTTCAAACTTAGCACAGGCAAGTGGGTCATTAGATTGATAGTGAAACGATAAGGATTTGAACAGTTATTGTTTCAATACTAGTATTGATTTATCATGTGAAGATTAAATGTAATAATTCAATGGTTTAGAGTTCTAGAGTGTTTAAAAGTTTGAGAACTGAAAGTGGTGGAATTTTGAGTTTCAAACTCTGCTTCTGTACAAATGAAACACATTCTACAAGTCAGATTAATTACATTTTATGTCTATTTGGAATAGTAAAGTCTTCATCCTGCAGTTGGTGAAAATTATAAAAAGTCATCATTTTGAAATTTTATATTTATATTTCTATATATACAATATATATTGAACCGGATACTTTATCCACTTCAAAAGTTCTATCTCAAAATTAAAACTAACTTTGTTTTTATAAAGTTTTAAAAGAAAACTATTTGAATGTTTTATATGTTATAGTGCACATATGCAGGTATATTTTAAAATTATCAAATTTTACTTTTTAGTTTAAAAATAAAATTGTTTGACACATAATTTTTTTATCTATTTGTAAAAACATTCTAATTTAAAAAGTTTTAATCTTTTAAAGAAAAGGATTTTAGTTTGAAAAAGTTTTGACTGTATTCCTGTTTCTTTCATTTATGATTATAATCTAATTTTAATTTATTTTTTAAAAAAGCTGAGACAATTTTGCATTTATGTTTTTGTAAATTAATTTTGGATAAGATAGGACCCCTGGTCAGATTTTTAATTAGGATTAAGTCTGAGCTAGAGATTTGGCCTGGGCAAAACTCCTAATGAAAGATGTTGCAGGAGATAAGAATGGACATAAATAGCCCTGGGATTTTGGAGTAATTATTATTTGGCTATTCATTTTTATTATGTTTGTTGAGTATTGATTCAGCTGTTAGTACACTAATAGTGATCATTATGCTAGTTGCTGTACTGAATTATTTTTCAAAACTTACCATCTGCATCTACATATCACCAATCCTAATATCACATTTTGCTCTGCTAATAAGAAATTCTGCCAAAATTATATTATTGGCTACTATTTGCTAAACAGTGATCATCTCTGCAGAATTTCAAAATTACATGCCATGATGAATCTTTTCTACAGGTACTGCTAAATCAACCCAAAGATGGATCCTGGATCCCAAGTTGTTCCTTTGATATCATTTCATAAAAGCCTGAACAAGAACTGATCCCTAAGCTTGCCTCCAGATTCCCGATCTTATAAATGGAAAACAAAATCTTTGTCAGAACTTTAGTGAAATAAACTGTGTGCACTGCTAAAAGACATCCACTGAACCTAACCTTATGCCTTGAGGTAAAATATTTTCATATTCAAACCAGGGTTTAAATCTCTGTTAAAGTCTCAGCTTAATTTTATTTTCTTCTTTTGAGAAAATTCATTGAACATTACTTTAGTCTTTTTAATGCTTACTTTTATTCTACTTTCATCTAATAATTCTTGCAATATTTTCTGAAACTCTAAAATATTTCTTACAAAAAACAACTACATTATTGCCAAAATATAGATGACTTAAGAAACAACCTCCATTTATCTTTATTCCTTTAATTTCCCATTTTAAATCAAAAAATATTTCTTGCAGCACTGCTGTAAAAAGTTTTGAAAAAATTCTTTCTCACACCCTTTTTAATGTTAACCTTTGAGTGTCATTACATAATCTAATTGTTGTTGTTGCATTTTTATCAATATTCTTCAAAATAGGACAATATCCTGGTCCTATACCTAGATGATCAAATGCTTTAATCTCTAAAAAAAGCTATAGAATCAAATCCCTTTTTATTATCTATAAATCCAAAGCATAATCCATATCCATAGGCCATTTTTATAACTTCTCTCAGTACTAGGATATAGTAAAACCACTTTTAAATTCAGCTTTTTTTTGGGTTTGATTGAAATCCAAAGTTTCCTGCATTATAATTATTGTGGTAAAATGTTTGTTCAAAAGTGATGAAAATGTGATAGTTCTGTAATTTTTAATATCTTCTTTATCACCTTTAAAATATTAATATTAATACTGCCTTCTTGCAACCATGTAGTACATCATTATCACTTAGACATTTGGTATATAACTTTGCCAAAAAAAATTCTGGTAATAGTATAAATACTGAACCCCACCATTTGATGGCACCATTTTTTGCCCAATTCACGTCAATATACCAACTCACAGGGCTGTCAGTTTCTTTACAGAATACTATGGTAAAAAATTTTTTTTTCACTTTCTATACATAAAACTTGTATGTTTTTTTTTCATTTTTATATGGTGTAGGGGGGAGGTTGCTTTTAAATTCTCAACTTTTTTTTTGATTTTGAGGTTTTTTTGTTTTTTTTTTGATTTTGAATTATTGGTTTCTTTACATAATATTATGGTAAAAAAATTTCTTTTACCCCTTTCTATACATAAAACTCTTATGGTCCCCCTTTTTTAATAAACAAACACTTTGTTTTTAGATGGTAGAGGGGGGTTGGTTTGCTTTTAAATTATCATCTTTTTTTGGATTTTGAGCTTTTTTTTAAAGCCTTAATTAAATAATTCAGTTTTAATAAAACAACAGTTGGTTCTTACAGGGTGGAGGGGGGTTGGTTTGAATTTTAATTCTCATCTTTTAGTATCTTTTGCTGATGTACTGGAAACTTTGCATATTAATTTTAAATATGTTCGAATATAGAATACATATAAAGAGATAGATTAACAAAATAGATGAATTATTGGAGGGGGGGTGGTTTGCTTTTAAATTATCAACTTTTTTCCTTATCAACTTTTTACAGATTTTGAGCTCTTTTTTGGAAAGCCTTATTAATCTATTCATTTTTAATAAACCAACAGTTGGTTTTTAGAGGGTGGAGGGGGGTTGGTGATTTTTAATCATTGTCTTTTATTTTCTTATTATGAGGTTGTTGTTTTTTAAATATTTACGCTACCACTGAAATTTTTATATGATAGCAAAAAGCTCTTCCTTTATTTTTTGCCTTTTTCAAAAAACCTTAAACAGTTTGCTTTTAAAAAACATTTTTTTTTATGGGAGCAAGGAGTTATGGTTTGTTTGACTCCAATAGGAGATGAGCCTCAAAACTGTAAGTAAAGGGATTTTGGAGCCATCCAACCAACTTCCCTTATGAAGACTCCAGTTGCACTTACAGGAGTGATAATGGAATTCCCCAGGTCCTGTAGTTGACTAAAATCATGCTACTCCCACAATGCATAGCTTTGCATCTGGCAGGATATTCTCTTTCTGGAAAAACACAACAGTGTCAACTTGTGTGGCTGACAATTGACTCCCCTTCAACCAATTTTGAACACTTGCCACGAACATTTTACTGTTCTTGCATGGATTCACACATAAACATGCATTTCTGCATGAACTCAGTAGAACTCTGCTGAAAACACTATCCTTTTCAGATTGTGTGCAGTCCAAAATTATAGGGAAGCATGCATGACAACCTGACAATTTTTAATATATAATACTAAATCCACTACATTTTCTCAAAATTTTTTCACAATGAATTTTTTTATAGTTTCACATCCTTCAAATATGGCTGCCATAAAATCAGACTGTAGTGAGAGTTGAATTGCACTCACTTGAGGAATACTGTCGCAAGTCAATTGGCATGGTATTTTGTTATGTAATCGTAGGATACATCACCCTGTAGGCAGCTTGTTATGGCTCAAACAACACTGTTGTAGTGTTATCCATAAGTTAGACCACTAAAATGGTATATTGATGTACGTTGTGTGAAAAACAATGCCATCAAGGGGTCTGGTTCAGTATTCATACTATTACCAAAATTCTATTTCTTCACCTACTTCTTTTAAGTTATCGAATACAATTTCATCATTACCTGGAGCTTTTCCCAAATTTAATTGCATGTCTTTCTTTTTTCATTTAAAATTTTGGTAATTCAGAAGATACAATAATTGTAGAAAGTGATTATTTATTATTACTTTATAATTCTTGATAAAACCCTTTTATCCATGATGTCATCTCTCTTTCTAGAAATAATTCCATCTTTTTTTCTTTTTGCAGATATATTTCCTCCCAATACCAAAATGTTGTCTTACACTTTTATTCTCTCCCAAAGCTTTCCTTGCTAGTTCAGAATTCTATTTATTATATCATTATCAACTCTTTTTCACAATTTTGTACAAAAATCGAATTATTCAATTCTGAATGATCTTCATATTCCTTTTCTTCATAAATTCTCTAATTTCAGTAGAAAATGTACTGGAGAATTGCTGTTTTTTTTCTCTACTAGCTATCATTGTTGCAGTTTTTAAAAATCCATCACTTATTGTCCTATTGATTTCCTTCAAATTTGAATCGTGTTCAAAATCTGTTAATATGATTTGCAAGTTCTAATTTAAATTCATTAGAATGTTTCTGAAGTTTATGAATATCAACTGTGAATATTGTTTTTCTTGATAATTTTTTCTCTCTGTCTTGCATTAACATGTTTCTTACACCCACTAATTGATTATCACTTCCTGTGTTGAATTTATTAAAAAAATTACAATCTTGAAATATGTATTTTCTGTCAAGTCATAATATAATCCAATAATTCTGCTGTACCTCCATTTGGATACTTCCATGTCCATTTCTGTCTAATATTTTCTTCACAAAAAAATCATAATATAAAGTTTTTCTTTGTCTGCAAACTGCACATTTCTATATCCTCTTATTTCTATCACCATGACCAAATATACATTCACCACTTTCATCTTTCAATTGTTTATCAATTCTAGTATTAAAGCCTCTCATAAAAATCCTCTACTACTTAATCACAATAAGAATTTTTGGGGTCATAAACCTGAATTATCTGCAGGTGGTATCTGCTATTAAGGTGCATAATTAATCTTGCCACTCTGTATAATACACCATCAATCTCCATGTTATTCTTCCATTTTTTATTTATAATGAAATCTATTCCACTTGTACTTCCAATCTTTGCATCTTTGTAGTCCATTACCTGCCCACTTTTTAAATCAATTGCCTCTTCACCTTTTCTTCTAACTTCACAAAGTCCAGTAATGTCCCATTTAATATGAGATAGATCTTCCAATTTTTGCAATCAATCTTCACTTGAAAGTGAGTATCTACATAAAGGATCATGATCAAACTGCAGGCTGGATCTGCAATCAGAGAATTCATCTTCATCCTCAACTGTTATCTTGCCTGTTAACTTTACAGACCACCTGAGAATAAAGATCATGACATTTTTTTCTGCCATGATTTTAAATATCTACTAAAACATCTTTCACATGCACATTCATTCTGACTTCATGAAAACTCAACTGACATTTCAATTAAGAACTATCAAACAACTGAGAAGAAAAAAAGTGTTTTTTGATCTTAAATTTATAGATAAAAAGCCAACAAACTCACAACATTGGATAATGTGTGATGGTAAGCAGCCCATCTACATCTGTATACTATATGATTAATTACATAATAATAACAGCTGCAATGACAATAACGTATGGAGTGGACATTAGGAATTTACTCTACCCCTATTTCTTTAAAGCCTACAAACATAATCAAAGGGTCTTCTATCAGTTAACAGCAAACACCTTTCATCAGCAGGAAGTAATTAAGTTTTGATGCAGATAATTTAAGAAAAACTTCCTTACCTTACTCAATTATGTTAATAATATCTTTTTAATAGTTAAATTGTCTAAACCCTTATGTTATGTAATAAAAAATTTTTTTATTAAAAGTTATTATGGGTTTGGTAAAATAATTTTAGTAAGTTTACTAGTTCCATATTTGCATGAAAAATTGTTTCCTCTTTTAGAGACAAATAGGTCTTCACAGACTTAGATTAATGTATAAGCATCTAACATCTATATAAAAAACATCATTATTTTAAAAAATACACCAGTTGTTGATAAAATAGTTCTGCAAAAAGAAAACAACCTTCTAGGAAACATTCTTAACTTTTTAACATTTTTTTTCATGTAAAATTTTGTTTTAGTAATACTTAAAATTTATGTATTTTTATTTCAATTTTTGTTAATTCATCACATAAAAAGTAAATGTAAAATTTAAGAAAGTTATTTATGAATGTGCATACTTCCTCCTCCAGTTTTATTCTGGAAAAAAAAATTATGTAATACTTTTGGGGCAGGGCGTCTATGGTCCACATATTAAATTCAAATGAATTTGATAATATAGGATAGCTCAGTTTTACAATGTGTGTTTCCCACCCTAATTCAAGACATTGTTATTTTTTACAATTTTCAAAAGAAAATTCAACCCAATTTAATTAAAATATTTGCATAAAAATAATTTTTAGTAAGTTAAAAAAAAACACTTTAGAAATATATTTTTAAAATAAATAAATGTATTAGAAAAATATCTTGTATTATTTTAATTATTATTCTGTAAATAATTTGATCAACTTTGATTATTAATATTTTTTAAATTATTATATTGTATTTTGATATCACACAGAGGCAAAACTCTCCATATAGTAGCACCACTCAGTGCAAGCCAGAATAATCAACGGATCCAGGAAGGTTTATGTATAAAATCACTATCTAGTGCTTACTCATCCAATATCTTCAGACAAGTTTCTTATTTGTGGCTTTCATCAATGAAGAGCCTTGCAGACTAGATTTTAGTTTGTGGCTTTCATCAATGAGAAGCCATGGATCTGAGAGCACTTCACTTAAAACTTAAGATATAGTCCAAATTTCCAAGAATCCTCACTGATGAAAGCCACAAACAAAAATCTAATCTGAGGATATTGGATGAGTAAGATAAGGATTTTATGCACAAACCTTCTTGCATCCATTGATTACTCTGGCAGGCAGTGAATGGTGCTACTGTATGAAGAGTTTTGCTTCTGTGTAAACAGCTTATGTAAGCTTAAAGAATGGTAACCATGTGATCTTTATTGGTTTAATATTTTGATATCACTAAGTTTATATAAAACATAGTTTAAATAATTTTTTTCTCAATCGGGTATATTCTATTGCAAATTATACTGTTAACATTTCCATTAAGCTTTGATTTTTTTTCATCTACATACAAAAGTCAATAATAATTTTGCAAATCCATGCTATCTGGTATTAATTTAAAACAAATGAAAATCCTGGCATATCAAATAATCATCAATTTCAATCAATTATTACAAATTTAGTGGAGTTTCTCTGAAATCTAGCCTCTCTTCTTCAAAATTCACCAGCAAATTTTCTAATTTCATTCATCTATCTCATAAATGGTATCTATCTAGGCCTTTACCAACATTTTGTGATCCACTGTAAGTGCAAATAAATGGCAGTCCTGGCTTCTTTTCAATTTTTTAATTCTCCATTGATGTGATACCTGTTTTCATTTATTCAGACAGTTTGATTTCAATTTTTTTATTATTACTTCAAGCTTATATTTTTTTAAATTGCTTTTTTTTTAGAGTCCAAAAATTAATCACTGGATTTGAACTTAATTGATGTTTAATATTTATTTGGGTAAAAGAACTGTTCTATAAATGTGGCAGTTTTTCTGTTTGTTCATAATTTGTGTCCTGGTAAACACACTTCTAGCATAAATTTGACAATTTGTTCTACAATGAACTTCAAGTTATTTCCCTTTGTGATTATCAAAAACTAATACAAAGAAGGATAGAAATATTAAAATAAATATCGATTTTTTTCCTTAAAAGAAATTCTGTGTATTTGTAATTGTAATTATAAATGGTGATAATGCTCCCCCCACTCCAAAAAAAGACCACTATTTAACCCTATGGAAGATGACAACCTTAAATTGAGAATTCATGGTTTAGAGATCTTGAAATAAGAATCTCCTCTAGTAGCTAACATTTATTCAGATATTTGTTTCATCAGTCAATTGGCCATTGTCATTATTTCACAGAATAATGTAAAGAATAACCCTAACTTGAGTATAATTTAGTCTGTTGTTTCTGAAGTGAAACGAACGTTTAGTTTAGTAGATTGTGAAAAAATGAAATCATTACGCAAAGTGATAATCATTGCTTTATAAATTTCACACGGTTTGGCGAATATTAAAACATACCAAGTGTACAGTCATTGTTTAATTCCAACTAAAGGCTTAAAAGATTTACCAAAAGTAAGATTTTCAATTAAAGATAATTTGTTTGTATCTTTAGATATATCAAGGATGGATTACTGAATTAAATATTTTAGGAATCATATTAAGAAGGCTCTTTACAAATTCTTTTAAATCCCTCCACCATATAGAAGATGATCCAAATAAGGAAAACTATTGGATCATAATAATGAATTACACACTACAAACCAAGAAACAAAAAAGTTCCCAGTTTCATAAGTTATGCAATACCTATGAAGGCCCCTTCATGTTCATTAAGCATACGAATAGTGATGCTTAATAAGCATATATTAAGGATGGACCTCAAGGATTGTGACCTGGATCATGTAAACAGGACCAAATGCAAAGGGACAAACACAGATACAACTGTTATAAAAAGAGAAAGAATAACTGATAACATCACAAATACAAAGGAGAGATGTTCAGAGCCAGTATGATATGGACAAATGCACCTATATACATCATTCAACCACACTTTATGGCTATTCCACCAAACATAGAGTAGACCAGCTAAGCAACCCAAGAGTAACATAAAATTAATCAAATACCAATTCACAATTAAACAAACCCAAAAGTGACATAGAAAGTAATGTATTAAAAGCATATGAACAACTAATAGATAAAACTGAGCAAAGAAATAAAAACAAGAAGAGGAATGCATACAACTTTAAAATAGAAGATAAAAATCTTTATCAAGATGCCCACCCCAGGTAAACACTGGAAAATAAGTGTCAAAAATTTTATCACTAATATGAAGGACCATTCATTATTGTGAGGGAGTCAGGTCCAAATGCATTTTGGATAAAAGTGGAAGGGTAAATTAAGGGTACATATAATGCCCACAGTTTAAAGCCTTATTTTGGTCAATCAGAGTGACCACCGAACATACATTCAGATTACATACAAATTAGAAAGAGAGGCATGAATTTTAATTAAAATTAGGAAAGAAAGGAAGGTGACATCACAAAAAAATGAATAAAAGGTGCCTTTATATAAATGTGCCAACAGGTAATATAATAAAATAAGGTATCAAAATGAATTCAAACCAGGATGTTAGGGGTTGAGAGAGAGTTATACTTTTTTCTCACTGTTTTTCCATGTATATTGTCATGAACAAACATATATATGATATTGCTGAAACAAATCACTAATCAATTTTTTTTGTAAGAGTCTATTCTAGGTGCAGAAAAGCAACTAAAAGTCAAGCAGCAGGGCATTTAAATTCCAATAGATCGTATCTAAACATATTATAATAAACCATTTATTTTTTCATTTATAAGCAGCAGTCAGCAGCAACAAAAAATGGCAGAATGGAGACAGTTGAAGAGAGGAGGGAGAGAAGTGTATATCCTACATAAAATAAGAAAAGAAGAAAAAAAGAAGACTTATTTCACAAACAATTATAAGTCACAATATGTTAAACAAAAAAAAGATGAGTGGTGAAGAAATCCCATGAGAGGAAGTCAGAATAGAAGAAAGACCAGATGATTGACCAACATCCAGAATGTCTGACTCATGGGAACTGGATAGCCTGGAAATAAATTTTAAAGAGCCAGCCCTGAATGGTCAGGATATTTTGAAAATTTTACAACAACTGATAAAAGAAAGTAGAGAACAAGAAGAAAGAGATGCAGAATTTCAGAGATGGAGTATGGAAATATTGAAGAACTTTAAAAGAGATGTTGATGAATTAAAAAGAAGCCAAAAATCAAATATTGATAAGATTGGTACTACTCAGGAAATACAAGCTGATAGTTTCAAAGATGTATCTGTTCTCAAGCAAAGGGAAATTATTGAACTGACCCAACATGATAACCTATACAGAAACAATTTTGGCAAACACAGTAATGGAGGATATAAAAGTTGTGAATGAAATTGAAGATATTACAAAGAAAAAATTTCAACAAGATGCTAACCAAATAGAGAATCTGATGAACCAAACAAGAGAACTGGAAAGATTTGAAGATGATTCTACCTTCACATCAAATGATATTAATGCTGAAACTAAAGATAAAACAGTTTTCATGGAAGCATTTTCAACAGACATTGGAGCAGAGGACACAAAACCTCAACCAACTAAAATAAGGTTGGAACCTCATGATAATATGTTTGCAAGACAAATGCCAACTTTATGCAACAAAAATATAAGGAATTAGGATCTGGATTGACAGAAATTACTCATAATCAGTGTTACTCAGAGTGTTACTCTAGTGGATTCAGCTAAGGAGGAAGAAAGCACTAATAAAATATGGGTCGGTCTACTTAAAATCAACCCATCCCAAAGTGACAATATCAGTTTATCATCTTCTGGTGATGTGGCTGTATCAATCATGAAAAATGGGATCGATAGAACAATACATACTGTTTTGGATGAATTTTCTGAAATCATAATTGATAATTCTGAGTTACATTTTTATAATAACTATAAAGATGTTTTCTGTGGAAAAGTGATAATGAGGGGTTGATAAAACCATTAAAGTTAAAGTTTAGGGATGATGTTGAATGGCTCCCTAATATGAAGATGAAGGAAGTGAATAAATATGTAAATCTGGTCAATAATGCTTATTTTAATACTTCCAATAATCATTTATTTCTGACATATGCTGATAACAAAACTAATGAGAAACTGGAATCATTAGACAGAGAAGGTAAAAATCCTTTTAGGGCATGGACCTGTTTTGGAAAAATTAGTTATATAAAAGATATAGAAAAACTTCTCAATTCGCAAAGTAAATACTGTGATGATCGCACATACTGTGGTCACACATGTACATACTAAACATCCACAGAATAGTAAATATCAAGGTTGAAAAGAAAAAATAAAGAAAAAAAACGAGCTTGGAAAATTTACGGAAATGAAGAAATGTTTCAATTAAAAAAGAGAGGGAATTAGAATCAACAAGATTGTTATCTTTTGCTCTTCAAAGTTTGAATTTTGATGAAATTGAAATATCAAATTAGTAATATTATAAGCATACTTTAAAAAAATAAAGCATTAAAGAAATGTAAATAAAACATGTATTAAAATCTGATTTAGGAAAAGTAAAGTTTGAAACTTAAATAGCGTGGAAGGAAAACCTAGAAAGTTAAACATGTTCAAAAAGATAAGAATCTGGGTTTCAAAGTACACATTTGGCGATAAATGAAATGCATTTTATGGAGTATATCTAAAGCAGAATATAAACAGAAATAATAAATGCTTGTCAAATTTTAAATAAGAAAAAAAAATAACATGTATTAAAATCTGTGAAATTAAATTAAAAGAAATAGTGAAATAAATAAATGTAAATAGTGCTACAAAATCGGATAAAATAAAATTACATATGGCTGAAGGCATAGTAAGAAAGGTGTCAACAACAAGTGGAAACAAAGGATCGGAAGGACAAAGACCATTGGAATTTTTTAATTAAAAAAGAAATTAAGTTTTGAGCAGGAGAGATTAGAGCTAGGTGATTAGAGCTTGAGACTTCGAGTCAAGAGGGTGATCAAATGTGACTCCGAGAATCAACCGATATAGTTAGCCAATATGACCTTAACTATCAGTGCCTCATATAGAATGGCTGGCTAAGGCCATCATGATCACTGGTCGATCCAGACTCATTGTACAAATGGTTCTCCACAAGATGTAACAACTGCCATAGTAGCGCCTGCCAATGGATTCCTGTAGTTGCCTTGTCCTTGATGCCTCATCCTCCATGCCTTAAAACCGAGAAGCTACACACCACCAAATATGACCCGCGACCGTCACTCCTAAAGAAGTGGAGAAAATCCACGTGACGGTCGACAACACATCGACACAATTCAGAGACTAAACCCTAGGTAACCTATATGCTATTTATTTATATATCTTCCAATGTGCACATAATTTACATAGACAATGGCCACATGTCTTTTTATGAATGATAATGACATTCTTGAAATTTTGATAGACAGCTAGACTGACGAGTTATAAATGTATCAGCATTTATAAGAATATTATGTATTTCTTTTCCTTGTAGCACTATAGAGTATAATATGTTTTTTATTTTATGTTAATGTTTTTTATATCTTTTATGATCTAATTATTTTATTATTAAAAAAATATATTAGTTATTTAAATCCGTCTGGTCTCATTCTTCGCCACTCCAAAAGGGTAGTCTAGTATAAAGGGGGTAAACTATTATTCCATTTTTCATTTTGTTTGATTATTGAATTAACATGTGGACATTGATGGTGCAGTTTTTTTATCCCACTAAATTTATAAATCAACCAAGCGCTGTAACTCTATCATATCTTACAGCAGTCGGGAGAAAGTTGATCGGGAAAAATAGTCTGGGGCTATATCCATATAGCTTACAGATTCATCAAGTACGGAAATCGACTCATCTATTTCCGTATTTCTCTCTGCTTGAGGTAGCGGAAAGTGGACGGTTTTGAATTATGAGAATTCCCCATTACATGTATAAGTAAAAGGGAAGTTTGAGCTTTCGATCGTCCCGTGCCCGTTATATATTTTGAGGGCCCAGTCCGGGATCTGAAACTTCTGCACAGTTAATAATCACATGTTAAATAATTTTATAAGATAGCATAAATATTTTCTAAAAAAAAAAATTGTTTTAATATATGTGTTTTCAAACATATAAATTTAGCATTGTAAGTTAAAGTGGCGAGAAGCGAAGATGAAGGGGATAAGTTTTATTTTATGACACTCCACATGAGCATTTCACGTCAAATGTGTACAAAGAATAGAGAAGGGGGAAATTTTTTTTTAGTATTGTGAAAGTTTTGAATGCATAGTAAGGGATAATCTGAGACAATAATTAGACAAGTTATAACGAACAAAGAACGTATAAAATCAAATGATTACCATAATGTATTATAAATCGAAAGTTTTAATGCTAAATGAAGTTTAATGACAAGTAATAAAATATAGTCGCAGAACTAAGTTGTGTTGAAAAAAAAATATAGATATATGTGATTCAATAGTCTGATATTCCAGTTGAGTTAAAATAGATAAATGTGTGTATAGTTTCATAGGCAAATAATAAAGTGTATTAAGCTATAATTATAGCGATCAAATATAGATTATCTAGATGTTTGTATACCGAAAATATAAAGCAGTTAAGTTAACTGAAATAAAATATTCTAATGATAAATGATAAAAAAATATTCGAGTGTATTTGTTAGGTGGAAAAGAAAAAAATATAGACGTATGATTTTAAATATTCGAGATAAAATTATCAATGAATTACAAAACGTATTAAGTGTAATGAAGTATATTAGTTAAGTGAAGAAGTATATGTGTATGATCTTGTGAGAATAGCTGTAACCTTAAGGGGCCGAATTTTATAACAGAATATTAAAAATATATATGTTATAAGTGCATGTATCTGGAAACACAGTCAAATAGAAATGAATTTATGCAGATATATCATTAACGGGAAAACAAAATATAATGTTTAAGTAAGTTAAAGTTAAAAAAAATATATACGTGCATCAGTTAATTGAAGGTGTAGAGATCAGAGGTAGATGAGTAGGGAAAATCGAGGACAATCAAGGTGGACAGGCAGTCGGGTGAATTTAAGGCAGGTGAACAAGAAGGTGAACCAGAGTACGGATGTTTGGGTTGGCTAGCGATCTAAATGCTGATCGAGAGACAACTAGGAAATTTATAATTAATCAAAGTGAACAATAGTCATACGAAAGAAGTTGAGTATAAGTTTAGCCAGAAGAGATCTATAGTAGAATAATCAGTTCACATATAAAAATCATATTTATGCGAACAAAGGCTCAAGCCAAAATGGAACTTCAGGAAAAACAAGTAAAAGAAGGGAAGGGAGAAGAGATTAAAGTAACAGATACAGTAGCCTATAGTAACATCATGGATATGTTAAAGCAAATGAGAATGGAGCAAGAACAATTCATGAGAGGATTCATGGACAGACAGGAAAGAAGGATAGAAAAATGGATGGTAAAGGTAGAAATCAATAGCCAGAGAAGAATGGTTGAATTCAAGGAAGAAATAAGAAATGAGGTCATCCAGCAATCAAAGGTTAATGACACATGGACTGGGTTTCACCCAGAGATTAGGATGGATGAACAAGGGAGTATGGGGCCATGTGTATATGGAAAATCAAAAATAGTTGAGGATAGAGTTAGAGAATCAGCAGAATTTGAGTGGGAAAAAGATATAGGGCATCCAGAAAGGGGGATAAGACAGTTAGATGAAGAGGAGGAAGTAAGTAGAGGGAAGGATCATAAAGTGATGATGAGCATACAGGAGAGTTTAAGTCAAGTGGCGAAAGTAGTAGCAAGTTTAAATACAAGAGTGGAAGAGTGTATAAAGAGGGTAGCCAATAGCAGCACCAATGCCAACATAGAGGGCCTAGAACCAAGAACTGGTGGAGAATGTAGAATGATGGAATTGGGAAATTGCATGGACTATCCTGTGGGCTTCCACCAATTTCTGAAGGTACAAGTTTTCACTGGTAACCTGGGAGAAAGCCCGATGGAGCATTTGAACAGCCTGGAACGGTACTTCCAATTTGGTAGAATGAGTGAGGAGGCCAAGATAGCAGTCGCCTGCAGCCATTTGCAGGGCGAATCTCAAGTCTGGTGGAACTCATTGTTCCAGAAGCCCATCACATTTGCAGGATATCAGAAAATGTTGAAGACCAGTTATTGAAGTGAGGAACTCCAAGAGCATATGTTGCATAGGATAAAACAGGATAAATGGAGACCAGAGGAATCATTTGTAACATTCTTCCATCATCAAGTGGCTAAAGTACTACAGATGACTGCAAACCCATTATTGGAGACAAAAATACTCTGGATAATTAGGTCCAGGTTTCCAAAGGATATTGAACGAACTCTCATCAGTACAGAGAGGAAGACGGTGGACCAGGTGGCTGAATTGTTGAGTGCATTGGACACCACTAGGGACACCCAAAAGGATGATGAATGGCAATCTGCACCACCTATAAAAGAATCACCTATAGTAAGAAATGAATGGGATCCTGGGGAAGGATTTTGGCAAGAAAACCGGGGATATTCTAGGGGATGGAACCCGAGGAGGCAAGAAAATGGACAACAGAGAGGGGAGACGGAATATAAGTGTCCATATAACAGGACAGAGGGCCATGAGCCTAGAGAGCAAAATCCGCATCCCAGAGGAGGAAGAGGTGATGTCAACAGAGGAAGACAACCACCAGACAAAACTTAAGAGCAGTCACAAATAAAGGATGGATTTAATGAAAACAAAATTGGAAATGGAAATGGACCACGAGTCATGGAGAATGAACTGTAATATGGAGACTGATAATATAAAGAAATGATGAGCCAATAAATGGCCAAACAGTATGATGGACATTATGATAAAATAAGAAAGGATAAGATAAATAGTAGGGTGAGGTCTTAGATTTAGGCTGAAGGCATGTAGGGTTTAGACATTTGTAGCTGGATCTTATTAGCAGTATTTGGTTATGCCTTTGTCATTATTCATGCATGGGTGCTCTGCGGTGCACCAAATCTCATCACACAGAGAACACAGGAACAGAGATCCCATTCTCATAATGACTCACTGGATTAAGATTTCCAGTTAGATATTGGGCATATATATCATGAGTCAATGGTCTAGAGACCAATCTTTGGGGAAAAGAACCCCTTGCATAAATTAAGAGCTATCAGAAAATATACTGGGCTCATGGATGAGCTAGATGAAAAGATGCCAGCCTCCCAACTCACCTCGGTAATAGTGACCAGAGTTGTCACTCAGAGGATTATTGTTTGTGGAAAAATGCGATGTATGAACAGGTTTAATCGGATCACAGAGATATCCTGTGGATTCGAACCTGTAGATACAAGTATGAGACAGAGATGAAATGCATGTATGTTAATGTCAGATTAAATTGATTTGGCTATACTGTTTGGGTCAGCAAAGAAAGGGATATAATTTACCTGGTTGCCTCTCTATAGATTAACCTCATCACTAAATCAGAGTAGGAATGGATAAATCTAAAAAGTTTGAACAATAGTTGGGAGCATCTAGCTTTCGATGCATAAAATTAAAATTTATTTTACAAAAAAAATTTTAAAGGGGGGAACGGTGTAATGTGATGATCACACATACTGCGGTCACACATGTACATACTAAACATCCACAGAATATTAAATATCAGGGTTGAAAAGAAAAAATAAAGAAAAAAAAACGAGCTTGGAAAATTTACAGAAATGAAGAAATGTTTCAATTAAAAAAGAGAGGGAATTAGAATCAACAAGATTGTTATCTTTTGCTCTTCAAAGTTCGAATTTTGATGAAATTGAAATATCAAATTAGTAATATTATAAGCATACTTTAAAAAAATAAAGCATTAAAGAAATGTAAATAAAACATGTATTAAAATCTGATTTACGAAAAGTAAAGTTTGAAAACTTAAATCACGTGGAAGGAAAACCTAGAAAGTTAAACATGTTCAAAAAGATAAGAATCTGGGTTTCAAAGTACACATTTGGCGATAAACGAAATGCGTTTTATGGAGTATATCTAAAGCAGAATATAAACAGAAATAATAAATGTTCATCAAATTTTAAATAAAAAAAAGAAAAAACATGTATTAAAATCTGTGAAATTAAATTTAAAAAAATAGTGAAATAAATAAATGTAAATAGTGCTACAAAATCGGATAAAATAAAATTACATATGGCTGAAGGCATAGTAAGAAAGGTGTCAACAACAAGTGGAAACAAAGGATTGGAAGGACAAAAACCATTGGAATTTTTTAATTAAAAAATAAATTAAGTTTTGAGCAGGAGAGATTAGAGCTAGGTGATTAGAGCTTGAGACTTCGAGTCGAGAGGGTGATCAAATGCAGCTCCGAGAATCAACCGATATAGTTAGCCAATATGACCTTAACTATCGGTGCCTCATATAGAATGGCTGGCTAAGGCCATCATGATCGCTGGTTGATCCGGACTCATTGTACAAATGGTTCTCCACAAGATGTAACAACTGCCATAGTAGCACCTGCCGATGGATTCCTGTAGTTGCCTTGTCCTTGATGCCTCGTCCTCCATGCCTTAAAACCGAGAAGCTACACACCACCAAATATGACCCGTGACCGTCCCTCCTAAAGAAGTGGAGAAAATCCACATGATGGTCAACAACACATCAACGCAATTCAGAGACTAAACCCTAGGTAACCTATATGCTATTTATTTATATATCTTCCAATGTGCACATAATTTACATAGACAATGGCCACATGCCTTTTTATGAATGATAATGACATTCTTGAAATTTTGATAGACAGCTAGACTGACGAGTTATAAATCTATCAGCATTTATAAGAATATTATGTATTTCTTTTCCTTGTAGCACTATAGAGTATAATATGTTTTTTATTTTATGTTAATGTTTTTTATATCTTTTATGATCTAATTATTTTATTATTAAAAAAATATATTAATTATTTAAATCCGTCTGGTCTCGTTCTTTGCTACCCCAAAAGGGTAGTCTAGTATAAAGGGGGTAAACTATTATTCCATTTTTCATTTTGTTTGATTATTGAATTAACATGTGGACATTGATGGTGCAGTTTTTTTATCCTGCTAAATTTATAAATCAACCAAGTGCTGTAACTCTATCATATCTTACAGCAGTCGGGAGAAAGTTGATCAGGAAAAATAGTCTGGGGCTATATCCGTATAGCTTACAGATTCGGTCAAGTATGGAAATCGACTCATCTATTTCCGTATTTCTCTCTGCTTGAGGTAGCAGAAAGTGGATGGTTTTGAATTATGAGAATTCCCCATTACTTGTATAAGTAAAAGGGAAGTTTGAGCTTTTGATCATCTCGTGCCCGATAGAATACATTATAATGGATACCATTATGTCAAAGAAAGTTGGAAAAATTCTTTTAATGCAAAATATGTTTAATATAGAACAATATAATATATCAAAGCATAATAGTGTAACACTTATTGATGTTTTAGTAAGAGACCTAGAAAGACATATATATATATAACACAGGGAACATTGTTTTGAGCCTTATATACCTCCAGATCCACGAAAATATCATTATTGAAAAAATGAAGCAGCCATGGATAAACAAAGTCAAAGACAATGGAAAATGCAAATGGATATGCTCATGTCATGAATCCCTAAGCAGCCATTGCTAAACAAAGTTGAAGACAAGAGAAAATGCAAATGGACATGCTACATTATGAATCCTTATACCAATGACTTTAGTTAATAAAATAATAATAATTTGCAATAAAAATAATGAATGAAAGATTTTTCTTTTCCATACTAGAAACTTGATTCAAACAATGAGGCTTTTTTTTTAATTGGGAGCAAAGTTTTCATGCTCAATCATTAAGGTTGTTTTTCTCATCAAAATTATAGTAGACTCCAACTAAGGTAATTTTTTTAATTGATTTTTTAATGATCACTTTAAGTGGAGAAGAATGAAGCAGTCAATGTCTAATTATCATTGAGCTTCATGCTTCACCATCTATACTAATCTACTGAGGGGCCTGTAATTCAGACCTTGCTGTAGATATATGCCATTCACCCCACACTGTATACATAATAATCCAAGAAATAAAATTACAAATATTTAGTAAAGTAAAACAGTAGTGTGTGTGATGCACACACACACACACACACATATATATATATGAAGCAATAATTTTATTAATATTTATTGCTGAAAATTAGACATTTTCTTTATATAATTGTAAATATCTTTTTATATTTATCTATTCTGATTAAAATGTTGGAATGTAAAAACAAAAAAACATGGGGAGGCTCGAAATACTGAGGTGATCTTTATCTGTAGTCAGATTGTTTTCATTAATTAAAATTATAAATCTTAGTTAAAAATTAGAATCATAAGAAATCCTTTTGTTAGTTTATTTGCAAATCTTTAAAAATATCTAAAATGGTATTTCGAGCCTTACCTGTTTTAAAAATTTTTGCTAATTAAATATTTTATTAATTAAATTTTTTTAATCAAGAGATTACAGGGATAGCTGTGGGCAACTAAAATTGCATTGGGGGGATTAAAAGGTGTATAAAGAGGACTCATGGAACAAAAGAAGTCAGTAGCTTTACTTTCAGTTGGTTTGAGTTACTTTCTGTTACTTTGAGTTAGAAAATTCTTTGAGAATATCTTTCAGTAAAATAAATTTTCAGAAGTGTTTCCAAAACTTCAAATTTTAAGAAGCCAACAGAAGTTCAGTGCCATGAACTTTGAGTAGGAAAAGAAGCACTTTCCTCTGGGCCTCTTGGAAGACTGTCTACCTGATGCCATCATGTTCCATCCATCTGACTGGCCCTACAAGATTACTGTCTGTTTGCTGACTACTTATACTGCATCTGCTTGCTATGCTGAGGTAACCTCACATAATATAGAGCTACCTTAATATGTAAATTCCTTTTGTAATTTCTAGTAAGATTTAGTTATATCTTTGTATTTTAATTCGCATATTAATTTATAAGCTCCTGCTAATTTTGCTCTTAAACTCTCTCTCTATAATCCCTTACTAGTATTATGTAGTTCTAAATATGCTCTTTCACACTTAATTAAGTTATATAGCTTTGTGCAGCTTCATTGATATTTAACTTATTTTGTTTAATGTATATATCTTTAATTTATTTTCTTTAATATGATAATAATACCCAAATTCGTGAGTCTGAAAAAAGGGGGAAATAATTGTTTAATTTGGAAAGAAGCAGGGGCTTCATTTAAAACCTATCAATTAAGTTTTGTTTATAATTAAAATAGAAATTGCTCACCAGTTTGTTTTCATTTTAAATTCTTAAGTTTATTTAAAATCTTTTACTATGGATGAATGATACTAAATTTGGTGCATTAAATTTGTCTTTAAAATTTCATTTCAAAAGATCGCTAACTTAATAATTAGAATCATTCCTGCTTGCTGTTGCCTTGAGGACTAATCCTAGCAATTAATGCATATACGGGAATCAAACTTAAATATAAATTTTGCTAGATTAATGTTATAAATAAGAGTTATTACTCATTATAATTTATTGAATGATTCAGGAATGAAAATGGGTCATTGTGCAAGAGGTTAGATCATTTCCAAGCTTTAAAATAATATTATATTAAAATATATTACAAAAATTATATTCATGTCCAGTAATGTTGCTGGCATACATTTTCTTTTGTTATGATATTTTATCTTTTCCATTTCTTGATTGCTTTGTCATTGGGGACATTGGAATTCTGAAGCTCCCATCCTACTTTTCAAAATGATTCATAATCAGGGTTATACGCTACTCCCTGTGGGACATGAGGTTTATGAGGTTGATGTGCTATGGATGACAGTACAGCCAGCTCTGGGCCTTCAAACATAGCCTCTCCATCAATACTATTTACCAGAATGCATGGATGTATCACACCTGAGTTTGAATTGAGTATTCATTTTAAAATGATAAAATATCCACAATCGTCATGAAGGCCGGATTTCTTTATTGTATGCTAGTACAGTTACTCTGCTCCTTAGTTTGATCACCATTTGTCTAACCTTAGTTAGTCACAATGGGGTGTTAAAAATGATTTATTTCATAAATACATTCTGTTCATTGAAGTAAACCGCTTTTGTTTAAGATCGTTATTGATTCCCATAGATGTAACTCAATTTGGATTAATGGTTGTATAACTTATTTATTTTCTTAAATGTAGTGCATTGTTTGTTTCTTATGTATATGTCTTTTCCAAACAATACCAATAAATAATGTATATAATGATTTCCATAAGGTAAATAAATGATTAAGATTGCATATTTTGCCTGTTTACAAAATCATTTACTACTAAATCACAAACTATCCTTTATATCATTAATCATCTAAACCTGTTATGGTCTTTTGCATTTGTTTTATGCATCCACAGCATTTTATTTGTAAATCTTTGTAAATTGGAATATTGACACCACATAAACTATAACACACTCCATAAAATTCATTAAATAATTAATAAAGAGGATTTTATAAAAACAAATCCCAAGTTTTGTAATTGTATAATGTCACTCCAAGTGTGAAACAATTTTGTAATATATATGTGCATTTTCTTAATATTTTATTAAATATATATTTCATGTAAATCCTGGTTTGTTTTAAATTATTATTTTCTAATTAGTATTTAGAATTATTTTCTTTAAGTATCCCAAGTTTTGTAAATGTATAATGTCACTCCAAGTGTGAAACAATTTTGTAATATATATGTGCGTTTTCTTAATATTTCATTAAATATATACTTCATGTAAATCCTGGTTTGTTTTAAATTATTATTTTTTAATTAGTATTTAGAATTATTTTCTTTAGCTAATTCCTGGGCTACTCTGACTTCGATCATCATTATGATTCTGATCTTAGGCTCCACCACTTTGCATCCAGGCCTGGAATTAAAATAATTGTGCTGTATCATCAGGATTGTTGTTCATTGGGTCAGAGACTCAAAGAATAGGCAAATAGGTTAGAATTCAGGATTGCTCCAGACATGTGTATCTCAAGCATGATCAAATTCAAGGTACTTTTGCTTAGGATTTGAGGCATGTTGAGTGAGCAGATGTTTTTGAGTAGTACAACACACACACATATATATATATATATATGGCTGCAGAAAGGAGTTTGCTATTAACTTAAAGGAGACCCTTTGATTCCTCTTGGAGGCCTTAAAGGAACCGAGCAGGGCAAATTCCTAATGTCCACTCCATACGTTCTTGTCGTTGCAGCTGTTATTACTATGTGATTATTCATATAGTATACGAACATGGATGGGCTGCTCACCAACACGCATTAGCCAGCATGGTGAGTTTATTGGCTTTTTACCTCCGAGTTTAAGAATATTTTTTCAATATATACAATCATGACAGACAAAAATAAATCATGGCCCTCACGAACCAAGGCAGCTGTTGGTGGCCGAAGGCGGAGGGTGCTAAGAATCCCCTGATTGCGGACTCAGGCTGCCATTTGATGACGACTTTTTATTTAGGTACTTACAACTGCAGATCACTTTCAAGTGAAGGAAGATTGCAAGAGTTAGAAGAAGAACTGTCTTATATTAAATGGGACATTATTGGACTTTGTGAAGTTAGAAGAAAAGGTGAAGAAACAATTGATTTAAAAAGTGGACATATACTCTACTATAAAGGCACAAATATTGGAAATACAAGTGGAGTAGGATTCATTATAAATAAAAAATGGAAAAATAACATTGTGGAGATTGATGGTGTATCAGACAGAGTGGCAAGATTAGTTTTACAACTTAATAGCAGATACCAAATGCAGATAATTCAGGTTTATGCCCCAACAAGTTCTCATAGTGATGAAGTTATAGAAGATTTTTATATGGATGTACAAAAGGCTTTTGATCAGAGTAAACAACATTTTAAAATTGTTATGGGAGACTTTAATGCTAGAATTGGTAAACAAATGAAAGATGAAAATGCTGTAGGTAATTTTGGTTACGGTAATAGAAATGAGAGAGGACATAGACTTGTGGAGTTTGCAGAAAAAGAAAAACTTTATATTATGAATTCTTTTTTTGAGAAAAATGTTAAAAGGAAATGGACATGGGATCATCCAAATGAAGGTACAGCAGAATTGGATTATATTTTGACTAACCGAAAATAAATATTTCAAGATTGTAATGTTCTTAATAAATTTAACACAGGAAGTGATCACCGATTAGTAAGATGCAGAATACATGTTAATGTAAAACTAGAGAGTCAAAAATTATTAAGGAAAACAATATTTACAGTTGATATTCCTAATCTTCAGAAACATTCTAATGAATTTAAATTAGAACTTACAAATCGGTTTCAAGCATTAGTAGATTTTGAACATGATTCAGATTTAAATGACATTAATAGGAAAATAAGTGATACACTTTTAAAAACTGCAACAAAGATAGCTGGTAAAAAAAGCAGCAATTGACCAGTAAAATTTCTACTGAGACTAGAGAATTTATGAAGAAAAAAAGGAATATGAGGATATACAACAATGATGCATTAAAAAAGATTGAATATCTCGAATTTTGTAAAATGGTGCAGAAAAGAGTTGAAAATGATATAAGAAAGTATAATTGTGAACTAGCAAGGAAAGCTGTAGAAGAGAATAAAAGTCTGAAGAGTGTAAAGCAACATTTTGGTATTGGTAAGAAATTTATATCTGCAATAAGAAAAAAAGATGGCATTATTACTAAAAAGAGAGATGACATCATAAAATGTGTAGAAGACTTCTATCAAGAATTATATAGTAATAAAGAACAAGTGCCTCCTATACATATTATGTCTTCCGAATTGCCCAGCATTTTGAATGAGGAAGTGAGACGTGCAATTAAATTTATGAAGAAAGGGAAGGTTCCAGGTAATGATGGAATTGTAATTGATATATTAAAAGAAGCAGGTGAAGAAATAGAAACAATTTTAGCAAAGTTATATACCAAATGTCTAAATGATAAAGATGTACCAGATGATTGGAAGAATGCAGTATTAATATTAATATTTAAAAAAGGTGATAAAGAAGATATTAGAAACTACAGACCTATCAGCCTTTTATCAGTTTTATACAAAATTTTTACTAAGATAATTACAACTCGTCTACAGAAAACACTGGATTTCCACCAACCAAGAGAACAAGCTGGATTTAAAAGTGGTTTTAGTACAGTAGATCATATCCAGGTATTGAGAGAAATTATAGAAAGGACAAATGAATATGAGTTGCCATTATGCTTAGGATTTATAGACTATGAAAAGACATTTGATTCTATAAACATTTCTTCAGTGATTAAAGCATTGGATCATCAAGGCGTAGATCCAGGATATTGTCATATTTTAAAGAATATTTATAAAAATGCAATAGCAACAATTAGATTACATAATGATAGTAGGAAAATCAAAATTGAAAAGGGTGTAAAACAGGGTGACTCCATATCTCCTAAACTTTTTACAGCAGTGCTACAAGAAGTATTTTGTGGATTAAAATGGGAAACTAAAAGAGTGAAAGTAAATGGAGATTATTTAAGTCATTTAGATTTTGCAGATGATGTAGTTGTTTTTGCAAATAATGCTTTAGAGCTACAGGAAATGTTGTAGAAGTTATCAGATGAAAGTAGGAAAGTAGGATTAAAGATAAATGTTAAAAAGACTAAGGTAATGTTTAATAGATTTTCTCAAAATATGAAAATAAAGATTGATTATGATGAGTTAGAAGAAGTTAACAGTTACAAATACCTTGGTCAGATTATTAATACAGATGGAAATATAATGGAGGAAATTAATCATAGAATTAAACTTGGTTGGAGTGCTTTTGGTAGAAATAACTTGATACTAAAAGGAAATATGCCTATGTGTTTGAAAAGGAAGGTTTTTAATAAATGTGTTTTGCCAGTTCTTATTTATGGATCTGAGACTTGGACACTTAATAGAAGAGCAATACAGAGACTTCAGACCACCCAAAGAAGTATGGAGAGATGCATGTTGGGAGTAACAAGAAGAGATCGAAAACGCAATGTATGGGTAAGAGAACAAACAGGTGTTACTGACTTCATTGAAAAAATTAAAAGACTGAAGTGGAGTTGGGCTGGACATATTGTTAGAAGAGATGATAACAGATGGACAATTAAAATTTTAAACTGGATTCCAAGAGATTGTAAAAGACCCAGAAAGAGACCACATGTGAGATGGATGGATGAAATAAGAAAGTGTGCAGGGGTGATGTGGAGAAGAGAAGCTAAAGATAGGAAAATATGGATTGAACTTGGAGAGACCTTCATCCTGCAGTGGATTGACAATGGTTGATGATATATATATATATATATATATATATATATATATATCATCATCAATAAACCAAAGGGTTACATATATATATATATATATATATATTGTAACCCTTTGGTTTATTCCATCTAAACCAAATATAATAAACTGAAGTAATGGTGGAAATTTTTTTTTTTATATATATAAAGAAAAGTTAAGTTTTGCTTGAGAAAGTAATGGCTATATAGCTCACAAGTAACATATATAGAGACAGTTTGTGTTTGTATGGAATGTATTACTAAAGAGTTGATGAGAAGTAAGATTGAATTATTTTGTCAGTAGCTTTAGTTAACAGTTTCTTTCTAAAGAATAAGTTTGGAGTTATAGGAGATTGTGGTAAATATTTATGTTTATGATTATCTGAAATTATAATTGATTATATGCTTGAAATTATAAGCAATTGTGAGAGATATTTGTGTTCCTATAATATGAACAATCGGTTTTATGTTTGATAGTCTGTACAGATATATGGGTTGATTTTTTTTCTCTTTCCTTTAAAGAAACTGACATAATAATTTTTTTTAAAAAATTATTAAAAATATAAATCTAAATAAGAAATTATTTAGATTGAATGAATGTAGTCTTTGTTTGACCAAACAAGTGTTAACAAGCTTATGTTTTCAATTATATCATCCTTAACTAAATTTTCCCTAAATTAATCGGGAATATGTTAATTAAAGAGATCTGGTTTCAAATCAGAAAAGTTATTAGAAAAGTAACACCTTAAAAAGAGGAATTGTTCTGAGTGGGAATTTTTTTTTGATTAGACTTGGGGAGAAATCACTGGGGGGGGGGGGACATAGGCTTTCTTTTTTCTTTTTAATCTATAAAAACTGGAAAGAAAAGAGAACAGGAGAAGAAACTTTTGCTAACTGAAAGCTAAGCTAGCTAACTAAAATTAATATCTAAAAGTATATATATATTTTTTCAAGTTTTTAAATTTTATATCTCCGATTTTGATAATGAAGTCAAGTGGTATAGTAGACCAAAATATGAAT
This sequence comes from Epiperipatus broadwayi, assembly GCA_028023455.1. Lineage (NCBI taxonomy): Eukaryota > Metazoa > Onychophora > Udeonychophora > Euonychophora > Peripatidae > Epiperipatus > Epiperipatus broadwayi. Next base: position 30,597 of record JAQFVV010012504.1, on the reverse strand, counting down.
TTCTAATTCTTCTAAAGGATGGTGCATATCTCTTTTTTTCTCAAAATTAATCATGAAGAAGTCAACTTTTGATAAGATATTTTCTGCTGAATGTCAAAATTTATCCAGTCTGCTTATAAAATTTCATGCAAGGAGAGAATTGTCAAATTTCTTTTATCAAATTAAAAGATCAATTCCGATCATAATAATTATATGACTCTTTAAAATTCATTTGAAGAATTACAACGATCTTCTGTTATAATGTTTTGAAAAGAGAGTTAATTCATGTTAGTAATCAAAAGCTGCGTATTGCCTATAATTTGAACCTTTAAATGTTGACAATAAAAGAAAGAGGAAAGGAGAACAAAGTGAATTCAAACCCAGGAAGAATAATCAAGTGGGATGTAAACAACAGAACTTTTTAAAATTTATTAACTATCCTGTATCTACATTCTGATTTAACTAAATATCTACAAATTTTTAAAAGATAACTATCTACGTTTTATATCTATCTTGATTCAAATGACTGTCTGTGCATTTTATACACATTTAATTAAAATAACTGTCTGATGTGCAATTGTATAGCTATCTCAAGTAAAATGAACTAAATATAGTAATTGATTAATGGACAGTGGAAGGAAAAGAAATTTAAAGAGACTATCTGTAATACTGATATTTATTCTTTATTTATTTCATTTATATAATATGTCATTTGTTTTTTATTATTATTATTATTATTATTATTATTATTATTATTATTATTATTATTATTATTATTATTATTATTATTATTATTATTATTATTATTATTATTATTATTATTATTATTATTATTATTATTATTATTATTATTGTATTTCATTTTGTTTATATGCTGTCACACTCTGATCACTAGATTATTTAATTTAATATTTTGTTTATGTTTGAAATATGAAGGAAAGAAGGGAAAATGATTTTGAGACCATTTAAGTATAGATGCTCACATAAATTTAGACTTAAAAGTAAAGAGAGAAATGATATAAATATTTTATTATTCTTAACAAAAATTTAATTTGTGCTTAATAGTAAATATGAAGAGTGAGAGGATGGTCATAAAACCCATTATTATGCTGTGAGTGTTGATCTGTTATTGATTTAGATATTAGGTATGTTGTTGGCTTGACTGGTTAAAATTGAAATAATTCATCTGTGTATTGATTTGAGAACTAGTTGGTCTTGTCGTTTATCTAGGCTAGAATCGATGTATGTGTGGGCATATTTAAAGTTATAAATGCTTGTCATTGCTAATGTAAAGTAATCCTACCACCCAATATATGGGAAATGGCTGTCTCCAGATTCATAGATACCATAGCAGTTAGAGGACTAAGCTTCCATTTATTTGTTAAGATAGAGAATTAGTAATAAAATTACTGTTTAAGTATAGAAAATGTTGCAAGTCAATATAGGGAATAAGTGTCTAAGAGAAGCTCTTTACACAATTCTGGATCTTAGGATAGATCTCTCCCTGGCTCAAGCAAATAGTTTAAGTTTAAAGTTGATACTGTTGTTGTTGTTATATTTCCCTTATCGAGTTATAGACACTGCATGGTGATGTGATATGAAGAGAGTTTTCTTATATGAGACAGAACAACATTGCCCGGAAAGGATAAGGATTCAGTCAAATGTATATGTATGATGAAGAATGACAAAGATTTTAATTAATGGGCTAACCGATCTGTATTGATTTTTTTGAATGATGGTAAATTGAGGTCATCAAGCTGGGTGGGCATACTGAACTAGTTAAAATATATACAGTCAAAACGTAAAGATCTGACAAGCATGAATGTGAAAGTGTGGGTTTTGAAATTAAACCTGTTTGTAAAATTTAGTAGGGTAATTTTGTGACATATAATCCTTTTTCATTGGAAATGTGAAAATTATTACTTAATAAAATGATTTAGAAATTTAAAATTATTTCACATTGCTGGTTAGAATAATTGAAACGAATATACTATTTTGGAATAGTCCAATAGACAATGTTTACAATAAAAGGAGGGGGAAGTGGAAATTTGTAGGTTTTCTTCTCTCTCAAGATAAGTAGCTAATATATACGAAATTCTGTTTCCAGCATCTGTATTTATTATTATTATTAATCATTTATTTAATAAATGAATGGGTCAAAACAAGAAGTGAGTCATCCAAGAAATTAGTTAACTCAAACACGTATTTGAATAATAGTCCTGAATAGATCAGAAGCATATATTTATGGAACAAGATTACAATTTAGTATGTTTCGTTTTAATTTTATCATTATTAGTTCATGTAATAAAGTTTATTATTGTTATAAGATTACATTGTCTTTTGTGTTTTGGTGTTTCAAATATCTCCAGAATCTATATATCCAGCACCTATATTTAAGGTACTATGAGTTTATATTTAAATTAATTATTTTATAATGATACTTTGTTTCCAAGATCGATTTGCAGTAGTCATTATTATATTGTTTCCATATTCGATACACATAGTTAATTTGATGTTAATAATCTATTTCCATGATTGATTTACAATAGTGATTCTGTCTTGAATATTGCTATATTTGATTAATATAATTCATTTTATATAAGTCATTTTATGGACTTCATTTTCACATAATTTATTGTTATGATTAATTTGCTTAGTCTAATTTATGATTATTTCTGTAATTTACTTTCATAAGTGAATTTTGATTAATTATCTGAGTAATGTCCATGGTTTACTTCCATAGTTTAGTTTAGCAAAATAAAAGTATTAAGGTTGTTAATTAAAAATAAATTAGAAATAACAGAATAAAAATGACAGGGAATAGTTGAATTAAGTTTGATAAATTTAACTTTTGATTCATTGTAATGTGGTGAATATTGGGAGCAGACATAAAATCCCTTTCCTGCTCTCAGGTGTTCAGAGTGATTCCCCTATTGAACTTTTATTAAAATTTATTTAGCATATATGGGATCATATCCATTACAGTGTAATCATTTATATGGGCACCTCTTGATAGATCTAGACCATGAGAAAGAGCAGTTCAATTTTTGATCTAAGAGCTAGTTTGGAAGTCAAGTATCTTAGTATAACAACATTATTATACTATAATAAATTATTCTACTATTATAAAATAGGGATCATGAATTTATAGTTGATCTAAAAATATATGTGTGAGATAAATAAGATTAGGAATTCTCAGATTAGAGAACATAACACAGACATTCCGTGTTATATAATTGTAGCTATTGAAAGTGATAAATGCTGAGAACGAAAAATAAAAGTAATGGAATTAAATGGGAAGGATTTATTGTGATAATTTTATCTAATGTTAAATTAAGTGATAAGTTTATAGTATGAACATAGATTATGAGTTCTTTGCATTAATTACAGAGTTATTTCTAGTCAGATATAAATGAGAACTGTATACAATTTATAGCTGCAATTTGGCGCCCCCGGTATATATTTAATCCTAAAGTATAAAATTACATTGACTAGCTACTTGAAATAAATGAGAGTTTATTAAGATTAAATAAGTGAATAGTGCGCAGAGAAAGTTGAGGTGATATAGAGAAAGGTTAAAGATTAGCACCACAATGTGAGGATGCTTTATATAAAATGTTAAAGTTTAGCACCACAATGTAAGGTTAAAATATATATATATATATCATAGGTGAAAGGAGATTATTTATAAAGTGTTTATAATATTAAAATGTATCATAGTAATTTGTATTTTTAAAATTATATTAAATTGTATTATTTGTTTTAGTAAGGGTGGTCAGAAAAGGCTGATGCAATTCTGCCAAATATTCTCAAATGCAATTAACCAGAAATCCATTAGTCCAAATTAAAATATTATAATTTTATAAAAGTAATGTAAAATCCCATAAACATCACATGATCACCATTTCTTATGCTTGCTTAGAACTGTTGTTAAAACAGGCAAAACTCACTATATGTATTATGACACACAGCAAGCTAGAGTAATCAATGAATGCCAGAAGGCTTGTGCATAAAATCCCCATCTAGTGCCTACTCATCCAATATGTCCAGACTAGTTTCTTGCTTGTGGCCTTCATCAGTGAGGAGCCTTGGATTTGAAAGCACTGCAACTAGATCTTAGGATCTAATACAACCCTCCTACAGCCATCTTTTATCATCACTTAACTACAAAACTATGAATTGTAAGCTGAAAACCCCTTAATATTTTCAATTCAATCTCATCAGCTTATATAGTCATATAGGGTCTTGTAATGGATGCTACTCTTCATCAACAATCATCAGTTAACCAAACCCAATGATGGTGTGCCAGATGTAATGGATAGATCACTACACCTGGATTCACACTTACCTACACACCAGATGTAACAGATGGGAAAATAACTTGTGGATTGTGGTAATATGCAGATGTAGCAATCTAGAGACTATGACATAATATGCCATACTTTATTTTCCCTGATGAACAGTCTGCAGAGACCTATCAGGCTTGGAAGAGAAAAAAGTTGCATCTAACTATGGTTAAACTTTGGGTATTCAGTTAGAATGCTAATGAAAACCTGATGAAATGCTTAACCAATGATTGCATGCACTTAAATCGACTAGCTCTATCCCTATTTAATAATATCAAATGCAATTTAGGTTACTTCATCCACTTTCACCCCTTTCCGATTCCATTATGCCCTGATATTCAAGCCCAGAGAGAATATTGATTTTGACTCCCCTAACAGGTATGAATGGATACACACAGCAACTCCTGCACCTATATAGAGGTTACAACTAGAGTTTATTATATTTATTTTACTTTAAAGCTTTTATATGACAAAAAATGGATGTGGGTGCATGCCCTAATTGTTTATAAACTGCAGAATGTCATGATAACTCAATAAACCAGAGATCAGATTAATATAACCTCTTAAACATTTATTAACAGTAATAAACAACATAAAGTATAATAACAATAGTAATGATATATATATATTGTAATGGGCACACACGCCGTTACATTATTTATTTTAAAAATTTAAACATAAAAAGAAAAAAGTTTGCAAATAAATTTTTTTTTTTAACTTTTAAAAATTGAAATTTAATTCATCTTAAACGTATATATATAAAATCGCACAGATGAAACATCAAACCGAAAACTATTAAAAATTAGTATTTTAAAACTAAATTTTCAGAAAAAAGAACTTAAAAGATTTAATTGAAGATAAAAATATATTTTCAAGAAAATTAATTAATGCTTTTGTAAAATGAAAATGATTATTTTAATTAGTAAACTAGCCCTTGAGCATTTAAATCATAAGCAATGGTCAGATAGAAAACAATGGGACAGAATGGCCAATAAGAGACATCACCCAGGAATTGGACTGCAGCAGAAAGACCATCACCATCGATGACATAACATCCATTGAATCTGCTAAATTAATATAAAAAGTTTGAAAATTTTTATTTTATTAAAAGTGCGGAGTTGAAGGAGAAGGCATTGAAAAGACACACTCTTCAATCCCTTCAATTCTGCTAAAAAAGAAAGTGAAATGACAAATCGTTTTCTACATTGAGGACAAGCTAAAGTAACAGACCTCCAGATGAATAAATAAAACGGCCAACAGAATACCAATATCTTTAGAATGGCATGGGAATTCACGTTCAAATGGCAAGCAATGGATCAAGATGAACTTTAAAAAACCGTAAGAACTTTATGAACATTTTCAAACAATAACTCTAAATTCTAAACCTTTCAGTAGTTAAATTATTGCAATAGAGATTCCTATCTGACCAAAACTTAATCAATTATTAATAATTATTTTATTGAATGTATTATTATTTGGTTGTAAATCATTTCCATTAATTTATTTTTTCTGTTCTTTTAAGTTTTATTATGATTTTTTTTCTTCTTTTAAATTAATTTATATAAATATTAAATTTAAGTCAGGCATGAATGGCTATATAGATTTGTAATGTTATATTAGGGGAGGGTAATGTTGGGTTATTTGTTTTGGGGTTGAATTAGGTCAGTGGATTAGATGTATTGATGTAATTAGTAGATGTAATACGAGATTCGCTATGTGCAGAATCGCGGTATATGCCACACGCACCCATTTTGCCTATAGAAAGGATGGTAAGATGGGAACCGCAGTCCCTTCCTATGGAGTTTTTTTTATTGCTCTTCTTGTCAGATGTAGTATTCCTATCTGTACGAGAGTCAATTTCTTATCTTAACCTATTTTTGTGCTGCCATATTTGTGTTATATTGAATACATCAATATATCAGATGGATTGATGGTTTGTGAACTTTTGGCCTAAGGTTAAGTAAGGGATAGAATATTTTCTTTTCAAATACAATCTATGTAGTCTATTCATACTCGATGCTCTAAATAAAAATACTAAACTAATCTGTGCGAACTTATATGAAAATAAAGATTGATTACGATGAATTAGAAGAAGTTAAGAGTTACAAATACCTTGGTCAGATTATTAATACAGATGGAAACTTAATGGAAGAAATTAATCATAGAATTAAACTTGGTTGGAGTGCTTTTGGTAGAAATAACTTGATATTAAAAGGAAATATGCCTATGTGTTTGAAAAGAAAGGTTTTTAACAAATGTGTTTTACCACTTCTTACTTATGGATCTGAGACTTGGACACTTATTAGAAGATCAATACAGAGACTTCAGACCACTCAAAGAAGTATTGAGAGATGTATGTTGGGAGTAACAAGAAGAGATCAAAAACGCAATGTATGGGTAAGAGAACAAACAGGTGTTACTGACCTCATTGAAAAAATTAAAAGATTGAAGTGGAGTTGGGCTGGACATATTGCTAGAAGAGATGATAATAGATGGACAATTGAAATTTTAAACTGGATTCCAAGAGATTGTAAAAGACCCAGAAAAAGATCACATGTAAGATGGATGGATGAAATAAGAAAATGTGTAGGGGTGATGTGGAGAAGAGAAACTAAAGATCGGAGAAGATGGATTAAACTTGGAGAGACCTTCATCCTGCAGTGGATTGATAATGGTTGATTATGATGATGATGATATGCAATGTATTTTTGTAGAAAAGATGTAATACTTATCTGAAATGAAATGTTTTTTTGTTGTCAAAAAAAATTGTCAACTATATAAATAAATAGGCGTTTCTTTGTTGTCAAAAAAAAAAAATTGTCAACTATATAAATAAATAGGCGTTTCTACCATCTAACGGGTTTATTACTCAGAATGCTTACCAAAGTGATCACCCAAGAGATATTTGACAAGAGCTTTTTCTACTAGAGACTGCGAGCCGGAAGCAATCGCACGGTGGTGAAGACTTTTATCGGTATGAATATTTTTGCACACAAGCAGACAATTCACGTAATACTGATTAACTATATAAATAAATAGGCGTTTCTACCATCTAACGGGCCTATTACCCATAACGCTTACCAAAGTGATCACCCAAGAGATATTTGCCAAGAGCTTTTTCTACAAGAGACGGACGGAGGTGAAGACTTTTATCGGTATGAATATTTTTGCACACAAGCAGACAATTCACGTAATACTGATTAACTATATAAATAAATAGGCGTTTCTACCATCTAACGGGCCTATTACTCAGAACGCTTACCAAAGTGATCACCCAAGAGATATTTGCCAAGAGCTTTTTCTACTAGAGACTGCGAGCCGGAAGCAATCGCACGGCGGTGAAGACTTTTATCGGTATGAATATTTTTACACACAAGCAGACAATTCACGTAATACTGATTAACTATATAAATAAATAGGCGTTTCTACCATCTAACGGGCCTATTACTCAGAACGCTTACCAAAGTGATCACCCAAGAGATATTTGCCAAGAGCTTTTTCTACTAGAGACTGCGAGCCGGAAGCAATCGCACGGCGGTGAAGACTTTTATCGGTATGAATATTTTTGCACACAAGCAGACAATTCACAAAATACTGATTAACTATATAAATAAATAGGCGTTTCTACCATCTAACGGGCCTATTACTCAGAACGCTTACCAAAGTGATCACCCAAGAGATATTTGCCAAGAGCTTTTTCTACAAGAGACTGCGAGCCGGAAGCAATCGCACGGCGGTGAAGACTTTTATCGGTATGAATATTTTTGCACACAAGCAGACAATTCACGTAATACTGATTAACATAGGCGAACCCCTATCTTAGCTTATAACTACTTTTTAGCTCACAAAGCAACGTTCGATAAAGCACTACGCTACTTAAACTAGCCGAGTTATTAAGATGGAAATAATATATTTATATGAAGTTTTTACAAAGTAGTGATGTACATTTTTACTACCAAAACTATCAAAATTATTTTAAATTATAAATAAAGTAAATTATTTGTAAACCTTAGATAATAATTTGAAAATTTTATGATCTTCGTCATTCATTATAACTTTTAAGTTATATATCAGTGCTTTCTAGTTCTACATTGTTAAAATTATTTAAATATTAATCAGTATTATGTAAATTGTCTGCTTGTGTGCAAAAATATTCATACCGTTAACTGCCGTGCGATTGCTTCCGGCTCGCATTATCTAGTAGAAAAAGCTCTTCGGAAAAATCTCTTGCGTGATCAACTTGGTAAGCGTACTGAGTAATAGGCCCGTTAGATGGTAGAAACAACTATTTATTGATATAGTTGACGATTACTTCTTTTTTGACAACAAAAAAAACTTACAATTCAGATAAGTATTACATCTTTTCTACAAAAGTGCATTGCATATATCTATGACTACATGTAATTAATTATATTTACAACATAAATAAAAAATAAATATAAATTATGCATGTGTATTTTTACCTGTATATATATATATATACAAGGACAACTATTTTTCTAAATATATTATCTACTTTTATTATTATTAACAATCTCCTAATTTTATTTATTTAAAAATGAATTTCATGCCGTTTTTATTTAGACATTTAGATATATTCTCACTTTTGTTGCGCAATTTTCTGGTCCTTTTTCAATTTTTTAAATTTTTGAAAAATAATGTAATCTCTAAATTTTCTATTTTAACATTTAAATAATTTTAACAATGTAGGACTAGAAAGCACTGATATATAACTTAAAAGTTATAAGGAATGACGAAGATCTTAAAAATTTCATATTATTATGTAAGCTTTACAAATAATTTATTTTATTTATAATTTAAAATAATTTTGATAATTTTGGTAGTAAAAATGTACATCACTACTTTGTAAAAACTTCATATAAAAATATTATTTCCATAATAATAAAAGTAGATAATATATTTAGAAAAATAGTTGTCCTTGTATATATACTATATATACAGTTAAGAATACACATGTATAATTTGTATTTATTTTTTATTTATGTTCTAAGTATAATTAATTACATATAGCCATAGATATATACAATGTAAAACTAGAGAGTAAAACTAGAGAGACAAAAATTATTAAGAAAAACTATATTTACAGTTGGTATTCCTAATCTTCAGAAACATTCTAATGAATTTAAATTAGAACTTACAAATCGGTTTCAAGTATTAGTAGATTTTGAACATGATTCAGATTTGAATGAAATTAATATGAAAATAACTGATACACTTTTAAAAACTGCAACAAAGATAGCTGGTAGAAAAAAGCAGCAATTGACTAATAAAATTTCTACTGAGACTAGAGAACTTATGAAGAAAAGAAGGAATATGAAGATATACAAGAATGATGCATTAAAAAGAATTGAATATCTCGAATTTTGTAAAATGGTGGGGAAAAGAGTTGAAAATGATATAAGAAAGTATAACTGTGAACTAGCAAGAAAAGCTGTAGAAGAAAATAAAAGTCTTAAGAATGTAAAACAACATTTTGGTATTGGTAGAAAATTTATATCTGCAATAAGGAAAAAAGATGGAATTATTACTAAAAAGAGGGATGACATTATGAAATTGGTAGAAGATTTTTATCAAGAATTATATAGTAATAAAGAACAAGTACCTTTTATATCTATTACATCTTCCGAATTGACCAGAATTTTAAATGAAGAAGTGAGAAATGCAATTAAATGTATGAAAAAAAGAAAGGCTCCAGGTAATGATGGAATTATAATTGATATATTAAAAGAAGCAGGTGAAGAAACAGAAAAAATATTAGCAACGTTATATACCAAATGTCTAAATGATAAAGATGTACCGGATGATTGGAAGAATGCAGTAATAATATTAATATTTAAAAAAGGTGATAAAGAAGATATTAGAAATTACAGACCTATCAGCCTTTTATCAGTTTTATATAAAATTTTTACCAAGATAATTACAACTCGTCTACAGAGAACCTTGGATTTTCACCAACCAAGTGAACAAGCTGGATTTAAAAGTGGGTTTAGTACAGTAGATCATATTCAAGTATTGAGAGAAGTTATAGAAAGGACAAATGAATATGAGTTGTCATTATGTTTTGGATTTGTAGATTATGAAAAGGCATTTGATTCTATAAACATTTCTTCAGTGATTAAAGCATTGGATCATCAAGGTATAGATCCAGGATATTGTCATATTTTAAAGAATATTTATAAAAATGCAACAGCAACAATTAGATTACATAATGATACTGGGAAAGTCAACATTGAGAAAGGTGTAAGACAAGGTGACTCCATATCTCCAAAACTTTTTACAGCAGTGCTGCAAGAAGTATTATGTGGATTAAAATGGGAAACTAAAGGAGTGAAAGTAAATGGAGATTATTTAAGTCATTTAGATTTCGCAGATGATGTAGTTGTTTTTGCAAATAATGCTTCGGAGCTGCAGGAAATGTTGCAGGAGTTATCAGATGAAAGTAGGAAAGTAGGACTAAAGATAAATGTTAAAAAGACTAAAGTAATGTTTAATCGATTTGCTCAAAATATGAAAATAAAGATTGATTATGATGAATTAGAAGAAGTTAAGAGTTACAAATACCTTGGTCAGATTATTAATACAGATGGAAACATAATGGAAGAAATTAATCATAGAATTAAACTTGTTTGGAGTGCTTTTGGTAGAAATAACTTGATATTAAAAGGAAATATGCCTATGTGTTTGAAAAGAAAGGTATTTAACAAATGTGTTTTACCACTTCTTACGTATGGATCTGAGACTTGGACACTTATTAGAAGATCAATACAGACTTCAGACCACTCAAAGAAGAATGGAGAGATGTATGTTGGGAGTAACAAGAAGAGATCGAAAACGCAATGTATGGGTAAGAGAACAAACAGGTGTTACTGACATCATTGAAAAAATTAAAAGATTGAAGTGAAGTTGGGCTGGACATATTGCTAGAAGAGATGATAATAGATGGACAATTGAAATTTTAAACTGGATTCCAAGAGATTGTAAAAGACCCAGAAGGAGATGCCATGTAAGATGGATGGATGAAATAAGAAAATGTGTAGGGGTGATGTGGAGAAGAGAAACTAAAGATCGGAGAAGATGGATTAAACTTGGAGAGACCTTCATCCTGCAGTGGATTGATAATGGTTGATAATGATGATGATGATATGCAATGTATTTTTGTAGAAAAGATGTAATACTTATCTGAAATGAAATGTTTTTTTGTTGTCAAAAAAAAAGTAATTGTCAACTATATAAATAAATAGGCGTTTCTTTGTTGTCAAAAAAAAGTAATTGTCAACTATATAAATAAATAGGCGTTTCTACCATCTAACGGGCCTATTACTCAGAACGCTTACCAAAGTGATCACCCAAGAGATATTTGCCAAGAGCTTTTTCTACTAGAGACTGCGAGCCGGAAGCAATCGCACGGCGGTGAAGACTTTTATCGGTATGAATATTTTTGCACACAAGCAGACAATTCACGTAATACTGATTAACATAGGCGAACCCCTATCTTAGCTTATAACTACTTTTTAGCTCACAAAGCAACGTTCGATAAAGCGCTACGCTACTTAAACTAGCCGAGTTATTAAGATGGAAATAATATATTTATATGAAGTTTTTACAAAGTAGTGATGTACATTTTTACTACCAAAACTATCAAAATTATTTTAAATTATAAATAAAATAAATTATTTGTAAACCTTACAAAATAATTTGAAAATTTTATGATCTTCGTCATTCATTATAACTTTTAAGTTATATATCAGTGCTTTCTAGTTCTACATTGTTAAAATTATTTAAATATTAATCAGTATTACGTGAATTGTCTGCTTGTGTGCAAAAATATTCATACCGTTAACTGCCGTGCGATTGCTTCCGGCTCGCATTATCTAGTAGAAAAAGCTCTTGGGAAAAATCTCTTGCGTGATCAACTTGGTAAGCGTTCTGAGTAATAGGCCCGTTAGATGGTAGAAACAACTATTTATTGATATAGTTGACGATTACTTCTTTTTTGACAACAAAAAAACATTACAATTCAGATAAGTATTACATCTTTTCTACAAAAATACATTGCATATATCTATGACTATATGTAATTAATTATATTTACAACATAAATAAAAAATAAATATAAATTATACATGTGTATTCTTAACTGTATATATATATATATACAAGGACAACTATTTTTCTAAATATATTATCTACTTTTATTATTATTAACAATCTCCTAATTTTATTTATTTAAAAATGAATTTCATGCCGTTTTTATTTAGACATTTAGATATATTCTCACTTTTGCTGCGTAATTTTCTGGTCCTTTTTCAATTTTTTAAATTTTTGAAAAATAATGTAATCTCTAAATTTTCTATTTTAACATTTAAATAACTTTATCAATGTAGGACTAGAAAGCACTGATATATAACTTAAAAGTTATAAGGAATGACGAAGATCTTAAAAATTTCATATTATTATGTAAGCTTTGCAAATAATTTATTTTATTTATAATTTAAAATAATTTTGATAATTTTGGTAATAAAAATGTACATCACTACTTTGTAAAAACTTCATATAAAACAATTATTTCCATAATAATAAAAGTAAATAATATATTTAGAAAAAAAGTTGTCCTTGTATATATACTATATATACAGTTAAGAATACACATGTATAATTTGTATTTAATTTTTATTTTAGTTCTAAGTATAATTAATTACATATAGCCATAGATATATGCAATGTAAAACTAGAGAGTAAAACTAGAGAGACAAAGATTATTAAGAAAAACTATATTTACAGTTGGTATTCGTAATCTTCAGAAACATTCTAATGAATTTAAATTAGAACTTACAAATCGGTTTCAAGTATTAGTAGATTTTGAACATGATTCAGATTTGAATGAAATTAATATGAAAATAACTGATACACTTTTAAAAACTGCAACAAAGATAGCTGATAGAAAAAAGCAGCAATTGACTAATAAAACTTCTACTGAGACTAGAGAACTTATGAAGAAAAGAAGGAATATGAAGATATACAAGAATGATGCATTAAAAAGAATTGAATATCTCGAATTTTGTAAAATGGTGGGGAAAAGAGTTGAAAATGATATAAGAAAGTATAACTGTGAACTAGCAAGAAAAGCTGTAGAAGAAAATAAAAGTCTTAAGAATGTAAAACAACATTTTGCTATTGGTAGAAAATTTATATCTGCAATAAGGAAAAAAGATGGAATTATTACTAAAAAGAGGGATGACATTATGAAATTGGTAGAAGATTTTTATCAAGAATTATATAGTAATAAAGAACAAGTACCTCCTATATCTATTACATCTTCCGAATTGACCAGAATTTTAAATGAAGAAGTGAGAAATGCAATTAAATGTATGAAAAAAAGAAAGGCTCCAGGTAATGATGGAATTATAATTGATATATTAAAAGAAGCAGGTGAAGAAATAGAAAAAATATTAGCAACGTTATATACCAAATGTCTAAATGATAAAGATGTACCGGATGATTGGAAGAATGCAGTAATAATATTAATATTTAAAAAAGGTGATAAAGAAGATATTAGAAATTACAGACCTATCAGCCTTTTATCAGTTTTATATAAAATTTTTACCAAGATAATTACAACTCGTCTACAGAGAACCTTGGATTTTCACCAACCAAGTGAACAAGCTGGATTTAAAAGTGGGTTTAGTACAGTAGATCATATTCAAGTATTGAGAGAAGTTATAGAAAGGACAAATGAATATGAGTTGTCATTATGTTTTGGATTTGTAGATTATGAAAAGGCATTTGATTCTATAAACATTTCTTCAGTGATTAAAGCATTGGATCATCAAGGTATAGATCCAGGATATTGTCATATTTTAAAGAATATTTATAAAAATGCAACAGCAACAATTAGATTACATAATGATACTGGGAAAGTCAACATTGAGAAAGGTGTAAGACAAGGTGACTCCATATCTCCAAAACTTTTTACAGCAGTGCTGCAAGAAGTATTTTGTGGATTAAAATGGGAAACTAAAGGAGTGAAAGTAAATGGAGATTATTTAAGTCATTTAGATTTCGCAGATGATGTAGTTGTTTTTGCAAATAATGCTTCGGAGCTGCAGGAAATGTTGCAGGAGTTATCAGATGAAAGTAGGAAAGTAGGACTAAAGATAAATGTTAAAAAGACTAAAGTAATGTTTAATCGATTTGCTCAAAATATGAAAATAAAGATTGATTATGATGAATTAGAAGAAGTTAAGAGTTACAAATACCTTGGTCAGATTATTAATACAGATGGAAACATAATGGAAGAAATTAATCATAGAATTAAACTTGGTTGGAGTGCTTTTGGTAGAAATAACTTGATATTAAAAGGAAATATGCCTATGTGTTTGAAAAGAAAGGTTTTTAACAAATGTGTTTTACCACTTCTTACTTATGGATCTGAGACTTGGACACTTATTAGAAGATCAATACAGAGACTTCAGACCACTCAAAAAAGTATGGAGAGATGTATGTTGGGAGTAACAAGAAGAGATCGAAAACGCAATGTATGGGTAAGAGAACAAACAGGTGTTACTGACCTCATTGAAAAAATTAAAAGATTGAAGTGGAGTTGGGCTGGACATATTGCTAGAAGAGATGATAATAGATGGACAATTGAAATTTTAAACTGGATTCCAAGAGATTGTAAAAGACCCAGAAGGAGATCACATGTAAGATGGATGGATGAAATAAGAAAATGTGTAGGGGTGATGTGGAGAAGAGAAGCTAAAGATCGGAGAAGATGGATTAAACTTGGAGAGACCTTCATCCTGCAGTGGATTGATAATGGTTGATAATGATGATGATGATATGCAATGTATTTTTGTAGAAAAGATGTAATACTTATCTGAAATGAAATGTTTTTTTGTTGTCAAAAAAAAAGTAATTGTCAACTATATAAATAAATAGGCGTTTCTTTGTTGTCAAAAAAAAAGTAATTGTCAACTATATAAATAAATAGGCGTTTCTACCATCTAACGGGCCTATTACTCAGAACGCTTACCAAAGTGATCACCCAAGAGATATTTGCCAAGAGCTTTTTCTACTAGAGACGCACGGCGGTGAAGACTTTTATCGGTATGAATATTTTTGCACACAAGCAGACAATTCACGTAATACTGATTAACTATATAAATAAATAGGCGTTTCTACCATCTAACGGGCCTATTACTCATAACGCTTACCAAAGTGATCACCCAAGAGATATTTGCCAAGAGCTTTTTCTACAAGAGACGCACGGCGGTGAAGACTTTTATCGGTATGAATATTTTTGCACACAAGCAGACAATTCACGTAATACTGATTAACTATATAAATAAATAGGCGTATCTACCATCTAACGGGCCTATTACTCAGAACGCTTACCAAAGTGATCACCCAAGAGATATTTGCCAAGAGCTTTTTCTACAAGAGACTGCGAGCCGGAAGCAATCGCACGGCGGTGAAGACTTTTATCGGTATGAATATTTTTGCACACAAGCAGACAATTCACGTAATACTGATTAACATAGGCGAACCCCTATCTTAGCTTATAACTACTTTTTAGCTCACAAAGCAACGTTCGATAAAGCGCTACGCTACTTAAAACAGCCGAGTTATTAAGATGAAAATAATATATTTATATAAAGTTTTTACAAAGTAGTGATGTACATTTTTACTACCAAAACTATCAAAATTATTTTAAATTATAAATAAAATAAATTATTTGTAAACCTTACAAAATAATTTGAAAATTTTATGATCTTCGTCATTCATTATAACTTTTAAGTTATATATCAGTGCTTTCTAGTTCTACATTGTTAAAATTATTTAAATATTAATCTGTATTACGTGAATTGTCTGCTTGTGTGCAAAAATATTCATACCGTTAACTGCCGTGCGATTGCTTCCGGCTCGCATTATCTAGTAGAAAAAGCTCTTGGGAAATATCTCTTGCGTGATCAACTTGGTAAGCGTTCTGAGTAATAGGCCCGTTAGATGGTAGAAACAATTATTTATTGATATAGTTGACGATTACTTCTTTTTTGACAACAAAAAAACATTACAATTCAGATAAGTATTACATCTTTTCTACAAAAATACATTGCATATATCTATGACTATATGTAATTAATTATATTTACAACATAAATAAAAAAATAAATATAAATTATGCATGTGTCTTTTTACCTGTATATATATACAAGGACAACTATTTTTCTAAATATATTATCTACTTTTATTATTATTAACAATCTCCTAATTTTATTTATTTAAAAATGAATTTCATGCCGTTTTTATTTAGACATTTAGATATATTCTCACTTTTGTTGCGCAATTTTCTGGTCCTTTTTCAATTTTTTAAATTTTTGAAAAATAATGTAATCTCTAAATTTTCTATTTTAACATTTAAATAATTTTAACAATGTAGGACTAGAAAGCACTGATATATGACTTAAAAGTTATAAGGAATGACGAAGATCATAAAAATTTCATATTATTATGTAAGCTTTACAAATAATTTATTTTATTTATAATTTAAAATAATTTTGATAATTTTGGTAGTAAAAATGTACATCACTACTTTGTAAAAACTTCATATAAATATATTATATCCATAATAATAAAAGTACATAATATATTTAGAAAAATAGTTGTCCTTGTATATATACTATTTATACAGTTAAGAATACACATTTATAATTTGTATTTATTTTTTATTTATGTTCTAAGTATAATTAATTACATATAGCCATAGATATATACAATGTAAAACTAGAGAGTAAAACTAGAGAGACAAAAATTATTAAGAAAAACTATATTTACAGTTGATATTTCTAATCTTCAGAAACATTCTAAAGAATTTAAATTAGAACTTACAAATCGGTTTCAAGTATTAGTAGATTTTGAACATGATTCAGATTTGAATGAAATTAATATGAAAATAACTGATACACTTTTAAAAACTGCAACAAAGATAGCTGGTAGAAAAAAGCAGCAATTGACTATTAAAATTTCTACTGAGACTAGAGAACTTATGAAGAAAAGAAGGAATATGAAGATATACAAGAATGATGCATTAAAAAGAATTGAATATCTCGAATTTTGTAAAATGGTGGGGAAAAGAGTTGAAAATGATATAAGAAAGTATAACTGTGAACTAGCAAGAAAAGCTGTAGAAGAAAATAAAAGTCTTAAGAACGTAAAACAACATTTTGGTATTGGTAGAAAATTTATATCTGCAATAAGGAAAAAAGATGGAATTATTACTAAAAAGAGGGATGACATTATGAAATTGGTAGAAGATTTTTATCAAGAATTATATAGTAATAAAGAACAAGTACCTCCTATATCTATTACATCTTCCGAATTGACCAGAATTTTAAATGAAGAAGTGAGAAATGCAATTAAATGTATAAAAAAAAGAAGGCTCCAGGTAATGATGGAATTATAATTGATATATTAAAAGAAGCAGGTGAAGAAACAGAAAAAATATTAGCAACGTTATATACGAAATGTCTAAATTATAAAGATGTACCGGATGATTGGAAGAATGCAGTAATAATATTAATATTTTAAAAAGGTGATAAAGAAGATATTAGAAATTACAGACCTATCAGCCTTTTATCAGTTTTATATAAAAATTTTACCAAGATAATTACAACTCGTCTATAGAGAACCTTGAATTTTCACCAACCAAGTGAACAAGCTGGATTTAAAAGTGGGTTTAGTACAGTAGATCATATTCAAGTATTGAGAGAAGTTATAGAAAAGACAAATGAATATGAGTTGTCATTATGTTTTGGATTTGTAGATTATGAAAAGGCATTTGATTCTATAAACATTTCTTCAGTGATTAAAGCATTGGATCATCAAGGTATAGATCCAGGATATTGTCATATTTTAAAGAATATTTATAAAAATGCAACAGCAACAATTAGATTACATAATGATACTGGGAAAGTCAACATTGAGAAAGGTGTAAGACAAGGTGACTCCATATCTCCAAAACTTTTTACAGCAGTGCTGCAAGAATTATTATGTGGATTAAAATGGGAAACTAAAGGAGTGAAAGTAAATGGAGATTATTTAAGTCATTTAGATTTCGCAGATGATGTAGTTGTTTTTGCAAATAATGCTTCGGAAATGCAGGAAATGTTGCAGGAGTTATCAGATGAAAGTACGACTAAAGATAAATGTTAAAAAAACTAAAGTAATGTTTAATCGATTTGCTCAAAATATGAAAATAAAGATTGATTATGATGAATTAGAAGAAGTTAAAAGTTACAAATACCTTGGTCACATTATTAATACAGATGGAAACATAATGGAAGAAATTAATCATAGAATTAAACTTGGTTGGAGTGCTTTTGGTAGAAATAACTTGATATTAAAAGGAAATATGCCTATGTGTTTGAAAAGAAAGGTTTTTAACTAATGTGTTTTACCACTTCTTACTTATGGATCTGAGACTTGGACACTTATTAGAAGATCAATACAGAGACTTCAGACCACTCAAAAAAGTATGGAGAGATGTATGTTGGGAGTAACAAGAAGAGATCGAAAACGCAATGTATGGGTAAGAGAACAAACAGGTGTTACTGACCTCATTGAAAAAATTAAAAGATTGAAGTGGAGTTGGGCTGGACATATTGCTAGAAGAGATGATAATAGATGGACAATTGAAATTTTAAACTGGATTCCAAGAGATTGTAAAAGACCCAGAAGGAGATCACATGTAAGATGGATGGATGAAATAAGAAAATGTGTAGGGGTGATGTGGAGAAGAGAAGCTAAAGATCGGAGAAGATGGATTAAACTTGGAGAGACCTTCATCCTGCAGTGGATTGATAATGGTTGATAATGATGATGATGATATGCAATGTATTTTTGTAGAAAAGATGTAATACTTATCTGAAATGAAATGTTTTTTTGTTGTCAAAAAAAAAGTAATTGTCAACTATATAAATAAATAGGCGTTTCTTTGTTGTCAAAAAAAAAGTAATTGTCAACTATATAAATAAATAGGCGTTTCTACTATCTAACGGGCCTATTACTCAGAACGCTTACCAAAGTGATCACCCAAGAGATATTTGCCAAGAGCTTTTTCTACTAGAGACTGCGAGCCGGAAGCAATCGCACGGCGGTGAAGACTTTTATCGGTATGAATATTTTTGCACACAAGCAGACAATTCACGTAATACTGATTAACTATATAAATAAATAGGCGTTTCTACCATCTAACGGGCCTATTACTCAGAACGCTTACCAAAGTGATCACCCAAGAGATATTTGCCAACAGCTTTTTCTACTAGAGACTGCGAGCCGGAAGCAATCGCACGGCGGTGAAGACTTTTATCGGTATGAATATTTTTGCACACAAGCAGACAATTCACGTAATACTGATTAACTATATAAATAAATAGGCGTTTCTACCATCTAACGGGCCTATTACTCAGAACGCTTACCAAAGAGATCACCCAAAAAATATTTGCCAAGAGCTTTTTCCACAAGAGACTGCGAGCCGGAAGCAATCGCACGGCGGTGAAGACTTTTATCTGTATGAATATTTTTGCACACAAGCAGACAATTCACGTAATACTGATTAACATAGGCGAAACCCCTATCTTAGCTTATAACTACTTTTTAGCTCACAAAGCAACGTTCGATAAAGCGCTACGCTACTTAAAACAGCCGATTTATTAAGATGGAAATAATATATTTATATGAAGTTTTTACAAAGTAGTGATGTACATTTTTACAACCAAAACTATCAAAATTATTTTAAATTATAAATAAAATAAATTATTTGTAAACCTTACATAATAATTTGAAAATTTTATGATCTTCGTCATTCATTATAACTTTTAAGTTATATATCAGTGCTTTCTAGTTCTACATTGTTAAAATTATTTAAATATTAATCTGTATTACGTGAATTGTCTGCTTGTGTGCAAAAATATTCATACCGTTAACTGCCGTGCGATTGCTTCCGGCTCGCATTATCTAGTAGAAAAAGCTCTTGGGACAAATCTCTTGCGTGATCAACTTGGTAAGCGTTCTGAGTAATAGGCCCGTTAGATGGTAGAAACAACTATTTATTGATATAGTTGACGATTACTTCTTTTTTGACAACAAAAAAACGTTACAATTCAGATAAGTATTACATCTTTTCTACAAAAATACATTGCATATATCTATGACTATATGTAATTAATTATATTTACAACATAAATAAAAAATAAATATAAATTATACATGTGTATTCTTAACTGAATATATATATATATACAAGGACAACTATTTTTCTAAATATATTATCTACTTTTATTATTATTAACAATCTCCTAATTTTATTTATTTAAAAATGAATTTCATGCCGTTTTTATTTAGACATTTAGATATATTCTCACTTTTGTTGCGCAATTTTCTGGTCCTTTTTCAATTTTTTAAATTTTTGAAAAATAATGTAATCTCTAAATTTTCTATTTTAACATTTAAATAATTTTAACAATGTAGGACTAGAAAGCACTGATATATAACTTAAAAGTTATAAGAAATGACGAAGATCATAGAAATTTCATATTATTATGTAAGCTTTACAAATAATTTATTTTATTTATAATTTAAAATAATTTTGATAATTTTGGTAGTAAAAATGTACATCACTACTTTGTAAAAACTTCATATAAATATATTATTTCCATAATAATAAAAGTAGATAATATATTTAGAAAAATAGTTGTCCTTGTATATATACTATATATACAGTTAAGAATACACATTTATAATTTGTATTTATTTTTTATTTATGTTCTAAGTATAATTAATTACATATATCCATAGATATATGCAATGTAAAACTAGAGAGACAAAAATTATTAAGAAAAACTATATTTACAGTTGGTATTCCTAATCTTCAGAAACATTCTAATGAATTTAAATTAGAACTTACAAATCGGTTTCAAGTATTAGTAGATTTTGAACATGATTCAGATTTGAATGAAATTAATATGAAAATAACTGATACACTTTTAATAACTGCAACAAAGATAGCTGGTAGAAAAAAGCAGCAATTGACTAATAAAATTTCTACTGAGACTAGAGAACTTATGAAGAAAAGAAGGAATATGAAGATATACAAGAATGATGCATTAAAAAGAATTGAATATCTCGAATTTTGTAAAATGGTGGGGAAAAGAGTTGAAAATGATATAAGAAATTATAACTGTGAACTAGCAAGAAAAGCTGTAGAAGAAAATAAAAGTCTTAAGAATGTAAAACAACATTTTGGTATTGGTAGAAAATTTATATCTGCAATAAGGAAAAAAGATGGAATTATTACTAAAAAGAGGGATGACATTATGAAATTGATAGATTTTTATCAAGAATTATATAGTAATAAAGAACAAGTACCTCCTATATCTATTACATCTTCCGAATTGACCAGAATTTTAAATGAAGAAGTGAGAAATGCAATTAAATGTATGAAAAAAAGAAAGGCTCCAGGTAATGATGGAATTATAATTGATATATTAAAAGAAGCAGGTGAAGAAACAGAAAAAATATTAGCAACGTTATATACCAAATGTCTAAATGATAAAGATGTACCGGATGATTGGAAGAATGCAGTAATAATATTAATATTTAAAAAAGGTGATAAAGAAGATATTAGAAATTACAGACCTATCAGCCTTTTATCAGTTTTATATAAAATTTTTACCAAGATAATTACAACTCGTCTATAGAGAACCTTGAATTTTCACCAACCAAGTGAACAAGCTGGATTTAAAAGTGGGTTTAGTACAGTAGATCATATTCAAGTATTGAGAGAAGTTATAGAAAGGACAAATGAATATGAGTTGTCATTATGTTTTGGATTTGTAGATTATGAAAAGGCATTTGATTCTATAAACATTTCTTCAGTGATTAAAGCATTGGATCATCAAGGTATAGATCCAGGATATTGTCATATTTTAAAGAATATTTATAAAAATGCAACAGCAACAATTAGATTACATAATGATACTGGGAAAGTCAACATTGAGAAAGGTGTAAGACAAGGTGACTCCATATCTCCAAAACTTTTTACAGCAGTGCTGCAAGAAGTATTATGTGGATTAAAATGGGAAACTAAAGGAGTGAAAGTAAATGGAGATTATTTAAGTCATTTAGATTTCGCAGATGATGTAGTTGTTTTTGCAAATAATGCTTTGGAGCTGCAGGAAATGTTGCAGGAGTTATCAGATGAAAGTAGGAAAGTAGGACTAAAGATAAATGTTAAAAAGACTAAAGTAATGTTTAATCGATTTGCTCAAAATATGAAAATAAAGATTGATTATGATGAATTAGAAGAAGTTAAGTGTTACAAATACCTTGGTCAGATTTTTAATACAGATGGAAACATAATGGAAGAAATTAATCATAGAATTAAACTTGGTTGGAGTGCTTTTGGTAGAAATAACTTGATATTAAAAGGAAATATGCCTATGTGTTTGAAAAGAAAGGTTTTTAACAAATGTGTTTTACCACTTCTTATTTATGGATCTGAGACTTGGACACTTATTAGAAGATCAATACAGAGACTTCAGACCACTCAAAGAAGTATGGAGAGATGTATGTTGGGAGTAACAAGAAGAGATCGAAAACGCAATGTATGGGTAAGAGAACAAACAGGTGTTACTGACCTCATTGAAAAAATTAAAAGATTGAAGTGGAGTTGGGCTGGACATATTGCTAGAAGAGATGATAATAGATGGACAATTGAAATTTTAAACTGGATTCCAAGAGATTGTAAAAGACCCAGAAGGAGATCACATGTAAGATGGATGGATGAAATAAGAAAATGTGTAGGGGTGATGTGGAGAAGAGAAGCTAAAGATCGGAGAAGATGGATTAAACTTGGAGAGACCTTCATCCTGCAGTGGATTGATAATGGTTGATAATGATGATGATGATATGCAATGTATTTTTGTAGAAAAGATGTAATACTTATCTGAAATGAAATGTTTTTTTGTTGTCAAAAAAAAAGTAATTGTCAACTATGTAAATAAATAGGCGTTTCTTTGTTGTCAAAAAAAAAGTAATTGTCAACTATATAAATAAATAGGCGTTTCTACCATCTAACGGGCCTATTACTCAGAACGCTTACCAAAGTGATCACCCAAGAGATATTTGCCAAGAGCTTTTTCTACTAGAGACTGCGAGCCGGAAGCAATCGCACGGCGGTGAAGACTTTTATCGGTATGAATATTTTTGCACACAAGCAGACAATTCACGTAATACTGATTAACATAGGCGAACCCCTATCTTAGCTTATAACTACTTTTTAGCTCACAAAGCAACGTTCGATAAAGCGCTACGCTACTTAAACTAGCCGAGTTATTAAGATGGAAATAATATATTTATATGAAGTTTTTACAAAGTAGTGATGTACATTTTTACTACCAAAACTATCAAAATTATTTTAAATTATAAATAAAATAAATTCTTTGTAAACCTTACAAAATAATTTGAAAATTTTATGATCTTCGTCATTCATTATAACTTTTAAGTTATATATCAGTGCTTTCTAGTTCTACATTGTTAAAATTATTTAAATATTAATCAGTATTACGTGAATTGTCTGCTTGTGTGCAAAAATATTCATACCGTTAACTGCCGTGCGATTGCTTCCGGCTCGCATTATCTAGTAGAAAAAGCTCTTGGGAAAAATCTCTTGCGTGATCAACTTGGTAAGCGTTCTGAGTAATAGGCCCGTTAGATGGTAGAAACAACTATTTATTGATATAGTTGACTTTTACTTCTTTTTTGACAACAAAAAAACGTTACAATTCAGATAAGTATTACATCTTTTCTACAAAAATACATTGCATATATCTACGACTATATGTAATTAATTATATTTACAACATAAATAAAAAATAAATATAAATTATACATGTGTATTCTTAACTGTATATATATATATATACAAGGACAACTATTTTTCTAAATATATTATCTACTTTTATTATTATTAACAATCTCCTAATTTTATTTATTTAAAAATGAATTTCATGCCGTTTTTATTTAGACATTTAGATATATTCTCACTTTTGCTGCGTAATTTTCTGGTCCTTTTTCAATTTTTTAAATTTTTGAAAAATAATGTAATCTCTAAATTTTCTATTTTAACATTTAAATAATTTTAACAATGTAGGACTAGAAAGCACTGATATATAACTTAAAAGTTATAAGGAATGACGAAGATCTTAAAAATTTCATATTATTATGTAAGCTTTGCAAATAATTTATTTTATTTATAATTTAAAATAATTTTGATAATTTTGGTAATAAAAATGTACATCACTACTTTGTAAAAACTTCATATAAAAATATTATTTCCATAATAATAAAAGTAAATAATATATTTAGAAAAATAGTTGTCCTACTATATATACTATATATACAGTTAAGAATACACATGTATAATTTGTATTTATTTTTTATTTTAGTTCTAAGTATAATTAATTACATATAGCGATAGATATATGCAATGTAAAACTAGAGAGTAAAACTAGAGAGACAAAAATAATTAAGAAAAACTATATTTACAGTTGGTATTCCTAATCTTCAGAAACATTCTAATGAATTTAAATTAGAACTTACAAATCGGTTTCAAGTATTAGTAGATTTTGAACATGATTCAGATTTGAATGAAATTAATATGAAAATAACTGATACACTTTTAAAAACTGCAACAAAGATAGCTGGTAGAAAAAAGCAGCAATTGACTAATGAAATTTCTACTGAGACTAGAGAACTTATGAAGAAAAGAAGAATTATGAAGATATACAAGAATGATGCATTAAAAAGAATTGAATATCTCGAATTTTGTAAAATGGTGGGGAAAAGAGTTGAAAATGATATAAGAAAGTATAACTGTGAACTAGCAAGAAAAGCTGTAGAAGAAAATAAAAGTCTTAAGAATGTAAAACAACATTTTGGTATTGGTAGAAAATTTATATCTGCAATAAGGAAAAAAGATGGAATTATTACTAAAAAGAGGGATGACATTATGAAATTGGTAGAAGATTTTTATCAAGAATTATATAGTAATAAAGAACAAGTACCTCTTATATCTATTACATCTTCCGAATTGACCAGAATTTTAAATGAAGAAGTGAGAAATGCAATTAAATGTATGAAAAAAAAAAGGCTCCAGGTAATGATGGAATTATAATTGATATATTAAAAGAAGCAGGTGAAGAAACAGAAAAAATATTAGCAACGTTATATACCAAATGTCTAAATGATAAAGATGTACCGGATGATTGGAAGAATGCAGTAATAATATTAATATTTAAAAAAGGTGATAAAGAAGATATTAGTAATTACAGACCTATCAGCCTTTTATCAGTTTTATATAAAATTTTTACCAAGATAATTACAACTCGTCTACAGAGAACCTTGGACTTTCACCAACCAAGAGAACAAGCTGGATTTAAAAGTGGGTTTAGTACAGTAGATCATATTCAAGTATTGAGAGAAGTTATAGAAAGGACAAATGAATATGAGTTGTCATTATGTTTTGGATTTGTAGATTATGAAAAGGCATTTGATTCTATAAACATTTCTTCAGTGATTAAAGCATTGGATCATCAAGGTATAGATCCAGGATATTGTCATATTTTAAAGAATATTTATAAAAATGCAACAGCAACAATTAGATTACATAATGATACTGGGAAAGTCAACATTGAGTAAGGTGTAAGACAAGGTGACTCCATATCTCCAAAACTTTTTACAGCAGTGCTGCAAGAAGTATTATGTGGATTAAAATAAGAAACTAAAGGAGTGAAAGTATATGGAGATTATTTAAGTCATTTAGATTTCCCAGATGATGTAGTTGTTTTTGCAAATAATGCTTCGGAACTGCAGGAAATGTTGCAGGAGTTATCAGATGAAAGTAGGAAAGTACGACTAAAGATAAATGTTAAAAAGACTAAAGTAATGTTTAATCGATTTGCTCAAAATATGAAAATAAAGATTGATTATGATGAATTAGAAGAAGTTAAGAGTTACAAATACCTTGGTCAGATTATTAATACAGATGGAAACATAATGGAAGAAATTAATCATAGAATTAAACTTGGTTGGAGTGCTTTTGGTAGAAATAACTTGATATTAAAAGGAAATATGCCTATGTGTTTGAAAAGAAAGGTTTTTAACAAATGTGTTTTACCACTTCTTACTTATGGATCTGAGACTTGGACACTTATTAGGAGATCAATACAGAGACTTCAGACCACTCTTCTCAGTATGGAGAGATGTATGTTGGGAGTAACAAGAAGAGATCGAAAACGCAATGTATGGGTAAGAGAACAAACAGGTGTTACTGACCTCATTGAAAAAATTAAAAGATTGAAGTGGAGTTGGGCTGGACATATTGCTAGAAGAGATGATAATAGATGGACAATTGAAATTTTAAACTGGATTCCAAGAGATTGTAAAAGACCCAGAAGGAGATCACATGTAAGATGGATGGATGAAATAAGAAAATGTGTAGGGGTGATGTGGAGAAGAGAAGCTAAAGATCGGAGAAGATGGATTAAACTTGGAGAGACCTTCATCCTGCAGTGGATTGATAATGGTTGATAATGATGATGATGATATGCAATGTATTTTTGTAGAAAAGATGTAATACTTATCTGAAATGAAATGTTTTTTTGTTGTCAAAAAAAAAGTAATTGTCAACTATATAAATAAATAGGCGTTTCTACCATCTAACGGGCCTATTACTCAGAACGCTTACCAAAGTGATCACCCAAAAGATATTTGCCAAGAGCTTTTTCTACAAGAGACGCACGGCGGTGAAGACTTTTATCGGTATGAATATTTTTGCACACAAGCAGACAATTCACGTAATACTGATTAACTATATAAATAAATAGGCGTTTCTACCATCTAACGGGCCTATTACTCATAACGCTTACCAAAGTGATCACCCAAGAGATATTTGCCAAGAGCTTTTTCTACAAGAGACGCACGGCGGTGAAGACTTTTATCGGTATGAATATTTTTGCACACAAGCAGACAATTCACGTAATACTGATTAACTATATAAATAAATAGGCGTTTCTACCATCTAACGGGCCTATTACTCAGAACGCTTACCAAAGTGATCACCCAAGAGATATTTGCCAAGAGCTTTTTCTACTAGAGACTGCGAGCCGGAAGCAATCGCACGGCGGTGAAGACTTTTATCGGTATGAATATTTTTGCACACAAGCAGACAATTCACGTAATACTGATTAACATAGGCGAACCCCTATCTTAGCTTATAACTACTTTTTAGCTCACAAAGCAACGTTCGATAAAGCGCTACGCTACTTAAAACAGCCGAGTTATTAAGATGGAAATAATATATTTATATGAAGTTTTTACAAAGTAGTGATGTACATTTTTACTACCAAAACTATCAAAATTATTTTAAATTATAAATAAAATAAATTCTTTGTAAACCTTACAAAATAATTTGAAAATTTTATGATCTTCGTCATTCATTATAACTTTTAAGTTATATATCAGTGCTTTCTAGTTCTACATTGTTAAAATTAATTAAATATTAATCAGTATTACGTGAATTGTCTGCTTGTGTGCAAAAATATTCATACCGTTAACTGCCCTGCGATTGCTTCCGGCTCGCATTATCTAGTAGAAAAATCTCTTGGGAAAAATCTCTTGCGTGATCAACTTGGTAAGCGTTCTGAGTAATAGGCCCGTTAGATGGTAGAAACAACTACTTATTGATATAGTTGACGATTACTTCTTTTTTGACAACAAAAAAACATTACAATTCAGATAAGTATTACATATTTTCTACAAAAATACATTGCATATATCTATGACTATATGTAATTAATTATATTTACAACATAAATAAAAAAATAAATATAAATTATGCATGTGTCTTTTTACCTGTATAT
The DNA here is from genome assembly GCA_028023455.1 of Epiperipatus broadwayi. Lineage (NCBI taxonomy): Eukaryota > Metazoa > Onychophora > Udeonychophora > Euonychophora > Peripatidae > Epiperipatus > Epiperipatus broadwayi. Next base: position 2,273 of record JAQFVV010012504.1, on the reverse strand, counting down.
ATATATATATACAAGGACAACTATTTTTCTAAATATATTATCTACTTTCATTATTATTAACAATCTCCTAATTTTATTTATTTAAAAATGAATTTCATGCCGTTTTTATTTAGACATTTAGATATATTCTCACTTTTGTTGAGCAATTTTCTGGTCCTTTTTCAATTTTTTAAATTTTTGAAAAATAATGTAATCTCTAAATTTTCTATTTTAACATTTAAATAATTTTAACAATGTAGGACTAGAAAGCACTGATATATAACTTAAAAGTTATAAGGAATGACGAAGATCATAAAAATTTCATATTATTATGTAAGCTTTACAAATAATTTATTTTATTTATAATTTAAAATAATTTTGATAATTTTGGTAGTAAAAATGTACATCACTACTTTGTAAAAACTTCATATAAAAATATTATTTCCATAATAATAAAAGTAGATAATATATTTAGAAAAATAGTTGTCCTTGTATATATACTATATATACAGTTAAGAATACACATGTATAATTTGTATTTATTTTTTATTTATGTTCTAAGTATAATTAATTACATATATCCATAGATATATACAATGTAAAACTAGAGAGTAAAACTAGAGAGACAAAAATTATTAAGAAAAACTATATTTACAGTTGGTATTTCTAATCTTCAGAAACATTCTAATGAATTTAAATTAGAACTTACAAATCGGTTTCAAGTATTAGTAGATTTTGAACATGATTCAGATTTGAATGAAATTAATATGAAAATAACTGATACACTTTTAAAAACTGCAACAAAGATAGCTGGTAGAAAAAAGCAGCAATTGACTAATAAAATTTCTACTGAGACTAGAGAACTTATGAAGAAAAGAAGGAATATGAAGATATACAAGAATGATGCATTAAAAAGAATTGAATATCTCGAATTTTGTAAAATGGTGGGGAAAAGAGTTGAAAATGATATAAGAAAGTATAACTGTGAACTAGCAAGAAAAGCTGTAGAAGAAAATAAAAGTCTTAAGAATGTAAAACAACATTTTGGTATTGGTAGAAAATTTATATCTGCAATAAGGAAAAAAGATGGAATTATTACTAAAAAGAGGGATGACATTATGAAATTGGTAGAAGATTTTTATCAAGAATTATATAGTAATAAAGAACAAGTACCTCCTATATCTATTACATCTTCCGAATTGACCAGAATTTTAAATGAAGAAGTGAGAAATGCAATTAAATGTATAAAAAAAAGAAAGGCTCCAGGTAATGATGGAATTATAATTGATATATTAAAAGAAGCAGGTGAAGAAACAGAAAAAATATTAGCAACGTTATATACCAAATGTCTAAATGATAAAGATGTACCGGATGATTGGAAGAATGCAGTAATAATATTAATATTTAAAAAAGGTGATAAAGAAGATATTAGAAATTACAGACCTATCAGCCTTTTATCAGTTTTATATAAAATTTTTACCAAGATAATTACAACTCGTCTACAGAGAACCTTGGACTTTCACCAACCAAGAGAACAATCTGGATTTAAAAGTGGGTTTAGTACAGTAGATCATATTCAAGTATTGAGAGAAGTTATAGAAAGGACAAATGAATATGAGTTGTCATTATGATTTGGATTTGTAGATTATGAAAAGGCATTTGATTCTATAAACATTTCTTCAGTGATTAAAGCATTGGATCATCAAGGTATAGATCCAGGATATTGTCATATTTTAAAGAATATTTATAAAAATGCAACAGCAACAATTAGATTACATAATGATACTGGGAAAGTCAACATTGAGAAAGGTGTAAGACAAGGTGACTCCATATCTCCAAAACTTTTTACAGTAGTGCTGCAAGAAGTATTATGTGGATTAAAATGGGAAACTAAAAGAGTGAAAATATATGGAGATTATTTAAGTCATTTAGATTTCGCAGATGATGTAGTTGTTTTTGCAAATAATGCTTCGGAGCTGCAGGAAATGTTGCAGGAGTTATCAGATGAAAGTAGGAAAGTAGGTCTAAAGATAAATGTTAAAAAGACTAAAGTTATGTTTAATCGATTTGCTCAAAATATGAAAATAAAGATTGATTATGTTAAATTAGAAAAAGTTAAGAGTTACAAATACCTTGGTCACATTATTAATACAGATGGAAACATAATGGAAGAAATTAATCATAGAATTAAACTTGGTTGGAGTGCTTTTGGTAGAAATAACTTGATATTAAAAGGAAATATGCCTATGTGTTTGAAAAGAAAGGTTTTTAACAAATGTGTTTTACCACTTCTT